>OY796848.1:6804993-9304993 GCA_963680765.1 Agrochola lychnidis
ATTTATGCCATCGCGGACTTTTTTGTTGAACTTTTTAAGATGAACAATGCCGTAGAACATAAATTTGATGTATCTTTTTCGGTTTAGGCAGCGCACGCCAGTAAAGCTCCCAGTCAGCATGATTTTTTCCGACTTCTTCAACAATAATCGTCAAATTTCAGCCAATTTACACAAAACCTTAATGAATTATACACTAAAACGCATGAATCACTCCGTCCATTGGTGAAAACCGTTCGAAAATTCGTTCGGTAGTTTTTGAGTTTATCGCGTTCAGACAGACAGACAGACGCGGCGGGGGACTTTGTTTTATAATATGTAAGGATGTCAAGATTTGCGATCACAATTTCAATTCTTTAAATAACCGAAATGTGATGATTCTCTACCTTTAAATAACCGGAATCACAGATTAGTACAGATCGGTCACTCCGCAAAATCATTTAAATAAAAAGCGACTCTTGCTACGACACTATAAAGTGCAATTTAGGTAGCACAGCGCTAATTACCTATAGTTACATTCACCTAGAAGTTGCCTCTCTTTCTATCGCGTAACTTTTATTATCTGGTCACCGATATTTACCGTAATGTTGCATCGTTCCTATATTATTAACAACCCGCCCCTGCTTCGCAAGGTTTTTACGACTTGACAAAACATCGAGATTTCTTAATTATCTATAAGTTTAATATTAATGTATTATACACACAACAAACCTTCCGGAATACATTCTCTAAATTGTATTGAAAACCTCATCAAAATCTGTTGCATACTTTAGAAGAACAACGTGGACATACAGACAAACGCGAAAAGCCACTTTGTTTTATAATTATGTATAGATAGATGTGCATTAATCACATGATCTGACTGTTCCCGCGTACAGTCGCGGACTAAAATTGTTTATCTACATCCAAGCAAAAAGAAAAGAAAAAAAAATCCTCTATAAAAGTTTCTGAAACAGTTAGCTTATTGCCAACATTAAAACAACCAGTGTCATAGTAACCATAATGTCATCCAAACTAGTGCTATAATGTTGTACTAAATTTAATTATGCAACTCCTTTGCTTTTTCGATCCCTTCCTTATTCATCAAACAGCCACATTCTCACTACTCAATTCGTGGTATCTTTATGAATTAAAAAAAAACACTTATGCACGCGTTTCACTACCACAGCGCCGTAATAAAAAAAAAAAAATATAATTCTATTATGACCAAAACATAGTTTTTTTTTTTTTTTTTTTTATATACTTAGCAATTAAACTTTCCATGAATTTATATCGAGTTCTTACAATACCCTATCTATGGTTTCAGAACCTTTTATAGAGGATTCATAACATGGGTGTAGATAAAGTCTTGTATGCAACTGTACATAATTAGGTATTAAAACACTCATGTGATACTGTTATCATTATCACACTCGACGTCGCCTCGTGTGATAAGCCCACATTAGTGTTTTAATACCCTTATTATACAACAGTTGCATAAATAACTATTAGCACACTAAGGTTTAAAATTGTCGGTTTCATAAAGTCGCTTTGCAGCAACGACGTCAATTAGGATAGCGGATTTCTTATTTCATTTTGTATTACAATATTCAATATACATGTAAATACAAACTACCTACAGATAGATAGTATTTTAAATAATTGCTTTTCCAATAACTGTTTTAATTAGTTTTTAATAATTATTATTCTAATAATTTAATTAGAACGTTTTCCTATGGTGTTATTAATTCCTTTTCCAATAATTTAAAGTACTTTTTTCCAATAATTTTATTGCAGCCTACGTTTCTGAATAATATTATTCTGTGATCGCATTCCGATGGAATGTGAAGGATTAAATTATATTTTTCAAGTGTATCGTAGGAACCTGTACCCTAATTGCGTAATTTATTTTCGAAAACAATTTTCCCTAATTAGTTTCATTTTGACCGTTCAACAACATTCATTGCGTTATTTACGTTGTTGAGCAGATTTTGTTTTCCAACTTATGAAGCAATGGATTAGCAATCTGTTTCAAATCGAAACAGATTGTGATTGTGTTGTATTACGCAATTAGGGTACAGGAATGGAAAGAACAATGGCCATATTCGTATAAAAGCTGAACCTGACTTTTGTTTTTCATGTACAAAAACAAATTATAGTGAGATTGGTTTGTTTCATGTAGTAAACCACCGTCCGGTTTAAAAATAATATCTGCGAATAGCCAAGATATTTTAATGTCGTTATAAAATACTTTAAAGATTAGAATCAACAAATAAGTTGATTTTTAATGTTAGGCAGATGACGTTCAGTTTTTAGCGATCTCATTCGTATTTACCAGAATGCGTTGTATTGATTTCCCGAAATAGGACTGACAAAATCAAAACAACAGAAGGAAAACCGAAATAGCACAGTACGTATCACAATTCACAACAACAACAATGCGAATGTGGTAGGGTATTTTTTTTAAGAGTTGCATTTATTTACCCTCTTTGCCTCGTGCTTTTTTTTTAAAGTGAAAACTTTTTCAGGCGCGTTAGGCATTTTTGAGATAGAAAAAACAACTGAACTCGCTACACCGTTACCGACACCTCATTTTTGCTAACGCGATTGTGTTCTTTATTTATATTATGTTACGAACCAATGTTCCATGCAAGTATTTTTCTTTAAAGGTTATGGAAGTATTTTTTTTTTAATTTTTCAAGTTTTCCCTTCTGTCGGCACTCCCGGAGTGTCACTTTTACGAATGCTTACTACACAGTTAACCGCACATTAGTGGTAAAAAATTTGACGGTGACAGTGCCTTTATGTAGTAGCAATAAGGGCGATTCTCGTTGTGTCGCTGTTATCACCGATGTGCGGTTGATTATATTGTTATTGCTGAGTACGCTAAGTTATATGTTACCATAAATATTTTTGGACGTTGTGTTTGTCAATTACGTCTGAATGGTAGCCACACACGTCGTAACGTTATATCGTAATATAATTGATCAAAATTGTATTTGCACAAGTAGGTATACATGAACGTATGTGGGATGAATTAGCACAGGTATCCGAGCTTTTCGTTGTCACGCAGACTTGTGCAAGTCTAAACTTGCGCAAGTATACCGTAACGTGTATACCAAAAGAGTTCGGTCCAAAAGTAATAATTTTGTCATTGTAAAATGTCACGTCAAGGGACTCAACTCACTTAATAACTAATGCAAATGTAATTCAGCCTTTAATGAAATCAACTATTAATATTAATTACGTTTCGTATTAGGTTTGTTCTTTTGAAACATAGGTAATTATTGTACTAGCTCTGCTCATTAATATCGTTATTTACTATGTTTCTCAAGTGAAATTTCATATACATTTATTTTGAGTAATGTGTATGTTTACATTATGTATATGTTTATGTGTTTATTTTAACCAAAATGCAGAAGCGATTTTTTCGTGGAATATTGACTGCAACTTTGAGATAACACCTATTTTTTAGTTGTGGTGTTCCAAAATACTATGTTCGTAACAACATAAAATTACAATCGACACAGTATGAGAAAATCACATTTAAAAGTTGCTAAGTGCATACATATTAGTTGCTCGTACCTGTACCTAATCTTTCTCAATTCTAATAGCCATGGTTTAATGTTCCGTCAAATAATATTGCAGGACAGAGAGGGAGATCAAGCATTGCAGAATCAAGCTCGAAGGCAGACTTTACACGATCGGCACGGTCCGTTTCGAGAGTCTGGTGGAGCTGGTCAGCTACTACGAGAAGAACCCCTTGTACAAAAAGGTCAAACTGTGGTTCCCCATTAGTGAAGACATTGTGAGGCGTATCATTGCTGTAAGTATTCCCATGGAAAAGTTATCATTGTTATTTGGCTTTGAGAAGGGCCGTCGGTCATGGTAAGAGAGCCGTTTGAGTTTTAACCGCCTCTGTGGTCTAGTGGTAAGATCACGTGTCTCAGACACAGAGGTCCCGGATTCGATTCTCAACGGATGCATAATTATCTGCTCGGTTTGGTTGGTGGTAGGGCTTGTTCTAAGAGTTTATTCCTGAAATCCCCAACGACAAATCCCTACCAGTGGGGATTGTATTTTTTTTTCCAGAAATCCTCACTAGTTAAAAGGTTAGGTTAGAACTGTGACCCCTCCAAAAACGACTAGAATATTAGAAAAAATGCTGAGTTTATTTTACTAGTGGGGATTTCTGGAAAAAAATCAATCCCCACTGGTGGGGATTTGTCGGTGGGGATTACTGGAATAAATCGTTCTAAGTCCGCCTGGCTAGATAGATAGATAGATAGAATATTCTTTATTATGTACACCATAAAAATTACAGACATTAATATAGAAATTTTACATTGGGTGACACAATGGGCGGTCTTATCGCTAAAAGCGATCTTTTACAGACAACCTTTGGAACCTTTGGAGCTACCACCATCTTATCTAAGTCTGTCGCCATAACAACAATGTTAACAGCATTGTTGTGTTTCGGCAGTTAGAGGTAAGATAGCCAGATCCTTCGTGGTTGAGGATTCCGGGTGAAGCTCGCTTCCACCTTCGGCCTGATCATCACTTTCCATTGACCATGACTTGGGTTAGGACATATTTTTTGTCCCGATGTTGTCATGGGATCGAGACTTATGCGTGTGAAACCGCGGGGCACAGCTAGTACCTAATAAATAATAACTATTATTATTCCTTTATTTCATAACTTTTATTATTTATTCAGGAGCCGGATGACAACTCAGTGTACGGGACTCCTGGTTACATGGACCCAACCGCCTTCACTTCCAAGGTACGAAACTTACACAATTACAAAACTGTATATATAATTTATAATATTTTCTAATAATGTAGCTATGTATTCGTTGTCTGTTCATCTGAATTGATTTTGGTAAATGAGATACTCAATCACTTGTCCAAATCTCTGGAATATCAATGGACTGGGCAGCAAAAAAATGGTCTACAGAATATTTTGTTGCTCAGTCCTTTACTGTATTTATTTATTTATTTCACCATTTATGCAAATACATATAAACAGACAAGAAAGGAAAAATACGTACAAAAGTGATGCTGTATTTTCCAAACTATATTTTATTTAGAGTGTTAAAGTATAATATGCTTAACACTTGTTTAATGAGATTGACCTACACGTTGCATAATAAACAGAAAACTCATACATTACTAATTTAAAAAAAGTGGTGGCACTCCGGGAGTGCCGACAGAAGTGAAAACTTGAATAAGATCGCCTTGGTGGAAGAAAAACACTTGTATATAACATTGGTCCGTAACCTTATCTAAATATAGAGCATAATCGCGTTCACAAAAAAGAATACTTCCGAAACCTTTGAAGTAAAAATACTTGCATAGAACATTGATCCGTAACTTAATATAAATAAAGAGCACAATCGCGTTTACAAAAATTAGGTGTCGTCATGGTGTCGCGAAATCAATAGTTTAGTCACATCTCAAAAATGTCCAACGCGCCTAAAGAAGTTTTCACTTCAAAAATCGCATCAACATGTATAATAGTACTGAACTAAGGACAACCAATCTACTTTTTTTGATGAAATGGCATGAGTCACGCTATAATACCCAAAGGAGTGGCTGTAGACATGGTAAATATTCAGATACGTAAATACTGTTAATTCGCACTAAATCGATCCTCCTTTGTTGCTTTCTCTGTAATCTTGTATATTTGTTACTGTTATTGGTTATATGTCTGCAATCCGTTAAGGGAATATAAGAGAGGTCATTTGCAACCAAATGACCCCTATGTCAATGTCAACCGTTTTCGAATAATTTGTCATTTATATTTTAAAATTAATGAAATAAAAATATAAAATGCCAAAAACCTCGATTTTTTTGACATTTGCATTGGAGTCAAAAGGGGTCATTTGGTTGTAAATGACCTCTTCTACATCCCCTTAATAGATTGCCGATATATAAGCAATAACCCTGTATTTAATGCCTTGAGATTCAACATTTTATTCTCCCGCTTGTAATCTTTCCTTACTAATATTATAAATGCGAAAGTGAGTTTGTTTGTTACGCTTTCACGCTAAAACAGCTGAACAGATTTGGATGAAATTGGCGCATGGGTAGACCATGTTCTGGGATAGGACATAGGATACTTTTTATCCCGATATTTCCACGGGATCGAGACTGATGCGGGTGAAACCGCGGGGCGTATAAAATATCTTTAAATGTCTATCTAACTATTAAAATACAAAAGGACCAGAATTACAGATTAGCATTTTCCTAAGTCTTGTTTTTTTTAAGAGAGAACTGAGAACAGAGAACTGGTTGGAATAACCACCGACGGCCGCCGTGGCCTACGCGCAATGGGTGGACTATTGTGCGTGGGCCATGACAGCTTGAAAATCAAACCCTAAAACATAGAACATAGTCATTGCAAGGCACGGACTATCTTCAACCCGGGGCAATGTGCAGTTCTAAAGCACCTTAGTTGCAAACACACTTAATGACTATCTTTTTTATTTTGGTAATTCTTCAGTATCCATTGCGTAATTTTTTAAGGCAAGCTGACGAATTTTACAAACTTATGAAGCAAATTATTTTGTTATATTGTCAAAATGAAAGGGACTGTCATTTTGACTGTCTTTTCAAGTTTTCCTGCTACAGTGCGTTTATTTTATGTTAACTTGTTCCGTAACATGGTTGGTAGCACTGAATTTTGCAGTCTCAGTTTCAATACTAATACAGCATATTGAACTCTATTTGTATTGAAACAGACTGCAAAATTCAGTGCTACCAATCGCGTCACGTCAATAACGCACTGTACCTTAATTACATTCTAATCTTTAGGATATTTAAGTATTTAAATAAAGTCTAACGTTTTTAATTGGCAAAATTTTATTCTTGGTGTTTGGCGAACTGCGGTGTAATTGCGTAACAAACTTAGAATGGCAATGCCATTCTTTTTGAAAGTTCAACAACATTCATTACCTTGTTTACGATGACGAGCAGACAAATCTTTCAAACATAAGAAACAATGAATTATGAATTTACTTCAAAATCTTTCCGATTATGATAGAAAGTGTTTTACGCATTTGGAGTGCTTTCTTGATTTTTTATAAGAAACTTTTCCTAAAGGATATTTCTGGCTTTTTGTGTGTAACTCTATAATACTCTGCATGTCAATAAATTTTACAGATAGTGCAATCCACGAAGACGCGCCCCACTCCGCGATTACTATACTGTACTGTAAGCTGTACTTTAGTACGGAGCGGAGCGGAGTGGGGCGCGTCTTCGTGGATTGCACTATCTATAATAGTGTATTTCCATATTTTTTCTTTCTTGGTGTTTACTCTATGCTTTGAATTTTCCTTACATAGATTCAGGAGGTGGGAAGCATTGTGGATCGGTGAACAGGTTATTAACCCGTGCGTGTTCGTTTTTAGTGGATGTGTAGTTAATAATGTAGTTATTATATTTACATTAACTGCCCCTTTGGTCTCGCGGTCGCAAGCGCGACTGCTGAGCGTGGAGTCTTGGGTTTGATTCCCAGGTCGGGCAGTGTTACTGGCTTTGTCCATAAGGAATTTCTTAGTAACAGCCCGGAGTTTGGAAGTTGGCGGTGTGATACCCCCGTGCCTCGGAAAGCACATTAAGCCGTTGGTCCTGCGCCTGATCTCTCCCCGGTCGTGTCGGATTGCCGTCCCATCGGACTATGAGAGTGAGGGAAGAGAGAGTGCACCTGTGTCTGCGCACACGCTTGTGCACTATAATATCTCCCATGTAGATAGTCTCCACTGAGATTGGCTGCAATGGCCGAAATTCGGTCTGTAGGACTATTATTAATATTATATTTAAATTATTTGCATTTTTTATATTATTTATGTTTCAGTAGAAGTTTAGAAGCACACTATATAATTTTGAACATAAATATTATGTACTTAGTTGTTGTTAGTTAGACATTTGTTTTCTGTTTGCTATTCGTAAACTTCTTTTTTGGTTGGTTGGTAGCATTGATAAGCTAAAGTCATGACTTTCGCTTATAGCTTAACGATTTAAAAAAAACTTAAAAACAGTTTTTTTAAATCGTTGCTTCTTATGAAGACAAAACTGGTAATTCAAATGATATGATTTCACAGGTGACTGTAAAGGCACTGTATGACTACCGCGCGCGGCAGGAGGACGAGCTGTCGTTCTGCAAACAAGCCATCATCACTAACGTGGACAAGCCCGACGAAGGATGGTGGCGCGGCGACTATGGCGGCAAGAAACACCACTGGTTCCCAGCTAACTACGTTCAAGAAATTGAGGTTCCGCACATAACTGACGTCCCTGTTAGTATGCTTTTTTTTTAACTCTGAACTGTTTGTTTATATCACCTATTATGAAGTGTCGGTTGCCTGTCCACGGGCGTAGAAGGGAGAAGAGGAGCAGAGCTCTGCCAATATTAACCAATAGAATCTTAACTCCGCTCCAGAGTTTTGATTATATTGATTAATACTGGCACAGCTCTGCCTCTCTCCGCTCTTGTCCGCTCCACTGGACAGGCAGCTTACAGCCATAAGTAAAGTGGAGGGGGAAGAAGACCCCGCTCCCACGCCCCACCACAGTGTACGGCGTGTACGCATAAGTACAGAATTTTGATTATTATTACACTATCTCAACTCGAGACGATGACGCACGCTATTTACTTACGACTTCAAAAGTTATTGGGAAACAGACTGGCCAGGAGTTCTACTCCTTAGGTGTACGCTCAATGAACGTGATTTCAAAACGTTTTGTGCATTGCCGTTCGTCTGGTCGTGCGATAATGAAATGAGTTTGAAGGAATTGGACTGCAAATCCATTGCACACTTTCTAGAATGTATCCGAAAAAACATCAATAGAATAAACTAGTAAAACTCTGAGGCGGTCAAGACTAAAGCCTAGTCTCGACCAGTGCATCAACACCTGCACAGCCCTTTTCCAACTATTTTGGGGTCGGCTTCCAGTTTAACCGGATTCTTCTAAATATCAGTACCTGCTTTACATGAAGCTACTGCCTCTCTGAGCTCCACTAGGTAACACAATACCCCTTGGCAGGACTCGTGACCAGACTTTCTGGCTTTTGACTGCCGGTAACGACTGTCAAATCTACAAATGACAGCCGGAATCAATGGCTTTCCGAGACACAGAGGGGTCTCGGTATGTTTTGGATGGTCACCCATCCACGAACCGACCTCGCCGAGGCGACTTGTACGACTGTTATTATGTAGCAACGAGCCCCTTGCATCTCGATTCGTCTCGACCAGTGAGCCACTTCTTTCTTGGCCCGTTTCTCATATTAGACTCAAGTGCATCGATTTGGTATTTGGCTGATCCCTCCCTTAGATAGGAGCATATTGGATAAAGTGTTAAAGCCATCATTGTTAAAAAAGGGATGGTGCTATCCATCTCATATAGCTCCATCTCTCCCAGACTGGAACAATAAGGATGATGTTTTTTTTTTTCCTTTTTTTCCTTCATGTAGATTATTAAAAAATATTGGACCCGTATTTTTTCTTTTTTTACGTAATCAAAAGATTACGGCAATACATTGAGTTGAAATGTGGCATGACGTCACTTGTATGTAGATTTTATACTTGTGACATAGCGACCCCCACTCCCCATCTTTAATACGTTTTATCCGAGTAATTTTTTATTAATATGATAAAGTAAAAAATACGTGTCGAATATTTTTTATTATCTGACTGACGGACTAAATAGTTTTTTTTTTTTTTCTAAATAAATTTCGCGAAATTGTTTACGAAAATAAGTTACGCAATTAGGGTACTGAAATCGCGTTAAAAATTATCAGCTGTTCTCTACTCGCATAACTCGTCAAAATGTAGGGAAGAGCAGATTTTTTTTTCGCATTTTCGGGTTTGGTGCCATAGTAAAAGTTGTTCATAATGATGAGTAAAGTCACTTATGTTTGCACACCGGTTAAAAACTTACCCTGTATCTGGGAACGTTGGAGTCGGATAAAATTAACTTGTTTTAGCGGTCTTAGGGTGGTTTTCAGCTGAACGTGATCAGCACATCTAAACCACGTTCAATCAGTGTCATTGTTGTTGTAGAATATTGACACTACTGTTGAACAAAGTTTAGGCTGATCGTGTTCAGTTTCATTGGTAAAAGTGGCACTTAGAAGCATTGAACTTGATCAAGTTAGCATGACTCTTATTGAAGGCAGCCTCTAAAGATAAGTTCAAGCGTTCAACCACAGTTAATCGGATAGATGGGAACGGTTGATTCGGCAAACATTCACATTCATCAAGTTTCAGTTTAATGGATTATTTTTATTATATCTAATGGAGGAGCTCGTGGCTAAGTAATAACAGCCGCACGGGGCGATCCACCAGGTTAAGCTACACTTGCCGGGGTTGGTCTGTGGATGGGTGACCATCTTAACATATCAAGACTCCTCCGTGCCTCGGAAAGCACGTTAAGCCGTTGGTCCCGGCTGTCATTCGTGGATCTTTGACAGTCGTTACGGGTCTTTAGAATCCCGAAAGTCTGACAACCAGTCTTACCAAGAGGTATCGTATTACCCAATTAGAAAGAAAGAAACAAAATACATTTATTTAGCACAGACAAAAAGGCACACAACACAACATAATTATAACACAACATAATTACTGGGTTGTGGAGGTCAGATAGGCAGTCGCTCCATGTAAAATACTGGTATTCAGCTGCATCCGGTTAGACTGGAAGCCGACTCCAACATAGTTGGGAAAAGGCTCGGCAGATATTTTTTTTATTATATCTATTTTGTTTTTGTGTTGCAATCCTAACCAATATTATAAATGCGAAAGTGAGTTTGTTTGTTACGCTTTCACGCTAAAACGGCTAAAGGAATTTAGATGAAATTTGGCACATGGGCAGACCATGACCCACAGAAAGCTATACAAAAAAATAATAATTAACAACGGCGCTCTGGGAGTGCCCACAGAAGTGAAAACATAAACAATTTAAAAAAAAATACTTCCAGTACCTTAAAAATATTTGCATAGAACATTGATCCATAACGTAATATAAATAAAGAGCACAATTGCGTTCACAAAAATGAGGTGTCGGTAACGGTGTCGCGAGTTCAATTGTTTTTTCCCATCTCAAAAATGGCCAACGAGCCTAAAGAAGTTTTCACTTCAAAAACATCAGGTTAGGACATAGGATACTTTTTATCCCGATATTCCCACGGTATCAAGACTTATGCGTGAAACCGCGGGACGCAGCTAGATTTTTATAATAACTATGTTACTATGAGCTAACCTTTAACATTATTGTTTAATTTTTTCTCCTGTATGTTTCCCTTTTATGCTTGGATTAATAACTGAAAATACTACGGTTTCTTGTTATAGGGCCTCGAGAACGAATCCGCAGCTTTGGGCGCATTGCAGAAGGGCTGTATTGACGTGTTGGGCGCTGTGGTGGAACTCGTGGTGGGAGAGGAGGGCGGCGCGGCCCGCTGGCTCGTGCGCATACAGAGTCCCACCATGTGCCAGACCTTCGACATGGCCGCGCCCACTCGCGAGATCGCGCTCGAATGGCTCTCCGCAATCAAAGAAGCAGCCTACAGCGCCAGCGCCCGCTCCCTGCAACACAGAAAAATGGAACGCACATGGAGAATCGCCAAAGAAATGTCCGACTTAATAGTTTACTGCCGCTCCGTCACCTTCAACCAAGAACGAATCCGGAACAAGGGCTTCATATACAACGAAATGTCCTCCTTCCCCGAAACTAAAGCTGAGAGGCTAATGTGCCAACAAGAGACTCCCTTCTTCATGAAGTACCACACTAAGCAACTGAGTCGTATTTACCCAAAGGGGCAGAGGATCGATTCGTCCAACTACCACCCTGTTCCTTTCTGGAACTCCGGCTCTCAGATGGTTGCTCTGAACTACCAGACTCCTGACAAGCCAATGCAGATTAACATGGGAAAGTTCAAGGAAAATGGCGGGTGTGGTTACGTGTTGAAGCCCGACTATATGTTCGACGAGGCATACAATCCATTTGTTAAGAAGAGCGTTGACAAGAAAGTGAAGCCGATGATAGTGATGCTACGTTTGATCGGCGCCCGGCACCTTATCAAGATGGGCCGCGGGACCACCAGCCCGTCGGTGGAAGTCGAGATTATTGGAGCTGATTATGACACTGGCACTAAGCTCGTCACCAAGACTGTTGGTGAGTTCCATAATTATTTATCATTTTCTTCTTTCAAATGAAACTATTTGTTAACTAATTTACAACATATTTTTTTATATTTTTCAGCTGACAACGGTCTAAACCCGGTCTGGAATGACATTTGTGAATTTGAGGTGACGTGCCCCGACCTGGCTCTCATCCGCTTCCTGGTCCAAGATGAAGACATGTTCGGAGACAGGAACTTCATCGGCCAAGCCGTGTTCCCGCTTACTTGCCTGCGCTCCGGCTACAGAAGCGTGCCCCTGACTAACGCCTACTCTGAGGAACTAGAGCTGTCATCGCTGATGGTTCATATATCTTTTATCAACAGCAAATAAATCAACTAGTAAAATATCTACTAACCTAACCAAAAAACTGCAAGAAGAAGGCGTATTAGAGAATCAAAATCAATTTTTAATTTCTACTATTTTAATGGCCACCTACTGGGCTCATATAATATAATATAATATAATTACTTATAAAGAAGAGTACCATCGACACGAAAAGAAGAAGAAGAAGAATTTCTACTATCTACATTATATTTAAAAAACAAAATCTTATTATATCTAACTTTATTATCTACATGCTCGAATGATGAAAGATCTGTTACAGCTATGCTGTGTACTTATAGCAGTCATGGTTTTGAAGACCTTGGTTTTATGTCCTCGAATTTTTATGTTAAATAAATTCGAAATGTCGACTTATTTAAGGGAGAAATTATAGGCAGCTACTAAACTCCCTGATAAATGTAAAGAAAATTGGTGTGATATGACGGTGCTTGAAGATACAGGACTGGACGGAAGGTAATAACAGTCCTAGCCAAACATTATAAATGTTACATTGAGAAGTCATGCTTTTTATTGCATGATTTCGTTGTAATTCATCAATAATTTTACAATTCTTGTACTACGTAGGAAAGTTCAAGCCCGTAACTTGTTTAGTATTTTAAAGTGAATGCCTAAGAGAAATGAGAGTTAATGCATACATGACCCTTATAAGTCATTTCATCCTGATACTAAGCTTATCAGCGATATAAAAAAATTAATAACCTTAAAGGCCAAACATATTTCGACTACTATCAGTTCCCAGTTTGTACACAAATAAATGTTAGTGCTTTTTCAACAAGCAACCTTTCGACTCCAAGGGTCATGTTCATGCCATGGCATGTCGCACGCTTAATAATATACTGACCTAACTCAAAAATTCTGTTTTTTAGGAAATCACATAATCATTTTGGCAATCATGGCTTGTCTGACGTAATGGCTTATAACTCAGTCAAAAAGCATAATAATAATGAAATAATGTATTGTAGGAATAATTGATGAACTGATTATTGATACAGAAATGATATTTTGAAGAAATTTTGTTTATTGATTATATTTTTAAACGTTTAAAAATGATGTTCATGACTTAAGTCTGTTTACTATTATAATTATGTAGTTCTAGTACTGATGTCATATTTTGTAATAAGTCTGTATTTTTATGAAAAAACAGGCTTAACTCATAGTTAGTCACCATAATTACAGACCTAAAACTAAAAAAAACACGAATAATTTGATATTTTTTATGCTAAACAGACCTAATCAAAAATAGGTCATGCTTTTATAAATAATTTAAATAAAACTTACCTTCGATTTTTACACTAAACAGACTCAATTATTAATCGGTCGCTTTAAAATAAACTCCACACGTTTACTATGACAGCGCCCGACGTATATTGGTTTACGCCACTGTCTTGTTAAATCCTTGTGAAAACGTATGAGAGTGCAAGAGACCGATAAAGTTGTAACTCGGTCTAGGAACGAGATATCGAAGAAATTCCGAGATAGAAAGATAGATGACGTTAAAATGAATTTCTTTGTATGCTTAACTCATTTTGGACCTAAACCGTAATCGGTCAGTTTATTATTAAGCGTGCAATGTGTTCAAGGAAACTAAAGAATGCATAATATGAGCTTACTAAGACTGATATTCTTGTAAGTAAACAGGAAAACTTTGAGGTGAACGCGTGTATAGTCGCGTAGGCAGCAACTTATACAGAAGAGTAATAAAAGTGAACTGACAGATTTTATTTTTACTAAATTCCCAAGATTGGAATTAAAACTGTTATTATTGCTAAATGTTAACGATATTTTTAAAATATCCAGAGAAAAAAATCGATGTTTGTTTGCGACAAACATCAATTTTTTTCTCTAGATTTACATATTTTTTTTAGCATTTTTAGCATATTAATCACATATATAGCTGACTTTAACTTTTTATCGATGTATTAGCATAATATCTGGTACAGGTTAATCACCTGCCGTTAAAACATGTTACTGTACGTACATTTTTATAGTATTTAAGTGTTTAAAGTAGTTATCAAATTATTTGAATCGCAAAATGCGCACAATTTTTTGAAAATGTATACTTATTGTACTATAGTAATTATACTATTGTCGAAAGATTCCAAATTTTGTATCAGTTTGTAACGGGAGTGAGTTCTATCAAAAAATATTTTTACATTCATATACATGGTGTTTGGCAGAACGTTGAACATACGAAAATGGTGGATAGGTGGGGTCATTTGCTACTTACTCAGCCCTAATTTATTTGGCCCTGGCCTCCTGGATATTTTCTAAAAAAATTTTTTTGCTTTCTTCTAGTTTCATCACTGTCTTAACTTTAAAGTGTAATTTTTATTAAAAATGGGTAAAACAGGCAATATTTTTGTTTTTTTTAAATCTTTAATGTTGGCAGATTCTTATAAAATTATTGCTTTATGCAGATGTTAGCTAAAAAAAAAGTTATGAGTCCTCAAACTTACAGAAAGATGTAAAGAATACTTAAAATCTTAATTTCAACTTGCATTAAAAAAAAGCAAAGGCCAAATAAATTAGGGCTGAGTAAGTAGCAGATGATGACCTATCCACCATTTTCGTATGTTCAACGTTCTGCCAAACACCCTGTATAAATGTAATTATTTGATCGGGAACAGCCCTAACTGTGATTAAGACTCCAAAAACAGGAATCCTCAAAATAAGTGCTACAAATGTAAAAAAAATGCAGTGAGGTTCAGTGTGGCCAAAATGTCTCGGTAGTTCGTTGGGTTCGTTAAATTCAGGTTGCCAAAATCTAAGTGTTAACTTAAAAATAACAATAATAATTTATGTATGTATATAAAAGAGGGAAGCACACATTACATCAAAATATTCGCATCGAACTGGGGAAAGTGCCCTAAAAGCGGGCAGCATTGCCACGTCCACATACAACGTAACACAACGATGCAGTTTGCTAAAAAAACGGCCAAGTGCGAGTCGGCCTCGCGCACGAAGGGTTCCGTACCACCGTACAGGTTTTTTTTATACTTCAGGTTAAAAAAACGCCAAAAACACGTATTCGTGTGGACCCGCACTTTAATTTTTTTACTTAATTTTATTATTTGTTGTTACTGCGGCCATAGTAGTACACTGTTCAGAAATTTCAAGTGGTAGCATATTACGGTTCAAAATAAACATCCCTGTGTCAGACGGACGGACAGCGGAGTCTTAAGCGAGCATTACATTAACCCATTAGCAGAGCGCTATGTGAGCTAGCGTGCTAAAATTTGATGGTGTAAAGGCAGTTAGTGATCCAATCTAGTGCGATCGTCTGGGCTCTGCCACGCTTGCTCATCTAGCGCACCAGTTTAGCGCTCTGCAAATTGGATCATGTAATGCTCGCTTTAGTAATTGGGGCCCATTGATACCCATTGGGTACGGAACTCTAAAAACGTGAGACAATTCGAATTTCGTGTAACTTTTAGATTAGTCAATAAATAGTTACCGAAATAATCAATCATCGGTCACACTCACGTTACAGGCTTATTAAAAAATATATCTATACTAATATTATAAAGAGGTAACATTTGTTTGTAAGTTTGTATGTTTGTAAGTTTGTATGTAGGGGGTAATCTCCGGAAGTAATGAACCAATTTTAAAAATTGTTTCAATGGTAGAAAGCTACATTATTCGTGAGTGCTATAGGCTATAAATTATAAAGATATCATGCATATTAGCCGAACTATCTCAATTTTTGTCTAGCCAGGCGGAAAAAAATTGCTCTTACAACAGAGTTATTTGCATGCGCTGCCTTAACAGTTGTATATAATTGAAAACAATGTATGGCAACCTGGTCCGCTTTGAATAGTTCTACAAAAAAGTCCGCGACACCATATTTCTATCTTTTATATTTTAGCAGATATAGTAGCTTTTATGTGTTAAAAAAAGTATTTTTGGACGTACTTACCTTTGGACGATTTTTTAAACAACAAAATATTAAACTTTATCGAAAAAAATATTATTATGATCACAAGAACATCATAGAGATACGATTTGCCCAAAACAGTATGTCAATTGGTTAAATAGTTTCGAAGATAATATAAAATTACTAAATCGCAAAATGCCGCCGTCCATTCACGAACCGCATTAGAACATGCTTTGTACGGACGTTTTATCCATTTACCCAAAGATAGCGTTGTGCAATTACGTCATTTTTTGAATCGCGGTGTTAAGGTTTTCCGCGGATTAATGACCCTCTCCAATTATTGTTTAAAACTGTCGTCGTTAGGTAGGAGAGTTGTACGCAGTTGGTTGGATGATATGTTGTTGGTCTTTAAAATTGTTTTGGTTGCTCGGTTTCTTAAAACACAAATACTACTTCGTTCTCATTCTTCAAGTTCGAAGCTATTTCTGTTTTTGGGATATCGGACAGTTTCAGCGATTGTTTATCATGCCTAAAAGGAAATCACAACTTTCCCTTCAGACATCCCAGACAAGAGCAGCTCGAGTACGCCGTACAGAAGAGTGCTCTTGAAAATCATCAGCGCCTCTCGAGGAATAGAGAAAATATTTCGCAAGCACGCGCTGGGGAATCTAGCTCCGAGCGTTCACAGCGGCTTGCTAACCAAAGCTGGAGAACATCGCAGGTCCGTGCTCGGGAATCTAGCGCTGAACGTGCGCAGCGTCTCAGTGATTCAAGGCAGCATGTCTCTGCAACAAGGGATGGGAGTCTAGCGCTGAGCGCTCGCAGAGGCTCGCTAGCCAAAGCGCTAGAACATCGCAGGCCCGTGCTCGGGAATATGCAATAAAAACAAAACCCTCCTTTTGGCAGTCAGGAAATAAATCATAGCACTCAGTACTAACCGAACCACACTCATAATTTCATCACAAGTTAAAATGTTTACCGCCCAACGAAGTGGGCACGGGTCAGCTAGTACATCTATATATATATATACAATATGTAAAAAAACTTGTCCGATCCGTGAGGTTGTTGAGAGTCTATTTGTGTGGTAAATTTCAGGAAAATCTAAAATAAAACGTGTGACACTCGGGGACTGCCTCGGTAAAGCTATTGCATAGCATTTGTAACCTCCATACTTCCTATTTGTCAACGCTACACTTGGGATGATGACGTGATGACATAAAACAAAAATTATGTTCCCATGACAACATCACGTTTCCCATCATGACAACATCACGTTGTCATGGGAACCGTCATTACATGGTAGGCGAAGTGGGGGTGTTAGGTTTTTTTCGTTACGGAATTTCTTGATTCGGTCGGCGCGCTCAAAGCCCGCGATAAAAGCTATGCAATAGCTTAAAAAATCGTCCTTTTTATTTATGGGGAATTATCCTGGGTTATTTATTACTTGGGACGCGAGGGGCCGTCGTTTAACGAGTGTTTACAAGTCATAACTTATACCCCTGTTGAAAATTGCTCATTTTAAATTAATTTTGGTACTATAAAAGTGATTTTTAAATAGCAGTATTTTTTATTTTCAATAATGCTTAGATTCATTATTACTTTTAGGTAATGTTATTGCAGTACCTATGAGCCTCTTTCGGATCGAACAAGGTTCTTTTTACATATTGTATTTAAATAATGCTATAATTGTAATAAATTTAAGTATAAGTAGGATCGTATCAAGTGGTGTTCTGTGGTTTCTGCCATGGTAAATGGCGTGAGTTTATAAATGTATGCAGAATAATCTCATCAATAATAAAGTTATTAATAATAATTACAGACTAATTAATAGATATATACATTTACTTTATATTGAATTAAAGTTTATGCATGCTAAGTATATACTTATTTTATGTAAAGACTATTCTATGACATACCATCATCCCAAAGGTATAATTATGCAGAGGTGAATGGTACACTCTCATTTCGAGTTATCTAAAGTACTAAAATTATATAATTTGTATATTTATTTTATATTTAATTAATAAAATTGATGATGGAAAATTCTGATTAATTCAGTGCTGCATTAGTCTGTTGTTTTTTTTAACATATCGATCAATAAAAAAACTGCAGTCGGGGGACCCCGTCATGAACGAAGTGCCCTACGCGATACTCGCACGTAGGTACACTAAAACACTCGTATAATCATAGTAGAAAGAGACAGAAGAGAGAGAGAGAGAGAGAGAGAAAGTTGCATGGAGGGGGGCATAACGCTTTTTCCTTACGTGATGAGTTCAAGCAGCTTATGGAACTTTGTACCTTTCAAAAATCTTGATGTCGTCTTGTAGATTCCTATGCTAATAATAAGAAGAGTAAATTAAAAGTAACATAAAATATCTTTTTTTTATTTATTAAAACTGCTTTGTATTTACCGTTAAACATATTTTTTTTATCATGACCCGTATCCTAATTGCGTAACTTATTTTCGTAAAAGATTGTGCCTAATTTGCTTCATTTTGACAGTTCAACAACATTCATTGCGTTATTTACGTTGTTGAGCAGATTTTTTTTTCCAACTTCTGAAGCAATGGATTAGGAATCTATTTCAAATCGAAACAAATTGTGATTAATCGTGTATTACGCAATTAGGGTACTGTTGTAATATTATTATGCCGACTACATAATTGTAAACCGTATCCATGATAATAACCAGCAAATTTGAAATAATGTCGAGTGTATCGATAGGTTACGTTCGTTATACGTTCGTAACATGAAAAATAATTATGTGGTTACATGCTAAGTTATGTTATATAATAATAGGTGCGGTTTAAGTATTTAAGGGCAGTTTCAAAGATTCTTAGCTGGCAGTTATGAGACCGTTTCAGGCATTCTTCAGCAGTCACAACATCAGAGCGTCAGCAGCATAACCAAATGCAATCCACGCACTGACGCACATGCAAAATATATGTATAGTGTCAGTGATTGCTCGAGGCGCTCCGTGTACGGTAATCAACCTACTAACTGCTTGAGCTACCCTTGTATGACCACCCTTATGCTTTTCCTTTAGTGTATTTTTGCATTATTCAAAGATTTAGTGGAAATAAATTATAAATATTTGGAAATCTTTTATTTGCACACTGCACACCTAAAAATTATCGGTCCTTTATAGTCTGCTCTGACCTTAGGGTTTTTTTTAAATTGGTTATGTTTGCGAGAATAACATTACCTACAGATCAATAATTTCGTAGAAATAGGTTATATTTTTTATCTGTTTCGGTTTGTCGAGTCTGTGGCATAGTGCATAGTTCACTCACGCGAAGCTATTTACTTACCTTCTCGTACCATTGATGAGGTTTTTGTAATTTCTGATACTGAATTAATTTTTATTTAGTTTTTGTACAACATTTTTAACAAATTTTTATTCGAGTATTACTATAATTAATAGCTGTCCTTAAAAAGCTATACTTAATTGTATAATAAAAATGTCATATGTTTCTGAAACACTTCAATGGCCGTACTGTCCGAGTGTCAATAATAAGTGTTTTGCTGTTCCGGAACTGTAGATTAATATGTTTCTATCAAGGAATGTGATAATGAATAGTTTTCAATGGCGCAAATGGTTTCTTTTTTTGATTTTCACTGTGTATCGGAGGTTAGACACCGTCGATGGTGAGTGCTTTTCATCACTTGTCCATTTGCATGCGATTTTATAATAAACTAAACACAAATACAATTCTGTTTACGTATTTTTGGAGTACTGAACTGTACTGGGTTAGTTGAGTTCAGCACTTTGATGGAATAATAAATTGCTGTAAAAATCATCAAAATATGCCAGACATTGGATAATATACAATTTTAGTGCTTAGGATCTAGTGACAAATATTACAAAACGTGAAACAAGGATGTGAAGATTTTCGTTGAATTTATTTCAAGTGAATGGAGCTTTGGGTTTCTTTAGTGTGACCAGAAGCTTACTATATAGTTTTGTGTGTCCTGATGAGAAGGGGTTCAAGAGTCAAAGATTCAGAAAACTTGGGTTCAAACTGTTAAAATAAATAGATGGATTTATCACACCCATACTCTAGTAATGGTTTTACAAGAACCAGGTGTAGGTTTATTATTGTAATGACAACAATGTACATTATTGTGATCAGTCTGTCATAAAATACATTTGTTTGTTACTAAGTACATAATACTCAAAAAGAATCTTAAGTAATACTACTGTATCTTTTTATGCTAATAATCAGATTTTTCTATTCTTTCTGTAACCACATACTTTATATTCTCCTTTGTTTCGACATAAAGAATTCATATAAACATCACATTATTGTCTCGATTCCCATTCTAACTTATTGCGTTGATCATAGGTTTGAAATGTTACTGCAACAGTGAGAGATGCCCCAACTCAACATGTGAGACGGACGGTTACTGTTTCGCTTCTACGAGCTTGGAGAATAAAGTGCAAAAGTTTACATACCAGTGAGTATATTTATGAATGTTAATTGAAAACTTAAATAATATTTTCAAAATTATTCAAAATTATAATTACTTAAGTGATATTTCCAAATTTATTCAAAATCATTGTGAAAGGCATTTTATTTTTGTTAACATTATTATTATTAGTCTAAAAAGGTACATATTTTCGTTCCCTCCAACTCCTAAAATATTTAAGTTGGCTGAACAATTATAAATGTAAAACAATTGGCAAACTCAAATCAACACAAACCTGTTGTTATGCTGTGGCTCGCAGGTATAATTCTAACCTATTTCTATCAAATGATTGACCTGTGTAGTGCGGTGGTCTTAAGCTGTATGAACTTGAACGTTGCATTTCCTCCTGAAAACCCAGTAAAATGCAATAAATCTACAATGTATTGCTGTAAAACCGATTTCTGCAATTCTGATGTAACACAAGAAAAATTGTCCAAAGTGCTTCATGCCTCAATTATGGGTAAGCTGTTCTGCGCACTTGCGGGCGTGTCATGTATCTATTTTGATGATGCAGATTTTGAGTTTGTTTGATGTACTATTAGAATCATATAATTGCATTGCCATTTCCTATAAGTTTTGTGTTGAGATGCCAATACTCTAACAATCGCTTCTGAATTAGTGATTTGAATATGTACCTACTAAGCAAAGAGAACGAGCGGCCGCAGGTGCCGACAGAAATAATTAGTATGATTTGAATGATGTGCCGTACTCCTTAACCAACTCTATTTTCCGAGTGTGCGTTGTTTGCCTTAACCTACTAAACATAATGTATGGTGGTTCCACTTGCGGCGCAGCTGTATCGAGCTCAAATCACTGATACCCATCGAGCATCCCTTCAGTTGCTCTACGACGAAAACTAAAAATGAATCGGTGGTGATAAAATGTTGTAAGTCACATGACATGTGCAATGAAGGCCTGCCCCTGGACCTGCAAGCGAAGTCGCCAGGTAGGAGCGACGTGGAGGTAGTGCCCTCGATGTGCCCCGCTAACTACTGCACTCTAGCTTCCCGCTGCTGACACTCGACGCCCGGCATACCACACGCCAAGCGCCCTGCGCCCATGCTCCAGCGGGCGCCGACTGCCTTGGTGTATGGTGCGAGACTGCATGGCTAAAGATTTTATTTTTTCTTCGTTTTGTTCTAATATAACCAAGTTTTTTTCCGTAGACCGGCTTGATCACCGTTTAGGGTTTATACGTTCTTTTTGTACTAATCTAAGAATTTATGAACGTAGATGTTGGGACCGAGAAAACATATTCCCTCCCGGGGACATGCCTATATGGTGCCGCAAGGACGAAAACCCCAATATATCTTGCTGCGTCACGGACTACTGTAACCGTTATCTATTCGCAGGTACAGTATACATTCGGAATGTGTCGTCGGGGGACGGGGCGCGCTGTCTGGGTAGCTTACATTGTGATGTCCACATCAAATGTATTGTTGAGTCTTACCATGTTACAGTAACGTTCATACGAGGTTATTAATATTACTTGAAATAATATCAGCTGCTCGGTTACAGTCGTGCATGCAAATGTATCGAATTATGCATATAATTCTATTGGCAATGGGACATTTCCCGATGTCCTTATTGTTTCAGTCACCGCGTGTTTCACATTTACAAGTTTACAATCTTGTTTCTGAAATGCTCATTTTTAAACGTTCAAACATTAAATGGGCCATCATTACATATAGCCTTGCATATTACAAGGGGAGCCATTGCACAGAAGGCATGACAGGGTTGCATCGAAGTAGTTATTATACGACACTGAATGTCTTGATTACAGAAATTAAAGAGGAATGTGTAGTCATTTTACAACAGGCGATAAATAAAGCCGTAAGTGATCATAAGCCGGTTTTTTCACTTGATTTTGGCATGAAATATGATTTTATACTAATAGCATGTCAGTAACCATAATTTTGTTATTATTTACTTTTGCTAACAACTTTTATGCACTTATTATTTAGTTTACTGACAATTGGCTATGGGGCATGTAACTAACCGCTGCACGGTATGAATATACTTAATGTATGTATTAAGATGAGTGTAGGCTACTAATTTACACATTACTGTAGAATACACGTACAAACTTTTGGTTTTCCTTTGTTCACCCATTTAATTTTATGTTTGAACAAATGACTGTATAAGGCGAAATAAGCACTAATAATAGTCATGAAAGACGAGGGCTTTCATTGTGCTTTATTAAACGATATTCTGTCGATTACCTATTCAGTAACCTTATCAAAACATCATTAAACAATGTTGTATGATTATTGTGTTGTTATTTAAATCCAATTTGTAAATATATTCTATAGGTATTTACGTAAGTATTTGTATTAGTTACGCTTATTGCATGTGTGTTTTTGTGTGATGTGTTCATTTTCTCTTTACGAACGCTTTCGCCGAATATTAAACATTTCCAGATACTGAAAGAATTGCTTGCTGTAAGTATTTTAAATTATTTTTACTCAAATGTGTTCCACGCAGCCGGAATAATTTGCAAAAGAATCATAAAATGAAACGCAAACGCTATAAATGCAACTGCTGGTTATTTACTATTTATTTAAGTCACAGTTTATTTTTATTTACATTTTAGAAAGTACCTAGCTTTATGAAGGAACCTATAAAAAACCAGCTGAGTATTTGTATTCATTGGTAAGATGAAGGTCACCGTACTATGAATATTTTGTATCACTACTCTCAATTGACAACCATTAAATGTTGCATATGAACGATAACATCCTTGTTGAAACGTATGCCGCAATTTTAAGAAGCTACGACCTATCTGTTATTAGTATTTATTACAATATTTAGCAATATTGAAATGATTTTAATACGATACAGCATAGGTATAAGATTTTAAAATGTGGATTATGTATTAATGCATGCATTAAGACCTTCGGGTTCGGGTTGTCATTCCATAAATATTATCATGTATCACGGTCATTTTCTATGTTGTATGCCATTTCACAATACTGGGTGTAAAATTAAAACGCTAGTTTTAAAATTTTATCATGCAAAAGGTAATTTCGAATTTTTATTCAAATAAATACCTACAGCAAATGCCGCTTACACCTTTGTTTATAAAAAAAACAATTTGTATTTGCATTTCTTGAGATTTGATTGCTTTACCTAAATCCCTCCGTTTTGAGTACAAATACTAATGCACAAATTCTGAATAAAGAGACGGGCACTACAGCGACGGCATGGAAAGTATTGTCATGGGTGATGGGGTTGATGGCTCTCGGCGTATGCGCTGCGATCAGCTTCTGGTGGGCGAAGCGATCGCATGGCCCAAAGAAGAGGGTCCCGTCTCGAACGCCATACCCGGCGGATGATTCCGTCTGTGAGGCCAGGCACCCCATGATGAGAACTACAACTATACGGGACATGATAGAGCTCACTACCTCCGGATCTGGCTCCGGTAAGTTTTTCATTCTTTATTCGTATTTACGTTCCCCAGCAGCACCACTTCTGGATAGCTTGACTACAATTTATGTTGGTCCCCGGCTCACAGTACTGAGACCGATCTATTATAGCAATACAATCCAGTTCCAGAATTAATGAAACAAACCGTTAATTCCTACAGTAATTTTATTTATACATCGTAGTTCATTACTCAGAAAATAAATATGAAGATCGGACAAGTCTCGTATCTTAGTCCAGACGTCACTGTAAATTGAGGAAGAGTCCAGTTCAATATTCTAAACGACAATCTGGCCCGCCGCCCGAGGTTCACGTACGCTATTGTAGTCTTCATAAACATTCTGCCACACTTGAATGAATTCATAAATGCGTACATCACTAAGTGCCAAAGTGAGCGATCGTTGCCTCGAATCGATCTGCATTGATGCATCAAATGAATTGAATGAGGCAATAAAAAAATGACATCTCATGTATGGATGTCAAGAGCACAAAGTGCCACACTTTCATGATTTTACAGACAGTATTGTTTGCACGCTATTCTGTATAAAATATTATTTCGTTAAGTACGGAGCCTTGTAGGTACTCTAATAAGTTGTTTCGTGTTTTCCAATGGAATTTTTCTTTTTTTGAATGTGACCGATACTAAGATCTATTAATAATTGCATGAACTGGGTTCTCTTTTTTTATTTTCCCGTCTGCAACTTAGATGCTTTTTGGAACGAAAATAGCTTGAGAACTTTTTGTGCGAAGGTGCCAACATATTCGTATAACATAGACATAAGTATGTTCAAATACGCAAATATCTGCAAATACTCAAATGAGCATGTGTGCATAGACACACATACTTTACACTTTGCCATCTTGTCTTCCAAAGACTTCAAGTGTTTAAATGTTTGAAGCTGTCTTTGGCTTTATAAACATGAGTTTGTTGTAGCAAGAATGCATTTATTCCACATTTATTCATTTAACGATTAGGTTATGGCCATAAAATTTACATTATGTATTTATCTGTAGGGTTGCCTCTTCTGGTGCAGCGTTCAATCGCTCGTCAGATCCAGTTGGTGGATATCATCGGCAAAGGTCGCTTCGGAGAAGTCTGGCGTGGTCGCTGGCGCGGCGAGAACGTCGCCGTCAAAATATTCTCTTCCCGCGAAGAGTCTTCGTGGTTCCGTGAAGCGGAAATCTACCAGACCGTGATGTTACGACACGAAAATATTCTGGGCTTCATTGCTGCTGATAACAAGGGTGAGTACTAGAGATGCCGCGAATAGTTGTTATAGCGAATAGTCGAATACCGATTAATCGCCATTCCCTATGGCAAATAGTCGAATACTCGCCATTATTATTCGACATAAAAAAGGAATATAAAAAAAAGTTTATTTATTCTCAAATAATAATATATTTTATTTATTTTCTGAAGCAGGTTTGATTTATGAAAAAAAAGGGCAACCGACTTGATCCCAATAGTGCAGATAAATTAGTTTTTCTGCACCACAATCTGCCCCTGTTGGACTTTTAACGTCAACATGACTGGTTTTTGGCTAACTTTTTATATTCATGATAATACTAAGTGTGTTTTGTTTTTAAAGATTAATAAAAGTTTAATTATTTTTAAGTCTATAGTTTTTCTGTTCATTAAAAGTTTATTTTTATTTATATACAACTATTCGCCGAATGTCGAATAATAGACACTATTATTCGGAATTAATACCGAATAATAGCGAGTATTCGCGGCACCTCTAGTGAGTACATATAGCATTAAATTATTAGGATCATGATCGTGTTGGCCCAGTGGTTAAGGGATCTGGCGCACTAGAAGACCACGACTCCGGCTAGTCGTGGTACATACGTGGCCTAGTCTGCGGCTAGTTGGCCGTTCGACCGCTGCCACCAAGTGCGCGAGATCCTTAAGGCCTCGCCTTTCATGCACGAGGTTGGGTTCAAAACCGGGCAAATACCAATGTGTCTTTTCAATTCAATTCAAATGTACTTTCTGAGTAATCTTGGATATTACTGACATGGGTGAAAGAAAACATCGCGAGGATACTTAGACTTATAGTAAGTAAACTAGCTGTTCCCGGCGGTTCCACCTGCATAAGTCTCGATCCCATGGGAATATCGGGATAAAAAGTATCCTATGTGTTATAAACTATCTGTGTGCCAAATTTCATCCAAATCCTTTCAGTTGTTTTTGCGTGAAAGAATAACAAACATCCATCCATATATCTATCTATATATAAATATAATTCTTCAGTAAATGTGTTCACCATCATCACCTAACTCCTCCTTAACGGCTGGACCGATTT
Source organism: Agrochola lychnidis (assembly GCA_963680765.1). Taxonomy (NCBI): domain Eukaryota; kingdom Metazoa; phylum Arthropoda; class Insecta; order Lepidoptera; family Noctuidae; genus Agrochola; species Agrochola lychnidis. The sequence continues at coordinate 6,831,564 of OY796848.1, forward strand.
GGATGAAATTTTGTGTGTATATTTGAGTGGGTCCCTGGATGGTTTGAAAATACAATTAGACCCGGTAGGTGGCGCTCTTCGGATAGGACAACGTCTGTCGGTTCCGCTAGTTTATATATAAGTAGGATATAAGTCTGAAATCGTTCCCCCCCGACACTTGCTCGAAAACGAGGTGCCAGCAGTTGTTGCAGCTGAGCACGTAGCTTTAAATACCCCGCATAATAATCATGATGAAAATACAAATTTGATCCAGCCTGTCCCTTCTTGCTTCTTGCAGCATTCGCTTAATTTTAATTTAGAATAAGTATAAAGCTCCTGGCTGGAGGCTCTAAGTGTAGAAGTTTATGGCACCCACAGGAAAAATCCGGTTAAGCAGCCACGACCTTAGTGGTCAGTACTGCGAGATGCCATTAAAAAAAAAAAAACACTGTAATCGTCAACCCGTCTTAAGCAAGCGTGGTGATGGTGATCAATGCTCGTGCCTTCTCTGTATGAGAAGAGGGCTTTGCCCTGCAGTGGGACGATAATAGGTTGATATTATTATTACTTGTTAATCTAAGGTTGACTCCGCTCATCAGCGAATTTGCAAATATCATCTGGTTATCACTAATCTTGTCCATGGAGTTAAATTGACGTAGCAACGCCATGGGATTGTTAACGACTAGGTTTTGATAACTCATGGCGCAGACAAGGCGATAGTGCCGCGTTATTTGAATCGTAGGAAAATTATTGAGTCCCTAGTACTTTATCTACATTTAGATTCAAACATATAAAGGTTGTTTTTTGTTACAAATTATTATGTCGCCTTACACTCGCAATGGAAGAGAACAGTTGCCATGGTTGTGGGCGAGATTCAAAACCCATAATGACATGCTTCAGTGCTACCGTGGTTACGGGATAAAAATATTTAAATAACGATTGACTAATAGGCTGAACTTAAACAATTTATCGTCCGTTATTTTATTATTTGCATGCATTTTTTCCGCAATGCAAACGGTTATTCTTGTTGATACTTTTGGATATAAAGTAATGCTTACATTTAATCTTATCATTAATAGTCTTATAGTTAAAGAGTTGCTAGAGATTAATAAACAGTACCTGGGCGACCGAGCTCTGCTCTGGTGAAAATAGAGAATGCTCATTTAATAGTATAGGATAGTACCTACTAATTCCATACTGCCATGATAGTAGGTACTTACTAATACCATGCTGCCATGATCATTATTCTAATGTCAATAATGTCATGTCATTATTCATTATCTTGTTTCTAAACTTTGGGCGACTGCTCGTGTGAAAATACGGAAAAAAACTAATTTTCCCAAATATGAGACATAGCTAGATCGATTTTTCGCCCCCGTAAACCACTATATTGCAAATTTCATCGAAATCGTTAGTCGATTTCGAGAACGTGAGAAGGTACAAATATATGCACAAACAAATATATATATCGTTTAACAGTATAGGATAAAACAAACACATGTCATGTCAATATCTAAATAAGAGATCGGTTGGTTATTTCTACTTGTTCTCTGATTAAGAATTAATTGATGCAGTTATTATCACAGTCATATTATCACACTCAGCGGCACAAAATGTGGCCCAAACATAAACAACCCGATAACAGCTAAATTTTACTAACGCGTACGGCAACTCTAAGTGGCAGTTTGTTACAATTAAGAGGGTAAGCACACAAAAAATGATAGTTTTTTTTAAGTTTTTGGCACTATGCTTCAATTCGTTGCTGGAGCGCGTAGAAGACGGGTAAGTTAAAATTTTAATTTATAATGGCGTGCAATTAAAGCCTATTGTTTTATTTTTAAATTAATTTGCACTCTTTTCTGCTTCCAGAATAAAAAAAATATGCTAACTTCAGCTCAAGTCGCTCAAGCTGTATTGCTTCGGAATCAAGCGCGAACGCAGTGAGAAGTCACTGCAATTTTAAATGTACCGTCCGCGTAAAACTCTCGGGCACGCATTAACCAGGTACGATCAGACTTTTGTACACGAGACCAGGAAGTGGCGGAATTAGGTGCACTTCAGCACAAGATGACCGATTTATTGCTCTCGCAATTTTAAGAAATCGGTTCCTCACTGCAGTCGAGATACGACAGTGCGTACAAGCGGCCAGAGGGGTTAACGTAAGTGAGTGGACAATTAGAAGGAGAATGGAGGAACGGGACCTGCACGCTCAAAGACCTGCTCGAGGTCCAGACTTCCTTCCGGCACCATCGTGTAGCTCGACTTCGGTTTGCTCGCGAATACGCAAATTGGACTCACGACCAGTGGAGTAAAGTTCTATAGACAGATGAATGCAGAGTGACCTTACGAGCTCTAGACGACCGCGAACGGGTGAGGAGAGCGGTTTCTGCCGATCACAACCAGGCATACCGTCAGTTTTCATGGTGGGTCTGACGGTCTGTTATGATTTGGGGAGGAATAAGTTCGGACGCTCGCACAGGGTTGGCCGTTGTTGAAGGTCGTCTTACGGCTGTGTGGTTCGTTGAAGAGATCATCCATGGGGTTCATTGGTAGTGAGGAATTTCTTTTAATGCAAAATAATGCCCGCCGTACACAGCACATTGCGTGGATAATTACCTCTCAAGGCTAGAATTGCCAAATTGGAGTAGCCAGCAAGAAGCCCAGACATGAATCCCATAGAACATGTATGGGACATGGTTAAAAAGCGAATCCGGTCAAGTCTCAACCCTCCTCAGATCCTCCATAATTTGAAAACCGCTATGGTGGCTGCCTGGGACGAAATTCCCTAGGTAAACATTAAAAAAATCATCTAGAGCATGCCTGAACGAATGCAGACGGTGATCAGAGCCAGAGGTGAAAACACACGTTATTATTTTTTTGTAAAATGTATTTTTGTTTTTTTTTTTAACATACCCTTTATTTTAATGTTTGTGTTAATTGCCATTTTTGTAATTTAATTAAGTTTTAATAAAGTTTTCATTTTTTTTCGGAATTAGTGATTTAAATTTAGGTATCAGACCGTCCTCTAAGTTTTATAAAACAACAAACATGACCTTCGTGTTTAATTTTGACAATAAACTACATTATTAGCTTGGGCCAAATTTTGTGCCGCTGAGTGTATTAAGACAAGTAATTAGTGTAGAGCAGGCTCCCAAAGCATTGGGCACGCCACAATTGCGGCAATAAGACCCCTCTTTGAGGAGTGGCTTGAGAGGCGCCACGGCGTCCTCACCTTCCGCCTGACGCAGGTCCTCACCGGACATGGCTGCTTCGGGAAGTTCCTGTTCAGGATAAGGCGGGAGGAAACGCCCGGGTGTCACCATTGTGTGGATCGGTCTGAGGACACGGTGGAGGTCTGCCCGGCTTGGGCGGAGCATCGCCGTGTCCTCGTGGAGGGTATAGGCAGCGGTGATCTCTCGCGTCCGGCCCTGGTTCAGGCCATGGTACGGAGCGAGAGGAAATGGCAGGCCGTCACCTCCTTCTGCGAAGCGGTAATGCTTGCGAAGGAGGAGGTGGAACGCGTGAAGGAGAGGCAAATTTCGCGCCCTCACGCCCCTAACCGCCGCAGGAGGAGACGCCCTGGGCGGGAATCGCGAGCCGATTTCCGGGCACCGTAGGCGCGGGCTTGCGGACGGTGAGCAATGGGTAGCTCGCCGTCCTATAAGGACCAAGCCCGGGTCGACGCCGCGTTGTGTTCCACGCGCGCTTCAAAGATATGTCAGCAGAATTGACGGGGTCCGCCAGGGCCAATGCCTGCCCGGGCTGCGAATAAGGCCGAAAGTTTAGTAGGCACATCTTAGTATGTACAACTTAAATACAAAGTATTACGTTTAATCCCCAGCTTTAAGTTATGTTAAATGACCGCAGGCCGTGCTCGTATAATTCGATATTTTCCTGGAATGAAAACAAGCAATATGGATTAAACTGCACCACTCATGCGTCACAATCTGGACTATGCTCCAGTGTGATTCATGAATTGTTATCAATTAATTACAGTAATGGCTGCGTTGCATGCCATTGCTATTTTATACATCAATTGATAGATCACTAGATCAACGTTTTACGTCATACTGCATCGAATAGAAGCAAAGAAAAATTCATTTCTTACTTCAAATTTCTACACGCTTTTTTTTTAATGTAGGGCATCTCGTAGTTGATCTCTGAGATCATGACTACTTAACCGAGCTTTCCTGTGGGTGCCTTAAGCTTCTACACTTAAAACCTCCAGCCAGGGATTATTTAACTATGCTATTTAAAACTAGGTGAACGCTCGCTAAGGGCACCCCCTGTGGGATACGAACCTCGGCTTAGGGCGTCAGCCGGAGGGAAGACATCAAGGATGGGACGGGCTGGAGATTTCCACACGCCATAAGCATTTAACACTAATAATCTTTGTCGTAGATAACGGCACTTGGACCCAGCTGTGGCTGATCACGGATTACCACGAGAATGGATCGCTGTTCGACTTCCTGAGCGCTCGGACCATAGACTCGATCACGCTAGTGAAGATGTCGCTGTCCATCGCCACTGGACTCGCCCACCTGCACATGGACATCGTCGGCACTAAAGGCAAGTAGCACATTACTATCATTGTGTCGAAAACGTCTAATAGCGTCATCACAGTTCGTTTGTTGCATCTCAATATTCTTAATTACCGGTCAGATTTGAAAAACTCTTTTTGCATTTGATAGCCCCTTTCATGAGGAAGGTTATATTGGCATGAAGGCTATCACGTTAGGACACTTAGGACAAACAAAAAGAAAACAAAGTAAAAGCGCGGGCGGACGATGCGATACGACGCGGTGGGTCGGGGCCCAAATTTCACTTGGACGATGTCGCGGGCAGAAGCTAGTATTCGTATTAGGGTCAATCGATTAGTCAGCTTTTACCAATGCAGCCTAACCTGCGCTTTCTAATTTAGTCTTTAAATAAAAGTGTTTTCATATTTTATGTCAGCTGTGTTTGGTTGGCCAAATATAAATTGATTTTTATTCGACAACAACAAAGGGTAAATTAAGTAACATCAGGGTTGGCATGATTAAATCACTTTGATTTAAATCAAGTGATTTTTTCAGTAAAAATCATTGATTCAATCTAATTGTTTTAAATCTTTCCTATTTATAACACATACAGAAATTCTTAATTTTAGATAACGGATAGATGTGCATACAAATAAATATATGTTAAAAAGCACTATGTGTGAGGATTATAAATTTATAATGTGACCAACTGTCCAGCTTTTTCCGTTCCTAATCTGTTCCTGATTTTTAAATGTACAAACTTTTTTCTATAAAAGAAACTGCCAGATGGGCATCATCCTGTCTTCCACCGCCACATTTTAAACTACATGTTTTATTGATAAAAATTGCGTTTCTTCCGAACTAAAGTGTCAAACAAAACAAAGCAAGGGAAATCCCCCAGCCGCCGTCAAACAAAAGCGCGTTTCGTTTTAAGCACAATTTTAAAGGCTCAAGCAAAAAATCGAAAAAAATCACGATCTTTTGGATTTTTTCCAACCCTAAGTAACATATTAGGTACATTACATAGCAACAACCTGAATAAGATGGAAAATTGATATGGCTTTTTTTTCCTTTGATCTAATAAGGTGAAGGTCAAATAATAATGAGCTATTGACAGACTATTTGTATGAGTTCTTTCATGGCAATAAAAAGCAAATACACTCGCTGCTATCTGAATGGAGCCACCCTGCATATTTTATTTTTACCCGAATACGGCGAAGCAAAAGGAGGGTTATGATTTTGACCGGTATGTATGTTTATTTGTCACCTCATAACTTCTAAACTACTTATCATAATTTGACAAATGAGGTATCGTCACATTAAACAAATTAAAAACCCGGAGTCACACGTAATCTGTAACATTTATGCCCTAACACGTGTGACTCCGGATTTTTTATTTGTCTGTCTGTGATGTTTTGTCCATACCTTTTTAGTTGACTTTTTGTCGTAGTTGGGTTTTAGTTTTATAAAAATATAATAATGGTAGGGTAATTAGGTTTTGGGTAGGCAGAAACTATACAACACTACACTCTTAGCTACATCCCCGCTCATTCATTTTACGACGCTGAACAATCCCGTATCTGAAGTGCGAAGAGTACGTAAATGCTTCTTAAGTAGATCTGGTCAGCTGAGAATGTAGGTTCACACTCGAGAGAACGTTTACCAGCTAACACGATAATGATGATTGATGACTCAAATGCTCAGCGGAGTGGCCGATTTCTGTCTGAACGCCACTCAATTTGAATTGGGCAAATGGTTTGAAATATAGATGTGTATTGTTTTGCTCGGCATGCATTTCTTTAAGTTTTTAATTGTGACAGTGACAGTATTAGTGATGACTTGAAATGGTTTAGACTATATACACTTTCAACAGCGAATCAATTTTCTCGCGTCCTCTTTAAGACCTTGGTCAAATATTTTTTCATATTCGGTTAGCTCATGAGTCATGACCTAAAGAGGTGCCATAAATAATATAAATTAAAATGGAAAGTAAAAAAGAAAACGCGAAATTTCACGGGTTAAAGCTAGTTGCTAACAACAGATAGGGTATTTTTGCTTTCAAGAGTTGATATTTCTATCAATGCTTGATATGAAACTCCTCTTAAATCACCTTTGCTTTATTCAATTTCAGATTATTTAGAAGATAAAAAAGCTTGGGGTTGTACTGCTCGCTCTGCTAAGCCTTGTGATAAACTATAAAACTAGACATTTTAATTATTATGTAAAATCAACATATACCAGTTTTATAAACACATTGACATTGTTGAAAATTATATTCAAAATGAAATAATTATTTGAATAAAGTATTATATTATTTTAACTATTGTAAATGTGAGGACTATGTGGATATTATTTTTATTTCTCTGCTAGTTTTAGTGATGGTCTGATAGTTTGAGTAGTTTATGCGGCCTACCCAAATGTCCTTTCTTTGGTATTATTCGTCGAGTTGAGCTCCTTAAGTTCTGAGTTGAGCTCCACGATTACTGACAAATGCTTGCACTGACTGGACAGGTCCATTCAAATCTGTGTGGTTCTTTCCTCAAAAGACATTTTCAGACACTAAATCTACATGATCCTTATATGGCCTGACCAAGATTATGTCTGGACTTTAAAAGAGACTGTGACCTCTGAGTTTGTTTCGGCCTTTCTTCTCAGAGTAGTCAGATAGGAAACGCCGAACTCATCTAGCTTATTTTTTTTTAATATGTATTGTAAAAGTGATTCCGATATCCTATTTACAGAATAAACAATTTCATTTCATTTCATAAAGCCTTATCAAATGTAAGCTTAAAATTATGTGTTCTGCCTTTTGACCGATTTGGAAATTAGATGTAACATCTGCTCCCGAATGTCCTAGGTAGATAGGATACTGATGTTTTATTTTTATATTTCACGCGCGTGTCCTAAATAACGTATTTTTATTTCTTTTATTTATTTCTATAAAAGCTAAGTTCTCCAACAGGCAAGCCAGCTATAGCCCACAGGGATCTGAAATCGAAGAACATTCTCGTGAAGAGCAACCTGACCTGCGTGATCGGTGACTTGGGCCTCGCCGTCCGTCACAACGTGGCTAGTGACTCCGTCGATGTACCCACCACAAACAGAGTTGGCACCAAGCGTTACATGGCACCTGAGGTAAGCACAATTTGTGACGTCAACAACATGTAAGCGTAGTTCTCTATTTATATTCCAGTACCAATTGTTTCAAAGCCCCTTTGTAACGAGGAGCTGAAACGGTACAAAGCAAAATGTTTTTAAAAAATAATAAATACAGACGAGTCAGATTCCTAAGGCTTCTGTTTTCTTTGAAGAAGCCAGACCAGGTTATTTTTGCTCAGTTCACAGAACAGTTTGATTTCAATGCCTTTTCATTCTTAGAAATCCTTGAATGCAGTCGAGACTATTTTAATCCCCGACGTATGAACAGGGGTGATATAAGTTTAACGACTCTGTCGTTCTGTGTATTTGTATGTCTGTCAGTGGCACCTTAGCTCCCACGCCGGCTTGGTATGGTCCGATTTCAAAGCGGTATTTTTAGAAGGCTTTATCGGGTTGGTTCTTATCTATGGATCTGATATATGTACAATACGTGCCACTAAACAGAATAAATGATAAAAATAACTTAGAAAACACGCATTAAAGTTGGGGAGTGGGGGCTTGCTACGCTACAATGCGGTGCCGGTGCCAAACACAGTATTAAATCTAGCAAGGCGTAACGTCATGCCACATTTTAACTCAAAGTATCGCATAAGTGTCTTTTAATTATTCAAAAAAGAAAAAAATACGTGTTCAATGTTTTTTAATAATCTACAAGACGGACAAAAAAAATATTTGGACACAGGCCTATTGTAACTACCTACAGTAACTAAATTAAAATTATAGGTACTCGATGAGACAATGGACACTCGGCAGTTTGATCCGTACAAGCGTTCAGATGTCTATTCGTTCGGGCTGGTCCTGTGGGAGATGTCCCGGCGCTGTGGAGTGATGCCCGATGAATACCAGCCTCCTTACTACGACTGCGTACCCCCTGACCCCGCGCTCGAAGACATGCGACGGGTCGTCTGCACTGAGAAGCGGAGGCCTAATGTACCGAATAGATGGCATTCGGACCATGTAAGTGACACTTTTGATACTCAATCATTTATTGCAGTCCACAATGTGTACTGAGGTGGTAACTTAAAATTTAATGAGATCATTATGGACCCTGTCTGGCACAGCAAAATAGTAAAAAATATGACAAATAGTAGTTGGTTTCTTGAACCAATATAGTTGAAAGATCCATATTTTGTATTAATGACCTGTTTCACCTTGAACCTCGTGGTAAGTAAGCGATTGCCTCGTGGCCTGGCAGAGGATTTCATACAAATTGTTTTCCTTTTTTTACATATCTAAACTAATATTATAAAGAGAAAAGATTTTATTTTTTGTATGTTTGTTTGTAATGGATAAGCTCGAAAACGACTGGACCAATTAAAAAAATTCTTTCACTAGTAGAATGCTATTTTATCACTGAGTAACAGGCTATAATTTATAAATATTTCGCGCGGGCGAAGCCGCTGGCGAAAGCTAGTCAGATAAAAACTTAGTGCCCTTAACTATTGTTGTTTAATTTTAAGGTATTTTGGTTCGTCACAATTTTATAGGTTTTGAAACAAGCTGCGATTAGTCTGTTGTAACGGAATCCGTATAGACACTGTCGCAACATTTATGCAGCCCGATACATCTATTAGACTTCTTTTGAGAAATTAGCCTCTTTTGTTTCCACGTGCTTTCAGAGTCGCTTAATTTAAAACAAGTTCTAAATAAATATACAGTACAAAGTCGAGTCTGGTTTCTTCAGACATGCAAAATTGAGTTTTGTACTTTTATTTACTTTAAACTCGGCAAAACCCGACCAAATTCTCTGCTGGCTCAAGTTCGAATACATATTTATGTGAATCTGAAAATATCGATTCTATAGCTGATTTTTATCTAACACTGTTATCAGTGACTCATTATCATAACGCACATAAACAAATTATTACACAACGAAAATATTTACGTACACATATTCAATAATATGCTATCGGGAACCAGTGAGCTAGTACCTAATGCACTTCTCATCAAAAAAACACGTGCCGTACGTCATTAATTTATAATATACTTAAGGCGGATACATACTGGGAAATTACTTTTGTTGTACAGAATGAAGTTTGAAAAACTGTACACCACAACTTTCTAGAAAGTGGTGGGGCTATAAAGTTAGAGCCGAAAGGAAAATAAGTTTATTTGGTGGTTTGCTTTTATGGTTGATAAGTGTGCGTTAAGTAGAATGTTTGAATGACACAACGTTGTCTCGGCGACAGGTGCTGTCGTCCATATCGAAGGTGATGAAGGAGTGCTGGTACCAGAACCCCGCCGCGCGTCTCACCGCCCTCCGCATCAAGAAGACGCTTGCCAACATCGGCACTCCCGACTACATCAAGCTGTAAGTGCGACCGAACAAAATAAACGCCTTATTTCATTGAGCTCCTTCATGTTCAATTTGCCTTCAGATGCCGTTTGAACACCATTCAATGATTATTGCTTGTGAAATCGATTGCTGTTCACTCTCATTCTTGTAATATATAACGTGCTATCTCACTTCACGCTTCAAGAAAGACAAACTGCAGCTGATCTATTCTGTAAAATTCTCGACGTGAAAACTAGTAGAAGTGAGCTGTCACTCCAACTGATGCTAGAGATTGACAGTATTGGCAGTTCACTTCACATAACTATCCACAACACTTAATTTTTTACAGAATAAATCGGCTGGTGGTAGCTTCAACCATCTACTTAAGATTTGTATGAAATGTGTTTTTGCCATTTCCAGTTTGTCTTTCTTTGCAATCGATTGTACACATTATGTATTTGTATGTTTATATGATTGTATAATGTCTAGGGATGTCGAGCTGGATGAAATAAGGGTTTGATACCTGGATTTTTCGTCGTTAGTGAACGGACTAGATTTTCAAGCCTCGAGCATGACTCCTGATCCCTACCTCTTAGAATATATTTGTGTAATAATCTTGAAGGAGCATTTAATTAATATTATCATATGGATTTGAAGTTGTAGTGATATTTTTTCGTTACCAACTACGTAAGTTTAACTTTTGTTAAGTGTTCCCATTTCATTTATTGTGCATTATAAAAAAGAAATAGAGCAGCACGTTTATTTTTGTAAACTATGTTTTCTGTGATATGAAATTAAATCGCAGCTATTGTTATAAGTTTTATTTGTGTTTGTTCATTAATGTAATCATATAGTTTTAAGTGCGACTGCCTCCGCCGCGTTGGAACTATGTATATTTAAATGCAGTTTGTTGTAACTTCTCTCTTCCACATAGACGCTATACCGAAACTATAATGAAATATGATCCAATACGCAGCTCGTTATATAAAATCGTGGTTAGTCGACGAGCTTGAGATGCGCTAGTTAGCCACCAGTCCACATCATAGAATGGAACTTGCAAGGCCGTAGCTAAGAGGGTCGGAGGGCGCCTGCGCCCGCGCCACTCATCTCCCGTGAAAGGTTGATTCACACTGACGCAAAGTCGAAGCGACCCGTCAGATTCTTGACTAGTGAGCTCGCACGAATACGCGCGTTTGCGTGCGTTTTCGTGCAACTTCTGTGTCGTGTCGTCGGCGTCTGATGCCTTCATGCGCATATTTGCATGAGATCATCCAAATATGTGCATGATCTTTTCTCCTCCGTAAACTTTATTGTCGCGTCGATGCGCTTTGACTGTCCGTCGCTTTGAATCGACCCTTAAACTTAACAAAAAATTTAAGACTAATGCATAAAAACAGTGATTTACATGTGGTTGTGAATTATAAATCTATTTGTATGAATATTACCATAACAAAATAAAAATAAATGTACTTAAGTATTAAAAATAAATGAACTCTTCAACATCGCTGCCGATATTTTTCTGGCTACGGCCTTGGACACACGTCTTCCCAAAAAAGAGCACTTCTGCAACTTTAACTGTTAAACTAAGATTATGATGTATGTGACACGTTTATAAACAGATTATAAAGCGCGCATCGTCACATCAAATGTCATTTTATATTAAACATTTTGTTAGATTTATCGATATAATTAAGTGATGTGTGTGGTCAACGCGTGACTCGAGTAAATGATGCCAGAGTGAGTTTTAAAATAATATTAATACATCAGTAAAGCACCTATTTTCTTACTTATTCCAAAATTGGAATTCTTGGACGTTAAGATATTTGGAATTTTTATATAATGAGCGGTGTTTACACAATATAACGACCTACTAAATGCGTAAGGACTTTGATAAGTAAGCACGTAGATTTCATACTTTTATGTAACGTTACATATTAGACTAACTATTTAATTTATTGTGTTTTATTTAGGATGGTCAACTGCCAGTGAACGCTCTCGACAAAGTACTTCTAATTTTATGTACAAAGATAAATTATGTTGTTTATAAAAAGAAAATTATCTTTCGGAAAATATTCATGTGCGCACCGTATGTTAAGATTAAGTTGTTAAACATTTGATATAATAATATATATTCGTCGTTTAAGGATGTGTAACAGTTTACTACAATTGGTCGACAAGTATAACTTAGAGACTGAATCTAGCTCCAGTAAAATTTTAACCTCATTGCCTTTTGGTGACCTCATCTTTTGGTGATTCGGTGTTTATACAAATATGCTTCGAATTTCTTTTCCATGTCGTCCAAGTTTTAATACCACGATTACTTGGCGTCGTCCATTTCAAGTTTGTATATAAAATAAGTTCTACTCATACTCGTAAAGTGGCCCTTAATAATAGCATTTTAAAGTTCGATCGATATATTTTTTTACAGTTTTAGATTTTAATGCCGCTGTAGAGTAGTGTAGTTTTTGTCATTTATTTACATTATACGTGCCTGCGAAGCAACGACTTATATCAACAGTTACTTTAAATATAATAATGTACTTTAAATAGTTCGTCCCAATCTGCCGCAAGGAGATTTTCACCCCTCGGTTGGTTAAATTCCATTTTGAGTATATTATAATATCGCGTTACTTAGTTTGAGGCTCCAAGTATATAATATTCCATTATACTTAGTTTTCTAGCTAAAGTGGTTGTTATAAATAGTGTACTATATAATACTTTAAATATTTATCTACATTTTTTTTCTTCTGCAATAAATCCGATTGCCAAAATCTGTATTTTAAGATTAACGTTAATAAATGCATACGAAACGAATATTCCTATATCAAGGAAATCCTCTGAAACTAAATGTCAATGATGACGAAATGTAGATTTTTTACCCTTTTAGTCAGACTCAAATGAACTGTAGTGTGTGAATATACCTTATTCAACGTATTTAAGCAAATATTGTGTGGTTATTGAAGTAATGTAGACTTCCGACGATTAGTGTGTCGTCCGAGCTATTGTAAAATTGAGAAAATTATCCTCAATCTAGATACTTTGATGTCAGGAACACGAATGTATGCTATTTTTTAAGAACGAAACATTTTGCCTTTTACAATCTTAAAGCAATAATATCTGTAATACAGAAACAAGTTTTTTAAATATAATACAAACGCTACAATCCGCCAGAACTTTACAAATGTCAGTGTTCCAGAATGATAGCATGTAAACAGTGCACAGCTTCATCACATGCAAGACACGCAGCGAAATTTGCTTTGTGTTATTGACAATTGTGTAATCTGAATGACGTAACGCAGTCTAAAGAATCGATGTTGTAGGTATTAGTATAAATCTACATTTGAAAACGTGTAGATTTCCATCGAATTTGCAATTTGTATACATATAATAACATTTTTAATAGCATTTGTAACTCTCTGATTCTATTGTCATGTTTGTAATTTTTCAAAAATGATTCCTTTGTGTTTGGTACATAATTAATGAAAAATTAATGTTAGATGGTGTATAATTAAGTGTTATGTTGTGTAACGAAAGCACTTCGTATGTTCTACGAGTAGCTGGAAACAGAAAAGTAATAGACAAGCTCCATTTTTATTTACAACGCTAAAAGGTTCATTTGGCGCGTGGCCACAATCTGAACTAACGCCGCGATTTTATTTTGTCAATACAATTTCTGTGGCAGTTTCACAAATGTTCACCAACAACGCCCCCCTGTCAATGTCATTCAGGCGCCAAATGATCCTTAACAACACTCTGCATTGGATTTTAGTTTATACAAATAAATGAGACTTGGGGCAGCTAACATTCAACCGTGAGACCCGTTCACATTGCGATGATCTCTATTTTACTGTATAATTTTGGGCTCATCTGGCGGTTTCATATTGAATTTGAATTATAATAGTGGGATGTTGACGTGTGATCCCAACTTTTTCCGGTAAAATATCGTATTGAAAAGCGGCTGCTGAGACCAATGTACTCACTGTCACGAGTAAAAACAAATGAGACTCTTATAACGGGCAGCTAAGCTACCATTCAACAGTTAGAGCAATGTACTCCTTGTCACGGAGTGGTAAGTAATAGGAGTGAAAATGTGTGGTACAGACGCCAGCACATCAAGCTATTACAATCTGTCAAATTTATTTAATAGATTTTCAACTTTATCGTTGGTAAGAATAAGGTTCAAAGTTGATTGGGAAAATTTGACAGTTTCAGGTAGCTTGATGTGCTGGCGTCTGTACAATGACGCGGTAGGCAGCACCAGCATAGCAGGTCCAATTTCACCAATAAAACTGAAAGCTGTCAGCCTAAACCGCGTTTAGGAGCTGTCACTGTCATCATTGTTGTGGAATATTGACACTCTGCTCTTGAACGCGATTGTGAACGCTAGTCGCCACGAAACAGAGGATCTTCTGATGACATTCAGTAGGTAATACACTTTATTTCCAGTGTCATAAATCCCGTTCATTAGAGTCAGTGGGCTTTTGGCCTCGTACACGAGTTTCTGCTTTTATTTTGTTTTTTATTTTATTTATGTTAGTTGTTTTATGATAAGTTTAATTTTTGATCTCCTGTGCGAGTCCCAATAAATACTTTTTCTTTCTTTTACGAATATTGATACAGACCTCAAATGGTTTCATTGCTTTCGCTTTACTACACAAGTATAAAGTTTATTTGATAGTCTCACCAGAAAATCCTCCGCTCTGCGATCCTTTCAGTATGCGCTGTTGCTAACTGTAACATCTCTTTTCTACCATGTCGGTACAGACGAACTGCGTCATGTCGGTCGCTTCGAAGATAATTAGCTACGATTGTGAGTTTCCGTGTGTTGGTAACATCGTAAAACATAATCATTCCATTTACTACTACTTTGTAACTTTGTACTATTTATATCCTCAAAACATTTCACTCCGTGTCCTAACAAAAGCGACCGTCGCGCGAACACGCGACATTTTGTTCGGCGATCCCGAGTGCGTGGTCGCGTGGACACAGGGCGCCTTCCAGTTCATCGAGCAAATGAGTGACAATAATATGATCTACGATCGCGTATTCGTGCGATGCGACCATTCGCTTAGGTTAGGACACGGGGTCATCCTAATAAAACTTTTCATTCATGCAATACCTACGTATCTATAAGGATATGAAAATATTTTAGTATTTGTAGATTTAGGACGTCAAGTTCAAATTATTGTCATAAAATGAAATGTACAAGCATCAAACTATTCGTTTGAAATTATTTGATGAGCAATACCACGATAGTACAAGTTTTACTGAAGCGCAATAACTAACATTGAACAAATGCAGCATGAGCATACGAATTGGATGACTTATTCCAAAATATGAATGATTTTATGTAAATATAATTATTTAATTATCCCACTGTGTAAGTTTCATTAATTAATTGGTTATGGAGTGGACTAATTAATTTAATATAATAAATAAAACCAGTGTTTTATATTTAATTTTGTTTTATTTAATTTCCTTCCTATTAAGGCGCTGTATTATGCAAGTAGGTATCTATTTGTTAATTAGGTAACAGAAAATAATATTTACGAGTGAATAATGGATCCAACACCAGATACATCAAGGAAAACATGAATTTGGGTCATATTACCTGTTACAGGACGAAGATAGAATATATTCAAACGACAAGGTAAAATTTTGTAACGTATTTCACCGCAGTAGTGACCCGCGAAATTCAATTTTGCAATAGGTACTGGTCAGGGTATCTTGATCAAAATATGACATGTGACCATAATAAATATGATTAATAGGTAATCTTTTAATTAGATTTATTCCAGAACTTTTCCATAAGATTTTTTCTCCCTAACTTACGTTTTATTTCGTTTTTTCGTACAGAGGTCAGTTGATAATTTATTTGTTTAATTACATGCCATGTTTCCTTTGCCATTACAGATAATAATAAATCTAATGCGACAAAGTAACTTAAAATATACTTATCTATACCTTACATGCTACACAGTACGTGGCCCTTGTGAACTCACTCAGTGTACAGGTGAATATGTCCGGCATCCGCCACCGCGTTGAGAGTACGCAGCGCACGAGTCAGCGGTGCGCGCCCCAGCGGGTTAGTGCGCGCACTCGGCACCACCAGCAGCTGCGGCTTGCGCTGCCACGCCACATATCCGGTAAATTAAACCCTATTTCTGATAGTATACCTGAGTTTTGTATACTGCCCCTTAAAACTTTGAAAAGATACGTTGCCAGTGTCACTTCATGCCTAATTTCCAATTTGTAGTAGCCCACCATACCGAGACAGAATAAGGTAGGATACAGTAACGGGTATCCCGGGTATCTCCCATACTGCTTTAAATAAATAAATCTGACGAATTTGTTCTATATTCGTTCGAGCATATTTTTGTATTTTATTTCATTGGGGTCCAGGCGGCCGCATTGTACAGACGCCAGCACATCAGGCTACTACAATCTGTCAAATTTATTTAATAGATTTTCGAATTTATCGCTGAAGAATATGGTTCAAAGTTGATTGAGAAAATTTGACAGTTTCGGGTAGCTTGATGTGCTGGCGTCTGTACTCCAGATGACTCCTCACAAGAGCCTCATACAAAGCCCTCAATGCACTGATGTTTGTGAAGTCATTTGCCTGACGCAGCACACATCCTAGATTCCTGACGGCCTTCTTACAAACGTGTACTACGTGTATGCGAAACTGCAGATCACTGGTGAAATGAATGCCTAAATCCTTAACCTCCGTGACATGCTGCAACAGCTCCCCGTCCATACTGTACTGGTGGTGGATAATGGGAATGTATAGCTGCAAATAGCTTTTAAATATAATAAGCTGTCGCGGTACGCCTATCACCAACTTTTATACCTGGTAACACATTGAGATATAATGTGGGGAAACACCTGTATTTTCTGCATCGGATCGGGTAGAATACATGCGTTTCGCGGTTTATAAATAGAGGATTTTAAGTTTTTGTAGTTAGTGGTGGCTTTAGTTTGAACAAGTTATTTCATTCCGAATGAAAATTATACCAATGGTGTCGATTCTCTTGTCACAAATGCCTCTAAACTAGACTAAAAATCACCAAAATTTAGTTCATTCCCGTCAAACGACGATTTTCCATTCTGAAATAGACTAAAATGACACAACTTAAGTATATTTTAGTTTGGCAGCACTAAGATGGTACCTTACGACCGTGTGAGTCAAAATTTATTGAGTCATCTTTCCTTATTTTAAGTTTATTTTTTGTTGATGATTCTGTAAGATAATTCTGTATTTTTTACGGCCGCGAATCTTATTTTGATCAACATAACACAATATCCTCACGGTGACCTGCGAATTGAAAAAAAAAAACAAGGAAATTTAAATTTCGCGGGATTTCTGAGCGCATCCTTTCAACTGTCATTAACGAGACACAATAGAATTCATTCATTGTTATCCACCTCAATGAGGCATCGTGACAGATAATAAGGAGGAACCCTAGTGGTAGCCCGCGAAGTCAAATTTTCGCTTAAATTTTTTGAAGTGAAAACTTCTATAAGCACGTTGGGCATTTTTGAAATGGGACTAAACCATTGATTTTGCGACACTGACGACACCAGATTTAAAAAAAAGACATCAACGCGTTGATTACGGCGGTGCTGTAGTTAAAGACATCAACGCGTTGGTTACCGCGGTGCCGATTTTTTTCAAGTTTTCACTTCTATCGGCACTCTCGGAGTGCCACTATTTTTTTTTCAATTTGCAGGTGTGTGTCAGCTTGTATCTTGATCAAAATATGATACGGGACCATAACAAATATGTATTTACAGAAATATAATCGTAGATAGATTCATTACATCTCTATAAGTTAGATTTTGTTCCTTATCTAAGAACAAATCTAGAAAAAGAAAAGTTCTAGTTATACAGTTCCCCAAAACGCCCGCCCTTCATTCACCAGTGCTATATATAACTAGGAAGCATTGAAAAACTCTTCTATCTGTTATGTTAGAAGAACTTGGTTCTAAACAATAATATGCGAAGTAACTAATAAACACAAAACATTTAATTAATTTATAATTGCCCTATGCCAGCTAACTAACACACGCCAATTAAAGCAACAAAAACATTGAAAACTACTTAAGCCTAGATAAAAACGTAAACCTAAATAAAAGCCTCCAGGAATAAAGGCATATAGGGCGTGCCCGCTTTCATGTGAGCAATGCTAAATTAGGTTCTTACAGCTTTACTTTGTTATTCAGAAAAGGGATAGAAACTTTAGCAATAATATTGATGGAATTAGTAAGTACTAAAATGCATTTCTCTGAGCAAGCATGTTTATCAGCAATTAGTATAATTTAGTGCTAGCAACACTTGGTGCACAGACTAACAAGAGAAACTGCGTGTGTTGAGCGCTAACGCGAAGTAAAGTTTTTTAGTTTTAACCGTTGGCTGGTGATTCTGCGGGTGATTCCATCATCACCTGTTCTGATATTAATTAAATTATTCGTTTCATATATTTTTCGGTGAAAAGTGATTAAAAATTTTAACGATTGATAGTGGTCTGACCTCCCACTAAGCATTTCTTTGACACATTTTACCGACGCCATGTTTGTCACGTTTTTGCTATATAGATAGTTGTGAATATATTTAGCCAAAAAATGAATTTGCAGTAGCGTCACTGCGTGTAGTTATTGTACAGTGTTAAAAATCAGATCCACAATGAGTCAAGTATTCCCGAAGAACAAGGAAAAGCGCCCGCGTCCGTCGAACGAAGCTAACACTGTAAGTATTAACCAAATTCCCGCTCTTCGCGACAATGTCGTTGCGTTTTTTCATGAAATGTGTGGCCTCACGCGTAGTTGTGTATTTATACTTCTTACATGGCGAGCGACTATGAAATATCTATTAATTTCACTTTCAAATCGGGATCATAGTAGTAGTCAGCTCTGTTGCTTTTGCGAAGTCCCTGCCTTGTCAAAGTCCATGCTTTGATAATCACCCTGGCTGTTACCCTATATTACATTAATAAGAAACTACAGAAAAAGTGGATACACCGTGGTAGTGACTAAATTTTTACTTCTTCTACACTTGTGATTATGAATATGTTTCACAAATCTATACGGAGAATTCCTTTACTGAAGGAATGATCTTAGATTATAATCATAAACATACATTCGAGTTGATGTACCTTGAGTTTGTTATTGTAGGGTTTGTGCAGTCTACTTACAAACCTAATTCATTGAGCAATAAATTCTTCAATTTATGCTATAATTAATTGATATTTTTCTTAACATTGCACAATAGAGCCTCAGTATTGTATAATATTCTGTACTAAATAACTAAAAAACATTTGTTGCATGCTTATGCGAATGCATATTTTATGACCAGTTGCAGTCAAGAGGGTTGCCTTACTGAATATTTATTTTTTGCTTGTTAGTTGCCAATTTAATTGGATGTCCAGTACAATTATGTTGGTTTGTACACACGGCTACACATCAAGCTATAAATTTCCAGTTTATGCTGATCTCGCATTGTATAGGATTTCCATACAATGCGAAGTCAGCTTATACTGGAAATGTATAGCTTGATGTGTAGCCGTGTGTACCACCAAAAAGTTTTCCCAAGGAAATTGAATTGGCACTTAATATGCAGCATAGCTAATACACCTATCATCATACAATAGCACCTACAGGGTGAATTTTCTCAGTGTGTATGGATGGCTAAATTCTAAATGACAAGAACTTGCAAAAATTATTGATCAGAGTAGATTATGAATTTAAAATCTGTGAAAAACCTTAAGCTTATAATAACCTTATCGTTAATTATATTTACGAGCCCCGAGCTTGTTGAAACCCTTGGGAAATCTTCAACAAGCTGGTTGACACATCCCGTGGCCCAAGAGCTGGCTTTTACCTTGGCCAGATGCTGAGCATTGCCATACAATGTGGCAGGTGCCAGTCTGTTGGGTACATTACCAATCGACAGCAATGCAGATACATTTTTTGGTGCCTTAATTTAGTTAAGTTAATATATCATACAGTGTGAGTCTTCATAATGTGCACATATCGAAATGAGGGAGTCTATGCTTAATTTTATCGACGGAAAAAATGGTAATTTTTTTTTTTAGTTTAAAAAAAAAAAAAAAATTTTACAAAAAAATTTTTTTTTTAAAAATTTTTTTTTGCTCTCTTTTTATTATTATCTTATTTATAAATTTTACAATTAAAAATTGAAGAAAAAAATACAGATTTTTACTAAAAAAACATGTTTATTTTCAATTGAGGGTAGTTTTTTTCTCAATTTTAATTTTATGTGGACGGCTACTTACTTTCAATCATTATGGAGTTTGTTTCATCGCGATAGCTGATTCAGTTTAAAAGTTACACAGTTTTGTTACAATTTTTTTTTAATTTCATAAAAAGTATAAAAAACAATATTTAGATTTTTTAAATATTTTTTCTGTCGTTAAAATTAAGCATAGATTTCCTCATTTCGATATGTGCACATTATGAAGACTCACACTGTATATATAGTTACTTTTATTAATTTATTATGTATAAGTTATATTTTACTAAGATTATAAAGTCACAATCAATAAAATCACTATCAAATCTGCTGAAAAAATCTATTCAATACTTGGTCAGATTATCTCTTCCAAACAGACAGTTGTGGCAGGATGACTTAACTTTCCAGTTGATGAAACCCACTGAGAATCTTCCCCTAAAAACAGCACCCTTTGGAGACCCTCAGAAATTAAATTTTGTAATATGCCATAACTCAATTATTTTAGATTATTGATTTTAAATACTTTAGTTCTTGCTCTTTGTGAAAGCTGTGCTATGTATGCAATGGTTGTAATATATAAAAGCATGTGAAAACAATGTGGTGTTCACATTATAGTAAAACCTTTGCGTGGTAAACCATTTTGTCATCTTAACGTTAAATGCTTGCTTGTACAAATTGAAAATTGCACTAGTAAGATGGAGTGTTTTGCTGTGCCATAATACTGACTTCTATGGGCCCAGTTACCCGAAATAAATGAATTTTATTTTTATTTATAAGTAATTAGTTTTCCTGTAAAATATGTCTTCTGTAGATAAGGTGCTATGCTTTTTAATTATTACAGTTTTATTTTCTCAAAACATGAATGAAGGTGTTTAAAAAAAATTAAATGAATGTCAAAAGTGGCTTAGCCTATTTCGACTTGATGTTGCTTATGCAGCATGAAACAGGAAACTTTTTCTGTAATATCATTAACTTTATCAACAACATATTTCAGGTCAATTGAGCTTTAAAAATATTAATTCCTTGCGATTGTATTGCTATAATTTTGTCCATTTGATTTTCTTGTGATTTGACTTAATAGGTAATAGGTAATACGGGCTGGTATCCGCAACTCCACGTCAAAGCGCGTATTTTGCGTACGGGTGGGAAAATCTGTTATTCGATCCACCCCAGCTCCTCAAAGAAGGCCAGCAACGCCTTGGTGTCACTGACAATCTCACGTAGGGTACCTGGGTTACCGAAGTACTTGGCCCTGTATGTGGCGACCACCGGGCAGTTTAACAGCACATGGGCTGCTGTCTCGTCGTCCTCCATGCAAGCTCTGCACAGCGGACTGTCTGTGACTCCTATGACAAAGAGGTGTTTATTAAATGACCCATGGCCAGTTAGGGCAGCTGTAACTGTGCGCAGCTGCTGTTTTGTTAATCGGAGAACCTGTTTCGTGAGGCGGCCGTCGATTGTAGGGAGAGCCTCCTTAGCCTGCCTGCACTCACCGTGGTCCACCCATATTTTGTGATGTTGTTCCCTGGTTCGTTTCCTTACCAGAGAGCGTAGGTACCCGAAGGGGAGTGGCGTGATGGGTTCAGGCCCCACTGGTGCCATGCTCGACCCCCTTCTGGCAAGTTCGTCGGCTGCGTCATTGCCCCGCGAACCGCTGTGTCCCTTGATCCATTGAATGGTTATATTATTGAGGTCACCCACCTGGTTGAGGCGTTGGTGGCACTCGTATATCAGCCCAGAATCAACAGTGTGACTGTTTAGCGCTTGCAGAACAGCCATACTGTCTGAGAGTATTCTTATCGAGTGGTCCTTAACTTCCCTGGCCATGATGGCTGAAGCGGCAAGAGATATACCCATGCATTCGGCCTGGAACACTGTGTTATGGACACCCAATGGTGTGGCTATGTGTATGTTGAAGTCCTCCGAGAAGATTCCAGCACCTGTGCCACTACCTGTTTTGGATCCGTCGGTGAAGATTCGCAGCTCTGCGGGGCGCGAACCCTCGCATCTGCGGTCCTCGTGGAGTTGGATTCTGTATTTTTTATCGAAGATAAATTGTTTGGGCACCCGGTCATTTACCGCTTTCGTAATAGGGAACTCATTGTTGAGTCCCTCAAGCAGCGCGGTGTGTTGTGTGACTCTCTTACCCCAGAGATCAATTGCATTAAGACGCACCGCCGCCATTGTCGCTTCCTGCTGTATGAACAGGTGGAGTGGGGGCAGTCCCAGCATGGCTTCGATTGCTGCAGTCGGAGTAGTCCTCATGCAGCCCGTGGTTGCCACGCAGGCTAGTCTTTGCATGCGTTGTAGTTTGTTGCAAGCTGTAACCAGCTGAGTGCGGGGCCACCAAACCACGGCCCCGTACGCGATCATAGGGCGGATCACTGCTGTGTACAGCCACAGTATGATTTTGGGGGATAGGCCCCACTTCTTACCTATCATTCTCCTGCACTGCCAGAAGGTAATGCAGGCCCTGTTTAGCTTGTTGTCTACATGACTACTCCAGTTTAACTTACTGTCTAGAATGACCCCGAGGTACTTGACTTCGTTGGCCAACTGAAGTTCAGTATCGAACAGTTTGGGTAGGCGGAAAGGACCTAATGCTCGTTTTTGGGTAAACATGACTAGTTCAGTTTTAGTGGGGTTCACTGACAGTTCAAATTCCCTGCACCAACTTTCTACGATACGTAGTGCTTGCTGAGTGAGGTTACAGATCGTACCCGTCACCTTCCCCGATACAAGGATTGCGAGGTCATCTGCATACCCTATTGTGTAATAGCGGTTGGCATTGAGTTTGGTAATGAGGTCATTAATTACCAGATTCCATAGAAGGGGGGACAGAACCCCTCCCTGGGGGCAGCCTCTGGCTATCATGGCCAACTGCCGCTCACCCTCAAGGCGAACCACCCGTTTGCTTAACTTGTTTGTAATCCAGTCCGTAAGTACCTGTTCTACTCCATGCCTGGAGAGGGCGCTTCTGATGCTGGAGAAGTTGGTTTTGTCGAAAGCTCCTTCGATGTCTATAAAAGTACCCAGGCAGGTGCCTTTTTGATGAATCGCATCCTCTATCTGACTGACCACTAGATGGAGAGCAGATTCGGTCGACTTACCTGAGCTGTATGCGTGTTGATTACCATGTAGCGGTATGTTTTTCAGAGCGCCATCCCTCAGCTCTCTATCACATAGCCTTTCCAGAGTTTTTAGGAGAAAGGAGGTCAGGCTGATTGGTCGGTGGGATTTGGCGTTTGTGTAGTCACCCTTACCTGGCTTAGGGATGAATATTACTTTCACTTCCCTCCATCCTTTAGGAACGTATCTAAAGGCCAGGCACGCCCTCATTAAAGGCACCAGTCTTATTGCGACAGAAGCACCCCCCCACTGTAGTAAAGCGGGGAACACTCCATCAGGACCAGCTGCCTTAAAAGGATGGAAGCTCCGGATGGCACATTGGAGTTTCTCCAACGTGATCACCCTGCGTGCGTAACTCCAGTCAGTGTCAGCTGGTGTTTGGGTTTCATCTTGCCAGTCGATTACCTGCGCGAAGACGCAACCAGGGAAGTGAGTTTCAATTAGGATGCGTCTTGTTTCCTCAGGCGACGACGTGAGTGTGTTATCAGGTTTGCGGAGGGTGGCGGGCCCAGGTGTATTCTGTTGCGCCAGTACTTTCCTTACCCTGTTTGCTTGCTGACAAGATTCAATGCTACCACAGAATTTGCGCCATCCCGAGGTGCTCCTGAATCTGATGCATTTTTTGTAGCTAGATTTGGCCGCGTAGTAGTTATCCCAGTCCTCATCCGCACATGTGTTCATGGCTCTATTCAGAGCTGTTCTTACCTTGCTGCGCTTGCGCTCCAGATCAGCGCCCCACCAGGGTTGTTTACCCGGTATGTTGCGCGGCGTGGTCTCTGGGCAGGCGGTTTTGTAGCTGTCTATGATTGATTCTGTAAGATGGCTTACTTGTGCCTCAATCTGTGTCGTGTCCGCATATGTCACCGGATCGCTTAGCATCGCTAGCTTGGAATCAAGGCTGCGTGTGTAGGTGGCACGATCCGTTTTACGCGGATAACGCCGTGGTGGTATCGATGGAACACAGACCTGAATGTCGAAGCGGATCCACCTGTGATCGGAGCAGGAGGCCTCCTTGGAGACCTGCCACCCAGTGGTGATTTCCGCCACGCCCTCTGATGCCAGAGTGAGATCTATGATTGTGCGGCTTCGCCTGGTTACGAATGTTGGTTCGGAGCCAGTGTTTAGTAGGGATAGGTTAGTCGAGAATAAGTAGTCAACCAAAGCCTTACCCCTCTCGTTTTGCGTGTCCATACCCCACAGTTGGTGGTGAGCATTGGCATCGGCCCCGACGACAACCTCAAACCCGCAGCTCTCGCAATGGTTCACGAGGCGGGCGAGTCCGTTAGGAGGCGGCGCCTCCGCTTCGGGCATATAGACCGAGGCGAAAACGATCACCATCTCTGTGGCATCGTCGCGCTGTATAAGCAGCCTAGCTGCAGAGATATCTCTGCAACAGAAGTCAGTTAAGAGCTGTGTTTTAAGGTTACCTGTGACATAGATGCACGATCTGGGATGATCATGATCTGAGGTGACTAGGAGCTTACCGCCAAGATTGGAGAGTCCTTGTATGCGACCCGCCCTAATCCACGGCTCCTGGATTAAGGCAATGGCCGTGTGTTGTACCTCCAGCCACTTGCGAAGCTGAGCCGTCGCGGTCTGACTGTGGTGGAGGTTTGCTTGGAGGACTCTACAGACCGACGAAAGGGACGCCATCACTGGTCGAACCCTCGTCGTCCCCCCCAAGTCTAAGCCCGGCAAACAGGTCGCCCTCGTCGAAACCGTCCTCCCCCGAGCCCGAAGCCGGAGACAGGATCATGTCGTCCAGCTCCCCGCCCGATGAGGGAACGACATCCACGGTGGCGGCGGCAGGGGCGGCTGACTCTGCAGTAGCAGGCTCAGCCGCGGATGCTTCCGGGTTGTGTGAAGGGGGAGTGGACTCCCCTGCTGTTGCTTGCGACAGCTGTTCCAGCGCCTCGCAGACGGTTCCCGTGGCGGGGTCCCATCCCTGTGGAACGTCGGTGAACCTACCGTTCCGACCCTGGAACTTCACGTACACCGCCCC
Organism: Agrochola lychnidis; assembly: GCA_963680765.1. NCBI lineage: Eukaryota > Metazoa > Arthropoda > Insecta > Lepidoptera > Noctuidae > Agrochola > Agrochola lychnidis. The sequence goes on from OY796848.1 coordinate 6,856,880, forward strand.
TAATCCAATTGAGAGGCGGCGTCCGGCCTCCATCAGAGTCGGGATTTGGTCCACAGGGACACCGACCACCACGAACCACGCCGCGGCTTGTTTGTCAGCGTGCAGCAGTACCCACCTCTTGATGTCTACCCAAGAGTTTTGGTAGCTGAGAGTACGACCAATCATAGTCGACTCTCCGTAGACCCCCTGCTCGTCCGGGATCACGATGCCACACCGTGCACGCTTCTGGATCTCCGACTGGCTCATAACGACTAACGAGGTGCTAGTTGAAAGAGTCAAGCCGGAGACTGTCTTCCTTAGCCAGGCTAAGGTGTGGTCATTACCGCACCACAGTTTAAGGATACCCCCGGCGAACAGCGGCTTGGCGTTGAAAGTCGGCCCTGGGGTGTCCTGTTTGGGGGAGCAGGCCTCGAGGATGATCTGCTTCTGGATAGCAGCGAGAACCTGGTCCGACGCGTCCTTGCTGAGGATCCCCGTGCGGTCGCAGGTGATGGCGACGTCTAGGGTTGCGCTGGCAGCTTGGGCGTAGCTTCGTTGGTCGACCCTATTGGATTGATCAAGACGCGGCCGCTTATGCTCTCCCCGAGGTGTCAAGGTTTCGTTGAGAGCTCGCTTGGCCGCGGCCTGATCCTTCCAATAGGGTCGCTGTGTAGTGTCACCTTTGGGTTTCACCGGAGCGCTGGTTGGCGGTTGACTGGGCGCTGGTCGGCTTGTGCCGGCCTCTGCCTGTGACCGCTTACCGGCGGAGAAGTTTAGCTGGCCAACTGTCGGTTTAACTGTGCTAGCGACAGTGGCCTGTTTGTTGCGGGAGCCTTTGCCCGACTTCTTTAATGCTTGATTTGACTTAGAAGTATGTTTGTACTTATCATATTTAAGTGAATTAACACATAACATCACGCCTTGTTTCCATAAAGGGTTGGGCAGAAGTGTCCCTGTAGTAGGTACACCCACATTTCGCCAGTTATGTTTAAGTCCCTTGTAATAGGGGGCGAGCCTATTGCCATCAACTGGGCACAAATCCAGATTCCGAGCTGCTACTGAGAAAAACCCAATAACACTTTGCCCGACCCGGGAATCGAACCCAGGACCTCATGCTCAGCAGTAGCGCTTGCGACCACTAGACCAACGAGGCAGTAATGAATAAATGAAATAGGAATAACGAGGAATTAATGAATTAGAAATACACTCCTGGGCCTCAAGTCTGCTATTACAATAGTGTCAGAATGGTCTATCATTGATTTCATAATTGTTGATTTTGACAAGTTTGGTAATCTACTAATATAATGGCGTCATTATGACTTTCCAATGGTCAGCCACTGACACTCCATTGAAAGAAATGGCACTTATTGGTATCTAATCTCGTACATAATGACAAATGAATGATTGACTTAGGCGGCATCATTGGTCGTATTGTACGACAATGCCATTATAACACAATTCTATTACGAGACCAATGACCGACCAATGATAGACCATTATGAATTTAGCAGATTACGAACTTTTAGCAAAATGGCAATGGGATCGTGTTGGAATGACGAATTTATAAAAATAGCAGACTTGGGCCCCTGGACACCTGAATCGAGCCACCCTGCATATTTTTGTTTAAAGGAATCTCACCATCATCCTATCTTTTTAAATAATGCTAGGTAGTACAAAGAAAAGAAAAATGTTGTTTTGAAGCTAGTCACTCACCATGATTTCCGTATGTCATTGTTCCAGTTGAATTTGAAATAAAAATAATGGTTTACATCGAGCAAACATTTATTTGGTTATTTATGTTACCTCCAAGAGCATTTAGAAATTAATTAATACCACTGACATGCTCTAGAATGTTCTCCCACACTTCAAGATGGTAGTTTTCAGCTTCTGCAAAATATCTGTGTTCTTCGAACACGCCTCTTCAGCTCATCCCATAAGTGCTCTATTGGATTCGTATCAGGGCTTCTTGCTGGCTATTCCATTACTTGGATACTAACGTCATGCAGGTATTCTCGAACAATTCGTGCAGTGTGAGCCCTTGCATTATCATGCATTAAAATTAAATCCTGGCTATACTCAGATTATGGCATCACATGAGTCTCTAGGTATTGACGAATGTATCTGTCGCTATTTAGTGGTGGAAACCGTGGCTCACTCACGTCACAACTTCAAAGCCAGTTTTTCCTTCGGTGGAAATTCCGCCCCACTGTCTATGACCCACAGCCATAAGTCACCTCTTCAATGCAACATTGCTGAAAACGTTCTCCCCATCTTCGGTAGACTGTTCTTCCTCCATCATTCCCATTCAGCATAATCTTGGTTTCATCCTTAATAAAAATAATCTGGTTCCATTGACGTTGACTTCAAGCAATTAATTGTTCGCGTGCAAACTTTAGGCGCTATTCTGTGAGCTCATGTTAGTTTGAGCCCATCGGTTGGCTTATGAAGTTTTAGGCCACGTTCTTGGAGTCTTCTCAGTTCGAACAGTTCGAGTGCATACAGTCGTCAGTCCATGAAAGCCTCGAAGCTATTATTGGACCACTACAGAAGTCAGGTGACGATTACGCAGGCTGGTGGTAAACGTAAACCGATCTTGTGGTGTAGTGACCTGGTTTCATGGTCCTTTTGGACGGCGCATGAAATAGACATGTGCAAAAAATATTGATATTTTTCCATACAATTATCGATATAATATATGTTGTCGATATTTTTAATCGCGATATATCGATATTTGATATTTATTTTAGAATATCGAATTCGTATCAATTTCGATTTTTTTTAACGCAACTTTGGTTTCTTGTTTAACCTCTTTGACAGGCGAGCACATCAAACAGAGGGTGCTCCTAATGTCCATATCTGATGACTGCTGGTTTGATTAAATTGTTTAGGCTTGAGCATTAATAAAAAATACTATTTTCTTCTATTTTCGTTTATTATTTTTTACGAAGTTTGAATGCTTTGAGAATTTATGTATGAATAATCATGCAAAAACTGACGATATATCGATATTTTTTCACTCGATAATTATCGATACTGTTTAAAAATATCGATACGATAAATATCGATATATTTTTTTCACTTGCCCATCCCTAGCATGAAATCGCCAGTCTCTAGGTAATGATGGGAAATAACTACTACATGAGGACAACTTCATGTAATGACTTACATGAAGTTGTCCACTTACGTTTCGTTGACTAAGCTCAGACTTTAAAGATGGTACTTAAATAATATTATATCGATTTATAAATGTGGCCATGAATTTTCCAATTCCCAGGTATTATCAAATCTATAACACAAATTTTTGTTTTTTTCTTTGCAGTCATTTGTCAAGAATGTAACATCTAGAGTGTCGGGCTTACTGCCATCTACACTGACAAAATGGTTCAGTAGTCCAAGCACTTCAAACGCAAATGGGTCGTCATCGATAGCCGACGCCTCAGATTCGTCAGACGATGAAACGTCAGACACCCCGGTTATAACCCAGCCGCCAGCAAAACGTATGCGATTTAACACGCCTGGAACATACAGCCACTATGGTTCTGCAGAAGTAAGATTTAGTTGTATATTATGTTTATAAAGTTATTTTTTTTTCCTTTCGCCTGTTTTAGATTTTTACTTGTCAAAAATATTAAATGCCTTTCAACATATTGACAATAAATATGTATCCCGTGCAACTTGACACCTCACTGGTATGCGGCCCCGGACTGTACCAGAAAGTATTGTATGAGTGATGGCACAGCACCTAGTGTCTAGTTAACTTGCATGGGTTGTGATTTTTATTATTTGTTTATATTATAATTTTTTATTGTTTTATTTATTTTGTAATCCCTTAGAGGGATTTATATGTGTACGTAGGTGTGTCCGTGGCATCACAGCGGGCCCTATCAGAATACCAGCGCCGCGGTATTTATTAAAATATCGCAGCATTATGCTGAGATATGGGCCTTTTTGGCCTTGCACAGGTCGTTACTATTTTTTGTTAGTTTGTTAGTTTAAAATGCTCTTTTCTTATTTTTTAATTTAATTTAATTTTTTATTTCTGTCTGTATTTCCTGTGCGTGTCCCAAATAAAATATTTTTCTTTCTTTCTTTCTATATAATTTATTTAGCAATATCCACAATATTTTACAGTGTGGGACATTTGCGGTATTATAGTAATCAATTAATGTAAATGTCTTGCAATGAAAAATATGTGGATTTTCTTCATCCATTTGTTTGTTTCATGAGTGTTTGGTTCCAAAGTCAGGTTAAGTGTTATGAGGTGGCTAGTAAACAACATTTCATGTGTATTGCAGGCACTGCAAGCTGCAGGCTGCTCCACTGATGTTGAAATCATGGAACTAACTTACAGTACCACCTCATTCAGTAGCCCACAGTATGCACAACCAAGCCGGAACACTTTTACTACTCCATTGCGGCCTCCAAATGAAGAACCAGAGCCGATGGACAGAGACACACCACATATGTTCAAGATGCCTCACTCAGTTTCCAGCATTGGCCAATCAATAGCCAATAAAAGAAAATCTATTTTCGACACAACCAGCCCAGAGGAGTGTGTTAGAGCAATTGGTAAGTCTAGATTATATTATTTTTAATAGTTTTGAAACATGTTCAATTGTTCATATCAACGTTGTTTTATTTTAAGTTTCATTTTAATTAATTCTAAACGGCAGAAAGTTAATAAATGTTAAGAGAAAAATAACCATAAATATTGCAAACTGCTTTTGATTTGTATTCTTACTCATGTGACATTGTTAGCAAAAGTATCCATATTGAGGCTCAGATAAAAGTTTGATTTTGGGAAACGCTGCGTATGTCAACACTGATTCTGATGGGAAAATGAAAATTCTTTGAAATTCATTACAAATTAATCAGTTTTCACGGTTTTTATTGAACCTGTGTTTCCTTATAATCGGAATCAAATATGTTCGGTTTTTAAAGGCAAAGAGGTATTCCTGGATTATTTTTAATTTAAGGATAAAGGCAATCAATTTAAGCAAAAAGTGTTGCAGAAAAGGCTATTATTTCATCTGTATACACTTGACAAAGTTTTATGAAATGTATCTTTATATTATGTATTTACATTACAATATTTACTATGAGATTCATATATAGAAACCGTAAAGTGTATCTTAAGTTGCTTTGTTTAGTTTATGTTTGAATGTGTTGTGTATATATTCACATGATAATATGCATATTATGTTGTGCAGGGCTATATATGTGCATGTAACTGTTACAAGAGTGTCAGGCAGTAGATTGTTGGATTTCAAAATCACATGTTAGTGCACAGTACTTGACGCGTCTCGCCTTATTGCTGTTTTGTGTTCCTGCTGAAAATTATTATTACATAGTTACTTCTAGTTATTTCAGGAATTTATTCTAATAGGTTAAAATGTTATTCTGTAAAATGTTGTTGAATTCACTCTGGTAGCTGCAGTGTTGGCAATATACTGTCAATGCAGTTACAGAAGCGAGTTTTAAAGTGACTTGTTACTGAATAACACTGCTCTTGGATAAAAAGGTGTTCATAAAGTTTGTTTCTGGTTTTAAACATACTCATGTTAACTCTAACATGAATTATAGACAATGCTACAATTACATTTTATAGTTATTTTTAAAACAAACATGTAACTATTGTTTAAAATATCATTTATCATTGTAATACCTGTTAATGTGACCTGTTATTTTGAAAAAGAATGACTATTAGTAATTCCACTTACACTAGATACTTACTATGAACGTATAATTTCAGCAAAGTCAGCGACAAATACAATGCGTGATCCAAAGCAGCCTAGCTTTAAACCTAGTCTCCTTGGTTCTCCATTTTATCCAGGCAGAACAATGTATGGTGGAGCAGCGTCTTCTTCCTACATAAACCAGCCTAATATAAAACAGCAGACTGTGGCGGTAGTGAACGAGTCTAAGAGCAACAATGATGACACTGCCATTAGTAGTTCTGCACGACGGATCATGGATCTATTAGAAAGTTACTCTTCCCCACTCATGGAAGCTAGAAGGATCCCGCTGTACACTAAGCCAAAGAACGACGGGTTTAAAAACACGTCTTCCGACAGATCCTCTTCCTACAAGAATAGAAGTTTATGTAAGTATACTGCTCCTTTTCATGTTCCTTTTTTACAGCAGTGATGCTTGAATAGAAGGCTGAGTGGCCGAACTTAGATTTATTTTATTTTAAAGTATGATAAATTCCCACGGAGTCGTATTAAAAGTTGAATATGTCTGTTTTAGCCTACAAGACTCAAGAGCTCCACGTGCCAAGCATCGCGTCAATACTACGGTTGAAAAAGAAATCACGTCTCATGGACACGACGAATGCCGCGCGCCAAATTATTGCTTCACATAGCAGTGCTTCCAGCTTTCCGAGTTATCCAGCTGAAGAGAAAGGGTAATGTATTCTAGTCCTAAACTTGGCAGCTTAGTTATATAACGTGGTGGGTGTGTAGCCACATTTGAACAACACTGATGTGATGATTTCATACTGGAATCAATTCACCTGCTTAATAATTAATCTGTTGTGATAAAATCCCGGTTTTAGTTAAACGCGTTTCCGTAGTTAAAGGCGAATGCTTAGTTTAGACAAGGCTGTGGGCCACTTACGTAACGTAAGTATAATTAATATTACTCTGAGTATCGAATACATTATCCTTCTTATAGCTCAGGATGAATTAGATCAAAATTATCCAAAAATACGAATGCGTCATAACCAGCTGAATTTTGCGCCATTTATTCTGTGTGTATTGAATCATTGCCTAGTACTCCCCAACCTCCCCCAGCTTGAAACTTGAGATATATACGGGATGTAATGCTAGCCACACACGTAACGATTGGCTTATTCCACCATTGGTGATTTCCCTGAGAGAAGGACCTCAGGGTGGAAAACTGTGAAAAACTCTTAAAGTAAATAAAAAGCGATTAGATATAATAATAGTAATAAACAAAAACCGGTCAAGTGCGTGTCGGACCACGCACAATGAAGGGTTCCGTAGTTGGGATGAGTTTGTCCCAAAAACAAACTTAACTTTGTAGTTGAAAAATATGTTCTCCCATACGGAATGTATGGGAAAACATGTTTTAGCAACTGCAAAGTTAAGTTGGTCGATTATTACTCGTTAACTTGTAGAGCCTACTTAGCTGTGATAGTTTTTTTCCTTTTATTTTCGTTATATAAACTATAGCTGTGATTTTTTCACACATCCAAAACCAACCATTTAGCTGGCAGGGGGGGGACACTTGACTGTAACAAAAATTAGCACTTTAAAGCTTAATATTTCGCAAACGGATCCCTGAATCCAAAAATAGTTTTACAAACTCACAATGTTTTTGAAGGACCTTTCCAATGATACCCCACAAAATGGGTTAAAAAAAAAAAAACATCACTTTACGTGTAGGAGAGGTACCCTAAAAAAAAGGTTTCCATAATTTTGTTTTACTACTTTGTCGACGTAATTAATATGTATACCTATGCCAAATTACAGCTTTCTAGTACTAAGGGTCTCGGAGCTAGACCGCGGACAGACAGACAGACAGACAGACCGACAGACAGACGGACATGACGAAACTATAAGGGTTCCTTGTTTACTACGGAACCCTAAAAACGACAATATAATAATAAATATCAGTTTTTTATTTTTCACAGAATTTTGTTATAATAATAAAATGTGATGAAGAGTACAAAACAATTACATACAAGCAGCGATGAAGGAAATCGGTCGATTTTAGCAAAAATAATAATTAAATAGTTTAAACAAAGTACAGTAAGCGTCAACAGTGGATAGACACGCTAAGAGTCTTATTGCTGTGAACACGCGGTGTAGTCCGTACATGTGTGTGTAAGCAACACGGTACACACTACATAATATACACTGTCGTATCGTCACGGTTCGCGCTCGCGCCGCATATGGAACTAAAATATATTTCTGTCACTTTTATTAGATACACACGCATTATGCGCGTGACCTTGGCCACTTTAATGGCATTGCTAAAATTCGAACGAAAGTTAAATGTGTAGATAGCAGAAGGCCTTAAGCGTTGGTCTTGTGTTCAAGATGGCTAAGGTTCGAATCTCGTAAATCACAACGCTGTTTTTGCAAAAATTGTTATTTTTGTTTGTAATTATAATAATTTTAAATATTGCTGCCTTTTTAGGGTTCCGTAGTAAACAAGGAACCCTTATAGTTTCGTCATGTCCGTCTGTCTTGTCTGTCTGTCTGTCTGTCCGCGGTCTAGCTCCGAGACCCTTAGTACTAGAAAGTTGTAATTTGGCATAGGTATATATTTTAATTACGCCGACAAAGTGGTAATGCTTATTTTTTTATTTTTTTACCCCATGGTGAGGGGTATCATTGGAAAGGTCCTTCAAAAATATTGAGAGTTTGTGAAAACCATTTTTGGATTCAGGGATTCGTTTGCGAAATATTAAGCTTTAAAGTGCTAATTTTTGTTAGAGTCAAGTGTGTCGCCCTGCCGGCTAAATGGTTGGTTTTGGGTGAGTGAAAAAAATAACAACAGTAGCTGATATAACGAAATTAAAAGGAAAACTATCACAGCTAAGTAGGCTCTACAGGTTAACGAGTAATAATCGACCAACTTAACTTTGCAGTTGCAAAAACATGTTTTCCCATACATTCCGTATGGGATAACATATTTTTCAACTACAAAGTTAAGTTTGTTTTTGGGATAAATTCATCCCAACTACGGAACCTTTCATTGTGCGGGGTCCGACACGCACTTGGCCGGTTTTTTATTAATGTTGTTATTACAATAAAGGGTTTAGAATAAAAATGCATGATATGTGATAAAAAAATTAAAAAAAATTGATTCGTTATATTTATTTTACTTATATAGTTAACAAAATGTTACAAATATTTATCATTACTTCAGTTGAATAAATAAATAAATAAATAAAAATAAATTCTTTATTTCACCAAAAGCCATCACAGTACAAGAACCAAAGAACTAAGAGTATATTATAAGGCTTATAACTAGGTCATAATAATTTAAATACCCTGACTCCTAAACTAGGTGTATGTGCCTGTATCTTAGGAGTCAGTGATTCTCCGTAACAAACGAGACAAAGCCGCAATATAATAAAACGGGACGTTACAACAAAAAGCAAATGGTGTAAAAGAAAAACAGGATATAATCTATGAAAACACAAAATGAAATGAAAAACGTTTAGCTGTGTGGTGAGGTGAATAAATGTAGGGTCCGAGTGCATGTGTGTGTGTGTGTGTAGTGAGTAAGTGTAGGATGTGTGTGAGTGCGTATGTGGTGTGTAGGTGTAGGGTGTGTGAAATTAAAAAGAAAGTGGTGTAACCGGTACACATCCGCATAAGGTTAGATTTAAACTTATATTTATACTAGCTGACCCTGCAAACGTTGTTTTGCCATATAAATGTTTGGGGTGGACCACCTTAATCACTTATTACCCTACCTACCCTACCTACCCTACCTACCCTACCTACCCTACCTACCCTACCTACCCTACCTACCCTACCTACCCTACCTACCCTACCTACCCTACCTACCCTACCTACCCTACCTACCCTACCTACCCTACCTACCCTACCTACCCTACCTACCCTACCTACCCTACCTACCCTACCTACCCTACCTACCCTACCTACCCTACCTACCCTACCTACCCTACCTACCCTACCTACCCTACCTACCCTACCTACCCTACCTACCCTACCTACCCTACCTACCCTACCTACCCTACCTACCCTACCTACCCTACCTACCCTACCTACCCTACCTACCCTACCTACCCTACCTACCCTACCTACCCTACCTACCCTACCTACCCTACCTACCCTACCTACCCTACCTACCCTACCTACCCTACCTACCCTACCTACCCTACCTACCCTACCTACCCTACCTACCCTACCTACCCTACCTACCCTACCTACCCTACCTACCCTACCTACCCTACCTACCCTACCTACCCTACCTACCCTACCTACCCTACCTACCCTACCTACCCTACCTACCCTACCTACCCTACCTACCCTACCTACCCTACCTACCCTACCTACCCTACCTACCCTACCTACCCTACCTACCCTACCTACCCTACCTACCCTACCTACCCTACCTACCCTACCTACCCTACCTACCCTACCTACCCTACCTACCCTACCTACCCTACCTACCCTACCTACCCTACCTACCCTACCTACCCTACCTACCCTACCTACCCTACCTACCCTACCTACCCTACCTACCCTACCTACCCTACCTACCCTACCTACCCTACCTACCCTACCTACCCTATCTTTCAAGTTGGATCAAACTGCACACGGTGTGCAAATTTGATTAAAATCGGTTAAGTAGTTTAGGAGTCCATCGCGGACAAACAACGTGACACGTAATTTATATATATTAAGAAAGATAAGAAAGATTAAGATGTATTATAGTACCTTATCATTGTAAATTACCCAGCAAAAGATCTTCAGTGTCATCATAACTCAGTGTTTGGAGATAATCTCTAAGTAAGTTTTTGCATTTATATTTAGGGCATGAATAAATTTTAAACTTTTTATTTAGGAGGTTGTACATATTAATGCTATTAACGTAGAATTGGCGTTAGGCAAAGGCAGTTCTATGGCGTTCATGGGGAAAAACATTATGCTTAAGCCTGCCAGTCGGTTCCTTTGGAGGACGGGCAGAGTGTTTGCGTAGGGTCGACAGGAGCACATAAAGTTGCCTGACTGTGAGTACCTTGCAGTCGGAATAGAGCTGCACAGTGGGATACCTACGTGGAAGAGAGAGCATTACCTTAAGGACAGCTCTCTGGGCTCTCTCAAGGCGGATAAAAACATTTTGGGTGGCACCACCCCAGACGGGCAAGCAATACGTTAGGACAGACCGGGCATGGGGCAAAATATACTAATTTTAGCGTATCCTTATCTGCAGAGTTTCGTAACTTTTTGAAAACATATATTAGCTTACGTATGCGGGATGTGACTTTGCCTATATGGGGGTGCCAGTTGAGATGCTGATTGATGAGTACTCCTAGATACCTTACACAAGTGAATTTGGCGAGGAAGAGGCAGCTACACTGTGTTAAGGATCCGCAAGCATGCGCTTTTATGGTAAAGGAGTTTGATGGATACAGATTGGACCGAATGGAAAATGGAACATATACCGATTTATCAACATTTAAGGTGAGCAAGTTGTCGGCCAAACATTTCATTACAGCGGACAGCGCAGCCTCGGCGTTTTGGTATGTCTGGGGCCAGTCAGCCGATTTTCACTATTTGGGTACGATTGCTGAGATAATCTGCAAAGATTTACAATGGGTGTCCACGTATACCGATGCTTTCCATTTTACTCAATAAGGCTTGGGCAGAAACGGTGTCGAATGCCTTTGACAAATCAAGGAAAATTCCCAGGCACTTGTGTTTTCTATCAAGCGATCTAGCCACGTGACTAGACAAATCCATGACTTCGTCTTCGGTGTTAACTCCATTTCTGAAACCATATTGGTTATTCGCTAAGATGTTGTTTGCGTTGAGAAAACTGGTCAGGTTCTTATTCAGTATTCGTTCAAGGATCTTTGACATCGCTGTTAGAATCGAGTATGGACGATAGTTGTTGACGTCATCTCTGCGACCAGATTTATGAATGGGGTGAACTACTGCTTTTTTGAACGCCTTTGGAAAGACACCTGCCATTATAGACAAATTACAGATATGTGTAATAACCGGAACTAATACGCATCTCGAGGCTTTTATTATTTTAGTCGATATACAGTCCAACCCAGTAGCACAATCTATATTATATTTGATCTAAGACCCAAAATAATGGAGCAAACATCGTCTTCGGTTATCTCGAAGAGGGCCATTGAGCTACACGAATTTGAATTCGACACAGAAATGGGCACTATTGAGGGTGATTTAAATTTCGAATTAAAAAATAAGATGTGTAATAGATGTCTAGAAACTTGGAAGTTATTATTTTAGATTTTATTTTAAATATTGGTTGGTATTGAGGTTATAGCTTAAGTATTCATTTTCTTTACGAAAAGAAGATTGAAACTAAACCTCAAATTTTAATCCTAAAATAATAATAATATCTTGGTCCAAAATCAACATTTACAAATCACTCAAAACAAAATAATTAATTTACTCTTTCATCTTAATTACTTAACGCCAACCGAAACTGTTTTTCATAAAACCAAATTAATGACACTTGCACAAATATATAAATTCCATACTTGCATCCTTATACGGAAGATACTGACAAAAGATACACATTCTCAAATAATTTTTATTACAAAAAAAAGGGCAAATTCAGACTCGGTTACTGAGAAATGCTAACGATATTTGCCTATATAGTAGACCACGAACCAACTACGGTACATACTAAAAATATTAAGTATGAGGGTGCCAAAATGTATAAGTAACGAATTGCCGAAACATATTAAGGAAATACAATCTTTTCCCCTATTTAAAAAGAAATTAAAATTCCACATAATGAAAAGTTTTCAATTATTTTAAGTATATTTCATAATAACTCGCAATATTTACATAAACTATATTATCAATAATAAAAACTATATATATAGTTTTTATTAACAACAAATACAAAAAAATGTAAACTAAATGCAAAATTTTACCTAAGTTTAAATAAAAAATAAACATTAAAAGTGATTACACTTTGAATAGCAACTATGATAGAAACTGTGTTTCGATACGTAATATGGACTCATAGCTTCAATATTTTTTGCAGATTACCTACACCAACGAAAATTTTTTTTTTTAAATGTATAAAATACCTTCTAAACTCGATCTTTTTTAGCATAGTTTATTTTACTAACATAATGATAAGTTAGCGACTAACAATATTATACCTACTTCTAATTATAACATACCGTTCCGATACTCGTTCCAAAGAACGTTTATGTAACCAGTGTTTCTCATTCTAAGTGAATAATTGTATTCTGTTTTTGAGGAATAAATGTCTTAATCCATAATATTACTAAAATAATATTAAACATTTTCGGCCTAGTTAGGCGGCTAGATAGGCGGTGTGTTTCAATATGGTGTTTGTCGTATTTCTAGCATCTGCTAGAAATACGACAAACACCATATTGAAACGTGCTTAAAAAATTCGTTACCATAAATTCATGCAATAACGAATCTGTTGTTTATTAAGTTGGTACGGTCAATATTTTAAGGTCAAAAACGGTTTTCTAGCTGTCTTCAGTGATGCAAGTCTTCAGAGTGCACGGCGAACGGTTCATAATGACGTGTTTTTAATAATTCAGCAAAATATCTCGTTGGTATGAAAGCATTTGTTTCATATTCATTCACCATTTGACGTCGCTGCTACTCGATAATAAGCCCCTTCCTCATATCTCTTAACCCTCACAGTATTTCTATAGAACAAAGAATAACAGTATTTATTACACATAATACCTAATTATTTATTATTCACTAATCGAATTAAACCTCATAATGAATTTAAAACTTTAAAGGCATCTTCTGTCTCAACAATACCCTTGATTAAGATTTATGTTTAGTAAAATATGAAATATTTAAATGATAACACTCACACTTAGTCGGGTTTTACTGCAAACACTTTTTAATTGACTGAATTTTGAAAATAATAACCTCAACACCACTAATAGCTAAATACTCGTTACCGACAATAATTACGAACCAACAAAGTTCTATTAAGTGAATACTCGTAACGAATTGCATCTGTCTACCCCACAGAAATCGAAATAATTTAGTTAATTTTCTGTGGTCTACCTGCTAAACTTTAATATTTATGTGAACTAGACGAATGAAACAAAAAACGAATGATTATCGAACTAGTCATTGGTTGCAGACAAAGTGAGTGTGTGTGTGTAATGTGCGTGCCTACAGTATAACAACTTATAGAAGAAGGTCGTAAGTCAAAGCGTTTTGCTTTGTGAGATTGCCTATGGACTTTTGGTCGGTACTGTACCTACATAGAAAAACTAAAGTATTTAGCATACCCCCCCCTGAAAGTTTCCCTTGATAATATCATATATTCAAACTAGCTGACCCTGCAAACGTTGTTTTGCCATATAAATGTTTGGGGTGGACCATCTTTATCACTTACTACCCTACCTACTCTACCTATCCTATCTTTCAAGTTGGATCAAACTGCACACGGTGTGCAAAGGAGAAACCCAAACTCCATAGAAATTTGGGCCTGGCGTTTCAGGACTGGAATTTGGACATAAATTAGAGTATTTAGGAAGGATTCATGACCCCAATTTTCACGTCTCCCAGCAATGGCCAAATTGGTCAAATCAGACAATGTTTACATTTTAGGTTATTTTTATTATTTGAGTTATTTCAATAAAAACAAATATGTTTGAGGCTTGTGCTGCAGCGCCTGCAGTCTATCATGATGAAGTTTTAGGTAGGTACACAAAGGCGCTGGGGGGGGGGGGGGGGATCTAAAGTGACCTTTAGATTTATCTGATTGATCTTACTGAAAACGTCAGTTGAAAACTATATTTATAAGGCTCACTTACAACATTACTGGCTTGCATTTGTTAATATTGTATCTACTAGGGGATTTAATGCAATCTCATATTACAGTAATCTGAGATTGCAATAATATATTAAATTAAATAAAGTACTGCCTCGTTGGTCTAGTGGTCGCAAGCGCTACTGCTGAGCATGAGGTCTTGAGTTCGATCCCCGGGTCGGGCAAAGTGTTATTGGGTTTTTCTATCTGGAATTTCTCAGTAGCAGCCCGGAGTCTGGATTTGTGCCCGGTTGATGGCAATAGGCTCGCCCCCTATTACATGGGACTTAAACATAACTGGCGAAATGTGGGTGTACCTGCTACAGGTACACCTCTGCCCAACCCTTCGGGGAAACAAGGCGTGATGTTATGTTATGTGTGTAAAATAAAGTAAAAACACGTAATTGTGATAAATGGTTTTATTAATCACCTTCTTCATTAGGATTACCATAATATAATAATACAGTATCCAGAAATTGTGCAGGAGGCATTTGGATACCCTGGTGCCGTGCCTAACCAAGATAATTATCATAATTCTCCTCATCGTGTGGGCATGGCTACCAACCATTCTTTTGCCAACAATACAGGTGCAATAATATTGAAGTATAGAATCCCTCCCACTTAGAGAGCTGTCGGCTAATATATAAATGAAATACATCCTATTACTAATATGCTTGGATTTTATTCTTCCTCTCAACATCCAGTTTGAGTCCGATGTTGACAGCTCTTGCTGTAGGCCACCGTCCACCTCTCTACACACTTCCATTCATCAGTGTCCTATAGGTGTCTGGTCACTCTCATCTGGTCTACTTATTTCAATCAAGAGATACAGCATTGGCATGATTTCGGCAAACTAGGCAGATAAACTCATTTTCATTTAAGTACCTGAAACAAACATTTGTCATTTGACTATTGGGTCTAGCACTAGCATTTAGCAAGAAACATCTGAGTGGCACATTTGGGTATAGATAGTGCAATCCACGAAGACGCGCCCCACTCCGCTTCGCTCCATACTAAAGTACAACTTACAGTACAGTAATCGCGGAGTGGGGCGCGTCTTCGTGGATTGCACAATCTATAAACACAAGCGGCCTGATTACATTCCCACTGCAGGGACACAGACCTCCTCTCTGAAGATGGAATAGGCTGTAATTAACTATGCAGGTTCAGTCCGGATTGGTGATGTCACATATATGTCTTCAAATGTGAATTTGTTGCACATTCTGGTATCATTTTATAAAATACAACTATCGACAGACAACTGAACATAAACGATAATACTATTTAGTTTGATTACATTAAATAATTCAAAAATGTTACGATATACAAATATCGGATACTAACCGTTTGAGGCGCGACCCATTCCTGTAAAAAAACCTGCCAACAGTGAGTCGGACACGCGCACTAAGGGATACGTACCACTTCACATATCTGTGACATACACCGGCCTTCAAAACTTAGGACTAAACTTTTAAAATCTGGGGGCACGGTAGTGCCCGGCCATGCGTAACAAAAATAGGGCGCTGGTGGCGGTTCTGGATTCGCAGTTGTCAAACTATTTTGATGACTGCGAAGATCTCACTGATACTCATTCAATTCTGTACTGCGCGGCTGTAGCGGCATGTCGTGTAGCTCACGTCAAATTTGCTAATGACTAGAGCTACACGACCGAAACCAGCCGTACCAGCTTGGTAGTGCAGAATTGAGCGCCGTATTGGTGGGGCCAGAGCGCTCATCGGCAAACTAATCTGCTTCAGGGAGGGTAATACTCGCCCTAGAGTAATGCGCTTTGTGAGGCGGGCGTTCTTAGGTACTGATATCCGCCCTCAGGAATATATGGCCGTGTCATCGACTTCCTGAAGCAGAAAGTGTATGAATGGGCGAACCGTATTCGTAGGTATAAGCGGCGAGTAGAGCGATACACTCAGAATCGCACCTTCCAAACCGATGAAAGGTGGGTTATAATGCTTGGGAGCGACCGGACAAAGGTGTGGCTGACACGCATCTGCCAGATGATGATGCCATGTGCTCTTACTGGCGCAGCATCTGGTCGGTGCCTGTCAGTCACACCGAAGGTGATTGGACTCGGGAAGTCGAGTGAGTCTGCGATCCAATACCAGAAATGGGGGCTATTACTATCTGCCCCCATGATGTAGCTCGTGCAGTCCGTCCGTTGCCTAACTGGAAGTCTCCAGGGCCGGACGGGCTGCACAACTTCTGGATCAAATGGTTTGTAAGATCGCACGCTCGCTTGGCGGCTCAGTACCAGACTGCTTTGGAGTCTGGTTCGCTACCCCAGTTCCTAACGACAGGAGTTACCCACCTGCTCCATAAATCTAGTAGCACCGCGGAACCCAAAAATTATAGGCCGATCACGTGTTTACCGACTGTCTATAAAGTTCTTACATCCATTTTGAGAGCTAAAATTAACAAACATAGACACCAACTCCATCACGTCTGCCTCTCAAAATGGATGTAGGAACGGATACCGCGGTACTAAGGAGTACGCGGTAGAAAGGATCTACCGACATGCTGGATATACTATAAGAAGGCCTATGACTCGGTGCCACATACCTGGCTCATGAGGGTGCTGGAGTTGTATAGATACAACTATGCGCACCTTCCTGATGTCGTGTATGGGGCAATGGAGGACGGTCCTTCGCTATCCAGAGGACTAGCGAGACGCTAAGGATAGAGCGAGGCATATTTCAAGGCGACAGTTTGAGTCCGCTCTGGTTCTGCTTAGCCCGGAATCCTCTAAGCACACTGCTGGAGGATTCAGGTCTTGGCTATCGGTTGAGAAGAGGCGGTCAGGTTATATCTCACCTCCTCTACATGGATGACCTAAAACTCTTTGCCCCCAACAATTTGCAACTGATGGAGCTACTGAAGGGAACTGAAGATTTCAGTAGCGCCATCAGGATGGAATTTGGTGTGGATAAATGTGCAGTCAGGCATGTAAAGCGAGGGGAGATTGTGGAATCCGTGGGAACCCAACTCTCGGATTCCATAAACCTTAGAGCCCTCTCCGCATCCGAAACCTATAAGTATTTGGAAGAATGGGTATGCTGGAAGCGTTTGGGCATCAATGTTACTGACATGAAGCAATCGTTGAAGGAGCGCTTCTTTGGCCGCCTGAAGAAAGTATTTAATAGTCTTCTATCAGGCGGAAACAAGGTGCGCGCCTTCAACGGTCATGTCAGTTTTGATGTACTCTTTCGGGATATTCAAATGGACTCAGACTGAATTCGACGCCTTGGATAGGAGGGTCCGTACGCTGCTGACTGCATATCGAATACATCACCCACGGTCATCAGTAATGAGACTATATATCCCGCGAAAATGTGGAGTTCGAGGCTTTTTAAACGCTAAGACGCTCCACAATCGCGAGACATGCGGTCTTGGGGAATATTTCCTAGAAACTGACGTGGGGATGCATCGAGATGTGGTTGCGGTGGACAAGGGCCTTACCCCGCTCTCCTTGGCTAAAGAGAACTGGCGCAAGCCTGTAGTGCTTAACACTAACGATCGCAGGGAGATATGGCAGAGTAAGGAGCTTCACGGGCGCTATTTCCGGGCCCTGGGCTCAATGTAGATTTACTAGCGTCCGTAGCCTGGCTGCGTTTTGGTGACCTCTTTGGGGAAACCGAAGGTTTTGTCTGTGCAATTATGGACGAAGTTATGATGACGAACAATTATCGGAGCTTCATTGTGAAGGACGGCATGGTTGATATCTGTCGGGCATGCCACCGTCCGGGAGAATCAATCCGACATATTATCTCCGGGTGTTCTCGTCTAGCTAACGAAGAGTACTTGCATAGACACAACCTTGTAGCCAGGATTATCCATCAGCAATTTGCTCTGAAATACAGCCTTGTGGAATCGGAAGTACCGTACTACAGGTATGTGCCCGACCAAGTTCTCGAAAATGGAAATATCACATTATAATGGGATTGATCCATTATCACTGACAGGACTATTGTTGCCAATAAGCCTAATATAGTGGTGGTGGATCGAGGAGAGCGGCGCGCAATGATTATTAACATAACGGTCTCGCATGACGGGAACCTCGTGAAAGCTGAGAAAGATAAACAAATCACTTGATTTGACTTGACTTGGTTCGCGAGTTTGTACACATGTGGGATGTGGACTCAGCAATCATTGTGCCGATAGTCGTATCAGCCAATGGCTTAATTGCCAAGAGCTTCGACCAACACCTAAGGAGGCTCTCGTTGGGCAGCTGGATTAAGGGCTTGATTCAGAAAGCGGTACTCCTGGACATGGCTCGCATTGTTAGGAGGGTCCTCTCTCTGGAGCCCTGACCGCCGCAGCTTGGACCCTGTTCCCGATACCGGTGCGCTACTATTTTTTTTTATTTTTAAATGTTTTTATATAATTTTTATTCTAATATTTAAAAATATAATTTACATGTAAATAATGAAATAAAAGAAATAACAAGCTACTCTGGCTTTATGAATTTCAACATGTAAACAAAGTGATTTTTTTGTAATGATTTTTATTTGTTGGATATGTACTTTATGATTGATTATCATTAAATGAAATCTCTAAATGCACTCAGACTAAATCATCATTTAGATATACAAATCAACCTAAATGCCTTTACATTTTTATTCTATGCACAAAATGAATGATTTTTTTAATGTTAGTTTAATCAGTATACTGTTTCTTTTTAGGAAAGAACCTGAGATGGAACAGCCCCACAAAATGACTACCAAAGTAAAAGCAAGGATAGCAAGAACCAACCGAGGAATCGTAGATCAATTTGAAGCAGCCACGCCAGTGAAACTACCCACAGCCGTGCTACAATTAGATCAGGATAAGCTGCCACACTTCTCATTTGGTACTCCAGCAGTTTCAAAGCTACCAGCTACCTCTACACCTAAAATAGCTTTTCCCACAACTGATAAAAAAATTACTGCAGTATCTACAAGTAAGCACGAAACAGTTACTAACAGTGTTTTCAAATTTTCCAATCCTGTGAAAGTGTCAAATGACACCCCACAAGTGTGTACTACACCTCCGAAATTCACATTCGAGAGTCCCGAGTGCCGCATAGATCAGAAATTTGAAAGCAAACGTGACGATTGTTCTGTTGTTGTAGGTATAGTAAAAGAACCCGAAACATCCACCACTAAGTCGAAAGACTGGGCGTGTGCGGACTGCTGGGTTAAAAACAAGTCGGAAGCCACCAAATGTGTCTGTTGTGGCTCCAAACAGCCAGTGCAGAACGCAAAATGTTCTGTTTGTAAACTTGCTGATAGTCAATCTCAAAAAGATAAATGTGCGAACTGTGAGAAGATGTTTGTATCACAAGTAGACAGTCCAATCACAACCAATTCAACTGGGACCAGTTCGTCGTCAAAGTGGAAGTGTGAGGTCTGCTGGGTCAACAATGAAGACAGTGCAGCCAAGTGCGCCTGCTGCGGCGGTAGTCGGCCCAAGAATATGAGTAGTGCGACCACCACTGCCACGGCCACTTCGCTTACGAGCACAATCACTCCGCAGACTTCCACAGTCATCTTCAAGCCTGTCCCTGTGAAGGCAGTGCCTGTCACGGCGAAGGTGGATGCTGATTGGAAATGTGATGATTGTTGGATCTCAAATAAGAGTAGCGTAGACAAATGTGCGGCATGCGGAGGCGCCCGGCCCGGCGCCAAACAGACCAGTTCCGGAGACGCACCGCCTAACACGAACTCGTTCTTCGGATCTAGTGACGACAAATTTAAAAATATTATAAAACCACAAAAATCTGGGAAATGGGAATGTTCCAGCTGTTTAGTCCGAAATGAAAGTGAAAAAGATAAATGTGTATGTTGCGGCGCAGATAACGAAAACAAAAAGAAAATCCCAGATTTAAAGTTCAACTTCGGAAAAACTGCAAATAGTTCTTTTAAATTCGGCATTGATCCCAAAGTTCAAGAGGCTACCATAACTAAAAAACCAGAAATAATTTCGACACTTGACTCTAAATTGAAAACACAGTCAGAAACAAATAACAATATATTAGCTGAGACACCAACATTTACATTTACTTTGCCTAATAAAACGGTAGAAAATAAAATTGATGTTTCCAAAGGAAAGTCAGATGAGGCTCCAAAAATGAATTTCACATTTGGTATTCCAAAACAAATACCTGCAAGTACAGTGATTACAAACAAACTAGAGTCCAGTAAAGACTTGGAAGAAGAAAAACTACAGGAAGTTCCATCAGTTGACTTGAATGCACCTGTGCAGAGCAAACCACTTATTATGTCTCCGCTCACTCAGATAAACAATGAAAATAAGACATTAACATCTGGATCTTTACTTAATCTTGCAAATAACCCGAAGAAGGACACGCCACCCAATTCGGTAGAATTACCAGGAGCGTCATCTGCAGAGAAACCAAAACCTACCTTCTCATTTGGTGTTGCGCCGAATACTAAGTTGTTTGAAACTCCGGCGAGTACGAGCACTTCTCTGAATCTATTTACACAGCAGACGCAAACTACCACTCTACCGACGACTAGTGCACCTACCTTTTCACTGTTTAAGCCGCCTGAGACCACGCCTACGACGTCGTTATTCCAGCAGCCTGATTTAACTGCTAAACCAGCGCCAATGTTCCAAAACAGTGAGTCGACCAACAATCCGCCAGCCGCCACAGCGCAGATGTTTAGCTTTGGAAATAATGGACCGAGTAACCCTACTCTACCAGCAGCATTAACATTGCCTGCTGCTCCTGATAAGCCTAAATTCCCGTTTACATTTGGCAACAATCCAACCCCGAAAACGGATCCGCCTGCTTTGTTCAAGTCTCCTTTCGGGGCGGCCGAAAGTAGTAACGTTAATACAAGCACCTTTAATCTACCTGCAGGAACCACATTAGGTTCCAATAACAACTTACCTACCACTTTAGGAGGTAGCAATGGATTGACTGCTGCTAATGGACTCACAGGAAATGCTATGGCAGTAAACTCACTTGGTTCGATGCCTGGAAACTCACTATCATCGAATACCTTAACGATTGGGAACGGCGGTACTCTAGGAGGTACCAATGGTTTATCTGCAAACCCGCTGTCAGGGGCTAGCAGCATGCAACCTGGAAACAGTTTAACAGGGGCTGCACCGAGCTTATTCAATAACACCGTGCAGAAGGAGAACGTGTGGTCGGCGAACAGTAACGCACAGACCCCAAACCCGTTTGTGTCCAACTCTGCAGCGAGTAGTCTGCAGAAGCCAACGTTTACGTTCGGCTCGGCGACACCGTTCAACGCTGCTAGCAGCACGCCAACTTTCGGGACCCCCTCGGCTCCTCAAAATATATTCGGGATGAACAACCAGACCAACAACACACAATCGTCTATGTTCGCGAATACTGTTCAAAGTCAGCCCACAGGAAACTTGTTCGGGTCGCCGCAACCAGCAAGCAACCCCACGCCTCAGCCTCAGGTGCCCATGTTCGGCACGCCAAGCATTGGTGCGACGCCCACGTTCGGCTCGCCGAACCCAACTATTCCTTCGTTTGAGACGCCGGCGCCAGCACCAGCCTTCAACTTCGGTGCTCCGCAGTCAACAGGCATTTTCGGGTTTGGACAGCAGGTAAATATATTTCTTATTCCTCAACTAACTACACTGGCGAGAATTTACGGGAGAGGCTTACGGGAACGCAACGAAGAAAGGTGATATTTTTTTTAAGATGCATATTAATTTAGAAAGTCTTAATGTATGTTAATGTTATTCAATGTCGGTTTGATATGCCATTGATGGCAATTGCCTAAATTAAAAGCACGGAAAATTTTAATATCGTAATATTTGCTCGAAAGACGAAAATGGTGGGCGAACAACCCAGCACGTCTTTTAGCATGATTATAAGTGATGCAGATTGTAAACCCTATTCCATCCAGTTTTAAAGAAATGTAAACAAACCAGCACCTTAATTGCTTAATAATACTCGTAATTACAATCCTTTTCATTTGACAATACAATCAAATCTATCGCTTCAATGTTTGAAAAAATCATCTGCTTGACACAACCTGAACAAAGCAATGAATATTGCTCAATTGACATACTGAAAGAGATTGTAATGTCGGGTAAGGATGCTAGTTTGGCTTCAGTAATTATACAATAACTCACTAATTGCAACTACTAACACTTTCATCCATGTTTAGAATATTTCCACAAAAAATCGCTAAAACTTACTAAATAAATCGTTGAGTTATCATTGTTCAATTCTGATTTATATAAATCTTACATGGATAAAAAGTGAGGTTACTAAATAAGACAATCCAATCAATTAAAGAACTTGAATTTTAATGGATTTTTAAATAACATTACACCACTATATCGTCTTTGTTGGATGAATGGCCTGTTTGTTTACATTTCTTTTGAAATATATTGGAATAGTGTTAAGGGTACAGAATACAGGGTGGTCATTTAAAATAAGGCAACTTCCTTTACCGTTGATGCCACGGAACACTTCTTTTTTAAGTCGTACTTAGTATTTGGAACTATTTCCATCTGTATCTACAGTTTTTGATAAAATGATAAGGTCGGCAATATTTTCAAGTTTTAGTTCTTTGATTCAAATCGATCCTGATGCTGGATCGTACGGTTGATAGTCAGTATAAAAATAAAACGTACGAAATTAATAGCGTGTATTCGAAAGTTGGCAACGTCGCAAATATATTGCAAACATTTGGCTGTTTTGATTATTTTGTCAATAAGGTTAACTAGTAAACTTAAATATTGATTTTGAAATGCCATAATTAACATACTTATCCTAACATCGAATATTCAGTTTTAGATGCAAAAAATATCTTTGGAAACTTTTCAAATGGCATTTTTACACCTAAAACAGTTATAACATCAAATTCAGTGCTATAATTGCAATTCATTATTAAAATTCTAGTTCACGAGTAAGCGATATTTCATATTTTCAAACAGTAATATTTCCAAATTAATCAAAACGGGTAAATATTTGACAGGTATTTGCGACGTTGCCAACTTTTAGAATAAACGCTCCTAAGGTGTTTTTTATTCGCCGACTATAATTTATTCAGAATCTGTAAAATAACTTAGAAAATTAGTAATGGTCTTCTAAGAACATTCCTGCAGTGCAATGGTTGAGGTAGCTACCCTTAATTTTCCATCTTGTAATATCCGCCTAAAAGTATCAAATGTTAAACAGTGCTAAATGAAACCTGCATCTAAATGTTAAATCTTGCATGTCACTGTGTTTGTGATCTTAAATTTCTTTACTTTTGGTTATGCGTTCTCGTAAATCCCTGATGTCTGTTTAGCCATGTAGACTGAATGATAATATTTATTTTGCATCTAAGGCGGGTTGCTCCTTGCATCGCTTATCGAAAAACGACTAGATTTAGTTAGTGTCTAAGATACAAAAATCTTGGAATCCAAATGTGACAATTAATTTTCATAATATGCAATGCAAATTTTCTTGTAGATTCTATGTAGGGTTGCCTAGCTAGTTGAACTAAACTTGTTTAGCATTTATTTATATTGTGGGTGGGGGATCTCTTTGGTAGCCATTCTGTGAATACAGACGAAGAAATAAAATACAGATTGATTTAAATTATTTGGATTCCTGGGTTAAACCTCTTAGGCACTCCTCTGAATGCTATGGCTGAATTTAGCATAAGATTATACAATCTGCCAGTTAATTGTAATTCGTTAATTTGCTTTGGCGTATATTTATCATTTAACGTGCCCAATCCGCCTTATGTGTTAATTGATGCTATTGTATAAATATTACAATTTTATATGCATTATCTAAGTATTTCCATCCTACAATTATATATAATATAACATATTATTTTATATTTATAGTTGAATATTTAAAAATTTAAAGTCATTATTGAATTTAGGACAAGATTGAGCACTTCACAGCTTGTTAGTGTTATTTATAGTGCTCTACCATGGAGTAGTCAACAAATAGGCGTGGTTATACTCGTAATGCGCGTAGCACGTAGAAGTAAACTCAATCACTACGTGTGATGCTTGGGGTTACTCGGGTTGAATTATCAGTGACATACGCAGTGTTTATGTAGAACTCTTTAATTCAAGCGCGCAGCTTTGCCCGCATACTATTAATCGTTAGTTGACTGGTCCATGTCTTGTACTCTGTTTCTTATTGTGTGTATAAACTTGCAGCAGCAACTTCAGCAGCAGCAGATGCAGCAGCAACATCTTCAGCAGCAGCAACAGCTGCAGCAGCATCAGGCGAGTCCGCAGCAGACCGGCGTCTACAGTTTCGGTGGGGCTCCCGCCGGCGCACCACAAGTTCAGTTCAGCATGGGCAGTGGCGCCAATCCCGCCGTCCGACGCGTTCGTAAAGCGGTCCGCAGAAATCCGCAGCGATGAAACTTGCACCGACTGTAGCACGACATGGACTGAATCCAGTAAGTGTCCTCAAATCAAATTTATCCGTGTGAAAGCCACGAGGACATCATGGTATCTCCTTAATAGTGGACCTAAATTATAAGGTAGCTAATAATATTTTTTTTTAGATGTATAACATTGTAATAGATTTGGTTTATGTGGCATTGTGTATTATTATAATATTCAATTACTTATGTAAATAAATCTTCTTGCTTTGGCTGACTAATAAATATTCACCTTGCTCGCGATCATCGCGCTTTACTTTTGACTTTACTATGAGTTTGCACCAGAAAACATTAAATATGTAGATGTTTCGATACTTGCCACG
Organism: Agrochola lychnidis; assembly: GCA_963680765.1. Taxonomy (NCBI): domain Eukaryota; kingdom Metazoa; phylum Arthropoda; class Insecta; order Lepidoptera; family Noctuidae; genus Agrochola; species Agrochola lychnidis. The sequence continues at coordinate 6,882,126 of OY796848.1, forward strand.
TGAATCAAATTTAACAACTTTTTGTTGAATTTGCGTTCGCACTACAGTGTGTTTATTATAACTTGACATGTGACGCGATTGGTAAAACTGAATTTTTCAGTCTTGGTTTCAATAATATTGGGGTGCAAAATGGTGGATGACAGTACAGTACTACCAATCACATGACTGCAAAATTGCACTGCACTGTACAGTATTTTTATTTTCTGTAGATGAAATTGGGTTAATTTTTTTGACAGATTTTAAGATTTGTTGTAGGCGTTCGCACTGTCTAGTAACATGTTTGTCAGACATGTTTTTTACAGTGTCTATAAATAGTGCCATCCACGCAGACGGGCCCCACTCATCTTCCTAAACGCGGTTACTGAACTGTAAGCGATTAGGAAGAAGATTGGGCCGCGTCTTCGTGGATGGCACTATCTATACGCTATTATAGTAGTCTTTATTTTATGCATTGACAGGAAACAGATATTTAAACATACTTTTATGTGAATGTTTCGCCAGTGAACCCATAGTGTCAGCCAAACAAAAAAAAGTTGTATTCCGTCAGAACATGTTATTTTCCTTATTTTTCACTATGGGACCAAGTTTGTAGGTCCATTCCCTGCGCTGTTATACAAGTTTGAAGAATACTGTTTTTAGTATGTTTTAGATAAAAAAATAACAGTAATCTGATTATAGTAATAGCTTTTTATGCCAGTAAACATTACAGTTATTATCTTTTACTGTAGGCTCTAGGGTTATTCTCCACATAATTACAGTGTGCGATTTTTTTTTGACAGTCCTAGTATTAGCTCATTGAAATAGGTATCACTAATATTAACTGGTTTTATGTCTATTTAATGGTTTCTAATCTCGCAAAAACAGTGAAATAAAATAACATATTATTTTAGATACATAAATAACGAATGTAAAAAGAAGCATAACGAAGCCGAGAGGAGATATAGAAGGTCAAAGTTTCAACTTATATTTGCTTTTTTTTTACGAAAACAAGTTTTTAATGTTATCAAATCCTGTATTCTCCGTAACCAGAAGGTTCTTAATGTTTGTTACGGAATTCCAAATATGGTGAGAGGCATATCTGCACATACTGGACCATAACCAGTACAAAAAAATCACAATGACGGGGAGTCTATGACTCTCGGCTTCGTTAAGCTGCTTTTTACAACCGTTATTAATGTACCTACCTAAAATAATGTGTTATTTTATTTCACTGTTTTTGCGTGAATAGAAATCACTTAATAAACCTAAAACCAGTTAATACTAGTGATACCTACGACTGATACCTATTTCAATCAGCTAATATTAGTACTGGAGAAAAAAATAACTACTTCGCACTCTGTAGTTTTATGGAGAATAACCCTAGAGCCTTAGTTTCACACTAAAAGATAATAACTGTAATGTTTACTGGCATAAAAAGCTATTACTACAATTAGATTACTGTTATTCTTTTATCTAAAACATACTGAAAACATTACAAAAATACAATAAAATACAAAAATGTTTATTTCAATATTACACGTTGTACATACGTTATACAGTTGGTGGCGTCCCCTTTTAAGCATATAGATGCCTGTGCCAGGAGGCGCCGCTCCTTTATATCTTGCTATTAGTGTAACATGTTATTAAAACAAAAGTTATTAAGCAAAAGTTAAACAAAAAGTTATTAAATAAAAGTTACAAGTTAATGAATTTATTATTTTTATTTAGTCTGTTAGTGTGTGTGTATATGTGTGGGTGCGTGTGTGATTATGTGTATATGTTTATGTGTATGAGTTTAAGTGTATGTGTATATGTGTATGTAAGTGTGTGTGTGTGGTTGTTTTTTACGGAAAGGGTTTTACCTGATATTTAGTAGAATATTCAAACTAAACAAACAAACAAACAAACTAATATAACAGCGCAGGGAATGGCCCTACAGATTTGGTCCCATAGTGAAAAGTGAAGAGAATAACATGTTCTAACGCAATATGATTTTTTTTTGTTTGGCCGGCGTTTTCACATTTAGCCCAAAAATTTATGACCTGTGAATGTTCTCCTTTGTTTCATTTTGACAGTTCAACAACATTCATAACACAAATTATCACGGGATATATCTTTTTAGTGACAAGTGTGAATGTGAAGAATGTATGTAACGGTTTTATTATAAGACGATTTTATTTTGACGTTGGCATCATCGCTGTATATAATATTCTTAAAACTATTTTTAGCCACATTTTATGTTCTTTGGAGGGATTCAAATTGTTGGATCTTTCCATAAGTAAATTACCTTGTGGTCTCAGAGGTATCTTACTTTGATATCGTTATTATAATGCACAATGTTAGCCATACCATTAAACTTTGTGATTGTTTTTGCGCCAGAGCTCCGATTGTGAAAATTTTTCTTTGTGATTTAAGCAGTAAAAATATTTTTTTACTTTTTGAAACTATTTTGTTTTAAGTAGGTACATTAATAAGTCATTTACTATTGTAAATTTTATAATATCATAGTTTTTATTTAATAATTCACGGTCATACAAAAGAGCGTGAACATTGTATTATTTTTCTATTAGAATCGCACTTTCGGGTCTGGTGAATTTATGTATACAGGTGCATGTTGTTTAAAACACGAAATATATATAAAAAATGTCAAATGTGTAGTATATAATAACAATAAAGTATATTTATTTTCATTTCAAGTATATGTATTAATGTATAACTATGATGCCCTAAAATTTACTTATCTAATCTTTAGATCATCGGGTTAGATACAACGGCCGACAAAAAATAAATAAGCAAATTATGAATTTTAATTATGCATAATGAAAAATAGTCTACGTTATAGATGTACTAAAATATATATGTAAACGAATACCCAACTATTTAAAAAAATAAGAAAAATGCAACATATGCATTATAAAATTTATTCATTTACTCACTGCCTGTGCAGACAACGCACAACGTAAACCGCTGGGTCTAAAATCATGAAATTTTCACAAGAGATTATTTTATAACGAGGACTAATAAAAATATTTAAAAAATCATCCCCTAAAGGCATTAAAAAGGGGATGAAAGTTTGTATGTAAGCTTGTCAGTTTTGCCGATGAGAAATCCCACCGGGCATATGTCTTGTTCCATAATAAACTTAAAAACGGGGAAATCAATTTAAATGAATTTGTAGGAATCACGACATTCTATTTCTTAATATACAAATTTCTTTATATCGTTTTATTTAATCTAAATTGCAACTGCTGGGAGACTTACACAATTTATGATCATGTTTGGATCTCCTAAACACACAAGGGATTTTGAAGTAGGTTTCACACTATTTAGAGCAATTCCAGAAGGTTTATTCGCATAAAATATTAATATTTAACTTAGATATAGACAAACATCGCCTGGCATCGTATGTATAGGTCATTACAAAAAAATCTGCGGGTTTTGACATTGATTTGGTTTGAAAAGAAATAAAGCACTTCTAAAACGTATTCACTTTATGAGGAGTTTGATCGTAGTCGCACACAATATACGTGACCACTCGTCATCAAGCGCGTTAGTTGCTTTTACCAGAATGAAAGCAAGCTTATTTAATGTAACCCTACTGACACAGGAACTTAGAGAGTAATTCGTCAACAGGCGAAACTAAAACAAGAGAATTGCCAAAAAATTTGTAGACAAGAAAATTATAATTATGCGTCTTTTTGGAATTAGTATAAAGCTCGTTCGTCTACTTAAACTTTTATGGATAATGTAACAGACTGTACACGTACACTCAGTATCACAGATGAATACCGATGAATCACTCCGCAAAATCATTTAAATAAAAAAGCGACTCTTGCTACGACACAATAAAGTGCAATTCAGGTCGCACAGCGCTAATTACCTACAGTTGTATTCATTCACCTAGAAGTTGCCTCTCTTTCTATCGCGTAACTCTTATATTTTCTGACTACGTAACGCTCACTGAATTGACCCGACAAGTCGAGCCCGCCACGTACTTGTAGCTTCTTACTTAAAATGCGGAGTGAACCATTTGTATTCATCTGTGGTATTATGCACATAAACCTTCCAGAACAAATTCTTTAAATGATGTTGAAAACTGCATCAGAATCGGTTGTGTAGTTATGAAGAACAGTGTGGTCACACAAACACGAATATCGATATTAATTTAGAATATGTATCAGACTTGACAAAAATGACCAGCTTCATTCAATCTTGGCTAGCTAAAACAATTCAAAATTTCTCACATCATTCAAGATTTTAGACATAATTTAAAGTTATGAGTTTATGATACATCATTTTACAATACTATTCTCATAATTGAGTCTTAAGTTTTGATCATAAACAATTTGTAAACCTTTTTACTGATATAATAGGCTAGTAAATAGTTTTAAGCTCAGAGGAATGTTTAATAACGGTCGGTATTATATTCTATAGCAAGTGCATAGCCATAATGGACCTAAATATAACCAGATACACAATTTCTTGAATATATTATTATTTATTTAACATTTCTAGCGAGGAAGCATGTGTAAGTATGCTTGCTTCACAAAGTTAGAATGTATTTAATCTTAAAGTAAAAGGAATAAACTATTCCTACTCTGTTGTATAATATTTCTAGGCATCATAGTAATTATTCTTAGGAACACGTCATTCCTTGAGGCGAAAATAAAGAGATCTAAAAAAGGAAGCTGGACTTTCTATTACCAATTTGACCACCAAAATTGAAAAAATATTATAATTATAAGTGTAGTATTTACGGTTCCCGATGGTGACCGTAGAATTTATTATAAATGTAGCTTGTAAATGGAATAACTTGATGTAAAGGCACTGACACAATGTGTTAAGCGTGTGATATTAAAATGTGTACTAAATAGAGCTTGGGTTGCTGAACGAATGCCTAGTGATGTAAGTTCACTTAAGTTATGAATTTGATAAAGTCTGTCACAAGGACTAGCACAACGTGTCAATGCCTATATTAGTCATAATGGCCTGATAGGTCTAGGCACCGACTCTATGGTTACGATGACCCATGTAGCTTCTAAAAACATACGATAATATTTCGTAAAACGGACATACATGTTTAGTATCGCATTTGATTATGTACAAACTTTTATGTCTAGGGAATAAATGGAAATTATTTGTTATTTGGATGTACTTTTAAGTGCCAACTTCATTATATTTATATAAGCGAAATGTAAAGCTCTTAATTTTAAGTTGTGTTATGTTTGCTGGTCTTTATGAAACGTAAGCCAAAATTTTCTTAAAACGACTCTATTCTCGTCTATTTTGTAGTGATAATTTTATATATAATGTACGTAGTAATTACTTAAAATATGGTTTAACTCAAAACGCGATACTTAAACTCGTCCATAGTTTAAATTAAGAACACTTTGATTCAAATAATGACAAAAGTTACACTCATGTCTAGAAATGACATTACACAAATTATAACAGAATAGTTACTACTTGATGACGTTGCAGTATAATCATTGAAATAGATTTTAATTTGTTTATATAAGTTTAGATGTATGTCTTCAAGTAACAGCAACTTAAGCAAAAAATTGTACCAGGCGAGGATTGAGAATTGATATCGATTTTAAATGATGGTTTTTATGTGAAATGTAATGATTAATGGAAAAATTAATTCTGACGTGACAGCTACGATCTTTTGCTTTGGATTTAGTTGTTCGCTGTTTATAGTTAAACGTAATTATGTCAATATGACGTGTAGTCGCATTTGGAACTATTTGACTATGACTTATTTTTTTAGCACTGGAATAAAAATCGATGTTTCCAAATGCCTACTACGAGTCATTCTAATTGTAAATGTATATTCTACTGTATTTACCATCACTATCAGTGGACATTAAAATAAATGTTTAATGGATGATTGGGGAGCAAAACTAACTGTATACTCGATAGTGTTTTGAATATTATGTAATAATGTTGATAAATGATTGAAAATAATAATAATTTGGTATTTATAAAATACCTTTAGATTTGTTCCTCAATGAAATATACCATTGAAAAAATTATACATTATATTTTTCCCTACTCCATCCACCATAACAATATTTTTCCTGGCCGAACAAAAGGGATCGTCGCGCGAGTTCGCGATCGTCGCATTCATATTATGTGAAGTATGACGTACAAACGCGACTTTATTGATCGCGCGAGTATGTTATATTCATACGATCGTGTACTCGCGCGAGGGTTACATGTACCCGCGCTATGATCGCTTTTGGTTAGGACATGGCCTTATAGCCCGATGGGACTGGCACAAGACCAACGGCTTTAGGAGATTCTACATGTTGAAAAAAAAATTAATAAAAAAAAAAAATGCATATTATTTTAAAATTGCGCAACGCATTTTTTAAACTGGTTATGCACAATGATACAAGCCTCCTTAGTACAAAACAGAAGTCAAAAGCGAGTTTGTGTTTTTTTTGGTCATTGTATATCTTAAGAGATTTGTTTTTCAATATGAAAAATCTATACACCTTCAACTACGATCTTGTACAACATTAATTAAATTCGTCATACCTTGCTCCATGTCCGACACAAATAACTATATCGGACCAACTGAGATTTGAGTACTAATAACTTCAGAAAACGCAAAAAAAGTTTCATCAAACATTTCGTAGGAAATGAGACAACTTACTTTTTATGATGGATATCCCGCCCTTACTGCCCCATCTTAAAAATCCAACCTGTAAATGATTTTGGAAAAATAGCTAATCCCCTTGGCTGTGTGATTCCGGCCTAGAACAGATCACCCCTCCTTCCGTGGGTGTCGTATAATTCGACAAAGGGATAGTTTAGATAGTTTATATCTATGTAGGTAATTGTCACCCTATTTTCACTTCACTCCTATCTTCCTACAATCTAACAAATCGGTATCACATTAAGCCATTAATGGGCTCGGAAATATATTTCTAAGAGGCCTGGATGGAACAGTACCTACATCAGTACAGGATGACGACTCAGGGCGGCGGCGGCGGACGAACGTCATGCACGTAAACGGCGTGCGTCCGATAAAGAGAAAAAGTTGCGCAACATTGTTTTTCAACATATGTTTGTACAGGAAACATTCGAATTCCTCCACCCCCGTATTGATTTGCCCTCCTTGGAGGCCAAAAGCAAAGCACACCCATGCCCATAGCCTCGTTTACACGAGAAAGAAGCTATGCAAATTGTCAATCCTACTATAATATTATAAATGTGAAAGTTTGTGAGAATGGATTAAAGATTTAAGGCCGGTTTAAAACCAATCCATTTAAAACGAAAAAAACCGTTTAAAACTGAAATAAACAATTTTTTTGGATTTAAAACGGTTGGTGTTGATGACTATGTTTTTCTTAATTAAAACTACATTTTCTTGATTTTACCGAGGTAGGGGGATATAACGTTTTTCATTGTTTTCAAACGATATAAAAAATCAATTTGATTCGGTTTAAAACCAAACTCACAGTCGCACTCTCGTTGACGTCGCCACTCTTGACTCGACGCAACGTTGCCAGCTCGCCTACCCTACACAAACATGCACATACATAAACTGCAGCGCGCGGCCGCCGCGCCCCCTTTTTGTAGGCGAGGTTTCAACCGATTTATTTGGGGTTTAAAACGGCAACATTTGATTTAAAACGTTTTAAATCGGTTGTTTTACATTAACTTCTCCCGCTTTGGATGGAGCGGGAGGGCGTGTCAGACTCTTACTGACTAAAACCCACCCGTGTTCCTTCAGTTGCCATGTTGCCAGGGGCCACGATTTCCCTATCGGTTTTCTTCGAACCCCCGGCAGGCATTGGCCCTAGCGGACCCTGTCAATTCTGCTGACATCTCTTTGAGGCGCGCGTGGAACACAACGGACGGCGAGCTACCCATTGCTCACCGTCCGCAAGCCCGCGCCTACGGTGGCCGGAAATCTGCCTGTGATTCCCGACGCCCAGGGCGTCTCCTCCTGCGGCGGTTAGGGGCGCGAGGGCGCGAAATTTGCCTGTCCCTCACGCGCTCCGTCTCCTCCTTCGCGAGCATTACTGCTTCGCAGAAGGAAGTGACGGCCTCCCATTTCCTCTCGCTCCGTAGCATGGCCCGAATCAGGGCCGGACGCAAGAGATCACCGCCGCCGATCGCCTCCACGAGGACACGGCGATGCCCTGCCCAAGCCGGGCAGACCTCCACCGTATGCTCCACCGTGTCCTCCGGATGATCCACACAGTGACGACACCCGGGCGTTTCCTCCCGCTTTATCCTGAACAGGTACCTCCCGAAACAGCCGTGTCCGGTGAGGACCTGCTTCAAGCGGAAGGTGAGGACGCCGTGGCGCCTCTCTAGCCATTCCTCAAAGAGGGGTCTTATCAGATAGTTTATAGCCTGGATTAACACATGATACTTTTTATCCCGATATTCGTGTGGAAACAGAATTTGAAAAAACATAGGTAGCGGTCAAAAGATATATCTACACGTAAAAGTAAAAAAAGGTTATTAGGTCCAAGTAAGTACTTACTTAAATAAAATAATTTAATAAAACTCTAGAGCCTAACTTATAACGTTTATTTGTATCTTGTAAGGGTCTACAATGTTCTGACAAGTTTCATTTATGTGCTCTTAGCTTAGAGTATATAACACTGGAGAAGCCTTACGAACATTTTCCTCCTCTGTAAAAGTACAAGAACAAATGTTCTAGCACGGTCATAAAAACTCATTTCAAATCGATTCTAACACACATCGTTAATCGTTTTCTAGACGCGCGGTTCTGACTCAGTGCTCCGTGAAAATGCCTGGTTGTGCTGTTAAATTTGTAAAAAGCGTTCAAATACATCAAACTTAAATAAAGACTGAATAATCTTCCATATGTGAGTATTTTTTAAATTTTTAGTCAAGTTTTCATTGAAATTCAAAATGCTAACCTTAGGTTTCAATTTATTAATATGTAATTGTTGATATTGTATTGGCAACACCCAAAGATTCGATGTGTCAAAAGTGGCGCGGGATTGGTTTTCTGGGTCGGGTGCTCGTGACGGTAAGACGTGCTTAGTGGCTGTGTCGGTAAAAAGCACGGAGCACAAAACCAGGTAAAAAGATAGATTGGCATAGTATTGGTTGGAGATCTACTGTAAATTAAGGTAACTTTTTAGTTTTATGGTAAATATTAGAATACTGATTAAATGGTGATATTATGTGGGGAACAGGAGATGTGATGGTATGGTGTAGAAAATTGAATTTGATGTTGGCAAAGAAATAAAAATGAATGATAAAATATCTTGGTGTTTCATATTATTTTCCTTATCCCTAAAATATTGCAAAAATGTAATTTTATTAAACAGTTTTTGATTAAGATATTGAGGTAACGACTAAGATTCGGGAATTAGTAGGTATCTATTTTATGGTCAAATAATTATATTCGGAATTAAATTAGTTATTTTAGAGCAAGGATGCTTCTTATAATACTCAAACATATTGACTTTTCATTCGATTCAACATAAAACAAGGCATGAAACGCGTATTTTTCTCGCATTGCTTTTGTGACGTCACCATGTCTCGCTACACCTCGTTTTTATGTTCATAAGGTTCAAAATATTTTTTCTTGCATTACAAAAATGAAATGTACGTCAAATCAGCAAAATTTACATGCACTTGACATGCGATTATGTCTTCTAGCAAAAATGATAGCGAGACTATCGTAGGGTTGGGGTCATGTATGAAACAGAAATTGATATGTAGCGGTTACACCGCCACATACAAACTACGCATCATAGATATGACGTCACACAAATCCTGCATCGCGCAATTAGAGTTTACCGAGCGATCGACATAGATACAAGATTTCAACTTCAAGCCGATGGGCAGTTGCCCGCCAGACACAACACCCGTCTGGTCTGCGGATCCTCCCTTCTCTATGGTGGATGAGTGAACTTTACACCCTGTTCCTCATACTAATAAAGATATGTAGATAATTTATTAAGAAGAATGAGTTTATTTCATTTAGTTAAAAAAAAATGTTTTTGGAACGAAGTTCCTTAATGCGGTTTGCGGTAGGAGTAAACTGGCAGAAATCGTTAAACGAAAAAGCGGTCATACTTGCGACTGTCTTCTTCTAATTCGATAGAGGGAGAGAGAAAGTGTGAACTTGGTCAAAATAAGAATCCAAGATGGTGGCTGAGCAAATGTTCAAATGTTCCTTGAAAACTATGAAAACGACATCCATGCCGGTTGAGGACAAAATGTATATCCAAGATATGGATCCTTCGATCAACAATATATTGTTGATTGAAGGTATAAATGCAGTATATGCGTGCAGTATAAGGAGCAAACGTTCTAAAATTTCCAGTGTTGTACCATTATTGGATTGGTACAGATAACTTTCGTAATAAAATAGTAGGTCACTTGTTTTTTTCTTAAACTTACGAAATTATTACAAAAAAATTAGTTGTCTGTAAAGACGGTTTACGGACGATAATTTTACGTGATAACGTCACTAGCCGAACGCTTAGGCCTATCGTGCCTGTCTATCGCTTGTTCCGCGCTCTCGCTTGCTCGCTCGGCTCAGGCGGAACGTGACACTTTTTCGTGCGTGCAGCCGGCGTTCATCGATTTATAAGACGTTATCACGTCAATAATAATAATTGCATCTGGATTAACAAATGCATTTCTGTGTCACAGTGCTGTGACTGACACAAATGGTTTAGCACCACAAAAACTGTACTTTTATACTTACACAGACTTAATGTTTCAATTATTTCAAGCTTTCTTACAATTATGTAGATAAGTTATTGGTGAAAAAGGATTTTTTTCATGCACGGAACCTTAAGCCGATGCCGACTAGTGAAAATGTTTGTCCCTGGGACTTATTAATTTTATTGTTAGTGCAAATGATACTTTAACCGGGAACTGAAGTCTCTAAAATGTTTAGGGGTATGAGGAACAGGGTGTAAAGTTCACTCATCCTCTATAGAAAAGGGAGGTTCCTCCGACCAGACGGGTGTCGTGTCTAGCGGGCAACTGCCCGAAGGTTTTTTTTTTGAACTATGGCTTCTCGCAGTTTTGACCACTAAAGTCTTGGCTGCTTAACCGGACTTTCTTTTGGGTGCTTTAAGCTAACTACACTCAAAAGCCTCCAGCCAGGGGCAAAAACGATTCTTAATTAAAATTAAGCGAATGCTCCCTAAGGGCATCTCCTGTGGGGTACGAACCTCGGCTTAGGGCGTCGCTGGGGGTGCGGTCTATGGCCTTTTACGGGGCACCGGTGTGGGCGCGTTCATTGAGGCTGCGGCCATCCCGTCGGTTGAACGCGTCCCAGAGGCTCATGGCCATCCGGCTGGCCCGAGGATACCACACGGTCTCCTGCGAGGCGGCGAGCCTCCTAACCGGATTACCGCCATGGAATCTGGAGGCAAAGGTCCTCGCGCACATCTGGGAGTGGCGCGAGGAGGTGAATCGCCGGGGCTTAACTCCGCTGCCGCGAGAAATCACGGCACAGCGGACAGAGCTCCGGCGGGATCTCATGGCGTCATGAAGAGTGCGATTGTCGCAACCCAGCGCTGAGCACGCCACAATTGCGGCAATAAGTCCTCTCTTTGAGGAGTAGCTAGAGAGGCGCCACGGTGGTCTCATCTACCGCCTGACGCAGGTCTTCATCGGACACGGCTGTTTCGGGAGGTTCCTTTTCAGGATAAGGCGGGAGGAAACGCCATTGTGTGGATCGCCCGGAGGACACGGTGGAGTATACGGTGGAGGTCGCCCCGGCTTGGGCGGAGCATCGCCGTGTCCTCGTGGAGGCGATCGGCGGCGGTGGTCTCTCGCGTCCGGCCCTGGTTTAGGCCATGGTACGGAGCGAGAGGAAATGCGAGGTCGTCACCTCCTTCTGCGAAGCGGTAATGCTCGCGAAGGAGGAGGCGGACCGCATGAGGGAGAGGCAAATTTCGCGCGAAACTATTCAACAGAATAACGATACTATACTAGAAATTTTAGAACGTTAGCTCTATATACTGCACGGCCGCTTTTTTGTAACCATTCAAACTTGGTCGGTTTATCCATGTATTGCGGTTGTTCTGGTATTTTTATTATTATATCTCTTTAATTATTTAGTGTAATGAGCTGAAATTTTACATGTGAATGCATTTATACCTTCAATCAACAATATATTGTTGATCGAAGGATCCATATATTCATCTTGGATATACATTTTGTCCTCATAACCGGCTTAAGCACCCTTGAAAACTATGAAAATGACACCCATGACGATAAATGTGAACATTTTCGCATGTGGAGTCGGTTTTGCAGCGATTCGTTTCTGTCACTAACTTTTGACTTTTCGGAAACTTTGTATTTTTTTTTCGGAATTTTAGTATTTATTTTGGAAATTTAGTATAACAGTCAACCACAGATTTTCGGAACTTATTTTTTTTTTCGGAAGCTTTATTATTTTCCTTTTTATTATATCTCTTTAATTATTTAGTGTAATGAGCTGAAATTTTACATGTGAATAGTTGCATTATTACACTAAATATCGGAATATGTTTTGTTTTGCTTTTCCATTAAAAAAGTCCTACAATCGGATGTCATAACAATAGCGGTCCAGTCGTAGTAAATTATGCCATTGCTCATATAATATTAAGAGCATATAAATGAAACTTGGCAGGACATTGTAGACGTTTACAAGATACCTGCAAAGTTAGACTCTGGAGATCCTATTTTAAGTACTTGGACCTAATAACCTTATTTTACTTTTACTTGTATATCTTCTGAACGGTATGTTTTTTTCAAATTCTGTTTTCACAAAAATTCAAAGCAAGGTACGTAAAAAATTAAAAACTCTGCACTTAACCGTTTTATTTGATTTTCATAAAATAGCCAAACGTCAGAGCAGTGGAAACTTGATTATCTTCGCAGTTTTATGACACATAAATTTTATTTAAACAAAAACATTTACCTCTCGTTACACACTAATTATTAAATGTATTTTTTTTTGTAAGTTCATAGGAAAAAAAAATCCGCTAGGATGACGTAGTTCTAGCGGAAACAGTTTTTATTAAATAGCTCCCCAATGGTTGGATGCACAATTTTTGTACTTACCATACACGACGTCATACACTAAATCTGCAAAACTGAAATGAAGAAATTCGACATTTTCCTACGGGATCGAGACTTATGCGGGTGAAACCGCGGAGCGCTGCTAGTGATATTAAATAACTGGAACACTGTATGTAGGTCCTACAATGTTTTTATTATTTTGGACAATAGGTACCTACCTACTTAAAACATTTTCTAAATAGGTAAACTAAAATTTCTAACGTACCAGAGCGATTAGAATGTGTTCATCGGTGGCACTAAATTGGAGCCAATCGTCCTTCCTAGTGTGCTCAGAAAAACGTGTTTGTGACCATTTCCCGGTATTCCAGGGCATGTTAGAGGGCGGTTGGTCGACGTCTTGTACCTGCCCACGCCTGGCCATACAATCACTCTTTTGTAGCCCGGCGGTCTGTCATCAGAACTATTAAATCCATACTTATTCTGTACGAAGGTTCTAGTTTTACAAACATCATAATAACCAGGACCAGGGTCTGCCGGTTTTTTCGGACACATCGACAAGTCGACGAGTGTAGTTCGACCTCTGTAAGGCTTACTCCTGTTGGTCTTATTCATCGTGCCAAAATGGGATTTGTCATATTTGTCCAAAGTGCCCTTTAAGGCAATCGGCCACGTGGCCGCCGAGCATTTCATAGAATTGCTAAAATGGTTTTTGATGGTAGTTCCGTCTCGATTGCCAGTAAACAAATCGTAAGGGCCCCGATTCGAAACAACCTTTTTAGATTTTTGGTCGATTTGATTTTTGTCGAGAATCGAGTAGCGATTTGGGGCCAGTGACCACTTGGGTGAGGTGTCCGGGAATCTGCAAGGCGCTTCTCTTTCGATAGTCGGTCGGACTGAGTGCGGTCCGTACGGAGCTTTGAAAGGTACAGCTTTGTAATACCTACCTGGGTCTGGTGCCCTTTGTTTTGAAGGTTTCGATAAAGGTGTTCTTCCAAATCCAACGTTCTTGCAAGCTGGTTCATATTCGGATGGTTTATTAACCTCATGCCAGGCAGGACCCAACAACGCCAGAAACCATTTTTGCCTATCTAGAATTGGTTGATTCCTGTAACCCAAGTTTTTCGACCATTCCTCTAAATCATTTTTGTACTTCCATGGATCTTTCTCAATTTTATTCCTATGGGTGGCTTCACATAACCTTTGTATGGATTGTGGTTTGTAGAGGCATGGGTCGCAACCTTGGGGTTTTGAAATGTGGAGTCCACTACGATCCAAGTTAGGATGTGCAGTAAATTTACCGAATCTCGGAAGCGTTGAGTTGAAGGGTTTATGGTTGTGTATCTTCGTAGTCATATTTTTAACACAATTTATGTCAATGTATTAGGTACTAGCTTAGAAATAATTAATGACTATTATGAAATTATTAAAAAAACCAAAAAAGGACTTGCGACTTGGTACTAGTGGATTGTGGAATGAGTGACGTCGTACTATATTACTTTATGTATATTACTTTCCTCTATGAGTGACGTAGTGTACCTATTATCTATGGAGGGACGTGATGAAATAATCTAATTGGACGTAGTTTAGCAAAAAGGACTCAACCCACACTATGGTCAAAAATGAAAAAGGTCCTAAAGGAACCAACCTTTAGGTCCTTTTTAATTTTTGACCATAGTGTGGGTTGAGTCCTTTTTGCTAATTTACGTCCAATTATAGTCCGTGCCACCACTGAAGTCCATTTGACGCGGCGCTAGTGTCTATATATAACTAGCCAAGACTAATAAAACTCTATACTAGCAATGGTAAAGACTTCTATTCTTAAAATACCATTCCACAAGGTTTGATATAATCAAGATCACTTATTCTTATAACTTAGGCTTGTAGTACAATACAGGATTAAGTTATTTTATAAGTCCTGTAATACTCAAGATCACTTGATCTTATGACTAAGGTTTTTGTTTAAGTTTACTACAAGATGGGGTTATAAGACAGTTGTAGGACATAAGTGCATGTAGCAAGACTAAATAGTCTTTGTAAAATTTCTACTCCTGTAGTAGTATTTAGTGAGAGTATAAGATTTAATGACATACTTAGGGGAGACCTTAAAAGATCGTAAAAATATTTAAAATATAGTCTTGATCAGAAATATTATAAGAGTAAAAGCACTTAATGAGAGCGCTGTGAGAGCAATATAACTTTATATTAACATGGAGGCGTATAGTTCTTATTTAAATTGAAATAAGCGATATTATGCTTATACTAGTTTTAACACGCTCTCAGTCAAAATCATTTTTAAATATGGCGAATATTAGAAAAATTAGATTATTATAAATTTATTAAAACAATTGTGTAACGTTAAATTAATAGAGGCGCTTTATAAAAAAACATGGAATATTTTAACATTGAATAATACTTCCCAATGATTTCACACCCTATATTCACATTTTCACATACTATGCTACCATAAATAGTAATAAGTAAAACTTATGATAAAAAAACAATGATAACTCACGAAGCAAACACTAAACAAAAACCCATAAAACAAGTTTTGGAGAATATAGCCAACAACGAAGTACATTACTAGCATATTCTAAACAAAATTTGCTTGGTAAGGAATTTGTATCAGACGCTTATAAAAGTTATCATACTTATAAAGGTTGTGTGTCTATAATTGTAGTCCTACATTATACTTCTCTAATGCTATTATAAGTACATCATAGGAGTTAATAACATTCTGTAAGTTGATTATACGATTGATTTATTAGGTACGGTTGATTATATGATATCAAACCGTCCTGTTTGCTGACGATAGTATACTTATTGTACCGTGTAAAAACTTAGAATCATATGAAAGTAACATAAATAATTCCATCCAATATATAATAAACTGGTTATTTAAGAATAAGCTAAAAATAAACTTAGAAAAAACACAGTACATGACGTTCGAACAAAGAACAAAACAACAAAATTTAAATATATGTTACGTAGACCCGAAAATACCTGAATCCAACAGTGGCAGTTTTCTAGGACTTTACTTGGACAGTCATCTAAACTGGAAATGTTATGTAGAAACTGTCTGTAAAAAACTAAACCAGTATTGTTATGCGCTTTATAATCTAGCAAAAATAGCAATTGAGTCCGTAGTTGTGATAGCATACAAACAAAGCGTATGTCACTTCAACGTTACGTTTTGGAATAATGTATTGGGGAACTTCCACTGACAAAGAAATTCCTTTCAAAGCTCAAAAGAAGTGTGTACGTGCTGTTTATAAGCTAAAAAAAACGAAAAGTTGTAGTCCGTTTTTTAAGAACTTCTTACTTTGCCCTGTTTGTTCATCTACGAGACAGCAGTACCTATTTGTAAAATCAACCTTGCATTTATTTCAAACATTGAAATCAAAACGACGCAACAGAGAAATATGTGCTATTCTACATAAAACTGCGCTATATTCAAAAAGCTTTTTAAGAATGGCACCCAAAATATATAAAAAGATACCCAATCCAATAAAAGATTTCGAAATACACCATTTTAAAAAGGCTGTTTTAATTTATTAAATACTAGCTGTGCCCCGCGGTTTCACCCGCATAAGTCTCGATCCCGTGGGAAAAAAAAGTATCCTATGTTCTTTTCCAGGGCATCATCTATATATGTTCCAAATTTCATCCAAATCCGTTCAGCCGTTTTAGCGTGAAGGCGTAGCAAACAAACTTACTTTCGCATTTATAATATTACTAGCTGCGCCCCGCGGTGTCACCCGCATAAGTCTCAATCCCGTGGGAAAAAAAAGTATCCTATGTTCTTTTCCAGGGCATCATCTATATATGTGCCAAATTTCATCCAAATCCGTTCAGCCGTTTTAGCGTGAAGGCGTAACAAACAAACTTACTTTCGCATTTATAATATTAAGGAAGGATAAGCTTATTACACAATCAATGGGTATCTAGACGACAAATTATAGTTTATTGACAAGTATTTTTTTTATTAGATATTTTTAATTTGTTAATTAAAAATATCTAATAAAAAATATTTGTTAAATTTCACTGAATTTTAATGTTTTCATGAGATTTAATATATTGTTATGATAATTGATTGAAATAACAATGAATAATGTTTAGTATCTATTGATTTTGAATTGTTAAAATTTAGTTTTATTTGTTAATGTAAATGTTTTGTTGCATTTATAACTAATTAATTTGAAATTATAATCAGAATATTTGTGCGCCGTTGACGGCAAGACATAGCGTTCATTTTATTATTATTAACATCTGTACTTTTTGTTAACCTATATTCTGTTCTAAAAAAAAATGAGTTCCACAATTTTCCGCAGGCCTTCTTACGTGGCGCGCACTATAGTTACTGTACTCCAAAGAGTAAAATCTATTCTCTTTGCGTGATAATTATGACGTTTCATTTTAAGACTGGAAATCGAAAGGTATAAAGGTACTAACTGTTTCATACTCTTTTGTAACCCATTAGGTAGAGTCCGCGTCACCACTAAATCCGGCGGAAAATTGTGGACCTAATTTTTTTTAATGAGGTTAAAAACTGAAAGCTTATAACAGGTGGCAGCACAGTTGTACGTCTTTAAACCACCATTGTTGTGTATAGGTTTACTTTTGTGTCGATTACAAATCACGATCTTCCTGATTGGAAAACTTCAGAGATGACACTTCTAGCACTGATCTAATATGATAATATAACAGATACTTTACTATAATTTACTCAAGTGCCTGTATGTAATGAAAAACAGACTTAGTTCCCTTGGGAGCACCACCTGTACACGACTTTCTCATATAAAAGTCTTAAGGTTTAAAAAAGATAGCACATAGTCTCGACGAAATATCGAGTTCCAATTTTTTTAGAGGAGCTTTCTCGTACAGTTTCATTCTTATAACATCTTTGGCAAATACATAGGTCCTCGTATTTTTGCAGTAAACAGCTGCGCAACTGGGCTCAATAATTAATTATGCGTAAAAGAAGTCGCTTGTTTACAAAAATATATGGCTAGCTGTCAAATTATCAGACGCTGGATATTGAAATGAATTCGTTCGAATAATTTAAAAACATTCTTTTAATCTCGGGTTTCAATAAAGGACATTGACCATCCATATATGGGCGTCAAAATATATAAAAAATATAAAAAATTGTTGCACACCGGTATCGGGAACAGAGTCCAAGTTACCGGTGGTCAGGGCTGCTTAGAGAAGAACCACCTAACGATACGCGCCGTATCTAGAAATATCGCTTTCTGAATCAAGCCCTTGATCCAGTTCCCTAATGATAGCTTCCTCAGGTGTTGGTCGAGGCTCTTGGCTATTATGCCATTGGCCGTAACGACTATCTGCACAATGACTGCTGCATCCACATCCCACATGTCGACAACTTCGTGAGGCAGGTGAAGATACTTAATCTGCTTATCTTATTCGGCATTCACGAGTGTCTCATCATACGGTACCGCTATATCAATCATCATTGTACGACGCTTTAATCGATCTATCACCACTATGTCTGGCTAATTGGCAACAATGAGCTATTTTTTTTTAACATGTCGCGAATAAGTCTTGAACGGAAAATGAAAATAGGTCAGTGATGATAGATCGATCCCAACACATTGTGAGATTGCCATTTTCGAGAACTGGGTCGGGCACATACCTATAATACGGTGCTTTCGATCCTACAAGACATTTCAGAGCAAGTTGCTGATGGATAATCCTGGCTACAGGGTTGTGCCTATGCAAGTAGTCTCCATTAGCTAGACGAGAACAGCCAGAAATAATGTCTCAGATTGATTTCCCCGGACGGTGGCATGCCCGACAGATGTCAAACTGTGCCGTCCTTCACAATATATTTCCGGTAGTTGTTTGTCATCATAACTTCGTCCATAATCGCAAAGACAAAACCTTCGGTTTCCCCAAAGAGATCACCGAACCGCAACCAGGATGCGGACGCTAAGAGGTCTATATCGGACCCATGTAGGATCCATTACTCATAATTTGTGACATTATTAATTGATTTACAATATTATTACAATCATTTATTTATGAATTTTGTGACACTAAAAATTGATTTACAAAATCATTGTAATCCAGGGTTGTAACGGATGTCAAATAACGGATGAGGATGCGGATGAGGATATCGAGATAATCGGGTTTGAGGATGCGGATGAAGATACGGATATTGGAAAATTCTTTATTGAGGATGCGGATGAGGGTGCAGAGCGGATGTCGTACAAAAATAGCCCCTGTTTTTTATAGTTTTATATTTGTATTATAGGTTGTAGGGAATCATTTGGTAGGTTACCGTAGCGTAATTCGCCTGCAAAAAACTTCACTTCTACGAGCAAACAAAAAGTAAACAATAACACGCAACACACCCAGTAACTCAAATTGTGACATGTCGAACCACATGCAGTCGTGCCAACACTGCCACGTGCGGCCGATCGTCTGTCATAGGACAAGGACGCGTAACTCACTTATCGGCCCGCTCATTTAGTTCGGCGCGAGTTTAAAAAAAATCACATTTGTGCGAACAACGTAGGGTCACATCACATCCCCATAGAAATTATGAGGATGACGAGCTTTTAAAATCAAAAGTTGAGGATGCGGATGTTTTGCGGATATCAAAATTTATGCGGATGCTCCGCAGTTGCGGATGCGGATACGGATATCCGTTACATCATTTGGTCGCTGTGATTAACTCAAGACAATGTTTATGTTCTTTCTCCAGATTTAACTTACCTACTGACAGTTTATATAAGTTTATATAATTTTTTTATTTTAGTTGACTTTATGAGTAAATTTTTTAATTATTTTTTTACGAGTCAATTTATTTATTTTTATTTTATTGTTGACATAATCTACTCATTACAATGTTTTTGTTATGAGTTTGTATTGCAATTTGTGGTTGGCTAGTGACCTCGACAATTGATCATATTATTTTTTACCTGAGCAACCGGCAGCAAGTTCGTCATGCTCCCTTAGATGTCAATGCTTGCGGTAGCGTCGGGAGTCGGGTTGCCTCCTTCCCTCAAATATGGCGAGGGGGGTAATGGCTGATCTTTGCGTTATGCTCGTGAACGGGTGCTGCTTGTGGTGACTGGTCGTCTTGCTGATCATGGTTTTGTTATTGTTACTAGTAATTAACTGTACATTTATTTTACCTCGATGGTCCTAGTTTATCATTTATAACTTCCAATTTACAGCTTTATGTAAGCGGACACGCCCTTTATGCCTGGAGGCTTTTATTTAGATATTTAGTTCTTTTTACGTTTAGTTTTTAATTTTTTAATTCTGCTTGAGTATGGTTCTCGATGTTTTTGGTTGGTATATTGGCGTGTGCTAGCTGACATATGGCCAATAATTTATACTTAATTAAAATAATGTTTTGTGTTGCGTAATAATTTTGCATACTATTGTTTAGAGTCATTTTTATTTTTTTCTAACTTGAACAGACAGCTGTGCTGCTGGGGAGTTTGTTGCGCCACTTTTTCTTCCCAGCTAAAGGCACTAGGAAGTGGTGAAGGGTGGGCGTTTTTGGGGGACTGTCTTATGTAATTGCCCTCACCACATATTATGCGTATGCCAATGCATGGCTTAGCTACGGCGTAACCCTCTGGGGAAATAGTACAGATGCACTGACACTATTTACCCTACAAAAGAAATTACTTAGAATCTTGGTAAACATTGATCAAACTGACAGCTGCAAACCCTATTTTCTAAAGCTTAATATTCTAACTCTCCCTAGTATCTACATTCTAGAAATATGTAAATTTGTCCGTAGGCACCAAGACTTCTACACAAAACGCGAAGATATCCAATCACACTTCACACTTAGGCACCGATCTAGACTAAACATACCAACATCTAAGCTAAAAATGCATTCTACAAGTCCCTACGTAATGTCTATAAAAATATACAACAAACTACCTGACATAATAAAGAAAGAAGAAAAGTTAAATATATTTATTAAAAACCTTAAAAAATTACTCATAAACAAATGCTATTACTCCGTAGATGAATATTTAAATGATAAACATAAATAATAGTAGTATTACAATTATTTGTTTACATATCTCGGGACCATGGGGTCCCGGTCCTTTGGAAGGCGTACGAGGGGCCGAAGCCAACTCGCAGAGGCCCCTTAGACAATTTTAAATGGATTGAGGCACCAACCGACGATTATCCCCGTATGCACTATGCAAGTGCATCCAAGGATAACCCCCGGTTGGTGCAGAGCTATTGCAGAACATGGAAACAAAACATATTGGGCTATGGATTTGGGTGGCTATAGTGGATTGGTTACTTAAAACTTTGGAAAGCCTATGTCCCCTGCCTGATCAATGTTGTGGTATACACGGATAAAATGGCAGGGGGTGACTTGCACACTCAATAATGGGCCCCCTAAAACGGTCGCTAGCACAAAGTGTCGTAGCGACAAGGGGGCAACATGTCCTGAGGTGCTTATGAGGAGTGGAGAGGTATTCCACGGCTATCAGGACAATCCCGGAAGTACGGTCAAGATCCCTACCAGCATCTTACTGGAATACTTCCTTCCTCCGAGCACGTTTGCTCTTGCGAATCTCTACTCAAGCCAGCCAATAAAGGCGAGGATGAGGTGGGAGCTCTGTTCCTCATCAGTGCTCACTCCAGCCGGCCAATAAAGGCAAGCCAGAGGGTGAGGAACAAGACTTCTACAGTAGAGTATTACAATTATTATTACAATGATGATAAGCACGAAATTTATAGGTATGTTTAAAATATATTAAGACTACGGTAATCATTAATAATTATTATAATAAATATAACAGTGATAATTAAATAAAATAGCAATAATAATAAATTAATATAATAATAATAAAAATAATTAAATAATAAAAATCAATAAATAATATAATATAACAATAATAATTAAATAATATAGCAATAATAATTATTCAAAAGAAAACAATTTATTTATATGAATAAACAGAATTATAATATATAAAAAATAAAAGGTATATAAAAATAATCTAAATTTAAGTACTTTTTACAGATAAAACATAAATAATAATAGTTAAGCGAAATGTTAGTAGGTATCTTATTCGCGATCTCCTGACTTTGATTATATGTATGTTAAAACTTGTTCCTACAAAAACAATGATCTCCTAAAACAGGGCTTCCTCTCTCCTACCCTTTTTGCTGTGCCCTACAGGGTCCATAATGATCTAAATTATATCATTACCTTACCACCTAAGTACACATTATGGTAAAGCAATAAAGATATTGAGTATTGAGTAATTTTGACGTTCGAAAAGTGCTGGTTCTCAGCCTAATTTGAATAAATGACTTTTGAATTTGAATTGAATTTGAATCCCTGTTGTAATCATCTATTTCTGATATTATTACGAATCGTTTATTTGTGAATTATGACGTAATACATTATTTGTTTACATCTTACACTGGTCAACAAAAAAACACTTTTTGCATGTAACATAAAAACTTTTGTCTAATTATGTTTAGGCCAAGGATATGGATAATAGAAATAAAATTAGAATGCTTCAAATACGAATAGTTTCTTTGTAATAATTTTTTATTAAATTTCAGAAATTCTCAGTTTTTATCAACAAAAAGAAGTTATTCAGTTATATTGTAACATTAATATAAATGTAGCTTTATGATTTTCGGCTATATTTTGCTTCAGGGACATCTCGTTGTAATGTTCAACAGTAATCCGCTAGCATACGTGGACTCAACTTGCCCTGACATCGTTTTTCTATGGTAGAAATGTCTCGGTGGAATCTTTCACCGTGCTCATCGCTGACGGCGCCCAAATTTTGAAGAAAGAAGTTTTAATGTGTATGAAGAAAATGTATTTTCAACGACATATTACAACCTTTATTACAAGCCTTATAAGTAGATAACAGCTCCGCGACAATACTTTTATAGTTACTTGATCGGTGATTTTCTAGAAAATTGGAAGTAACTTTCATGAAAGATTTCCAAGCTGATTTTTCCAAATCATTAAGCTTTTCTTTAAATATAATTATCTTTCATCAATTGAGATAGTAGATGTGGCTCATTAGATGAGGAAGCTTCTTGAAAGTCAGGATCTAATGAGTCGTGTTCGATTGTTTCTGGCGTACCTATATAACGGTCAGATCGGAACTTTGAGGTGGTTCTGGTACAGGTAGTTCTTCACTATGAGGGATCGGTCTTTTAGCCGAGGGCAGATCAGGATACTTAATTTTACTTTTTGTTTTAATTGTAATACCTTTTGTATCAGTAAGACAAAAATAACAATCAAATGAGTGGTTCGTTGGTTCCGTCCAAATTATAGGGATTGCAAAAGGCAAAGATCGAGATCTTCTCGCCCATTCAGTAAGAAGACTCACACATGTAACACAACAGATATGTGGGACCCACGCTTTGTCTTGTTGTCCGATGGCAAAGCCAAAATACTGTTCATACAACTTAGTTACTAATGGTGTCAAATTCCTTCACTGAGTTTTAAAAGTAAAGTCGCCACAAATGTAACAATATTTATTAGGATCATTTTTTACACTTTCTTGACATTATTTAAAAATCACTTAATTCAGAAAACAACACTACACTCTTCAAATAAATAAATTCTCTGAATGCGAAAGTGAAACAAAAACGGTTAATTTTCAATTTTGTGGGTAGTAGCTGTAATACGAAAACGAGACCTGATCGAATCAAAATAAATATGGTGATACAATGAGGGTAAGTAGGTATTTCAAAATTAGTAAGCACCTTTCTTGTTACAAAATTTTGTTGACCAGTGTTATGTGACATGCGTTCGTTTAATCGTCATTATCATCATCGATAATAATTGTATCGAGAAACAGAGTATGGTGCCTAACGATTTCTTAATGCTTAGCCCATCCTAAAAACCAAACTAGGCACATAACGCTCCCAGTATACGTTCAGCTAACGTATACTTGGCCTTTTTGCGTGTATTTGCCGTTTCATTTGTGTATGTTTGCCCGGATCGGCTTTGACTGGCTCGCTCAACGTGTACTAGAGGCTTAACGTGGGAACAACTGCCAATTGTTCTCCGACCCCTGAAACATGAGCAGCAACAGTTTCTTATGCACTCTAATCCACGATTGTCCTGATGAATCAGTATGTAGCAAGGGTAGATTTTCGATGATATATGTCGACTCTTTATTTGCGCTTGTATTTTTGGATAAGAAATGATCCACTGCTGCGTACATGTTCACTGTAAGAACTAGGCGCGCGTTTTATTTGATGTGCCTACAGCGAAAATATTCAATTGTTCAGCTGTCAATATTGGAAATGCGGTAACATTATTCTCCCGAAAATTTGAGACATTAACAGTTTCATTCTGAAATGAAGGCTAGCTGAACCAGGGTTGTAACGGATATCGTATAACGGATGAGGATGCGGATGAGGATATCGAGATAAACGTGTTTGAGGATGCGGATGAGGATACGGATATTGGAAAATTCCTTATTGAGGATGCAGATGAGGGTGCGGATGCAGATGTCATATGAAAAATAGCCCTTGTTTTTGACACTTGATACAATCATGCCACCAATGTCACGTGCGGCCGATCGTCTGTCACAGGACAGGGACACTGCGAATTCAGGCAACAGTAATGCGTCACTCACACTTCGGCCCGCACATTAGCGCGGAGCGATTAAAAAAAAAACTATTTGAGCGAACAACGTAGGTAGGGTCACATCCCCATAGAAATTATGAGGATGCGGATGAGGATGCGGAGCTTTTAAAATCAAAACTTAAGGAAGCGGATGTTTTGCGGATATCAAAATTTATGCGGATAATCCGCAGTTGCGGATGCGGATACGGATATCCGTTACATCCCTGAGCTGAACCACCGCGCCCATGCCCAGGTGCATGCATGATATTCTACGGAGTAATGAAACTTTTCAGTGTAGTATAGCTCAGGATATAAGTGAAAACATTATACCTATTCACAAACTTTATTTTTGTTGAATAGTAAACAGTATTTTAGAGTGAAAAACAGTGTAATACTGTTTTTAATAGTATTATAATTATTTGGCAACCCTAACTACAAATAAAATGAAAAAAAAAAACATTGCTTTAAATTAATACAAAGCCTAAAATTCAGCGTAAATTCCGCGGGCTCTATGAGAAGTTTTAATGTATAGAGAATGCATTCCATATCCATAACAATATTACAGCTTATCTTTTTGGTAAAATAAAGTAAAACACTTTGTGCAAAACTTTGAAACTTCTGGTTTATATGTGAGTGAAGATGTGTTGTGTTGTCGGAGCGAACTGCAGCGCAGGCGCGCTGCTTCTCGGTCAAGGTGATGCAACGTATGAACACGTACGGAGTTGCGGACTCAGTTGCGTTACAGCACGATCGCAGTGCCATGTGCAATCGTCACGTCACGGAACCTTAGTTACGGAACATTCGAAACAGTGTTTACGTGATCAGGGTTTAGCGCCCGTACTGCGCCACGCTACTACGTACCTCTCCGTTTTTTTTTCTATCCTAAAACTTTTTTCGGTGGTCGTTCCATCTGTTTGAGAGTATTTGGTGAGCGTCTGCCACCAGTTGCTAACTTACTTTTTGGAGTCTGGTGACAGTGTTGTGGCCACAAAGTGAAGCAGCAGAACGAAAGAATTTGTTGTGCACTTTTAATTATTTCTTTAGCAGCTTTGATTAACTGTAACAACAATGCTGGCTGAAAAGTTTAAAACTAATAGGTAACTTTGTACATTGAAGTATAAATAATGTTTTGGTGATTTCGATCTTAACAGGAGAAGGCTTCGTCCATCACTTCAGTCTAACTCAAGCTTTGATTCAGGTACTGTGTCCTGTTTTTATTGTTTTGTTTAAAAGCATAATTATATTTTTGTATTCAACTTACGGCGAGAGTTCCTAAATAGCTGAGTGATTTAAGCATATTGTTTTTAATTTAAAAAAAAAATGCTGTAAGTACAAAAAAGTATTAGGTACTTTATAACTGCGATTAAATCATAAAAAATACCAGCTTGTAAATTGCCCACAGCTGGGCAACGGCCTCTTCTCATACAGAGAAGGCATGAGCGTTAATCATCACGATTGCTCAATACGGATTGGCGATAATAACATAGCTGTGCAAATTGAAATATGCGAGTACATCTTAAATTGTATTTTTGTACCTACGCGACTATGAATTTGATGCTGGCAAGTATAAAAATACTTAAATATCATGTAGGTTGGCGGTTAGGTAGTTTGTTTATATTTAAAGGAGTATGTAAAAGGTATGTAAGGATCGTAGCAGGTGGCGTTCTGTGGTTTCTGCTTATCCCGTGGGAAAAAGACTTGGGTTTATGTCTGTAATATTTTTTTATAAGTCACGAATACCTGCAAGTTGCTTTGCAATCTCAATGCACGTAGGTACGTATTTTCCAGACAAGACAATACAGTTCCTTCTTGCGGAGACATACCTGGCTGCAGCATCAGGATTTTGACATTCGAAGCAGTACTCACCTAATTCGCGGTTTGGACAAGATGAAAGTTGCAATCATCTAGGTACATAACAAAAATACATAATATAATAGTTTCTTAAAGAAAAGGTTGGAAGAAAGTAATTATAAATATTTCAGGATGCTGCTGGCAATGAATTAAGCAGTAGGTACAGTCAACCGCCAGTCAGTGTTAATATTTAAATTAACTACAAGAACCTCCCTCTACTGCTATGACATACAGGCACTGCCGATGTCAAATTGTTACTTAGGACGTGCGATTGACTATACCTTAGAAAAAACTCAAAAGTTTATTTTATTACTAACTTCTGCCCGCGACTTCGTTCGCGTGGAAATCGTAAGACATTACAATATACTACAATAACAGCCAAATTTTTATAAAACTTCTCTGTACTACGTTTTTAGTTTTATTCTCAGCACCCAAAATATACAGAGTGTCAGGAATGGTGACTCGGGAGCAAACGACGTACAGTTGTTATTTAGGACGTCCGTGTGAGAAGCAGCTTGTCCTGAGGTCGACACACCCGCAGCCTTCAGCTTTCGGTATCGGCCCCTGTGACTTGTTACTATTCTCCATTTGTAATTTAAATGTGGACACATAAATTAAAAAGTAAAAATAAATGAAATTATTACTGTGTTATGTTCATATTCTATTGTATAACAAGTCGTTGTACCTTAGGCCTAATTAACATGGCCGCGAAACGGAACGAAACCGAATTCCTGGGAATAGCCGCAGTTAGCAGCTCGTATCTATTTTGTACGTTACACAATTGACATAAAGTTAATTATGCTCGGTACAAGTTTGTTACCAAAATTCGCATCATAAATAAAAACTTTCGTTACATCGATTGAGTCTGGCCCGGCAGGCGCATCTAGAATCGTCGGACTATAATTTACTTCGTGGGTAGGATTCTATTGGGAAAGGAATTTTAAACAATTTTAAGAATATTTCAATAATTATAAAGTTCCTAACAAAGCGGTGTAACTTTTAAATGAAATGATCTGTTTAAATGAAATGATCTGTCGCGATGAAAGAAAAACTTCATAATGATTGGAAGAAATTAGGCGTCCTCATAAAATTAAAATTGTGGAAAAAAACTAACCTCAATTGAAAATAAACACGTTTTTTTTTCATCACCTTTTACAATAATCATAAAATTTCTCAATAAGACGCTAAACAGAAAAAAAAGCCCTCGTTAAAATTAAACATAGATTGGGATCATTTCAATATGTGCACATTATAAGACTCACACTGCAGTATTATACTTTAAGTGAAGCAGTTTTTTTTTTGTTTGGTTTCTCGCAGTACTGACCACTAAGGTCGTGGCTGCTTAACCGGATTTTTCCTGTGGGTGCCATAAGCTTCTACACTTAGAGCCTCCAGCCAGGCGCTTTATAAGTATAAAGCGTTATTCTTAATTAAAATTAAGCGAATGCTGGCTAAGGGCATCGCTGATGGGAGGACAGCAAGAAGGGACAGGCTGGATCAAATTTATATTTTCATCATGATTATTATGCGGGGTATTTTAAGCTGCGTGCTCAGCTGCAACAACTGCTGGCACTTCGTTTTCGAGCATAGATCGGCGGGAGTATCATTTACTCGGGGACGCGGTCGCGATCGCAAAGGACCTCGGCGGCGGGCGGGTCGGAATGACGGGTGTTGTCTGTGTTTGTGCACTGTACTGGTGGCCCTATTCTTCCCCTGGAGGAGTATTATGGGTCATTTGGGTCGGAGAGGTCATCCTATATGTGAGTACCTCCATTTAAATACACAAGCCATGACGCTTTAAACGACACGATAATCTGTCGTTACGACATAGTGGGTACGCGCCCTAAGACATAGGCCAGCTGTCAAAGTTGACAACTTGTCAAACTCTAGTTTCACATTACATATGGCAAACCTATGGTGATTCTGTGTAGCTTGCGAAATTCCAAAATTTCTTATATTTTGCTTTTTTGCAAAGAAATTTTTAATTTCGCGGGCTCCTTATGTAATACCAGTAATCAGGAACCGGGTGTTTAGCGGTAAAAAGTCACATAATAACGGGTATCCAAGTACAGAGCGTTTCTCGGTTAGAATTTATTCTCTAAAATACAAACGGTGCACTATTATTACACACACTCATCATTTACATACTTACACTCACATATATTTGGCCACCTTAAGTCCTAAGTTTAATTAATTTTACTGAAACCGATGCATTTGTTAACCTATCTTTAATCTTTCATTTTATCTGTCGAAAGAGACTGGATCCTGCGACACAGGGTATCTTAGTACGGGATCCAGTGTCATACCGAAATATTGTATCACTTGTTGATGAACCAATAAGTTATTTCTATCGAATTAGTTATAAGTTATTTACACACTTGTACATAATATGTGTAATGTTTGTATGATAATAAAGCTACAAAGTACTTAAAAAAAAAAGCTTTATTTTTAATTTTTTTACTAGCTGCGCCCCGCGGTTTCACCCGCGTAAGTCTCGATCCTGTGGGAATATCGGGATAAAAAGTATCCAAATTTCATCCAAATCTGTCCAGCCGTTTGAGCGTCAAGAAGAGACAAACATACACACACATACTCACAAACTTATGCCTTTATAATATTAGTGTGATTATGTCTCAGTACAGAGAAAGAGTTGAAATGGGGTTCGTGGCTGAATAATAACAGCCGCATGAGTCGATCGAAGGTTAAGCTACGCTTGCCGCGGTCCTTCCGTGGATGGGTCACCATTCATTACATATCGAGACCCCTCCGTGCCTCGGAATGTTAAGCGGTTGGTCTCGGCTGTCATTCGTAGATCTTTGACAGTCGCTACGGGTAGTCAGAAGCTTAAAAGTTTGACAACTAGTCTTACCAAGGCGTGTCGTGTTACCCAGTAACTGGGTTGTGTAGGTCAGATAGGCAGTCGCTCCATGTAAGGTACTGGTATTCAGCTGCATCCGGTTAGACTGGAAGCTGACCCCAAAATAGTTGGGTAAAAGGCTAGGCAGATTTAACTAGCTAGGGAAAGAGTTAAGAAACATTACCGCCATAATCAGTATGCAATTAATGCTATTACTTAAATAAGGTTTTTGACTTTGTATTCATGCAAGTCAAGTTTTTATTCTTCTTACTTTTGCCAAAGCTTTGCAACCAGCTTTTACGAAAATGAACCTGAAACAAATATTACTTGTAGGTAATAATAAATGAATAAATAAATTTATTTCAATCTCAAAGTACAACAAAAACTTAATCTATAAAGTACAATTTACAAGGTGTTTGATGGTTGTACAGCAGCAAGTATTAATGATATACCGACTCCCAAACTAAGTCAAGCTTGTATTTGCTTGGGAGTTAGTGGTTCTACACAGGACTTATATAGACACAATAATTATATAATTATTATTTATTAGCGACCTACCTCTGCTTTGCACGGGTGCAATGGTAGCATGTGAAAACATCAAGATGTTGTGTGTTAAGTAAATTTGAATATTTTATACACCTAAATCTTCCGGAATAAATGCTCTAACTAAATGATATGGTCGAAAACAGCATCAAAATCAAAGCGGTTACACATACAGACACGGAAAACTACTTTTTATACTACGATTATAAATTACTTACAAATTGTGTACATGCAGTTTATTTGCGCAGCAACCCACTTGCGTGTCGTGCGTCACGACTATTTTTACCCGACTACGGCGAAGCAAAAAGGAGGGTTATGATATGATACTTTGGAGGAGTGTCGTAGGTTGATAGAAATAATACTCGGACTCCAGAATAATGAAGAATCCATTTTTTTTTTTTACCTGCATCTCGCGGCATTGACCACTAAGGTCTTGGCTGCTTAACCGGATTTTCCTGTGGGTGCCATAAGCTTCTACACTTAGAGCCTCCAGCCAGGAGCTATTTATCTATTCTAAATTAAAACTAAGCGAATGCTCGCTAAGGGCACCCCCTGTGGGGACGAACCTCGGCTTAGGGCATCGCTGAGGGGAGGACAGCAAGAAGGGACAGGCTGGATAAAAATTATATTTCCATCATGATTATTAGGCGGGGTATTTAAAGCTACGTGCTCAGCTGCAACAACTGCTGACACCTCGTTTTCGAGCAAGGGTCGGGGGGGAGTTTCATTTACTTGGGGAGTCGGTCGCGATCGCAAAGGACCTCGGCGGCGAGGTCGGAATGACAAGAGGCGTCTTTTTTTGTATACTGTACTGGTGGCCCTATTCTGCTCCTGGAGGAGTGTGATGGGGTCATCTGGGTCGGAGAGTTAGTATTTATTTAAATAAAGTTCCTGCTTATGTACTATTTACAACTAACTAGTAAGACTACATATATTTACAAAAGGTTTGACCAATCAGATCACAGCACGTTATTGACTGTTTGATCCGCACGGTGTCGCCATAGACGCGCGCGCACATCTCGTCGCGCTCTGACACCGCGGTTATAAATATATGTGACACACGCGCACCGGCATTCATCGAGGCGGCGTTGTCCAGTGATGGTGTGAGTGTAGTGCGCGCGTGCGGCAGAAGACAGGGGCGAAGCCCGGAGTACGTCTGGTGGCGTGTGGCGTCGACAGTTCCTGTTCTGTGCTTCCTCTATCAGTTTCCCTGTTTCTTGTTCAGAGCGTCAAAAACGTGCTATGCCCAAAGTTCTTTTGAGAACTGTTGTGATCCAAGTTTCTTGGTATCAGAAGGTCAAAAACGTGGTGTGATGAGTGGTGGCTACAGTACTCCCCTTCAAGCGAAGCGTACCGGCAGCTTGATGGCACGGCCCGTGCGTGTTGTTTTGATGACGGCGGGATGTGACGTCACGTTGGCCGTAGGTACTTGTTTTTGCTGCTTGGTAACAGTTGGAGTGGTACAGCTCTTGGTTCGCTTGGTAAAGGTAACGGTACTGTTCCTTGGTATGGTAATCTTGGTTGGTGGTAAGGTATTGGTAAGTTCCGTGACGACATATGCAGGCTTCAATCGATCGATTGATATGTTGGTTTGCCGATTTGGTAGCTGAATGGAATATACCTTATCTGTTCGGCTTATTACTCGATAGGGGCCTTCGTATGGAGTCTGAAGTGGTTTTTTTACTGCGTCTGTTCTGATGAATACGTGACTGCACTTGCGTAAATCTTCATGCACGAACATGCGTTTATCATTACTGTGATGCTTTGTGATGGCTTGCGGCTTGTTTGCTTGAATAATATCACGTAGTTTTACAACGTAAGGATAATCCATTGCAGGTGTGAGGGTACTTGCAGAAAAAAATTCGCCGGGTAGACGTAAATTGTAACCGTAGGTAAGTTCGGCGGCGCTCACACCGGTGTCGGTGCCAAGTGCGGCTCGTAACCCAAGTAGCACTGTAGGTAACTCGTCGATTCATTTACTTGTGTCGGAGATTTTGGTGCGTAATGCAGTTTTGAGGGAACGATGCCACCGTTCGACGATTCCATTGCTTTGAGGATGATAGGGTGTTGTGCGAGTTTTCTTGATTCCCATTTGCTTCATGAGGTTTTGAAAAAGATGGCTCTCGAACTGGCGACCTTGGTCGCTTGTTAGTGTGGTCGGGCATCCAAATCTTGCTATCCAATGTTGATAGACGATATCGGCTATTCGATCAGCTGTTATTTCGTCGGTGGGTATTGCTTCGGGCCACTTCGTTAATCGGTCGATCATTGTTACTGAGTAACGGTAACCTTGAGCTGTTGTAGGTAGCGGTCCGACGATGTCGATGAGTACATGTTGAAAACGCTCGCTTGGCGGGAAGGATGAGATGTTCGAGAAAGTGTGTCGCTGTATCTTGCTTTTCTGACAATGTATACAGGTTCGAGTCCAACGGCTGATGTCTGCGTTCATTGATGACCAGAAATATTTTTGAGTTGTAAGTTTGCGAGTCGTGCGCGTACCCGGATGACTGATATTGTGCACGCTGTCAAAAACTTCATGTCGGTATTTCTCAGGTATGTACGGACATACATATGGAGTAGATGTTTCGCAGAATAACTTGATGTCGGTGTTTGGTATCGTTATTTTCTTGAGAATGATGTTTGGTTGTGATAATAATTTTTCAATGCTGCTGTCCTTTTCTTGCGCGCTGGATATGTCGTTATAGTTTATTGTATTTTATTTTATTTTATTTTTTAAGGATACAAATAGTTGATAGTTAGTGAAAGAAGGCCAATTGCAGAAGATTAATTTGCAGAAGATGGTTTTTCCGGATAGATAATGAGTAAAATCTTT
The DNA here is from genome assembly GCA_963680765.1 of Agrochola lychnidis. Lineage (NCBI taxonomy): Eukaryota > Metazoa > Arthropoda > Insecta > Lepidoptera > Noctuidae > Agrochola > Agrochola lychnidis. The sequence continues at coordinate 6,914,841 of OY796848.1, forward strand.
GATGCGTGGAACGGGGTATCGATCTGGTATGGTGATCGAGTTGAGTCGGCGATAGTCACCACAAACTCTAATATCGCCATTCTTCTTGGATACGATGTGTAGAGGTGATGCCCACGGGCTTTTACTGGGTCTGCATAATCCTTGTTCGATCATGTTTTCAAATTCCTTTTTGACTATTTCGAAGCGATGCGGTGGGATTGGTCGGGCGCGACTGTATTTCGGTTGACCTTGTGTTTCGATGAAATGTTGCACGTTGATGTTGGATTTTAATTTCATCGATGTTAATCTTGTTATGCCGGGGTATTGAGCTAGAATGTCGTGGTATGACTGCGACATGTCGATGCTGCGTACGGTAGGCACGTTTGATACTCGTATCGGGGCGTTGACCTTTAAGCTCGTAACACCGTCGATTAACCTTCTGTTTTTTAAATCGACGATGAGTTGATGATGCTTGAGGAAGTCGGCTCCGAGTATTGGCTTCGAAACGTCAGCTACGATGAATTTCCATTTGTACCGGCGTCGTAGATTAAAATCGAGAGATAATGTTTTCTCGCCATACGTAGCTATAGTGGTGTTGTTCGTTGCGTATAGTTGAAATGGTAACGGCGTCGCTACTTGTCCCTTTTTCCTCGGTAGCACGGATATGTTTGCTCCAGTGTCGACTAAGAATGTCAGTTTCGAGTTTCTATCGGTGATGTATAAGCGGTGGGATTTTTCTAGAACGTCGGTGTCCGCCTCTGCCAACGTCCTATCTAGTTTTCCGCATTTTGTTGCTTCTTGAATGAGCAAGGCGATGTGCAGCGTCTAGCTTGCTCTTTGAAACGTCGGTGATAATAGCAGAATGGTGGTGGCGATATTGATCGATGGCGTGATCGTGATGTGTGACGGTGATGAGATGGATAGCGGCTGCGACTATGGTTGTCGTATGGTGATCAACCATTTTTCAGGTTATCTAAAGTACATACATCTTTTATGGGGTACTGTGTTAAATGTTACAACAAAGTACCTTGTGACATATTGCAATTAAATGAAAGAAAATTTAAAACTCATATAAAAAGTACACTTTGTAAACAAGCATATTACAAATTAGAGGATTATATCCAAGATAAGAGTGCTTGGAAACATGCTGGTCCTGCTTCATAGGACAATTTAGAATCAAGACAAAATCAAACTGGTTGCTAATTTAATTGTAAAATTTATTACTTTGTGTTTTATGACATTGATTTTACATTCTGTGATTACTTCCTCACACACTGACTTATTAATTGTAAAATTTTAGGAAAATCGTCTACATTTACAATGTTTGTAAATATGTGAGCACCATGTATCTATCACATATTAAATTGTCTATCGTTGCTTTTTTTTTTTTTTACCTATTGTGGTATAGTAATTTTATTCTAGGTGCATCGTCTTCACATATAATAATTATTTAACAAATGTACGTACATTTACAAACAATTGTAAAACATTTTAAAAGAGTAATGGTGGAGTTTCTTGCCCATTCTTCTCCATACGAAAACTACCTTTTGGAAGGGGCGACTAGAATCAATTTTATTATTTTGTAAATTTTGACGTTCAAAAGTGACATACATGGGCCTATTTGAAATAAATGATTTGACTTTGACTTTGACTTCGGTGGTGTCGCTTTTAGCTCCGCTATTTCTAGCGATAGTTTCCTGATCTCGTTGATGAGAAACTGCGTATCTGCTTGCGGTGTGGATGGTGGAGGTGGTGCGGGTGATTGCACGGCTGCGACTTCTGTTGCTGGCATCTTGAATTTGAATGATTCTTCAGCAGTTGAGTAGTTTTCTTCAGGTGTGTTTTGTCCGGGTGTGTTCTGTTCGGGGTCACCACTTTGGAGGAGTGTCGTAGGTTGATAGAAATAATACTCGGACTCCAGATTTGTACAGAATAATGAAGAATCCTATTTAATTAAATAATGTTTCTGCTTATGTACTATTTACAACTATCAACTAACTAGTAAGACTACATATATTTACAAAAGGTTTGACCAATCAGATCACAGCACGTTGTTGACTGTTTGATCCGCACGGTGTCGCCATAGACGCGCACGCACATCTCGTCGCGCTCTGACACCGCGGTTATAAATATATGTGACACACGCGCACCGACATTCATCCCCCCTCTCGGTATTAGAAGTTTCCGCCTGCCGCTTAGGCATGTCAGGTCATGAGCCGATCACTCTTGTATCGGTCTATAATCCCCCCGGCAATTCCCCGGAGCATTACCAACTCCTCTCAAACGATCTCTCGATTTTACTCGCTATGAGTAACTCGCTCATTATAGCGGGCGAACTCAATACCAAACATCCCTCTTGGAATAGTTCGGTAACCAATACCAGAGGTCAACACCTGTTCGACCTCTTAAACTCCCTGACTTTTCACGTCATCGCTCCGATGACTCCCACTCTCTTCTCGCTCATAAATCCCAATCATGCCCCCGATACCTTAGACGTGGCGCTCCTTAAGAACGTCAATCTAAAGTTAGAATCAATAGAAACGGTACAAGAGCTCGACTCTGATCACCGCCCGGTAGTCATGAGACTATACCCCCGCATAGGTCTCCCCGACCCGAACGCCCCCCCTATCACTAAGAGGATCACGGACTGGAAGAAAGTATGAACACAGCTGAAATCCAACACGTCCCCTCAACTAGACTCTATCCCCGACCTTTTCGACTCTATCGCTGACACCACGGCCGCGATCGACTCACTCACTGATCACGTACAAACCGTCCTGAACGATTGTTCAAGGGAAGTTCCAGCGACGGACGACCGTCGCTGGAGCTTGCCGGACGATGTGCGTGCATTACTGACTGAGAAGAACGCGGCCATACGTGCCTACGATAGCTTTCCCTGTCACGCCAACAAAGCCCATATGCGCTATTTACAGAGATCTGTAAAGACACGTGTTCTGGAGCTGCGGGACGCGAGCTGGGGAAAGTTACTCGGCGAACTAGAGCCTACCCATCAGGCCTTCTGGGAGCTCCAGAGGAAACTCAGGGCTCCCCAAGTCTCTGCCATGCCCCCCCTGACCCGTCCCGATAAATCCATTGCATTCGACGATGCCGAAAAGGCTGAATGCCTCGCAGATAGCCTCGAGGCCCAATGCACTCCCACTTCCCTACCAGTAGACCAAGCTCACCTATTAATGGTCGACGCTGAAGTCGAACGTAGAGCCTCCCTCCCTCCCGCTGAGGACCCTGATTGTCCACTGCCCCCCGTCCTCCCGGACGAGGTGCACGACATCATCAAAGGTCTTAAAGCCCGTAAAGCCCCCGGTTCAGATGGTATCACCAATAGGGTGATCCAACTATTCCCTGCCCACCTAATAATGCTTTTGACCACCATCTTCAATGGTGCCTTAAGCAACAATATCTTCCCCCAGACGTGGAAAGAAGCCACAGTTATCGGTATCCCTAAACCCGGCAAGCCCAAAACCGAGGCTTCTAGCTACCGTCCCATCAGTTTGCTCAAGGTTCTCGGAAAAATCTATGAGAGGCTTATTTATAAGCGTCTCAGAGATTTCGCCGAGACCAAGGGCCTCATCCCCAACGAACAGTTCGGCTTTCGAACTGAGCACTCTGGCGTGCATCAGGCCCACCGCATCGTAGAATCCATAAGCGCTGGTTTCCAACGCGGTTCTATGACCGGTGCAGTATTCTTCGACGTAACGAAAGCTTTCGATAAAGTCTAGCACAACGGCTTATTATACAAGCTGTACCAACTCGGTGTGCCCGATCGTCTCGTGCTCATCTTACGAGACTTTTGTCGAATCGCGTCTTCCGTTATCGTATCGAAGGAGCGTTATCCGCTCCCCGTCCCATCCGCGCAGGTGTCCCCCAGGGCTCTGTGGTGTCCCCCCTCATATTCACGCTATACACAAGCGATATCCCTAAAGGTTGCGGTAGGTCGCAGTTGGGTCTGTTCGCAGACACTGCCATCTACTTCAAATCTAGATCCCCCGACATTATTCGCCTCAATCTAAATTGCGCGTTTACACGGCGTGCATTCGACCAATCATGACCTATGCGGGTGCCGTCTTTGCTCATGCAAAACCCCGTCATATCCATAGGATGCAAACAGTCCAAAATTTATTCCTCCGTAGGGCCACAGGTTCCCCCTGGTTCGTTAGGAACGAGGCACTCCACCTCGACCTAAAGATTCCCACAATCCACCAATTTCTAAAACGCCTTTCCAAGCGTTTCTTTGAGTCCGCGGCCAAACATCGCAACCCTCTGATTGTCGAGGCCGCCAGTTATGTCCCGAGTAGAATCAGTCATGTTCGCCGTCCAAGGCATATCCTCGTAGACCCCGATGACCCCATAACCCTCCTCCAGGAGAGCAATAGGGAAACAAGTACAGTGTACAAATACAGACGCCTCCCGTCATTCCGACCTCGCCCCCGAGGTCCTTTGCGATCTCGACCGCCGCGCCCCCGAGTAAATAATACTCCCCCCCGACCCTTGCTCGAAAACGAGGTGCCAGCAGTTGTTGCAGCTGTGCACGTAGCTTTAAATTCCCCGTTTAATAATAATGATCAAAACCCTTTGATCCAGCCCGTCCCATCTTTTGATGTCCTCCCTCCGGATAACGCCCTAAGCCGAGGCTCGTACCCCACAGGGGGTGCCCTTAGCGAGCGTTCATCCTAAGCTTTTTAGCTTAGTTTTTGTATGCCCTGGCTGGAGGTTTTGAGTGTAGTAGCTTAAGGCAACCACAGGATTGACCGGTTAAACAGCCTCGGTTTTCGGAACCAGCTGTAAGATGCCCTACAGAAAAAGAAAAACCGGCATTTATCGAGGCGGCGTTGTCCAGTGATGGTGTGAGTGTAGTGCGCGCGTGCGGCAGAAGACAGGGGCGAAGCCCGGAGTACGTCTGGTGGCGTGTGGCGTCGACAGTTCCTGTTCTGTGCTTCCTCTAACAGTTTCCCTGTTTCTTGTTCAGAGTATCAAAAACGTGCTGTGCCCAAAGTTCTTTTGAGAACTGTTGTGATCCAAGTTTCTTGGTATCAGAACGTCAAAAACGTGGTGTGATGAGTGGTGGCTACAATACTATGATAGGGATGATGCCTGGGTTAAAAAAAGAAATTCTATTCAGCCCATCAGACAGATAATAAAAAAATTAAATTTGTTTGTTAAAAAAAAAAAACAACCCTACGCGACAAACATATAACCTCCTTTTTTTTGGAAGTCGGTTAGTAACACAAATATCGAGTACGACAAGTGTTTAGTTTCTCAGCAGTTACTGGGAACCTAAACACTTGTTCAAAGAAAGAATCGCTACTATTTCAACTTGCTAACTTTTACATTCCAATATACTTATCTTATAACTTTACTTCATTCTGTGTGCTAGTAATAACTTACTTACTTAACCAAAACAGAGTACCAGTGTAGGTATGGTGCCTACAACCATTGGCCCGTACAAATTGTATACGTAAAAAACTTTTTACAAAAAAAAAACAACCGACCTCAAAAAAAAAAAAAACACTACAAAGTGAAAAATAACTTTAATTTCGGAAGTCGTTGTCTTGGGTTTTGTATTTTCGTTTTTTGCCACCGACTTCCGAAATTAAAGTTATTTTTCACTTTGTAGTGTTTTTTTTTTGAGGTCGGTTGCGTTTTTTTTGTAAAAAGTTTTTATTTTTCACTTTTTAGTTGTGGTACCTACCCCGTACATATTCGAATACCACTACCTGCTACCAGTGACAGAAACTTATCATATCATCTACATACTAAGTAGGAAAAAAATACGTATTTTGTAGCTAACTCAAAAAGTATCCAAGCAAAGTTAATAAAATTTATATGGGACCAATTCGAGAGCACACCCTTTCAAACAAAAAAAGAATTTTCAATATCGGTCCACAATTGACGGAGAAATCGGTGGACACACATAAAAAAAAACAAACATACGCGACGAACATATAACCTCCTCCTTTTTGGAAGTCGGTTAAAAACAGAGTTCTTTTTACTTAAGTCGACGCTAAGCGATTTTTAATGATTTATCACGTCTAAACAAGTAGTGATTTGGAGAAAATATATGTTAAATTAGAGCATATTTTTAAATAATTATGTTTAAATTACATAGTGTAATTAATTTATGAACTTATGTTTAACGCGGATAAAAACTGAGAATCCACGCAAAAACTATCAAGTGTATTTTTCTAAAACCTTCACCATTTTAAAGATAATTTAATTATGTCTCTTTTAGTATACGTGTTTTATTAGAATACCTTTTGTTATACGTATAAAAAATTAATGATGCGTCTAATTTGGGACAGCGCTCCTGCTGGACGTACGACGCGTTGCGTGAGCTCAGCACAGAACACGCAAGCTAACTACTCAAGGTTGCTGGCATATATCAGCGTCTTAAATACGTATTTACATAACAGGAATGCGTTGTGTGTTTTGACTACCCCTTGCTTTTAAACTAGACGCAATCTGCTGGCGGGAGTCGAGCCCAACAAACAAAACCGTCGCGCAGACTGAAGCTGCGTACTCAATAAAGGCTCGACGGCGGTGCGTCGCGGCCGTAAAACAGCTAGACACTGACTGTTTTGTTTTTATTTCATGTACAGACAAAAAATAATTTGATTGTTTTCAATCTTTGTTCCATAATATTTTATAAATGTGTAGTCACAAAACATAATTAATGCTGTATTATGGAACACGACTACTTCGACAAGAATTCATACCCATATCATTTATTAAAATGTGTGTGTGTAAATATACGTCTTTGTGAGGCTGACTGTTCATTCGAGCAAGCTATTTGAGGTACAGGCAAAAATACACATAATTCCTTCAATGCCTGTAGTTAATTGAAAAACTTTTTTGTTTATTCTTCATACTGCAAATTATTGCAACCAACTTTTATGAAAATGAAACTGAATTTGACGGTCTCATTGGTTTAGTGGTCGCAAGGGCTACTGCTCCTCCGACCTCTGAGTTTGTTTCGGCCTTTCTTAACTCATCTAGCTTATTTTTGTTTTTTTTTTTAATATGACGTGTTAAAGTGATTCCGACATCCTATTAAACAATTTCATTTCATTTCATTTGCTGAGCATGAGAAACGAATACACAATAGAAACGTACGGAAGAATAGACAAAATGACAGATTGTGCTTGTTTATCTGTCATTTTGTCTATTCTTCAGTCGACAAAACCCGTTTCTATAGTGATCATGTTAGTCGGGTAAAGTGTTATTGAGTATTGCTACGACGTAGGCCTTTGCTACGCCGTAGGCCATTGCTACGGGTTAAGCCTTTGCTACGACGTAGTCTATGTTTTTACCCGACTACGGCGAAACAAAAAGGAGGGTTATGATTTTGACCGGTATGTAGGTATGTATGTATGTTTATCTGTTACCTCATAACTCCTAAACTACGATTATAATTTGACAAATGAGGTATCATTGGAAGCGTCTTGATTGTTCGCTGGTTATAGGTCAAAATGGTCAAGGTAAAGCCGCGGTCGCATGCCTGTACACCTACAAAATTATAATGGCATGCGACCACGGCTTAACCTTGACCATTTTTGTACCTATGTCTTGATTTCTGTCTGAAATATTTTCCTGTTTCATACTTTCTAGAGTGTGATTTTTCAGTAGTCGGGTTTTAGTTTTTGAACTTACTTTTTACCCACGACGGAACGGAGACGGTATATGCGTTTGGGGTGAGAGGATATTTGTGCAAATCCATATTGGAATTTTTCTCCAAAACTACTAGTCCGATGTTGATGCAGTTTTCAGTTATGGGTTCGAGTTTGATTGGTGCATGTTCTTAGTTAGGTGTTACGGTGACAATTCACCAGGGGGCGCTGCAGCATACATTTTTAGTGCAAATCCATGTTGCCATTTTTCTCCAAGACTACTAGTTCGATTTTGATGCAGTTTTCAGTGATGGGTTTGGGTTTGATTGGTGCATGTTCTTAGATAAGTGTTACGGTGACAACTCACCAGGGGGCGCTGCAGTAAACATTTTTTGTGCAAATCCATGTTGCCATTTTTCTCCAAGAGTACAGTTCGATTTTGATGCAGTTTTCAGTGATGGGTTTGGGTTTGATTGATGCATGTTCTTAGATAAGTGTTACGGTGACAACTCACCAGGGGGCGCTGCAGTAAACATTTATTTGTGCAAAACTATCCTTTTTCAATTAATTTTTAACCGTCGTGGGTTTTTTCAAAATATTTAAATATGCTTTTTTATTACTAAGCGACGACGTGTATTTATAATTATTAGCTTATTAATTCATAACAACTTTATCATAAAACTATTATTTTTGTAACGAAAATCAGGAAAGAAAAAGTGCACCGGATCAGTGCGCCCGTTGAAATCTTTTACTATGCAAAACGGACAGCGCCTGTAAAAACAGCTTTGATGATAATTTATTATATTTTAGTATTTGGATTTTTTTTGCTTTTAGATTTTAGTGTTAAAATAAATGTTTTGCAAGTATACAGGTAATAATAAGTTTAAAAAAAAATCTTTAAGCCCTGGTAATCTTGTTTTAGATTTACAATACGTTGTGTCGTGTTGTATAAAGCCTGCTGTTTTGTTGGTTGGGCAGAGCTCTAGCTATTAATAACATTTACATTTCACTAGTTATGTTTAAAATAGGGGGCGAACCTATGCCATCAACCGGGCACAAATCCAGTATTCGTGCTACTGGGTCAAAAAAGTCAAAGTCAAATAATTTATTTCAAATAGGCCCATGTATGGCACTTTTGAACGTCAAAAATTACAAAATAATAAAATTGATTCTAGTCGCCCCTTCCAAAAGGTAGTTTTCCTATGGAGAAGAATGGGCAAGAAACGCCACCGGAAACTTGGGGAACTTCCTAATCGGAGCACCCAATAATACATTGCCCGGCCTGAGAATCAAACTCAGCACCTCACGATCAGTAGTCGCGCTTATGATTTTCACATGGATTTCGTTGATTGTGTTTTTTTTTTAGATTAACAATAGGTACAGAAAATAATTCCAATGAGCTATTTTTTTTTCAAAAACGTATTTTAGTTAAAAAATTATATGTTTTTATCTTAATCTTTTCATCATTGTGATTAATAAAAATCTCGTTAAATCACGAAAATAATTTACAGTATAAAATAACGCAGACTGGTAAAAACATACATAGTATATCGCCTTTCGAAGGTACAATCGGGGTAACGCATATTTAACCAATTTGAAAACAAAATCCCGTGCACACGACCCTTTTTTTCCGTAGGTAAGCGTTACTATAGCGGCCGAGCGTTGCAAGCAAGAATAGTCCTTACAGTGTACAGATATGCGTTTCTTTGATAGTACATTATATTTTTGGTAATATTGTTTCATACCCTTTTGAATGGTACCTATAATGGCGAATAAATTTGATTTGTATAATTTCATTCAGAGCGTTAGATTAGTGCATTCTGTGTAAGAAATAAACGGATTGATCAGCTGACTTTGAATAGGCCTGTGTCCAAATTTTTTTTTTAGTCCGTCTTTCAGATAATAAAAAAATATTGGACACGTATTTTTTCTTGAAGTATAATAATAGTTAATATAATAGTTAAAATTTGGCATGACGTCACGCCTTGCTAGATTTTATACTGCGTTGAGACGTAGCGAGCCCCCACTCCCCAACTTTAATGCGTGTTTTCTAAGTTATTTTTGATTAATATGATAAAGCAAAAAATACATGTCTAATATTTTTTTATTATCTGAAAGACGGACTAAACAGAATTACTTTTTTTTTACCTAGGAAACTACCCTATTAACACAGCCCAGTTGCACTGATCTTGTAGTATTGGTTGGTTTCAAGGCACATCTTGGTTTTAAGGGTTGATTTATAAAATAAAACTTTTCGATTCGATTTAGTTTAATTAAGTATTGGGGTGCGTTGTGTCAGCTTATGCGAGCTCAAGTAAGATATGAGGTTGTTGTAACTATTCCTCTGTGATATTAGAATATTCCGTAAGATGTCGCCCTACACAATACTGAGACGTTCGGGTGGCGGTTGGCGGGAAACGGACGCGTCGCGTAGATGTTTTTTGTACCCAGAAACCAAGCTAGTTTTTTTTGTTGTTTTATTTATTTATTGTTTTTGCATGATTTCTTATTAATTATTTACGCTCTATAAGTGATACATTAAACAAATAAAGGTGTAAAGAAAAAAAAAAAAAACAGGAAAATATTTGTGGTGACGCAAACAGGTAGCTTTTCCTAAAGAGGGTGAATAATCCAGATGTTGACACTTGTTCGATTCTGTTTTGTATTTGTTATAAAAGGTGAACTAAGGACTGATTCTTTACCAAAATAATTAAAAATATATGTTTGTTAAGTAAACATTTATTTTTGTTGTAGAGGAATGTACCGACGTACCGTATCGATCCGGCGCACGTGGGCGTACCTACCGCACTGTACCTACCTATACCTATTCGAGTGATGCCGGCGTATGACCGCCTCTGGCTCGCATAAACAACTCTACTTGGAAATTTATTTTACATTTTCACAGTGGCCGGAATACATCGGTTTTATTGTATCAAACAAGTGTCATGATAAAACTTTGGAACGTTTCGTTTTTTATGAATAAAGTCTGCGCAGGTCGCGCAGGTCTGTGGCTCGCCAGTGTGCGCAGTGCGTGCGGTGGGCCGCGCCCTCCGGCTTGCGCTCTCGGTGCGTTCCGGCGTATGGGACACTGGTTTCTGTGAATTAGGGAAAAGTGTTATGAAGGGGAGCTCCAGTCGGCAGTTGTCTGCATTAATAAATACCGCGCCTTAGGCAGTTGTACATCGCCGATCGATAGGGGGCAGGGCTACAGACGCGCGTGCGTCCCGCGACCCGTCGCGCGCGTGTCGACTGTGGACCGTCGCCGCTGTCGCACGCCCGCGACCTGTGGACTCGAACTTGTTGCGAACGCCACCTGTTAACTCATGGGGGCACCGTGAAAGTCAGGTAAGTTCATTAGGAACACTTTCGTTCTCTTCAGGCCTCAGCGAAAAATTTGGAGTTTTTCCCGAAAGTTTGATAAACTGCACTCGCAAACAAAAGTTTGAAAGTCCCGCGCTTTCGCAACTGACCCAACCAATTTATGTTGTTTATTTTCCAGTTTCCCTCGAGTGGAATGTGGTTTAAATGCGTTAGTCGGAAAATTGGATTAAGAGAAGTTGTTTTAACAAGATAACGAGCTACTTACTCGTTACTTATGCCTCAAACAACGAGCAACAGCAAAATCTAACACGATCAATGATATTCCGGCACATTTACACGGTTCAGACGGATATCAGACCAGTCTTCTTACACTCTTGCCTTAACCTATATTTCTTCTTATTTTTTATTCTTCTTTCCGTATTTATTTTGCGAATTGATTGGCGAATTATAATTCTATTGCAATTGTGATAATATTTTGTGCTTATAAGACTTCTCAAATGTCTTCTTGTGTGTGTGAAGTGATTTTAAAGGACAGGAGTTTTAAGAAATCTTAAATGGCTACTAGGTAGGTATTCTCTACTTTAGTCAAATTAGATTTTAGGTAAATAACTTTGCAATGCTTTAAAGCAGTTATGTTAACATTAAATGTTTACTAATACGATGAACAATTAAGTAAAATGGGTCGTTTATACTATTATTACTGATTAGCTCGCGCTTTATATGTGTCGTTTTTTGTGTTATTTACTTTCGTTCATTTAACTCTTTTGCACGCCTAACACAAGTTTTAATTTTTTCTCGTTTAAGGTAAATTAACTCAAATAAGTAATACCTGCCATTTAATAGCAACTAATGTTTTCAATAAGGTACATTAAACTTAATTAATTAAAACATGTTTTTAATTATTTCAATAAAATAATGGTTGAAATAGGATAGCTATAAATAAACAGCTTAACTTTGCAAAACTGAAAACATGTTTTAGGTATACATTTCATTTGTGTTTTCATTTCGGAATTCAAATAATATTTAACGTGCAACAGAATTTTAATTCACAAGTGAGTAGTCAATTAAATAAATCGTGTGTAATAATTAACGTTACACCTTGATAGTTCTCCTCTTTTTTTCATTACGACGCGACGGTACATCTTTATTATACTGTTTAGAAAAATGTATCTCCATAGACGGGGACTGCGTTAATTATTCTATTAATTAACAAAATAAAATAAAATATAATTTAAAAAAATACCTACATTATTTTATTTAAATTAGGCTTTGAACCAGCACTTGCGCTTAATAGTCGTACGATACTTTACCATAATAAAATATCTTAAGCTGCATCTACACCGAAATTACTTTTAACGGAGTTGTTTAGTAAAATTACCAAAAGTGTTAGAAAGTTACTTGATATCATGTTATAAATAAAATATTGGTCTTCAAAAAGTAAGTTTGGTGTGGATGCACCTTTACTATACTAAACTATACCATACTACAGACGATACTCTTCTTTTGCTGCGTCGTAGTCGCGTGAAATACTACAGCGTATCACGGGGTCAACGCCCGAGGTGCACCCCGTTTCTTCTGGAACAAATACGATGTCAGTTACTGAGTTTATTTATATATTTTTTAGGTACAAAAAACAGTTAAATGCTACAAATTACAGATCATTAATGAAACTAAGATTTAATAGACATGTAACCCACACCATTGTCCACGTTTTAACAACAGGTTAAAAGAAGCGATAAAAAATAAAAATAAAACAATAGTCGCTGCCACAATATTGCTGTGTTAGCTTAGCTTAATTTAACTTAAATTACTCGCTTAACAAAATATCCAGAGCCATTTTCTTAAATAATTGCTTAGATAAACAAAATATTTCCAGTTCTATAAAATGCGTGTTGTAAGAATCAACAAGGCTACGAAGAGGTGCACGTTCCCCAGCGTTAGTCCTGCATATGTCTGTATGGAACAGTTGAGGCTCGCGCACCCCCCTTCGAATAACACTTCTGGGTACCTTGTAACACAATTTGTTTGTAAGGTCAAAACAGTCAAATTTATTATTGCATATGCCGTGCAGTGTCATAGCATCAAGTAACAGCCGCCTAGATCTCAATTCCAGAACGCCATACCGTTTCAATGGTGCCGATTCCCTTGTTCACAAACTAAACTAAATTTAAGTTCAGTGCATCTTTTCCTTTCTATTTCATTAAGAAAAGGACAGAAGATAAATTTTAGTTTAGTCCTGTCAAATTAATCAGCGCCTGTCAGTCTCCATACAAGTTTAGACGTGATTAAAAACTTGCCAACTAAAATTACGTCAATTTACGTCAAGTGCTGATTAATTTGACAGGACTAAACTAAAATTTATCTTCTGTCCTTTTCTTAATGAAATAGAAAGAAAAAGATGCACTGAACTTAAATTTAGTTTAGTTTGTGAACAAGGGAATCGGCACCAATATCTGCACGTAAGTAAGGAAGGAGTATATTGCAAAACTATACAGGGTGGCAGGAATATCGACGTGCAACCTGTTACCATGGATGAAGTACATAGTTCTGGACCGTAAATTTCAACACAGGGGAGTTGAAATGTTACCGAAAAAAAAAAATGCTGTTCCATACATTTCGACCGCGTTTTTGTATGTTACAGCTGTTTTTTTTAAAATAAGTGACGAACAATTTCAACGCAGGGGCGTCCAGAATCATGTACTGAATCCATGGTAACAGGTTGCGCGTCGATGTCCCTGCCACCCTGTATTTAGTGGATTGCTCAATATGTAAATAATGATAATGTAGGGATTTATCAGGGTCGACGTATATGCTTAGATATGATTAGCAAAATTCTTTTTTGACGTATAATTAGTAAAACAGGTCGGAACCCTAAAAAGGCCAAAAGCGAGTCAGGCTCGTAAACTAGGGTTCCTGAGCAGTCTATGGAATAGTCGCTGGTTTGCGGTATTTACTGTACTGCGCAACATCGAGAGGACACTAATGCCTGAGAGATATTTCTCGATGGTATGTGAAGCCACTATGGGCGCCATAAAACTCTAACACCAGAGGGGCAATTCCCGTAATTTTTAAGAACTTATGCATTTTAATCTCATTCGAAATTTGTCAAAAATAAAATTAATTTACCAACATTTTTGACAAGTTTGATAGATTGCGACTTGAATGTGAATGTTTTCTAAGTACCAGAATTGGCTTTCTGGTTAGTCACTAACCAAAAGAAAAAGTAAAGGGGGGGCCTAAAACGGCCACATTAAGCAATTCTTCTAAAAGCAATTCATTTTCTGAATTCCCAGCAATTCCTCTAAGTATGGTGACACATATTTTAGCTGCATCATGTTCAATTCAATTCATATCAGAATCATATTTGGAGTAAATATTGCCGCATGAAAAAATGAATACTGTAATTATACCGAATATTTTTTTTTACAGTTTTTATTAGTCAAATGAGATTTTATTATTTTTATTTCTACAGTTTAAATGTTATTTCATTAAAATACAAAACTGTCAAACGTTAAGTTGCGTAATATGAATTGAACGCAGTCAATATTAAGAATTGTCAATTTGTGTGTAGTATCTAAATGACTATAGTGTCAAAGATAAAAATGATTTGCATATGATTCAGCTAATTACCGTTTTTTTTAAACACTACATGTGTGCAGTGGGTATAAGACGACAAAGCTCAACCTATGTTTAATTAGCGTATTACAACGCGGATCGCAGACCGCTTGACCGTCCTGTGTTTGCTCTCAGGCGGTCAGGCTGGTACACACGAGCTCGTATTTACTTGGCTCCGGTCAGTGTAAACATGTGGGGATCACGGAACGTCTACAACATGGTTACGTTGCAAGCCATTGCAGCTTATGGCAGAATTATGTGAAATGACTTTGAAGCAAAATGGAAGTCAAACGCCGCTTTGTAACAATTTGGAAATACCGCGCTGCACTATCACAGCGCGGTATTTCCAAATTGTCACAAAGCGGCGTTTGACTTCCGTCAACCATGGGGATATGAAGTAATAATGGATATACTTTTTATACGAGGTGTAATTTATTTTAATTTTTTATCCTATTATTTATATATACATTTTCTTACTTTAATTTATAATAAACACTTTAATAAAATTAATTAACATCATAACTACAGTTTTTAACACACTTTACACTATTTACACTAGGTACTAAATTAAAAAACTAACTAACTATCTGTATAAATAAAAATAAAAACAAAATGGTGTAATTGAAATTACTGAAAACCTCTTTTGGGATCATTTTACTCATTATTATGAATAATTTTTACTGTGGGACTAAACAGAACGCGCGAAAAAAATCTTTTTCGCCATGCATTTACGTTCGCATAAAGCCCTTTGTACACGGCACAGTTTCTTTATAGTACGGCGTATAAACTGCGCCGTAGAAAAAACGTGTTTGTCAACAAACCCCATAGTGTTTCATACAACACTGACGACCGTGCCTACACACGGCGAATAAACAGAACTTTTTCGGAATGAAAGGTACAATATGTCCTTTTCTGTACCTTTTTTATTTTTTCATTTTTTTTCTGTGTGGAGCGGGAGGGAGGGCGTGTCAGACTCTTATTGTCTAAAACCCACCCGTGTTCCTTCAGTTGCCTGTATTGTCAGGGGTCACGGTAACCCTTTCGGACAAAACCGCAACCCCGGCAGTTTTCTGTACCCCTGACATCGTGTATGCAAAATTTTATGATGATCGGTTGAGCAGTTAAGACGTGAAAGCGTAACAAATAAACAAACAAACTCACTTTCGCATTTATAGTATTAAAGTTGGGATAAGGATTAAGATATAGTAGGTAGGATTAAACTTAATTTCATATATACCTATATGCTGCAACAATATGCACTGCCAATCGTAACTGAATGGGGTTATTCTGCACGAAATTGAAACGAGTAATTTTGTAGGCAATTTCGTTCACATACAAGCTGACAGATATGGCTGGGCCACATATCGTTTGATTGGCTATTCAGAGGCAATCGAGACGAGGAGTTGAAGTGTTGGTTTGCCTATTAGGCTAATAATTTCTATACATATGACAAGCGTTGTTAGCGCTCTCACCGGGAGTGTTCGCGTGTAGTGTGACAGTTCAGATTAGAGCATTATACCAATGGATACGTCCAGACGAGCATTATAGTGCGCACAGTGATCGAAACTGACTTGTATAATGTGTAAGATAATGTATCGTGTAATGTAACGCGAATAGTGTGTCAAAGCGAGCGTCAGTCCGAGCGTTACATTTAATGCTCGGAGAATTCGCGTTACATTACATGGTAAATTACACATGTCTGTACACGCCTTTAGCCTGCCCACTCTTAGACTACTCGTAGTCGCCAGCGGTGTTGGGCAACCACTCGCCCTCGCGCCGTTTATGCCAGTTTTCACTAACATTAGGAATAAATAACGGATTTTCAACTCTCTGCGCTGAGCTCAGCGTTTTTTCAACAGTGAGCGTTTATTTAGGTGATACACACGGCTACATATCAAGCTATACATTTCCAGTTTATGCTGATCTCGCATTGTGTACTAGAGTTAGTGAAAACGGACATGAATGTATGAGAACGTGCCGTCGCCGACCACCAGTGGCAGTGGCACGTGGTTCGTATGCGGATACACCTAATAGCAATCTCTATAGATTGCTACATACGTCACCACGTGGTCACCGTCTGCAAGTAAGACGATGCAACTAGTTTGGATCTTTTGTGTGCCAATTTGTGGAAGCCAGCTAAAGGTGCACTTGACAAAATCAACTATTTGTAGCATTGTTGTTGTGTTCTTCAAAACTCGCCTTTGTCACAAGACGCTCAGTTTATCATAAGGTTTAAAATAGAAAAGATTTGACAGCAACTTGTTGATTTGAGGTCACTTGCTGTTTGAAAATGTGTCGTATTTATACGACGTTTTTACCTCTTATTACTTTAATCTTTTATATTTTTGGAGTGAAAACTTTAGGCGCGTTGCGCGATTTTAGGAAAGGGAAAAAACGGGGAAATCGTTTATCAACACCGCCACAATAAAACAAATTAAAGCACAATTCTTTTTGCATTATTGTTTTCGTATAAATACGTCGGGATCCCCGAAGATTTATGAAAGATTAAAAGTAAAACAGGTGTAAGTAAATCTTCCATTCGCGTAGGTTCCTGCGTTCGCTTGATCAGGATAATCCTCGCAAAGAATCCATTGTTAAAAATAAAATAAAATATAATACCTACGAAGGTAGGTATTATATTGTATCCAATACCTTCGTAGGTAAAAAATCATCACCAAATCTGTTCTACATTTGGAAAATATAACATACAACGTAAGGAATAAAAACTAAATCCAGTTACAACCAGCGCGCGCTCGCACTAATTATGGCAAAAAACAATATTGGTTGAAGTAGCACGGCTGTTCAACAGTTTACCGGAGCATATAAAAAAACGTGACAATATAAACACATTCAAGCGCAGATTAAGGCAATACCTACACCACAACATTTGAAATAACATAAAACAGACTATGCTAATACAGTGTGATTCTTCATAATGTACACATATCGAAATGAGGGAATCTATGCTTAATTTTATCGACGGCTTTTTTTTGTTTTCTTTTTTTTTTCTCTTTGGCATCTTTTTGATAAATTTTACAATTATTGTAAAAATTGATGAAAAAAATACAGATTTTTGCTAAAAAAAACATGTTTATTTTCAATTGAGCGTAGTTTTTTTTCATAGTTTTCATTTTATGCGGACGCCTAATTACTTCCGATCATTATGGAGTTTGTTTCATCGCGATAGATGATTCAGTTTAAAAGTTACACCGTTTTGTTACAATTTATTTTAATTCCATAAAAAGTGTTAAAAAAATATTTAAATATTTTTAAAATATTTTTTTCTGTCGTTATTGTTAAGCATAGATTCCTTCATTTCGATATGTGCACATTATGAAGAATCGCACTGTATAATGTCTTCCACACCATAGTAGAGGTAACTAATGTTAATAAGTACTAGATAAAATCACTTTGCATCTCATTATAAGCGAACTACTAGTTTTTAAGTTCTTATGAGAAATAAAATTCTTTAAAGCCATCCTATTTTTTAAAATTTTAAAATGGATTATTCCACTTTGCCCCACAAATCTTTTCAACAGTGAGACAAAGTGGAATTTTCAAAATTTTGACGTCCATTATGTCCCACTAATTGATTTCGGTGGGACAAATTACACTCGCATGAACTATGACTTTTCCCACCGGGCTGTCATCATCTGTTTAACCTTTTCCCAACTATGTTGGGGTCGGCTTCCAGTCTAACCGGATGCAGCTGAATACCAGTATTTTAGCGACTGCCTATCTAACCTCCACAACCCAGTTCTGAGGTAAATCCAGGTACTGGGTAACACGATTCCCCTTTGTAAGACTGGTTGTAAGACTTTCGGGCTTCTGACGACCCGTAACAACTGTCAAAGATCTACAAATGACAGCCGGGATCAACGGTTTAACGTGCTTTCCGAGGCACGGAGGAGTCTCGGTATGTTAAGATGGTCACCCATCCACCCGTGCGGCTGTTAATACCACGAGCTAGTCCTTTTTCGCACTAGGGCTGCCACTGTTTAAACTAGGTGTTAAAAATAAATCATAGGTTTAAAGATATTTATTTCCCATAAGAACTAAATAACAGTTCACTTATAATGAGATACAGAGTTACTTTTAAATAATAATATCATTCACTTTTTATCCGGGTAGTACGTTCCCTTGGGATAATTTCCGAGCACAACGCGGGCGAAGCTGCAGGCAAAAGGTAGTTTTAAATAAAATAACGAATGCATTTTCTTTTGTTATTAAAAAATACTTCACAATACAAAAATAATTATCCAGGATTCCAATTTGTGTAACGAAGTATCATTCAGAGTTCGCACTAATTAGTTATTGCGCTGTACAGGGACCGGGTACGTTCCGCCCTCACAATATTTCCTAGGGGCAGGGAGGCGGGAGCGGTACCATTGTTTAATCCTCTCTAGTTGAAGGCAGAGGGGAAATAATCAGCTACGTGTGCCACAATCGAGCTCACAATGTTACTGGCTATCAGACCGATGTATTCAAAATGTACATTCCACTGCACCGCGCCTTTGAGCTCTTTCATTCCGTTTTGTAACTGCGCTCCAATGGGTAACGCACAATAGAAATACACGATCATTGTCCGCTTTTTCAATAACAAGTGCATTATCGCGACCATTTTATTTAAAAAAGTTCATACAATTTCGTTTGTCTTTTTTTTTTCTGTTGTTCGCACATTCTGTTAAATGAACATAGAGCTTGTAATATTTGTTTATAGTTTAATGTTGCTTTACCTTTTGTGAATCAATTGGAATGATTGTTCAATATTATAATATGCATGTGAAGGTAGGCAGGAGAAATAGATGTGAACGATGTACAATAAACTAGTCTTTGCTCGAAACACAGCGGTGTTTGAATACTGTCTCCCTGTCTCAAAACAGACAGATAAAAGATGTGCAAATATATTGGATGAGTTTCCTGATATATTTACAGGAATGGGTTGTTTACCAGGTACATATGAAATACAATTAAAAGATAGGTACAAACCTGTAGTTCATGCTCCACGAAAGTTACCTATTGCGTTAAAAGAACAAGTAAAAGAAAAACTGATAGAAATGAAAAATCAGGGTATTATTGCAAAAGTTGAGGGACCCACCGATTGGGTAAATAGCATGACGATTTTAAAAAAGCCTAACGGAGTTCTCCGTATTTGTTTAGACCCGCGTGACTTAAAGCAATAAAGCGGGAATATTTTAAGTTGCCCACTCTTGAAGAAATAACCGCCAATCTTTCTGGTGCCAAATATTTTAGTACATTAGACGCGAAACAGGGATTTTGACATGTGAATTTACACCCTGCCAGTACAGATCTCTGTACATTTAATACAATTTTTGGAAGGTTTAAATTTTTAAGAATGCCATACGGTATATCATCGGCGTCAGAAATATTCTCACGTATCCCGTTAATGTTTATACGAACATTTCGATGATATAGAGGGTGTTATATTGTTTATTGATGACCTTCTTATTTACGCAGAAACAAAGGAAATACACGATCAGAGTTTGCGTGCAGTCTTAAAACGGTGTAAGGAAATAAACATAAAATTAAATAAAAGTAAATGTAAAATAGGTTTAAGTGAGCTAACGTACTTAGGCCATAAAATAACAAAAGACGGCATCAGCCCCGATGAGTCACAGGTACTGGCTATTAAAAATATGTCAAAGCCACAAAATGTTAAAGATGTTGAAAGATTTTTAGGTATGATAACCTATGTTAGTAATTTCATTCCAAATTTTTCTGAAAAGACATCTATTCTTCGGGAGTTATTAAAAAAAGACGTAGCTTGGCACTGGGACCATACACATGAACAATGTTTCGAAATGTTAATTAGTTGTGGTACCTACCCCACCCAAATTCGAAAACCACTACCTGCTATGTAAATAACAGCTGTGACAGGAACTTATCATATCATCCACATACTAAGTGGGGAAAAGTACGTATTATTGAAGCTAACTCAAAAACTATAAAAGCAAAGTTAATAAAATTTATATGGAACCATCTCGAGAGCATACCCTTTCAAACAAAAAAAGGAATTTTTAAAATCGGTCCACAATTGACGGAGAAATCGGTGGACATACATAAAAAAAAAACATGCGACGAACATATAACCTCCTCCTTTTTGGAAGTCGGTTAAAAAAACAGTTAAATAGTCCACCCGTGTTAAGATATAACACACTCGAGAAACCCATAGTTATTACAGTAGACGCGAGTAAAAATGGTTTAGGTGCCTGTTCAATGCAGGAAAACTATCCCGTATGTTACGCCTCGAAATCGTTAACTAAAACTGAACAGAATTATGCTCAGATCGAAAAGGAATTAATTATATGCCTGTGTATTTGCATGCAAGCGATTCTATACCTATGTATATGGCCGTAACGATGTGACGATATAAACAGATCACAAGCCATTAGTGAGTATTATTAACAAGCCGTTGGTGAATGCACCAGCACGCCTACAGATAATGTTAATGCAACTTCAACCATATTCATTCACGCTAATATATAAACCAGGTAAATATCTATACATAGCAGACGCATATCACGAGCGGCGTTGCCACATATATAATATAGTGAATGTTAAATTATTATATTGTTAAATAATTGTAATTAATCATCAATTCATCATAAATATTGTCACAATTAAAATAGATTTATATGTGTATCTATATCATGTTGTTCAAAATTAAGTGAATAGTGTTTATTTTTATTTTCTCTCTTTATTGTTAAAGAACCTAAAATGAAAATATGTAAATAATTATCCTTACAAAATAATGGCATGTCAAAATTGATTCGAATTCATTAATAAGGGGGTTGTAGGTATATGTAAATCAAAATGAATGATTGTTCAATATTATAATATGCATGTGAAGGTAGGCAGGAGAAACAGATGTGAACGATGTACAATAAACTAGTCTTTGTTCGACCGCTGAGATTTAATACTGTCTCCCAACATAAGTATATAAAAAGTTTCGGTGATGTCGGTTTATTTTTATGATATTTTTACCGGTAGGTACTGTTTGTGTCAGTTTATTTTACCGGATTTGCTTAACTTTCATATGTTTAAGGAATTTTATTCGTTTCAGTCTTCATTTTAAATATGCCTGTCTTCAGATTACTTTCAATCAAGATCGGTCGGTCTAAAGACAAAATAAAGACTTAAAAGTAAACGAGTGTAACAATGCATGTCTATTATAAAATTGTAACAATGTGTGTGTTCAGAAAGTGTGCAAAGTGCGCCTAAAAAAGGTTTTACTTCAAAAATACCTACATAGGTACGCATTTTAGGGTTGCATTTTAAACATTCATACAAACCAGTGCCCTAATTACGTAACTTATTTTCGTAAACAATCATGCCTAATTTGTTTCATTTTGACAGTTCAACAACATTAATTGCGTTATTTACGTTGTTGAGCAGATTTTTTTTCCAACTTATGAAGCGATGGATTGGCAATCTGTTTCAAATCGAAACTGATTGTGTTGTATTACGCAAAATTTTACCACGGAACGTACTGTTGGGATAAAAAGTGACCAATGCCTGAAAAGGTTTAATAATAGACAGACAAAAGTTACTTTCGCATTTCATAATACTATACAGGGTGTTTGGCAGAACGTTGAACATACGAAAATGGTGGATAAGGGGGATCATCTGCTACTTATTCAGCCCTAATTAATTTGGCCCTGACCCCCTGGATATTAAAAAAAAAATTATTTTGCTTTCTTCTAGTTTCACCACTTTCTTAACTTTAAAGTGTAATTTTTATAAAAACCGGCCAAGTGCGT
Organism: Agrochola lychnidis; assembly: GCA_963680765.1. Lineage (NCBI taxonomy): Eukaryota > Metazoa > Arthropoda > Insecta > Lepidoptera > Noctuidae > Agrochola > Agrochola lychnidis. The sequence continues at coordinate 6,937,159 of OY796848.1, forward strand.
GTCGGATCACGCACAATGAAGGGTTCCGTAGTTGGGATGAATTTATCCCAAAAACAAACTTAACTTTGTAGTTGAAAAATATGTTCCCCCATACGGAATGTATGGTAAAACATGTTTTTACAACTGCAAAGTTAAGTTGGTCGATTATTACTCGTTAACTTGTAGAGCCTACTTAGCTGTGATAGTTTTCCTTTTAATTTCGTTATATAAACTACTGTTGTGATTTTTTTCACACACCCAAAACCAACCATTAAGCCGGTAGGGGGGGGGGGACACTTGACTCTAACAAAAATTAGCACTTTAAAGCTTAATATTTCGCAAACGGATCCCGGAATCCAAAAAAAAATACATCACCACTTTACGTGTATGAGAGGAACCCTAAAAAAAATATTTTTTCATAATTTTGTTTTACCACTTTGTCGGCATAATTAATATGTATACCTATGCCAAATTACAGCTTTCTAGTACGAAGGGTCTCGAAGCTAGACCGCGGACAGACAAACAGACAGACAGACGGACATGACGAAACTATAAGGATTCCTTGTTTACTACGGAACCCTAAAAATGGGTAAAACAGGCAATATTTTTTTTTTCTTTTTAATCTTTAATATTGGCAGATTCTTATAAAATTATTGCTTTATTCAGATGTTAGCTAGAAAAAAAGTTATGAGTCCTCAAACTTACAGAAAGATGTAAAAAAAATACTTAAATCTTAATTTCAACTTGCATTTAAAAAAAATGTCCAGGGGACCAGGGCCAAATAAATTAGGGCTGAGTAAGTAGCAGATGACCCCACCTATCCACCATTTTCGTATGTTCAACGTTCTGCCAAACACCCTGTATATGACGGAGGAGGGTATGTGTCTCTTTCGTTATATTATCAGTCATATTTTAACTACTGTGGGCGTACTGTGGGTAGTGTTAGTTATTGCACAGTAGAAAAACCGTTTGCAGTTCAGATCACATTATAATTTACTATCAAATTAATTACACTAGCAATTCACACACTGTAGGTACACGACAAGACTATACGAAACGCGCGACAGTTTCTAAACGTGTTCACTGCTTGACCGCCATTGGTGCCGATTCTCTTGTACACCGAACTAAACTAACTAAACTATCACTAAAATTCCTTACTTTTGACCACGAGAAACTCAAAGCTATTCTGCAAAATAAATTCTCTAAATTTAAAAATAATTTTAACACATCTAAATCGAATTTGACAACCGCGACTCCATACGCGATACCTAACCACGTGAATCTTTTTAGAGCCGGAGGCGCGCAGGGGGGGCAGCCTCGACGTGTTTTATATGGATTTTTCACTTTTTGTGTGGAAAATAAGAAAAAATATTACCTACATGTAGAGTGTCAGGGGTTTAAAGGTTTTATAAAGGGTGTCGAAATTTTCATTATTTTTGCGATTGGACACACCGTTTTCGAGATATAAGCAAAAGAAAAAAAAATATTCAGTACTGTTTTTTCATCTGAAGTCGAGGTGTTGGTGTGAATTTTAGTTCATGACAACCAATTTTATTCCACATGTTTTTAGTTGCGATTAAAAATAGTCATATTTAGTTAGAAAATCTAAATTTTAGGTTAAAAACGTCAAATTCAGAATAGCAAAATTGCCATTTTCACTAAACTAATATCTCAGTGCCATCTTAGTGCTGTCAAACTAAAATATAGTTAAGTTGTGTCACTTTAGTCTATTTCAGAATGGGAAATCGTCGTTTGACAGGAATAAACTAAATTTTGGTGATTTTTAGTTTAGTTTAGAGGCATTTGTGACAAGAGAATCGGCACCATTATCCATGAACACTGCTTAGCTCCGGCTCCGGCCGGTCCGAGCGTAATGTTGTAGACTGTGTCGAACGCCGCTAGGTAGCACTGGCGTCCCGATTAATCAACTCAGTAACGTATTTCCGACATATACTAGTATGAATGGTTACTATAAACTCATATTTTGAATAGTAAATGCGACAAAAACTAGGCAGTCGGTAAACACGTAAGCAAAACGTAACTTAAATTCAAACATTCAGTGACGGTACTCTAATAATGACGCACTCCATTCATTGCTGTCGACCTTGACTGTGGCGAGCCATACTACGTCACGTCGAACAGAAATATACTCTATATTGAACAGTTCGTACTTCAGGCGCATTGTCGCTCGGTTATTCAAGTTCACAATGAGTTCAACGATTCAGACTTTTGAGAGTTCATTGAGTTAAAATTTTTCGGTGTTCAACGAAATTCACCTTGCATTTTTATGGCTTCGGATTGTTCTACGTAACTTGGTAGCGAGGAAAATGTATGAAAGGAATTTTAAACGGAGTCTTGTTTGATTAGAGACTAAGGTACTATTTTGTGAAATAAGCAATCCTTTATAAAGAATATGACTAAAAACAAAAACGAATCTTTACTTCAAACACTTTTAGGCCCGTATTACAGAACGTCACTCCATACTCAAGCATTACTTAAAACTAGATTCAAGCCATTTGATTGGTTGAATCTAGTTTTAAGTAATGCTTGAGTATGGAGTGACGTTTGATTCAAGCCATTTGATTGGTTGAATCTAGTTTTAAGTAATGCTTGAGTATGGAGTGACGTTTGATTCAAGCCATTTGATTGGTTGAATCTAGTTTTAAGTAATGCTTGAGTATGGAGTGACGTTTGATTCAAGTCATTTGATTGGTTGAATCTAGTTTTAAGTAATGCTTGAGTATGGAGTGACGTTCTGTAATACGGGCCTAAAAGTGTTTGAAGTAAAGATTCGTTTTTGTTTTTAGTCATATTCTTTATAAAGGATTGCTTATTTCACAAAATAGTACCTGAGCGACCGAGCTCTGCTCGCGTGAAAATAGAGAAAATGAATATCCCCAGATATGAGACCTAGCTAGATCGATTTTTGGCCCCCGGAAACCCCTATATTGCAACTTTCACCGAAATCGTTAAAGCCGTTTTCGATGAAAGTTGCATTATAGGGGTTTACGGGGGCGAAAAATCATTCTAGCTAGGTCTCTAGGTATATATATTATATTATACACAAATATTGCTCATTTAATAGTATAGGATTACACTAGTAGGTGATAATTAGGTAGCTTAACTTTGTTAAATATGTGTTCAAATATTGGGACCCTTACATTACCCTACCTATCTTGGTAGGTATTACCCGCTGTCATAATTCAGAACCTCCTATTTTTGAAAGGCTAACACATATCGCCTCTTTACTTCAATAACGTGATTGTTTCTTCAATAACGTCAAAAATCCAACAATATTACTTTCGGACTTATCACGTTATTGAAGTAAAGATGCGATATATGGCATATTACCTTTATTAACTACAAAAAATCAAGGGTTAAAAAATAAACATCCGCAAACCGAAATTCGTGACGTTACACTTTTATAATGATAAATGATAAATGATTTTATTTCTGTAAGTAGGTTTGTACAAACACTTTTACACGTCAATCATATTTTAAAAACTAGATGAAGTCGGCGTTTCCTATCTGACTACTCCGAGAAGAAAGGCCGAAACAAACTCAGAGGTCACAGTCTCTTTTAAAGTCCAGACATAATCTTGGTCAGATCATGTGAAGGCCATGTGGATTGGTGTCTGAAGTGGTCTTTATAGGAAAGCACCACACAGATTTAGAGGGCCTGTCCAGTCAGTGCACGCATTTGTCAGTTATCGTGTAGCTCAACTCAGAATTTAAGGAGCTCAACGATTCGACGAACAATACCAAAAAAAGGACATTTGTGTAGGCCACATAAATTACTCAAACTGTCAGACCATGATTAAAACTAACTGAGAAAAAATTAAAAACAAAACAAAAGGAATGACCCATATAGTCTTCACATTCACAATAATTAAAATAATATAATACTTTAAAAGTAAATATTCACGTCATTGTATATGTATATAAAAATCATTAATGTCAATGTGTATATAAAAAAAAAAAAATCCGGAAATGATCTTGGTCAGAGCATTTCATTTGAGGACCATGTAGATTTGTGTCTGAAATGGTCTTTTGAGGAAAGAACCATACAGATTTGAGTGGACCTGTCCAGTCAGTGCACGCATTTGTCAGTAATCGTGCAGCTCAACTCAGAACTTAAAAGGAGCTCAACGATGCGACGAACAATACCAAAGAAAGGACATTTAGGTAGGCCGCATAAAGTACTCAAAACTGCCAGATTATCATTAAAAACTAACTGAGAAAAAATAAATAAATATATATACATGAACTACATAGTCCTCACATTCACAACAATTAAAATAATAATAATGTTATACTTAACAAAGTAAATATTCATGTCATTGTGTATATAATTTTAAAGTTTGCAAAAAAAAAACAAATTTCAAAAGTAAAAAATAAAAATAATAATTGGAGCAGCTCAATCCCAAGCCTTTTTGTCCTCAATGTAATCTTTAACGGTATAAAAAGCTTTCTGGCACAACTTACGTTTAATGAATGATTTGAATTTATTAAGGCTTAGATCTTGTACGTGGCTTGGAAGTTTATTATAAAAGCGTATACATTGACATCTGAACGATCCACCTATTTTTTTGAGCCTTGTTGTGGGTACAACAAATTTGTGTTTGTTCCTAGTATTTATGTTATGGATATCACTGTATTTTTTAAACAATTTTATATTTTTATGGGCATATAAAAGATTATCAAAAATATACTGAGAAGGCACAGTCATTATATTAATCTCCTTAAATTTATCTCTGAGAGAGTGTCTCGGACTTAATTTATAAATTGATCGAACAGCTCTTTTCTGCAAAACAAAAATAGTCTGAATGTCGGCGGCATTTCCCCACAACAGAATACCGTACGACATTACACTATGAAAATAGCTAAAGTACACTAAACGGGCTGTCTCTATGTCAGTCAAATAACGAATTTTTCTAACAGCATATGCTGCGGAGCTAAGCTTTTTTGACAATTTATCTATATGTGGGCCCCACTGAAGCTTAGCATCCAAAGTTAAGCCCAAGAAAACTGTGCTATCATCAGGATTCAATTCTTCGCCCTTTATCAACACACTAGTTTTCACCTGCCTAACATGAGGTAAGGTAAACTTAATGCATTTGGTTTTTTTTTCATTAAGAAGTAAATTATTAACATTGAACCAGTGAACTACTTTTGAGATCGCGCTATTTACATCGTCAGTAACCAGCTGCTGACGTTTAAGTTTAAACAAAAGTGAAGTGTCATCCGCAAACAACACTACATCATGGTTATCCTTTATGAGGTAAGGCAAGTCATTAATATAAATAAGAAACAAGAAAGGACCAAGAATTGAGCCCTGAGGGACTCCCATTGTTACTAAAGATCCGGGAGATCTTTTCCCATTAACGTCAACGCTCTGAATCCTATTACTCAAGTATGAAATAAGAAGATTCAGAGCGCTGTTCCGGATCCCATAGTGGCGGAGTTTCCTGATTAACGTTTCATGAAGAACGCAATCAAATGCCTTGGACAAATCACAAAAGATGCCCAAAGCATCGCATTTATCTTCCCATGCATTATAAATATGACCTAAAAGTTCAACACCGGCATCAGTAGTTGAACGACCCCTTGTAAAACCGAACTGATTGCTATGTAATAATTTATGTCTATTAAAAAATCTTTGCAATTGGTCTAAAATTAATTTCTCAAAAATTTTACTAAAAGTAGGTAGTACTGAAATAGGTCTATAATTTGTGGGGTCTGATGTACTACCTGATTTAAACAAAGGAATTATTTTACTATTTTTCATAAGGTCAGGAAACTCCCCACAGTCGATACAATTATTAAAGATAAGAGCTAAAGTAGGTGCTACAATGTCAATAATAGACTTGGCAACTTCTACAGAATTACCCCACAGATCTGCAGTCTTTTTTACATTTAAGGTGTGAAAGGTTTTAATTATGTCTCTACAGGTAATATGTTCAAAAGTAAATTCCGAATCGCAAACATTAACATTTTCCTTTAACAAAGACTCAGCAACAGAAGGTGAAGAGTTTAGGGATTTAGTAGTTGAAACGGGAATATCTGAAAAGAAATTTTCAAAGGCCGAGGCGACTTGTGAGTCTGATTTTATTATGTTGTCATTAATAGACAGGCTGTAGTCAGTATTTCGGTTATTAGACCTTCCCGTTTCACTATTAATAATATTCCAAGTCGTTTTAATTACATTACTACTATTTTTAATCTTCGAACTCAAATAACGCGACTTGGCCATACAACAAACTTTTTTAAATAATTTTGAATAATTTCTGACATATAAATTAAATTCAGCTGTGTTTACATAAGTCCTTTCATTGTACAACTCATAAAGCCGTGTTCTACTTTTATGAATACCAATGGTAGCCCAATCACTAAAAGATGCGTTACTATTAACCGAGACAGTCTTGGGAATAAAGGTGGAATTAAATTGCTTACAGTATATATTAAAGAAGTCATCATATAGGTTATTAGGATCAGCATGAATAGACAAAACTGGTAATTTATTAGTGAGTTTAACTTTAAAAGTTTCCAAGCGACTTGCAGTTTTGGGGTTAACAGTGATATCCTTTTTAGCCACTTTGTTGTTTTGGTTTGGAATAGTAATCCACTGCCCGCAATGATCAGAATCTAGTAAATTTATAATTTCTTTGTGGCTTGGTATAACATTTGTATAAATATTATCTAGGCATGTGGCACTAGTAGGGGTTATTCTTGTGGGCTCCAAAAATAGGTTTACAAGATTGTAGGACTGAAACAGACTTACTATTTTACTACAAGAACCTGAGTTTTCTAATAAGTTAACATTAAAATCACCGCTAATGATAATAGACTTATTCGAGTTACAAATCTTGTGCAACACTTCATCCATTACCTTTTCAAAGCAGTCATACAATCCTGAAGGGGGTCTGTACACACTTAATACAATGAACTGCTCCAATTCTATACAGGCTATTTCAACTGTCCGCTCAACAGATAGGCTCACAATATCCTTACGGTCTTTAAATTTAAGCTGGTTACTTACTAAAATTAATGAGCCACCGTGTATAGCATTAACTCTGCTGAATGAACTACCTACCTGGTGATTATAAATTAAACAAGAACTGGTGTCTTTTAAGCCAATGTTCTGTTATACAAAGAATGTCAATACTGTTAAAATTCATAAATAATTCTACTTCTAAATCTTTGTTCATAAATCCTTGAATATTTTGATGCACCAGGTTAATACTATTTAGAGATTTTAAACTTTTATTTGATCTTATTTTGCAATTCTGTACACTATTGCTAGAGTTTGCCTCTGTTGTCTTAATTTCTAATTTAAATTATTTTCAATGTCAATTTTTGATACCAAATTATTGGCTGAATTATTTAACATGGCAATATATATATAATATATATATAAAATATATATATATATATATAAAATATATATATATATATATAATATAGTCTGGCCACACTAAATCTGCAATGGAATAAATGGGCAACCCCAAAAAGTTTTACATCAGTCAGATAAGTCAGTTTCGGGGTTGTAAGTAGATTTAATAATTTTGATATTTTGCCTTTTGATTTTTGCATAATTGATTATGTGTAATAGACTATGCCATACCTATGCTCTACCTCCATACGATGAAGAAACTGTATCAAATAAACACTGCATAGTTCTAAAGTGACTATTCTTTACCAGGAATAAATCAGAATATAAACAAAATAACCTATCAAAAACTAAAAGGCAAACAAAGTATCAAATTCTTTTTCGTAGGACAGGATGGTGTTGCCGTCTATAGATTTTTAAATTCCACCGTTTTTTTATTTATGCAGACTTAGTGTGGCCAGACTCTAGTTGCTGCCTACCCTTAATTCAATAACATCTACAAAAAAACGATGTATCTGATACCTACCACAACGTTATTAGAATTGAAGAGAAGAGTTACCCCACGAGGCAGCAGACATAAGTTACATTTTACAGCCAACCTGTTGATTAAGTTTCATTTATTCAACAACTTTTTCCTACTAATCTCTGAATTAAATTCGAACGTACGAAGTTGTAGAACTTTGGAGGTTTCTTGAACAAGAAGATACTTCGTGGAGTGGAACTGAATTTAGGTCTACTCAAATTAGGTAACAATGTCTTAGGCCCGGTTCCACCATAAATAGCTGCAAAAGTTAAGCGTTACACGAATTTAAAACATCGTTTTATAACTGTCAATCGTTTAAAGATAACAGTGACAGAATTGTTTTTAATATGTTTTGTGCTAAACGTAACTGTGCGTTTGCACTGACGAAACATTTACAACGAAACATGTTGGAATCTCTATTTTCTGTTAATTTTCCATACAAAGTTTGACAGGCACTAGAGATTTCAACATGTTTTGTTGTGATGTTTCGCCAGTGCGAACGCATAGTAAAGTCCTACAAGGATTTTTTGGTGCGCCAATGACATTGACATTATTGAAATTAACACAGAAATGACAGAACTTGTATTGACAAAACAAGATGGTAGCGTTAGTTCCGATTTTAGTCCCGCTTTTAAAAGCCCTTGTCAAACTCAATTTAAACTCAAACTCAAAGCATTTATTTCAAATAAACCAATTACAGGTACTTTTGAATTGTCAAGGGGCCGGTCAGTCAGAAAGATTAAGCTAATTCCCCATTCTAAAGCGTAGTAGGTTCCTATGGAGAAGAACGGGCAAGAAACTCCACGAACACTCTTTTAAATCAAAATATTGTTACAAAATATTGGCTACATCATTCATGTTGAAATTATACATGTGAGAACAATGTAGTAAACGTGCATGTTAAAAGCGTCCGTAATAAAAAAATAAAAGCCGTGGCAGCTAAGAGATGATCAGTCCCTACTGACAGCGCCCGTTCACAAACATGACGCATGGATTAACCATTTTGAAGGGAAGTTATTGATCCAACACACATGCCATCACCAGCGAGACATTTTTGTGAGCATGATATACTCTCAGCTGTCAGGCACATTCAAGTCAATGAAAGACGTACCCAGTAAATGGTAGCTTTAAAGTAGGTAGATAGTGTTCAGACATGTGCTATGCAATTATATAATTATAGCGTTGTATACCTGTAAATACAAGGATCATTTGGCGTGTGGAAATCTGTTCAATTTCACTCTTCCTGCACATAAATATACCCTCTTATTCTTAAACGTTGATTAAAGTTAAGAGACGTTTAAACGTCAAAAATGTATGGTTAAACACGCGCCAATCATTACTTAATTTTTAAAACAGCGATTAAAATCAAAATTATCAACATTCAATCGCATCATTGTCTCGTATTTTTTGACGCGTTTATGATTTTCGTTCCAGAAACTGGGTGTTAGTCAAGACCCGCTCTGTCGACAGTTAACCTTGAGTTCGGCAACAGACATGGAACATTTTACAGCCAACCTGTTGATTAAGTTTTATTTATTCAAGAATTTTCTGAACTGAGCAGTGAATGTAACCTATAGGGGAAAACGGAGGGAAATTACTTTCTACACGTTTAGTTTTTGTGAGGTTTCTTGAAGATTAAATAAACTAGAGAGAGTATTCTAGTTCTCCTTTGAGGATTGAAGTTCGCTCATCGTAATTTCTTTGTAGAATTTATTGTGGCTTCGCAATTATGTTTTAATCCGGCTGCTTCAAAGATAATGTAATTAGGCGCCTCTTCTAAATCGAGAATCTTTAGACAAAATCTTTTGTTTCGTCCACGAGGGCTACAACACTATCTGTTGTAGTGAACGACACAGACATTTTTTTAGATTTTTCAGACCAGGGGTCCTACCACCAGCTCATAGAGCAGTATTGTTTTAATATTACTTCAGTGTGGGAAAGAGATGAAGCTCTCCAGGACGTATAGCTCCATCTCTTTCTCCCACTGAAGTAATATTAAAATAATACTGCTTATGAGCTGGTGGTAGGCCTCCTGGCCTCACAAGGAAGGAATACGTAGTGGGTACCTAACCTACGATGTATTTCCTCACCAGATCACAGATCGCTGAACGGTTAACGATAAGACCGCCAATTGTGTCACCATATGTAAAATTTCTACATTTATATCTGTAATTTTTATAATGTGCATAATGAAGAGAATTCTTTTCTATTCCTTACACTATTATTGTTAGAGGTTAGAATATACTTGACTGGCTAACAACCTGTTACTCGATCTAGTGCTAAAATAGATACAATCTATGCTGTACCGAGCAATTCACGCAACCGTGCTCACTTTGACATAACGTTGTATTGTATTCACCGTGTCACGTAGAAAGGACAGCGTACGGTTGTTACCTGACGTGTTAACAACGGCGTGTATACACATATTGACGTGAGCGACGGTTGTTCGGGTTGGATCGTCGGAGGGACTGTCACGCAGTGTTTCCACTTACGTTTTTTCTTTTTCCCCAGTTTTTGTAATGAATTATCCCTAAAATACCCTTTTTTTTTCTTGATTTAGGGAGCATGATGATAATAAATAATAAAAATCATTCCACATATTTAATATTAAAAATTGTTAAATACCTACAAAACATAATTCTGAAAAAGTTCTCCGACATTCGTTTCTCCGATGAACGGTTCACTGACTGAACGATTCACTTTTCATTGTTTCACCGATAGAACCTTTCACCGGCGAACGATTCGCCGACACAACTGTTCGTCGGGTATAAAACTTGTGGGACTCACGTATCCACATACTTACGCCAGCGCCCGCATAACCTGTCCCCAACAAACTTAAGTATTCGATATGTGGTACTATTTGCGTTTATTGTAAAAACACACACAAATATAAATAATAATACAATATAATACTAAACACATTAGATTAAACTTTATACTCATAGTCATATCGAAAGATTTTATTATTTTCGCCTAGCTAGCTTATCATTAAACTGTTTACATGTATGATAATACAAAATTAAATGCACAATGCATGCTAGTATTATTGTGGTTGTTATAGACATACATACTTGATATTATAGCATGTTCGCTTATTTCTAAACGAAAACAATTAAATATGAAATGTGGGTAGTCCTCAGTTTTTACCTGACAGCGCGCGCGCGCGTTGTTATGTTTTCCCGGAATCAATTGATGAGATTACAATCGACGAAATAAACCAACTCTAGGTATAATGCGACTTAGTTCCAATGTCGTCTTTACCCACGGTACTCGTAATAGTACAATTAAAATGGTAAACTAAAATTTGACAGGTTACATTCTTTACGAATTTGAGGGAATCCCCTTTAATAAATCGGTGGTGCCATGGAGTAAAGTAACACATTGGGTGCTGCCTACTATAAACAATAGGGTTACCAACTCAAGTAAAATTTTTCCCAAAATTTCCCTAAATCCCTGTCAAAATATCCCTAAACCATGCATTTGGTAATACATATTGGTAATTTTTCCCTAAAAAGGGAGAAATCCCTAAAAGTGGAAACACTGCTGTCACGCGCACTCAATATGCAAATTGCTAGGACAATTAGTAGTGAGAATAGCTTTGACTTGCGTAAGTCCCGTTATCAAATCGCCAGTGTGTAACCAGTCTTAGTGTGTTTGTTAAGCTCTTATGAGTAGGTATGTGTTGCCTCTGTTTGTAAACTTTTGGTGCTAGATTATGTTTTTGCGCAATCTTTCGTTCTAGACTGTTTTTCTTGGTCACTTTTGCTTTTAAGTTATGTTTAGACACGGGTTTTCCTTCTATTGGACCTATCTGTTTTTCCACAATTAGGTATATCTTCTTAAAAAAAAAAGGATTGTGTGGTTTTATGAAACCACGGTAAAAGTGAAACTTCTATAGGCGCCGCCATATTGGCCTTGGCTGCTCTGACGAGCGCCTTTCACTTTATCCCTACTCCGCGGCCGACCGTCACGCGACATGCAACACACAGACGAAAAAGTTTGAGACGATGTAATAAAAGTTTCACTTTAAAAAGAACGTGACTTAATCCATACAGTTCGCAAAAATAAAAATAAAATAATACATACAATTCCAATTATTAATTAATAACGGAGAAGAAATCCTATCCGCTACAGTCTTCAGAATTCTGTTGCAGCTGCCACGCATTCTGCAGATCAAGGATACAATTTTCTTGCGGATGACGGCATGAAAGCCATCAGTGCGATACAGCACAAACATCCCCGATGCCCTACAGAAGCGAGACAATACCTACATACAAATAATAATGTAGTAAATGCCTGTGTAGTAGTGACGTTAGAAGACTTATGCAACATGTTACAAGCAACCTGTTGATGAAGTTTTATTTATTCAGAGGGAGAGTCGTACAAGATTACCTAATACGTCACGAGTACGTACGATAACAGTACATTTTGATGCAAGTCTTCGGCTCGGGCAGCCATTCCGCCTTGAGTTACTAACTTTGTTTTACAGAAAAGTGTTACATTACATTTACAAAGAAATAAATATTCTTACTTACGTAGTCTCACAATAAAATATATTTGAAAATTTAATAAATGTACACAAAAATATATTTAAAAATTAAGAAAATGTCCGATATTCACAGTTTAAGTATCGTGATCCAATAGGTACGTTATTGCCGTGACCAGGAATAAACATAATCTTGCTGTACATCACACTCGCCTCCATAGTGTAGGCAACTCGTTCATAGGTCAATGTATACTCCTTACACACTTTAAATCGATATTTATAAGATGTTTATTTTTATCAGTCCCCCCTCCACACAATCGAATTCGTCAAACCGAGTCAAAAGCAACTACGTTAATACCCACATTAAAAACATAATATCATAATTACATTTCATCCAGTTTGCTAGATCCCTTTGTTGGCTTCTCATCCTATTGTCATTTTATCGTTAAATTTTTCCTCTTAATTTTTTTGCCGGCGAGGAAAATATTATACCTAATGGAAGTTAAGAGCGGGACACACCGATCTTACACAAGGGACACTTGCTTTTTCCTTTTTCTTTTAACACGGCGAGCGATGCGTGCGGTTGAGTTAAAAAATAAAAAAGTAACATTTCCGCTAACTAAGGTTAAAGTTTTAACTAGGGAGTCGGTTTCAAAGAAAAGAACTGCTCTTTATTGTACTCATTTACCATTCGCTGTGAAAAATAATGAATTGTTGTTCGTTCTGGGTTTTAATTCATAAACGTAGTTTGCGTACATGAGACGGGGCTCAATTTTGCTCTTTTATTTTTTTCGTAATTATTTCAACACTTTAAAATGTGCTGCAATTTTCCTTAGAGTAGGGAATTAATACGGAATGAAATTGAAGCTAGATACAATATTACTGCTGATATTATTAATTTATGCACCTACTCGTAACTAAAATTATGCACTAATGTTAGGTGCATAATTTAATAATATCAGCAGTAATATTGTATCGATAACGTTAAAATTTACTAGCGGTTTACGTCCTTGAAATGTAAAAATCAAAGCAGTTATTTCGGATTGCAGCAACAATTTAACCCTATAATGAAGTTTACTCGACATTGAAATCTCTTACAAAACAAGTGTGCAATTCAACCCTACTCGACATTGAAATCCCTTACAAAACAAGTGTGCAATTTTTAACCCTACTGCAGACTAATTACCAACAGACTAAACATTTTTATAAAAGTAGCAATTTTCCCGAGTAACCGACGGAAGATAATTATTGTAAGAAGTACAAATGTTTTCACGAAAGTAAGAATAATCGGTACTTTGTGTTTTTCCTAATAATTTCGTATTTTTTTGCGAATGTTTCTGTGGCCCATTTACTTTTTATTCGGCAAAGTTGATTAATTAACCAGTCGTATGATACATGGGCACTCAGAAAGTTTTGCGAAACAATAAAAAAATACTGCACGCTATAATTTTTTTTATAGGTAATATCTTTTCAAACAACTCTCCATTGACGTCTATACACAGTTTCATACGTCTAGACCAATTTTCAAAACACATTTTTCAATCTGCATCAGACACCTCTTCAATTCCCTTCTTAAATGCAGCCAGTGCATGACTGTTTTTGACCGTAGTTGGTGCACGTGTAATTTTTTGTATCCTTTTAATTATTACATTACTTTTTCTCTCTTTTTCTTTATACTTTATTTGAATATTGACTTAGTAAACTTATTTTTTTCTATTTGACATGTATATTTTTCTGATCATTTATTTTGAGAAAGTCAATTAATATCGTTTGATTAATGTAATTATGTTATAAATTTTTAGTATCAATGACATCCATGAATATTTGTACGCCTTCTGGTATAACATAGCGCCTTGTGTTAACAAATGATTATGATTATGCATCTTTCGGTGATGAAAACTGTTTTCCCTTGAGTTGATTTGTTATTTTGGGGAACAAAAATGATAAATCTATGATTCATCACCCGTAATGATATCGTAAACGCGCCGAGACCCACCTGCTTCAAGTTTTGCTATCATATCTCGGCACCATTCTACCCGAACCTCCTTCTGAGTCTGCGTTAGGTTGTGCGGTACCCAGCGTGAAACTATCTTCCTTACCCGAAGATGCCCATGTAGAATTTAATGTACACTTACCGATTCAATCTGCAGTATATGCTGAATTTTTTCATATGTAGTTCGCCTATTCTCTTGAATATTTTTTTTTACAGCCAGAACGTTTTCTTATGTAACAACCGTCATAGCGGCCTCTTCTTTCTTCGTCCGCCAAAGTTGCTCGACCGGGCTTAAATTCGATGAACCAGCGGAAAAAAGTCGCTTTAGAAGGGCTAATGGTGCCGATTCTCTTGTCACAAATGCCTCTAAACTAAACTAAAAATCACCAAAATTTAGTTTATTCCTGTCAAACGACGATTTCCCATTCTGAAATAGACTAAAGTGACACAACTTAACTATATTTTAGTTTGACAGCACTAAGATGGCACTGAGATAATAGTTTAGTGAAAATGGCAATTTTGCTATTCTGAATTTGACGTTTTTAACCTAAAATTTAGATTTTCTAACTAAATATGACTATTTTTAATCGCGACTAAAAACATGTGGATTAAAATTGGTTGTCATGAACTAAAATTCACACCAACACCTCGACTTCAGATGAAAAAACAGGACTGATTTTTTTTTTTTCTTTTGCTTATATCTCGAAAACGGTGTGTCCAATCGCAAAAATAATGAAAATTTCGACACCCTTTATGAAACCCTTAAACCCCTAACACTCTACAAGTAGGTAATATTTTTTCTTATTTTCCACACAAAAAGTGAAAAATCCATATAAAACACGTCGAGGCTGCCCCCCCTGCGCGCCTCCGGCTCTAAAAAGATTCACGTGGTTAGGTATCACGTGTGGAGTCGCGGTTGTCAAATTCGATTTGGATGTGTCAAAATTATTTTTAAATTTAGAGAATTTATTTTGCAGAATAGCTTTGAGATTCTCATAGTCAAAAGTAATGAATTTTAGTGATAGTTTAGTTAGTTTAGTTCGGTGTACAAGAGAATCGGCACCAATGTCTATGAACACCATTCGAAGTCTTTCAAACGATTCTCTTTTGGTTTTAGTCGACATTTGAAATCGTACAAAATCATCGCGCGAAAATGTTCTCGTTGTAAATTTATTTTTCAATGAGACAGAGTATTATGATTTAGCTCGTAAAAAAATATGGAGGGAATTTCGAATTTAGAATGTTGTGTTTTTTTGTAATAAATAAACATAGTTTAAATTGTCATCAAAACCGGCCAGTGTCCCATAGACAAAAACTGTTAGTCGCAAAACTTTCTGAGTGAGTGGGATATTGAATGAAAATTACCATAAATTTATTAAAACTAGCATTTTATCTATGGAAATTACCATATCCTCGATGCGTCGCGATACATCGAGATTACTGGTGGAGTGTCCAATGAAAAGTCGTTTTTTCATTAATAAAAATTTCATTTCATTTTCATTTTTGCATTACTTTTTTTGTTTTTTTTTAATGAGTTTAAATGTTACACATGTGTCTTGGCGGTGCGTAGCCAGCAAGAGGGAGAAAATGTGGGGAAGTTGCGCACACTAGCGTCGGTAACAAAACAGCACATACAGGGTGGCAGAGATATCGACGCGAAATCTGTTACCATGGATTCTGTACATGATTCTGAAATCCCGGCGTTAAAATTTTTCGTCGGTTATTTAAAAAAACATCTGCTGTTTCATAGAAAAATAAAATGAAATGATTTTTAGGTTCAGAATCATGTACTGAATCCATGTTAGCAGTTTTCGCGTCGATGTTCCTGTATACCACAAGCGACATCTATTGTCATAGTGAAGTTTAAACTTTCAAATTATTGTATGTGTCAAGAAAGACCAAAATTTGTACACAAGAAAACACGTAGATAAGCATTATTGCCAACCTATCTCAACGTTTCGAGGCTCAAACAATAGTTATTAACACACTAGGTATTGAACCTAGCGGACGTACATTTCATTATCTAGACGTGGCAATTATACAATCTTAGGCTTCCTGTATATGACGCCGGAACTGCACCGGAGCCGCACCGGGCGCCGGATCGCATGTTTGTGAATACGACTGAATATCGCCCATGCGCCACAACGCCACCGCACCGGCGCGTTGCCGCGTATATTTTACATTTTCATTCTGAGATGATTTGATTGTTTCATCTTGCTCCGGTGCGGCTCCGGTAGAGCTCCGGCGTCCTGTTATTCTCTCACATTTACTCCATCTATTAATGAATATAAATTGCAAGGCGTGCTACACTTGTTGGGTTACCATAATTCGACACAATTCGGCACAGCCGCGCGGCGAAATATTTATTCGATTTTAATGCCTACACGCGTAGCAAGACAAACATAGAAACGGGTTTTCTATGGGTTTTGTCGACGGAAGAACAGACAAAATGACAGATCATGATTATTTATCTGTCATTTTGTCTATTCTTCCGTCGACAAAACCCGTTTCTATTGTGGTCATGCTAACCGTACTGGCTGTGCCAAGTCACGACGGCCCAAACAATTAGTAAGTAGCACCCCTAACACACAATTTTCAACAAGTGGACTGAGTAAATTGAAACCAGAAACAGTATCGGATATTGTGTGGCGAAGTTACTTATTAAAATATGCGCGGGCTTGCCTCCACGGCCTGCGCACAAAATATTGAATTACTGTTCTACTCGCGAAAACATAAAAATGTACCAATGTTTTCACTTCGTCGATGCTCCAATCGGATTTGGCACAGTAAAATGAGTCTTATTGTAACAATTGTTTAAGATAATAAACTGTTGTATCCATCTTTGCAGGTGGCTTAATGCTTTTTTTATTTCTATATCTACACTGACAAGCAATATAAAAAATCCACTAACTTATCATGAAATATTTCAGAAACCACGCGAGATGGCTTCTTGAAGTAAAAACCAACATTCAAGTGTATTTAATAGCGTATATAAAACACCAATAAAACTGTTTTCAAGATTTTTTCATTTCATATAGCTAACTTGTGTGGTTTTAGGAGATATTTAGATTTTTTTTGGCACTTTGCAAATGGCTTTTTTAGGACTTCATTGTATGGAAAAACTGAAACTTTCAAATAAACGGTCACAACACTGTCCATTTATTTTCGAAAGTTGTTTTTTGTTACTCCGTTGGATCTGTGAATAAAGCAGCGGTGAATTTTTATATCTTGTGCTGCATCTTCCGATTCTCCTTTAAAAATCTGAATACGTGTTTTTTATTACGGATTATTTCGCTTTTTGATTACATATCATCCACAAAAAAGGAAACACCAGCTAATAAAAAAACATTGTAAAAGATACTTTGGGAAACGCACAAATAGTATTTAAGTATTTCTGTCGCGGCCTGCAAGAGGGGCAGTAATGGACGAACGTGAAACTGTGGGTTGAGGCGAAACCGAGGCACACATACGTGAGTCCATCAATGCCTGGTTGCGGCCAAGGCTTGTATAGTACTTTTCTCAAATAATGCGCGGAAATTCAAACTAAGCAAATTAATTATAAATTCCTGAATTAACGACGAATAACGATAATTTTTCACGCGCCTTTATGTTTATCTTTTAGCCAAATCGAAATTTAAATAAAATCTTTGATACCTGCTTGGTTGCCAAGTGTCGAACTAAAAGGTTCGTTCCATTTTTAAATTACACGAGTGATATGAGTTTTCATTTTAACATTACCGGCCAGGCATGTATTCGACCAGTACAGCATTTTCGATTTATCTCAAAGAAGGTTGTCAAAATAATACTGGAATTTCCAAGCATGTTTTGAGAAAAATACATAATTTGCGGCACAAGCCTGCAGGAAGTTGTTGGAAGCCATATTATCCTACAGGGGCTACAGGTAAATCCTCGCGCGGTCTTCGACGAATAAAAATTTATGGCGTGAACAAGAAATTCTTATTTTATGTATGACCGACGTGGAATAATTAAAAAACGTGTGGCACTCGGGGACTGCCGCGGTAAAGCTATTGCATAGCATTTGTAACCTCCATACTTCCTGTTTGTCAACGTTATACTCGGGATGATGACGTGATGACATAAAACAAAAATTACGTTCCCATGACAACATCACGTTGTCATGGGAACTGTCATTACATGGTAGGCGGAGTGGGGGGTGTTAGGTTTTATTTTCGTTACGGAATTTCTTGATTCGGTTGCTGCGCTCAAAGCTATGCAATAGCTTAAAAATTATGTATTAAAATATTTTGTCTAACTGTATTTTTCTTCTTTTTCAGGTAAAAAATTCACACAGTGCTACTATGTGCATTTAAAAAAGGAGTTTGGTAAGCAGATAAAATTAAAACATTTTATTTATATATAATTTGCTAATTATTGCATAAGTATGAGAAGATGATTGTAGGGAAATAAAATCAAATCAAAACCAAATTGACTACCAACTTATGTTCATCTGTTTCCGGGATCATAATCATAACTCCTAAACTACTCGTCGTATTTAAATTATTTACTTTTTGGATAGATGTAGTAATACCTATTCTGTACCACTTTTGCAGTGTTCTGACGCGGTTTGACTGACCTCAACATATAATTTAAGATATTTGCCACAAACTTATTGTATCAAATAAGCGCGGTAATATATTCTTCTTAATAAATTCGAGTGCTGAAAGTTGATGTAAATTCCTGAATTTCATGACGTAATTCGCAACATCCCGTCGAGTCAGCTGGTATGTCTTATGTCAAAATCTAGTCGAGCAGAGAGGTTAAATGTCAAACGAGGCATCGTTGGAAGCGTCATGTTGTTCCGTGGGATATAGGGTATATTACGTCACAAGATGGCGGCTCATAGAGGATGAAAAGTGTACCGAAAACAAATTATTTAATGTTAATATACCGTGTTTGGTATCTAACGAAAGGTCTTAAGGAATACTTTTTGAAAATATATTAGTTATCTATGATTACTTATACATTAACCCCAAATGTTACAGGTGAATTTTTTGATAACTGAAATATAAATAAAAATTAAAAACTAACCCAACTGTGACAACAACGCCAATAAAAAAGGTATAAACAAGAAACCATAGACAAATAAATAAAAAAAAACCGGAGTCACACGTAATCTGTTCGATTTAAATGCCTTACTAGCTGCGATCCCGC
This sequence comes from Agrochola lychnidis, assembly GCA_963680765.1. Lineage (NCBI taxonomy): Eukaryota > Metazoa > Arthropoda > Insecta > Lepidoptera > Noctuidae > Agrochola > Agrochola lychnidis. The sequence goes on from OY796848.1 coordinate 6,956,702, forward strand.
GGTTTCACCCGCATAAGTCTTGATTCTGTGGGAATATCGGGATAAAAGTATCCTATGTCCTAACCTAGGTCACGGTGTCAAATTTAATCCAAATCGGTCGAGCCGCTTAGGAGGATTTAGGTGAAAAACACGTACAGAAGAATAATATATAAAGTTAAAGTTAGGATTTACATGACGTGTAACTCCGGATTTACTAATAATGTAGGTTCGCGAAACTAGACACAAAATAATTATTTCCACAACCAACACAGATATAATTCGCATAGTTAAAAAAAGCAATAGATAAAAAAGATAAAGATTAAAAAGAAAAAAAAGAGATAATAAAGATTTTGAGTTTGAGTTAACCGAAACAATTACAGACACCCTTGAAAATTCACGTACATTTTCACTACAACATCGGGAACTATCTCCCTAACTTTCCGTTCCTCTTTGTTCACGCATAATTTGCACAACCAACACAGATATAATTCGCTTAGAAAAAAAAAAGCAATGAAGATAAAAAATAAACATTAAAAAGAAAAAAAAAAGACAGATAATAAAGATTTTGAGTTTGATTTAACCGAAACAATCAGACACCCTTGAAAATTCACGTACATTTTCACTACAACATCGGGAATTAACTCCCTAACTTTCCGTTCCTCTTTGTTCACGCATAATTGTGCAGGTGTTTTAACGATCTCAATTATTAAAAATGGAAAAGAGGGGAACGTCAACAATTTTCCACAACAACGCGCGTTTGGACGCTGTTGTAAAATTCCCGAACGAGTTTCAGTCGGGAGCGGGAGTCGCCAACAATTTCGTTTGCGTAACGAAGGAAATTCACTGTTTAAGAATTCACGTTGTTTTATTGAACGGCTTTTTAGTTGTGGTTATAAATAAATTTTACTTGCGCATAAACGTTTTATTACCTTATTTAGCTTACATTGAAACTATAATTCTGCAATTTAAGAACGGAACATACGTAAATAAATAGTGCCATAATTAGTAAGCCTATACACAATAAACACCTATAAAATAAGTAGTCAGTAGGTAGTATAACTTTGTATGAAACTGAATTCATAATGTTGTAAATATCTCCGAAATACATATAAAACCAGCCGGTGAAATAAAATACAATACTAATAATAATGTGAATATTAATGTGTATGCTGTATATTTTTTTTTTTTTTTTTTTGTTTTTATTATTAATTAACTAAATTTATTTTAACTTAACTACCTTTTTGCATGGAACATCATTCCATTCTGTAGCTGGAGAAGGGCGTTGTTAGCTGCGCTACAGTTTATACTTTTGCAGCTATCATCGTTTTTACTTGTAATTAGTCTTGTGTTTTTGTTCCAAAATAAACTTTATTTTTTTTATTTTTTATTAATGAAATGATGTTTTAGTCAATATTTTAAAACAAGATGGCGCCGGAATTTTATAGCTGACTGATCCCTGAGAGGAAATGCCAATATAAACAAAATAACTGGCCAATTCGCTGTAATAGGTACAGGAAGTCTATTTTTTTTTAGCCATTTCCAACACATAACAAAAACGAATGAAAATTGTATGTATTTTAAACTGGCAAAAACACAAAACATGGTAGGTACACACGGCTGCATATCAAGCTATACATTTCCAGTATAAGCTGACCTCTCATTGTTCGGAAATCCTATACAATGCGAGATCAGTTTATACTGGAAATGTATAGCTTGATATGTAGCCGTGTGTACCTGAATATTCCGTTTTATTTATTATATCTTTGAACAATCTAAATTCAAACGAATTTGGCATTAGCGTTATCAACACAAGAGCGTACGATGGACAACGTTGCAATATCACACACACACATCTGATCACATCTGTGGTTGTAATTTAATCAAAGGCAGTGAATAAAATATACGTGGACAGCCGGATTACAATGTGCCTGAGGCTTAATTGCCTGCTCAGTTTACCTTTGTGGTATTGAACCATATAATTACTACCCCTGTATGACGTTGACATCGCCCGAAGCTACTGAATACAATATTGGATTGCATGTGTGCCCAATGTCTGACATTCAATTGCACAAATTCCTTTGAAGCGATTAAATTCTGTTTATCTACACCTGTGCTTTAAAACCTCTATAAAAGTTTCTGAAACAGTTGGCTTGTTGCCAACATTAAAACAGCCAGTGTCATAGTAACCATAATACCATCCAAATTAACCATAATTTCATTATGCAACTCGAATTTCAAAAAAAGAACATTCGCACGCGCATTTTTCTACCACAGCGGCAGAATTAAAAAAAAAATGGGTTGTGGCTGTGTCGAGAACACGGCCGTGTGTTTTAGGTGAATACGTGTACGTTACGAGTAATATTTTCTTTGAGACGAATTCTTTGATCCTTTAGCTATCGAGTGGTGTAATTAAATTTTGGATATAAATGATAGATATGTAGCTGCAGCATCAATCTGTATACCCCGATTTTCTTATCATCAATTTTTTTGAATTGCCTCCCACTAAGGAAGCAAATTTAAAGACGTATTCACGTCAAAAACTTGAGGTTATCCGAATTCACATCGCATCCAGCCATTTTAGTTCGATAATAGTATTGCAAAATTTTATTACTTTGTTGTTTACAAAAATGATCACAAAACTTTGATAACACACCACCAGATATTTCTAATGCAGCAAAAGACATTTCTAACCAATTATTAACAGAAAACAATATTGTACAACACCCTAAGTATGGCTTCAGAACCTTTTGTAGAGGATTCATATCATGGGTGTAGATAAAGTCTTGTATGTAACTGTTCAGTTGCATAAAAAAACTATACAAAAAAAAAACACTACTAGGTGAAAAATAACTTTAATTTCGGAAGTCGGTGTCTTTGGTTTTGAATTTTCGTTTTTTGCCACCGAAAGTCGGTTGTTTTTTTTTTGTAAAAAGTTTTTATTTTTCACTTTTTAGTTGTGGTACTTACCCCCACATAAATTCGAATACTACCTGCTAAAGTCCCCGTCACGAGAAGCTATAAATTTTGTAAACACACATTCAGGGGTTTGCAATCTTTGGGTACTTAAAATAAAATAAAAACAGTTTTCTACTATTTTTTTACAGGGATATAATTATATTAACACACACATCTAATTACAAACAAACAATATAACCTAATCCGCGAAAACACCACAAACAAACAGACGCATTCGAAACTCGAAAGACAGCAGAGACAACGTCAGCGTGAACTTACTTCAAAATCGTGGCTCAAATGTTTACGTTCCATGAATCAGATGCGTTCCAGTACCACAAAACCTTAGACGACAGCGCTTTATATCGCTAAAATATAACCCGATCAAGTGAAATTGCTCATTAGTTTCGTATAACACGTACGTTACTTTGACTTTGGGATTTGGGATTATTCGTTGTTGATTAAATTGTCGCTACGTAACTTGGTAGAAATTCTTTATTTACAAAAATTATAGCTTCTCGTGACGGGGACTTTATGTAAATAACAGTGAGAGGAACTTAACATATCATCCACATACTAAGTGGGAAAAAATACATATTATTGAAGCTAACTTAAAAACCATCCAAGCAAAGTTAATAAAATTTATATGGGACCACACGGAAAGCACCAGCTTTCAAATAAAAAAATAATCATCAAAATCGGGTTACCCAGTAGAAAGTTCTGAGGTAACAAACATAAAAAAAAGACAGTTTTTTTGAAGTCTGTTAATAACTCTAGTAAGACAAGACTCTTTAACACCCAGCACGCGTAGCATGACCACCGTAGAAACGAGTTTTGTCGACGGAAGAATAGACAAAATGACAGATTGTGATTGTTTATCTGTCATTTTGTCTATTCTTCCGCCGACAAAACTCATTTCTACGGTGGTCATGCTACGCGTGCTGATGTAAAACGTGACGTCATCGCTAGCAGATTGGCGGCTAATATTGGAGCATGAAACTGGACTGGGGGTTCGTTTTATGATTGGATGAACAGGTGGCACTTTACAGTGTTGGCGCAAATCAATGGGTCAGTGCGTACGCCTAATTGAAGCGAGAACGTACTAATATTACATTGATGCGTCCTTGTTTCCACTAGATGTTGTGTACACGGACACATAAACGGCAGTGGCACTTCGGAAGTGCCAACAGAAGTGAAAACTTGAACAAGATCGCCTTGGTGGAAGAAAAATACTTGTATAGAACATTGGTCCGTAACCTTATCTAAATAAAGAGCACAATGGAATTTACAAAAAAAAAACCGAAACCTTTAAAGTAAAAATACTTGCATAGCACATTGATCCGTAACTTAATATAAATAAAGAGCACAATCGCGTTTACGAAAATAAGGTGTCGCCATGGTGTCGCGAAATCAATGGTTTAGTTCCATCTCTAAAATTCCCAACGCGTCTAATGAAGTTTTCACTTGAATTGTTTATTCAAAAGGCAATTTTTGAACGTTTGGAAACGTTGCACAAAAGCGGGTGTCGTTGCCAGCTGAAGAGCAATTAGAGTGGCGTCTATTTTGAAGAGACAACATACCTAAAGTTCTTCGTTTAGTGCCCTGTGAATGCACGGTTTTAATGATTAGTTACAAGCATTTGTGTTACAGCTATGCGACAAATGTCAGTGTGTTCGCGATAAACGTGGCTCATATTCGTCAGAAATCACTTAATTTAATATGCGATGGCATTTGTCAAAACCAAATGTACCTACCGACCTACGCGTCTCAATACGTGTATTCAGTTGATAATGCAAATATTGCACAATTTCTATTTTAGAGAACAATAATATTCATACTGACCCACGATGCGTAGAGGCGGCGGCGCGGCGCCGGAGCGGTGTCGCTGTGGCGCCTTACATACAAATATCCATGGTATGCCACACGGTGTGTCCCGGCGCACAGTGGAAAAAAAAGAATATTTTTGTTCAAAAATCTGCCTACACCACAATTTTTGACGTATCGCTGCCATTATTTTTTTATACACTCTTGAGATAACACACTTTGCTGTGGCACTGCCAGTTTTCCAAAATAAAAATTTCTTTGTTTTTTATTTTTGGGCCACCTTTTTGTATCCGCCATTTTGAATTTTTATAAACAGACAATAAATTCATGACCAGGGACCTGAAAAACCCCTGAAAATTGTTTTCTGTTAAAATATTTTTTAGATATTGTTTTTTGCTTCATTTCCCGATTTTTTGAGGTTATAGTATTAAATTTTAAGGAAAAGTGGCAGTGACACACCAAAGTGTGTTATCTCAGGAGTGTATAAAAAAAATGACAGTGATACGTCAAAAATTGCGGTGTAGACAGATTTTTGAACAAAAAAAGTCATTTTTTTCCCATTGTGCGGCGTCGCAGCGCACGTATACTTGATTTGCAGCCCGCGAGACGAGGCGGGAAGGGTGTACGCGTTACGACACCGGAGCGGCACCAGTCAGTTGTTTGTGCGTTGTCAAAAACACGGATGTTTGACAGATGACAATTTACGTGCTTTGCGGCGCGGCGCCCCTACGGCGTAACATCATTACGGCGGCGCATCGTATGCACAGGCTCTTAGGCAATAGACAACGCTCGAGAACCGTCGCGAAATTGACAACTGCAAATATAGCAGCGCGGGCGACGCGCTTAGCTGCTATACTGCGCCGACAGACTTTCGTCCTCTTTTCTCGCGGACACCGACAGCCTTAACATCGTCGCTGGTAGCACTTGGACGGCTTAACATCTACCTAACATTTTGTGGATGTGTATTTTTAAATAAATATTTTACTAATCATTTACCTTGTTTTTCTAAGCTTCAAGAAGCAAATGACATTTCAGATTAATGGCGAATTTCACCATTAAAACTGATCGCGATCGGCACATCTCATCGTCATCTTCCTGTCCTTGTCCCATGTTACTAGGGGTCGGCGCAACACGTTTTCTTTTTCCACTCTCCCCTGTCAACCGTCACACTATCATTCACTCCCTTCTCTTTCATATCATTCCTCACACAATCCTTCCATCTTTTCTTTGGTCTTCCTCTCCCGCTCCATCCATCAACATTTATATTCATCACTCTTTTAGTCACATGCGTTTCTTCTCTCCTCATCACATGCCCATACCAGGCCAAACGATTTTCTTTCAACATTGTTAAAGAGCAGCCAGTGTCATTATTACTAAGGAAAATTTACACTGACAGCTTTTGAACGCGGTTTAAATACTGATCGCATTCAGTTTCATTAGTGAAATTCGCCCTCAATCGACTAAACGCAACACTTTGATTCACAAACAGTTGAATGTACGGGCATACGCCACTTAGTCGAGTTTGTAGCTTGATTTAACAAACACTGATAGTATCCAGAGAGGAACGTTTATTTCAACATCGCTGCTCCGCTATTCAATGTGGACGGGAAGTTCTCGTATTACTTCCGCGGGGTAATTGCTTTCATTTTGACAGTTCAACAACATTCAATGCGTTATTTACGTTGTGGAGCAGACAAATTTTTCAAACAAATAAAGCAATGGATTAACAATATCTTTTAAAATCATTCAGATTGTGAGCAGAGAGATCATTAGCATCAAATAGAACGAAATACTATTCCGTATTTATTTTATTATTAAAACTAAGTATGTGTACAAGTAAAAAAAATACTGTACAAAGACGGACTTAATGCCTGAGGCATTTTCTACCAGTCCACCTTAGGGTGACGCAGAGACAAAAAATTGCAGGTGCAACATAATTGATAGATAAATCGAAAAATACTAATACATAGATACCCGGCCCTATCAGAATACCAGCGCTGCGGTATTTTTTTTTAAATATCGTAGCATTATGCTGAGATAGGAGCCTTTTTGGCCTCGCACAGGTCTTCTTTTTTGTTTAAACAATTTTTTTAAATTTTATTTTATTTTCTGAAATTGTTATTGTTGTTTTATAATTTTCTTAGTTTTAATGTTGTATTTCCTGTGCGTGCCCCAAATAAAAAAAATCAGTATTTAAAAAAAAGTCGAGTATAGAATACAACATAGACAGAGCCCTCAAACTCTCTGCGCTGACGTATGGGTAACCATTTTAAAAGCAATTGGCTTATTAATTGTATTGTCTGTAAATGCTCTTAGGTAGATAAGTTACTACTTAAGCTTTGCGTGTCTTTGGTTTTGAATTTTCATTTTTTGCCACCGACTTCCGAAATTAAAGTTATTTTTCACTTTGTAGTGTTTTTTTGGAAGTCGATGGTTTTTTTTTAGGTAAAAGTTTTTGGTGTTCACTTTTTAGTTGTGGTACCTACCCCACATAAATTCGAATACCACTACCTGCTATGTAAATAACAGTCACAGGAACTAATCGTATCATCCACATACTAAATGGGAAAAAATACGTATTATTGAAGCTAACTCAAAAGACCACCTCGAGAGCATACCCTTTCAACAAAAAAAGAATTTTCAAAATCGGTCCATAATTGACTGAGAAATCGGTGGACATATATAAAAACAAAACATACATACGCTAGGAACATATAACCTCCTCCTTTTTGGAAGTCGGTTAAAAAACTGCGTTTAGGAAAGATTTTTCGGTCGTAAACATATGACCTGTTGATTACGGCGATAAAGGTAAGGAAGTTACAATTCTGATTCGGTTAAATCTAATTCTTCCAAAGTCATTTGTTGCACTGTAGGTAAAATACAATCACAGTGATTGATTCGAAAGCTAACGTAATAAATATGTAAGTGCTGCAGGCGTTCGTGAGAGAAGCACCATCTAATATTGAGGCACCAAGGCGCGGCGCCACATACATTTTTGATTTGCATTTCGTAATCCAACGTAGACTGAGATAGTCCACACTTAACAACTGTTGATTGTCTGTTTAAGTAAGTAAAGAAGAAATCTTAGTAAGGCAAGGCGTGTTTAATGCAAATAAATATATTCTCATTCTTAATCTTTCGTTATGCTTACATAAACAGTATGTTAACTAATGATGGGCGTTCCCGTTAACCAAAAAAGAAAACCATTAAAATAAAAAAGTTTTTATTTTTTCAAAGAAACACGCCCACTTGTCTTTCAACCTGGAAAGACAATGCGACAACTGCGCATGTACAGAGTGTTTCTTTTGCGTATCAATTTAATATTTTTTGTGTATTTTTTTGTTTTCTTGTTTGGATGCTATACTATTGCAAAGTCAAAGTCAAATCATTTATTTCAAATAGGCCCATGTATGGCACTTTTGAACGTCAAATTTACAAAATAATAGAATTGATTCTAGTCGCCCTTTCTAAAAAGTAGTTTTCGTATGGAGAAGAATGGGCAAGAAACGGTCTTCGTTAATTAACAAACTGTATGTACTACGATGTTTGAAAAAGATATAAAGCATTCTAGTTATTTTAATCTAGATGATCTTGGCAATAAAAAAGTATTAACTTAAATTAAAATTTCTCAACAATAGTCTCCTTTTATCCAAAGGGGATGGATAATCCACCTTTTACTGATTGAGTCCGATGAATTCAGGAACGTAGCTCCAATATTTATCCTCTCAGCTAAATTAAAACTGGACCAAAAAAATTTAAACCTTCCTTTTTTGGCTTCGCTGCAGTCGCGTGAAAAGGGTTGCGAACCTTTAGGCTTTGTGTAGCGTCCATCCAATACAAGCGACAGCGTCGACATTGAGTGCATTTATGTGTTGCACAATTGTGAATGTGTCCTGTCAGTGTTGAATGACAGCGGCTGCCGTAGAGCGATATCGAGTAGTTTGCGCTTGGATCTCGAAATGATTGATGCCCGAAACTCTTTAAAAACAGTCACGTCCTATTTTTTTTCCATCGGTAATTATTCCAACATTCATATTAAAAACAACAGTTTTCGAAATGTCCGCCTCACTTTGAATTAAAATTGTTGATTTTAATTTATTTTGATGTTGAGGAGACGCTTTGCCAACATTATTCTGGTTTATGGTTGTTATTTACTTAAATCCCCGTCTATCACATATGATTTTTTATTTTTTTTTAACTTAACCTATTACATTTTGGTTTTAGCCTCACAACGAAAACCTCTCAGGGTTTATCTGTGTGCGGCGAGCCGTTCAAGAAATAAAAAAAAATTAAAAAAATGTTTCTTACATACTACAATGATGATATACTCATAACATCTACATCTACACCAATATTATAAAGAGGAAAGATTTGTATTCCTGTATGTAACGAATAAACTTAAAAACTACTGGACCGATACCAAAAAATATTTTGCCGTTAGAAAGCTACATTATCACTAGTGATCGGATATTCGGATGCATATTTACCTAAAGTTAATATTTTGCTAAGAAATTATGGAAGTGGCTTCTTAATATACAAAAAAAATTACATAAATCCCGGAATTCCATAACATCCGGGAATGCACAACTAATCAGATATGGAAATGACTTATCAGCCCTCTTATGAAGGTAACTTTTGCGGTGTTAACATAAAAATTGATATATACACTAAACATTTTTTTACGAAACTCAGGACACCGAGTTGTTTGTCGCTATGTGTTATGCGAATTTGGCAACCTATTTTACAACTTTAGCTAGCATTTCTATATATAAAAAGTACTAAATTTATCAATTCCAGAGTCGCGACATTTTTGCGATCGATACAAAAGTGCATTCCATATTAGCCAACACGTGAATGTTAGTAATATAATACATGCGATTCTATAATCACAACTCTTAAAGTCGATCCGGGAATTCCGGGATTTTTTCGATACAAAAGTGCTTTCCATAATAGCCAACACCTCAACTTTAGGTAAATATGCATCCAAATATCTAATCTCTAATTATCACTGAGTAACATTGGCTATAATTTATAAAGATATCACGCGGCCGAAGCTGCTGGCGGAAGCTAGTGATACAATAATTTAATTAGTATTTCGCCGCGGGCTATTGCAACGAACCCTTAGTAATCAACTGATTGGCATTGTTTTCAAACTACGGATCAGTTTTGATGGTGAAATTGATAGCGAACCCCCAACAGTTGCCACACACATGGTGTTCATCTGCCAACGCGTAACAAGCCACATCATTACGGTAACGAATGTTATGCCTTCGTTAGTTCCGTTCAGTTTGAATGGGAACTATGCTGAATGAACATTTTGTTGGGCTGCGCTTACAAGACATGTTATAATGAGTTGGGAAAGAAAAAAACATCGTAATTGTATTCAGTAGAGTAGTCTGAAGAAAAAGTAAAAAAAAAACACATTTTTTAAATTTTTAATTAATCACAGGCTGGCAAGGAATTTTTTAGCCACTCGCGATATGAATGAATGAATGAATGTTTATTTGCTAAAAATAGTGCTTAACATTTCCTTATAGTCTACATTATTAGCTAGGTTTACATTCTTTAGTGAAATAAGACGCAAAGGAAGTACATTGCTTAAGATGTATTTTCTAACAAAGTTAATTTGATTTAAAATACTTTTCATCCATTAAACAAATGGGTGAAGGTCGTTCCTAGGTCGGATGCTCTTCTATAAGCTTTTCTTCCTTGTTATACTTCGTTAAATATTCATAATCAAGTGGTCTCTTGAACACGTTGCGAACGAGAGGCACGAGAGGCAATAAGGAATATTGATTTTCGTTTAAAGTATTGCAAACACTAGCTTTCTAAGGTTTTTATTTTGCACTTCACATCGTTGAAAGCCAACAGCGCTTTGAAGTTTTATTATTTATTATAATCAATAATAAAATAATAATAATAGTTTTGTTACTTGTTATGAATAAATAATGTAACTAACTGGGTCGTTCTTCTTTTTTATCGACAACGAATTGGTGTTTTTCAGTTTTTCGAGTTTTTCAAGTGACAATATTTTGATTTCAGTGTTAGATTTTTTTTCATTTGGATCATTTAATCTTTGTTTTCATGCCCATAATGTTGTTTGTTTTATGGTGATTTTCGAGAAAACTCTGTGATAGGTCCTTTTTGGGTAGGACATAATTATGAATTACTACTCTGTCACGGTATTTAATCAAAAATGAACACACGCAAAAAAATTATTGGCTACAGAAAGTTAAAGATTACTTAGTATTAAAAGCTATAAAGCGATGAGGATGTAAATTCAAACAATGAAAACATAATAATTCATACTCTAATATGACACAAAATGAGGTGAGAGACCGACCATTGTCGATGAAAAAGAAGAACGACCCAACTCCAAACTCAAGTGTTCGGTTCTTAAAATATCTTGTAAAGGGATAAGGAAGGCACCATTTTCTGCATTCAGAGTGTACAGTGAGAAACCATTACCTAGAGGGTGATTTAGGGTTTTTTTGTCCATGACGGGCGCTCGATTCGACCAGTTGCTAAAAATTGCAATTAAATTATTTAATGTCTTTGATTACAACGTAGATAACAATTTATCTCTTTGTGCACCGAGTTTTTGACATGGGACGGTGTTTAAAAAATATAGGCACAGGCACTCAAGTCCAATTGTACATTGAACCTTAATTAATGCTTTTTATCAGGCTTGTAGGTTATCTGATAACCTTTAAACGAACAATTCTTGTATAATATATAATCTGAATCTCCGAAACGGCTCCAACGATTTTCATGAAATTTAGTAGGTATGCAGGGGGTTTTGGGGGCGATAAATCGATCTAGCTAGGTTTCATTTTTATAGATATTTTTTTCCAGATTTTACATAAATAATTTATGCTTTCTCAACTACGGTATTATCAATATTTTTATAAGCTGTATTATAAAAAATAATGTCACTTGTATGTAGCTACCTACTCCAGAAAAAAAACTTTTTGAATTCAAACATAACATCACGCCTTGTTTCCCCGAAGGGTTGGGCAGAGGTGTCCCTTTAACAGGTACACCCACATTTCGCCAGTTATGTTTAAGTCCCATGTAATAGGGGGCGAGCCTATTGCCATCAACCGGGCACAAATCCAGACTCCGAGCTGCTACTGAGAAATTTCAGATAGAAAAATCCAATAACACTTTGCCCGACCCGGGAATCGAACCCAGGACCTCATGCTCAGCAGTAGCGCTTGAATTCAAAGTTACTCACAAACTCACAACAGAATTAAAGTGTCAAACAATTTCAGCGCAGCAGTAGGGATGACGACAATAATTTTGTTTTGTCCATCAGTTAGATTATTAAAAAATATTGGACACGTATTTTTTCTTTTTTTACGTAATCAAAAGATTACGGCGATACATTGAGTTAAAATGTGCCATGACGTCACGAGTATGTAGATTTTATACTTGTGACGTAGCGACCCCCACTCCCCAACTTTAACGCGTTTTATCTAAGTCATTTTTTATTAATATGATAAAGCAGTAAATCTCGTGGCTAAGTAATAACAGCCGCACGGGTCGATTCATCCGGTTAAGCTACGCTTGCCGGGGTTGGTCTGTGGATGGGTGAACATCTTTACATACCGAGACTCCTCCGTGCCTCGGAAAGCACGTTAAACCGTTGGTCCCGACTGTCATTCGTGGATTTTTGACAGCCGTTACGGGTCGTCAGAAGTCCGAGAGTCTGACAAACAGTCTTACCAAGTGGTATCGTATTACCCAGTTACTGGGTTGTGGAGGTCAGATAGGCAGTCGCTCCATGTAAAATACTGGTACCGATATAGTTGGGAAAAGGCTAGGCAGATTGAGATTGATTGATAAAGCAAAAAATACGTGTCTAATATTTTTTTATTATTTGACTGACAGACTAAATACAATATTTTTTTTTTTACCCAGGCGTCATCCCAAGGTGCCGTAATTTTCAAAGCAACGTGATTTTCCACGATATTTTAACGTAGGTAATAAACTAATACTCTTACTTTACTTTGCGTTCTCCGTGTACTTTGAATACTTGTTCACATGTGAGTATTTATCCTTTGATACAGATCTTTGCTTCGAAGTAAGCCGAGCATCTCGTTAACTAAAACTGAGCATTTCCTTTTGATATCATTTGCAATTACGGTAAAACGTTTTGCTGGTCCAACGTAAATGTGAATGAAATATGCTCGAGTATTTTTACTAACCGACTTCCAAAAGGAGGAGGTTCTCAATTCGACTGTATGTTTTTTTTTTGTATATTTGTTACGCGATTACTCCGTCAATTATGAATTGATTTTGATGATTCTTTTTTTGTTTGGTAGATCATACTTCAGAGGTGGTCCCATATAAATTTTATTAACTTTACTTGGGTAGTTTTTGAGTTAGCTTCAATAATACGTATTTTTACCTGACTTAGTATGTGGATGATATGACAACTTCCTGTCACTGTTATTTACATAGTAGGTAGTGGTATTCGAATTTGTGTGGGGTAGGTATCACAACTAAAAAGTGAAAAATAAAAACGTTTTACAAAAAAAAAACAACCGACTTCAATAAAAAACACTACAAAGTGAAAAATAACTTTAATTTCGGAAGTCGGTGACAAAGAACGAAAATTCAAAACCAAAGACACCGACTTCCGAAATTAAAGTTATTTTTCACTTTGTACTGTTTTTTTTTGAAGTCCGTTGTTTTTTTTTGTATAAAGTTTTTTTTTTATACTGGTTATTAGCTTATTTTTATTACTAAAGTTCGTTAATATTCATTAGACTTCTACTTTTTCTTCTCTTCTTATTGCCAGAGTCTGTACACGAGCAATCTATGGGTCAATTACACCAAAAGGCCGCTGGATGTCCTGCGCGTCCAGTACAACAATGGTTTCAGGATGTTGTTGGGACTTCCTCGCTACTGCAGCGCTTCGAAAATGTTTGCGCAAGCCCGTACTGACGGTTTCCATGCGATTGTTCGCAAAAAAACTGCTTCACTACTGAGAAGAGTGAGAGACAGTCACAACAGCATCCTGAGAACTGTCGCGGAGAGCTTTAGCTCTCCAATTATAAAGCAGTTTGTGCAGAGGGTGATTGGTACTAACACTATACAACGTGCCGCTAAAATGGCGACATTAATTTAACACACGGGTAGGGCTAGTCACCAGTAATCATAAAAAATATACTAAGAATAAATAATTCGTTAATTGAAAAATTTAAATTTTCAAACGCTCGCCAGCATAAGGCTCTCCCTTTCCTTCAATTCGCCTTCTCTTTGCATGTTATTTGTTTTATTTTCATTGATGCAATGTTATGATCCGTGATCCCGGTAAAATGACCTCTGCGCTACAGTTTTTAAGTACAGTTTGCACCAAGATGCCATTTTAGAAAAATGAAAATAAATCGATAAATAATAACGTTTAATGAAATTAAAATATTTTCATAAAAAGAAAACGCTTATCCATATGCGTGTGTTAAATTAATGTCACCATTAAAGCGCCACGCTGTATAGTAAGTTATTTTTATATTATGTTACTAACGCACTATGGACTCTGTTCCGAAATAAAAATAAATATTATTATTATTATATTAGACTAACAGTTAGCGGTAGCAGTGTTTCATCCCGGAATGGCAAGCGATACGTGTCGTCGTCGGGTCATGTGAACACTACCGGTGGCGCCATTTACCGTGGTGCTAATTAATACGGTACCCAATTAGACTGCTCACTGAATACATCACAGCGAAACACACAAAACAGATAGGTGTGAAGGTCGAGGTTAGACTCTAATGGCGGAGTCAATGTAATGTAAATTCGAACAATTATAGAATTGAAAATGCTGTTTTCTCGTTTCAACACGAGATTTCATTAATTTTAAGACTTCATTCTATAAGTACTAGCTGACCCGACAGACGTCGTCCTGTCCAAATTGTAATCCTTAATATTATAAATGCGAAAGTAAGTTTGTTTGTTACGCCTTCACGCTAAAACGGCTGAACGGATTTTGATGAAATTTGGCACATATATAGATGATGCCCTGTAAAAAGAACATAGGATACTTTTTTTTTCCCTTGGGATCGAGACTTATGCGGGTGAAACCGCGGGGCGCAGCTAGTAATTCATATAAAGATCCCATAGAAAAAACAACATTCAGTTTTCCCGAATTTTCCAATTTTCCGAACAAATTAAAAAAAAATGTTGTCATTAAAACCTAATTCGAACTATTACGAATGTTTTGTAACAAAAAATAACTGTATTTAATTTTAATTTATTTAGATGAAACATTTTGATCCTGTCGCAAAAAAATTAACCAAAATGCCATAGGATAATAAAAATCCGAGGCAGGGAGGAGTCTCGGTATGTAATGGATGGTCACCCATCCATGAACCGACCGCGGCAAGCGTAGCTTTACCTTCGTTCGACCCGTGAGGCTGTTTTTGGTTATTTAGCCACGGGCCAAATAACCAAAAGGACGAAATTCCTCTAAAATCTATACATATAATAAAATCGTAGCGAAGTCAAAACTGTACATTGAATATTTTTGAAAAAAAGTAATTGCTACGAGGTCTAGGATCGATTCTAATGCCGAAAATATTTTTTTTAGAATTTTTGTCTGTTTGTCTGTATGTATGTTCCAGCATGGCGCAAATTCTACCTGACAGATTCTGTTAAAATTTTGCATAGATATTCCCTGTGTGTCTGGTCAAACTATAGGGTATAAACTATCACGCTATTTACTATGGGGGCAGGCAATATTACATTATGTTGTATTTTTATGTTCTAGCATGACGCAAATTCTACCGGATAGATTCTGTTAAAATTTTGCATAGGTGTTCCCTATAAATCTGGTCAAACTATAAGGTATAAACTATCACGCTATTTACTATGGGGGACGAGCAATATTATATTATGTTCGTATTTTTGGAAAAAAACGCGCCAAAATTTTAGGATATTGTAGATGGTCATCGATTAAACTTTTTAAATGATTATCATCACGCTATACCTTTATGGAACTAAGCAGTCAATCATGAAATATATAGGAACGGCTATTTTAGACAAGTTTCAACAAAGCAATTAGCTCAACGGTTGGGCGGTTACTTCGCAAACATGAGGTTGTAAGTTCGATTCCCACCTACGGTTTTTTTTCTTTTTTTTCACATTTTGTTATACGATTATTATTTTTTTTGATTATGTACAAAAATCGTAGCGAAGTTAATTTTTTTTAAAGAAAGTTATTGCTACGAGGTCTGGGATCGATTCTTATGCGGAAAATAACGTTTTTAGAATGTTTGTTTGTACCAACTGTAGGGCATAAACTATCACGCTATTTGCTATGGGGGGATGAGCAATATTACATCATGTTCGTATTTTTCGCTGCAAATTGTAAAAGGACGCGCCAAAAGGTTGGGATATTGTAGATAGGTAGTTACCGATTTAACTTTTTAAATGATTATCGTCACGCTACCTTTTATATAGGAACGGCTATTTTAGCTAACTTTCAACAAAGCGAATAAGTAAGCGGTTGGACGAATGATTTGAAGTCCTGAGGGCCTACCACCAGCTCAAAAGCAGTATTATTTTAATATTACTTTAGTTTACTTCAGTGTGGGAAAGAGATGAAGCTCTACAGGATGTATAGCTCCATCTCTTTCTCCCACTGAAGTAACATTAAAATAATACTGCTTTATGAGCTGGTGGTAGGTCGCCCGGGGTAGTAAGTTCGATTTACATCTGTTTTTTTAAACTCTTTTTGTAAAACGATTTTTTTTTTTAATTGTGTATGTAAATAGTTCATAGAGTGTATTAATTCACAAAAAATGGAAAACTTCGTAAGCTATGGGAAACTACTAAGTTACAAGTACTTTACAGTCACAAAACATTCAAGGTTGTATTCTGATCATTTTAGAGCAAAAGACTGTAGGAACAAAATGTTTTTTTTTACAGATTTTGACAGCAGATTTATCCAAGCGATTTTAAAATATGTATGTGTGTGGATCTTCTGGAATCGCTGCCACACTGTTTCCTGGTGGCAAAACAGCGCACGTCATGTTTAAGATTCCCATCGATTTAGAGAGCAACGAAACGCCTGTTTGTGTGGTGTCACGCAACAGTAACAAGGGATGTGTGCTTAGGGGATTGCGCTTCGTCGTATGGGATGAATGCATTATGGCAAAAAGGAAAGCAGTGGAAACTGTAAACAGAACCCTGCAGGACATCCGCAGAAACCAAGATATGGTGGGTGGTGTCACAGTTTTGACAAAAAAAGTGAATACTTCTACTTGAGCTCGGCTTGGCGGTAATTCAAATGCTCAAGTATTCTCCGATGTTCTTCTAAAAGTTAGTGAAAGCACTCTACCAGAGACTCTTGGTAGAGTAGATCCCACTTTAGATGATCTTATTTGTCTGATATACGAGGATATCAGTCAAATACCGTACCAAGAGAATTCTTAGGCGTGTTTCCGTTTTAACTCCGAAGATGATCAAGCTGCAGCGATCAACCACAGTATTCTCTCACAAATTGAAGGGAGTGAAGTGATATACACCTCCATTAATACTGATGTGGAGGAAGATGATGCCAAATATCACCCCGTAGAATTTCTCAATTCACAAATGGCAAGTGGACTTCCGGTTGTATATCTGTGTAACGGAAACCAGCTCAAAGTCATGTCTTTTCAGAGAAACGTCATCGAGGTGGAAATTCTAACAGGTTGTGGCGATGGTGAGACAGTGTTTATAGCGCGTATAAAGTACAAATTCCCCATAATTACCAGTTAAAGCGCGTGCAGTTCTCTGGTAGTGTATGCTTTGCGATCAACAAGTCACAGGGGCCGACACTGAAGGCTGAAGGCTGCGGGTGTCGACCTCAGGATAAGCTGCTTCTCACACGGACAACCGTTACGTCGCTTGCTCCCGAGTCACCATTCCTGACTCTCTGTATATTTTGGCTGCTGAGAATAAAACTACAAACGTAGTATACAGGGAAGTTTTATAAAAATGTGGCTATTATTGTAGTATATTGTGATGTCTTACGATTTCCATGCGAACGAAGTCGCGGGCAGAAGCTAGTCGGTAATAAATCGGTTGAGTTTAGGTAAACTACTAAGTTTACCGAACCGAGGGATTATTAACCGACTTCCAAAAAGGAGGAGGTTCTATGTTCGTAGCGTATTTTTTTTTTAATGTATGTCCACCGATTTTTCCGTCAACTGATTTTAAAAATTATTTTCTTTGTTTAAAAGAGTATGCTCTCGAGGTGGTCCCATATAAATTTTATTAAATTTGCTTGGATACTTTTTGATTTTTTTTCCTCATTTAGTATGTGGATGGTATGATAAGTTCCTGTCACTGTTATTTACATAGCAGGTATTCGAATGTGTGTGTGGGGTAGGCACCACAACTAAAAATTGAAAAATAAAATCTTTTTACAAAACAAAAAACAACCGACTTCCAAAAAAAACACTACAAAGTGAAAAATAACTTTAATTTTTGAAGTCGGTGGCAAAAAAACAAAAAATCAAAACGAAAGACCGACTTCCGAAATTATATTTATGCAACTACAACCTCGCAAATAACCCCTGAAATATTTTATCAAAATCAGTAATTAATTATTCACCATAAAATCAAACTTCAAATTTAAATCTGATTTACATATTATATAGCTAATGACATTCCGTTTTTGATCACATATTATGGCTGACCATACCGCGGTTCATCAACTTTGCTTTGATGTGTAATATTATTAATTACAATATTAAAGTGGATGTTATTAAAATAGTTTGCTCATTGCAATTATGTTAAATTGATTTATGAAAAGTACATTTATTACTAGCGGACGTCACGCGGTTTCACCCGCGTAGTTCCCGTTCCCGTAAGAGTATTGGGATAAAATATAGCCTATGTTACTCGCTGATAATGTAGCTATCCATTGCTGAAAGAATTTTTCAAATCGGTCCAATAGTTTTTAAGTTTATTCGTTACATACAAAAAAATAAAAATACAAATCTTTCCTCTTTGTAATATTAGTATAGATGAAGAACTTGTTAATCAGTTTTTGATTTTATCGGTTTACCAGGCCGTTTCTCAAAAGGTTTTTCATTAGAAGAATAATGATGTGGCATTTTCAACTTCCTGGTTTTTCATTGAGTAAATCTAAGATCTGATGAATTTAAAATGAAGATCTTCTGGTTTATTGTGAACTAGCGACTCGCCCCGGCTTCGCACGGGTATAAACCGGGTTATTATACATATAAACCTTCCTCTTCAATCACTCTATCTATTAAAAAAAACCGCATCAAAATCCGTTGCGCAGTTTTAAAGATTTAAGCTTACATAGGGATATAGGGATAGAGAAAGCGACTTTGTTTTAAACTATGTAGTGAAGCATTGGAATTCGTTACTACGGCGTAGCAGACGGCTATGAGATCGTAGCACAATGTCAATTGAACAAGATTTTTTTTTCTTTCAGTAGTAATATAACGAACTGCTTCTTCTTTTCGTGTGGTTACTGACTAACCTGGTGTCAGCCGCCCATGGGCCCCGGGCCGCCCATGGGTCCCTGACTTCACATGCCGTCGAAAAATAGCTTTCATGCAGTTTTCCTCACGATGTTTTCCTTTACCGTTTTTGAAACAAGTAATAATTATACAATACGCACATGATTCCAAAAAATCAAAGGTGCGTCTTGGGTTTGAACTCTAAACCTATGACTTGGCAGTCTGACGGTCACACCACTAGGCTATCACTGCTCTAACGAACTGCTTATTTCAAATATTAATTTACATTACAATATTCAATACAAATAGTAACCAGTTTATAGACATCTGTACATTTCCGTGGAGTACGCTCACAAAAATGTCCACTTTCAGTATTAAAAACCGGCCAAGTGCGTGTCGGACCACCACAATGAAGGATTCCGTAGTTGGGATGAATTTATCCCAAAAACAAACTTAACTTTAAGTTGAAAAATATGTTCCCCCATACGGAATGTATGGTAAAACATGTTTTTGCAACTGCAAAGTTAAGTTGGTCAATTATTACTCGTTAACTTGTAGAGCCTACTTAGCTGTGATAGTTTTCCTTTTAATTTCGTTATATAAACTACTGTTGTGATTTTTTTCACACACCCAAAACCAACCATTAAGCCGGTAGGGGGGGAACACTTCACTCTAACAAAAATTAGCACTTTAAAGCTTAATATTTCGCAAACGGATCCCTGAATCCAAAAATGGTTTTCACAAACTTACAATGTTTTTGAAGGACTTTTCCAATGATACCCCCCACCATGGGTAAAAAAAACAAAAAAAAACATCACCAATTTACGTGTATGAGAGGTACCATATTTTTTTTTTTTTTCATAATTTTGTTTTACCACTTTGTCGGCGTAATTAATATGTATACCTATGCCAAATTACAGCTTTCTAGTATGAAGGGTCTCGGAGCTAGACCGCGGACAGACAGACAGACAGACGGACATGACGAAACTATAAGGGTTCCTTGTTTACTACGGAACCCTAAAAAGCAAAACATAATTACGAAAAAGGCAGGTCTTCTACAAATATTGCAACCAAACCATACACGTGTCTACGAAAAAGACCGAAATACACACTGCTTTTAATGTTATTGCAAGATGCAATCGGTTTATAGATACGGCAGCAATTAAAAAATATTCCACCTTGCCTTCGCTGTAGCGCTTTAAAAATAAAAACATTGAAACGAAGGGAATTTGATTAAAGCGCTGTTGTCGGGACATCGCCGTCGATCGCCAGTCTGCTGCACGATTGTAATACGTTTACTGTGACGTAAGTGAATAAGGGCAATATAATAGTCAGTTATCAAGTCTGACCTTCACGCTATAAACGGTTTTAAGTGAATGTCTACCCTTTACGTGTACGTAGGTTGCCAAGGCAATTTGCGATGTATCGGGTCAATGCAATTAATGGTTTTATTGGACGCAGGAAGGACAGTATTGTCACAAGAGGTTTTATGCGGTTTTAAAACGTAATGGTTTTCGTATCATTAAAATACTATACTTTTAGCTCGTCCTGCCTTTCCTTCATATCTATATTCCCAAAAGTTAATTCGGCTTTTACAATACTAAAACAACTAATTTGACCAAGCCGCTGAAATCTTTTGATTGATTGAAGTTAGCATATTCAGCCTATAATGTTCCCACTGCTGGGACACAGGCCTCCTCTCTGTGAGAGGGAGTGGGCCGTAATCCATCACGCGGGCCCAGTGCGGGTTGTCACATGTTTACGAATATTTCGGTTCTAGGACATGCCGGTTTCCTCACGATGTTTTCCTTCACCGTTTGAGAGCAGTGACGATGAAATAATTTACACAAAGGAAAGCGCCTGTCTGGGTTCGAACCTACGACCTACAACTCGTAAGTCGCGGCCGTTACCAAGGCCATCACTCCGTGTAGTTACTACTTACTAAGTTATTACTTAGTACTGACAATTGCTGCGCTATTTACGATTGATTTTTGTAAATTTGGTCTAGTGTCGAACAGACAAACTTGTTAAACGTATTGCTAATTATTTGCATTTCTGTAAGTATCTATAGCCCCCACGACAATGCATTTACAGTTACTAAGTAGTAAGTTTATTAATTACTCTTTACTCTGGGTGCTAAGTCTTCCAACATACGCACAACTTACCTTATCGTAAGTAAGACGGGCTTGTCCACGTCCAAGCGTGTATTTGTCGTACGGATCACATCTATATACGAATACTAGCAGCACCCCGCGGTTTCACCCGCATAAGTCTCGATTCCGTGGGAATATCGGGATAAAAAGTTTCCTATTTGTTAATCCAGGTTATAAACTATCTCTATAATAGGTTTTCCAAAGGAGATGTCCGCTTTTTGTAGGGACGTTGGTTTTTTATTCCGAGAAAAATCTAACCAGCATCAAAATAAATCTAAATAAAAACGACAAAATATGGAACTAGGAACCACTGAAATAATATTTTTAGACCCCTCCATTTAAGAGAAAAATTATAAACTATTTAAAGTACAAACATTTTATATGTTGATGGCAACTATGACAAATATGATATAAATTGATACAAGGTACATATCATTACTGTCAATCAATTGATAGTGATGACAGTAACATGTGTCAATTTTGACAAGTTTACTATTTTATGGGGTGTGCTCATTATATTATCCTAGATAATTTAGAAAGGTTTGTTCGTTTTAGGAGTAAATTCTTACTAAAAATAAAAAACGATTTTTCTCAAAATTGGAGGTCTTTAAAAATGTATGATATAGTTAGAACCACTAGTTTTTGGGGTGTCTATCCAAATATATTTAACTTATCCTGGTTAGAATTATTGAATAATAAAAAACCATTTTAGGACATGTCCTTTCATCCAAATCCGATCAGCAGTTTTAGAGTGAAAGAGTAACAAACATCCATTCATCCTCACAAACTTTCGCATTTATAGGTAAAAAATATTAGTAGTCAAAATAAAAGCTTTTTACTAAATGCATATGAAAGTATATACGGAAAATATTACAATTTTAGTTTTATTAATTTTTGATGTCTTTCTGTCTGTTTGTTCCGGCTAATCTCCGAAACGGCTGGACTGATTTTGACGGGAAAAGTCCCGTCAAAATCAGTCATCTGCTGAAACATCAGCTATCTGCTAGTGAAAGCACTAGCAGATAGCTGATGTTATAAGAAGTAACTTAAGCTACTTTTATGTGTGTATGCCAGTCGTCCTGAACTCCTCCTAAACAGCTGGACCGATTTTGATGATTTTTTTTATGAGTGTTTGAGAGGGTGGATGGTTTAGATTTACAATCGGAGGTAGGTGGAGCTGTTTGGGCAGGACAACAAGTGTCAGGTCCGCTTGTATGCTTAAAAATGGATGTCAGTATATGTGTAGGTGTATATCTCTTTGACATTAATAGACTTCGACACCGTTTGACCAATCACCCTGAAAGTTGGCACATATAGGAAAATATTTTTCATGGATAAGGTTCTTATAGGTTTTTTCCGAACTCCACGCGGGCGAGGCCGTGGCCAAAAGCTAGTAAAGTATAACTATTTTCTTAATACCCCTCGGCAAACTTCGTGTTTCGTCAGTCGTCGGATTTCTATCAGTTGCCCTTTGCACTCAATGCAGTCCGGACGCTCTCAATCGACTTGGAAGTATATAGAGTTGTTAATACTCTTTTAACTTAATGTAATTTATTTTAAAAATGGGAGGAAAGCTGCTAAAGTAGTAGCCATGAAAATAATTTTGCAGCACTATTGGAAATAGTTTTGTATGTTTCAAAACAAAACAACAATAAAGTACTTAGTTCTGAATTAAAATTATTATACACGATAAATCTATAAAAGTTTATATTATATCCATGAGAAACGAGCGTAGTAAGCGCTGCCGCTACCGCGGCAGCGCTTACTACCCTCACTCGACTCACGCGGTTGGTCACAGTTCTAACCTAACCTAACCCATTTCACCCAGTTCACAATTTTTCGACAGATTATGATCTAACGGAAATAATACCGATAGATTGTGAACTAACGGTGCTCACAATCTTACGGTGACATATGCACCACATAAATGATCTATTTACCAATCTATCTACTCGGCAAGCTCATGTAAAAGTTAAATCCTTACTAATATTATAAATGCGAAATAGTATGAAATAAAACAAAAATATTAAAATGAAGCAAACATTTTGTCCTTTAATATTATGAAATAAAACAAAAACATTAAAATGAAGCAAACATTTGGTCCTTTGATATTATGCAGCACATAAAAAACTTAATGGTACCGGTGTGAAACGCGAAGCAAATAACGTTGAGCAAACTGTTGAATTTAAACTTCAGTTCGTGTATGTTAATTTGTAAATACGTCAACAAGTTTGTTTAAATGTGGCTCCCATGTTAGTTCTCAGGAATATCCACAATTTCCACATCCAGGCTAAGACAATATTAGCCCTAATTAATTCGCAAACAATGCTAGTTCCGGGTTCAGTTTCACGAGCGCTTTGAGCTTTGTCAATAGTCCCGGTATTAGTGATGTCACCAGCCGGAGGCGAACGTCACTTTGGGACTGAATAGATCGTGTTTTCTTAAACGATTTGATTTTGGAAAGTATGTGCTTTATGTGTCACAGAGATTCAGTTTGAGCCGATGCATAATTTTCCATCCACTTGGCATTTGGCTACAAAACAATGATGCACTTAATCAGCCTATAGTGTCCCACTGGTTGGACACTGGCCTGCTCTCTTCGAGGGCCCAGTGCGGGTTGGTAGATGTCACATGTCTTCGAATTTTTGTTTCTAGGACATAGGTGTTGCTAGTTTCCTCAAGATGTTTTTCTTCACCGTTTCGAGACCAGTGGTGATAAAATTATTTAAACAAAGTAAAGTGCCTGCTTTCGAACCCACGACCTATAAACTCGTAAGTCGGGGCCGTTACCACTGGGCCAGCAATGATCTATATCAATTAATGAAGCACGGTCTACCTAATTAATAATATACACTTTTTACTGTGTGGATATATGTGTGACAGAAGTCGGATAGTTAAGACTGGACACTACTACAACCCATTCCCGGATGGTGGAAGCTCAATATTTGTGACCAATATTAAATCAATAGACCAATTTGATGTCAAAACTAATTTAACAATGTTTAACCTTAGGAAAATTAAATAAGGAATTTAATCTAGACCCGCAGCGGGTCTAAACCGGCCACATTAAGCAATTCCTCTACAAGCAATTCATTTTCTGAATTCCCAGCAATTCCTCTATGGTGACACATATT
The DNA here is from genome assembly GCA_963680765.1 of Agrochola lychnidis. Taxonomy (NCBI): domain Eukaryota; kingdom Metazoa; phylum Arthropoda; class Insecta; order Lepidoptera; family Noctuidae; genus Agrochola; species Agrochola lychnidis. The sequence continues at coordinate 6,981,227 of OY796848.1, forward strand.
TTAGCTGAATCATATTGAATTTAATTCAAATCAGAATCATATTTGGTGTAAAGATAGGCGCATGAAAAAATTAAGATCGTTATTTTACCGGATAATTTTTCTTTACAGTTTTTATTAACCAAATGAGATTTTTATTTTTGTTTCTACAGTTTAAATGTTATTTCTTTAAAATACAAAACTGTCAAACAAATGAATTGCGTTATATGAATTGAACGCAGATAATATTATGAATTGTCAGTTTGTGACAGTTTGTGTGATTCATAATATTATCATATTATGATTCTCCCAAAGCGGCCGTTTTAGGCCTCCTGGTTGAAACACGATTCTTTCCCATTCATTCGTAGATTAAAATGACAGAAGCCTGGAAACCGCCCACTTCATAAAACCAGAACAATTCCTTACAAGCGTTGTCGTTGTATTGTTTGTGAGCGGAGTTTGTGGACAGATTTAACGCTTGGTGGCACCTCGCTTACTATTACTTCGACACACATCGTAAATGTCAAGAACATTTTACAACTGAAGCAGTTTTATGAAGTTACGAACATATTTAATTTTGGTAATATTAGAAAAAAAATATGAAGACTACCTTGTTGGTCTATTATAGTGATCGCAAGCGCGACTACTGAGCGTGAGGTCCAAGATTTGATTCTTAAGTCGGGCAAGGTATTATTGGGTTTCTCCTGTAGGAATTTCACAGTAGCAACCCGGTGTCTGGATTGGTGTCCGGTTGATGGCAATAGGCTTGCTTCTATTACATAGGAATTAGACATAACAGGTGAAATGTGAGTGTACTACATATACACCTCTAGTCTCCCCAATTCTTCCGTGAATATAGTCGTAATGTAGGTAGATAAAATGACGCTGAAATTTTATCAGTGATTTTATCTTTCAATTATTTCTGACTACATTCTCTTTTACAAAAGCCTTCGCTATATAAGGGAAAATGTCGGAATATTATATTTTTTACTGAAAATTTTCTTAGAAATTCATTCCGCGTCAGCTGCCGTCACCCACAATAGCGTTATCTTAACGTCATATCCTGTTCGGAATAAACTTCAAACCACAACAATAGGTAAGAGGAACATGAACAATCACGACATTACCTGCTACAAACTCAATTCTTGGGAAAGGAAGTCTGTAACCGACTTCGATCTTATATGTAATCAAAAAATCTCGGCAGAAATAAAATTGTTGTCTATGACATTTCTTCTTCAAGGAGAAAGTAGTGTGATGTTTGTCATATTGTCAGTATGAATTAATATTTACATAAGTATCAATTCATATTGTTGTACGTACCTACAGATAGTGTCGAACTAATCTACTATTACTCGATAATTTATCAAATTAAGGAGATAGTCAGTCAAGTTAATTATTTAAATTTCTTGTATTTATTTTTTATTACTTTGTATTTAATTTTTTTTCTTTTGTTTTTTTTTCCATATTAATTAGTTCATTTTGCCTTACTTGGGAAGAGACTAGACCCCACGACACAGGGAATCGTAGTGTGGGGTCCAGGGAATTTGTACAAATCTAGTGCTTAAGATGCTTATGTAATCTGTGACTCGTTTTTTATATTGTACCGTGTTTTTCTGAACTGAATGAAGTTTTTTTTTACTTGTGTTAAACCTTATTATGCTAAAAATATTTGGACGACTATTATAATCTGTATATTGTCATCATAATATCACAAAAGAGTGCGAAACCATCAAAACTAACCACAATGCAGTAAACAGAATCCCCTTTGTCAAATAAACACATATAAGTGCGCCAAAAATACTCCCCTGCCAAATACTACCAAAAACCTTTTGTGTAATTCAATATTGTCACTCGTCTCGCATTTCAATGGAACTCGAAAATATATTTTCAATGTCCCACGTTCACAACAAGTGCGTGAAAACAAAATGCAGCAATTTCAGAGCGCAGAGGTGATCCCAGCCGGATTACATTCTGAGCACCCTTGACAAGCTTTATTGAGTTACGATGCATTATTAAGCAGCTTTGCTTTCAAAGCAGATTACGTACAGACAGGTATTTTGCTCTCCTTGCAAAGACATACAGTCAGGGACATTTATCAAACTGACACACTACGCCAATTTGAGGTGTTATAGACATTTGATAAACATCAAAGACAGACAATTGTGATTTGAATATATGTATAATTTCAGTTAGGTAATCAATTTGATAAACAAATAATTTCCCTGACTCTACATATTGACCAGTGTAACCTGAACCTTCTTATTGAAGCTCAAATATTGCTCGATTCAATATAATTAATTTAAAAAAATCGTTTAAAACAGTCGTGCGTATGACAGGGTTTATATTCGTGGTGAGGTGACTATTATTCAATCCGAAGCAATTAATACACATCGATCGGTAAACTTCGTTCGGCATTTACCCTCGCATTTATGTTCAGGTCGGCACGGCACTATTCAAGCTAAGCCATGCAGCTCTTTCCCGAAACTATATTCGATTTTGCCACTCTGCTGTGCCAAATCATGCCGACCCGAACAAGTGGCACCTCTAATGTTTTGTCGCACATTTTTTGTTACTGTTTGTTTTGTTGAAAATGTTCGTAAATAGTGTGTGTACTTATGATCGAAACGTTGCATTATCATATGATTCGTCAGACTATCATTTATAGTTACACCACTATGCATCGCAAGGAACGCATTTCCACAGCATTTATTCTACTTTCATGCCTCTCTTGTCACATCCAACATTCACAAAAGAGGAAAACAATATTTATCCTATTTCAATGGAAATGACATCGCAGTACCTATTATATTGTCAACTCGGCATTCATTTGCATTTCGATTGCAATGCAGACTGCTACGCGGTTACGCCGTAGCTTTGTAGACGGCTACGGCGTAACCGCGTAGCAGCTAATACAATCGATTGAACTATTATAATATTTGAAATACCAGAAACCGCATTTGCTTGGTGCGACGCATTGGCAACAATTCTCAGATCCAAATATGAATAATCAAATAGAAATTGCACTGCGACATATTAATTTAATTACAATCTGAGTCATTTCAGTCCATTACGTGCAATATACTTCAATTAATTGACACGAATGCATCAGATTTTAGAAAAGAAAGAAAAGGAAAGAAAAATAAGTTTATTTGTCACAGAAACACGTGCATAAAATAAAATAAAACAATAGATTTAAATATAATCACAAGCACAAAACAGAAATATGCGGCAGCTGCTGGCACGTCATGACTGTGACAAGAAGGCTTCCACTCAGCATGATGCAGTGCTATGGGGCACCCACAGCACAGCGCTGATTTTCAGTGGTCACCCGAAAAAGCTAACTAGCTAACAAAAAAAAGGTAACGAAAAATCTAGCTTGCTTTAGCTGTTCCAAACTTGCCATGAGTGCATAGAAATAGTTGAGTACACTAGACACATTTGGGGAATTGGCGAAAAAACGCATCGCGAAAACCATTTCATAGTAAAGAAAGTGAATATTTCAAAAAGTGAGACAGAAACACGATGGTGAAAGCGTGGAGCAATAAAACTATTAAAAATATTTGAAACCTGTATTTTTCTTTTTGAAAAGCAGCGCTATTTAGATTTTCACTCGTTTTAATTGATGTTGACTTTTGCCCGGTATTTTGTTCATTTGGAAATTCGAATTGTAGAGGAATTTTTTACAGTTGTAAAAACATCCTGTGTGATATTCTTTTCTTTTACGTTTGACTTAATTTTGTGTCAGTGGTTTATATTATAACTGTACAAAATACGGTACTGTATGTGTCAAGTGTGGATGTGACTGCGTTGTTGGTTTAGATCGCGAGAGCAACTGCTGAGTATGAGGCCCTGGGTTTTAATCTTAACTCGAACTAAGTATTTTTCGGTTGTCCCATCAGTAGTGGGCTTAAAACGGCCACATTAAGCAATTCCTCTAAAAGCAATTCATTTTCTGAATTCCCAGTAAATCATTACCAATTCCTCTGTGGTGACACATATGAGCTATGAGCTGAATCATATTCAATTCAATTCATATCAGAATCATATTTGGTGTAAATATTGCCGCATGAAAAAAATTAAGACCGTAATATTACCGGATAATTTTTCTTTACAGTTTTTATGAATCAAATGAGGTTTTTATTTCTTATTTCTACAGTTTAAATGTTATTTCATTTTAATACAAAACTTTCAAACAGATGAATTGCCTATTATGAATTGAACGCAGATAATATTATGAATTGTCAGTTTGTGACAGTAATATTATCATATTATTTTAGGCCCCCAGATATTCCTCAAAATTGTGCCCGGATAGTGGCAATAGGCTTGCCTCCTTTGTGAAACAAAACTGGTGAAATGTGGGTATAGGAACTGTACACCTCTGCCCTCACCCTGCACTTTATATTGTGTGATTAAAAATAAAAAAATCTAATAAAAAGTGTAAAGAGCGATGTAAGAAATTAGCAGGGAGTGTGCCTCACGGCTGCGCAAAAAGGCCCAGTTCAGCAAAAATGCCAGACAACAATAAGTGCTTGACGCTGGTTTTCAACTGGACCTGAAAGTGTGATGTGACGGATGTAAATCAGTTTTATGATGTAACGTGTGTATGCATACTTAAATAAAATAAATCTGTGTCAGATAAAAAAAAAAACGAATGTGTTAGTACAAAAATAGTGTGATCGTGCATAAAAGACAAAAAGAGAGAGAGAGTAGCGATTCACCCAAGAATTAATTGTACCTACACCATGTAATTAATAAAGCATGCGTTGTAAGTCCCTCAGTGCTTATGTACAATAGACCAGTCTTCCGCAAGCTAACCTTTAAGGCGATAATCGTATAGCACGGCTCACGACTCGATCGCTCGATGCGTGCGTTTTGACCAATTAAATAGGATACACGAAGCATATTTTAGTTGTGTTCGTATTAATATAATGATGTATAGAAGTGTGACACTCACTAGGCGCGTACTATCCTCACTTGTTTGTGAGATGATATTTTAATGGGCACGGCAGTTCATACAATGTTATCAGAGCTTTTTGTTTATTGCTATCGCAACTTTTGCAACTGTAATAAAAATAAGTTTACTAAGTACCATTGTTATTTAGTGGGAATGTCGTAAAATTCGGTTAAACAATAGAACGGCTTAATAGAAGGGCTATAAAATACGTTTGCAAATTTTTTTTTTACCCTCCCCTGTACTCACAGTATTGCATATTGTCTCTAAATGGGCGAACCCAGGACGGGGTGTGGTAGCTGCGCTGCCGCGGAAATATTTTCTTAACTGAGCATGCATAAAGTTTGTTCACTGTACCTAAATAAATTATCTTAAAGAGCAATTCTTGTATATATGTACTTATATATATAATCTGAATCTCGGAAACAGCTCCAACGTTTTTCATAGTATGCAGGGGGTTTCGGGGGCGATAAATCGATCTAGCTAGGTTTCATTTTCAGAAAACGAACAAAAAAAATCCTGTCATCCAGATATTAAAACTCTTATACTAGCACTGGTAAAGACTTCTATTCTTATAATAGCATTCCACAAGCTTTGGTATAATCAAGATTACTTGTTTTTACTTAGGCTTGTAGTACAATATAGGATTAAGTTATAAGTCTTGTAATACTCAAGATCATTTGATCTTATGACTAAGGTTTAAAGTTCACTACAAGATGAGGTTATAAGACAGTTGTAGGACATAAGTGCATGTAGCAAGACTTTGTAAAATTTCTGCTCCTGTAGTCATCCAGATATTTAAATATTAAGCTAGCTTGATGTAATATTATTATCACGTCTTTTAATAATTAGCTAACATATTCTTTACAATTTTATTATTAAATCCTACGCCTCTTGTAAACTGAATTGTTTGTAAACTGAATACAAGCCCACGTCGGCCGCACTAACACATGATTCCCGGTCTATTGGAAGTTATTGGCAGACACATCCGCTTTGCTTCATAAGTTTGCTGCCCACCTGCCGCGGACAAATACTGGGTTTTCCTGCCTGAGCCACGCTTTCAATTAATTTCTCTTTTCATACAATTTGTTACACTGTACTGAATAAAATTCACTGAAGCACTATGTACAGACAAACTATGTTCTTAATGTCCCTCGGCAAACCTCGTGTTTCGTCAGTTGTCGGATTTCTATCAGTTGCCCTTTGCACTTGGTGCAGACCGGACGCTCTCAATCGACTTGGAAGTATATAGAGTTGTTAATACTCTTTTAACGTAATTTATTAAAAAGTGGCAGAAAAGCCGCTAAAGTCGCAGGCACGACAGATAGGAAAATAGTTTTACAGCTCTATATAGTTCCCACGGAAATCAAAACAAAACAACAATAAAGTACTTAGTTCTGAATTCAAATTATTATACACGATAAAACTAATAATTGATGGACATGGAAATTAGCATTCGTTTGTATTCGGAAATCCGATGATACGAAAATAGAAATAGGTACTGTAAGTTGTAGTGCCGACAACGACCTATGAATTTATACTCGTCCTTTGTTTTTACAAGCTTTTTTATCTCACAAATAAAATATATAAAATTGTTTTTGGTACGTAAATGTAATTAGAAGAAAGTACTCATTATCCCTTCACAATATTGAACACTTTTTTATTAGACCCTGCATGATCTATAGTAAAATTTACTTCGTGTAAAACAGCGTGATTTTGAATTATTTAAAAGGAAAGAACAATAAATTAGTTCATCACAAAAACAAAGGCTTTTTGAAAAAAAAATATTGAGTAAATATTCTTTTAGTTTTGTAAGAAGAAAAATAAATAAAGCTTGTAAAATGAATAAATATTATTAATGAAGTTCCAATTCCATCATATTTAATGATGGAATTGGAACTTCATTAATAATATTTGTTTTTTTTGTATACACTTCCGGACTCCTAAATCAAGCCACTGTTCTTTTTTATGTTTATAGGCCAAAAATATTACAATAATGATAAGTCAGAGATTTTTTTTGGCCCGTTTTGATGCTGACTAAGGAATTACTATAGTTCCTTTGGAACAATGACAAACGGAAATGATAGTGACTGATTGACTTCTAGACAACATTTTTTTTTGTACTACCATTATTTAAAAATCCTATAAACAACGAGCAGTGGTGGCCCAGTGGTAATACGAGTTGTAGGTCGTAGGTTCGAACCCAGATAGGCGCTTTACTCTGCTCTCAAAACGGTGAAAGAAAACATCGTGAGGAAACCGGCATTTCCTAGAACCAAACAATTCGAAGACATGTGACATCCACCAACCCTACATCAACCATCTACTTCCTCTCACAGAGACGAAGCCTGTGTCCCAGCAGTGGGACGTTACAGGCTGATTTTGCTATTATGCATAAAACAAAAATATGCAGCGTGACTCGATACAGTTGTCCGGGAGTGTATTTGCACAAGCAGTCGCCTGATGATTAACCACATTACTCGATGCTTATTTGCTTTAATGAAATATTTCATATTTGCACAGAAATGTTGAATCGTATTATCATCTTATTGCAATCCGCTTTTCAGTTTCAATTAAAATATTGCATTGTTATGGTTTGGTTTATTAATTGCTTTTGTGGCAATATTTAATAAAAAGCAGTAGATCTTTGACAGTCGTTACGGGTAATCTGAAGCCCAAAAGTCTGACAACCAGTCTTACCAAGGGTATCGTATTACCCAGTTATTGGGTTGTGGAGCTCAGATAGGCAGTCACTCCATATAAATACTGCTATTCAGCTTCATCCGGTAAGACTGACCCGAACATAGTTGGGAAATAGCTAGGCAGATTGATTTAATGAATAAAGCAATATATTTTTCTGTATATTTTTTTTTTTAGGTTTACTGCAGTGTCAATAATCGAGGTCGAGTTTGGAACTGAAATCCTAACTAATATTATAAATGTGAAAGTCAGTTTGTTTGTTTGTTACGCTTTCACGGGTAAGACGGCAGATCGGATTTGGCTCTCGCGCTTGTTTCGACCTTAACCTCGCTAGTACGTTCCATATTCTATGTTATGGGGTTTGGTTTCCGCACTTAGTCCGTCAAGTGGACCATTGTGCGTGGGCCATGGTGGCCGTTTGGTGGTTATTCCAACCAGCCCACCTCCCTCCAGAAGTTAATTAAAACTCCTGGTCTGTTCAGAACATCTGTGAAAGATCTGGGTGACCCGATTTTCTGTTCTTATCTAGGTGACGCATGTGCATTCAAAGAGCACGTGCGCGACGGTTTCCTCAGTCTCCATGCAGCCTCGCTAGTACGTTTCCGTGGGGTAATTTCCGGCCTCCAGGCGGACGAAGCCGCTGGCGGAAGCCAGTCTTTTATACAAAGAGAACTTAAATACATTTTTAGGATATTTCCTTTCATCGCTATTTGCAAGGCTTAGGGGAAAGTTTGACGTTATAACTCAATACGTAAAAACCGGGGGAGGTTACCGAAATTTGTGCTCAATTTTTATGAAACAAAAAGTACAATTAGTATTTCCATCGCAGAGCACGGGAGAGTTTTTTCTGAAACCTCTAGAATGCTGGTCGGAGATTTTAATTACAAAACTAACGCGGACTAAATGGTTGAATAATGATTTTTTACGTGAAAGTTTTAAATTTTTTTCTCGATTTTTCAGTAGTCGGATTTTAGTTTTTGAACATGTTTTCTATTTAAATTATTTTGGGATTTTAATTTCGTTATAAAGTTATTTGCAGAGCAGCTTTAAATTCTGTTTGTTTGGGTTTTATTTTTATAATAGGTATTAATATTACAGCCGCGCCGTACGTAGAACAGTCTCACTTTTGCTTGTTTTTAACAGTTTAATCATGTTTATTTACTTAGTCAATATGATATATATACATATTTGTATTGTGCTCGTCAAGCTCTTTCATTCAATACCCAATATGGCACAATAAAAAAAAAACACCGGAGCAGAGCTCGGTCGCCCAAAGTTTAGAACAAGATGGCTACCTTAGAAAAATTACAAAACAGCATGGAATTAGTAAGTACCTACTGTCATGGCAGTATGGAATTAGTAAGTACCTACTGTCATGGCAGTATGGAATTAGTAAGTACCTACTGTCATGGCAGTATGGAATTAGTAAGTACCTACTGTCATGGCAGTATGGAATTAGTAAGTACCTACTGTCATGGCAGTATGGAATTAGTATGTATTTTTTATGGAATTAGTACGAACTATCCTCTATTATTAAATGAGCATACTCTATTTTCAACCGAGCAGAGCTCGGTCGACCAGGTACTTAAGATTTATGTAACAATCGATTGAGGAGTTCCTAACTAAGTACCTACTTTCTGGCTAAACTAACAATTTCATATCTTCATTATGATAATTTATAGTTTAGAATTTTTTTAAAACACATATATGTCCCCTTCAAAATGAAAGAAAGATTCACTCACGGAGAGAAAAAGAGTCATGGAAATGAACGATTGATAAACCGAGAAATAACCAAAGTGGTATTTGGCAGACCATGTAGGTATGTAGGATGCATCAGGACAGATGTGCCAGTGTCGTTATGCAGTGGGAACCTGAAGACGGGCGTCGTCACCGAGGGAGGCCGAGGAAACGCTGGCCTGATGACTTATGCTCGGTTCCTTTATACGAAAAACAAATCGTTTTTCTCACCAGTGGTAACTCTTTTTGTTGCCAAACTGGGCATCTAAATAGATTCGTAAGCTAATTTTACCTGTGCTAAAGCTATGAGGTCTTTGCTTCATAATTGGTAAAGATACAGGAGTCTTAATTTTAACCACTAACGGTCCGTAGAATTATAGGAATCGGCCATTACAGAGAAAGCAACACATAGGGAAGAGCGGAAAGTAGTGTGGGAGATCTTTGCCCCCCCTGGCTGGAGGTTTTAAGTGTAGTAGCTTAAGGCCCCACAGGAAAGCCCGGTTAAGTAGTCATGATCTCAGAGGTCAACTACGAGATGCCCGAAATAAAAAAAAAAATCTTTGCCCGGCATTGGAAAAAAAACAGGTTGAAAAAAAAAAAACACGGATAATTACGTAACAAAGTTTTAGTCCCAATGCGTCTCATTCATTTTGACAATTCAACAATATTCATTGCGTTATTTACGTTGTTGAGCAAACGAACTTTTCAAAGATGTGAAGCCAAAGATTAGATATTTTCTTCAAAATCCCAAAAAATATGTGATACCTACTTTATTGGAAAGCCGGCAACTCATTATCTAAATCATTCACAAACTCTACTCGATTCACGCCATTATAAATAAATACAGTGTGAGTCTTTATAATGTGCAAATATCGAAATGAGGGAATCTATGCTTAAATTTATCGACGGAAAAGATATTTCAAAAATCTAAATTTTTTTATGGAATTTTTAGAAACGGTATAACTTTTAAACTTATTGATCTATCGCGATGAAACAAACTCCATAATGATTGGAAGTAATTAGGCGTCCTCATAAAATGAAAATTGTGGAAAAAAAACTACTCTCAACTGAAAAATAAAACAATGTTATTTACCAAATATATGTTTTTTCTTTTCATAATTTTTTACAATAATCGTAAAATTTCTCAATCAGACGCCAAAAAGAAAATAAAAATTAAGATATTTTTTAATATTTTTTCCGTCGATAAAATTAAGCATAAATTCCCTCTTTTCGATATGTGCACTTCATAACGACTCGCACTGTATGTAGTGTACTATAAATGGATGTCTAGACGACTAGCCTGGACATCGTGTTCACGGAAATTCGCTTGGATTTCCTAGAAATTCTCGTAACCGTGTAGTTACTACAGCCGCGTCTGGGAGTGCATTTAATATTTTCGCTTTGTACCTAAAGCCGTGACGCTGCTGTCTATGCAAAGCATTTTGAGTTAAACTTTAGTCTTTTGCTGGAACGTTTAACATATTTTCTTTGACGAGGAACGAGAATAACTGTTTAAACGTCGCGTCGGAAAATCTTCCTGCCTACTTCTCATTCTTTTGGCGTTTACCTACACGCATTCAAAGTAGTGTATGTATGTTTTGATGGAGCATATCTCATAAATTTTGTTGTGTAACCACAACTAAAAAGTGAAAAATAAAAACTTTTTACAAAAAAAGAAAATAGTTCTTTTTACTATTGCGTAACGTTTCAGTGAAATGTTACCCAATAGTAAAACTGTTATATGATTACAATTTCCTTGCATTTCAGTTCTATATTCTATTTTACTACGTTAAACGAAAAAAATAAAACGCAAATATATGCAGCAAAGTTTTTTACATTTTCTCTGTCACCAAAACAAAACTAAAAGCTTTCAGTCAAATCAATCTGCTTAGCCGTTTCCCAACTATGTTGGGGTTGGCTTCTAGTCTAACTAGATGCAGCTGAATGCCAGTTTTTAAAAGCTAAAAGCTGTCTTAAGTATATCAGCAGTATTAATAATTGACATAATAAAGGACAGTTGCACTTATACCCATTAAATTCAGAATAACTAAAATAGTCTATTTACGACAGATTTGATTATAAAATAGGTACAGTCAGCCTCAAAAAGATGTACATGTGATATGTACATCGACAAGATAAGAAGTATGCCTTAGTGTCATATGCAGAATGCCATTTAAAAAAAATCAAAAAGTGTTTTCATAAATTATTAGTTGAGAAATATTACTATGCCCTAGATGATTACCTAAATGATAAAACACTGTAACTACTGTACCTATTAATAATCCAATGTATTGCATGCTTGTATTTTGTTTTGATATTTTTTATGTGTTGTCTATGGTAAATTTTGTTTTTCTTTATTTTGTATAATCCTCATTAATATTTGTATGACATCAATGACAAAACATGGCGCAATATATTGTTATGTAAGACCTTGACCTTTTACCTATGTTTTACAAATAAATAATTCTATTCTAAGAATTCATTTAAATGTCTATTTATTTTAAATGTATTCCATAATATTGTATCAATGTATATGTAGCTACAATCAAGAGCCCAATATGTAATATGTTCTGTGGCTACACATTCATCATCATCATCATCATCTACCTAGCCTTTTCCCAACTATGTTGGGGTCGGCTTCCAGTCTAATCGGATGCAGCTGAATACCATATTTTACATGGAACGACTGCCTGTCTGACCTCCACAACCCAGTAACTGGGTAATACGATACCCCTTGGTAAGACTGGTTGTCAGACTTAATAAGCTTCTGACTACCCGTAGCGACTGTCAAAGATCCACGAATGACAGCCGGGACCAACGGCTTAACGTGCTTTCCGAGGCACGGAGGAGTCTCGGTATTTTATGATGGTCACCCATCCACAGACCAACCCCGGTAAGCGTAGCTTAACCTGATGGATCGAATCATGCGGCTGTTATTACTTAGCCACGAGCTCCTCTCATTATTGAACAAAGATTGTAAACGGTTAAATTGTTGTTTTTTTGCTCGATGTATACAATATACATGTTTTTGAAGCTGACTGTACGTCTGCAAGGCGACGGCCGGGGTACTCCACCGGCTACTTCCTGCATAAACAAGTGAATTTGTCTCCGTTGAAATATATATAATGCTATTGTCGTGTACTTTCACGAATAAAACGATACGTTTGTCCGTCTATCTATTAACTATACCCAGACATTTTAGTCGTTTTGCAATGGTAGTCTAACCTCCAAACTTTGTTGATATGACGATGCAAGAAAGTCGTACAGACGAATACAGATGGTTCCCAAAAACAAACTTAACTTTGTAGTTGAATAACATGTTCTCACATACAGAATGTATAGAACGTATATAATGTAGTAATAGAATGTTTTGTAACTGCAAATATAAGTTGGTCGATTATTACTCATTAACTTGTAGAGCCTACTTAGCTGTAATAGTTTTCCTTTTAATTTCATTATATAAACTACTGCCGTGATTTTTTTCATATATCCAAAACCAACCATTTCGCTGGCAGGGACACACACACTTGACTCTAACAAAAATTTGCTTAATATTTCGCAAACGAATCCCTGAATCCAAAAATGGTTTTCACTCACTTACAATGTTTTTGAATGACCTTTCAAACGATACCCCGTGTACGTGACGCACAAGTACAAACGAATCTTTTCTTACTAATATTATAAAATGTGAAAGTTTGTGAGGATGAATAGATGTTTGTTTCTCTTTCACGCAAAACCTTCTAAACGGATTTGGATGAAATTTGTCACACACATAGTTTATAACCTGGATTAAAACATAGTATACTTTCATCCCGATATTCCCACGGGATCGAGACTTATGCGGGTGAAACCGCGGGGCGCTGCTAGTATTATAAATGTGAAAGTGAGTTTTGTTACGCTTTCACACTAAAACGGCTGAACGGATTTGGATTTAATTTGGCACATGGCTAGAACATGAACTGGATTAGAATATAGGATACTTTTTATTCCGATAGTACGTCCCGGGGGATAATTTTCGACCTTAACGCTGAAGCCGCGGCAAAAGCTAGTATGTTATATTACGTTGACATGATTTTCTAGTTATACTCCACGTCTGAGGATTGACTCCCAAAATTCAAGCCCTGGCTTAGTTTGGGAATCAATTTCTATGTATACTCCATTTGAAATAAGATTAGACGTTTTACAGTCCGTTCAACCGATTTTGACTTCGATACCGTAGGCATAAGGATGGCATTAAAAGCAAAAAAACAACGGACTTCAAAAAAAACAAAGTGAAAAATAACTTTAATTTCGGAAGTCGGTGTCTTTGGTTTTGAATTTTCGTTCTTTGTCACCGACTTCCAAAATTAAAGTTATTTTTCACTTTGTTTTTTGAAGTCGGTTGTTTTTTTTTTTGTAAAAGTTTTTATTTTTCACTTTTTTGTTGTGATACCTACCCCACATAAATTCGAATACCACTCACTACCTGCTATGTAAATAACAGTGACAGGAAGTTATCATATCATCCACATACTAAATGAGAAAAATACGTATTATTAAAGCTAACTCAAAAATTACCCAAGCAAAGTTAATAAATTTTATATGGGACCACCTCTGAAGTATGATCAACCAAACAAAAAAAGAATCATCAAAATCAATTCATAATTGACGGAGTAATCGCGTAACAAACATACAAAAAAAAAAAAAAAAACATACAGTCGAATTGAGAACCTCCTCCTTTTGGAAGTCGGTTAAAAAGTGGTTACAATGCCAACTGTTTACTGCAGTTGCCATTTGTCATGCCACCAACGCAATAGAAGTCAAAATCGGTTGAACGGACTGTAAAAAAGGTTTAGTTAAATGTTTAATCTTATTTCAAACGTAGTATAGGTAGGTACCAAATTCTTGTGAATGCACTCATTTGTGACAATAATATTTTTACTTGTACGTTTTAATGTTTGCCCGTCTATTCATTTGTGCCAATCTTGTCAAATTATTGTTCAGTTTAGTATTATATTGTTTTTTTTTTGCTTTTTAATTTAATCTTATACTAATAAACGAGCAATATTCGTTTATATATTTGTATTCACGTTCTCGATGTCGGCTCTAACGATTTCGATGAAAGTTCTAATGTAGAGGTTTACGGGGGCGAAAAATCGGTCTAGTTAGGTCTCATATCTGGGAAAATTCGTTTTCTCTATTTTCACAGCCTCGGGAATGTGATACAACGTTGGTATACCTGGACGATATGTTTATCTATTTTCACCCGAGCAGAGCTCGGTCGACCAGGAACTTAAATATTAAGTCCTGAATTAGTTTCTAGATTAATTTAATTATTTAAAGCTGCCTAATATTTGAGGATAAAGGTAAATAAATAAATATAAATAATTTATGTATGAACGTAAACGAGGCAAAAGGACTATGTAAGGATCGTAGCAGGTGGCGTTCTGTAGTTTCTGCCTACCCCCATGGGAAGAAGGCGTGAGTTTATGTATGTATGATGTATAAATAATTTATTTCACTCAACAAAAACACTTAATCTATGAAGTACAATTTTCAAGGTGTTTGATGGTTGTACAGCAGCAAGTATTAATGACATACCAACTCCCAAACTAAGTCAAGCTTGCATTTTGGGAGTTAGAGGTTCTACACAGGACTTATATAAACACAACCTTGTAGCCTATGAATTGACTTCCAACACTTAATATATAAGTAAATAAATTAAGCTAAAAATTAAATTTGGAAACATACATTGAGAAATTATTTAAAAAAAGAAGTAGTCGCAAGATTCACACAACTCAATATGAAGGGGGAATACAAGTGGCCACCTGTCGCTTTCATGTGCCATTCTGCCATCTTTTAACACAGCTAATTTTATTACCAAACTTTGCCTGTTACGCCATTTATGCTCCAGTTCTGGTGTCAATCTGGTTGGCGACAAGATAGTACTATATACTCTATTTATTATAGCATTAGAAAATAACGATAGTTATTGTGTAATATTGTTGAAATTCTTGTACTAATAGATTACATTGCTTTGTATTTATTGTGAAATAACAAAGTTTATTATACGTTTATTTCGAAATAATTGTTATTTTTCGCCGTCGGACTGCCAATTGCCAAGTCATAGGTCTCAAGTTCGAACCCAAGGCAACTCTGACTTTTCGGATTCATGTGCGTATTGTATTATTATCACTTGCTTCAAAAACGGTGAAGGAAAACATCGTGAGGAAACCGGCATGCCTGAGAGATATTTCTCGACGGCATATGAAGCCAAGTGAGAGGCCCATGGGTGGCTTTAAAACTCTGACACCAGGTTAGTCACTACCCACATGAAAAAAAATTCTGCAAATAAATCTTTGACTTTAACTTTGAATATCTGATCAAAGTTTAAATTCAAATTAACAATCGGAAAGAAAGGTATTTTATAATAGCTTCGGCGGTGTTATTAATTCCTGGAAGTTTTAATGTTTTAAGCTTTAATATTTTCATTCATATCTTATATTTGTTTTGTTGTTTATGTTTATAAACGTGCAGTATATATTCACGTGCAAATGAAGCCTCAGGGTTAGCGTGTAATTGCCTACATCATTACCGAAACAATAACGAATGTAAGATCTACATACAAATACCTATTATGGGACACGTTTTGTATTACTATGTGTCATTTGAGTTCGGCTGTTACACAAATAATTTCGTTCAGTTCGAATTTCATTCGGACGTTCATGTCAGTCGACTGTAATCAAACAATTTGTGAGAATCGCCCTTTAATTTAAGCGTGAACGTTAGCAATTTAGTTTCCGATTTCGATGAAAGAGGCATAGATTTGTCATTGAATAGTGTTTTGTTCTAACTACTCCTGTTTTGCAAAATCTATATAGGTAAATAAAAATCAATTGCTGTTCGTTAGTCTCGCTAAAACTCGAGAACGGCTGGGCCGATTTAGCTGATTTTGGTTTTGAAATGTTTGTGATAGTCCAGGGAAGGTTTAAACGGTGAGAAAATATGGAAAAACTAACGAAAAAATATATGAAGAAAATTCACGTTCTCATACATTTTGTGTGGATTGGCGTTTTTGATATCTCGGTAGGTAGGTAGGGTAGGTTGTAAGTTTAGGCGAAACGAAGTTTGCTGGGTCAGCTAGTATATTATAATATACAAATTTACAGACATGATGACCTTTTACGAGCTTAATGTACCGTAAACAAGAATACGTAATGTCTCTCTGCATAATTCATTAACGGAAAGCTCTCCGCTCATATTTATTAACATTCTCTCCGTACTATGTTTGGTACAATTTCAAAAGTTATTTAACATTCAAACGTTTACGGTCTGTTTTGTTCCCGTTTTTGTTTAGCCTCGCCTTGTTTAATAAATTCTTCTCTTTGTAAAAAACTCAGACCTCGTACTGAGGACCGCAAACGCTTTGGTTTCCAGGAATCTTGGGAGTGGCGAATTGACACTGCGTTGTGCTATTCACAAAATTTTCAGTAATCGCCTAGCTTTTTATAAGCGCTTGATGATTGGCGATTTTCGTCCGAGAAATGCTGCGGACGACACCAATCTCATTCAGGTAAAAAAAATGTGAAAGTTAATTTTGCGTTGCGAGAAAATTCTCGCAAAGCAAAATTAACGTTCACATTTTTTTTTTTAGGAATAGGCTGCCGGTAGCCCTTAGTCGGAAAACATAAAGTTATGAAATATATTTTGTACTTACCACTAATAAAAGTGTTTTGTTGTCACTTGGAAACGAAATTTAACAGCAATGAAAACATACACATACATAAACTCACGCCTCCTTCCCATGGGGGTAGGCAGAAACTACTGAACGCCTCCTGCTACGATCCTTACATACTCCTTTTGCCTCGTTTACGTTCATACATCTGGTCATATACGCACGCCGGTTGCGAGTACTACGCACCTGGCCTTTCTGAAGAACATCACCAATAAGGTCAGTATATGTCCTCCTAGGGCGTCCCCGCCCCGCCTTTCCCTTCACATCAGCCTTGTAACTACATTTTGTTAGTCGCCTTTCATTCATCCTCTCAACATGCCCAAACCATCTCAGCATACCCTTTTAAATTTTTGTCACTAAAAGTAAAAGTAAATTAATTTTAATTACGCCCCAATAAGGTTACATGATAATTAACAACTGAATACTTGTTTAAATCAGTATTTCTAGCTCTATGCAAAAAATATAGTGAGAATAACGTCAGAAAGCTAATTTCCGTATTTTAAAACGTTCTAAATCTAGTCGCAACAATCAAAAATTTTGGTTTCAACCAACATTTTTGACAAGTTTTTGACAAAAATGACCTCGAATTTATTCGAGGTCATTTTTGATTGAAATTTAAATTGGAATGCGAACGTTCTTACAACTACGGGAATTACCGGGTCGCAATTCAAATAAATTAATAATGTTTGTAAATAAGTAGAGAGACGGCGAGAGCTCTGCTCGGCCACACCAAGCTCTTGAGATGAGTGTTACTTGAGTAAGTGCCACTTGAGTACTCATTGGAGCAATACTCAAATAATATGTATCGCATGTCTTGCGCGGAAATGAATTGCTATCTTTTAAAATTGTATTTCGATGTGAGTTTTAGTTCAATATTTGATAGGAATCATTAAAAAAAATTACATGATTATGTTATTGACTAATAATGGGTGATTTTAGAATCGTCAGATAAATTTTACCACAAGAATAATTATGACAGTTTTTAGCTATTTCTAAAGAGCCATAAAAACCTCAGGTTACTAAATATATCCACGTCTATTGTATTTTATAATGGATTTCCGCAAGGTCACGCCTGAATCAATTAACTATCAGATAAAAGTTTTCAGACGGCTGAAAATCATAAAACAGAAACAAAAGAATCTTTGACTGCAAGGCGAAACAAAGTAGAAATTTTTACGGTTACTGAATCAATATGCAACCATTCCTTAAATCCTGATTCAAATCAAAACGTACGATTGAACTGTGTAGTATACTATCCCACATTTCATTCATAAAACTGTTCATTAACAGCATCCTTCCAATTCCTTCTAAGTTAATATTATTTCCACAAAAACAAGTTTCATTTTCATTAAAACATATCCATTCATCAAAATTCCTGCATAAAGTTTAATGAGCGGCTCTAGTAACTCTGACCCCGTCCACTTCTCGAGTTCGTCCGCACATGACCGTGCGCAACCTGCCTAAGGTCAAAGGGGGAGGCTAGACGAACTTGTTGCGCCCCTTCCCCTGACATTGCGAACTTTGTCATAACGATTTTAAGATACTTTTATTTACTTAACAAACTGCGGTCCTTCGTGCTTGCTATGCAACTTACTTTGGAATTTCAAGTGGCCGGTGCTTTCTTGAATGGGCTTGTTGAACTTGTGTCGATATTGGGGTATAGAGGAGGAAAAGTAACAGTAAGGATTTGATGGGTTTTTGCCTATGGTGTTGAAAGTATTTAACGATGGTATTTCGATGGCACCAAAATAAACAGCAAGTGTTTATTGTTGTGAAAAGTTTTGCGGGCTTTGAGCGCGGCGATCGGATCAAGAAATTCCGTAACTCCGCCTACCATGTAATGACGGTTCCCATGACAACGTGATGTTGTCATGGGAACGTAATTTTTGTTTTATGTCATCACGTCATCATCCCAAGTGTAGCGTTGACAAATAAGAAGTATGGAGGTTACAAATGCTATGCAATAGCTTTACCGCGGCAGTCCCCGAGTGCCACACGTTTTTTTTTTACTTTTTAGTTATGGTGGGTACACAAATTCGAATACCACTACCTGCTATGTAAATAACAGTGTCAGGAAGTTATTATAACATCATCCACATAGGCTAAGTGGGAAAATACTTACGTATTATTGAAGGTAACTCAAAAACTACCCAAGAAAAGTTAATCCTATACTATTAAACGTGCAGCAATATTTGCATATATATTTGTACTCACGTTCTCGAAATCAGCTCTAACGATTTCGATGAAAGTTGCGATATAGAGGTTTACGGGGGCGGAAAATCGATCTAGCTAGGTCTCATATCTGGGAAAATTTGTTTTCTCCGTATTTTCACCTGAGTAGAGCTCGGTCGTCCAAAGTTTAAGAACAAGATAATGAATAATGTCATGAGAATAATGACTTTAGAATAATAACATGGCAGCATGGAATAAGTAGATACCTACTATACATGGATAAGTAAGAAATTTCCTATACTATTAAATGAGCTTTCTCTATTTTCGCCCGAGCAGAGCTTGGTCGCCCAGGTACTAAAATTTATATGAGACCAACGCGCAAGCTACCTCTACCAAATGAAAAATGAATTTTCAAAATCGGTCTTTAATTGACGAAAATACCAATTGACATTCATTAAAAAAATAGAAAAAAAGCAGACGAACATAAAACCTTATCGTTTCTGGATGAGGGTTAAAAAATAAAATACACCAAGTATAGTCCGTGCAATCCACGAAGACGCGCCCCACTCCGCGATTACTGTACTGTAAGCTGAACTCTACTAGTACGGCGCGGAGCGGAGTGGGGCGCGTCTTCGTGGATTGCGCGGACTATACCTATTATATTGATTCATTTGAAACGCATTTTATCTCATAACAGAAAAACATAATTATATACAACTAGCGACCCGCCCATGCTTCGCACGGGTGCAATATACTTTCCGCGCAACTTTTATTAATTGTTTTTCATAAGAATCTTCTGACAATAACAAAGATAAAAAAAAGAATTAGCGAAATCGGTCCAGCCGTTCACGCGTGATGCCGTGACCAAGGGAAATAGGGATTCATTTATATACATTACATAAAACATAACATCACGCCTTGTTTCCCCGAAGGGTTGGGCAGACGTGTCCCTGTAGCAGGTGTGACTTAAAACATAACTGGCGAAATGTGGGTGTCCACATTTCGCCAGTTATGTTTTAAGTCCCATGTAATAGGGGGCGAGCCTATTGCCGTCAACCGGGCACAAATCCAGACTCCGAGCTGCTACTGAGAAATTCCAGATAGAAAAACCCAATAACACAACGAGGATTTATATACAATATAGATTAAATTATATCCTTCAATCAATTAAAAGTCCCAAGTAATTTATGGTGACACGTAGTAGGTGCTTATAGTATGCCAAAAAAACCAAAAACCAATACTATTTTTCATAGGTTTCTACAAAAATATAAAACAGGAGCTGTGAAATTTCGCATTCACATTGAGGCTCGAGTTGTATTGACTATTCGTGCGCGAACACCGAACCCTCTCACTACTCGACGGATTGGGTTCACGCCAAATAAATACTACCTGCCACTAAGAAATACTCACGAGGTGTTTGTTTGATAAACTCGACTCTATTGAAAGAGGAACTGAAAAGAAAATAAACAGCTTTGAATAGGTATGCAAATAAAAGTCAAATCGTTGAGCTCCTTAAGGCGCAACTAGCCGATGCTTTTTCCATACAAATTTCGGGGGGGTTTTACTCCACTGTTACACATTGTACATCCAAAGTAAAACATGAAATCGTTTTGTCTTATTATTAATTTTGTCTGTACAGAAGCAGAATAGTAAAAAAAAAGCAATTAAAAAGTTATGAGCCAACAAAGATTCGTTTTTCCTGCAACTTTGGGAGTAAATAAGTAATAAAAGAAGTATAAAATCTCCAAAACAAAGCTCGTTCCGACAAAGCTCAATTGTCGAAGATTATAATAAACTTTACTCGTAATTGATTTATGCAGTAGTTTTTTCATAAAACTCCACCTTCCAAAGGACTTTTCGTAATTTTTACGCGCTCGTTTTACTAAAATCGTTCTGAACGGTGTTTGTGTGCGTGTGAACTAGAGTTTGTGCATGTAGACCAGCGTCTAACTGCTCATCACTGATACTATCTCTGTCGGACACGATGCCAGGTGAGATAGCGTGCTTTTCGACCAAGCCCACCAATGAGTTCGAGCTCGCGACTAGTTCAACCTTAAGTTCTGAGTTGAGCTGCACGATTACTGATAAATGCGTGCACTGACTGGATAGGTCCACTCAATCTGTATTGGTTATTTCCTCAATAAACCATTTTAGATACCAATCTACATGGTCTTCACAGGATCTGGACAAGATTATATTTGGACTTTAAAAGAGACTGTGACCTCTGAGTTTGGTTCGGCCTTTCTTCTCAGAGTAGTCAGACAGTGGCGAGCGCGCGTGCAGGCAACGCGGCTCCCACCCTCACCTGAGGGTGGGAGCGAGACAAAACACTTGTATAACCTCGTATATAATATTCCTATTTTCTTAATTTCCCTCGGATATGATCGGATTTCCGAATACAAACGAATGCTAATTACCATGTCACTCAATTATTAGATTTATCGTGTATAATAGTTTGAATTCAGAACTAAGTACTTTATTGTTGTAATAATAATATGTTATAATTAGGTAAATTATTTATGCATGGTGGTGATGCCTGCGGATTTATGTTATTTAATAATATTTATTCATATAATTCGTTGTAACCACTCAACGAATTATATGAATAAATATTATTATTAATAATTATTTTGTTACCTACGTTTTTATTATGTAAAAATCACTGATAATCAGCCCATCGCACATCATCACGCTGAGTGGAAGCCTTCTTGTCACAGTCATGACGTGCAGCTGCCGACTATTTTTGCTTTATGTTCGTGATTTCATATATGTACTTTATTTTGTTGTTTTTTTTTATTACTCTTGTCTTTTTGTATGCACGTGTTTCTGTGACAAATAAACCTGTTTTTCTTTCTTTCTTCTTTCAGATAGGAAACGCAGACCTCACCTAGTTTTTGAAATTTTATTGACGTGTAAAAGTGTTTGTACAAATCTATTTACAGAAAATAAAATATTTTCATTTCATTAAGTAAACGTTATTCGGATGAACTGGATACCTAAACTGTAATTATTGATGACAGTGATCGCAAAAGTTATCACATCAAATGTGTCAAACTAACGTAACGATATTGTCTTGGACGTCCACGTCCACTTCCATAGAATGTATGGCAATATGTGCACGTTATAACGTCAAAGTCAAATAATTTATTTCAATTATGCACAAAATGGCACTTTTGAACGTCAAAATTTACAAAAATAGAATTAATTCTAGTCGCCCCTTCCAAAAGGTAGTTTTTGTATGGAGAAGAATGGGCAAGAAACTCCACCGTTACTCTTTTAAAATGTTTTACAATATTTGTAAACATTAATTATATGTGAAGACGATGCATCTGGAATAAGATTACTATACCACAATAGGTAAAAATAATTAAACATGAAGCAATGACAGAAAAAATAATTATGTAACAGATACATGATGTTCACATGTTTACAAGCATTATAAAAGTAGGTACTTATACGATATTCCTAATAAAATTATAAGTAATACTAATAAGTCAGTGTGTGAGTTCAAGTAATCACAAAATGTAAAATAAATGTCATAATAATTAATTACACAATTAAACTCTATAATAGACTAAACTCGAAAGTAAACATTTATTCCCTGAACTACACAAATTGTAGGAGAATTCTCAAGGATGCTCTTCAACGTATGTCTTACGAAGATACAGAGAATTTACTAACTGTGATAAAGTGAATATAATATATGTACAAATTTCACCTACGTTAAGTATTTATCAAATTTAGAAACTAAGATTTAAGCTACTCAACATATAATTAGTGATCTATTGTCAACCTGCAGATAATTTATTTATTTAAAAGTCTATTTTAGCTCTTCTCGCCTGAAACACAGGATTACCTAGTTCAGGCAAGTCTTAGAAATATAATTTACATTTAAGCAAATCTGTAATAATTTTTATGCTTTGTAATTTTTTGAATAAATATTATTTTACTTCTATGATCGTCTCGTTAGAAATTATAAAAACGCGCATTGGCGTCTGTTCTAAATCTAGGGAAAAAACTGTTTTTAAAATAGTACCAAAGTATTTATATTACACGTGGACTTTATTAATTTATGCACAATTAAAGCATTTGACAGGAATTATAATCTTAAGGATTGAATGGAATCTTAATGTTCTAAGAAAGAATTATTATCAAAGTAAACTTTCTCGGTACCTGTTCATGAAAAGCGTATTATTAAAATAATGGATGATATATTATGCAGTTCATTTCTATGAAATACTGACGCAAATAAAGGTGTTTTGAAACTGGCGCATGGCGAGGTCGCGGTGGGGTGCGGGCGGCCTACGTGTCACCTACCTATACCGCTCGCATAAAAAGGTGCATCATATGCCATTTTGCCGACATGTCTTGTCACAGGAAATCCGCTTCTAGCGTTCTACGAGCTCTGCTCCTTTCCACCCAAGATATTATATTATGAACCTGGCAGGAAAGAGCTCCGGCTTTGAAGCTCCGAGATTTATTTGCAAAGAAGAAATACTTGACGGTCAAACAGAGCAGTCGTGTTACTAATTTACTCCCGAGAAATTAATTTCATTGTACGCAATGAAAACCCATAAAGTAATAGTGTTAAATACTGAAATTAGAATACATTGGGTGATACGGTAACAGCTAATTTGCTTCTTTAGTGGTATGAGGAACAGGGTGTAAAGTTCACTCATCCACCATAGAAAAGGGAGGATCCTCCGACCAGACGGGTGTTGTGTCTGGCGGGCAACTGCCCCTCAGTTTGAAGTTGAAATCTTGTATGTATGTCGATTGCTCGTTAAACTCTAACTGCGCGATGCAGGATTTGTGTGACGTCATGTCTTTGATGCGTAGTTCGTATGTGGCGGTGTAACCGCTATGACACTTCTACACTTCGACGCACCGGCGACGCGAGCACTCCCCGCGTGCACCTCGAGTAAAAGAGACATCTGCATTTTTTATCTCCTTCACGAGTAAGCGCCTACGCATAACATGCAGGTATACTACCAAAATTTTAACTATGAGTGATCAACACCCGCCACAATTCAGAAACGTACCAGTAGGCCAATCTTGTTCACACTCACAACCAGGGGCCCAAGTCTGCTATTTTTATAAATTCGTCATTCCAACACGATCCCATTGTCATTTTGCAAAAAGTTCGTAATCTGCTAAAGGACATGTTAGGTTTTTGTATGGAGGCTGGGCTTTTATTCGAAGCTGCTATGAAGCGAAAAGAAGTTATATTTTTATGAAAGTACATAAATTAAGGAGACTTTGTGTATTTTTTTTTCTTTTTTTACTAGCACACTTCCCTAGTAAACTGCTCATTTAATAATTATAATTTAAAATATAAATGGCAACCCTCAATAATTATTCATTTTGGCAACACTGCTCTGTTGGATGTCATTATTGTCATTGTGAAATGTGAACGTCAATTTAGTGTCAAATTCAATGCGCGTTTGCGAACGGAACGGATACGAGTGTTTTGAATTAGTGTTTTGTTGTTTGTTATTTTTGTTCAAGTTTCTTGTTTTAAGTTTATCTTTATGTGACCTGGCATTCAATTTGGATTCTTTGATACTGCACACGATTTGAACACCCGACGACCGGCGATACTGACGACCCTGATTAATTCTCACTCGAACTTGGATTTTGCACGCAATTTTAACATCCATATATCGTAGCTGTTTAAGGTTAGTACCTATTTTCTATACGATGTGATTCTAACAAACGATCGAGTCAATTTGCACTGCCTAGAACAGTCCATAGTCTTGTGGCCTTGTAGCTATATAACAAATACTTGCATAAGTTATAAGTATTGCGTTAAGATTTGCCTTACTGTGCGTTTGCACTGGTGAAACATCACAACACATTTTGAAATCTCTAGTTCCTGTCAAGCATTGTATGGAACACTGACAGAAAATAGAGATTTCAACATGTTTTGTTGTGAATGTTTCGCCAGTGCAAACGCACAATTATAACACGATGAATTGATTTACCGTAGACTGACTCACAGGCTCTGAACCCACAATGATGTTTTTATCTTTCAGGTAATCCTCACCATCATGCCTCACTGCATTAATTGCTGGAGTGCTATTCCAATTACACAACAATATTAATACGATGCAACACATATGGATATTGAGTGTATTAGAAGAATGGATTGCCAGACAGGTATGTAGCAAAAAATCTGAATATCCATAATTACAACTAGACTAGGTACATATAAACTGTATTTATTATTAATCTTTCCATATTTGTGCAAGGTGATAATAGAAAATCGATAGTGTTATGCTCAGGCTCATGGCAACGTTAAGTTACCATATTAGCATAGTCATAATCATCATCAACTTAAAAAAGAGTATAAAATATTTATAACAAATTACTGAATTGTGGTATAGATCAAAATATGCATTTTTTCTTGTTTAAGGTTATTGATGAAGACTACCTATGTCAAGAATGTTTTAGCATATTGATTCTTGAATCAAATAACAGGAATGAAGGCAATATAGGTGAACGTTAATTTGGTCATGATTCAGTTTTTGTATGTTGTGGCATATCCATTGCAAGAAGAACTGGGAGACGATCTCTTCCACTAAATTATGGTGATGCTGAATGGATTTTTTCTGCCAATATAATCAGTCCTCTTGAGGTAAGTGTACCTGCTTGTTGTATAGATTATTCCAAAAGTTAATTCAGCAGCAATTCAAGCATAACTTGAGTGATCTAGTTACTTTTTCTGTTTGTATAATTATTCACCTACATTAGAATTACTAAAACTAATTGTGCCTTCAATTGCAGATGCCTTCTAATGCCCGTGCATGTAATGCTTGTTGGCAAAGGGCTCATCGGCAACCACCACCACCTGCAGAAAGTGGATCCGGATTATTAATAACAAGTACTGTCAGCACTGATAATGACAATATTCCGGAAGATCCAAATCCATTCATTAGTGGATCCAGCTCTGTAGTGGAGCCTCCCAGTTCTGCCAACACAGACATTGAAAATGTTGTCTGAGAACCTATTGTAAGCCTTACATTAGATGGTTATAGTCACACCACTACTCATTGTTTTGTTCCGGACTGTATGAGTCACAAAAGGAAACATGTGCCATTGTTTTTAAAGAAAAACATTCTTACACATCAAAAACTGTACATATACTGTATATTACCGCCTGCACAGTTTCTTGATAATATAATTGTAAGGGAAGATGTTGAAAATGAAGAGGTAGAATAAATACAAACAAATACATTAGCTACTTTTATTTCTCTACCTAAAATACAAATGTTCACCTATTTCGACCTACTGGAGCGACTATTTACAAAAGGCAGGTCCAATCTAGTTTGTCTGGTTTACTGGCTCGCCTTGGAAGATTCGTAAGTATTATAACCATCAGTAGTCATTCTGCAGTTAATCGACTTCATGATGATAAAGTCCCAAATTGTAGCAGAAAATAAGGATCTTTGGTATATAATTCATTATCCTTATCATAAATCATTTATTCTTATTGTAAATGATAGCGTTTCTGCGTTAACACAACTTCTCTAATAAAAAATAAATTCAGCCCCTAACTGTCCCATTGCTCGGCACGGGCCTCTTCTCACAATGAGAAGGGTTAGGTGTTGGTGGTGTTTAGTGGTCTGGTGCGGGTTGGCGGATTACACACCTTGAGTCCGTTGACACATAAGGCAAAATTCACCGCGGACTCAATGAGTCTGCCGGACACGCGAGAGGATAACCTATAATCTAAAGTAGGTATGGGCGTTATTTAACGTCACTAGTTACAATAACTGGCTACGGGGCATGTAACCAAATAACTAGTTTCGAGTCACACATAAAGACGTGATTTTTGTAACTAGTTCCATTACAATGCAGTGATCGAATGAAAAGAGTGAAACGAAACAAAAGAATTCGTTCCAAAAATAACCTATTACGTAGGTAACCATTTATATTTTCGTTTCGCAAATAACTGTAACACTTCGATAGAATCACCGTGTTGAATCACCGAATAGAATTTGAAAAATAACTAGTTACTAAAATCACTAGTTTTCAAAACCGGTGACGTCCTTGTAGTCACTAGTTACGTTACGTTTCGCAAAAATCACGTAACGACCCACCCCTAATCTAAAGGCAAACGGAAATAGCGATTTTGACAATGAGTTAAGTGACATGACAGTGACAACTGACAATTGTGACAACCTTATTGACACAGGTAATGTTTTCATAGATTACATTAGAAGGCAAAAGAATCAATGCCATACATCCAAATTGTGGAGATAATTCTTTGGTTTTATTTTAAAGCCAATATTGTATTAAAATGTTTTAAATAACATGTATAATTAGCTTTAAACAATGATATTTAACTGTTTTTTCCTTGTTTCAATGTGCAAAAATAATATTACGTTACAAAAAATATCCGGATTTTAAAATATTAATTTATTTATTAACGGTGCTTTTAATATTTTTTTTGTTTTTGAAAGGTCATCCTGGATAATTTTCCCTATCAGAAAAACCGCACAACATAGCGCTTCAATTTTTATTTTATTTTAAGCCCATTTAATAACGTGTCCTTTATAATGGTCGATCATTGGTCGGTCAATGGTCTCGTAATAGAATTGTGTTATAATGGCATTGTCGTACAATACGACCAATGATACCGCCTAAGTCAGTCATTCATTTGTCATTATGTACGAGATTACTAATAAGTGCCATTTCTTTCAATGCAGTGTCAGTGGCTGACCATTGGAAAGTCATAATGATGCCATTATATTAGATAGAAAGTAGATTACCAAACTTGTCAAAATCAACAATTATGAAATCGATGATAGACCATTCTGACACTATTGTAATAGCAGATTTGAGGCCCAGAGTTATCAAAAATTTGTGATGATGGTGCGAAAAACAATGTTGGCTGCCGGTATAATATAAAATACATCAAGTACAGACGCCAGCATATCAAGCTACTACAATCTGTCAGATTTATTTAATAGATTTTCAACTTTATCCCTGAAGTATAAGGTTCAAAGTTGATTCGGAAAATTTGACAGTTTCGGGTAGCTTGATGTGCTGGCGTCTGTACATAATCGTAGCAGTCGTAGGAAGGATCACATTTTACTACCACGAGTGCGAACAGACAATGGCGAGAGAACTATTATTTTTGCGGGAGTGCAACAGTATAATAAGTTACCTAAAGAGGTAAAGAATGCGAACTCGTTTGATATTTTCAAAAATAAATTAAAAAATCACATTCTAAATGATCCAACACTACTACCATAAATGGACATGCCTACTGCTGCGTTGCTGTATTGTGGCACCTGGTTCGAACTCCTTATCTATTTTGAATACTTGCGACCATAGTAATTATTTATTTTGCAGGTGGATCAAAAAGT
Organism: Agrochola lychnidis; assembly: GCA_963680765.1. Taxonomy (NCBI): domain Eukaryota; kingdom Metazoa; phylum Arthropoda; class Insecta; order Lepidoptera; family Noctuidae; genus Agrochola; species Agrochola lychnidis. The sequence continues at coordinate 7,009,851 of OY796848.1, forward strand.
TTTAAGTTTTGTGACTTGTGTAATGTTATGTGTATGTAATGTTTATTTGCGTACAAAATGAATATATTATTCCGTTAAGAATTTGCCGTCGAGATAGACCACGGCGAAGGTGGTGTGACGATCTAGTTATGTTTGTGGGGCCAACATGGCCTGAAATCGCACAAAGCAGAGAGGTTTGGAAGGAAATAGGGGAGGCCTTTACCCAGCAGTGGGACACAATGTAGGCTAACAAAAAAAAACAAAAAAGAATTTGTTGAAAAGAAAAAAAATAATAGCTGCTTAGTTTGTGTGTCAAAGTTCCTATATTACTATATTTTAAGTTTAAAAAATGTTCTCAAGTAAGTGAAATCTTTGTAATTTCTTATTAAGAAATAAATTTCTTTAATCATAAATAGTGTAAAGCCACTCGACGGACCAACTGCCAACCAATACCGTCATTATTGAAAAACTGTCGCATCGAAATCGATACCAATTATGGGACAGAATTAAACATGGCCTTGCATTCTCGCACACAATTTGTCAGATGAATGGTCGGCCAGCGGGGTGGCGAATGAAAAAAATGTTGAATCAATTAATCCGGCGACAAGCTTCCATTAAATTAATCAACGGTAAGCAAGGCTTCGTTTTTCGACAATTTTATGAGAGATATTTTATTTTGTATTCACCGTTTTGCAAATCCGACGTTTGCGTGTCATGTTATTAGATTTTAGTACTTTGGAGGTCAAGGTTTGATGTTTCTTTTTTTGCTAGACAAAGACTTACCCTAAGTGCTTTCAGGTACTTTTCCCATGCCAACTCGTACCGGTCCTCACAATGAACCTCCTATTCATCTTGCTACCTCATTTTGGGCCGTTCGCCACGATCTTCCAGGCGCCCTTTGTGGGGTGACTCTTGACCAGCGTTCATGGTTCATGTCCTAACAAAGAATACCTATATTTATACATACGTATATAATCTCACATCTTCTTCCCATGGCATGGGGGTAAGCAGAAATTTCAGAACGCCACCTAGTACGATCCTTACATATTCATTTTGCCTCGTTTACGTTCATACATCTGGTCATACACGCAAGCATTAAATTTTATTACTTTATATATAATTATAACATAACATAACATCACGCCTTGTTTCCCCGAAGGGTTGGGCAGAGGTGTACCAGTAGTAGGTACACCCACATTTCGCCAGTTATGTTTAAGTCCCATGTAATAGGGGGCGAGCCTATTGCCAACAACCGGGCACAAATCCAGACTCCGGGCTACTACTGAGAAATTCCAGATAGAAAAACCCAATAACACTGCTCGACCCGGGAATCGAACCCAGGACCTCATACTCAGCAGTAGCGCTTGCGACCACTAGACCAACGAGGCAGTAATTATAATAGGCAGTAATATAATTACGTTTATTAAAAGTTATTTATTTGTGTTAAACGTAGTACTTAATTAATATTTTCTGTTGGCGAGTCGTTTCTTCGAAACAAATATAGTTAGAAGACCTTCTATTAACAGGCAATAATTAGCAGAATCGACCACACCGATTTGAATACTCCTTTTGCCTCGTTTACGTTCATACATCATATACTATATTCATTTTATTCTGTTTTCCATTACCTATACGTAGTACAAGTTTACATTAAAATTAAATAAATAGATAATAATACATTTATTTCTCTCTCCACAAAGGTTGGCTTAGAATTAACATGTTAGGAATAGACAATAAATGTAGACAAAAGCTCCTTTGCGAGAGACTGGAGTCCGTACTAGGGAAACCCGTGTTACGGATCTCCAGGCTCCCAGTGTTTAGGTCATCATTAGATACAAACCAGAAGTTTAAAGTACAAGCACAATCATTTGAGTTTCTATGAAAAAGAAGCAAATGAGGGAAAATAGTTAAAAAATAAATAAATATTAAAACAGAAATAAAATAAAAAATTACAAAAGAATACAATTGGCGCAAAAGACGTTGTGTGTGTGGTGCGAGATGTATGAGTGTACGGTGTACTGTGCGGTGTGTGTGTGGAGCCTTGTGGGTAAGTGTCATTGTGCGAGGAAAGATGTCTATGTTGTGTGTTGTGTTGTGAGTATGTGTGCGTGCACTGGATCCATCGGCAAGTTACACGATTAGGATGTGATGAGAAATGCAGGTAACTGCCGAGAAACATGAAGTGACGCCGTGAAAATTTTGTACGGAATCGCATTGTCGGGCATACTGCATATTTACGTCGTCTATGTTTTAAAATTGGACGTGCTTCAATGCTTTTAATTAGTGCGAACGTGTTTTTGTGAAGCCCGGGATTAATATGCAGAAACTAAACGAACAGGGAACGAAAAAGTTCAGCTTGTGTTTGCTTGGAATTTAAATTCAGGAACAAAGGCTTTTGGGTAATTTGACTCGCTTTCATAGGCTCGTAGGTAGGTATTCGGTCTAGTATAAGAAGCTTTTCAATTTATAGACTACCTACGTCGAATTTTTGTGTTGATGCACAGAGATTTGGTTTCTGGCTTTTTATTGGATGAAGTGATTTTGATACTATGCATAATATTACTCTCACGTAAAAGATAAACAATGGCCTAAGAAGCTGGTAAAAGTTTAAAAGGCAGAGCCACAACAATTTGATGTTTAATATCCGATACAATTAATATACTGTGTTGCTACATAATTAAATTTTTGGTCGTTGCCTCATTTTTAATTCTTTTTACCTATTGTGGTATAGTAATTTTATTCTAGGTGCATCGTCTTCACATATAATTATTTAACTAATGTACGTACAGTCAGCTGCAGAGAAATCTCACCCCCTAGCAATACATTTTTACATTGCTAGGGGGTGAGATTTCTCTGCAGCTGACTGTACTTATACAAACTATTGTGAAATATTTTAAAAGAGTAACGGTGGAGTTTCTTGCCCATTCTTCTCCATACGAAAACTACCTTTTGGAAGGGGCGACTAGAATCAATTCAAAATTTTGACGTTCAAAAGTGCCATTTGAAATAAATGATTTGACTTTGACTTTTGACTGCGCAAAGCAACAGCCCCTTTTTACATCACCAAATTCAAAGAGCATTCTACTTTGTGTACCTCTGGAGCAGCGGCGGCACACGCACTGTCGCGTCCCCCTTTGTACTACAACGGACAGGCCGAGGGGGCCAAAGGGGGACATAGGTGACGTAAAGCTCAATAGTTATTCGTCGACTAACTTGATCACATCGACTACAAGGCTCAATAGCCTAATTTGACAGTTTACTGGACTGTGTCTGGTCACATCTATTCGTACGGCTCTCGTTCGCTCGTTCTAACGGCTTACCGGTTTGAATTTCTAAGGGGGAGGTTTACTGGGGGATGTTATGGGGGCTTGAATGTAAGAGCATGTTTTTTCGGATTAAAATTGGTGACCTGCGGCCTTGTAACGTCTGTAAATATTAGAAAACTGGTTGAAATTTTTGCTGGTATGAAACATGGATGACTGTTAGAAGTTTTGTATTTTGATTATTATATTTAACGATAAAAGATTTTTACTGAGGACATTATCGATAGTGTTGACTAGACATATTCACAAGTTCATGGTATTTTCTATTATATTATTTTTTTATGGCATAAGGTTATCTTCATTCGGTTTCGGTTTTTTGGTTTAGGTACGCCTCTGCCCAACCCTTCGGGGTACAAACAAGGCGTGATGTTATGTTATGCTATCTTCATTCAACAGATACATACTTATGATATTGGTCTTGACTAACTTCTTATAATTCTGCTAATTGATATTAAAACAATTCATAAGTTGTGGACCACATACGAATCTCCATACAAAACTGTAAAATAGATGAATTGTGTGCTATGAATTGTACGCAGATAATATTATGAATTGTCAATTTGTGACCATTTTACGATTTTTATAAAGTTCATAATAATAAGATCCTAGGATTTTGCCAAAGCGGTCTCTGACCCCCTGTTTGCCTATATCATAGTCACTACATAGTGTATAATATCATAGTGTGCGCTTTTGATACACTACTACTTATTGCTCAATAATAAGATAGATGATGCGACTACTCTAACGCAATGTTCATAGTTTGCTCCGGTCCGGCTGCGGCGGTCGCGGTGCCTGTTAGCGGCTCCGCCAGTGCGTACCCATACTGTTCGATATGCTTCCACAACCAGGCTATCAATCTGCTGAATGCCCTGATTGCTCAGGAGCCCGATGTTGACATATTTATGTATAGCAGTAAACAAGCCAACAACAACACTAAGTGTTGTTGTTGGCTTGCTGCGGGCTTTGGTGTTTACTGTAAGTGCAGCAAGCAATTGTTATAAATAAATATCATAACGCTAGTTTCATTAAAAGATGTGTTCAACGATGTAGGCTTGAATAAATAACATTTAACGTGATTTGTGGTTTCTCTTCCTACATTTCAGCTTACATTTAAGCATATATCGTACTCAAATATATTTGAATAATAAGAGCGTCTACTATACGATTCCGTGACCGCATTTTCCATTTGATCCGTCGCTTTTCTCCGGTAATATGAACTTGGCTCGAAAATATTTTACCGCTGTATTTCTTAGACGTTTTTCTTACAAAAATATTATGTAATCTTATCGCGACACGAATTCGTGAAGCTTGCATGATTTTTACTTACATGGTGGGTGCGTTTATAAATGAATTTCTATGATTTTGGTAGCTTGTTCCTTATTAATAACAGCCGCACGGCTGCGCTTGCCAGGGTTGTTCCGTGGGTGGGTGACCATCTTTACATATCGAGACTCCTCCGTGCTTCGGAAAGCACGTTAAGCCGTTGGTCCCGGCTGTCATTCGTGGATCTTTGTTAGTCGATGTGGGTCGTCAGAAGCCCGCAAGTCTGACAACCAGTCCCACCAAGGGGTATCTTATTACCTAGTTACTGAATTCAGTTGGGAAAAAGCTACGAAGAACGTTTTTTTTTTGTTTTCTTATGTGTGTTTTTGTGTGTCACCGTACTTAAATGACTTATTTGGACTTGCTGTGGAGCAAGTACTGTGAACATTGTTTTTTTTTTGTACAGGTTTTGGTATGATTCTTATTTTTATTTACGGTCGGTTGCATTAATTAGTTTAGTACCACCGTCTAACGTATGTTTTAAGTCGATCCAACTAATCAGCTGTATGTAACCTACTTATTATATGAAAACCTGTACCAGTATTTAAAAAAATTATAGATATACAAGAGCTTCAAAATGCGAGGAATACCTCGTAGCATTTCAATATTATTTTGTTAATTTATGAAGCGTACTTTTTCCAGATTCATCTTGTTCACACTATGTACTACGAACTCGTCCAGTTTGAGATTTTGCTATGGTTTTTGCATTACACGGCTGCTCGTCAATTACTGTAATCTAAACCTAATGACAACTTTTCTAAAATTCAATTTCCTTTCTGTTTGTTCCAGCGTTGGCCGCAATGCCGCGCTGCTACATGGTAAAGAAAGGTGTGCAGCGGCACGAAGGCCCCCCCCCGTGCAGTCCCACAGAGGCGAGCGTGGCCCCGCCGTGCTACAGCCCGGCCGAGCATTCTGCCCTTACAGGTAGGTTTGCTTTAGTGATAGCAGTACTATGTGTTGATCTGCAAGGTAGCCGTACTTGAAGTACTTACACAAACAATACAAACCACTCTAAACTCCATTTGAAATAAGATTAGACATTTAAACAAACCTTTTTTACAGTCCGTTCAACCGATTTTGACTTCTACACCCTAGGCATAAGGATGGCATTAAAAGCAAAAAAGTGGTTACAATACCAACTGTTTACTGCAGCTGCCATTTGTCATGCCACTAACGCAATAGTTCTGAGACTCCTAGGTTGCACAATTTTATTTCCCGCAAAAAGTACAAAAAAATGGTGTTTAAAAATAACATAAAGTTATACACTTTCTTATAGTAGCTACTCTATAATTACCCTCTCTGAAATCTGAAATACTTTATTTCTTCTAAATAAAGTTGGCAACCCTAGTCTGAACTGACCGTAGTAGCACCGAGCTATAATACCGCTGAACATTTTCTCCCAACAACCAACAGGTAGGAGGTAGGACATAGCTCCAGCGACAGTAATAATATAGACGGTTCTCGCGGTGGACGGGCAGGCGACTGAATGTAGCTGCGGTACAACAAGTTGGTCGTGTGGTATTGTCGTACTTATACATACTACTGGGTCATTGCCCGATGGTAGAAGTTGGGCAGATTTTGCGGTAAACTTTATTTGCGCGATGTAGGATTCGCGAGTCATGTGTTCATATGTGATAGTATAGATGTCGCCACAGATCCTTAGGTAGTCAGACTCTCTGCTACCTTGCCGACTAGCTAATGTATTTGACCACGCTATTCATTGTTATATTGTTTAGAGCCATATTATACGAGCGACGCTTAGTTTATGGCTCACCGAGCATGTCACATTGTTTTGTTTGTTGATTTTGATTGAATAAACGTTATTAATATTATTGTTCGTGTCCAATACGACAGAAGCAGAAACTAATAGCCAAGACAAAGCGTGAGTGACAATAGGTGCCTTTGTTAGGTAGTTTAGTTAGACGAGTTTAGTACCAGGTGGATAATAAATAGAAATACTTACTAAATATGTATTATACGATACCTTTAAATTACTGCCTGGCAACCAATGCTGGCGATTTAATAATTTCCTTATTCTAAGAGTTCTCTTTGTTTAGGGAGATAGACGGCCCACAGGGCCTTTTCGAAACCTAATTAATGTTTTGATCTTATTTGTAATTATCTTCCGCCAGCGGCTTCGTCCGCGTGATATCTTTATAAATTATAGCCTATGTTACTCAATGATAATATTGCATTCTACTGGTGAAATATTTTTTGAAATCGGTCCGTAGTTTTTGCGTTTATTCGTTACAAACAAATATCAAAATCAAAGTCAAATAATTCATTTCAATTAGGCACATAAAAGGCACTTTTGAACGTCAAAATTTAAATAAAAATAGAATTGATTCTAGTCGCCCCTTCCAAAAGGTAGTTTTCGTATGGAGAAGAATGGGCAAGAAACTCCACTGTTACTCTTTTAAAATATTTATAATATTTTGTATACATTAATTATATGTGAAGACGATGCACCTGGAATAAGATTACTATCCCACAGTAGGTGAAAATAATTAAAAATGAACATATAAAAATACAAATCTTTTCTCTTTATAATATTAATAATTATTGTAGATACATTTTTCTACGTATACACGGTGATTTTTAATTCACTGTTAACCTTGCAGGAGGTAAAAGTACTCATGATTATAAACAACTCTCACTATATGGGACCAACAAAGAAATAGCGAAAAAAAAAACGTGTGGCACTCGGGGACTGCCGCGGTAAAGCTATTGCATAGCATTTGTAACCTCCATACTTCCTATTTGTCAACGCTACACTTGGGATGATGACGTGATGACATAAAACAAAAATTACGTTCCCATGACAACATCATGTTGTCATGGGAACCGTCATTACATGGTAGGCGGAGTGGGGGGTGTTAGGTTTTATTTTCGTTACGGAATTTCTTGATTCGGTCGCCGCGCTCAAAACCTGCGATAAAAGCTATGCAATAGCTTAAAACTTCTGTTTCTTACATTTTCATCGGGTAAATAAATATCTATTGCATTTTTGTATGAAACAACTGATATTGTTTTCGATATTTTAAAGTTGGTCTCATAGTGAAAGTTGTTAATAATCATGAGTATACTTTCAGAGGTGTGGTGGTACTCTTCTTTAAAAAGGGCGACAATGCCCTGCTTAAGAATTATAGGCCCATCACACTTCTGAGCCATGTCTACAAGCTGTTTTCAAGAGTTATCACAAACCGTCTCGCGCGCAGGTTTGACGACTTCCAGCCTCCCGAACAAGCCGGATTCCGTAAAGGCTTTAGCACCGTAGACCACATACATACGCTGCGGCAGGTTATACAGAAGACCGAAGAGTATAACCAGCCTCTCTGCTTAGCGTTTGTGGACTACGAGAAAGCCTTCGATTCGATCGAGACATGGGCTGTGCTGCAGTCTCTTCAACGGTGCCAGATCGACTATCGGTACATCGAGGTGCTAAAGTGTCTGTACAAAAACGCCACTATGTCAGTTCGACTCCAGAACCAGACCTCGAAACCTATCCTTCTGCAGCGAGGTGTGAGACAGGGAGACGTTATCTCTCCGAAACTGTTCACCGCTGCACTGGAGGATGTCTTCAAGGTTCTGGATTGGAAAGGGCTAGGCATCAACATCAATGGCGAGTATATCACTAACCTTCGGTTTGCCGACGACATAGTTATCATGGCTGAGACCATGGAGAAACTCAGTACAATGCTCGATGACCTCAGTAGAGCCTCCGAAAGAGTGGGTCTTAAAATGAACATGGACAAGACAAAAGTCATGTCAAATGCCCATGTGACACCCACTCCCATGAAGATCGGAGACGCTACGCTCGAAGTTGTGGACGAGTATATTTACCTAGGACAAATTGTCCAGCTAGGTAGGTCCAACTTCGAGAAAGAGGTCAATCGTCGAATCCGACTCGGCTGGGCAGCGTTCGGGAAGCTACGCAATATCTTTTCGTCCCACATACCACAGTGTCTCAAGACGAAAGTCTTTGACCAGTGCGTGTTGCCAGTGATGACCTATGGTACTGAAACGTGGTCGCTCACAATGGGTCTTATCAGAAGGCTAAAAGTCACCCAAAGGGCAATGGAGAGGGCTATGCTTGGAGTTTCCCTACGTGAGCGAATCAGAAATGAAGAGATCCGCAGGAGAACCAAGGTAACCGACATAGCCCGAAGAATTGCCAAACTTAAGTGGCAATGGGCAGGGCACATTGCTCGCAGAACGGATGGCCGATGGGGTCGAAAGGTTCTGGAGTGGCGACCACGTACCGGAAGACGTAGCGTTGGAAGGCCTCCCACAAGATGGACCGATGACCTTGTGAAGGCCGCAGGAATCCGCTGGATGCGGAAAGCACAGAATCGGTCGAAGTGGCGGTGCTTGGGGGAGGCCTATGTCCAGCAGTGGACGTCTTTCGGCTGAAATGATGATGAATGATGATACTTTCACGCCCTGAAAAATATACAGTGAATTAAAAATAACCGTGTATGTAGAAATATGTATTACAAATATGATCAAAACATTAATTAGGGTTCGGAAAGGCCACGTGGGCGGTCCATATCCCTGACCAAAGAGAACTCTTCGCGCGTGTAACAACCATAATGAGGGCTGGACCAACCCAAGGACAAATGGGAAACGATGCATAACAGAAAAATAAGTTAATTAGGTTCAAAGAAAAGTGGATGTTTCCTTTTACTGAACACTTGTTCAATGAATTGACTTTCCGCAACAAGTGGATACACATTTTGCGTTTACCTACAGGTAGTTTATTGGCTTGCTTTCAAAAGGTAACCTATGATGCTTTTGCCTCTAGTTTTTTTCTATATTCGTAAATTTCTATAACTAATTCAATTTAAAAAAATACAATAAACGTGGATATATTTAGTAACCTGTTCCACTTAGCTTAAAGAGTCATAAAACAACCCTGAGTAAAAACACGCCGTATTCGGGTTCGCGACAAGTCAATCGTCATCCTGAGGATGCCTCGTTGAGAGGTGAAACACGTGTCGATTTCTTTCAGGGTTTTTATGGGTCTTTAGAAATGGCTAAGTGGAACAGGACACTAAATATATCCACGTCTATTGTATTTTATAATGGATTTCTGCAAGTTCACGCCTGAATCAATTAACTAATTCAATTCAATATTTTTACAATTAGGTACGTGTTATAAGCTGAGCTCTTCAGAATTCTTTTAAATCTTTTGATTTAATTTTTATATCAAAACAGGTACAGATGCACATACACACAATTAAGACCAACCCACCTTAAAACATCTACAGGGAATAAAAAAATGAGGCGAAACAGAAATAAAACATATTTTTTTTAAATATATTACCTTACTGTCCCACTGCTGGGCAAAGGTCTCCCCCACACTTCGCCATTTATCTTTGCCTGCTGCCTTTTCCGGCCAATCAGTGAATAAATAAATGGAAAAAATATTTTCGGGCACAAAAAGGAGTAAAATATGGGATGAACCTGGTGAGACGAATGCGGGGAATCGTTTATTACAAAACGAAATGCAAGACATGGACGCTAGATGAAAACTGATTTTTGCAAACATTTTTCCTTGTCAGAAATGTAGCGTTGCACAGTTTTCATTAATGTAAAATACCGGTATTCAGCTGCTTTTTTGGTGATTGGAACTTTTACTAACACTATCATTCAAATCACTTTTAGTCTCTAGGGATTAAAGAGCTATTTTAGCCCCTGTTTATGAAGAATAAGCTAGCTGTTTTTGAATAGATGTGATAAAAATAATATTCAATGCAAATCGAACAGTCAACTGAGCGATGCTTTGAGACTTAAAAGCGTACAGACAATATCAGCTAGCACTAAGGGTAGCCCTCCTCTCATTTACGTACACATAGACATACATATTTAGAGCAGGGTTGGCCAAAATTAAAACGTTGTGCGTCCATATTTTTGTTTGTTAGTTTAAAATGCTCCTTTTTTATTTTGTTTGTTATTTTTGTTTGCTAGTTTAAATTGATCCTTTCTTATTTTTTTATTACTGTTTGTATTTTCTGTGCGTGCCCCAAAAAAAATATTTTTCTTTCTTTCTTACTTTATTTTTGATCTGTCGTGCCACCTAATTTCTGATAAAACAGTAAAGCGAAATAAAAACAAAAAAAAAAGGATACAATAAAATTTTATTCTCAACACAAATTAGGTGCATATTATACATTGTGTTTACAGTATCCTGGCGTAGATGTCACGTATCAAGTTGTAAGAAAGAGACGGTCACACAGGTAGTATAAGTGACTAAAACAAAGCTTACCTAAGCCATACTTAGGCCCTTTGTACACGGCACGGTTTCTTTACGGAACGGCGTATTAACCACGCCGTAGAAAAAACTTGTCGGTTAACAAGCTTCCATAGTGATCCGACGAATAAACCGTTTTTTTTCAAGGCAAGAAAAACGTGTGTGTACAAAGGGCTTTACTCTTCACAAACCACTGAAATTCCGAAATATTGAAGAGCTAAAGTTCTTTTACAATTTCGTACTTACTAAAACCAATACCGTGCTGTTTCCTGCCATCCCTGATGCAGAATATGTGCGTACCAAATGTCAGAGGCAATAAACGAGGGAGGGTGCCGTGTCTAGCCCGAGGTATACAATGATATGGCTTCAGGCACAGATGTGATATCCTGGCTAGTAATTATACAAATTGATTGACGTTATCGAAACAATAGGCTTTGCATCCCTGTCATAACGTTGCGGGCATAGGGCCCACAAAGGGCCACACGGAATTGACTTGCTAATGGCAGGTCAGAATTAGATCCTTGCAATTTCACATTTGAATTAGGAACTGGTCTGGAAATAGGTAATTATGGTTGTTGCTTATGGCAATTAAAACCTTATTCTGTCCACGGTGCGTGTTCGTGACTTGCAACGACTACTTAGGTAAGTATACTTGCTTACGAGTGGGTGGAGTGCGCAATTATACGCTAATTAGCTAATCTTTTCATCACATATTATCATATGATAAAAAGAAGAAAATAATGCCCTGCTACATTATTCATACACCTTTCAAGATCATCTTTAAAATGTCTGTCGGTACTTTTTCATTTTACTGCACTTCACCCTAACGTCAAATGCTCCCAAATGAGAATTTCCGTTAACTTATTCATAAGATGAGCGTTTCGCATGTTATCCTCGGGGGTAGGCACAGGCAGAGGTTCGCCATTCATGGTCAAAAGCAACTCAATTTTGTGTCACCGTTAAGAATCATACTGTTCCTGTCATATTAAAAATTTATTAAACATTGTTACAATTATTACCTTAAAAATTAGTTCATAATAATTCTATCTGTAACTGTTGGTGACATTCGTTATGTTAAAGCGGTGGTCCCCAAACTAGGCGGTGCCTGTATCTTGGGGACCTGAGTTGTGATACCTAATTCTATTTATTTATTTTTTCACTGGTGTTACTATGGGAATAGGTAATTAATTGCAAACAATTATAAAAAATCTAAATTAAAATTTGAATGAGATCAAAAATAAAGCTTAGAACTAGTTTTAAACAAAATACACAACTTAAATTTTATTATTTTATTCGAAGGTGTATTGCAGCAATAGAAATACTTTTAACACGTTCAGTGCCGGTAGCCCTCCTGGAGGGTTCACCTAGTCGCATATGGGATGCCAGGAGCCCTCGCGGAGGGCTCATTTTAAATGTAAGTTTTTCTTAGTGAATACAGCATTATAAACCGTCAAAATAAAATCTGATGTATATTTCAACAAGATGTATTAGTATTTGCGTTGGTTTTAAAACACAAGCATTTTTATTTGAAAAAAATGTTTATTTCGCTGTTACCAATTTTCACAAAAAAATAATAATTAAAGATTGGAAACTACGTATAGCGACAAGACACTTTGAATACACTATTTAACTTTGTTTTACAGTGTTTTATAATACGGTTTAAAACCCAATGCCGTTGACCGTTCACAATGGTTAACTTTAGCGCAAACGTAATGTGACCCTCCCGGAGGGTTCACTTCCATCATGGCGGCATGCATGGCTCTATGAAAAGTCGGTGGACTCGGAACGAACTCGGGTTAAGAACGACTTATAGTATCGTATTCGGAAGTCACATATTTTAGCAATTTAGTCCATGTGGATGTCCATCTTAATACAATTGAATTGTATATATCATGTGAGTCAAAAGAGATTTAAAAAAAAAAACGTGTGGCACTCGGGGACTGCCGCGGTAAAGCTATTGCATAGCATTTGTAACCTCCATGACAACATCACGTTGTCATGGGAACCGTCATTACATGGTAGGCAGAGTGGGGGGTGTTAGGTTTTATTTTCGTTACGGAATTTCTAGATTCGGTCGCCGCGCCCAAAGCCCGCGATAAAAGCTATGCAATAGCATAAAAATATATTCAACGAGAAGTGTCGAGAAGCGGCGTTTATTCGTTCAAAAACACATACTTGCCTACGTATAATTTAATAAGTCCCTAATAAGGAGCGTCTCGGTAACCAAAAAGTATGTGCACCGACTTGAGCTTAACATAAAGTAATCCATTCAAAGTTCACAGTCCAAGTACCTTTTTAAAACTCGCTTGAAAAAACCGAGAGGCGGCAACAAGTAACTAACGTAAATTGACTTTGAGTTATTAAATAGTGTTTCAAACTCAAACAAGCCGAGCTCGGACTGAAAATAGCAACCTAGTAAGTGGGTAATAGGTTTATTTAATAGTGTTGAAGCCTCTTGACTCACTCTGTTCGGAACAGAAAAATCGAATTAACTTTTGACATTTACAATATTGAGATTAGATGGAAACTTGGTTTTCAATATTTTAAGAACGAGATGTCCGTACTCAAAGGGTGTTAACAGGACCCTATTACTAAGGCTCCGCTGTAGGAATGTAAAACGGTAAAATTACCCCGGTAAAATACGGTAAAAAAAGTTATTTTACGTAATTTACTGTATTTTACGGTAAAATATGGTAATTTTCGGTAAAAACGTATTAAACGTACTCATACAGTCATACCCACTAAAACACTACAAATACGGAAGTGAGTGTTTTTGTGTACCATGTGTATGTCACTACTTCACTATTAACAGATAAATGGATTTGAATTGAAATTTACCAGAGATATAAGCAGTATTGGAAATTAAAAAAAAAAAACTTGGCTCGTGCGTACTAAAAATCCCTAAAACTTAATTCTCAAGTCAAGAATTCATGGATGGAGTCATGGATTATAATAATTATCATCTATGTGCAGAGGCAGAACAGACGACAGCACAAATTAAAATTTAAAACTTCATAAGTCGCCGGTAATTTTACCATAATTTATATAAATTACCGTAAAATACCCGTATTTTACCAGCGTTTTCCGTAAAATTAAGTAATTTTCAACCCTACTCCGCTGTCCGTCCGTCTGTCACAGGGCTGTATCTTTTGAACCAAAATATTTAGTTATACATTTGAAATTTTCACAGAATGGCCGCGGTAACAACAAATAATAAAAATAAAATAAAGTTAATAATTAAAGGCCCAAGAAACGTGTGTTTTTTAATATGTAGTGTTAAATATTGTGCGGCGGTACGGAACCCTTCGAGTGCGAGTCCAATGCGCACTTGGCTGCATTTTATATTTTTCAAGTTATTAATGCTTTCTCACTTGATTTGTTTTTTCAAATGTGATCTTTCAATCCCAAAAATAATACTAATTATTAAATTACTAAGAACAACCAATACCCTTGGAACCGAGAGTCTTCAATATGTTGTAATGCATCTTCCTTACCTACTTTGCTTACGCGTGCCCCTCGAGGAGCCTCTATATTACTCAAATTGAATTCTAATGTTGATAATAATACAGTTTAATTTGAGTTTCTTATTGCCTACCTAATATGGATTAGATATAAGCTCGGTACATAAAGCGTTCGTTGCATATTGCATTGATGTGTCGACAAATCAGGAAACGATATAAATCGAGTTTTAACGAACAACTCGATTTTTGCCAGCTCCTTGACACCCGAAGTGGCTATAAACAAGGTTTTGCACAAATTGTAACTGCTTCCCATCAGGTTTGAATTGCATCTCATCTCAATAATATATTTGAACGTTCTCAGTAAAATGAAATTCAATCTAGTTCATCGAGAAGATTCAATACCTTTTGAGTGACTTCGAAAAGGCGGAACGTTTCTTACAAAACTTGATGTTCACGTCTTTTATTTATCATCGAGACGAGCTTGAACACTTCGACAGGTCGCACATTAGCGGCAAAATGAAACGGTTTTGTCGCTTATTTGCGTCTCATTACTGTTTTTACCATTTATATATGCCCCGGCAGTTGAAAATGCCACAACTACACATGTACGTAGATCAGTAAATCCAATAGATACGAGTTTGCGCTCACTCTTTCAATTCATAAATCAGAACGTACTAGACAATGAATTATAAACCTTATCCCATCAAATACAGCGTGAATTTACCATGCACCGTACCACTCACTCACACGAAAACATCGATCGCTATCGTTATGCTGTGCAAAAGCCATTAATTTTATATATACGCTAGTGATTGACTAAATCGGAAAGTTATCGATTCTCCCATTTATTGTATTAAAAAATTTGGGAGTTCCTGAAAAAATAATAAATAAAAAACAATGATATAGATAAAC
The DNA here is from genome assembly GCA_963680765.1 of Agrochola lychnidis. Classification (NCBI taxonomy): domain Eukaryota; kingdom Metazoa; phylum Arthropoda; class Insecta; order Lepidoptera; family Noctuidae; genus Agrochola; species Agrochola lychnidis. The sequence goes on from OY796848.1 coordinate 7,025,102, forward strand.
AAAAGGCAGCTAAAAAAAAATTTTGTTAGTCAAAAAATTTCAACATTATGAGAAAATCTAAATAAGTAAAAAACACTTTTCACATCGGTCTTCCAACTAGGCTATAACGGTTGACAAATTGAAGAATAAACTTTTATAGTAATATAAATTCATACGACAATCGACATTGCTGTCGATAGCCTACGTTAGTGGATCTGCACAAGTACATCACTAACTCGTCGCAAGATACAGCGGCCGTACTACGTGATGCAGCTGTTTAAATAAAATAACGTTTTGTGATTTTTACATTGCTTGTCTACTCAGTAAGCGACATACTTCAATTTATTTACTGCAAAAATAGTACAGTCGCTGTGATAGGATATGAAAACAAAAATAACGTAGTAAAAGCAAGAAATGTTTTACGATTTTTTATTTTTCATGACTTTGTTGTAATACTTGTGTTGATATATGATAATGGTTCTATGATTTATAAAGTTTCTAGTTTGGCCTCGATTTTTACAAGAAACCACTGAACAACACGGCATTCTTAAATGTTGTCACGTTCGCGTTTGAAAACGCACTAGGCGGCCTACGCCTACGGACTAGCACGGAGACGGCCATTTTCCTATGACGTGAGCATCGTGATCATGACGCGCGGACACAGACACGCCCCCATGTCATTCTCTTGTTATTTATATTTCTATTGTTTTCACCGAGCGATAGTGAGTTAAGGCTTGTGCAGACCAGCGCGATATCGCGGGCGCGACACTGGTAGCGCTGCCTGTCGCGCCCGCGATATCGCGCTGGTCTGCACAAGCCTTAAAGGCGGTCTTGACTTGAAGTCAAAATAACTTCGTATTTAGAACATACGGAGTTATTTTGACTTTAAGTCAAGTATTATTCAATGTCCTAATCCAGGTCATGGTCCATACCTGTGCCAAATTTCTTAAGAGATTCGTAACTAGAGAAGAAATTACCTAACATTTAGCAGGCTAATGCCTATTTTCACTGACGCTGGATTTTCAACGCTAGGCTCTGTACCGTTAGTTGAAAATTCAACAGCGCGCTTTTACTTAAGTGTCGTTTAGTGTCAGTGAAAACAGCTAAAAATTTCAAAATTTTTGAGTATAGATATCTATACGCTCAGACGTACAATATTACAGATTTGACTACCAACAACGCACAAGAAGGATTAATAATGAATTGTAGTTACTTATCTCTTTTGATGACTGTACTTACAGAGACATTTTTGTCTAGATGGTTGGCCGGCAAGAATGTAAAAAGAATTTCCAGTATTTCAGGCATGCTGAATATTGCTCATTCCTCTGAACAAAACACTGAATTCGACGTAAAATTTTCAGTCGTAATGGCATATTTACGACTGTACTACACAGAAATACTTCAGTGGCGTAGTCGATTGCTTGATGCAAATTAATCTTAAATATTTTTCAAATTTTTCAGACTTGATGTTGGTCACAATTATTTGATTTATACGTAAGCACTAGTATGGATTATTATTTTGATCAATCAACGAGTTACGGAAAGGTTTTTAAAAAATTATTTGTTCTCGGTTAAGAGGCCATTTTTTTTTTTTTTTTTGGGTGGGAAATCATCAAATAACTTCTCCCGCTCTGGGCGGAGCGGGAGGGCGTGTCAGACTCTTACTGACTAAAACCCACCCGTGTTCCTTCAGTTGCCGTGTTGCCAGGGGGCCACGATGTCCCTATCGGTTTTCTTCGAACCCTCGGCAGGCATTGGCCCTAGCGGACCCCGTCAATTCTGCTGACATCTCTTTGAGGCGCGCGTGGAACACAACGCGCCGTCGACCCGGGCTTGGTCCTTATCGGACGGCGAGCTACCCATTGCTCACCGTCCGCAAGCCCGCGCCTACGGTGGCCGGAAATCTTCACGTGATTCCCGACGCCCAGGGCGTCTCCTACTGCGGCGGTCAGGGGCGCGAGGGCGCGAAATTTGCCTCTCCCTCACGCGCTCCGTCTCCTCCTTCGCGAGCATTACTGCTTCGCAGAACGAGGTGACGGCCTGCCATTTCCTCTCGCTCCGTAGCATGGCCCGAATCAGGGCCGGACGCGAGAGATCACCGCCGCCGATCGCTTCCACGAGGACACGGCGATGCTCTGCCCAAGCCAGGCAGACCTCCACCGTATGCTCCACCGTGTCCTCCGGGCGATCCACACAGTGATGACACCCGGGCGTTTCCTCCCGCTTTATCCTGAACAGGTACCTCCCGAAACAGCCGTGTCCGGTGAGCACCTGTGTCAGGCGGAAGGTGAGGACGCCGTGGCGCCTCTCTAGCCACTCCTCAAAGAGGGGTCTTATCGCCGCAATTGTGGCGTGCCCATCGGTTAAGAGGCCTGCGAACACGGCTCGCAACTACAAATCGAGATGTTTGCAAAATTCAATTTCAAGCACGTTGCGCTAGTGTGAGTGCCTGTCGGAGCGATATACTACAGTGAGCAATACTACCACGCACACATTGACAATTATTGCTTGACGCGATAACACTACAAGCTTTCGAAAATGTATGATAAATTTGGATGTGTTCCATAATACTAAAAATGATGTATGAAAACTTAATATTTTTCCGTTTTTTTCGATATTTATAACTTGATAATATAAGCTATGCTTCTGCAGAAACAATATTACAAATATTGTTGCTTATAATACAGAAAAAACAATATGAAAACACGTCATTAACGCTGTAAAAAATGTGCGAAATTAAATTCGTTTAAACTTCATTTTAAAAAAGTTTTTTTAAAAACAAAAAGATGTAGGAGCCTAGGCTCCTACATCTTTTATTTTAATTGGTCGATAGGGCTCGTATGCGGGTTGCGAGATATTTCTGTACCGCATGCTATAGGGCCCGCATGTGGGATGCTGGAGATTTCTGTAAAGCATGCTATAGGGACCGTATTCGTAGAATCGTTTTCATTAGTCGATAGGGAACGATTGCGGTGTACGAAGAATCTGCATAGCACGTTTGGCAGTTGCTTTGAAGGCTCATTTTCATTGGGTGTGTCTCCGCACGCTTTTTACCGACCGTTAAATTTCATTGGTCGCTACGCGGGGCAGATGGTGTACCGACCGCGTTATCGACTTATGACTTTCATCAGTCATTGCCCCGCTTGTGGCGAGTATCCGCATGCTGTATGTCAACCGAGTTATCAACTAATGAAAATGAGCCATTACCCAGATCTAGGTCTATCCGTGTGCCAAATTCATTCAGTTGTAGAAGTATGAAAAGGTACTTAACAGACAGTTAGATAGAGTTACTTTCGTATATAAAATATTAGTATGGATTTTCACAATTATCACAAAGGTGGACGCTACGCCCGGTACGGGGATTCCCCGCAGATGGTGTGCCAACAGCGCCATCGAGATATGATTTTCATTAGTCACTACCCCGCCTGCGGGAAGACTCCGCATGCTGTATACCGACCGAGTTATCGACTAATGAAAATGTGCCATTACGTCTGTAATCCTTAAAGGGGTATTTAGGGGCGAATAGTTAGTTCATCAATATTTCAACAGATATGTTAAAGTCCTATGTTATGGGGGACCCTAAGAACGCGGCGACGCATGAATTGTCCATACAAACGTAATACCTAAATCATTTGCAATTTGGACATATTTCCACCATATTATGTTGTTATTCGGATTTAAACAGTGTTTATCTAGATAAACACTGTCATTTGTGAAAAAGTGTTTATCTAGATAAACACTGTCATTTGTGAAAAAGTTTTTTTTAAAACAAAAAGATGTAGGAGCCTAGGCTCCTACATCTTTTTGTTTTTAAAAAAACTTTTTTAAAATGAAGTTTAAACGAATTTAATTTCGCACATTTTTTACAGCGTTAATGACGTGTTTTCATATTGTTTTTTCTGTATTATAAGCAACAATATTTGTAATATTGTTTCTGCAGAAGCATAGCTTATATTATCAAGTTATAAATATCGAAAAAAACGGAAAAATATTAAGTTTTCATACATCATTTTTAGTATTATGGAACACATCCAAATTTATCATACATTTTCGAAAGCTTGTAGTGTTATCGCGTCAAGCAATAATTGTCAATGTGTGCGTGGTAGTATTGCTCACTGTAGTATATCGCTCCGACAGGCACTCACACTAGCGCAACGTGCTTGAAATTGAATTTTGCAAACATCTCGATTTGTAGTTGCGAGCCGTGTTCGCAGGCCTCTTAACCGATGGGCACGCCACAATTGCGGCGATAAGACCCCTCTTTGAGGAGTGGCTAGAGAGGCGCCACGGCGTCCTCACCTTCCGCCTGACACAGGTGCTCACCGGACACGGCTGTTTCGGGAGGTACCTGTTCAGGATAAAGCGGGAGGAAACGCCCGGGTGTCATCACTGTGTGGATCGCCCGGAGGACACGGTGGAGCATACGGTGGAGGTCTGCCTGGCTTGGGCAGAGCATCGCCGTGTCCTCGTGGAAGCGATCGGCGGCGGTGATCTCTCGCGTCCGGCCCTGATTCGGGCCATGCTACGGAGCGAGAGGAAATGGCAGGCCGTCACCTCGTTCTGCGAAGCAGTAATGCTCGCGAAGGAGGAGACGGAGCGCGTGAGGGAGAGGCAAATTTCGCGCCCTCGCGCCCCTGACCGCCCCAGTAGGAGACGCCCTGGGCGTCGGGAATCACGTGAAGATTTCCGGCCACCGTAGGCGCGGGCTTGCGGACGGTGAGCAATGGGTAGCTCGCCGTCCGATAAGGACCAAGCCCGGGTCGACGGCGCGTTGTGTTCCACGCGCGCCTCAAAGAGATGTCAGCAGAATTGACGGGGTCCGCTAGGGCCAATGCCTGCCGAGGGTTCGAAGAAAACCGATAGGGACATCGTGGCCCCCTGGCAACACGGCAACTGAAGGAACACGGGTGGGTTTTAGTCAGTAAGAGTCTGACACGCCCTCCCGCTCCGCCCAGAGCGGGAGAAGTTATTTGATGATTTCCCACCCAAAAAAAAAAAAAAATGGCCTCTTAACCGAGAACAAATAATTTTTTAAAAACCTTTCCGTAACTCGTTGATTGATCAAAATAATAATCCATACTAGTGCTTACGTATAAATCAAATAATTGTGACCAACATCAAGTCTGAAAAATTTGAAAAATATTTAAGATTAATTTGCATCAAGCAATCGACTACGCCACTGAAGTATTTCTGTGTAGTACAGTCGTAAATATGCCATTACGACTGAAAATTTTACGTCGAATTCAGTGTTTTGTTCAGAGGAATGAGCAATATTCAGCATGCCTGAAATACTGGAAATTCTTTTTACATTCTTGCCGGCCAACCATCTAGACAAAAATGTCTCTGTAAGTACAGTCATCAAAAGAGATAAGTAACTACAATTCATTATTAATCCTTCTTGTGCGTTGTTGGTAGTCAAATCTGTAATATTGTACGTCTGAGCGTATAGATATCTATACTCAAAAATTTTGAAATTTTTAGCTGTTTTCACTGACACTAAACGACACTTAAGTAAAAGCGCGCTGTTGAATTTTCAACTAACGGTACAGAGCCTAGCGTTGAAAATCCAGCGTCAGTGAAAATAGGCATTAGCCTGCTAAATGTTAGGTAATTTCTTCTCTAGTTACGAATCTCTTAAGAAATTTGGCACAGGTATGGACCATGACCTGGATTAGGACATTGAATAATACTTGACTTAAAGTCAAAATAACTCCGTATGTTCTAAATACGAAGTTATTTTGACTTCAAGTCAAGACCGCCTTTAAGGCTTGTGCAGACCAGCGCAATATCGCGGGCGCGACAGGCAGCGCTACCAGTGTCGCGCCCGCGATATCGCGCTGGTCTGCACAAGCCTTAACTCACTATCGCTCGGTGAAAACAATAGAAATATAAATAACAAGAGAATGACATGGGGGCGTGTCTGTGTCCGCGCGTCATGATCACGATGCTCACGTCATAGGAAAATGGCCGTCTCCGTGCTAGTCCGTAGGCGTAGGCCGCCTAGTGCGTTTTCAAACGCGAACGTGACAACATTTAAGAATGCCGTGTTGTTCAGTGGTTTCTTGTAAAAATCGTATAGAGTACATAAGAAGAAGTCTGAAAGTGGCACCGGTGACTGAAAAGTTATGTGGAAATCGGTGGTCATGTGAAGCGGAGGAATGGGGAAAACGTCGTGAGGAAAGTTTGGAGTGTGAATGTGGATGGCTATAAGAGTAGGGGAAGACCAAAGAAACAATGGATGGACTGTGTGGAAGATGATATGGCTAGTAAGGGTTGTGATTACTGATAAGACGACTAATTGAGAAGTACAGAAGAAAAGGACAATGCGCCGACCATCATTCATCATTCTCGATGATGTTACAAATCTAAAACACGTATCTTCTTGCAATTTAAACATTCACCTATATTCACATCACACACCATCATCTGCTCGTCCCACATACCACAGTGTCTCAAGACGAAAATCTTTGACCAGTGCGTGTTGCCAGTGATGACCTGTGGTACTGAAACGTAGTCGCTCAGAAGGCTAAAAGTCACCCAAAGGGCAATGAAGGTTTCCCTACGTGATCGAATCAGAAATAAAGAGATCCGCAGGAGAACCAAGGTAACCGACATAGCCCGAAGAATAGCCAAACTTAAGTGGCAATGAGCAGGGCACATTGCTCGCAGAACGGATGGCCGATGGGGTCGAAAGGTTCTGGAGTGGCGACCACGTAGGAAGACGTAGCGTTGGAAGGCCTCCCACAAGATAGATCGATGACTTTGTGAAGGCCACAGGAATCCGCTGGATGCGGAAAGCGCAGAATCGGTCGAAATGGCGGTGCTTGGGGGAGGCCTATGTCCAGCAGTGGACGTCTTTCGGCTGAAATGATGATGATGATGACATCACTCACATATGAATCTCTCTAATGACAATCTAGAAAGAAAACCTTGGGGCAGCCAGAATTTTCAAATATTACCTACACAACTTTTTTTCCGTGGGAAATCCTCATGGTTCCATCTGTAGAAAATGAAGAGTTTTGTCGAACATCGACCAAACGAAACCTCGTGGTTTGTTCTTGTACCTGTCGAGAACAAGAACGCACGGTACACTCACTTACTACTTGGATTTTCAACTCTCGGCGCTAAGCAGAGCGTTGAAAATCAAGTGCACAAAAAAAAATCGCCGCGATTTTATTACGTCCGTGCAAACGCTCACTCAAATATCTTAATTACCTACCAACATTATTCTTCAAACAAATACCATTTAACGTGATAGCTCAACAACAACAACTTAAGAACTTAAGTGGTTCATAATATTCACGCTATTTTCCTAGAATGCTTCAGTGAAAACATTTCTGCGTACGTAGAGAGAGGTTCTCAAGTATTGAATTCCTTGTTTCCAATTGATGTTATTTCCATTTAAACGAATATCAACTTTATGATAATATAAATTAAGTTGATTTCAGAATTAGTACTACTAAAAATTCATAAAATTGTAGCTCCAACTGAATTTAAAGTGTGGGTTTTAAAATTGTTTCACGAATTTGTTTACATGTTTTGAAATTAAATTGCGAATGCAATATACAGTGAAAGTGTATTCCTGAAAGCACTTTTTTAACTTCATTACGTGAAAATGCAAACCATAATGTATCACGAGGTCTTTTAATGTTGTGGTTGTAAGGCACAATTTTCTTGCCAATATTGTTAGTTCCCTAAGAGGATTCTTTGTATGAGTTTTTATAGAGCTTCAATATAATCAGGGTATCTATGTCGGGTGAAAGTGTGCTTTATGAAAACAGAATGTATTATGTTATGTAATTTCATTACACTGAAGGAAATGCAACCTGCAACGGTTTAACGTAATTACCTGGTAAATAATTAGTAGTACTGTTACATGATTTATGTAATTTAAATATGTAATTAATGTTATTGATGGGATTTGCAATGGAAGCCGAGAATTTAAAAACTATACAAAATGAACTTTTCCCGCCTTACTTTGTACCTAGATATTTTTATAAGCTATTACCTAATGCTCGGCATGCCTTGCAATTCCTTTTTAATTTTTTGTTAGGAACCTTCTCTGGCGCGCACACAACAACTTACCAAAGTTTCATAACAATGGGTCGAGCAATTTTCAAGTTTTTTGAGACAAACGCACGGCAATCGATTTTTATAAATGCTTCTTGTTGAATTAAACTTTAACAAGCTTTGATCTAAATATAGCTAGATAGAATCGACTTTAAGGAATTGTGCATCTTCAGCTAAGAAACACAATTCTTTGTAAAGGTTTTAAGCAAGAATGTTTATGTAATCAGTCTTACAAAATGGAATCGTATTACCCAGTAGAAGTTTTTGAGTTTATTCATTAAAAACAAAAATACATTGTTTTTCTAATTATATTGTTAGATATGCAGGGTATGTAAGGCTAGTTTGCATTGTTCTGATAGCCGAGATCAGTCTATCGGATCCGAATATCTGATGAAAAAATCTGACGTGTATTCCCAGCCTTAATGATAAGCAAATGCAGGTTGAGTATGGAATTAATGTATTTCGAAAAGTCGGTTCCTTATATACAAAATCTGTTGTACAAATTAATATATAGTGGGTACATATAAAAAGTTAGTTTGAACACAATAATGTTCAATACCCTACGTGCTGTATTTTATCTCTTAGGATGATATTCCGCTACATTATTATTAGTGTAAAAAACCAGAAAGCCTTTTTCTGTACGTCAGCAATTTTTTGCGATGTTTTTTTTCATTCAAGTTGGTTTCATAAAGGTTTGAAAAGAGATGAACAGTGTGGAGGGAAAGTATAAGGTACCTCAAAATATTGCTGATAGCGAATTTTATACGCAGTGAAATATTTTGAAAACTTACTTGCCTCATCTAGGCATCGCACGGGCACGATGCCTAAATTCAGAACATTCTAATGGATTATTAAGGGGAAGTCGCTACTGAAAATTATCTATCAATTGAATCCAGAAAATAATGTTTATCTTTAGAAGAACGTCGAAGTATGCAGTGCTCAAATACTTCATTTTACACAAAGATAGATGAAGACAGGTTTGTCTTGTATTGATAAATGACGTTGAATGTGAACTTAAATTTTTCTGCGATTTGCTTTTAGAGTTGGAGTTAAAAAGTAGAAGATTTTTTTAAATGCACGTGTAATAAAATAAAATATAATAAAATAAAAATAGTTTATTTCTCACCAGCGTAGCAACAAGGATTACATAGTAATAGTACTTATACTAATATCATGCACATTATATAATAGTCCAGCAGCATTAATGGTGGTAAAGAGAGGTTTACTTAAGATATTGACTATCTTCTAAACTAGGCGAGGCCTGTATCTCAGAAGATAGCACAAATGTTAAACATGTTAACGTATAATGTTTGTAGTATTGAATCGTAGACTTTTTACACATTTTATGGTTATTATTTTAAGTATCGATTGTTATTCAGAAAAAAAAAAAAACGTGTGGCACTCGGGGACTGCCGCGGTAAAGCTATTGCATAGCATTTGTAACCTCCATACTTCCTATTTGTCAACGCTACACTTGGGATGATGACGTGATGACATAAAACAAAAATTACATTCCCATGACAAAATCACGTTGTCATGGGAACCGTCATTACATGGTAGGCGGAGTGGGGGATGTTAGGTTTTTGCGTTACGGAATTTCTTGATTCGGTTGCCGCGCTCAAAGCCCGCCATAAAAGCTATGCAATAGCTTAAAAATGTTTATCTGAATCACCCTTGCAGTTGCAGGACAAAACAGAAACCGATACTTAGCATTTAGCATTATTATGTAGCTAGGTAGGTACTGTAGAGGTTTCAACTAAACATGGTTTTGGAATAAAACCTACGCGAATTTATAATATACAGGGTGGCAGGGACATCGACGCGAAAACTGTTACCAAGGATTCGTACATGATTTTTTTTAGTCGGTTATTTTAAAAATATCTGCAATTTCATTGAAAAGTGTAGTACCTACGCGGTCAAAATGTTTGGAACAGCTGATTAAAAAAAATAAGCGACGAAAAATTTCAACGCAGGGATGTTCAGAATCATGTACTGAATCCATGGTAACAGTTTTCGCGTCGATGGCCTGCCACCCTGTATTATGTAAATGGCAGATTGGAGACGAACATAAGAACAAGAAAAGTTTTGACGGTTGGCTCCCATGAGCTGACAAGCGAATGTCATTACGAATCAATTTTCACGCCTTCCCCTTAAGACCTAGGCCCAATGTTTTTTATATTCGGATAGCTATCTAAAGAGGTGCCATAAAGAATATGAAAAAAAAATCATATGTTTTTTTTTAACCACGTATATTCTGGTAGTATAAAACTTTTTACAAAAAAAAATACAACCGACTTCCAAAAAAAACACTACAAAGTGAAAAATAATTTCGGAAGTCGGTGTCTTTGGTTTAGAATTTTCGTTTTTTGCCACCGACTTCCGAAATTATTTTTCACTTTGTAGTGTTTTTTTTGGAAGTCGGTTGTATTTTTTTTTTTGTAAAATGTTTTTATTTGTCACTTTTAGTTATGGTACCTACCCCACACAAATTCGAATACCACTACCTGCTATGTAAATAACAGTGACAGGAACTTATCATATCATCCACATACTAAGTGGGAAAAAGACGTATTATTGAAGCTAACTCAAAAACTACCCAAGCAAACTTAATAAAATTTAAATGGGACCACCTCGAAAGTATGACCTACCATTCATAATTGGCGGAATAATCGCGTAACAAATACAAAAACAAAAAAAACATACAGTCGAATTGAGAACCTCCTCCTTTTGGAAATCGGTTAAAAATACAACAATATGAAACTAAAAGAATTTATAAAATTGTTCGAGTAATATTACAAACAAGTGTTTGATCTACGATCCGGTACTATAATAATGGAATGGTTTATAATAAGTAAATTACCACGGTCGGCCTCATGTTTCGCATAACACGTCAGCTGTTTGACTGGCGTATTCAAAGCAGGCTTGAAGCTAAAGCACTATACACACTGGATTAGCTTTGGTGCATGTCACGTCACTCGCGAATCGAGAACAGTTAATAATAATAATACTGACCTCACCGTCGTATCTCTACGTTGACGTCATGGTGGGGCACGCTCCGAACTCTAGGTCTGTGCCAGTAGAGTTTACTTTGCCGGAACAGGTCTGGGATGAGGAGCCAGACCAAGAGAGATGCAAAGCATGTGGCGAGCTGTTGGGCAGTAGCGACCCCACGGACCCTATCTCCCGGGAGAAGTCTTGTTCCTTACCTCAGGCTTTCATTTATTGACCGGCTGGAGTGAACATTGACGAGGAACGGAGCTCCCACCACATTACACCTTATCCTTTCCTCCTTACCTTATTATCTTGCCTTAATTGACCGGCTCGAGTGGAGATTCGCAAGAGCAAACGTGCTCGGAGGAAGGAAGTATTCCAATAAGTGCTCGTAGGGATCTTGACCATTTTCCGGGCTATGGCATTGTTCTGAAAGCCGTGGAATACCTCTCCACTCCTCAAGCACCTCAGAAAGTGTTGCTCCCTTGTCGCTACGTCACTATGTGCTAGCGACCGTTTTCGGGGGCCTATTATTGAGTGTGCAAGTGGCCCCCTGCCATTTTATCCGTGTATTACATAACATTGACCAGGCAGGGGACATATTACTTCCATAGTTCCAGGAAACTAATCCATTATAGCCACAAAAATCCATAGCCCAATATTTCGTTTTTTGTTTCCATGCTCTGTAATAGTCCTATACTAACCGGCGGTTGTCCTTGGGTGCACTTGTATAGTGCATACAGGGATAATCGTCGGTTGTTGCCTCAATACTTAAAAATGTCTAACGAGCCTCTGCGAGTTGGCTTCGGCCCCTCGTACGTACTTCCAAAGGTCCGGGACCCCAGGGTCCCGAGATATGTCAAAGCAGTTAAAAATTATAATGATATAACATAGCTCTTGCATAGTTTAAGGTAACCAATCCACTATATTCACCCAAACCCATAGTCCAATATGTTTTGTTTCCATGTAATGCAATAGTCGCTATAACATAACAAAGACCTACTAACTCAAGCAGACGCATTATTTATAACGTATAGAAATAAAGTGAAAATATTTAAGAAGTAATACTACTTCTATTATTTAAGTATGTCTTCTGGTAATACTACCAGAAGACATACTTAAATAATATAAACACTCTTCAAATAAGCGCTCTTCCTCCTCTCTCCTACTGTGCTGTGCCCAACAGGGTCTATAATTGTTTCTATAATTTTAAGCCTACCAACTGTTTTACCAACATTATAGAATGCAATAAAGAATTGAGAATTGGGATAGTCCTGCACCAACCGGTTGTCCTTGGGTGCACTTGCATAGTGCATACGGGGATAATCGTCGGTTGGTGACTCATTTCATTAAAACGCTTAACAGGCCTCTGCGAGTTGACTTCGGCTCCGCTACGCTTTCCAAAGGTCGGGGACCCCAGGGTCCCGGGAAATGTAAAAAAACAAAAAATATTAATGAGATATTTAAACATAAAATAATAATAAAAACTTTATTGTTCAAGAAAAGCGGTACAAATTCAAATAGCCTCCACTCTAGGATTCACTGTGTCGTGGAGACTAGTCTCCTTCGTCTTACAACTCTCATACATAGTAGGTAGATACTATAGGTGGGCACTTAAGTAACATCGGTCGGTAAGATTTGTAAAGTGACAATAATCGAATGTTATTCCAATACAATAGATTGTAAAAAAAAATGTTAATTGACTATTTCATGAAATGGCCAATTAAATTGGCTAAAATTGACCATACCGTTGAAACGTCAACGTTTAATAATATGTCAGTCGACATTTAGCCATATCATTAATGTATCAATGGTTTAAGGTGTAAAAAATGTACAAGTAACTGCGACCAACTTGGAAGTAGCGCTCGCGGCCGCTGCCGCGGCAGTTTTAACCTTACCCATTTGGTCGGGGTGCCACATAAGCGGCGTAAATTTTTTATTTTTAAAAACTAATTTTAAGTGCTATGTTACATTTCACGCCACGGCAGCGGCCAGCGAACACTAGTTCCAAGTTAATCGTTTTCCATAACATATTTGGAAACTCAAATAAGTCCATATACTTTTTTTGCGTGGTCACCCTGTTTGATTTGTAGTATGCCACCGCCATGATGCACAACAAAAACAAAGCGACATCAACGCCTCTACCGGTGGATAATCTAACAATTTTACGAAATGATCACTAATGCTTAGCTTAGCCACATCATGAAGTAGTCGTGCGTTTAATTGTTCATAACATCAAACGTTGAGTGGGATGGCGATCTGAGATCGATTAATCGAAGAATCGATTTTTCAGGCCCAAAAGATCGATTTTTTAAATCGATATGCAGTACTGAATCGATTCAGTGAATCGATATTTCACCCTTGAAAATCGCCATTCGATTTTTTCGCCTTGTGAGCGCCTTTTTTAATTGCTACATCGCAAGTGATGAGCGGAACCGCTTGGATCCCAGTAGAATTGACAGACTTGTTTTTGAAAAGTTTATATATGAAGCATTGGGAACTTTAAGTTTTTCATGTAATAAATACATTTTGAAAATTAATGTCTTCGTTCATACCTGATCTGACTTTGATATGGTAATAAAATAATTGTTATTGTCAAATTCCCTGAATTAAAAAAAAACTGATTTTACTGATAAGAGATCATTTATTCTGGCATCTTTTTTGTTTTTCATAAAATGGGTTTATATTTACATTATAAATACAAACTTGAAAAAAGAATCGATTTTTTAGAAATCGATCTTTTAGACCTCGATTTTTTTGTGAATCGATACATCAGCTTACGATTCGAATCGATTTAAAAATCGATCTTTTTCGGAAAGAATCGCCATCCCTATGCCAGACCTCATCATGATATGACCAGCAGTCGATATTCATTTCATGAAATGATTAATTCTAAGATCTGGCCATGACATATACATAATTATTAATTAACATAAAACACAAAGTGAAAATCGAGATTTTTCAAATACAAAAACTACGAAGTTTATAACATCTTTGCAAAGCTGTAGAATACTTGTATACTACTAATGAAATTCAAGATTTCTAAATGAATAAAAACATAAGTTCACGAGTTAAGTGCACTTCGCAGGTGTAGCTTATAAATATGATGCAAAATAAAAAAAAAATATGAGCTGTTTTTCCTCGAAGATGTTAAGAGAGTTGAAGAACGTCTCGAGTCGATGGTACTTGTATAACGGAAACTTTCCAACTACTTGGAGCGCTGTTTATCGTATCGGGTAGACTTCGAATAAAGTTCTCTCGAAAGAATCGCAGCAGATGTCTTCGTGTGTACCTCGTCCCGCCTTATGTACGTCAAATATTGTTTACTGAGCATTCGTGTAGAAAAGTGTGTACTTCGTTATAACTTTTATTGCTTACGGAAAATTCAATTTTTATCCCCCGATAGCATAACACAACAAATAAATTGGCCCTTCGTGCCTTCGGTCAAGCGTGCACCGTTGTCGACTGCATTATCGCTTACCAGATGAGATAGAAAATAGAAATAGTAAATAGTTTATTATCCAGGTAATACAGTAAATAGGTTAACACCAAATTGAGATGACATGAGTAGCTTAAAATATTACCTATAGTTAGGTTACAAAATATTATTTACCAGTGAACCCCAAATTAGACAGTCTGTATCTTGGGGATCGTGTAATTCAATTCCAGAGTGGAGACTAGAGAGGTGATTTTAGGTGTTGTATGGTATATATCTGGTGTGTTTGTGTACGTGTGATGTGAGTGTGGTGTGTGAGTGTGGTGTGTGTGAGTGTGTGTGTGTGTGCGTATTTGTTCCCATTGTGTATCGTTTGATTCAGTGTCAGGTCAGGGTATCTAGATTAATTGTTCCGAGTCATCATAACCAGAGTTTTGCAGATTTTATTGTACATATTAATTATACTGGTTAAATTACTTAATGATACTGGTAAAATAAATCGGCTAAGTGTGGTGTGTGAGTGTGGTGTGTGTGAGTGTGTGTGTGTGTGCGTATTTGTTCCCATTGTGTATCGTTTGATTCAGTGTCAGGTCAGGGTATCTAGATTAATTGTTCCGAGTCATCATAACCAGAGTTTTGCAGATTTTATTGTACATATTAATTATACTGGTTAAATTACTTAATGATACTGGTAAAATAAATCGGCTAAGTGCGAGTCGGACTCGCACACGAAGGGTTCCGTACCACCGTACAATTTTTTGCAAAAAAAACGTAAAAAAACATGATTCTTGTATGAGGAACCCATTTAATTTATAACTTTATTTAATTTTTATTATTTCTTGTTATAGCGGCCATAGAAATACACAATCTGTGAAAATTTCAGCTGTCTACCTATTACGTTCTTGAGATACAGCCCGCTGACAGACAAACGGATGGACAGCGGAGGCTTAGTACCTAATAGGTTTGGCACCCTTCGGGTACGTACATCCATACTCTACTGTTTTCAGTAGAGGTAAGTAATTTTTTTATTTGCAACCGCTATAAAAGCGCTAACTATTATTTTAGATCATTAAACCACAACGTACTGCCAAATCAAAATACCTGTTTTGTAGCTATTTCATTAGTTTATTTGTACAATAACAACAAACTATAAAGTACCATTAGTGCATTTAATTGTGTTCTCAGTAGTGATGTGCCTGGATGGATATCCGCGGAGCTCCGCGGATCTCCGAGAAAGAAAAAAGATCTGCATCCTGTATCTGTATACATTTCAATACGTATACGCAATGAAATGTATTAGTATAAAAGATCCGTTTAAGATCCGCCAAAAAGTAATGGATACAGATCTTTTTCTCCTTCGGAGATCCGCGGAGCTCCGCGGATATCCGTGATATCCGCGATATCCGCAATAATATAACTATTTTATAGGTTTGCCCGCGTTTGTACTTGCCACCTAAATGATATTATTTCATGTACCATCGCGGACACTGGCGGTGAACCACTTTTAAACCTTATTACTAAGGACAAAAGGGTTAAAAGTGTTTCACCGCAAATGACCGTGGTTTTAACTGGAGTAAAAGTATCATAAGTGTTAATCTAGGACATGGTTTACTTGTGTGTTTGACTGAAATCTGTTTAACAGATAATACGTGTTTAACTAAAAAATGAAGCTTCCCAAGTTTTCATATTAATTAATATTCGTTGGAAAAAACCTGGTTCTACAGGTTAAAGGGAAATCTTTTCCTGCCGAATAAATTCCTGCTTCATAGAAGAATGTTTTAGATCGGATATTATGCCTGGTTTATACGATGACAGTGACTGGACCCAGTAATACGGAATTTCCGACCCAGTCAGTGGGTTCACGTAGACGAGATCGACTATAAGACCTCAGTAAGTCAGGCGGGGGAAGCTACTGGGCCCGAAAATCGATGGGTAGGTTCGTCAACTGGACTGACTGACTGACGAGGCACGAAGTCAGTACTGGGGGCTTACTCTTGATTCCAATTCCGATCTATCGACATTGGAATTGTGACGTTTCGTACTCTTGAGTTCGCCACCAGCGCCAAATTGTTATCAAATTTGGTGTCCATTTTGGTAACTAAGTGGAATCGGGATCGGGCTTGGCTTGGCTACTCTTGACTTTATATTTGACAGCTGTGTATTGCGCCAGTATTGCGTTGGGATTATTTGTTGATTGGGATTTTTCCAATAGCAAAAGTGTAAACTATTGTCTACACAAGCCCAGTTGCAAGTCAGCGCTGGACTGACTTACTGTACTGTCACATTACTGGGCCTCGTATAAGCCTGCATTTATGATTTATTTTTATTTTTTAATGGTAGTTATTTTATTTCATATATATCGACCATAGACGTTTTGTCTTCTATAATAATCTGTCGAAGCATCGATCCTTTGACAGTTCACCCACACCTCTGATTTTGTATCAAGTGATCTTTATTAACTTTTAACTCTTTTTTTACTGCCTCGTTGGTCTAGTGGTCGCAAGCGCTACTGCTGAGCATGAGGTACTGGTCCTGGATTTGATTCCCGGGTCGGGCAAAGTGTTATTGGCGTTTTCTATCTGGAATTTTAGCAGCCCGGAGTCTGGATTTGTGCCCGGTTGATGGCAATAGGCTCGCCCCCTATTACATGAGACTTAAACATAACTGGCGAAATGTGGGTGTACCTGCTACAGGTACACCTCTGCCCAACCCTTCGGGGAAACAAGACGTGATGTTATGTTATGATCTTTATTCTCCTTACTATAAGTTTGTTTATGGATTGCTGTCAGACGTAAAATAACTGTGGGAGGACTGTAATACCTGTTGCCGCACGGTGTTAGACGCACTGAAAAAGTTCTGGCACAAAAAAGCATCGGTGTCGCGTTCCATTTATTCCTTTGACATATCCGTATCGTGTTATTTCCCAACAGAATCGTGTTACTTCCAAACAACCTGTCGCGTCAAATTGTATAGTGCTGCCAAAGCCGGCAATACAGGTTTCAGCCAACGTTGCTGTTTTGTCGGCTACAGCATATAAATAGTACATTATTGCAAAGGCCGGGTAATAGACAATTGCAGGTCGAGTATGAGTATGAAGGCCGAGCCGTAGGCGAGGACTTCACTAATACGAGACAGGCAATTGCCATTTCCGCCGAGGCATATATAGTGCTTTTCTCAAAATAATGCAGGGAAATAAAAGTAGTTAAATTTCCATAATTTTTCAAGTTAATGCCGTTTTTAACATGAACTGTACATTTCAGCATGGAATAAATTGCCCATAATATGTATGGCTTTTTAGTTTTAGCAATATCATTAAAATACGCCAAAAATACTGTTTCGGAGAAAATGTTCACTTTTTTCTCGTTTTTCCAAATCATAAAATTTTCATATACTTTCATGTATTTTTTTTTTGACATCACTGGAAGCAGGTTTTTCATTGTCAATTTGAAAAAAAAATACTGATCTTAAATCTGGTGGAGTACAATCAATCTCCATTTCACTCTCTGAACCGTTGGAACTCATTTTAAATTTATTTATAGTATGTAATTATCAAATCAAGACGAATTTTCAGTCCAATGCCAATTTTCTATTTATCATCTGTGCCGAAAGGCAAACGCATTTATAGCTACGTGAACGCAATTTGTACTAAGCAAAGAGACTTACTTTGGTATGCCAATAATGATAAAAGAGATCCAATCAAGGAGTATTTAATAACCCCAGCATGCCGTTTCATACAACGCTCCAGGCGTTGTAATGTTCCAAATTCAAAAAACGCGCCTGCATTGGATTTGATTTTCTTTGACCGTAAATTCTATACTTCGCGTGTTCTTTTTTCGAAAATAATGACAATAGTTCCATGTATGTTTGAAAAAACTCTCTTTTACTCACTAAGTGAATAAAAACATTTTGAATTTGGAACAAGCACGAATTACACGAATTATGTATAAAAACCGGCCAAGTGCGTGTTGAACTACGCCCAATGAAGGTTTCAGTAGTTGGGATGAATTTATCCTAAAAACAAACTTAATATTGTAGTTGAAAAACATGTTCTCCCACACATCGATATACGGCACGGTCAATTCTCCAACGGCAAATGTAAGTTTGTAATCGCGAAAAATATATTTTTTGTGTGATAAATCTACAAATTACCGATTTTCGTATTTTTTATAACATTGACTTAGAAGTTTGATTTTTAGAGCTCTAAGGGAAATTAATTTGAACTTCATACCTGTACGCGTTCCTGAGAAAAAGAGACTTGACAGACTGACAGACAGACTACGGACAACGAAGTGATCCGTTTTTCCTTTTGAGGTACGGAACCCTAAAAATAAGTAAAACGTGCTGAAAGTTTCTATTGGCTGGCTAAATGGAGCTATTCCATGGAGCTGCACAATTTAATTTAAAAAAAATATTCTATCAATTTTAGTTGGGTTTTTTTCTATTTGTTATCGTGGTTGTTTTATGTCACTGGAAAATCTATTAACATAATTATAATAAAATGAGTTCTTCCAGTGACGAAAATGAGACACTGACTCCGGAATCATTTCGTTGTAAAGTAGCAAATAAAGTAGTCAACTACTATTTATTTTCTCGCAGTCAATAGTAAAAAGTAGAGTTTACAACTCATGAAAAAAAATTGATCTCGGTCCTTGTATCCCTCGAATTAAATTACCTTTTTTTTCACTTGTTGTATAATCTACTATTTTCAACTGACTTGTTTAATTTTTTTACCCCTGATGCAAAAAGAGGGGTGTTATGAGTTTGACCGCTATGTGTGTCTGTCTTAGCTTTTAAACGGGTGAACCGATTTGAATGCGGTTTTTTTATTTGAATACAGGTTTTCTAGCGATAGTTCTTAGACATGTTTTATCAAAATTGGTTCAGCCGTTTGAAGATTATTATCAGCTCTTTTCTAGTTGATAAATGGATGTTAGTATCTTCCACAGGTCTGTTCGAATTGAAATTTGGCATTCTTGGCATTCGTTACTTCAATGATATTAGAAGAACATAGTAACCTCGAACTCTCCTGGAATTTGTAGGATACCCATCTCCCTTGCCAACTAAAGCACAGGTATCGTTTTTGGGCTCATGGGAATGGTGTCAATGAATATGTTATAGATAGATGGTGAACAGGGTCTGGTGATGGAGTAGGAAAGAGAAATGAGGAAATGTTTGTGTCAGGGCTTTTTATTTAATTTTAACTGTTAAAATTTGTACTTGTACACATTATTGTCTAGCTTGACTGAAATGTCTGCCTTTAAATTCGTCACATATATTAATGTAGTGTTCCTTATCTAAACCAGAGAGAAACAACAGAAGCCAGACAAAATGTCCGAATTCGAAAATCAAACTTGGTTTTCTTAGTTCAAACGAGAACTACCACTGTGTCTACCCGTAGACAGAGAATCTTTCTACGTGTCTACCTATTAAATAATAGCAGTGCTCGTGGCTCCCGGTTGTGCGGACTAATTTATACTAAAAGCTAGCCTGAGAACATTATTAAATTATATCGGATTAATAGTTCTCAAGCGCACTAATGAGGAAACAAACAAAAAAACGGCCACTGCGTCGTGTAAGGGGCGTTTTACAACCCTTTCTACTTTTAATATTCTACAATTTTTTTGCCAAAGAATCAGCATTCAAAGAATCAGCATTACCATCCAACTTTTCACACTGACAGTGAAGCGGACGAATTTTTTGATGCCAAAATGAGTCTAATTGAATATAATAATTATAGCTAGTTTCGAATGTGTCCACTGCTGGGAACCCGGCTCACTGTGAGAGGGAGTGGGCCGTAATCCACCACCCGAGTCCAGTCGGGTTAGTGGATATCACATGTCAGTTGTC
This sequence comes from Agrochola lychnidis, assembly GCA_963680765.1. Lineage (NCBI taxonomy): Eukaryota > Metazoa > Arthropoda > Insecta > Lepidoptera > Noctuidae > Agrochola > Agrochola lychnidis. The sequence goes on from OY796848.1 coordinate 7,045,425, forward strand.
ACATTGGATAAACGGAATTGTATATCCCAACAGAAATAAATTCCCAATTTGACGTAAGTTTATTAAAATAGTTTTAAACTTTGATCACTTTTAGTTTGACTTCCAAAAATGCGATGTACCATTATTTTGCACTCAATTGTATATTTGCATAGTTGAAACATGAGCGGGTTTCGGAAGACTAATTTCACGTGTTGAATATGAAAAAACAAAACGAAACTCCAACTTCCATCACTGAAACATAACTATTTATGAAATGTTCAAATACAAACCATTTCATCTTGTTTAAAAATATGATCACCAAAAACTGGTTCCAATTTCATTTTAAAACTGATGAAGCTAGTTACCAACACAGTACGGTCACCACCAACTCGCCTTTCAAGCTTAATTATAATGGATATGGTCCTTTGTGCGTTCGTTACATGTCTTAGAGCAGTGTTTTTCAACGTGTGGGTCGTGAACCCCTGGATGATCGCGAAGACTCTATAAGGGGGAATGAAAAAGGTTGAAAAACACTGTCTTAGAGTATACTAGTCCAAGTAACATATATCTCCTACCAAAAATAAAAATACTTTTAAAAAGATTCGATTCGAAAACGGAACCACAGATGGGGCGATTTAAAAAAAAACAAAAATCCGGCGAAATGTTTCTTCAGAAAATCCATACCTTTCACATTGCAGTTCCTAGTTTAAATATTGTGATTGAATTCTGTTTGCCCATACTACGCTCGAACTGAGACGTGAGCATTCGCTGGATTTTATCAAAGATATTTGAAAATCGTATTGCAAATCATTTTTTGTTGATCATATTTCTGTGTGCACATTCGTTTTTAAAATGGTTTTATTATGTTTCACTACCGTAAAACCAAATACACAAACTTTCCAATCTAGTGATTAATTTGCCACCTGTAATTTGATTATGTTGAAATATTGTGCTTCCGCGTTTTTCTGATGCTTTCATCGAGCGTACCAAAACAAATGATTAAACCCGATTTTTAAACCTGTGCGCCTGTCAACGTCAACATATTACAGTGTGTGTGGTTTAAATAATAACAATAACAACTTAGCGAATAATATGACAGAACTGTGGAGACGACACGAGTTGTGTAGACCGTATTAAGAGGCGTCGGAGCACTGAGGAGGTAATCGGGTGGATGAATTCAATACTAACAACCTATGACTTTGGCTGCTCCAAGCGCACTGTCATAAAAATCAGGTTATACAGGGTGTCCCGTAAATAATGGATCAAACGTAACGGGTAGGTAGCTTACCTCATTTCCAACAACTAATTTGAACAGTAAAAAAAAAAACGGTAAGGTAAGCAAGATATTTATTTTTTTCGATTTTTACTATTTTCTGTACCAGCATTCAGTGTTTTTAATGCTGTTGCTGCAAATGGTATCATATTTAGGTGTGATTTTTGTCAAACATTTCTGAATAGTTTACTAATGTTATAAGACACCATTTTTTTAAATAACATTTTATTAGCCTTAGAAAAAAAATCTTGAATTGAAAAGTTTTGTTTTTACGATGAAAAGACCAGAATTGGAAAAATTCTCCTGTAAAAAAAATGTATGACACCAAAGTGTACCATTATTTTAAAAACTTGTAAAATTACTAAGGTTTGCAAATTGGTATAAAACTTACGCCTAGTCTTTGTCGTTACAAAGATATTGCTATGAATCTGACAGAGGTGCCAAATTACGAAATAAAATAAAATTTGAAAAAGTGTGCACAATTCAACTATTTTCTTAAAAATCTTTAGGTATCTCAGCGTATGAAAAAAATTAGGAGGTTAAATTTAAAAAAAAAATACAAATAAATCGTTTATTTTGTTTTTACAGTAAATGTTCAAACTGACGTCCCCCTACGAGAATGCAAAGTCTGCACCTCCTAATAAAGGAAGCTCTTATCCGACGGACAAAATGGCTGTTGTTTATTTCTGATACAGCAGATTGGATGCGCTGACGTAATTCTTCTTCCGACGTTATTTGTTGTTTGTAAACTTTGTCTTTTAAACATCCCCAATAAAAAAATCTAAGGGATTTAAATCCGGAGATCGCGGAGGCCACAAAATTGGTCCTAATCGGCCGATCCATCTGTCAGGGTAAGTTTCATTGAGTTGCGCCCTTACTGCCGTCGCATAGTAAGCATTCCGAGCCGATGACGTCATCTGTTGGGAATTTGGGACCGCTACCTGCGGAGTTGCACCTCACTCAGTGTGAAAGGGATAGATAGCGCCGCTTTTGTATTTTTGGTAAATCGGTGTCTTTGTGCAGGTATTTTTTTTCCTTCACCCTTCACTCATACAGGGCTTCATTGTTGCATGATTTTATTTGTTTAGTTGACACGAATCTCTCTTCGAGTTGATACGTACGTCAGACTACTTTCGCTCCCGCTGTGCCTAACTGTTGTGTTCCTTAAAATTAAACTTGTGCTGTGTATTTGGACTTTGCTTTGCCTAACGATTTGGAACTGTTTGTGTTTTGACGAATGACTTGGCAATCCTACGGACTTCGAAAACAATCGTTTGTGTGAGGTTGTACGTGTGTGCAGTAGTACGATGCCTCGTTACGAGTACACGCCACGGGAGTATGCCGAAATGCATTTTATCTACGGAGAAGCAAGAGGTAATGCCAGGGCGGCCGCAAGATTGTATCGTGAAAGATACCCGAACCGGGATCGACATCCCGACTATCGCGTATTCATTAGAGTGCATAACGCGCTTCTTGAGGGAAGAATTCTTGGCACCGGAGTTGGGGTGCCAGTGAAGGGCGACCGTCACAAGTCAATGACGAAATTATTATTCGAGAAATCGAGGAAGATTCGTCGGTCTCAATTCGCGTCATAGCGCAACGCACAGGTATTCCAAGATCGACGGTACATCGAGTTCTAAAAAGGCACCGGTTGCACCCATATCACGTGCAACGTGTTCAAACGCTGACGTCACGTGATTACCCGCAAAGAGTAGCATTTTGCCAAAGGATGCTTAGAATGATACGGGCGGACCCACAGTTTTTTAATAAAATTTTATGGAGTGACGAGTCTTCATGCCGGCGAGATGGATATCTCAATTTGCATAATTTGCACAGTTGGCAGCTGGTAAACCCACATTTGATGCGAGAGGACAGGAGCCAACATCAATTTAAAATAAATTTATGGGCAGGAATAATAAATGGGCAAATAATAGGGCCCTTTGAACTACCAGCAACTCTAAACGCCGAATACTACTCGTATCTGCATTTTTTAAGGAATGAGTTGCCAACGTTATTAGAAAATATTCCAGAAGACGTGCGGCAAGCAATGTGGTTACAAAATGATGGTTGCCCCGCTCACTATGCGACGGCAGTAAGGGCGCAACTCAATGAAACTTACCCTGACAGATGGATCGGCCGATTAAGACCAATTTTGTGGCCTCCGCGATCTCCGGATTTAAATCCCTTAGATTTTTTTTTTATTGGGGATGTTTAAAAGACAAAGTTTACAAACAACGAATAACGTCGGAAGAAGAATTACGTCAGCGCATCCAATCTGCTGTATCAGAAATAAACAACAGCCATTTTGTCCGTCGGATAAGAGCTTCCTTTATTAGGAGGTGCAGACTTTGCATTCTCGTAGGGGGACGTCAGTTTGAACATTTACTGTAAAAACAAAATAAACGATTTATTTGTATTTTTTTTTTAATTTAACCTTCTAATTTTTTTCATACGCTGAGATACCTAAACATTTTTAAGAAAATAGTTGAATTGTGCACACTTTTTCAAATTTTATTTTATTTCGTAATTTGGCACCTCTGTCAGATTCATAGCAATATCTTTGTAACGACAAAGACTAGGCGTAAGTTTTATACCAATTTGCAAACCTTAGTAATTTTACAAGTTTTTAAAATAATGGTACACTTTGGTGTCATACATTCTTTTTACAGGAGAATTTTTCCAATTCTGGTCTTTTCATCGTAAAAACAAAACTTTTCAATTCAAGATTTTTTTTCTAAGGCTAATAAAATGTTATTTAAAAAAATGGTATCTTATAACATTAGTAAACTATTCAGAAATGTTTGACAAAAATCACACCTAAATATGATACCATTTGCAGCAACAGCATTAAAAACACTGAATGCTGGTACAGAAAATAGTAAAAATCGAAAAAAAGAAAATATCTTGCTTACCTTATCGGTTTTTTTTTACTGTTCAAATTAGTTGTTGGAAATGAAGTAAGCTACCTACCCGTTACGTTTGATCCATTATTTACGGGACATCCTGTATATCTTATATATAAAATTCTCGTGTCACAATGTTAGTTACCTTACTCCTCCGAAACGGCTTTACTGATTTTTACCAAATTTTATATGCATATTCAGTAGGTCTGAGAATCGGCTACTATCTATTTTTCATACCCCTAAGTGATCAGGGTTGTCCACCCCAAACAAATAATTGGCAAAACAACGTTTGCCGGGGTCAGCTAGTTATTTTATAGATATAGATATGTTACGGGCAACGTGATTAACTGGGCATTATTAATAAAGACCGGCCATTATTAATAATGCCCAAGAGTGTCGGGCAAAGCGATTAATTTATCACTTTGACCGGCCATTATTAATAATGCCCGACGGCCCGTGGTCCATATAATAAGTCAATGTTTGAGATAGCTTGAATTTATCACTTGGACCTGGCAGTATGAATAATTCCCTACTTGTAGCCGGGCAATGTGATAAATGGGCCGCGGCCGTGCCTTGCGACATGCAAAAACACTACAGTTCACCTATTTTGTTACTTTGCCCAAGATAGGGTGGGAATTATTCATAATGGCCGGGAAATGTGATTAATCATGCTGTTTTAAACACATTGCCCAATTGTGTCGGGCATTATGAATACAGACCGGCCATTATTAATAGTGCCCAGACTTATCAAATTGCCCGTAACAGATATAATATAGATCAGTGTAGTATATTATCAAAGTCAGATAAATGAGGAAGTTCATTTGATGGGGTTTCTGTTAAATAGATCACGAATAACCACAGTCTGCTGTGCGCTTAAGAGCGTTTATTCTGAAAGTTGGCAACGTCTTAAATAGCTGTCAAATATTTACCTGTTTTGATTAATTTGGCAATATTACTGTATGGAATTAAGAAATGTGGCTAACTTATAACTAAAATATTGATAATGAAATGCAATCATTAATATCGTAACATCGATTATTTAGTTTTAGATGTAAAAAAGTATTTGGAAACTTTCCAAATGCCTTTTTTATACCTAAAGCGATTACAACATCAAATTCAGTGTTATAATTGCAATTCATTATTAATATTCTAGTTCCTTAGTAAGCCACGTTTCTTATTTGTATACAGAAAAATTGCCAAATTAATTAAAACAGTATTCAATATTCGATTTTTTTTTTGCGACGTTGTCAAGTTTCAGAATAAACGCTCTTAATTGGGCAATATTTATTACGTATGCTTTTATAATAGGTAATATTGTTTATGCTGTGTTTAAGAACATGCTTGGATGTTGTATTTTTTTTTTGTGTGTGTGGGTGTTACTATACTTGCAGCTTTGTATTTCCTACGGGAAATACAGGAGTGGTGTTCTATTAAAAATTAAAGTCGCTATTCGTATCTGTCTGACCATTATGTTCATCTAAATTACGCAAGTTTTGATGCGAGTTTCACCATAATGCGACAAATTTATTCCGGTAGGTTTATGCGTTTAATACATTAATATTAAACTAACAAATGATAAAGAAATCTCGATGTTTTGGCAAGTCATAAAAACCGTGCGAAGGTCGCTAGTAATTGCATAATAGAATATGTTCGATTTAGAAAAATGTTTTGATCCCTTGGAAGTCATTCGTGTTTTCAGATTCACGCAAACAGTCGCTAAGACAGTGAATTATTCTAAATTACATTACGTAAGGTTCGTCGCACTTGATAAAGTAAAACAAATTTTAAGCCATTCCAACCACAGACATATAAATCAACCTTACCGGTGGTCGTCAGGAAATAGAACTGGATAAAACTTTAATGATTAAAACTTTATATTTTTCCAATTGAAATGATTTCTGCAATTTGCGAGTTCAGTCGTCTTCGTGCATCAGTTTTTTTTTTGTCTTTTTTCTTCTGCTTGGCGTCTTATTGAAATTTTTTACGATTATTGTAAAAATTGATGAAAAAGAAAAACAGACTTTTGTCAAAAAAAAACATGTTTATTTTCAATTGAGAGTAGAATTTTTCCACAATTTTGATTTTATAAGGATGCTTAATTATTATGCAGTTTATTTCATCGCGATAGATCATTTACTCGTAGTTTAAAAGTTACACCGTTTTGTTACAATATTTTTTTAAATTAATTTTTTGTATTTTTGATTGTTTTATAATAATGTATAAATTGTATTAATTAATTGAATTTGTAATCTGTCGTGAATTTCGTATGGGTGTATTCCTGAAATAAATTATTTTGAATTTGAATTTGAATTTTGAATAAATAATTTATTTAAAAAAAAGCCGTCGATAAAATTAAGCATAGATAAGTGCACATTATACAGACTCATACTGTATAATATTCAGCAAATTGTCAAATAGGACAAGTTTTGTTTTTCATTATTGAAGACTTATTGACATTCACAAAGCACAGAGTTGAAATGTCTCAAGTGCTTGTCATTACCCCGGCAACCGTTTATTGTAACTTTCCTAAGGCCGAAAGCCACAAAAAGAGTTTATTATCAGCAGTAGGAAAAAGTTTAATAAGCCCTTCAAAATTAGGAGTGGGGCCTTAAAAACAGGCTCTAGCGAACCGAATTTATGTCTGTCATATTTACATTCTGTCGCTCTGGTGTGCTATGTGCGAATTAGTGCTCATCGTGCTTTCATTAGCCGCTATTGCGAGCATAGTCAACACACCGATGAATGCTGGCAATCACGAAATGACCGTGACGACGTAAATAAATAGTGTTTTCATGAACCTGTGGTGCTATTCTGTAAAAATCTCACCGTGATATCTTAGGTGAAGTGAGCTGCCAATAGTGTCAATCCTTAGCAACTGACAGCTCACTCCACGCTCACTTCACCTAAGATAACACGGTGAGATGGTTACAGAATAGCACTACTGGTCTGTGTTTTCTTCCTGACTGCGTTGTTGGTGTATCTAGTGTTGAGCTTGGTGCCCGTGCTCGATTCCACGGTCAAAGAAACTCTTTTTTTATTGAAGTGAAAACTTCTTTATGTGCGCTGGGCATTTTTGAGATGGGAAAAAACAATTGAACTCGCGACACCGTTACCTCATTTTTGTAAACGCGATTGTGTTCTTTGTTCATATTACGTTACGGATCAATGTTCTATGCAAGTAATTTTATTTGTTCATGTTTTCACTTCTGTCGGCACTCCCGGAGTGCCACTGTTTATTTTTTAATTTTTCAAATAGATCAAATAATTTATTTCAATTAGGCACATAAAACGTTCAATACACTTTTGAACGTCAAAAATACAAAAAAAAAACTAGTCGCCCTTTTAAAAGGTAGTTATCGTATGGAGAAGAATGGGCAATAAACTTCACCGTATATAATATTTATGTATTATACACATAAATCTTCCGGGATAAATATTCTAAAATAGCTGACCCAACAGTTGTCCTGTCAAAATCCCATAGAAAAAACCGGCCAAGTGCGTGTCGGACCACGCACAATGAAGGGTTCCGTAGTTGGGATGAATTTATCCCAAAAACAAACTTAACTTTGTAGTTGAAAAATATGTTCTCCCATACGGAATGTATGGGAAAACATGTTTTTGCAACTGCAAAGTTAAGTTGGTCGATTATTACTCGTTAACTTGTAAAGCCAACTTAGCTGTGATAGTTTTCCTTTTAATTTCGTTATATAAACTACTGTTGTGATTTTTTTCATACACCCAAAACCAACCATTTAGCCGGCAGGGGGGGACACTTGACTCCAACAAAAATTAGCACTTTAAAGCTTAATATTTCGCAAACGGATCCCTGAATCCAAAAATGGTTTTCACAAACCTGAATCCAAAAATGTTTTTGAAGGACCTTTCCAATGATACCCCTCATTATGGGTTAAAAAACATCACCACTTTACGTGTATGAGAGGTACCCTAAAAAAAATGTTTTTCATAATTTTGTTTTACCACTTTGTCGGCGTAATTAATATGTATACCTATGCCAAATTACAGCGTTCTAGTACTAAGGGTCTCGGAGCTAGACCGCGGACAGACAGACAGACAGACGGACATGACGAAACTATAAGGGTTCCTTGTTTACTACGGAACCCTAAAAAGGGACGTTCAGTTTTCTCGAATTTTCCAATTTTCTCGGCAACTTTAATTTTTTTCCTTCCATAAGGACCTGATTCCGATTATTATGAACATTTTAAAACCACCAACCAAATCGGTGTTCTTCAGCCGTTCTAAAGTTGTGCGCTTACCAATGAACAGTATTCCATTTTTAGGGTTCCATAGTCAAACAAGGAACCCGTATAATTTCACCATGTCCATCTGTCTGTTTGTCCGCGGCTTAGCTCAGATACTAGAAAGCTGTTATTTGGCATGGGTATACTATTAATCACGCCGACAAAGGGGTAAAAAAAAAATTTTGGTTCTTGCACGTAAAGCGGGGATAAATTTTTTTCTCGACCATCCCATTTTTTTTAAAGCGTTTCTGATAACAATTTCAACAACTTAAAAAAATATATATAACTCGAAAACTATCAAGAATCGAAGAAAATAGATGGGGTATTTTCGGATACCCCTGGGCATGAGAAATCTATTTTTTTTATGACGTCACTATTTTGACCACTCTGCATAATTAACATTGCTTCATGCGGTCCCTCCAAGTGTAAACCTAATCTTAATTAATCCAGACATAATTACCAAACTATTAATTAATCAAATTAATACGGTCTCGCCTTGATCGACTTCCATGAACAACATTTCACTAATCACACTAGGTTCATAAGATTTAATCATTTCACGGTACGGTCAGCAACAGAAATCGAAAAACACTGTCAGTTTTACGTAATTGTTATCAAAATTGACACCAAATTATTCGAAAAAGAAGAGTTTATGCTAATTTAATTTTTCTTCTATTACTTTTTTTATTCTTCTGCAGTGCTAATTGACTTTCGTTGCTGACTATACATTCGCTTACTTATTTTAGATCACTTAAGGCAAGTTGAGCGTGTTCTCGACTTGTATTCGTTCTCTCAGCGTGATAGGATACACACGCTGTCAGCAATCTTCGCAAAGTTGCTAGCAAGCTAGTACAGTCACGAGCATAAATAAATAATAATACACTTTAATTCACTTACGTAAGATTAAAAAGCGATTTTATAGCCAACCTTACAATAAACATCTGAAATCTAAATCAACTGTTGCTGACCTGTTGCCTGTTGTTTCCTGTTGCTGATGATGTAGTATTATAGTCTATTCTATTCTACCCTGTTGCTTCTCAGGCAAAAATCTTTAAAAAAGTAGGTATATTTACTGCATACATATAACTTTCGTGGAAATATATCTTGCTAACTTATATAGATAAAAGATTTTTGAAGTGAAAACTTATTTAAGCGCGTTGGGTATATTTGAATTTTTAAACTGAATAGTTTGCGCGAGAGACACTTCCAAAGTGGTAAATTGTGTCCCCCCCCTGTAACTTCTAAAATAAGAGAATGATAAACTTCCACCGAAAATTGGTTTGAACGAGATCTAGCAAGTAGTTTTTTTTTTTTTATACGTCATAAATCGTAAACCGCAATTTACCTTTTATTCAATGTTACTTGCTGCTACGGAACCCTTCATGGGCGAGTCCGTGTCGCACTTTTTTCAAGTTTTCACTTCTGTCGACACTCCCGGAGTGCTACTGTTTTTTTTTTTATTAATTAGGTAGATAATTTATATTGCTACCCTGTTGCTCCATTGGCAAGTGAATTCTTGAAGAAGTAGGTATAATATACTAGTATTCATGCAAACATAATCATCCTATAATGTTCCCACTGCTGGGACACAGGCCTCCTCTCTTCGTGAGAGAGTGGGCTGTTATCTACCACCCGAGCCCGTGGGTTGGTAGATGACACATGTCTTCGAATTTTTGGTTCTGGGACATGCCGGTTTCCTCACAATGTTTTCTTTCACCGTTTGGAAAGCAGTGGTGATGAAATTATTTATACAAAGTAAAGCGCCTGCCTGGGTTTGAACCCACGACCTGTCAACTCGTAAGTCGGGGAAGATACCACTGGGCCTCCACTGCTCTCTCATTCATGCATAGGTACCTAGGTAGTTTTGTTTTGCCAAGTAGGTACTATCACACTAGACGTGCTATCCCCCCTGACCCTTACTCGAAAACGAGGTCTCAGCAGTTGTTGCAGCTGAGCATGTAGCTTTAAATACCCCGTATAATAATCAAGATGAAAATCTAAGTTCGATCCAGCATGTCCCTTCTTGCTGTCCTCCCCCCAGCGACGCCCTAAGCCGAGGTTCGTACCCCACAGGGGGTGCCCTTAGCGAGCGCTCGCCTAATTTTAATTTAGAATCGGTTTTGCCCCTGGCTTGGAGGCTTTGAGTGTAGAAGCTTAAAAAAATAAAAACGTGTGACACTCCGGGACTGCCGCGGTAAAGCTATTGCATAGCATTTGTAATCTCCATACTTCCTATTTGTCAACGCTACACTTGGGATGATGACGTGATGACATAAAACAAAAATTACGTTCCCATGACAACATCACGTTTCCCATGACAACATCACGTTGTCATACATGGTAGGCGGAGTGGGGGGTGTTAGGTTTTATTTTCGTTACGGTTTTATTTTCGTTACGGAATTTCTTGATTCGGTCGCCGCGTTCAAAGCCCGCGATAAAAGCTATGCAATAGCTTAAAAACAAATAGACGTGCTAACAATTTTACTCTAGCCTCGTCCGGACAAATTAGTATTGTACACTTGTAATTCCACATAGAGGTCGCATTCCATCAAGCAACACGAGAGATAGAAATTGTAAAATCCTTTTCCAAAACATACATACCTGCAATAAAGATTAAAGCAAGCATGAACAGATACTTTGATATTAGAAATCTTTTAAGAAAATTGATATCCTTTGTGCCCACGTAAAGACACTTATAGCCAGCGAATAAAAGAGAAATACTTGTATGTAATATTTTATACGAAATGTCTTATCAATACGAGGTATATTACGGTTCTCATATATTTTATATTACCCAGTTTCTGGGTTGTGGAGGTCAGATAGGCAGTCGCTCCATGTAAAATACTGGTATTCAGCTGCATCCGGTTTGTCTGGAAGCCGTTCCCAACATAGTTGGAAAAAGGTATGTGATGACTTGTGTATATAAATGTTGAACGTGGTCCTCTTACCTAGGTGCGTACTCTAAATGTTTATTTTTAGAACTACCGTAGCAATACGTAGAAAGTTGAATACAGTTGAGTTACTTTTAGGGTACCTCAAAAGGAAAAAACGGAACACTTATAGGATCATTCGAGTGTCTGTCTGTCTGTTCGTCTGTCACAGCTAATTTGCTCCGAATCGAATGTAACGATTAAGTTGAAATTTGGTATACATACGTATTTCTGTGACCCAAACACGGACAAGTAACGTAATTAGATGATTTTTCAATATGGGGGTCACTTTTGGGGGACAAATAAGAAAATGTAAATAAAAAGTTTTGCAAACTGTACCGTGTGACATAAGTGTCAAATGAAAGGGCTTGTTGGGAGGATTTAATTTTTTTAAATAATTTTTAAATAAACAAATTAAAATATATTTAAGAAAATAGATGAAAATTAACCATTCGCCCCCCTTATCTCCGAAACTACTGAGCCTAAATTAAAAAAAAAATACAGAGTATGGTTCTTTACATGAGTGAAGAACCATACTCTGTATTTTTTTTTTCCTGGTATTTTTTTTGATTTTCCTGTAATCTATGAAGATTACAGGAAAATCTATAAGGAGTCTATAGTCTTAAAATCATGGTATATCTCTCAAGATTGTGCGTACAAACTTACATTTGCAGTTGGAATGTATGGGAGAATATGTTTTTCAACTACAATGTTAAGTTTGTTCTTGGGATAAATTCATCCCAACTACGGAACCCTTCATTGTGCGTGGTCCGACACGCAGTAGGCCGGTTTTTTTTAATGAACTTTTTACTATTGTTGAACATTTTGACAATCATCTAAAAATTAACAGAATTTAATTAAATACATAATAATGCCTTACTATATTTAATAAAATCCCGGCTGTTTGTCTGTACAATCTAATGGAAAGTATCGTCAAACAGATACATGCACAAAGGGAATAGAAACACGATACTCTTTACAAAGTAAACAAACTAGGAACCGAACAATAACATACAAGAAATGTTTAAGAACACACTGTCAAGTGTCGTACAACGGTTCGATGAAAATATTGAAGTTTTCCCCAAAACATTCTGCCTTATATCATTTTAGTTTAGCCCCCAAGGATCTCACTGAGAAATCCGCAATCTCATGCCATATTCTACTTAAATACAAAGCCATAGGAACTAAAATTCACTGTGTATGCTTATCAAATCGATCAAGATTTTCACGTAATTGTATATCTAAAGATGTAAATCTAAGGATTATACGTCACGTCTAAGATTCATTTATAGCAAATGTCTTTAAAGATTGCGTTAAAAATCCCTTTTTAAGCTGAGAACCTTCACATATATTTACACCTATTCGTTTTTACTCATAGCTAAAATATTAGTAGTTTTTCTATCACAATAATATTAGTCGTAAACCTGCACGCGTAGCATGACCACCGGTGAAACGGGTTTTGTCGATGGAAGAATAGACAAAATGACAGATTGTGATTGTTTATCTGTCATTTTGTCTATTCTTCCGTCGACAAAACCTCTTTCTACGGTGGTCATGCTACGCGTGCAGAACGATATCATACTTACGCTACTAGATGTAGAATCTAATTCCAACAGCTCCTCAACTCATTACAATTAAAATGACGAAGTAATTATACAGGTTAGAACTTCAACCGCAAACTGTCAAAACAAATAACTATGTGCGGAAATCAATAGTCACTAATGCAAGGCTTGGCGAATTGTTGACGACATTACCAAGACTTTGTCAACGACAAGATGGGAGGGGGGAGCATTCAAAGCTGAATTCAAACCTAAACTAATCGGTAAATTCACGCAAACTACGAATACGGGCAGTATGAAGTCAGATTCCTATCTGGAGCCGAAGTTCGTTCTCGTGTTTGTTCGGCTTTCAGCTGTTGAACTAAGGGGCCCATCCATAAATTACGTCACATGTTAAAGGGGACATCATGTCCCAATAGGGGGGGGTCGAATCATAAGCTTCGTGACGTCACATGTATTATCTAAAGTATTAAAACTCAAAACTTCAACTCGATTTTTTTTTATATTACCAACATACATACATACATAAACTCACGCCTTCTTCCCATGGAGGTAGGCAGAAACTATAGAACGCCACCTGCTTATACCAATACAACAATATTACCAAGTTTATCAATATTTCTAGATTTAATTTTAAATTGCAAAATATGTGATGTCACATCAAGGGGAGGATGTCTTATACGTCACACACCTGTGACAAAGATGGGAGGGAAATCATTAAATTCGTGTGACGTAATTTATGGCTGGCCCCCCTAGCACGGGACGGCGCAGTGTCGGCTAGCAATTGCTTGGAGATCAGCCGATCGATTCTGTAAAATCTCACCGTGAAAACATAGGTGAGCTTAAAGTGAGCTGTCATTCCACCTGATGCTAGGGATTGGCACAATATATATATTTTTTTGACAGCTCACTTCACCTAAGTTTTCACGGTGAGATTTTTACTGAATAGCACGGCAGATCCGGCTTAGTACAACCAGTGAAACGTGTCATAAATGCCGTAACGGTCCTGACGGACCGAGTATGTTCTCTATGGAGCAATTTCCGAACGGTTCTGTGGAAATCGGTAGCAGCAAATTACGTTTTCTTGACATTGAAGCTGCTTATTTGCAGTAGGTTTTTGTTCTCTTATGGCAGTTCAAAGAATCCCCCAGACTAAATTCCTCAGGAAACCCCAAGCCTTGTTGTTTTTTTTTGGTACACGAGAAAAGCACACAAATGTATAATGTCAGTCTGCTTATCATTCAACCGACATTTATGGTTATTTTGCGATTTATTTTGTTAAGTATTAATTAAATATACTTTATAATTTTATTAATGGTAATCTAAAGTTCTAAACTAATATTGTAAAGAGAAAAGATTTCATTTTTCTATGTTTGTTTCTTACGCTTTCACGCTAAAACGGCTGAACGGATTTAAATTAAATTAAGCACGTTTGGCAATAAAAGTATACCTTTTATCGTTCAGTATCACATGAATCTCAGCTATTTAAACCAGATAATGAATTCAAACGATTTAATACAGATGATAATTCGAGTGAAGATCAATTCACCCTAACACGAACGAACTTGTGTACTAATTGGACTAGTAGTTCCGAAATTGCATGTATTCTTTTAGTTTTTATCGGACATAACTTAAGGCGACGATAACCGACTTTTAACGATTTTATACTGAAGATCACGTCTAAACGAGTAGTGTTATTGATTTGGAACGAATGTTTACCTTCGAAATTCAGAGCGAGTATTACTTTCCCTCTTCTTAAATTTGAATTAGTGAAATTAATTTGTAAAGTTATATCTAATGCGGATAAAATCTGAGAATCACGCAAAATCTATCAAGCGTATTTTTCTGAAACCTTCACCATTTTAAAGATAATTTAACTATTATTATTTAGTCTACGTGTTTTTATTAAAATACCTTTTGTTTTATTAATAATGCGTCTAATTTGGGATAGCGTTCCTTGATGGGCGAGTCCTATTACTGGCTGGACATACGACGCGTTGCGTGAGCTCAATACAGAATACGCAAGCTAACCACTCAAGGTCAATGGCATATATCTGCGTCTTAAGAGCAAGCCACACTGGGAACGAAGTTAAGTTCGTTCAGCTTCGCTCATGCAGCTTGCGCGTGTTTGCATACTCGGAAAAAAAAGTCAGTCTATCCCACTAAAAACTAGCGGTTTATTCATGAACGATGATTAAAGTTAAGAGACGTTTAAACGTTAAAATTGTATGGTTAAGCAGGCGCTAATCATTAGTTAATTTTAAACAGCGTTTGTGAATAAGGGGGTAGAATCCTTGCTATCGATATTTTTTTTTATAATTTGCAGGAAGTTTATTATTTTACGTATGAAACTAATATTTAAGACGATCCTGTCACTGAAAAATACCTACTACAAAAAATCTCGTTTATTTCACATTTATCTCTACAACCCCAGGATACAATTTTATACAAACGCATTTCATGACCAGCGCAACAGCGTAGATTTTTTTCAAGTATTACGTTGGTTACACTGTTAACGTTAAGTATACTGTTTTTATTAATTAATCTGAAATACTAAAAACTCGTTTGAAGTAAACATGATTTTCCTGGAATATACTATAATTTTTTTAATGTAAATTGTTCATGAAGTATCTGTGCGATGCATACTGCTCGTGCTTTATTGATATTGAGACTGTTTTCATAGTTACGTCAACTAAAAACTCATTAGTTTGTACTACTAAGTGCGGAAACCAAACCCCATAACATAGAACATAGTTTGTACTAATTAAAGAAAACCAAGCCACAATACCTAAACAAAATAATCTACACTAATGTTATAAAGAGAAAAGGTATGTATTTTTTTTTTGTTTGTAATGAATATAAACTTAAAAAGTACTGGACCGATTTAAAAAAATATTTCACCTTTAGAATGCTTTATTATCACTGAGTAACAGGCTATAATTTGTAAAGATATCATGCAGGCGAAGCCGCTGGCGGAAGCTAGTAAAAAATATATTTGAAACTTTTAAATTAATAACAACAATTTTGTTCGTAACTAGTTTTCATAATATTTGTATTTTTATAACGTGCTCGAAACGTGAAAGTTATTATTATGATAGTCCACAACTCTGTGTGCATGGATATTAGATACGTGATCTTTTCCAATCCAGCGGTATCGATATGAAGCATTGTTGTATTAAAAAACTGAACACTGTTTTTTTAGGATTACACCATTGTTAGTTTTAGGCTTTGATCGGACAAAAAAAACGCCATTTGTTCCTAGGCCGTACCTGCATTGGGTTCGATGTATATCACGAATTATTTTTTATTTTTTTGGTTTGGAAATTATCAAATAACTTCTCCCGCTGTGGACGGAGCGGGAGGGCGTGTCAGACTCTTACTAACTAAAACCCACCCGTGTTCCTTCAGTTGCCATGTTGCCGGGGCCACGATCTCCCTTTCGGACTTCTTTATATCACGATTGGGAATTAATTGTAAGTTATCGAAGTCTGTGCCAAGACTACCAAGGCTTAGCTACTTTATAGTTTACCTTCCAACGTTAGGTCAGACGAAGCTCCTTAGATTAAGGAAATTCTTTCAAGTTATTGTTGACGTGATTTTAAGAAATATGTATCAAATATTTAGTAGGGGAAGACCAAAGAAACGATGGATGGACTATGTACTCGTAGCAGATGATATGGCTAGAGAAAGGGGGTGATTTGACGACCAGAGATGTACAAAATAGTTTTAAAAAAGTATTTAAATACAAAATGCAAATAGTTTTCTAATTTACCATTTCAAATAGAAAATACTTTTGCATTTTGTATTTTAAATACTAAATTCAAAATACGTATTTTCAAAATACATTATTCAAATAAAATACTTTTAGATGAATTTAGATTAAAAAATCCAACACTTTCTTTTTGATGATAAATACTGTTAACGGCGTCGAATCAGAAAGACCGGTAATCGAAGTAAAACCAATCTCGATAAGGCGTAGCGCGTAGCGTCATGTTCCACAGATAACGTTCATTTTGTTTTGTCACTTTGCACACAGATTCGCAAGGTTGCAGCACTTGCAGCACTCTAGTGGTTATTTGTCGAATCGCTAACCCATTTGCTTGAAAATTTTAGTGGTAATGTTGGCGTAAGTTAGCAGTAAAGTATTTTGCGTTTTACAAATATAAAATACATCTCGAAAAGTATTTCAAATAAAATGCAAAATGTAAAAAAAGATATTTTAATACAAAATATAAAATACGTATTTTGCATTTTGTATTTGTTTTTTAAATACAAGTATTTCAAATAAGTCGCAACTCTGATGACGACTAATTGAGAAGTATAGGAGAAACGGACATGTTGCGCTGACCCCATTGCAAATAAATTGGGATACGAGCAAGAGAACGATGATGGAGGAGGTTGTGGCTAAGTACTAACAGCCGCACGTGTCGATCTATCAGGTTAAGCTACTCTTGCCGCGGTTAGTCCGTGGATGTCCGTCCATCTTTACATACCAAGACCCCTCCGTGTCTCGGAAAGAACGTTAAGCCGTTGGTCACGGCTGTCATTCGGGGATCTTTGACAGTTGTTACGGGTCGTCAGAAGTCTAACAACCAGTCTTACCAAGGGGTATCATATTACCCAGTAGCTGGATTGTGGAGGTCCGATAGGCAGTCGCTTCATGTAAAATACTGGTATTCAGCTGCATCCGGTTAGATTGGAAACCGACCCCAACATAGTTGGGAATAGGCTAGGCAAATGATGATGATGAGCAGGAGAATTCTATCTCAAGCTCATTTTATAGCGTTTAAAGGTTAATGAACTATTGACGGATAGCTTAGCTCTTTATGTGTATTTTGGCACTAAGTAGAAGGACTGCTTACCAACAAAGGTGTAAAAAAATGCCAGCAATATGTCCTTTCACAAGATATACCTATCTACAAGGTACTCAGAATAGCCCAGCCATCCAGAAATTACATATGAGAATATGTAGGTAATTTCTCAATTTCCAATCCCCTAGGATCACCCCTAATCCTAATCGCATACCTTTAGAGGTGCCATAATTACATATACTTTAAATTATTAGTAATATTAAAAAAAAAAACTGTGAAACTTGTAAATGATTTCACTTAATAAAAACCTGTTATATTACCTACTCTTTACTAAAGTATTAAAATCCTAAAGAATTAAGATCTGCAGTTTCTTAGTCAGTTAATTCTCAACTGCAGATTTTAATAGACTGCCTGACTCCTGGTGCTAAAATTGATTTCGCTTTTAACACAAACATTAATTATTTTCACGTTTATCGTTCAAAGAGTCATAAATAACTCATAACATTCACTCTGTGAGTGAAAAAAGAGGTTGAAAGTATTATTTTGAATTACTGAATAATTATGTACCCAATTATATTTTAACCTAAAGTTGTTATTAAAAATTTAATGATTAAAAAAACATGAAAAAGTTTTGTGGCTAGACAACACAATATTTACTCTGGCGGAACAATTTCAATGAAAACTTCCCTTCCCTTGTACTGTCAGTATCGCGTCGCGCTTGTTTTCGGGAGCCTTAAGTTATTACCAACATTAGGTAATCTTTATTTGGCATATATAGTGCATTAGTTGTTGCATAGTTTAGAATGATCCTACCAATATTATAAATGTGAAAGTTTGTATGTTTATTACTCAATCACGCAAAAACAGCTGAACGGATATAGATCACATTTGGGACATAGATAGTTTATAACCTGGATAAACACATAGTACACTGTGTAGATACTCTTTATCCCGGTAAACGCAGACGAAGTCGCGGGCAGAAAATAGTGAATAATAAAGGTAGGTAAATACCTATTTCGCCCAACAATGGCTACATAAAACAATGCAGAGTGAACGTCGAAAGCACAAAGCAAATACGCTTCGAAGATAGAAAACAAGTTCCATCCTCTGTCGTTTAATTCCTGAATGCAAACCAGCTAGTAACAAAGGCGCGGTCATCCACAGATTGTTCATAATTAAGTCGTCGAGTTATTCTGGACTAACTTTGGACTAATTAAAACCAGACTATATTAGTCCAATGTCGCTGTATCGCTGATTAAGAACTTGTCTCGCTAAATGCTCTTTCAGATCTGTTTATTTCGAGGATTCCATGTTATCATACTGCTCTGTGTCTGAAAGCTTATTCATTTAAGTAATCTTTCGTAAAACCTCATGATGTTTTTTTTTTCTATAAGTATCGCAGCGGAGGAGAGATCGATCAGATTAAATCCCCAGTTTTTTAAGTCTTAGCAATATGCGTTTAACGCGTACATTAATGATGGCCGAACTAGTTTGTATGAACTGTCCCAAATAAAAAACAGTGGCACTCCGGGAGTGCCGACAGAAGTGAAAACTTGAAAAAAATCAGCACCGCGGTAATCAACGCGTTGATGTCTTTTTAATGGTTCTTTCGACCATTAAAAAGACATCAACGCTGGTGTCGTCACAGTGTCGCGAAATCAATGGTTTAGTCCCATCTCAAAAATGCCCAACGCGCGTAAAGAAGTTTTCACTTTAAAAAATCTTTCTTTCTAACTATTATATCTGAAAATCGAGTTTGGCGACATACAATACTGGTTAATGTTTCCACATTATCCTTTATTTTGAATCGTTCTTATATTTGGCCTCTTGCCAAGTCCCAGTTTACTTCTGAGAACGTGGAATGGAGGTCGAGTATTCATCGTTTGACAAATTGTTTTTTTATTATTTTCGTGCCCAGTTTCAGATTTTAGATAAATTGAGCAGTGGTGGCCCAGTGGTAACGGCCGCGACTTACGAGTTGTAGGTCGTAGGTTCAAACCCAGACAGGCGCTTTACTTTGTGTAAATTATTTCATCAGCACTGCTCTCAAAACGGTGAAGGAAAACATCGTGAGGAAACCGGCATGTCCTAGAACCAAAAATTCGAAGACATGTGACATCTACCAACCCGCACTGGGCCCGTGTGGTGGATTATGGCCCACTCCCTCTTACAAAGAGGAGGCCTGTGTCCCAGCAGTGGGAACGTTTATAGGCTGATGATGATGATGATGATGAGATAAATTGAGCGACGCCTGGCTTTATCATAAAACAGGTTTATACTTTATTGAGTTTCATAACATAACCGAAACTTAAAGGAAAATGTTACTCACCTAATCGGTTACTGCTACACTGAACACGAAAATTAATGTCAAACAATTCACAAGCACAATTCCCGTATTTTTTTAAACATTCCAGACTCAATATGTATAAAACCTTTACGTAACTTACGTTAAGTATTTACAAGTTTTTGACTTTGATTGTCGTTGAGAAATGCCTTCAGATTTTCTCATTTGTGTATTTTTTTTTAAATTCTTGTTGATAGCAAAACTATAAAGCAGCAGAAATAAAATAACACGTTAACGCGACGTGCTTCCTGTTTCCTTTTTAAATGCACTTAGCACCTTCCTGCTCGTTTTATACTTCCAAGACGGTCACTCAGGTGTTTCGCTCTCATTTAATAGTTATTTGAAATAAATATAGTTGTTTATGCAACTGTTGTATAATAAGGGGTATTAAAACACGAATGTGGGTGTGATAATAGTATCACATGAGTGTTTTAATACATAATTATGAACAGTTGCATACAAGACTTTATTTACACCCATGATATGAATCCTCTATAAAAGGTTCTGAAACCATACTTATGGTGTTGTATACAATGTTGTTTTTCGACTTTTCTGTTAATAAAGCAGGCCGCAGCCGGTGGACGATGTGATGCGTTTGAGTTTTATAAAAATGTGGCTGTTATTTTACCACATTGTGTATCCTACGACTTCTACGCGAACGCTGTACAGAAGCTAGTGTCTTTATAATATTGAATACTAGTTCCCACACCTGTCGATTCTAACGTAATATCATGACTTTAGATCCACACTAAGGTATTAAATTCAAAGAGGAAGCTTCTTGTAATTCTCCGCCATGTTCAATATTCTCCTGTCCCTCTACCCCCCTCTAGACGGCTTTAGCAATCCAATTTAAATGCATGTATATTATATCTCTTATATATAAAATTCTCGTGTCACAATGTTAGTTACCTTACTCCTCCGAAACGGCTTTACCGATTTTTACCAAATTTTATATGCATATTCAGTAAGTCTGAGAATCGGCTACTATCTATTTTTCATACCCCTAAGTGATAAGGGTTGTCCACCCCAAACAAATAATTGCCAAAACGTTTGCCGGGGTCAGCTAGTTGTGTTATATATTTTTGTATAACTGGTGTACATAATATCAACTTAAAGTCACGATCAAAATCTCGACCAGGTGTTCTAGAAATGGATCTGGAAACTATGTTAATCATAGATGTATTGTATTGTTTATACATTAAGGCTAATTTTAATTGGTCGATAGGGCTCGTATGCGGGTTGCGAGATATTTCTGTACCGCATGCTATAGGGCCCGCATGTGGGATGCTGGAGATTTCTGTAAAGCATGCTATAGGGACCGTATTCGTAGAATCGTTTTCATTAGTCGATAGGGAACGATTGCGGTGTACGAAGAATCTGCATAGCACGTTTGGCAGTTGCTTTGAAGGCTCATTTTCATTGGGTGTGTCTCCGCACGCTTTTTACCGACCGTTAAATTTCATTGGTCGCTACGCGGGGCAGATGGTGTACCGACCGCGTTATCGACTTATGACTTTCATCAGTCATTGCCCCGCTTGTGGCGAGTATCCGCATGCTGTATGTCAACCGAGTTATCAACTAATGAAAATGAGCCATTACCCAGATCTAGGTCTATCCGTGTGCCAAATTCATTCAGTTGTAGAAGTATGAAAAGGTACTTAACAGACAGTTAGATAGAGTTACTTTCGTATATAAAATATTAGTATGGATTTTCACAATTATCACAAAGGTGGACGCTACGCCCGGTACGGGGATTCCCCGCAGATGGTGTGCCAACAGCGCCATCGAGATATGATTTTCATTAGTCACTACCCCGCCTGCGGGAAGACTCCGCATGCTGTATACCGACCGAGTTATCGACTAATGAAAATGTGCCATTACGTCTGTAATCCTTAAAGGGGTATTTAGGGGCGAATAGTTAGTTCATCAATATTTCAACAGATATGTTAAAGTCCTATGTTATGGGGGACCCTAAGAACGCGGCGACGCATGAATTGTCCATACAAACGTAATACCTAAATCATTTGCAATTTGGACATATTTCCACCATATTATGTTGTTATTCGGATTTAAACAGTGTTTATCTAGATAAACACTGTCATTTGTGAAAAAGTGTTTATCTAGATAAACACTGTCATTTGTGAAAAAGTTTTTTTTAAAACAAAAAGATGTAGGAGCCTAGGCTCCTACATCTTTTTGTTTTAAAAAATTTTAGGTATTAGACTATTAGACTCAATATGTATAAAACCTTTACGTAGGTTTTATACATATTGAGTCTGGAATGTTTAAAAAAATACGGGAATTGTGCTTGTGAATTGTTTGACATTAATTTTCGTGTTCAGTGTAGCAGTAACCGATTAGGTGAGTAACATTTTCCTTTAAGTTTCGGTTATGTTATGAAACTCAATAAAGTATAAACCTGTTTTATGATAAAGCCAGGCGTCGCTCAATTTATCTCATCATCATCATCATCATCAGCCTATAAACGTTCCCACTGCTGGGACACAGGCCTCCTCTTTGTAAGAGGGAGTGGGCCATAATCCACCACACGGGCCCAGTGCGGGTTGGTAGATGTCACATGTCTTCGAATTTTTGGTTCTAGGACATGCCGGTTTCCTCACGATGTTTTCCTTCACCGTTTTGAGAGCAGTGCTGATGAAATAATTTACACAAAGTAAAGCGCCTGTCTGGGTTTGAACCTACGACCTACAACTCGTAAGTCGCGGCCGTTACCACTGGGCCACCACTGCTCAATTTATCTAAAATCTGAAACTGGGCACGAAAATAATAAAAAAACAATTTGTCAAACGATGAATACTCGACCTCCATTCCACGTTCTCAGAAGTAAACTGGGACTTGGCAAGAGGCCAAATATAAGAACGATTCAAAATAAAGGATAATGTGGAAACATTAACCAGTATTGTATGTCGCCAAACTCGATTTTCAGATATAATAGTTAGAAAGAAAGATTTTTTAAAGTGAAAACTTCTTTACGCGCGTTGGGCATTTTTGAGATGGGACTAAACCATTGATTTCGCGACACTGTGACGACACCAGCGTTGATGTCTTTTTAATGGTCGAAAGAACCATTAAAAAGACATCAACGCGTTGATTACCGCGGTGCTGATTTTTTTCAAGTTTTCACTTCTGTCGGCACTCCCGGAGTGCCACTGTTTTTTATTTGGGACAGTTCATACAAACTAGTTCGGCCATCATTAATGTACGCGTTAAACGCATATTGCTAAGACTTAAAAAACTGGGGATTTAATCTGATCGATCTCTCCTCCGCTGCGATACTTATAGAAAAAAAAAACATCATGAGGTTTTACGAAAGATTACTTAAATGAATAAG
Organism: Agrochola lychnidis; assembly: GCA_963680765.1. Taxonomy (NCBI): domain Eukaryota; kingdom Metazoa; phylum Arthropoda; class Insecta; order Lepidoptera; family Noctuidae; genus Agrochola; species Agrochola lychnidis. The sequence goes on from OY796848.1 coordinate 7,068,835, forward strand.
CTTTCAGACACAGAGCAGTATGATAACATGGAATCCTCGAAATAAACAGATCTGAAAGAGCATTTAGCGAGACAAGTTCTTAATCAGCGATACAGCGACATTGGACTAATATAGTCTGGTTTTAATTAGTCCAAAGTTAGTCCAGAATAACTCGACGACTTAATTATGAACAATCTGTGGATGACCGCGCCTTTGTTACTAGCTGGTTTGCATTCAGGAATTAAACGACAGAGGATGGAACTTGTTTTCTATCTTCGAAGCGTATTTGCTTTGTGCTTTCGACGTTCACTCTGCATTGTTTTATGTAGCCATTGTTGGGCGAAATAGGTATTTACCTACCTTTATTATTCACTATTTTCTGCCCGCGACTTCGTCTGCGTTTACCGGGATAAAGAGTATCTACACAGTGTACTATGTGTTTATCCAGGTTATAAACTATCTATGTCCCAAATGTGATCTATATCCGTTCAGCTGTTTTTGCGTGATTGAGTAATAAACATACAAACTTTCACATTTATAATATTGGTAGGATCATTCTAAACTATGCAACAACTAATGCACTATATATGCCAAATAAAGATTACCTAATGTTGGTAATAACTTAAGGCTCCCGAAAACAAGCGCGACGCGATACTGACAGTACAAGGGAAGGGAAGTTTTCATTGAAATTGTTCCGCCAGAGTAAATATTGTGTTGTCTAGCCACAAAACTTTTTCATGTTTTTTTAATCATTAAATTTTTAATAACAACTTTAGGTTAAAATATAATTGGGTACATAATTATTCAGTAATTCAAAATAATACTTTCAACCTCTTTTTTCACTCACAGAGTGAATGTTATGAGTTATTTATGACTCTTTGAACGATAAACGTGAAAATAATTAATGTTTGTGTTAAAAGCGAAATCAATTTTAGCACCAGGAGTCAGGCAGTCTATTAAAATCTGCAGTTGAGAATTAACTGACTAAGAAACTGCAGATCTTAATTCTTTAGGATTTTAATACTTTAGTAAAGAGTAGGTAATATAACAGGTTTTTATTAAGTGAAATCATTTACAAGTTTCACAGTTTTTTTTTTTAATATTACTAATAATTTAAAGTATATGTAATTATGGCACCTCTAAAGGTATGCGATTAGGATTAGGGGTGATCCTAGGGGATTGGAAATTGAGAAATTACCTACATATTCTCATATGTAATTTCTGGATGGCTGGGCTATTCTGAGTACCTTGTAGATAGGTATATCTTGTGAAAGGACATATTGCTGGCATTTTTTTACACCTTTGTTGGTAAGCAGTCCTTCTACTTAGTGCCAAAATACACATAAAGAGCTAAGCTATCCGTCAATAGTTCATTAACCTTTAAACGCTATAAAATGAGCTTGAGATAGAATTCTCCTGCTCATCATCATCATTTGCCTAGCCTATTCCCAACTATGTTGGGGTCGGTTTCCAATCTAACCGGATGCAGCTGAATACCAGTATTTTACATGAAGCGACTGCCTATCGGACCTCCACAATCCAGCTACTGGGTAATATGATACCCCTTGGTAAGACTGGTTGTTAGACTTCTGACGACCCGTAACAACTGTCAAAGATCCCCGAATGACAGCCGTGACCAACGGCTTAACGTTCTTTCCGAGACACGGAGGGGTCTTGGTATGTAAAGATGGACGGACATCCACGGACTAACCGCGGCAAGAGTAGCTTAACCTGATAGATCGACACGTGCGGCTGTTAGTACTTAGCCACAACCTCCTCCATCATCGTTCTCTTGCTCGTATCCCAATTTATTTGCAATGGGGTCAGCGCAACATGTCCGTTTCTCCTATACTTCTCAATTAGTCGTCATCAGAGTTGCGACTTATTTGAAATACTTGTATTTAAAAAACAAATACAAAATGCAAAATACGTATTTTATATTTTGTATTAAAATATCTTTTTTTACATTTTGCATTTTATTTGAAATACTTTTCGAGATGTATTTTATATTTGTAAAACGCAAAATACTTTACTGCTAACTTACGCCAACATTACCACTAAAATTTTCAAGCAAATGGGTTAGCGATTCGACAAATAACCACTAGAGTGCTGCAAGTGCTGCAACCTTGCGAATCTGTGTGCAAAGTGACAAAACAAAATGAACGTTATCTGTGGAACATGACGCTACGCGCTACGCCTTATCGAGATTGGTTTTACTTCGATTACCGGTCTTTCTGATTCGACGCCGTTAACAGTATTTATCATCAAAAAGAAAGTGTTGGATTTTTTAATCTAAATTCATCTAAAAGTATTTTATTTGAATAATGTATTTTGAAAATACGTATTTTGAATTTAGTATTTAAAATACAAAATGCAAAAGTATTTTCTATTTGAAATGGTAAATTAGAAAACTATTTGCATTTTGTATTTAAATACTTTTTTAAAACTATTTTGTACATCTCTGGTCGTCAAATCACCCCCTTTCTCTAGCCATATCATCTGCTACGAGTACATAGTCCATCCATCGTTTCTTTGGTCTTCCCCTACTAAATATTTGATACATATTTCTTAAAATCACGTCAACAATAACTTGAAAGAATTTCCTTAATCTAAGGAGCTTCGTCTGACCTAACGTTGGAAGGTAAACTATAAAGTAGCTAAGCCTTGGTAGTCTTGGCACAGACTTCGATAACTTACAATTAATTCCCAATCGTGATATAAAGAAGTCCGAAAGGGAGATCGTGGCCCCGGCAACATGGCAACTGAAGGAACACGGGTGGGTTTTAGTTAGTAAGAGTCTGACACGCCCTCCCGCTCCGTCCACAGCGGGAGAAGTTATTTGATAATTTCCAAACCAAAAAAATAAAAAATAATTCGTGATATACATCGAACCCAATGCAGGTACGGCCTAGGAACAAATGGCGTTTTTTTTGTCCGATCAAAGCCTAAAACTAACAATGGTGTAATCCTAAAAAAACAGTGTTCAGTTTTTTAATACAACAATGCTTCATATCGATACCGCTGGATTGGAAAAGATCACGTATCTAATATCCATGCACACAGAGTTGTGGACTATCATAATAATAACTTTCACGTTTCGAGCACGTTATAAAAATACAAATATTATGAAAACTAGTTACGAACAAAATTGTTGTTATTAATTTAAAAGTTTCAAATATATTTTTTACTAGCTTCCGCCAGCGGCTTCGCCTGCATGATATCTTTACAAATTATAGCCTGTTACTCAGTGATAATAAAGCATTCTAAAGGTGAAATATTTTTTTAAATCGGTCCAGTACTTTTTAAGTTTATATTCATTACAAACAAAAAAAAAATACATACCTTTTCTCTTTATAACATTAGTGTAGATTATTTTGTTTAGGTATTGTGGCTTGGTTTTCTTTAATTAGTACAAACTATGTTCTATGTTATGGGGTTTGGTTTCCGCACTTAGTAGTACAAACTAATGAGTTTTTAGTTGACGTAACTATGAAAACAGTCTCAATATCAATAAAGCACGAGCAGTATGCATCGCACAGATACTTCATGAACAATTTACATTAAAAAAATTATAGTATATTCCAGGAAAATCATGTTTACTTCAAACGAGTTTTTAGTATTTCAGATTAATTAATAAAAACAGTATACTTAACGTTAACAGTGTAACCAACGTAATACTTGAAAAAAATCTACGCTGTTGCGCTGGTCATGAAATGCGTTTGTATAAAATTGTATCCTGGGGTTGTAGAGATAAATGTGAAATAAACGAGATTTTTTGTAGTAGGTATTTTTCAGTGACAGGATCGTCTTAAATATTAGTTTCATACGTAAAATAATAAACTTCCTGCAAATTATAAAAAAAAATATCGATAGCAAGGATTCTACCCCCTTATTCACAAACGCTGTTTAAAATTAACTAATGATTAGCGCCTGCTTAACCATACAATTTTAACGTTTAAACGTCTCTTAACTTTAATCATCGTTCATGAATAAACCGCTAGTTTTTAGTGGGATAGACTGACTTTTTTTTCCGAGTATGCAAACACGCGCAAGCTGCATGAGCGAAGCTGAACGAACTTAACTTCGTTCCCAGTGTGGCTTGCTCTTAAGACGCAGATATATGCCATTGACCTTGAGTGGTTAGCTTGCGTATTCTGTATTGAGCTCACGCAACGCGTCGTATGTCCAGCCAGTAATAGGACTCGCCCATCAAGGAACGCTATCCCAAATTAGACGCATTATTAATAAAACAAAAGGTATTTTAATAAAAACACGTAGACTAAATAATAATAGTTAAATTATCTTTAAAATGGTGAAGGTTTCAGAAAAATACGCTTGATAGATTTTGCGTGATTCTCAGATTTTATCCGCATTAGATATAACTTTACAAATTAATTTCACTAATTCAAATTTAAGAAGAGGGAAAGTAATACTCGCTCTGAATTTCGAAGGTAAACATTCGTTCCAAATCAATAACACTACTCGTTTAGACGTGATCTTCAGTATAAAATCGTTAAAAGTCGGTTATCGTCGCCTTAAGTTATGTCCGATAAAAACTAAAAGAATACATGCAATTTCGGAACTACTAGTCCAATTAGTACACAAGTTCGTTCGTGTTAGGGTGAATTGATCTTCACTCGAATTATCATCTGTATTAAATCGTTTGAATTCATTATCTGGTTTAAATAGCTGAGATTCATGTGATACTGAACGATAAAAGGTATACTTTTATTGCCAAACGTGCTTAATTTAATTTAAATCCGTTCAGCCGTTTTAGCGTGAAAGCGTAAGAAACAAACATAGAAAAATGAAATCTTTTCTCTTTACAATATTAGTTTAGAACTTTAGATTACCATTAATAAAATTATAAAGTATATTTAATTAATACTTAACAAAATAAATCGCAAAATAACCATAAATGTCGGTTGAATGATAAGCAGACTGACATTATACATTTGTGTGCTTTTCTCGTGTACCAAAAAAAAACAACAAGGCTTGGGGTTTCCTGAGGAATTTAGTCTGGGGGATTCTTTGAACTGCCATAAGAGAACAAAAACCTACTGCAAATAAGCAGCTTCAATGTCAAGAAAACGTAATTTGCTGCTACCGATTTCCACAGAACCGTTCGGAAATTGCTCCATAGAGAACATACTCGGTCCGTCAGGACCGTTACGGCATTTATGACACGTTTCACTGGTTGTACTAAGCCGGATCTGCCGTGCTATTCAGTAAAAATCTCACCGTGAAAACTTAGGTGAAGTGAGCTGTCAAAAAAATATATATATTGTGCCAATCCCTAGCATCAGGTGGAATGACAGCTCACTTTAAGCTCACCTATGTTTTCACGGTGAGATTTTACAGAATCGATCGGCTGATCTCCAAGCAATTGCTAGCCGACACTGCGCCGTCCCGTGCTAGGGGGGCCAGCCATAAATTACGTCACACGAATTTAATGATTTCCCTCCCATCTTTGTCACAGGTGTGTGACGTATAAGACATCCTCCCCTTGATGTGACATCACATATTTTGCAATTTAAAATTAAATCTAGAAATATTGATAAACTTGGTAATATTGTTGTATTGGTATAAGCAGGTGGCGTTCTATAGTTTCTGCCTACCTCCATGGGAAGAAGGCGTGAGTTTATGTATGTATGTATGTTGGTAATATAAAAAAAAATCGAGTTGAAGTTTTGAGTTTTAATACTTTAGATAATACATGTGACGTCACGAAGCTTATGATTCGACCCCCCCCTATTGGGACATGATGTCCCCTTTAACATGTGACGTAATTTATGGATGGGCCCCTTAGTTCAACAGCTGAAAGCCGAACAAACACGAGAACGAACTTCGGCTCCAGATAGGAATCTGACTTCATACTGCCCGTATTCGTAGTTTGCGTGAATTTACCGATTAGTTTAGGTTTGAATTCAGCTTTGAATGCTCCCCCCTCCCATCTTGTCGTTGACAAAGTCTTGGTAATGTCGTCAACAATTCGCCAAGCCTTGCATTAGTGACTATTGATTTCCGCACATAGTTATTTGTTTTGACAGTTTGCGGTTGAAGTTCTAACCTGTATAATTACTTCGTCATTTTAATTGTAATGAGTTGAGGAGCTGTTGGAATTAGATTCTACATCTAGTAGCGTAAGTATGATATCGTTCTGCACGCGTAGCATGACCACCGTAGAAAGAGGTTTTGTCGACGGAAGAATAGACAAAATGACAGATAAACAATCACAATCTGTCATTTTGTCTATTCTTCCATCGACAAAACCCGTTTCACCGGTGGTCATGCTACGCGTGCAGGTTTACGACTAATATTATTGTGATAGAAAAACTACTAATATTTTAGCTATGAGTAAAAACGAATAGGTGTAAATATATGTGAAGGTTCTCAGCTTAAAAAGGGATTTTTAACGCAATCTTTAAAGACATTTGCTATAAATGAATCTTAGACGTGACGTATAATCCTTAGATTTACATCTTTAGATATACAATTACGTGAAAATCTTGATCGATTTGATAAGCATACACAGTGAATTTTAGTTCCTATGGCTTTGTATTTAAGTAGAATATGGCATGAGATTGCGGATTTCTCAGTGAGATCCTTGGGGGCTAAACTAAAATGATATAAGGCAGAATGTTTTGGGGAAAACTTCAATATTTTCATCGAACCGTTGTACGACACTTGACAGTGTGTTCTTAAACATTTCTTGTATGTTATTGTTCGGTTCCTAGTTTGTTTACTTTGTAAAGAGTATCGTGTTTCTATTCCCTTTGTGCATGTATCTGTTTGACGATACTTTCCATTAGATTGTACAGACAAACAGCCGGGATTTTATTAAATATAGTAAGGCATTATTATGTATTTAATTAAATTCTGTTAATTTTTAGATGATTGTCAAAATGTTCAACAATAGTAAAAAGTTCATTAAAAAAAACCGGCCTACTGCGTGTCGGACCACGCACAATGAAGGGTTCCGTAGTTGGGATGAATTTATCCCAAGAACAAACTTAACATTGTAGTTGAAAAACATATTCTCCCATACATTCCAACTGCAAATGTAAGTTTGTACGCACAATCTTGAGAGATATACCATGATTTTAAGACTATAGACTCCTTATAGATTTTCCTGTAATCTTCATAGATTACAGGAAAATCAAAAAAAATACCAGGAAAAAAAAAATACAGAGTATGGTTCTTCACTCATGTAAAGAACCATACTCTGTATTTTTTTTTTAATTTAGGCTCAGTAGTTTCGGAGATAAGGGGGGCGAATGGTTAATTTTCATCTATTTTCTTAAATATATTTTAATTTGTTTATTTAAAAATTATTTAAAAAAATTAAATCCTCCCAACAAGCCCTTTCATTTGACACTTATGTCACACGGTACAGTTTGCAAAACTTTTTATTTACATTTTCTTATTTGTCCCCCAAAAGTGACCCCCATATTGAAAAATCATCTAATTACGTTACTTGTCCGTGTTTGGGTCACAGAAATACGTATGTATACCAAATTTCAACTTAATCGTTACATTCGATTCGGAGCAAATTAGCTGTGACAGACGAACAGACAGACAGACACTCGAATGATCCTATAAGTGTTCCGTTTTTTCCTTTTGAGGTACCCTAAAAGTAACTCAACTGTATTCAACTTTCTACGTATTGCTACGGTAGTTCTAAAAATAAACATTTAGAGTACGCACCTAGGTAAGAGGACCACGTTCAACATTTATATACACAAGTCATCACATACCTTTTTCCAACTATGTTGGGAACGGCTTCCAGACAAACCGGATGCAGCTGAATACCAGTATTTTACATGGAGCGACTGCCTATCTGACCTCCACAACCCAGAAACTGGGTAATATAAAATATATGAGAACCGTAATATACCTCGTATTGATAAGACATTTCGTATAAAATATTACATACAAGTATTTCTCTTTTATTCGCTGGCTATAAGTGTCTTTACGTGGGCACAAAGGATATCAATTTTCTTAAAAGATTTCTAATATCAAAGTATCTGTTCATGCTTGCTTTAATCTTTATTGCAGGTATGTATGTTTTGGAAAAGGATTTTACAATTTCTATCTCTCGTGTTGCTTGATGGAATGCGACCTCTATGTGGAATTACAAGTGTACAATACTAATTTGTCCGGACGAGGCTAGAGTAAAATTGTTAGCACGTCTATTTGTTTTTAAGCTATTGCATAGCTTTTATCGCGGGCTTTGAACGCGGCGACCGAATCAAGAAATTCCGTAACGAAAATAAAACCGTAACGAAAATAAAACCTAACACCCCCCACTCCGCCTACCATGTATGACAACGTGATGTTGTCATGGGAAACGTGATGTTGTCATGGGAACGTAATTTTTGTTTTATGTCATCACGTCATCATCCCAAGTGTAGCGTTGACAAATAGGAAGTATGGAGATTACAAATGCTATGCAATAGCTTTACCGCGGCAGTCCCGGAGTGTCACACGTTTTTATTTTTTTAAGCTTCTACACTCAAAGCCTCCAAGCCAGGGGCAAAACCGATTCTAAATTAAAATTAGGCGAGCGCTCGCTAAGGGCACCCCCTGTGGGGTACGAACCTCGGCTTAGGGCGTCGCTGGGGGGAGGACAGCAAGAAGGGACATGCTGGATCGAACTTAGATTTTCATCTTGATTATTATACGGGGTATTTAAAGCTACATGCTCAGCTGCAACAACTGCTGAGACCTCGTTTTCGAGTAAGGGTCAGGGGGGATAGCACGTCTAGTGTGATAGTACCTACTTGGCAAAACAAAACTACCTAGGTACCTATGCATGAATGAGAGAGCAGTGGAGGCCCAGTGGTATCTTCCCCGACTTACGAGTTGACAGGTCGTGGGTTCAAACCCAGGCAGGCGCTTTACTTTGTATAAATAATTTCATCACCACTGCTTTCCAAACGGTGAAAGAAAACATTGTGAGGAAACCGGCATGTCCCAGAACCAAAAATTCGAAGACATGTGTCATCTACCAACCCACGGGCTCGGGTGGTAGATAACAGCCCACTCTCTCACGAAGAGAGGAGGCCTGTGTCCCAGCAGTGGGAACATTATAGGATGATTATGTTTGCATGAATACTAGTATATTATACCTACTTCTTCAAGAATTCACTTGCCAATGGAGCAACAGGGTAGCAATATAAATTATCTACCTAATTAATAAAAAAAAAAACAGTAGCACTCCGGGAGTGTCGACAGAAGTGAAAACTTGAAAAAAGTGCGACACGGACTCGCCCATGAAGGGTTCCGTAGCAGCAAGTAACATTGAATAAAAGGTAAATTGCGGTTTACGATTTATGACGTATAAAAAAAAAAAAACTACTTGCTAGATCTCGTTCAAACCAATTTTCGGTGGAAGTTTATCATTCTCTTATTTTAGAAGTTACAGGGGGGGGACACAATTTACCACTTTGGAAGTGTCTCTCGCGCAAACTATTCAGTTTAAAAATTCAAATATACCCAACGCGCTTAAATAAGTTTTCACTTCAAAAATCTTTTATCTATATAAGTTAGCAAGATATATTTCCACGAAAGTTATATGTATGCAGTAAATATACCTACTTTTTTAAAGATTTTTGCCTGAGAAGCAACAGGGTAGAATAGAATAGACTATAATACTACATCATCAGCAACAGGAAACAACAGGCAACAGGTCAGCAACAGTTGATTTAGATTTCAGATGTTTATTGTAAGGTTGGCTATAAAATCGCTTTTTAATCTTACGTAAGTGAATTAAAGTGTATTATTATTTATTTATGCTCGTGACTGTACTAGCTTGCTAGCAACTTTGCGAAGATTGCTGACAGCGTGTGTATCCTATCACGCTGAGAGAACGAATACAAGTCGAGAACACGCTCAACTTGCCTTAAGTGATCTAAAATAAGTAAGCGAATGTATAGTCAGCAACGAAAGTCAATTAGCACTGCAGAAGAATAAAAAAAGTAATAGAAGAAAAATTAAATTAGCATAAACTCTTCTTTTTCGAATAATTTGGTGTCAATTTTGATAACAATTACGTAAAACTGACAGTGTTTTTCGATTTCTGTTGCTGACCGTACCGTGAAATGATTAAATCTTATGAACCTAGTGTGATTAGTGAAATGTTGTTCATGGAAGTCGATCAAGGCGAGACCGTATTAATTTGATTAATTAATAGTTTGGTAATTATGTCTGGATTAATTAAGATTAGGTTTACACTTGGAGGGACCGCATGAAGCAATGTTAATTATGCAGAGTGGTCAAAATAGTGACGTCATAAAAAAAATAGATTTCTCATGCCCAGGGGTATCCGAAAATACCCCATCTATTTTCTTCGATTCTTGATAGTTTTCGAGTTATATATATTTTTTTAAGTTGTTGAAATTGTTATCAGAAACGCTTTAAAAAAAATGGGATGGTCGAGAAAAAAATTTATCCCCGCTTTACGTGCAAGAACCAAAATTTTTTTTTTACCCCTTTGTCGGCGTGATTAATAGTATACCCATGCCAAATAACAGCTTTCTAGTATCTGAGCTAAGCCGCGGACAAACAGACAGATGGACATGGTGAAATTATACGGGTTCCTTGTTTGACTATGGAACCCTAAAAATGGAATACTGTTCATTGGTAAGCGCACAACTTTAGAACGGCTGAAGAACACCGATTTGGTTGGTGGTTTTAAAATGTTCATAATAATCGGAATCAGGTCCTTATGGAAGGAAAAAAATTAAAGTTGCCGAGAAAATTGGAAAATTCGAGAAAACTGAACGTCCCTTTTTAGGGTTCCGTAGTAAACAAGGAACCCTTATAGTTTCGTCATGTCCGTCTGTCTGTCTGTCTGTCCGCGGTCTAGCTCCGAGACCCTTAGTACTAGAACGCTGTAATTTGGCATAGGTATACATATTAATTACGCCGACAAAGTGGTAAAACAAAATTATGAAAAACATTTTTTTTAGGGTACCTCTCATACACGTAAAGTGGTGATGTTTTTTAACCCATAATGAGGGGTATCATTGGAAAGGTCCTTCAAAAACATTTTTGGATTCAGGTTTGTGAAAACCATTTTTGGATTCAGGGATCCGTTTGCGAAATATTAAGCTTTAAAGTGCTAATTTTTGTTGGAGTCAAGTGTCCCCCCCTGCCGGCTAAATGGTTGGTTTTGGGTGTATGAAAAAAATCACAACAGTAGTTTATATAACGAAATTAAAAGGAAAACTATCACAGCTAAGTTGGCTTTACAAGTTAACGAGTAATAATCGACCAACTTAACTTTGCAGTTGCAAAAACATGTTTTCCCATACATTCCGTATGGGAGAACATATTTTTCAACTACAAAGTTAAGTTTGTTTTTGGGATAAATTCATCCCAACTACGGAACCCTTCATTGTGCGTGGTCCGACACGCACTTGGCCGGTTTTTTCTATGGGATTTTGACAGGACAACTGTTGGGTCAGCTATTTTAGAATATTTATCCCGGAAGATTTATGTGTATAATACATAAATATTATATACGGTGAAGTTTATTGCCCATTCTTCTCCATACGATAACTACCTTTTAAAAGGGCGACTAGTTTTTTTTTTGTATTTTTGACGTTCAAAAGTGTATTGAACGTTTTATGTGCCTAATTGAAATAAATTATTTGATCTATTTGAAAAATTAAAAAATAAACAGTGGCACTCCGGGAGTGCCGACAGAAGTGAAAACATGAACAAATAAAATTACTTGCATAGAACATTGATCCGTAACGTAATATGAACAAAGAACACAATCGCGTTTACAAAAATGAGGTAACGGTGTCGCGAGTTCAATTGTTTTTTCCCATCTCAAAAATGCCCAGCGCACATAAAGAAGTTTTCACTTCAATAAAAAAAGAGTTTCTTTGACCGTGGAATCGAGCACGGGCACCAAGCTCAACACTAGATACACCAACAACGCAGTCAGGAAGAAAACACAGACCAGTAGTGCTATTCTGTAACCATCTCACCGTGTTATCTTAGGTGAAGTGAGCGTGGAGTGAGCTGTCAGTTGCTAAGGATTGACACTATTGGCAGCTCACTTCACCTAAGATATCACGGTGAGATTTTTACAGAATAGCACCACAGGTTCATGAAAACACTATTTATTTACGTCGTCACGGTCATTTCGTGATTGCCAGCATTCATCGGTGTGTTGACTATGCTCGCAATAGCGGCTAATGAAAGCACGATGAGCACTAATTCGCACATAGCACACCAGAGCGACAGAATGTAAATATGACAGACATAAATTCGGTTCGCTAGAGCCTGTTTTTAAGGCCCCACTCCTAATTTTGAAGGGCTTATTAAACTTTTTCCTACTGCTGATAATAAACTCTTTTTGTGGCTTTCGGCCTTAGGAAAGTTACAATAAACGGTTGCCGGGGTAATGACAAGCACTTGAGACATTTCAACTCTGTGCTTTGTGAATGTCAATAAGTCTTCAATAATGAAAAACAAAACTTGTCCTATTTGACAATTTGCTGAATATTATACAGTATGAGTCTGTATAATGTGCACTTATCTATGCTTAATTTTATCGACGGCTTTTTTTTAAATAAATTATTTATTCAAAATTCAAATTCAAATTCAAAATAATTTATTTCAGGAATACACCCATACGAAATTCACGACAGATTACAAATTCAATTAATTAATACAATTTATACATTATTATAAAACAATCAAAAATACAAAAAATTAATTTAAAAAAATATTGTAACAAAACGGTGTAACTTTTAAACTACGAGTAAATGATCTATCGCGATGAAATAAACTGCATAATAATTAAGCATCCTTATAAAATCAAAATTGTGGAAAAATTCTACTCTCAATTGAAAATAAACATGTTTTTTTTTGACAAAAGTCTGTTTTTCTTTTTCATCAATTTTTACAATAATCGTAAAAAATTTCAATAAGACGCCAAGCAGAAGAAAAAAGACAAAAAAAAAACTGATGCACGAAGACGACTGAACTCGCAAATTGCAGAAATCATTTCAATTGGAAAAATATAAAGTTTTAATCATTAAAGTTTTATCCAGTTCTATTTCCTGACGACCACCGGTAAGGTTGATTTATATGTCTGTGGTTGGAATGGCTTAAAATTTGTTTTACTTTATCAAGTGCGACGAACCTTACGTAATGTAATTTAGAATAATTCACTGTCTTAGCGACTGTTTGCGTGAATCTGAAAACACGAATGACTTCCAAGGGATCAAAACATTTTTCTAAATCGAACATATTCTATTATGCAATTACTAGCGACCTTCGCACGGTTTTTATGACTTGCCAAAACATCGAGATTTCTTTATCATTTGTTAGTTTAATATTAATGTATTAAACGCATAAACCTACCGGAATAAATTTGTCGCATTATGGTGAAACTCGCATCAAAACTTGCGTAATTTAGATGAACATAATGGTCAGACAGATACGAATAGCGACTTTAATTTTTAATAGAACACCACTCCTGTATTTCCCGTAGGAAATACAAAGCTGCAAGTATAGTAACACCCACACACACAAAAAAAAAATACAACATCCAAGCATGTTCTTAAACACAGCATAAACAATATTACCTATTATAAAAGCATACGTAATAAATATTGCCCAATTAAGAGCGTTTATTCTGAAACTTGACAACGTCGCAAAAAAAAAATCGAATATTGAATACTGTTTTAATTAATTTGGCAATTTTTCTGTATACAAATAAGAAACGTGGCTTACTAAGGAACTAGAATATTAATAATGAATTGCAATTATAACACTGAATTTGATGTTGTAATCGCTTTAGGTATAAAAAAGGCATTTGGAAAGTTTCCAAATACTTTTTTACATCTAAAACTAAATAATCGATGTTACGATATTAATGATTGCATTTCATTATCAATATTTTAGTTATAAGTTAGCCACATTTCTTAATTCCATACAGTAATATTGCCAAATTAATCAAAACAGGTAAATATTTGACAGCTATTTAAGACGTTGCCAACTTTCAGAATAAACGCTCTTAAGCGCACAGCAGACTGTGGTTATTCGTGATCTATTTAACAGAAACCCCATCAAATGAACTTCCTCATTTATCTGACTTTGATAATATACTACACTGATCTATATTATATCTGTTACGGGCAATTTGATAAGTCTGGGCACTATTAATAATGGCCGGTCTGTATTCATAATGCCCGACACAATTGGGCAATGTGTTTAAAACAGCATGATTAATCACATTTCCCGGCCATTATGAATAATTCCCACCCTATCTTGGGCAAAGTAACAAAATAGGTGAACTGTAGTGTTTTTGCATGTCGCAAGGCACGGCCGCGGCCCATTTATCACATTGCCCGGCTACAAGTAGGGAATTATTCATACTGCCAGGTCCAAGTGATAAATTCAAGCTATCTCAAACATTGACTTATTATATGGACCACGGGCCGTCGGGCATTATTAATAATGGCCGGTCAAAGTGATAAATTAATCGCTTTGCCCGACACTCTTGGGCATTATTAATAATGGCCGGTCTTTATTAATAATGCCCAGTTAATCACGTTGCCCGTAACATATCTATATCTATAAAATAACTAGCTGACCCCGGCAAACGTTGTTTTGCCAATTATTTGTTTGGGGTGGACAACCCTGATCACTTAGGGGTATGAAAAATAGATAGTAGCCGATTCTCAGACCTACTGAATATGCATATAAAATTTGGTAAAAATCAGTAAAGCCGTTTCGGAGGAGTAAGGTAACTAACATTGTGACACGAGAATTTTATATATAAGATATACAGGATGTCCCGTAAATAATGGATCAAACGTAACGGGTAGGTAGCTTACTTCATTTCCAACAACTAATTTGAACAGTAAAAAAAAACCGATAAGGTAAGCAAGATATTTTCTTTTTTTCGATTTTTACTATTTTCTGTACCAGCATTCAGTGTTTTTAATGCTGTTGCTGCAAATGGTATCATATTTAGGTGTGATTTTTGTCAAACATTTCTGAATAGTTTACTAATGTTATAAGATACCATTTTTTTAAATAACATTTTATTAGCCTTAGAAAAAAAATCTTGAATTGAAAAGTTTTGTTTTTACGATGAAAAGACCAGAATTGGAAAAATTCTCCTGTAAAAAGAATGTATGACACCAAAGTGTACCATTATTTTAAAAACTTGTAAAATTACTAAGGTTTGCAAATTGGTATAAAACTTACGCCTAGTCTTTGTCGTTACAAAGATATTGCTATGAATCTGACAGAGGTGCCAAATTACGAAATAAAATAAAATTTGAAAAAGTGTGCACAATTCAACTATTTTCTTAAAAATGTTTAGGTATCTCAGCGTATGAAAAAAATTAGAAGGTTAAATTAAAAAAAAAATACAAATAAATCGTTTATTTTGTTTTTACAGTAAATGTTCAAACTGACGTCCCCCTACGAGAATGCAAAGTCTGCACCTCCTAATAAAGGAAGCTCTTATCCGACGGACAAAATGGCTGTTGTTTATTTCTGATACAGCAGATTGGATGCGCTGACGTAATTCTTCTTCCGACGTTATTCGTTGTTTGTAAACTTTGTCTTTTAAACATCCCCAATAAAAAAAAAATCTAAGGGATTTAAATCCGGAGATCGCGGAGGCCACAAAATTGGTCTTAATCGGCCGATCCATCTGTCAGGGTAAGTTTCATTGAGTTGCGCCCTTACTGCCGTCGCATAGTGAGCGGGGCAACCATCATTTTGTAACCACATTGCTTGCCGCACGTCTTCTGGAATATTTTCTAATAACGTTGGCAACTCATTCCTTAAAAAATGCAGATACGAGTAGTATTCGGCGTTTAGAGTTGCTGGTAGTTCAAAGGGCCCTATTATTTGCCCATTTATTATTCCTGCCCATAAATTTATTTTAAATTGATGTTGGCTCCTGTCCTCTCGCATCAAATGTGGGTTTACCAGCTGCCAACTGTGCAAATTATGCAAATTGAGATATCCATCTCGCCGGCATGAAGACTCGTCACTCCATAAAATTTTATTAAAAAACTGTGGGTCCGCCCGTATCATTCTAAGCATCCTTTGGCAAAATGCTACTCTTTGCGGGTAATCACGTGACGTCAGCGTTTGAACACGTTGCACGTGATATGGGTGCAACCGGTGCCTTTTTAGAACTCGATGTACCGTCGATCTTGGAATACCTGTGCGTTGCGCTATGACGCGAATTGAGACCGACGAATCTTCCTCGATTTCTCGAATAATAATTTCGTCATTGACTTGTGACGGTCGCCCTTCACTGGCACCCCAACTCCGGTGCCAAGAATTCTTCCCTCAAGAAGCGCGTTATGCACTCTAATGAATACGCGATAGTCGGGATGTCGATCCCGGTTCGGGTATCTTTCACGATACAATCTTGCGGCCGCCCTGGCATTACCTCTTGCTTCTCCGTAGATAAAATGCATTTCGGCATACTCCCGTGGCGTGTACTCGTAACGAGGCATCGTACTACTGCACACACGTACAACCTCACACAAACGATTGTTTTCGAAGTCCGTAGGATTGCCAAGTCATTCGTCAAAACACAAACAGTTCCAAATCGTTAGGCAAAGCAAAGTCCAAATACACAGCACAAGTTTAATTTTAAGGAACACAACAGTTAGGCACAGCGGGAGCGAAAGTAGTCTGACGTACGTATCAACTCGAAGAGAGATTCGTGTCAACTAAACAAATAAAATCATGCAACAATGAAGCCCTGTATGAGTGAAGGGTGAAGGAAAAAAAATACCTGCACAAAGACACCGATTTACCAAAAATACAAAAGCGGCGCTATCTATCCCTTTCACACTGAGTGAGGTGCAACTCCGCAGGTAGCGGTCCCAAATTCCCAACAGATGACGTCATCGGCTCGGAATGCTTACTATGCGACGGCAGTAAGGGCGCAACTCAATGAAACTTACCCTGACAGATGGATCGGCCGATTAGGACCAATTTTGTGGCCTCCGCGATCTCCGGATTTAAATCCCTTAGATTTTTTTATTGGGGATGTTTAAAAGACAAAGTTTACAAACAACAAATAACGTCGGAAGAAGAATTACGTCAGCGCATCCAATCTGCTGTATCAGAAATAAACAACAGCCATTTTGTCCGTCGGATAAGAGCTTCCTTTATTAGGAGGTGCAGACTTTGCATTCTCGTAGGGGGACGTCAGTTTGAACATTTACTGTAAAAACAAAATAAACGATTTATTTGTATTTTTTTTTTAAATTTAACCTCCTAATTTTTTTCATACGCTGAGATACCTAAAGATTTTTAAGAAAATAGTTGAATTGTGCACACTTTTTCAAATTTTATTTTATTTCGTAATTTGGCACCTCTGTCAGATTCATAGCAATATCTTTGTAACGACAAAGACTAGGCGTAAGTTTTATACCAATTTGCAAACCTTAGTAATTTTACAAGTTTTTAAAATAATGGTACACTTTGGTGTCATACATTTTTTTTACAGGAGAATTTTTCCAATTCTGGTCTTTTCATCGTAAAAACAAAACTTTTCAATTCAAGATTTTTTTTCTAAGGCTAATAAAATGTTATTTAAAAAAATGGTGTCTTATAACATTAGTAAACTATTCAGAAATGTTTGACAAAAATCACACCTAAATATGATACCATTTGCAGCAACAGCATTAAAAACACTGAATGCTGGTACAGAAAATAGTAAAAATCGAAAAAAATAAATATCTTGCTTACCTTACCGTTTTTTTTTTTACTGTTCAAATTAGTTGTTGGAAATGAGGTAAGCTACCTACCCGTTACGTTTGATCCATTATTTACGGGACACCCTGTATAACCTGATTTTTATGACAGTGCGCTTGGAGCAGCCAAAGTCATAGGTTGTTAGTATTGAATTCATCCACCCGATTACCTCCTCAGTGCTCCGACGCCTCTTAATACGGTCTACACAACTCGTGTCGTCTCCACAGTTCTGTCATATTATTCGCTAAGTTGTTATTGTTATTATTTAAACCACACACACTGTAATATGTTGACGTTGACAGGCGCACAGGTTTAAAAATCGGGTTTAATCATTTGTTTTGGTACGCTCGATGAAAGCATCAGAAAAACGCGGAAGCACAATATTTCAACATAATCAAATTACAGGTGGCAAATTAATCACTAGATTGGAAAGTTTGTGTATTTGGTTTTACGGTAGTGAAACATAATAAAACCATTTTAAAAACGAATGTGCACACAGAAATATGATCAACAAAAAATGATTTGCAATACGATTTTCAAATATCTTTGATAAAATCCAGCGAATGCTCACGTCTCAGTTCGAGCGTAGTATGGGCAAACAGAATTCAATCACAATATTTAAACTAGGAACTGCAATGTGAAAGGTATGGATTTTCTGAAGAAACATTTCGCCGGATTTTTGTTTTTTTTTAAATCGCCCCATCTGTGGTTCCGTTTTCGAATCGAATCTTTTTAAAAGTATTTTTATTTTTGGTAGGAGATATATGTTACTTGGACTAGTATACTCTAAGACAGTGTTTTTCAACCTTTTTCATTCCCCCTTATAGAGTCTTCGCGATCATCCAGGGGTTCACGACCCACACGTTGAAAAACACTGCTCTAAGACATGTAACGAACGCACAAAGGACCATATCCATTATAATTAAGCTTGAAAGGCGAGTTGGTGGTGACCGTACTGTGTTGGTAACTAGCTTCATCAGTTTTAAAATGAAATTGGAACCAGTTTTTGGTGATCATATTTTTAAACAAGATGAAATGGTTTGTATTTGAACATTTCATAAATAGTTATGTTTCAGTGATGGAAGTTGGAGTTTCGTTTTGTTTTTTCATATTCAACACGTGAAATTAGTCTTCCGAAACCCGCTCATGTTTCAACTATGCAAATATACAATTGAGTGCAAAATAATGGTACATCGCATTTTTGGAAGTCAAACTAAAAGTGATCAAAGTTTAAAACTATTTTAATAAACTTACGTCAAATTGGGAATTTATTTCTGTTGGGATATACAATTCCGTTTATCCAATGTGACAACTGACATGTGATATCCACTAACCCGACTGGACTCGGGTGGTGGATTACGGCCCACTCCCTCTCACAGTGAGCCGGGTTCCCAGCAGTGGACACATTCGAAACTAGCTATAATTATTATATTCAATTAGACTCATTTTGGCATCAAAAAATTCGTCCGCTTCACTGTCAGTGTGAAAAGTTGGATGGTAATGCTGATTCTTTGAATGCTGATTCTTTGGCAAAAAAATTGTAGAATATTAAAAGTAGAAAGGGTTGTAAAACGCCCCTTACACGACGCAGTGGCCGTTTTTTTGTTTGTTTCCTCATTAGTGCGCTTGAGAACTATTAATCCGATATAATTTAATAATGTTCTCAGGCTAGCTTTTAGTATAAATTAGTCCGCACAACCGGGAGCCACGAGCACTGCTATTATTTAATAGGTAGACACGTAGAAAGATTCTCTGTCTACGGGTAGACACAGTGGTAGTTCTCGTTTGAACTAAGAAAACCAAGTTTGATTTTCGAATTCGGACATTTTGTCTGGCTTCTGTTGTTTCTCTCTGGTTTAGATAAGGAACACTACATTAATATATGTGACGAATTTAAAGGCAGACATTTCAGTCAAGCTAGACAATAATGTGTACAAGTACAAATTTTAACAGTTAAAATTAAATAAAAAGCCCTGACACAAACATTTCCTCATTTCTCTTTCCTACTCCATCACCAGACCCTGTTCACCATCTATCTATAACATATTCATTGACACCATTCCCATGAGCCCAAAAACGATACCTGTGCTTTAGTTGGCAAGGGAGATGGGTATCCTACAAATTCCAGGAGAGTTCGAGGTTACTATGTTCTTCTAATATCATTGAAGTAACGAATGCCAAGAATGCCAAATTTCAATTCGAACAGACCTGTGGAAGATACTAACATCCATTTATCAACTAGAAAAGAGCTGATAATAATCTTCAAACGGCTGAACCAATTTTGATAAAACATGTCTAAGAACTATCGCTAGAAAACCTGTATTCAAATAAAAAAACCGCATTCAAATCGGTTCACCCGTTTAAAAGCTAAGACAGACACACATAGCGGTCAAACTCATAACACCCCTCTTTTTGCATCAGGGGTAAAAAAATTAAACAAGTCAGTTGAAAATAGTAGATTATACAACAAGTGAAAAAAAAGGTAATTTAATTCGAGGGATACAAGGACCGAGATCAATTTTTTTTCATGAGTTGTAAACTCTACTTTTTACTATTGACTGCGAGAAAATAAATAGTAGTTGACTACTTTATTTGCTACTTTACAACGAAATGATTCCGGAGTCAGTGTCTCATTTTCGTCACTGGAAGAACTCATTTTATTATAATTATGTTAATAGATTTTCCAGTGACATAAAACAACCACGATAACAAATAGAAAAAAACCCAACTAAAATTGATAGAATATTTTTTTTAAATTAAATTGTGCAGCTCCATGGAATAGCTCCATTTAGCCAGCCAATAGAAACTTTCAGCACGTTTTACTTATTTTTAGGGTTCCGTACCTCAAAAGGAAAAACGGATCACTTCGTTGTCCGTAGTCTGTCTGTCAGTCTGTCAAGTCTCTTTTTCTCAGGAACGCGTACAGGTATGAAGTTCAAATTAATTTCCCTTAGAGCTCTAAAAATCAAACTTCTAAGTCAATGTTATAAAAAATACGAAAATCGGTAATTTGTAGATTTATCACACAAAAAATATATTTTTCGCGATTACAAACTTACATTTGCCGTTGGAGAATTGACCGTGCCGTATATCGATGTGTGGGAGAACATGTTTTTCAACTACAATATTAAGTTTGTTTTTAGGATAAATTCATCCCAACTACTGAAACCTTCATTGGGCGTAGTTCAACACGCACTTGGCCGGTTTTTATACATAATTCGTGTAATTCGTGCTTGTTCCAAATTCAAAATGTTTTTATTCACTTAGTGAGTAAAAGAGAGTTTTTTCAAACATACATGGAACTATTGTCATTATTTTCGAAAAAAGAACACGCGAAGTATAGAATTTACGGTCAAAGAAAATCAAATCCAATGCAGGCGCGTTTTTTGAATTTGGAACATTACAACGCCTGGAGCGTTGTATGAAACGGCATGCTGGGGTTATTAAATACTCCTTGATTGGATCTCTTTTATCATTATTGGCATACCAAAGTAAGTCTCTTTGCTTAGTACAAATTGCGTTCACGTAGCTATAAATGCGTTTGCCTTTCGGCACAGATGATAAATAGAAAATTGGCATTGGACTGAAAATTCGTCTTGATTTGATAATTACATACTATAAATAAATTTAAAATGAGTTCCAACGGTTCAGAGAGTGAAATGGAGATTGATTGTACTCCACCAGATTTAAGATCAGTATTTTTTTTTCAAATTGACAATGAAAAACCTGCTTCCAGTGATGTCAAAAAAAAAATACATGAAAGTATATGAAAATTTTATGATTTGGAAAAACGAGAAAAAAGTGAACATTTTCTCCGAAACAGTATTTTTGGCGTATTTTAATGATATTGCTAAAACTAAAAAGCCATACATATTATGGGCAATTTATTCCATGCTGAAATGTACAGTTCATGTTAAAAACGGCATTAACTTGAAAAATTATGGAAATTTAACTACTTTTATTTCCCTGCATTATTTTGAGAAAAGCACTATATATGCCTCGGCGGAAATGGCAATTGCCTGTCTCGTATTAGTGAAGTCCTCGCCTACGGCTCGGCCTTCATACTCATACTCGACCTGCAATTGTCTATTACCCGGCCTTTGCAATAATGTACTATTTATATGCTGTAGCCGACAAAACAGCAACGTTGGCTGAAACCTGTATTGCCGGCTTTGGCAGCACTATACAATTTGACGCGACAGGTTGTTTGGAAGTAACACGATTCTGTTGGGAAATAACACGATACGGATATGTCAAAGGAATAAATGGAACGCGACACCGATGCTTTTTTGTGCCAGAACTTTTTCAGTGCGTCTAACACCGTGCGGCAACAGGTATTACAGTCCTCCCACAGTTATTTTACGTCTGACAGCAATCCATAAACAAACTTATAGTAAGGAGAATAAAGATCATAACATAACATCACGTCTTGTTTCCCCGAAGGGTTGGGCAGAGGTGTACCTGTAGCAGGTACACCCACATTTCGCCAGTTATGTTTAAGTCTCATGTAATAGGGGGCGAGCCTATTGCCATCAACCGGGCACAAATCCAGACTCCGGGCTGCTAAAATTCCAGATAGAAAACGCCAATAACACTTTGCCCGACCCGGGAATCAAATCCAGGACCAGTACCTCATGCTCAGCAGTAGCGCTTGCGACCACTAGACCAACGAGGCAGTAAAAAAAGAGTTAAAAGTTAATAAAGATCACTTGATACAAAATCAGAGGTGTGGGTGAACTGTCAAAGGATCGATGCTTCGACAGATTATTATAGAAGACAAAACGTCTATGGTCGATATATATGAAATAAAATAACTACCATTAAAAAATAAAAATAAATCATAAATGCAGGCTTATACGAGGCCCAGTAATGTGACAGTACAGTAAGTCAGTCCAGCGCTGACTTGCAACTGGGCTTGTGTAGACAATAGTTTACACTTTTGCTATTGGAAAAATCCCAATCAACAAATAATCCCAACGCAATACTGGCGCAATACACAGCTGTCAAATATAAAGTCAAGAGTAGCCAAGCCAAGCCCGATCCCGATTCCACTTAGTTACCAAAATGGACACCAAATTTGATAACAATTTGGCGCTGGTGGCGAACTCAAGAGTACGAAACGTCACAATTCCAATGTCGATAGATCGGAATTGGAATCAAGAGTAAGCCCCCAGTACTGACTTCGTGCCTCGTCAGTCAGTCAGTCCAGTTGACGAACCTACCCATCGATTTTCGGGCCCAGTAGCTTCCCCCGCCTGACTTACTGAGGTCTTATAGTCGATCTCGTCTACGTGAACCCACTGACTGGGTCGGAAATTCCGTATTACTGGGTCCAGTCACTGTCATCGTATAAACCAGGCATAATATCCGATCTAAAACATTCTTCTATGAAGCAGGAATTTATTCGGCAGGAAAAGATTTCCCTTTAACCTGTAGAACCAGGTTTTTTCCAACGAATATTAATTAATATGAAAACTTGGGAAGCTTCATTTTTTAGTTAAACACGTATTATCTGTTAAACAGATTTCAGTCAAACACACAAGTAAACCATGTCCTAGATTAACACTTATGATACTTTTACTCCAGTTAAAACCACGGTCATTTGCGGTGAAACACTTTTAACCCTTTTGTCCTTAGTAATAAGGTTTAAAAGTGGTTCACCGCCAGTGTCCGCGATGGTACATGAAATAATATCATTTAGGTGGCAAGTACAAACGCGGGCAAACCTATAAAATAGTTATATTATTGCGGATATCGCGGATATCACGGATATCCGCGGAGCTCCGCGGATCTCCGAAGGAGAAAAAGATCTGTATCCATTACTTTTTGGCGGATCTTAAACGGATCTTTTATACTAATACATTTCATTGCGTATACGTATTGAAATGTATACAGATACAGGATGCAGATCTTTTTTCTTTCTCGGAGATCCGCGGAGCTCCGCGGATATCCATCCAGGCACATCACTACTGAGAACACAATTAAATGCACTAATGGTACTTTATAGTTTGTTGTTATTGTACAAATAAACTAATGAAATAGCTACAAAACAGGTATTTTGATTTGGCAGTACGTTGTGGTTTAATGATCTAAAATAATAGTTAGCGCTTTTATAGCGGTTGCAAATAAAAAAATTACTTACCTCTACTGAAAACAGTAGAGTATGGATGTACGTACCCGAAGGGTGCCAAACCTATTAGGTACTAAGCCTCCGCTGTCCATCCGTTTGTCTGTCAGCGGGCTGTATCTCAAGAACGTAATAGGTAGACAGCTGAAATTTTCACAGATTGTGTATTTCTATGGCCGCTATAACAAGAAATAATAAAAATTAAATAAAGTTATAAATTAAATGGGTTCCTCATACAAGAATCATGTTTTTTTACGTTTTTTTTGCAAAAAATTGTACGGTGGTACGGAACCCTTCGTGTGCGAGTCCGACTCGCACTTAGCCGATTTATTTTACCAGTATCATTAAGTAATTTAACCAGTATAATTAATATGTACAATAAAATCTGCAAAACTCTGGTTATGATGACTCGGAACAATTAATCTAGATACCCTGACCTGACACTGAATCAAACGATACACAATGGGAACAAATACGCACACACACACACACTCACACACACCACACTCACACACCACACTTAGCCGATTTATTTTACCAGTATCATTAAGTAATTTAACCAGTATAATTAATATGTACAATAAAATCTGCAAAACTCTGGTTATGATGACTCGGAACAATTAATCTAGATACCCTGACCTGACACTGAATCAAACGATACACAATGGGAACAAATACGCACACACACACACACTCACACACACCACACTCACACACCACACTCACATCACACGTACACAAACACACCAGATATATACCATACAACACCTAAAATCACCTCTCTAGTCTCCACTCTGGAATTGAATTACACGATCCCCAAGATACAGACTGTCTAATTTGGGGTTCACTGGTAAATAATATTTTGTAACCTAACTATAGGTAATATTTTAAGCTACTCATGTCATCTCAATTTGGTGTTAACCTATTTACTGTATTACCTGGATAATAAACTATTTACTATTTCTATTTTCTATCTCATCTGGTAAGCGATAATGCAGTCGACAACGGTGCACGCTTGACCGAAGGCACGAAGGGCCAATTTATTTGTTGTGTTATGCTATCGGGGGATAAAAATTGAATTTTCCGTAAGCAATAAAAGTTATAACGAAGTACACACTTTTCTACACGAATGCTCAGTAAACAATATTTGACGTACATAAGGCGGGACGAGGTACACACGAAGACATCTGCTGCGATTCTTTCGAGAGAACTTTATTCGAAGTCTACCCGATACGATAAACAGCGCTCCAAGTAGTTGGAAAGTTTCCGTTATACAAGTACCATCGACTCGAGACGTTCTTCAACTCTCTTAACATCTTCGAGGAAAAACAGCTCATATTTTTTTTTTATTTTGCATCATATTTATAAGCTACACCTGCGAAGTGCACTTAACTCGTGAACTTATGTTTTTATTCATTTAGAAATCTTGAATTTCATTAGTAGTATACAAGTATTCTACAGCTTTGCAAAGATGTTATAAACTTCGTAGTTTTTGTATTTGAAAAATCTCGATTTTCACTTTGTGTTTTATGTTAATTAATAATTATGTATATGTCATGGCCAGATCTTAGAATTAATCATTTCATGAAATGAATATCGACTGCTGGTCATATCATGATGAGGTCTGGCATAGGGATGGCGATTCTTTCCGAAAAAGATCGATTTTTAAATCGATTCGAATCGTAAGCTGATGTATCGATTCACAAAAAAATCGAGGTCTAAAAGATCGATTTCTAAAAAATCGATTCTTTTTTCAAGTTTGTATTTATAATGTAAATATAAACCCATTTTATGAAAAACAAAAAAGATGCCAGAATAAATGATCTCTTATCAGTAAAATCAGTTTTTTTTTAATTCAGGGAATTTGACAATAACAATTATTTTATTACCATATCAAAGTCAGATCAGGTATGAACGAAGACATTAATTTTCAAAATGTATTTATTACATGAAAAACTTAAAGTTCCCAATGCTTCATATATAAACTTTTCAAAAACAAGTCTGTCAATTCTACTGGGATCCAAGCGGTTCCGCTCATCACTTGCGATGTAGCAATTAAAAAAGGCGCTCACAAGGCGAAAAAATCGAATGGCGATTTTCAAGGGTGAAATATCGATTCACTGAATCGATTCAGTACTGCATATCGATTTAAAAAATCGATCTTTTGGGCCTGAAAAATCGATTCTTCGATTAATCGATCTCAGATCGCCATCCCACTCAACGTTTGATGTTATGAACAATTAAACGCACGACTACTTCATGATGTGGCTAAGCTAAGCATTAGTGATCATTTCGTAAAATTGTTAGATTATCCACCGGTAGAGGCGTTGATGTCGCTTTGTTTTTGTTGTGCATCATGGCGGTGGCATACTACAAATCAAACAGGGTGACCACGCAAAAAAAGTATATGGACTTATTTGAGTTTCCAAATATGTTATGGAAAACGATTAACTTGGAACTAGTGTTCGCTGGCCGCTGCCGTGGCGTGAAATGTAACATAGCACTTAAAATTAGTTTTTAAAAATAAAAAATTTACGCCGCTTATGTGGCACCCCGACCAAATGGGTAAGGTTAAAACTGCCGCGGCAGCGGCCGCGAGCGCTACTTCCAAGTTGGTCGCAGTTACTTGTACATTTTTTACACCTTAAACCATTGATACATTAATGATATGGCTAAATGTCGACTGACATATTATTAAACGTTGACGTTTCAACGGTATGGTCAATTTTAGCCAATTTAATTGGCCATTTCATGAAATAGTCAATTAACATTTTTTTTTACAATCTATTGTATTGGAATAACATTCGATTATTGTCACTTTACAAATCTTACCGACCGATGTTACTTAAGTGCCCACCTATAGTATCTACCTACTATGTATGAGAGTTGTAAGACGAAGGAGACTAGTCTCCACGACACAGTGAATCCTAGAGTGGAGGCTATTTGAATTTGTACCGCTTTTCTTGAACAATAAAGTTTTTATTATTATTTTATGTTTAAATATCTCATTAATATTTTTTGTTTTTTTACATTTCCCGGGACCCTGGGGTCCCCGACCTTTGGAAAGCGTAGCGGAGCCGAAGTCAACTCGCAGAGGCCTGTTAAGCGTTTTAATGAAATGAGTCACCAACCGACGATTATCCCCGTATGCACTATGCAAGTGCACCCAAGGACAACCGGTTGGTGCAGGACTATCCCAATTCTCAATTCTTTATTGCATTCTATAATGTTGGTAAAACAGTTGGTAGGCTTAAAATTATAGAAACAATTATAGACCCTGTTGGGCACAGCACAGTAGGAGAGAGGAGGAAGAGCGCTTATTTGAAGAGTGTTTATATTATTTAAGTATGTCTTCTGGTAGTATTACCAGAAGACATACTTAAATAATAGAAGTAGTATTACTTCTTAAATATTTTCACTTTATTTCTATACGTTATAAATAATGCGTCTGCTTGAGTTAGTAGGTCTTTGTTATGTTATAGCGACTATTGCATTACATGGAAACAAAACATATTGGACTATGGGTTTGGGTGAATATAGTGGATTGGTTACCTTAAACTATGCAAGAGCTATGTTATATCATTATAATTTTTAACTGCTTTGACATATCTCGGGACCCTGGGGTCCCGGACCTTTGGAAGTACGTACGAGGGGCCGAAGCCAACTCGCAGAGGCTCGTTAGACATTTTTAAGTATTGAGGCAACAACCGACGATTATCCCTGTATGCACTATACAAGTGCACCCAAGGACAACCGCCGGTTAGTATAGGACTATTACAGAGCATGGAAACAAAAAACGAAATATTGGGCTATGGATTTTTGTGGCTATAATGGATTAGTTTCCTGGAACTATGGAAGTAATATGTCCCCTGCCTGGTCAATGTTATGTAATACACGGATAAAATGGCAGGGGGCCACTTGCACACTCAATAATAGGCCCCCGAAAACGGTCGCTAGCACATAGTGACGTAGCGACAAGGGAGCAACACTTTCTGAGGTGCTTGAGGAGTGGAGAGGTATTCCACGGCTTTCAGAACAATGCCATAGCCCGGAAAATGGTCAAGATCCCTACGAGCACTTATTGGAATACTTCCTTCCTCCGAGCACGTTTGCTCTTGCGAATCTCCACTCGAGCCGGTCAATTAAGGCAAGATAATAAGGTAAGGAGGAAAGGATAAGGTGTAATGTGGTGGGAGCTCCGTTCCTCGTCAATGTTCACTCCAGCCGGTCAATAAATGAAAGCCTGAGGTAAGGAACAAGACTTCTCCCGGGAGATAGGGTCCGTGGGGTCGCTACTGCCCAACAGCTCGCCACATGCTTTGCATCTCTCTTGGTCTGGCTCCTCATCCCAGACCTGTTCCGGCAAAGTAAACTCTACTGGCACAGACCTAGAGTTCGGAGCGTGCCCCACCATGACGTCAACGTAGAGATACGACGGTGAGGTCAGTATTATTATTATTAACTGTTCTCGATTCGCGAGTGACGTGACATGCACCAAAGCTAATCCAGTGTGTATAGTGCTTTAGCTTCAAGCCTGCTTTGAATACGCCAGTCAAACAGCTGACGTGTTATGCGAAACATGAGGCCGACCGTGGTAATTTACTTATTATAAACCATTCCATTATTATAGTACCGGATCGTAGATCAAACACTTGTTTGTAATATTACTCGAACAATTTTATAAATTCTTTTAGTTTCATATTGTTGTATTTTTAACCGATTTCCAAAAGGAGGAGGTTCTCAATTCGACTGTATGTTTTTTTTGTTTTTGTATTTGTTACGCGATTATTCCGCCAATTATGAATGGTAGGTCATACTTTCGAGGTGGTCCCATTTAAATTTTATTAAGTTTGCTTGGGTAGTTTTTGAGTTAGCTTCAATAATACGTCTTTTTCCCACTTAGTATGTGGATGATATGATAAGTTCCTGTCACTGTTATTTACATAGCAGGTAGTGGTATTCGAATTTGTGTGGGGTAGGTACCATAACTAAAAGTGACAAATAAAAACATTTTACAAAAAAAAAAATACAACCGACTTCCAAAAAAAACACTACAAAGTGAAAAATAATTTCGGAAGTCGGTGGCAAAAAACGAAAATTCTAAACCAAAGACACCGACTTCCGAAATTATTTTTCACTTTGTAGTGTTTTTTTTGGAAGTCGGTTGTATTTTTTTTTGTAAAAAGTTTTATACTACCAGAATATACGTGGTTAAAAAAAAACATATGATTTTTTTTTCATATTCTTTATGGCACCTCTTTAGATAGCTATCCGAATATAAAAAACATTGGGCCTAGGTCTTAAGGGGAAGGCGTGAAAATTGATTCGTAATGACATTCGCTTGTCAGCTCATGGGAGCCAACCGTCAAAACTTTTCTTGTTCTTATGTTCGTCTCCAATCTGCCATTTACATAATACAGGGTGGCAGGCCATCGACGCGAAAACTGTTACCATGGATTCAGTACATGATTCTGAACATCCCTGCGTTGAAATTTTTCGTCGCTTATTTTTTTTAATCAGCTGTTCCAAACATTTTGACCGCGTAGGTACTACACTTTTCAATGAAATTGCAGATATTTTTAAAATAACCGACTAAAAAAAATCATGTACGAATCCTTGGTAACAGTTTTCGCGTCGATGTCCCTGCCACCCTGTATATTATAAATTCGCGTAGGTTTTATTCCAAAACCATGTTTAGTTGAAACCTCTACAGTACCTACCTAGCTACATAATAATGCTAAATGCTAAGTATCGGTTTCTGTTTTGTCCTGCAACTGCAAGGGTGATTCAGATAAACATTTTTAAGCTATTGCATAGCTTTTATGGCGGGCTTTGAGCGCGGCAACCGAATCAAGAAATTCCGTAACGCAAAAACCTAACATCCCCCACTCCGCCTACCATGTAATGACGGTTCCCATGACAACGTGATTTTGTCATGGGAATGTAATTTTTGTTTTATGTCATCACGTCATCATCCCAAGTGTAGCGTTGACAAATAGGAAGTATGGAGGTTACAAATGCTATGCAATAGCTTTACCGCGGCAGTCCCCGAGTGCCACACGTTTTTTTTTTTTTCTGAATAACAATCGATACTTAAAATAATAACCATAAAATGTGTAAAAAGTCTACGATTCAATACTACAAACATTATACGTTAACATGTTTAACATTTGTGCTATCTTCTGAGATACAGGCCTCGCCTAGTTTAGAAGATAGTCAATATCTTAAGTAAACCTCTCTTTACCACCATTAATGCTGCTGGACTATTATATAATGTGCATGATATTAGTATAAGTACTATTACTATGTAATCCTTGTTGCTACGCTGGTGAGAAATAAACTATTTTTATTTTATTATATTTTATTTTATTACACGTGCATTTAAAAAAATCTTCTACTTTTTAACTCCAAC
Organism: Agrochola lychnidis; assembly: GCA_963680765.1. Lineage (NCBI taxonomy): Eukaryota > Metazoa > Arthropoda > Insecta > Lepidoptera > Noctuidae > Agrochola > Agrochola lychnidis. The sequence continues at coordinate 7,099,119 of OY796848.1, forward strand.
TCTAAAAGCAAATCGCAGAAAAATTTAAGTTCACATTCAACGTCATTTATCAATACAAGACAAACCTGTCTTCATCTATCTTTGTGTAAAATGAAGTATTTGAGCACTGCATACTTCGACGTTCTTCTAAAGATAAACATTATTTTCTGGATTCAATTGATAGATAATTTTCAGTAGCGACTTCCCCTTAATAATCCATTAGAATGTTCTGAATTTAGGCATCGTGCCCGTGCGATGCCTAGATGAGGCAAGTAAGTTTTCAAAATATTTCACTGCGTATAAAATTCGCTATCAGCAATATTTTGAGGTACCTTATACTTTCCCTCCACACTGTTCATCTCTTTTCAAACCTTTATGAAACCAAATTGAATGAAAAAAAACATCGCAAAAAATTGCTGACGTACAGAAAAAGGCTTTCTGGTTTTTTACACTAATAATAATGTAGCGGAATATCATCCTAAGAGATAAAATACAGCACGTAGGGTATTGAACATTATTGTGTTCAAACTAACTTTTTATATGTACCCACTATATATTAATTTGTACAACAGATTTTGTATATAAGGAACCGACTTTTCGAAATACATTAATTCCATACTCAACCTGCATTTGCTTATCATTAAGGCTGGGAATACACGTCAGATTTTTTCATCAGATATTCGGATCCGATAGACTGATCTCGGCTATCAGAACAATGCAAACTAGCCTTACATACCCTGCATATCTAACAATATAATTAGAAAAACAATGTATTTTTGTTTTTAATGAATAAACTCAAAAACTTCTACTGGGTAATACGATTCCATTTTGTAAGACTGATTACATAAACATTCTTGCTTAAAACCTTTACAAAGAATTGTGTTTCTTAGCTGAAGATGCACAATTCCTTAAAGTCGATTCTATCTAGCTATATTTAGATCAAAGCTTGTTAAAGTTTAATTCAACAAGAAGCATTTATAAAAATCGATTGCCGTGCGTTTGTCTCAAAAAACTTGAAAATTGCTCGACCCATTGTTATGAAACTTTGGTAAGTTGTTGTGTGCGCGCCAGAGAAGGTTCCTAACAAAAAATTAAAAAGGAATTGCAAGGCATGCCGAGCATTAGGTAATAGCTTATAAAAATATCTAGGTACAAAGTAAGGCGGGAAAAGTTCATTTTGTATAGTTTTTAAATTCTCGGCTTCCATTGCAAATCCCATCAATAACATTAATTACATATTTAAATTACATAAATCATGTAACAGTACTACTAATTATTTACCAGGTAATTACGTTAAACCGTTGCAGGTTGCATTTCCTTCAGTGTAATGAAATTACATAACATAATACATTCTGTTTTCATAAAGCACACTTTCACCCGACATAGATACCCTGATTATATTGAAGCTCTATAAAAACTCATACAAAGAATCCTCTTAGGGAACTAACAATATTGGCAAGAAAATTGTGCCTTACAACCACAACATTAAAAGACCTCGTGATACATTATGGTTTGCATTTTCACGTAATGAAGTTAAAAAAGTGCTTTCAGGAATACACTTTCACTGTATATTGCATTCGCAATTTAATTTCAAAACATGTAAACAAATTCGTGAAACAATTTTAAAACCCACACTTTAAATTCAGTTGGAGCTACAATTTTATGAATTTTTAGTAGTACTAATTCTGAAATCAACTTAATTTATATTATCATAAAGTTGATATTCGTTTAAATGGAAATAACATCAATTGGAAACAAGGAATTCAATACTTGAGAACCTCTCTCTACGTACGCAGAAATGTTTTCACTGAAGCATTCTAGGAAAATAGCGTGAATATTATGAACCACTTAAGTTCTTAAGTTGTTGTTGTTGAGCTATCACGTTAAATGGTATTTGTTTGAAGAATAATGTTGGTAGGTAATTAAGATATTTGAGTGAGCGTTTGCACGGACGTAATAAAATCGCGGCGATTTTTTTTTGTGCACTTGATTTTCAACGCTCTGCTTAGCGCCGAGAGTTGAAAATCCAAGTAGTAAGTGAGTGTACCGTGCGTTCTTGTTCTCGACAGGTACAAGAACAAACCACGAGGTTTCGTTTGGTCGATGTTCGACAAAACTCTTCATTTTCTACAGATGGAACCATGAGGATTTCCCACGGAAAAAAAGTTGTGTAGGTAATATTTGAAAATTCTGGCTGCCCCAAGGTTTTCTTTCTAGATTGTCATTAGAGAGATTCATATGTGAGTGATGTCATCATCATCATCATTTCAGCCGAAAGACGTCCACTGCTGGACATAGGCCTCCCCCAAGCACCGCCATTTCGACCGATTCTGCGCTTTCCGCATCCAGCGGATTCCTGTGGCCTTCACAAAGTCATCGATCTATCTTGTGGGAGGCCTTCCAACGCTACGTCTTCCTACGTGGTCGCCACTCCAGAACCTTTCGACCCCATCGGCCATCCGTTCTGCGAGCAATGTGCCCTGCTCATTGCCACTTAAGTTTGGCTATTCTTCGGGCTATGTCGGTTACCTTGGTTCTCCTGCGGATCTCTTTATTTCTGATTCGATCACGTAGGGAAACCTTCATTGCCCTTTGGGTGACTTTTAGCCTTCTGAGCGACTACGTTTCAGTACCACAGGTCATCACTGGCAACACGCACTGGTCAAAGATTTTCGTCTTGAGACACTGTGGTATGTGGGACGAGCAGATGATGGTGTGTGATGTGAATATAGGTGAATGTTTAAATTGCAAGAAGATACGTGTTTTAGATTTGTAACATCATCGAGAATGATGAATGATGGTCGGCGCATTGTCCTTTTCTTCTGTACTTCTCAATTAGTCGTCTTATCAGTAATCACAACCCTTACTAGCCATATCATCTTCCACACAGTCCATCCATTGTTTCTTTGGTCTTCCCCTACTCTTATAGCCATCCACATTCACACTCCAAACTTTCCTCACGACGTTTTCCCCATTCCTCCGCTTCACATGACCACCGATTTCCACATAACTTTTCAGTCACCGGTGCCACTTTCAGACTTCTTCTTATGTACTCATTTCTTATTCTATCCATTCGTGTAACACCACACATCTCTCTTAACATTCTCATCTCAGCTGCATGCAATTGCCTTTCATTCAACCCTTTTATGGCCCAAAATTCTGATCCATACACGACAGCAGGTCTAACCATTGTTTTATATATCTTTCCCTAAGTTTAAGGGGAATGCGGGAGTCGCAGATTGTTCCCGTGAGCTGCCGCCACTTCATCCTTCCAATATTAATCCGCCCGATCTACTTCGCCATCGCTTTGCACGAGTGAGTCACAGCGAACTAAAAATATTACAGAAAAATATAAGCTGCCATTTTTATCCGACGTAACGTCATTAATTAAAACTTCTAGACCTTTGCTGTCTTCCTCCCACTTTGCTACTCCCCTTGGAAATGTTGGTGCTATTATCAGGAAATAAACGCAGTTTAAATTAGCGACAACGTAAATAGAATAAGATGACTTGTTGATACGCAAGTGTCCTTTGTCTAATTTCTAGTTCTTAACTAGAGTTACACCCACTCAAAATATGTGGGCGATTTTATTTCATTTGTTTTCAATATAGGACAAAAATAGAACAATAATAGTATACCGTGAGGTTACGTCACGTCACGCACGCGACAACAAGCCCTATGTTGATTGGACTGCCTGTTGCATAGCATGATAATTAAAACGTTTGTTGACCATGCAATTGTATGAAATAGGAAAACATAATAACAAATAGAAGTTTGCTTGTGTTTGACTGTATTGTGTTAGTTGGGAGGCTTGTCAAGAGCCACTTGTTGTAGAATAATTCTTGATTGCAACTGGGATTGTATGGCAACCGCGGACATTTGCGGTGAACTGTTTTTCACCCTTAGTAATAAGATTGTAAAGTGGTTCACCGCCAGTGTCCGCGATGGTACGTGTGTACTTAATAAGCTTTTATGCTTTAAAGTTGCCTGTTTTGATTCGCCTCCATTTAAATTAACTTTGCAAATAAGCCGTTTTATTTGGGGCCCCTACCTACCCCTCATGACCCACGAATATATTTTTAAGGGAAAAATAAAACTATGTACCGATTTTTTTAAAGTCTAGACATATAATATGATAATTTTAATTAGAAATATTTAAAAACAGAGTGAGAAATGGGCTTGTTCGTACAATTCGTGAAACTAACTCAGATACAGTTCTGATACTGAAACTATCACAATCATAAATATTCATTGTCGAAACTACTCTGGAGCAGAGTTGGCCTTCAAATATTCATTTTGAAGCTTCAAATTGCATGTCTGAGCCCTCCTGAAGGGTTCACCTAGTCGCATATGGGATGCCGGGAACCCTCTCGGAAGGTTCATTTTAAATGTAGGTTTTTCTTAGCGAATACAGCATTAAGCAAATAAAATTTGATGTATATTTTAAGAAGATTTATTAGTATATGCGTTAGTTTTAAAATCTAAGCAATTTTTATTTTATTTCACGGTTACAAACATTCACAAAAAAATAATTAAAGGTTGGAAACTACTTATAGCCACAAGACCCCTGAAAACACTATCTTACTTCGTTTTATAGTGTTTTATAACGGTTTAAACCTAATGCCGTTGACCATAGGCGATGGTTCACTTTAGCGCAAACGTAAACTGGTAACCCTCCCGGAGGGTTCACTTCTAATATGTATGGCGGCATGGCGTATGAGTTCTATGAAAAGTGGGTGGAGTCGAAACTGTTAAGGAATACAATAGTTGTCGTACTTATAATAATCCAGACTTTTACTGTCCCACAGCAGGGGAAAGCCCTCTTCTCTTACAGAGAAGGCACGAGCATTGATCACCACACTTGCTCAAGCCTTGTTGGCGATTTCAAAATTATATTAACATAACATACATACATAACATCACGCCTTGTTTCCCCGAAGGGTTGGGCAGAGGTGTCCCTGTAGCAGGTACACCCACAAATTATATTAACTTTATTCAAATATCATGAAAATGAGGTGCAAATAAACAATGTGAAAAAAAAACAACCGACCTCCAAAAAAAAAAACACTACAAAGTGAAAAATAACTTTAATTTCGGAAGTCGGTGTCTTGGGTTTTGTATTTTCGTTTTTTGCCACCGACTTCCGAAATTAAAGTTATTTTTCACTTTGTAGTGTTTTTTTTTTGGAGGTCGGTTGTTTTTTTTTTGTAAAAAGTTTTTATTTTTCACTTTTTAGTTGTGGTACCTACCCCACACACATTCGAATACCACTACCTGCTACCAGTGACAGAAACTTATCATATCATCTACATACTAAGTGGGAAAAAAAAAACGTATTTTGTAGCTAACTCAAAAACTATCCAAGCAAAGTTAATAAAATTTATATGGGACCAAATCCAGAGCACACCCTTTCAAACAAAAAAAGAATTTTCAAAATCGGTCCACAATTGACGGAGAAATCGGTGGACATACATAAAAAAAAAACAAACATACGCGACGAACATATAACCTCCTCCTTTTTGGAAATCGGTTAAAAACTAGTACAACACCTAATAGGTACAGTGGGTTGCATCAATTGGGTAACCCAGTTGTATTAAAATAATACAACTGGGGTATCCAATTGATGTAGCCCACCGTGCATAAACAAAAAAATACATGCTTTCTTGATGTGTTCTGTTGCTGGTTGTAATACCAAAATTATGTTTGCTCGTAATCAGATTCGTAAATATGTAAACAAGCACACTTCAAAGCATTATGCTCATAAATTTGTTGATTATTACACTATATGGTACAACGTATGGTTATTAACTACTTAACACGAGTTTGTAATCTTTGAGTCTTAAAGAAAAACTTTTTGTTGTAGCTACACGTCTAAGAACTAACTGCGACGGCGCTAACTATGAGGCTTAGGTAAAGTTAAGAAGTCGATGTTATGAAAGATTTCAGCAAAAGTTTTATTTATGTTTTGTTTGGGGCGGAGTTTTATTAAATGTAGTGTGCAATAGTTCCGGATGTTTGTGTAATCACCCGGTAGAGGCGCGCGCATGGGAGGCGGGGCCGCTCGTGGATCGGCCCGGCGCGGGACTTATTCCACAGTTCTCGATCCATCGCAGTTCACGTGCAGCTGTAGTTAGTTACATTGAGCCGATAGTTTATTGTGATTTATCACTTTATTACTTTTCAACCAAACTTGTTCATCTGTTACAAGTCGATCTCCAATCAATTCGTGGCATTGTTTTACAGTGTTCGATCAACTTTTATTAGTTTCTAATCAAACTTTTTATGAGAAGCTGAACTTCGCAGTGCATTGGTTATGCTATTTATAAGTTAATATCTTTTGATATTTATTATTCTTAAAGTTTAATAATAGTAAGCAACAGTTACGTGGGGTTCCGGGTTCAATTCCCAAGCCTGGTGAAATGGTTTAATTTTTTTTTGTGGTGGATGGAAATAGAGCTTGTTGCTTTCACGTGATTTGGTTCCCCAATTGTCGTTTTGTCAAATTATTTGGCATGCAATTTAATTTTGTAAACAATTAAGTATTTCAATTTATAAATCTTATCTGATGTTTAACATCATCCACTGACAGTTAGTTTCCCGAATTAGTTTGGCGTATGGAGATTGGAATTGCATCATAATTTTCGTTCGCAGAAACCCGTTCCACCGAATATGCGGAGCTGGGCGTGCCGCTGTCGGAGCGGTCGGCGGCCGATACGGAGGCGGCGCACGAGCTACTGTCGCTGGCGCACAGCCTGCCGCCGCTGCCACCCGCGCACGTCGTCACCGTGCTGGCGCCCGAGCCCGCGCCCCTCACGCCTCTCGTGCCTCTTGCGCCCCTCGCGCCGCTGGTACCCGTCTACACCTACACGCTGCATCCCACCAACATCTACATACTAGCCGAGGAGCCCCCCGAGCCGGTATACCACACCGTACAGACCGTCACGCCACTGCAGCCGGTGGAGTTCGTTGACACGCAGATCAGCTATGTCGAGTACCAGCCGGCGCCGCCGCCGTCCGTGCCCCAGCCCACCGAGTACCGGATAGAATACAAAGAGGTGATCCCCGATCCTGAACCGGAACCGGCAGAAGCCGAACCGCCGGAGTGCGACTCATCGCCTGTCGCCAAAGAAAAGCCCGCCAGATATGACTGTGGCCAGTGTGGTAAGCGGTATGCGACCTCATCGAACTTGTCGCGGCACAAGCAGACGCACCGCAGTCTGGACTCGGTGTCGGCCAAGCGCTGCGGCGAGTGCGGCAAGGCGTACGTGTCCATGCCGGCGCTGGCCATGCACGTGCTCACGCATCGCATGGGGCACGTGTGTGGCGTGTGCGGCAAGCAGTTCTCGCGGCCATGGCTGCTGCGCGGCCACCTGCGCTCGCACACGGGCGAGAAGCCGTACAACTGCGCGTCGTGCGGCAAGGCGTTCGCCGACCGCTCCAACCTACGCGCGCACCTGCAGACGCACTCGTCTGACAAGAAGTACGAGTGCACGCGCTGCGGCAAGTCGTTCGCGCTCAAGAGCTACCTCAACAAGCACCAGGAGGCGGCGTGCGTGCGCTCCGACGAGGAGGACGACGAGGACGAGTGACGTGCGGCCGCGCGCATACTGCAAACGATGCAACGAACTATTTCTCTATGAACTTCTTTACACCTTTGTATTACTGAAAAGAAGATATTTTAGAATACCTACTAGTTTCGACGGCGTCGAATGAATTAAAGCAATAAATATGTACCTAATCTCATTATGGCTCTTTCCATAATTCTAGAAGAAGATAAAATTAATGCAAAGTGAAATTAAAATAAAACGTATTTTTTCAATTATTAGTCCGGCAATGACGGAAGCAATCGTGTCAATTTATGGCAAGAGCCTGCAATGTTATAGCGTAGGGTAATGTTTACATAGTAACGTTAAGTAAGTTAGCGTCGCGGGTGTGGTGTGCGACTTTAGATGTAGTTACGGTGATACGTAGAGACTTAATGAAACCGTCGAGCTGTGGTACAAAGAGAGCAATAAAGTAACGAGTGTAGAGTGGCATAGGTGCACGACTAGCGTGCGACGGTTAGCGTAGCATAGCGCGCCCCGGGAGGACCAAACTGTTGCTCGGGACCGGCGCCGGCGCCGCCAGCGACCCGCGGCACGGGCGCACTCCGCGCCGCCTTGCAGGATGGACACGAGTGCCACATGAAAACTACTTGACGCTATCATTCTAAGTGACGCCGTCGATGTCCACAAGATTTACTAGTGTTGTTATTTATATTCCTATTGATGTAATGTCTAAGTCTTTTCAACTAGTCAATCTGTTCGTATTCATAATATACTTAACTGTGAATATCGAATAAGCGAAAATTTCTAATTTACTATATTCCATTTGAAATAAGATTAGACATTTAAACAAACCTTTTTTACAGTCCGCTCAACCGATTCTGACTTCTATACCGTAGGCATAAGGATGGCATTAAAAGCAAAAAATTGGTTACAATACCAACTGTTTACTGCAGCTGCCATTTGTCATGCCACCAACGCAATAGAAGTCAAAATCGGTTGAACAGACTGTAAAAAAAGGTTTAGTTAAATGTCTAATCTTATTTCAAATGGAGTATAAACTGATGTTATTCTTCAAAGAAGCTGTGTTTAATAACGATATATGTATTATATCGTTCTAAATAAAATGTTTACCAGGTATTCGTTTTCATATGTTACTTGTTGACATTCCTTGCAAAGTATGAAGCGCCGAGTATACCCTTACCGCGGTGATCTAAGTATGAGACTACGGATGTAGAACCGATCTGATAGCTATTGCGATCTTTTACAAGGAACTAACTGTTATAGGTAGTGTTAATTCATGACCAAGTGATATACCTAATTGGACTGTAAGGATCTATCTAAATACGTAATAATATTACGTGAAATATAAAAAGCTCGTTCATATTGCTCACACGTAGGTAGGTATATGTCTTTTGAGCTCTAATAAACAATGTTAGTATTTTCAATGAACGTTGACCAGGCAGATATCACAGCGGTTGTTCGATAAATTAACAGTGAAGTTCAAGGGAATCCAATCCAGAGGGTGACAATGATCAGAGGGACAATTCCCGTATTTTTTAAGAACGTTCGCATTTGCATCTCATCTGTCAAAAATACTGTTTAATTACCAACATTTTTGACAAGTTTGACAGATTGCGACTGGAATGTGAACGTTTTTAAGGGGGAAGCGTCAGGGTAACCCGCGAAAATCAAATTTGCTTACGTTTTTTGCAATTTGCAGGTCAGTATCATGTTGTATGTTGATCTAAATATGATTCGCGGCCGTAACAAATATGGCTTTACTCAATTATAATCATTACAATCAGCAATACAACTCCATAAGTTAGCAAAGGTGTCAAATGTCATGATTTTATGAATTCGCTTCATTTGACACCTTTGCTAACTTATGGAGTTGTATTGCTGATTGTAATAATTCATCTGCCTAGCCTTTTCCCAACTATGTTGGGGTCGGCTTCCAGTCTAACCGGATGCAGCTGAATACCAGTATTTTACATGGAGCGACTGCCTATCTGACCTCCACAACCTAACTAGGTAACACGATACCCCTTGGTAAGACTGGTTGTCAGACTTTTTGGGCTTCTAACTACCCGTAACGACTGTCAAAGATCTACAAATGACAGCCGGGACCAACGGCTTAACGTGCTTTCCGAGGCACGGAGAGGTCTTGGTATGTAAAGATTGTCACCCATCCACAGACCAACCGCGGCAAGCGTAGCTTAACCTGGTCGATCGACCCGTGCAGCTGTTGTTACTTAGCCACAAGCCCCTCAGCTGATTGTAATAATTATAATTGAATAAAGCCATATTTGTTACGGCCGCAAATCATTTAATCAACATAAAACCTGACACTGACCTGCAAAATGCAAAAAACGTTAGAAAATTTGAATTTAGCGGGCTACCCTGACGCTTCCCCCTTAAAGTACGAGAACTAGCCTTCTGAACTCGTGACGCGTGATCTATCTCGTTACTGTTCGTTAGATGACCGACCACAATCGGAACTGACAGCGTGTCCGGTGTCGTTAGTTTGACTAACGATAGGGTTAAAATATTTTCACTACACTTGATTATTCAAGCTTCAAGATGAATCTAAAAAGCTTTCTAGGAAAAATCTAGAAAATTAAATCTAAACATTACCACTCAAACTACGGACGCGGTAGTCATTGTTATAACCCTAAAGTTTAGTTATAGGAATCTCATTAGATTGTAAATACCGTAGGTTGTGGACACGCTACAGATGGGAGCGGGCGCGTTTACCTCACTCGAGCTTTACGTAACATACACAATATATACGCTTTTACAAAATATTCCGTTTTTTCATGCGAAAATATTATTTGATGAATGAAAATTCGCAGTAGTGCTCTGAGGGTTTTAAATCGAAAATGGGTTTTCTCAAAATTCGGTATCGAATAATAGTTATTACCCGCAGGAAATATGAGGTTTTACAGGAATTTTTATCATTTCAATGTCTCTTCGATATCAATAAATTACAATAAATGTTTCAGAAATATGAAATCATTTTTCAATAATATATCATTATAAACAACTAAAGGATATTTCCGTTATACGACACGTGCCCGCTGCCATCGTGTTCCAATAATTTTATATTAACTAAGTCTAATAATATTTTTAATTTGTGATAAAAGTAAGTTGGATCTCTGATTGCGATCGTAAGACATGTGTCGGATTAAAATATAATGGGCAAATGCCTCTCGCTGTAGGATCTAGAACAACATCATAAAAATCGTACCACATATATCTATCATCTATAAATATAATTTAAAAAAATTAAATGATGTTCGTTGGTTCACCACATCGGAACGGAAGAACCGATTTAGTAAATTATTGTTTTTAAATGTTCGTAATAGTCTGAATCAGTTTTCTACGGAAAGAAAAATTTGAAAAGTTGCCGGGAAAATTGGAAAATTTGGAAAAACTGAAAGTTCATTTTATATGGGAATTTTGTATGAATAATATGTTTTTTTTTCAATTTAGACTGGACAAACTGTCGGGTCAGCTAGTATTTATTGTAAATGAAATGCTGTTCGTTGGTAAGCACTTCACTCGAGAACGGCTGGACAGATTTGGCGATTTACTTTCGTTTTAAAATGTTATAGTCTGAGATAGGTTTTTAAGGAAAGAAAAACTTGAAAAGTTTTCAAGAAAATCTTCAAATTCGGAAAAATCCGAATCTGTCTGTTGGGTCAGAAAGTTTTAATAAAAGCAATACTAAACATACATAAAATCAAATAATTTTGTGTAGTAGGCATGTTTTATAGTAAAAGGGTTTGGGAATAAACTGGTAAAGAAGCAATTTACGATACGGCCACGAGTAGGAAATAAATAAAAGATGAAACAGCGCACTACAGCCAATGTCACACAACTTCACAACTCAGTTGCCAAGTGGCGCAAGTCCCACTTACTCTTCTCACAATTTTCAAGTATCTTCTTAGAGTTAAGTGTTATTAGTTTGAGGATCGATAGGTTCGTTAAGACTCAGAATGATAAAGCAATGGATGCGTGTATTTGAGAAAAGAGATGTATTTTTATAGAGTTAAATTTTTATTGTGAATATTTGATATTTCACGACGTCTTTCGTTATAGTGTCTTTATGATAAGCTTATGTGTAGGTTATTTATTACTTATTACACATTCATCTGTACAGGTAAATCTTCAGTTGTATTTTTTTATGAAATTTCCTACAGTTGCAATAAAACATGTGAATTAAGATGATTGTGTTGACCATCTTTATATAAGTTAGTTGTAAGTCTAAATTTTGTGTAAGTTATTTTTAAATAAATTATTACACAATCTTTACAAGCTTAACTCTGGTATATGTTCAGTTTTTTTAGTTTGTTTTTATTAAGTTTCCTTCATTAAAAAAATCCAACTGAGCTTACCAGAGTTAAGCTTTCCTAAAGATTTATGTGAGTTTGTTCTAAGTCATAAACTAATTGTTCGCTGAGTGTCTTTTGAAAAGCAATTGAGTGAAAGCTGATACTATGTTAAGTGTATAGTGTAAGGTTAAAATGATAATGGATAACACCAAAGGAGCATGAGGCAGTTTGATATTCACAAATACAAATTTAATGATCGAGAGATTTTTGTCTGTTTGAAATATCTTTCTGCTTCATGAGCTAGATATCCAGAAGAAATCAATTTAAAATTTACAATAATATGACAAAAGTACGATAATTCAACGAAAAACTTGTGTAATTCAAAATTATATTCACGTTAAGCATTTTTGATGGAAATTATAACACAAAATTATTATGTTTGCTCAATATGTATAAATGTAGAATTCATTGATTCTATTTTAGGCCTAAGTACTGTCGCTGAAAAAAACAAGAACAGTAGTGTACGTGACAGTACCCTGTAGTAATTAAAACACTTCTTTATATCACATTACGTAGTGATTGCACGTTATAAAGATAGTTTTTCATAATTGTAACTACTCATCTTCAATCACTTATGTCAATTTCGCTCATTTTCGTCAATTTTGTAATAATAAATATCATTTAATGGTAAGCTACACTCGTTCTTTCAGTAATAATCTGAACTTGGAAAGTATTTGTTGATTTGAATTTATAAACACGCCGAAATCAGAAAAAACAAAAAAAAAAACACATGTGAATGTTAAAAAGTAAAATCCATACGGAATCCAGTGCCATGAATTAAAATATTAAAGACAAAAATAAAAATAAATATAGCTGTTTTGATTCATGAAAAACCTTGATAAAGCTCAAAAAATGAAAAAAAAAGACATATTACTTACAATGTAATTCAGCCAATTACTGTAAGTGTCACCAGTTCCAGAAGGAAACTGTTCAGAATAAGACTGATAGAAAGAGCGTGAGGTTAGGTTGTTATAAGTAATTAAATATATTATAAAATTGAGCATGATCTCAACAGGTCAGGTGATGTCTTCCAAATTTTTCTCACATCGCTTAGAGGTTAATGCACCCTGAATAGCAATCTAATACAATGCCAAAACATCTCCTTTACACATCGTCGCTTTTACAAGCACCATCAATGATAACTGTAATAACATAGTAAGCGATGAAATGTTTGTAAATGTTATCGTAAGTAACTGTATTATGACTGTAGAATTTAAAAATAGTAAGCGCACTACGTCTACCGGCTGGCCGGTTTGATAAAAAACTTTCAGTCTGGACTGATGAGCCAATATAGTTGCGTAGGGCACGTCAAGCTGACGCAGTCCCGGGAGCTTGTCTACCCCGTACGTTATCTATCAAATGAATCATGACGTGAGGTGTTTTTCGAAATTCGAAACTACACTGAACCATAAATCGGCTTAAACGCTTAATAAAGATTGAAAAGCTGTATCAATAAACGTAAACATTACCAAATAAATTCTTTGTACCAAACGTGGTCTAGTCATTAATTAAGAAACTATTTATTTGGTCAATTAATGTAAAGCTCGAAAAGCTATGAAATGAGCCAGTGAAGCTACAAGTAGGATTATTTTATGGTAATTGGAGCCCGTTTATATGGCGTTGCCATTTAAGACTTCTGTTAGGCCTACGCCACAGTCGAGACAAACCGTTATTTAGGCTTAGAACACAATTAATAATAGTTTGCCATTTGTGCTTCAAATGTAGCTACCTACTTAAATGATATTAACAAGTAAGTAGTAAAGTATAATTGTGTTCTAAGCTTTATGCAACTTTTAATCTATAATTTAATATGCAATACATATGGAGTACAAACGATAATCTATCTTCTATATGTATATGTGTCACGGCTAATGATGGATGGGAAATAAATTTAAGATAAGCCAGCTAAACTTAAGCTTATTTTTGAGGAGAAGGTAATGTTAATTTCTTTCATCTTTAGCCGGCTAAACTAAAGTGAAACCCCTTGGCTAAAAATGAAGTAGCAAATGAAAAGGCTGAAAGGTAAGATAGGTTAGAACTGTGACTACACAACGCACGAGCCGAGCGAGCGAAGCGAGCGGTGCTACGGCAGCAGCCGGCGAGTGCCAGGGTCCGTTTAGGCACAAGCGAATGTAATGTTTTGGGAATGTGGTGTTTCGCGAATGTGATGATTTGCAATTATAGTGTTTTGAGATTATGATTTTTACGAACATCGGTTTTGAGAAAATGTTACTCTATGACGAAGGAGTCGCGCGCTCATGAAATCATTTATCGAAAATGCACATTATGTCGAACATTAACCTCTTCTTAAAAATAAACTCAAATTTAGCCGGCTAATGATAAGTTTATTTCCACACCCGTCTTTAGCCATAACATATACAAATCAATTGCTGTTCGTTAGTCACGCAAAAACTCGAATATGGCTCTACCGATTGTGATGAAACTTTTGGTGAATTGTTCCGTGGGCGCCGGAGAAGGTTCCTAACAAATGAATGAAAAAGGCATTGCAACGCATGCCGCATTAACTAGTCCGGAATATTTTAGACTTTATTATAGTTTTAAACAAACAAATAATAAATGTTATCGTCCCTTCGCTGGTGAAGGCAGATTAGATCTAAACAATATTATTTTAAATGAAGCAGCAAAGAAACTCCTCTATGTAAGCCATATTTTATAGACAATCGTTGTGTCAACAGAAAATTTTAGATATCGGCAGTCCTGCCAACTTAACGACGCTGCGAATTATGCTTTGAAGACGTTCGGAAACGTGCGCGCTACAATGTGTCATAACATATTTTTTTTTAAGGTAAAGTCATTTTCAATTTATATCGACTGCGGCAGATTAACTATTACTATTTAAGGCTCGTTTAATACTAGCAATAAGTAATCATAATTATTGTAATAATTATAAATTACATATTTTCAAATAGCTTAGTAAAAAATTACAAAAATAAAACCGGAAAAGCAATACGATTCGTACAATTCTTAGATTACTCTGTAAGGCAAATTTTTTACAGTAAACTTTTTATCCAGTTATTGCGAAAATTTTAGGAATATAATAAAAAAAAATGCATATTTACCATAATATAAACTATACGAGTCTAATTATATACCTAAATCCTAAATGACTATTAGTCTATTAATATTAACTATTGAGGAAACTTCGGTTGTTTGTTTTAGTTCAGTATTACGTTTCATCTTTAACCTTATTAGAAGTAAACAGGAATAAACGCCAAAACAATAGATATAGTATTTAGCAAGTACGTTGTTACGAATAAGTACCATTTTATCATAGTCTACTCAAAATATTTCTTCTTGTCTTTCAGTGAGCTTCAAGCTAATCTAC
The DNA here is from genome assembly GCA_963680765.1 of Agrochola lychnidis. Classification (NCBI taxonomy): domain Eukaryota; kingdom Metazoa; phylum Arthropoda; class Insecta; order Lepidoptera; family Noctuidae; genus Agrochola; species Agrochola lychnidis. The sequence continues at coordinate 7,114,385 of OY796848.1, forward strand.
ACTGAAATTCAAAATAGACCTTAACAAAAAAGCAACAAAGCTTAAAATTTCCTGCCTCCACCTGAATAAGCGTGGTCACCATGCAAACAGTCAAATTTAATTATTGATGGTTTTCTTCAAACTTTCATTGGTATTTTGAATACCTACAGTAAAATATACATACAATAAAATATGAAGAAACGGATCTCATATTGAAAAAGATTAAGTTAGTGGGACGTTAAATTTCGTATTCCATGTAAATGAACACCAAGCATATCATGTAAGACAATAGGTGATCTCAAAAAATAAAATTAGATTTTATAATCACACTTCCTATGTGCTCACATACTATATTTATTACCAAAAAGTGTATTACTGCCAGAGCTACCTGAGTAATAAGAATGATGCCTGGGTAAAAAAAAAAACTCTATTTTGTTCATCAGACAGATAATAAAAAAATATTAGACACGTATTTTTTGCTTTATCATATTAATAAAAAATTACTTAGTTATAACGTATTTAAGTTGGGGAGTGGGGGTCGCTACGTCACAAGTAAGTATTAAATCTACATACTCGTGACGTCATGGCACATTTTAATTCAATTTATCGCCTTAATCTTTTAATTATGTAAAAAAAGAAAAATACGTGTCCAATATTTTTATCAACATGACGGACAAAAATGTTTTTTTAGTCATCATCCCTATTGTACAGCAGATTATATCTAATAATCGTACGCGTGTTCATCAAACTTAAGCCCAGGTACGCAATGGCAACTTTAAATCGCAGCGATTTTTTTTCGCGCACTCAGTTTCTAACTCTCGGTATTTAGCCTAACTTTGAGAATCCAACAAAGCGCATCCCAGCGCATCAAGAAAACACACTGGTAAATTTTCAACTCTCGGCACTAAGCAAGGCGTTGTAAATCAAGTGCGAGAAAAAAAAATCGTCTCTATAAAATCGAACCTGGGTTTATCGAACGGCTAGCCCGCAATACAATCTTTCATCACTCAATGTCAAGGGAATAAATATTTAGTAAGTAATTATATAATGAAACAGAGTTGGCGATCGAACTAATGATTGGCAACGGTTGCTATCAACAGTCAGCATAAACGAAGAGAGTGCCTAGTACAAAAACTTTCAACTTAGTTTGCAAAATATTTTATAAAAGAGTGACTATTCAATTGTTGGGAGGAAAATAGTTGGTGAAGGGGTATTGGCGCCGATATCCGTTTAGTACAGGCGCGGACGGTCGCGAGCTGGATTTTCAAATCAAATACTAACCAATACGTCGAGCGTCTGTCATCCGGCGAACGGTATCCCCGACCGTTTGTATGACTCAGATAAAAGGACACTTCACAATAAAACCCTTTAAATTGGACACGTTTTTTTAACTTTTTTGCAGTTACCGATTCGGTAGAGCTGCAATATTTTTTGCGCCACTATTGCGCTATCAAGCGTTTCGTTCGATAAATACCAGAAAAATTGAATACTATTTTAAAATTCTGTTAACAATTATGGCATGTGGATACAAAAATGTTTTATAAAGGTCCCGAGTTTGCTGAGCTATCAATAAAATATCTGATTGGATCAATTCCGGAAAGCGGATTATATCGGAATAGATTCCTTGTTTTTATATTCCACAATAGCGATTTTCCTTTGTGTGGTGAATGAGACGAGCGCTTATAGTTGATATTGGGTTCATAAGTAATTTGAAATCTAAGAATTAGAACTTACAAAGCGCAGTGGCGTGACGCTGACGTTGAATAGCATTCTGTGGTTGTATTGTATAATTAATTAATTTGTTCTTCCCGTTTTGGGCTCTGTACTACCATCTCTGTGAACCTAATCGTTTGGGAATATGATCTGTTTCGGGGTCGGTATAATAAGCAGCTTTTCTTGGGAAAAGCTGTGAGCGAACTGGTTCTGGTTTCAATAGTTGGAATGATTTCGTGGTTTCCTTTATAAATGGGTACCTACTTAGTTGTTTTCGGGGTGGACTAGAAATTGTGATGATGAGAGGTAGGTTTACATTTTCCAAATACTATTAATTACATTTTAGCTCAGATTTAAAATATAAAATGAAGTTCTATTTACTTTATAAGTTAAAGTTCAAATCTAGCCAAACAGAATAGTAATTTTACGAAGAAATAGAAAATATTATACACAAACTTAAATACTCCCAATTATAAAAATAACTTTATTTCTCTGCCCTATGAAGTACCTAGTATATATTGATCTCTATAAAACTCTAAAGACTTTTCTTATACGTAGCCGTTTCAGCGTCTTAAATAATATTCTTTGAAACTTTTACATTTCCAACACTTCGATGAACACATGCTTCCTATTTATTATGAATCTATCGACTGTCTATACCTAATAACAATGTTCAACAAGTGTGACAATTATTCTCGTTATTATACTTATTTTAATAACCCTAATTTAAAACTAATTAATCTGTAAGCAATCAAGCAGAAGAGTACTTTACTAACTTCAAAACATCAAACCGATCTTTCTATTATATAAAAATAAGTAACATTAAAAGAATAAAGACTATAGTTCTTAAAATTATCACCAAAAGAAAATTTGTATAACGGAAAATTATATAATATCCCACAAGTTTTTCTTTAAAAATACAACGAATTAACAATATCTACACGTTTGAATAAAAAATATCGTATTCATAAATAAAATATAACTTAACACCGAGTAATTACGGCGAATTTAGATTACAACGACTGTTTAACATAAAATAAAAATTATAACCTTTATAGAAACAAAATAATTATAACAAAAAAGCAAAAAAAGAAATGAAAGATTTCTGTAATACATATTAGGAGGTTTTAAAATTTGTTATAGTTTTAATAGGAAATCATTAAAAAAACTATTTACTTACAGAACGTTTGATATGTACTAACAGAAGTTCATTTATATTTCTAAAGGTATGATTGTGAAATTAAATTGTACATCTTATTTCCAAAGCGTTGTCAATTTAATGATTCATGTGCTTTATAATGACATGTATTTTAATTTAGTAGTTTGGTTATAATGTCCATTGCGTAACAAATGAAGCAATTAAATAGTTATAACAGATAATTTATGTCAAAGCAATCCAACTAAAATATTAATGTACTTCTACAATGTTTGTAAATTAGTTATCTTTTGCATTTGAATTTATAATAATAAAACAGCTCTTATTATAATTAGAGGCCTATTTAAAACTTTGTAAGTAGGTATTATGCCAAAAGGCTTTTAACGCAGTTTATGCAAGTTTCAAACAGTGAAGATATTAATATTTTTCAAGTTTTATACAAAAATTAATCAGATGTAATTTACGTTTGCAATTTGCAACTAATGCATGATACAAAAAGGTATTTCACTGAAACATTGTATAGTTTCTTGCATTTTCTACAATCTTATGTACTGTATCGATTTTAAATTGTGATCAAGTGTTAACCATTTATTTTTTATTGTATTTTATTGTAAAGACAGGTTAATTAATTGTAAAGCAAATTAACTATCAACTTAAATTCACTTCATAATATTCATATCACAACTATAATTATTTGATGAAACGGCCGTAATACGGCAAATTGGCGTAGGATGTCGATTTGCATAGCAAATAATTGCCCTGTTTGTACATACTGAAGTGTTCTCCAATTGACCCTACAGTGGTCCAGTGTTGTATAAAGATGAATTTTTCATACTGATTTCGTTTTGCTGTTTACTTATTTTCCTCTCCACGGTTAAGTACGGCTATTAAATGTCATAATATTGGATTATTACATACTCTGTTTTTTCGCGTTAAAAATGTTCTCATTTTATGAATGGACAAAAATCGATTTTGGGAAATCATCCTCATCTCTCTCGTCTTACACAATTTATAAAAAAAATACAAGTGTTTTTAAAGAAATCGTCTCATAAAGATCTGTCAAAATGAAATAGCAAACGTTTAAAAAAATCTCGTGTGCACACTAGCTCTGGGATGATCTTAACAGCGTGTCAGACTCTTACTGACTAAAACCCACCCGTGTTCCTTCAGTTGCCATGTTGCCAGGGGCCATGGTATCCCTTTCGAACTTTCCGCCGACCCCGGCAGGCATCGGCCCTAGCGGACCTCAATGGTCTGGAAGCTAAAAATGCTCAAGAGTTGTAGTATTAAAGATGAGCACTAAGGAACGATTTAAATTTTGAAGAGAGAGATGAAAGTTTGTCATTTTGTCGATAGAAATCCCTCGGGCACACGTCTTGTCTAATAAATTACTAAATTGTAATTTTCCAAATTTAATATTGGCTGTTTCAAGCATTTAAAAGCCATACCGGCCAAATACCTCATCAGTGCGTACAGCCAATCACCAATCGATGAATTTAAATCACTATAATAATACGAGGCACCTAAGCATTGCTGTAACTATGTTACGATAACTTGTACCGTGTAACAATGACTTGTACCATGCTACAATGACTTGTACCATGTAACAATGACTTGTACCATGTAACAATGACTTGTACCATGCTACAATGACTTGTACCATGTAACATTGACTTGTACCATGTTACAATAACAGCAACCATTACTTCTGCTTATAGCCGTAGCTTACAACGTAGCCTGTAATTCTATAAATATACTTGTAGTACACTAAACTGTTATTTTTATTTTACGATACCTACGTAGCTTCCCCTGACCCCATTTAAACCCCCACTAAATACTAAAACGTAGCCTTATGAACTAAAATAAAAACCACGTTTATCGAAAAAAGTTGTCTACGTTGTGTGCATTCTAAGTTGTTGTGAGTGTTGTAAGTTGTGTTGTAGTTGTTGTGTGTGTGTTGTTGTTGTATGTGTGTTGTGTTGTTGTGATGTATTGTGTGTTGTCGGTGTTGTCGGACAAACGGACAATCAAACAGACCAGAGATTTTGTAATAAGTTTAAAAGTTTATGCGGAAAGAAACATATTTCATAAAATTAATTTCTAAAGTTATACTCACATGGTCAGTCGCGTGAGTACAGTGCGTTCATTATAACTAGTCTTTTGACGCGATTTTGCAGTCTTAGTTTCAATACTAATACAGTTCAAAATGGCGACTGACAGAACAAACACTGACTGCAAATTCAGTGCGACCAATCGCGTCACCGGACAAGTTATAATGAACGCACTGTAAGACCGTAGATGTGAAACAAATTAAAAAAGTTTCATTTGTTGCAACCACAGATATAGATAGACCTAGATAACGCAAGTATAACGATCTGTATCAAAACCAAACGTGCCATTTTTTGACTACCTACTATGACGTCACAAACACTAGGAAACGTTTCTTTTATTCATTTGCACAGTTTTTACAATTTATAACAGCGTAATTAACCATTTTCAATTTTTTTACTGACAAGCGTGGCACCGATGCAGACTGAGCGCGAAAGTGGCAGCTTACGATTATAATACGTAAGTTGGGCACGAAAATGGCACGCGAAGTGGTTGCTCTTGCGTTATCTAGGTATATCTATTTCTATGATCTGTGGTTGCAACAGTTTCCTCTAGCCAGCAAGTTCGTGAGATCAACACGTGGTTTGGTCGCAAGTGCAAACTGCGGCTTCGACGCGTCCTAAGCAGCTTACAGCGTAGTAGTGTTGGGAAAGTTAGTTTGATTGAAGATTGAAAACTAAAACTAACGTAATTGACGGTTAAATTCGTTTTATTCGTGTATTTTTTAATAATCGATGGAATTAGTTTTAGTTTTCAATTAAGATTAAACTTTTGATTGAAATAATTATGTCAAGGAAAATGCGAAACAAAAACGATTATTGAATGAAAAAAATGGTTTATTTTTTATTACTTACTTACATAACATAACATCACGCCTTGTTTCCCCGAAGGGTTGGGCAGAGGTGGCCCTGTAGCAGGTACACCCACATTTCGCCAGTTATGTTTAAGTCCCATGTAATAGGGGGCGAGCCTATTGCCATCAACCGGGCACAAATCCAGATTCCGAGCTGACACTGAAAAATTTCAGATAGAAAAACCCAATAACACTTTGCCCGACCCGGGAATCGAACCCAGGACCTCATGCTCAGCAGTAGCGCTTGCAACCACTAGACCAACGAGGCAGTTACTTATTTAAACTGTGCAAATAACAAATCTTACCATGTTTATATGCACGTAAATAGGTATTTACTATTTATTCAATCTTTCTCGACTCCATCTGGCTATTAAATAAAAAAACTTGTAAAAGTAACTCTGATATCTGAAGGCACGGTAGTGCCCCCGCCAAGACGAGCCAAGCGAAGCACAAGGGCGCACTACCTACCTTTTCCTATTTACAGAGTAGACAATTTCTTTAAATAAATACTTATTTGCCAATAATATAGAGTGACGAGATGCCAAAAAAAACATTGGTTTTCTTATCACCAGACCGCATCACCAGAGCGAGAGATAGATAACAACAACAATATCCGTACGGTAAACATATTTCCGAGAATACTATCTCATTGTGTATTAATATGTCCCAACCAACTTGGCCCTGAATCTACTAATTTACTAATACTTATTATTGAATAGATTATTATCTATTTATCCAGTTCTTTAATTAGATATTTAAAAAGGAAAATTAGTTTTAGTTTTAACTAAAAACTAAAATTGATGATTGAATATTTAGTTACAACTAAAACTAAAATTCAGTCGTGATTGTAGTAAAATTAATTTATTCACAAAATCGATTGAATTCTTTTGTGATTGAGTCCAACACTGTAGCGTAGGCAGCTACGCAGCTCGCAGCGTAGGCTGCTACGCAGCTCACAGCGTAGGCTGCTACGCAGCTCACAGCGTAGGCTGCTACGCAGCTCACAGCGTAGGCGACTACGAAGCTGAAAGCGTAGACAGCTACGCAGCTCTAAGCGTAGCCAGCTACATAGCTCACAGCGTAGGCAGCGTAGGTAGGTAGTTCGTTACATTGTTTACAGTATTTATAGCTTAAAAAATCCCGACTATCTTTATGACTAGTTAAAACCTTGTAAAATGAAAACTTATCAAATAATACGGAACTAAAAGCATTCTTGATTTACGATCAAAACACGTGTTTATTAGATAGACCAATAATATTTTTTTACTGCATAGAAAATTGATAACACTGCATTTCACGCTGGTACACACGGCTACATATCGAGCTATACATTTCCAGTATAAGCTAACCTCTCATTGTACGGAAATTCTATACAATGCGAGATCATATTATACTGGAAAAGTATAGCTTGATATGTAGCCGTGTGTACAAGTTCGGGATTGCCCATGCATTAATAACTTCCACTCCGTTTCAATGGCAACAAGTTAATGGCTCGCGGAAAAGCTATTCTGTTTTCAACTACTGACATTACGTTTTTAGCAAAATTTTTACGTATACTCGATCTATGAGGGTGCGTTTCAATAAATCACAATGGTTGAAATCCTCATCGCGTCTCTCGTCCTGTCTGTGATTGGACGATTCCTGCACATCTCCACTCAGCTCCGCTCAGCTCGGCTCAGCTCCACTCATCTCCGCTCAGCTCCGCTCAGCTCCGCTCAGCTCCGCTCGTCTCCACTTCAGTGGAAATGCACATTGGTGCGTTTTTAACTAACGAATTGTATCGCGCCAGCCCGGCTCACAGTGGGAAAAATAATCCTTTTTTTATTTAAAAATCTGCCAAAACATTTGATTTGCGTTCAAAAAATATTAATTTATAAAAAAAATAAAAAAGAATTATCGATTTTGGAAAAGTGGCAGTGACACACCAAAGGAGTGTATAAAAAAATGGCAGCGATACGTAAAAAATTGTGGTGTAGGCAGATTTTTAAACAAAAAAGTCATTTTTTTCCACTGTGCGGCTCCTCAGCGCTTCAAAGCTTGCAAGCCATGCGCGGACGACGCGCATGTGTGTGAGAGAGGGCGATGTATCAGAATGGCGGCGACGTTTGATCGAGTGACGTTTTATTTTCAGGTGTAACTCAAAATAAAGTGTTTGTTATATTTTACGTGGTATTATTGAAGATAATCCTTTTACACTGTTTTAACACTGGCGCCCAAATGGCAACTGGCGTCGTCAATGGCCCCCCACCCACGAACCATCGACGACGCCAGTCGCCATTTCCATGAGTTCTTCGCTCGAACTGAGACGATCACCAATTGTTTTGCTGGAGTGCGAGGCAGCTACTCCCGCATAATGCCGCTCGTGCTGAGACGACCCGCAGACTGTCGCCACGTTATCACCACGTCCGGCGAGGCGCCGACGCAGCAACAACCGCCACCAGCGCAGCGGCGGGATCGTCGCAGGTAGTCAACGAGCTCACAGCATTTATGGAAGCCTTCGCCAGGTCTCAGGCGGAGGCCATCTTATCAACAGTTTTTTGATCGGCCTTATTTTAAATATTTTGTCAAAGAAGCGTATTCTGAAAAACGTCACCTATTCTAGTCAATCGGAAATAATGTCGAATCACGTGCAAAAGTCGAATTCGATATTTTCCGAATCCGATAATGTCGATCAAATCGAATATTTATCGAGTTATGAAATTAAATGAAAAGAAATTGTTTATTCTGTATGAATAGGATATCGGAATCACTTTTACACGTCATATAATTTTTTTTATTAAAAATAGCTAGATGAGTTTGGCGTTTCCTATCTGACTACTCTGAGAAGAAAGGCCGAAACAAACTCAGAGGTCGCAGTCTCTTTTAAAGTCCAGACATAGTCATGGTCAAGCCATATGAGGACCATGTAGATTAGTGTCTGAAAAGGTCTTTTGAGGAAAGAACCACACAGATTTGAGTGGACCTGTCCAGTCAGTGCAAGCATTTGTCAGTAATCGTGGATCATAGGGGATCGGCAGAGCCCGTAGTTATTCTTAGTGCAGATATTGTCCCCGACCAGTGTTGTTGGCCTTTGATGAACACAACTATCGGAAATTCCAAGGGTACTGTTTTTATCGATACAAGTGCTTCGCATTGTATCGCCAGCCCGTCGCTTCATCGAGTTTTGATGAATGCTGGTACTGAGTTTAAAGAAACTCGCCGCGCTGTAACTGTGGGTGACGAGACGGATCGAGAACTCTGAGGACGGTTCTCACCGGTAAGTGTAACGTAAAGATACCGGGCCGTGATGTGCTGACCATATTCTTAGTTACTGTTGGGGCAAATAGGTCGTGACTTCATTAAAACCCTTTTAGGTCGTGACTTCATTAGAACCCTACGATTTTGTTTAATCTTTTAATATGTCATCGAATGATGCAGAAGCTCTATGCGAAGAGGCATCTCAGCTGCATTCGAGACAAGGTAAGGTAGGTTGCGATTTATGTCGAACTGTGGTTGAGGTACCAACTAAGGATGCTCTCAACAACTGCTAGACCCTGGTATCCGCAAGATTATTGAGGATCTTGAGGCATTGTACGAATCATTTAGGTGACCGTGGGCTGATTGCGGCTAAGTCATCTCCGACGACGTTCTTTATGGGTATGAACCGGAATCAAGAGAGAACGACTACGCGTGGTTGGTGGTACCGTCGAGCGAGAGGAACAAGCTATCGAATAGAATTAGTCACAAACCTAATCTAACAAATGATTTGTAATTTTTTGGTTTCAAATATGTCTACTAATACTATGTCTAAAAATACGACAAAAGCAGCGAATATGAAAAGCAGTTACTAAGCCCGACCATATTTGACAGGCAATATCCCAGAATCGAACTTCAGAACAAACCCGTAGGCAGATGACAATTAATAGTGTTCATTATTATTTATTAACGAACCCGACATTGCAACGCGAAAATGCGAACAAATAGTAAATGAATGGCATAAAACGGAACAACCTCCGTTAGCATGTATCAACTGACAGTCACTAGCCCTTTGTTTTATTCAGTACAAATGTACTGAATAAAACAAAGAAATAATAATAATCAATAATCAAATAATAACGATATTATCACTTGATAATAATCTGAATAAAATTATTTAAAAAATCAGGTTTAAAGTAATTTTTTTTTTGTTTTACATACAATAGCATGTTATACAAAAAAAAAAAATATTGTTCTACCATCCAAAAGTTTCATGAAGTTTATAAGGTCACCATTATGCTCTTTTCAGGAAAATGGTTTGCATTTGAGAATGGAAGTATATTTGAACGGTTTCTACCGGATAGTTGGACCGTTTTACATTTCAGATACCGACATTCTGATCTTAAAATTGAGCCCGTTGGTCTCTCAGTTTGCCGGGATTTCAGTATCAATAGAATTAATGTTTCAATATTTTCCCTTTAGTAAAATCGTTTGATAAAATTTAAATTTACCGGGAAATCTATTTCATTTCTAATATCTATTATGTGAGAAGATATGCTTGGAGGATAATGGAGAGAGCTATGCTTGGAGTTTCCCAACGTGATCAAATCAGAAATGAAGAGATCCGTAGGAGAACCAAGGTAACCGACATAGCCCGAAGAATTGCCAAACTTAAGTGGCAGTGGGCACGGCACATTGCTGGCCGATGGGGCCAAAAGGTTTTGGAGTGGCGACCGCGTATCGTAAAACGTAGCGTTTGAAGGCCCCCCACAAGGTGTACCGATGACCTGGTGAAGGCCGCAAGAATCTGCTGGATACACAGAACCGGTCGAAGTGGCGGTGCTTGGGGCAGGCCTATGTCCAGCAATGGACGTCTTTCAGCTGAAATGATGATGATGATAATGATCTATTATTATATTTAATCACTAGTACCTAGGTAGTTAATTCATGCCATTCTTGCCCGTGCTGGTAAGGCGTGCTCAATCTTTGTCCATTTATAAAATTAGGTTAAAAAAATACTTTCTCTCTCCTTAACCTTCATCATTATTTACAGTTCTTTGATCTTCTTTCGTGAATATTATTGTAGATAAGTATGTGCTTTCTTTATGTATGTACATTATGTATTTATTGTAAATGTTACACAGACTACCTGCAGTATTGTCTCTCCTACTGCCGTTAAATCCAGGCAAAGGTTGTTTTTAAAAGATCACTTTTAGAAATAAAGCCCGTTGTGTTAACCTATATAAAATTTCTACATTCATAAATTTAATTTGTATGGTGTACTTATTATAGAGTATTTTATTCTTTTGTAATAAAATCATTGTTTATTTCAGAAGCTCGGCGGCTAAGTAATAACAGCCGCATGGATCAATCCATTAGGTTAAGCTACGCTTGCCGGGGTTGGTTCGTGGATAGGTGACCATCTTTACATACCGAGACTCCTCCGTGCCTCAGAAAGCACGTTAAGCCGTTGGTCCCGGCTGTCATTCGTGAATCTTTGACAGGCGTTACGGGTCGTCAGAAGCCCGAAAGTCTAACAACCAGTCTTACCAAGGGGTATCACATTACCCAGTTACTGGATTGTGGAGGTCAGATAGGCAGTCGCTCCATGTAAAATACTGGTATTCAGCTGCAAGCAGATTGGTGTTTTTTTGTTTACTTTAAAATAACAACATACTTTATCATCCATATGTTTTTTGTTGCCGCCACGTCCATGTTAGTTCCATAGTCATTTCTGCTATACAATTCAGAACATTGCATCGGACACGTGATCAATCAGACTGGAAATGGCAATTTACAAGCAAGCAAGCTAGTTATCAGTCCTTATCGATCATCTGCAACGATACATAGAGTTAATAGGTTTCATCTGACGATAATTGCAAAGCTTTAATCAATTGGGTCAGTTTATGAAAATTATTTTATTTCTATTGACAGATTGTGTGATAGATGGTTAGGCTGTGGAGTATCTGTGAATAATGTAATGTCGAATTCGAATTCGACATTCTATATTAGAAATTTAGGTACACGAGACACGAAACACTAGCTGATTTGTTATGTGTGTATAGCCATCGGTTGTAGCACTCAAGTTGTGAGCTTGTCCTAGATTTCGTGTACACCAGCCTTTAGGAACAGGGTAAACAAGTACACAACAAGGATTCCTCCTTTCCTCCCTTTCCGAATAAAGCGTTGGACAAGTTATACTGATTTTATTAGTCTTTGTCTCAGTACGTTCAAGATGGCTGCCTGTTCTAACAGATGCCGCCACATCGAAAATAATGATAGGAAACAAAATATTTCGTATCTTATAAGATGGACTCTGAAATAAAAGTTTTCTATTCTATAGAATAGAAAACTTTTATTTCAGAGTCCATTGAGTTAGTAACAATTTTACTTACTTAAAATATAGTTTTAGTAGGTACAGACACAGATTCACATACCTACAATTAAAATTCAGCGTTGCATTCGACTCCCCAACATCGGGGAACCTCACCGATCTGCGAACACACCGAGAATACTGTTGGTGCTGCCGCCAACACGCGTCATCAGGGACGCACATCTTTTTTTTATAATAATGGCTTATTATTATCTATAAAGCCAAGAGCAGTTGTGGCCCAGTGGTAACGGCCGCGATTTACGAGTTGTATGTAGGTCGTAGGTTCGAACCCAGACAGGCGCTTTACTTTGTGTAAATTATTACATCACCACAGCTCTCAAAACGGTGAAGGAAAACATCGTGAGGAAATCGGCATGTCTTAGAACCGAAAATTCGAAGACATGTGACATCTACCAACCCGCACTGGGCCCGCATGGTAGATTACGGCGCACTATCTCACAGAGAGGAGGCCTGTGTCCCTGCAGTGGGAACATTTATAGGCTGATGATGATGATGATGATTATCTACAAACATCCCTGACGCACTACAGTGCCACGACAGCCGCAGCAGTTCTCACAGTGCATTTTTATACTGAACGCGTAGGTCGCTGTATGCTCGCTGAGCGAAGTTGACCCACAGGCTGCACGTGTAGAATAAGCTTTAAAAACTTTAACTGTCTTTGCATCGTGCAAACCTGCGGGTTAGCATGTTACAACGGACAGCCAGCGCGACCTACGTTCCCTCGATCATTCTATCGTATAAAGGGATGAAATTGAAAACATGCGACAAATTGAAATGGGAGATTCAGTAACTGTTACCTAATTATTATAAATTGTTATTTCCGAAATATAAATTGTGAAAAAAAATCGTGTAATTATCGTCTTAGATAGTGCAAACTAAATTATTGTCTTCACGTAGAGACGATTTTATGGCGTTCCAGTAAAATTAAATAAATTTAAAACAAACAAAAAAATTCAAGTATCAATTTAAGGCTCGTTCAGACCAGCGCAACACGCGACGCCACACAAAGGCACCGCTCGTCGCGCGCGATATTTTTTTCACAATTTATATTTCGGAAATAATAATTTATAATGATTAGGTAACAGTTACTGAATCTCCCATTTCAATTTGTCGCATGTTTTCAATTTCATCCTGTATATCGGCATTCATATTGCATTAATACTCGTCGTTCGATACCAGTCGGCCATACAGAAGTCAATAACTCAGTGTATTACCATCGCATAAATGATTATTTATTATCATTACATTAATAGGGTTGATGCCTGGGTCAAAAAAATGGAATTCTATTTAGTCCATTAGGCTGATAATAAAAAATATTAGACACGTATTTTTTGCTTTTGCATATGTATTATAAAAAATTACTTAGATAAAACGCATTAAAGTTAGGGAGTGGAGGTCACTACGTCACAAGTATATAACTGAAAACTGCATCAAAATCGGACTAGTAGTTTTGGAGAAAAATGGCAACATAGATTTACACAAACATCCTCTCACCCCAAACGCATATGCAGTCTCCGTTCCGTCGTGGGTAAAAAATCTACATACTCATGACGTCATGGCACATTTTAACTCAATGTATCGCCGCAATCTGTTGATAATGCAAAAAAAGAAAAAAATACTTGTGCATTTCTTTAATAATATACCTGAAGGACAACTTTTTTTTGTCATCATCCCTATTGTATCAATTCGGATTACAGGCTGCATAATTCAATTTCAAGTAGTCGGTGCTGGATGCGTTCGGTTCTCTCCGAAGATTTTACGATAACATAATGGGCTATTATGACTTTGTGACTTGCGTGGCTGTATTATACACCAAGACATTTCAAATATTACAGAGCTATGACGGACTTAGTCGATTGAATAGTTAGTTAGCCATGATTGGACCAACTACTACGGTATGATTGGAATCTCATTAGCCTTCTTATTTCAAAATGAAATTAGCCTAGCCTTTTCCCAACTATGTTGGGGTCGGCTTCCAGATGCAGCTGAATACCAGTATTTTACATGGAGCGACTGCCTATCTGACCTCCAATACCCAGTAACTAGAACACACGATACCACGTGGTAAGACTGGTTGTCAGACTTTTAGGCTTCTGACGACCCGTGACAACTGTCAAAGATCTACAAATGACAGCCAATGGCATAGGAACTAAACTCTTTATCACACGTTATGCTCTGCACACTTGGCGATTGAGAGCTAGAACAAAACAGAGTGTAATGGTGGGTTTAAACCAAACGAACCAGAACAAGAGCATTATTTTCTTGGTATTCTTGTCATTGTTGTATGGATAAACTAACGGAAGAATGTTCTATTCTTGTTTACACAAGAAGAATTTGATAGAATAGAAATAGAATGTTCATTCGCTCGTTTGGTATAAACTGACCATAACGTTTTGACCGTCACCAACATGACACTTTTGCCATAGTAAAATTTGTTTCTTTTATTTCATTTAATTAGTTGAGTACTTTCAAACGGTGTTAATTTATTTAATACATACATACTTTTCTTTTTTATAACAGTGGAGGAAAACATCGTGAGGAAATCGGCATGCCTTTTTATTTTGAAATTATCAAATAACTTCTCCCGCTCTGGGTGGAGCGGGAGGGCGTGTTAGTCTCTTACTGACTAAAACCTACCCGTGAAATCGGCATGCCTGAGAGGTATTTCTCGACGGCATATGAAGCCAAGTCAGAGGCCTATGGGCGGCTTTATAGATTATGATACCAGCATGCGTAGCATGACCACCGTAGAAACGAGTTTTGTCGACGCAAGAATAGACAAAATGACAGATTGTGATTGTTTATCTATCATTTTGTCTATTCTTCCGTCGACAAAACTCGTTTATACGGTGGTCATGCTACGCGTGCAGGTTAGTCTTTAACCACACGAAAAGAAGAAGAATTTATTTAATTGTGGCTGTTATTTAATACATAACATACAACGAAAGGAATTTCGTTCCAACTGGGTGTCCCGCGACACCTCTCGACTTTTTATTTTACGCACATCGACGCAGTAGCAGCGATTTTGTTGCGATACCGTCCTTTTTAACGAAAGTTTTCGATCGAAGATCTTTAAAGTGGCTTGCGGTAGGAGTTGACTGGTAGAAATCATCACGTAATGAAAAACCGTTAGTCCACTTTCGCACGGACGTAAAAATATCGCGGCGGGATTTTATCGCGCACTGGATTAACAATTCTCGGTGTTAAGCCGAGCGTTGAGAATTTAACAGAGTGCATCCCAGCGCGTCGAAAAACACACTGTTGGATTTTCAACTCTCGGTGCTAAGCAGAGCGTAAAAATCAAGTGTGCGAAAAAATCCTGCCACGATATTCTTACGTCCGTGCGGACGTGGGCTTAAGATACCGATACCGACCGCAAGCGGCACACGACTAGTTTCTATGTATTTATATGAAATACCTTCCGTAGCTAGCGTCACGTCGATTTCATAGACATACACAACCAGTCATGTCGCGGCGACGCGGCGACACGACAGCGGTCGGCTACAGAACTGTACCTTTATTTTTTATGCCCAAAAAATTCAGTTTTAAGGTATCGAGTATCAAGTGTCAAACGTTTTTTTTAGGGTTCCGTACCCGAAGGGTGCAAAACGGCACGGCAACGGCTATTACTAAGCCTCAGCTGTCCGTCCGTCTGTCTGTATGTTTGTCTGTTTGTCAGCGGACTGTATCTCATGAACCGTAATTATAATAGCATTTATTTCAGGCTACGCCCACAGTGTTAATAACAATGGTATTAAAACGTGTTAGTAGACATACAAGTTTTATTCAGTGTGCGAGTTTCATCCAATGTCGCAGAATTGGAGACTCCCATCTATCTGCGAATAAACTCAAAATAGTGTTGGTACTGCCACGAAGACGAGCAAGCAGAGAAGCGCTTCTTTTACGTACGATGGCCGCAAAACCATAGATAGACAGTTGAAATTTTCGCAGATTGTGTATTGCCCCTATAACAACAAATAATAAAAATTAAATAAAGTTAAAATTAAAGGGTATACCCCATATAATAAAAGATGGATTAAAAAAAATTAAAAAAACTTACCCTAGCAGGTGGGATGTCATTGTCTAGAACTCATCGAGTAGAGTATAATACTTGTTTTTTAATCATCAAAAATGAAGAAATAGAGGGCCGTAAAAGTTGTCAGTATTTTATTTAAATATGAGCGACTTTCTGCAACAAGAAAAAAAAAAACTTTGTAATATATAGCATCATTATGAAATACAAATTTATCTTTCCGATTTTTTGAATTATAATATTCTTCGTTTAGTATTTTCATTTATTTGCTAAATATTGTACGGTGGTACGAAACCCTTCGTGTGCGAATCCGAATCGCACTTGGACGGTTTTTTTTCAATTATGTACTCTCCAACGTTGCTAATTTATTTGATTGTATAAAGCACATAAAAGCGCATTTTGCTTGTACATATGTTTAAAAAAATCCATGTTGGTCCACAGAAGTATTATTCCCGGTCTCGTGTTATTTACAAACAAAAATAAACATTCTATGCTTTTATTTACTTCCCTGATTAGATGGGGGCTATGGTGCGGTTTCGCGGCGCTCGGATAAATGTGAGTAAGAATTTTTAATAAGCTCAAGTGTTTAATTACCAGGTGTTGTAAAAAATGCTTTGCCAGATTAATACTAAGCTGACTTAAGAGCTTCACGGAAAACACGGTAATGTCTGTGTTAGAGAAAATACAACAAAAAAATGTTACGCTTCTTTGCAGTTTGGTTAAAAGGTTTATCCGCATATATTTTTTCCAGTGAGGTGTAAATGGATTGTGTTTATAATCAACATGTTTAGTGACTGTTACGAAGTGTTTTATAAATGAACTTTTTCAGTACTTATAAATGTTTATGTGTGATTATCATTATATTTTATAAGCCGAAACGTCTCTCTGTCTGTGTGCTCGTTAATGTATTTTTATATCAAAAATTATGTATGCGACTGGCATGTTTTTTCGCTCGTCGTATAATTTGACTGTCGAGCAAAGCCTACCTCAACAAAACTGTTTTTTTTTCGTTGTCAAATTATATATCAGAATCATTCGAAGAAAACATACTCTGGCAAAAATCATTAAAAAAGCTTATTGACACAAATGACAGCATTCACAAGAATTTGGTACATGAATACAGTATTTATTTATTTTTGTTTTAGGTACTGAAACTGATACCCTAACTAAGTTGTTGGCTTGTATTTAGATTATTTCATAATATCTTATTTTCCTACTACCTGAATTTCCTACTAAGTGAATTGTCGCCATTCATCTTTGCCTGCTCCCTTTTCCGGCCAGTCAGTCATGCAAGAGTCTAGGTCGTGACGCCAGCGTTTTTTAGGCCTGCTTCGGTGCCGACGCCCGTCTACAGGCACCCACTCCGTGACGACCCAGGCCCATCTGTCCTGATACATCCTGTATATGTGGCCTGCCCAGTCTCATTTCAGCATCGCGGTCTTATCACCAACATCGGCGATGCCTGTTTTCGAACATTCGAGATGTTCTTAATTCCGATTCGAGGACAACCGGCCTGCAGCCACAAAAATTCATGCATATAAACGATCGAGGTGACGTTAATTAGATTTTAAACTGTAACAAGTCAGGCCGGTGTCCCCCAACCTACATATGTATTACTGAAATAACCTCACACCTGTTTCCCCGAAGGGTTTGGCAGAGGTATCATATATAGTATACCCACATTTCGAGACTATTGCTATGCTGCTACTGAGAAATTCCCGATAGAAAACTCAATAACACTTTGCTCGACCTGGGAATCGTACACAGGACCTCATGATCACCAGTAGCGCATATGACACCAGGACAAACGAGAATGTAAATATATTAATTTAGGCTCGAACTAAAATCTGAGGACTTAAGGTTTTTCTTAAGATGAAAACGTCAAGGTAGCCCGTGAAATACAAATTTTCTTACATTGTTTCGCAATTTGCAGGTCAGTGTCAGGTTATGATCTAAATATGATTTGCGACCGTATCAAATGTTTATTTATAATCATAAAAATCATCACAAAAAAAATACTACCAAAACCTTTAAAGTAAAAATACTTGCATAGAACATCGATCCGTAACCTAATATAAATAAAGAGTACAATTGCGTTTACAAAAATCAGGTGTTGGTTACGGTGTCGCGAGTTCAATTGTTTTTTCCCATCTCAAAAATACCCAACGCCCTTTACCTTATAAATATCCGTCTGAAAACCACGCAGCCTATAACTATAAAGAATTGGTAAGAACTAAAGGAACACTACGTAAGCACAGTAGGTAGATACCTACTTTTTATTCCAGTAAGTTAACCCTGTTGTTACCGCAGTCAACGCAAGTGTGTTATAAACAGCGAGTGGAATTTTAATGCAGTAGATGTCGTACGGGTTGCACGCTGCATTTTATGGTCTTTTTGAACTATCGATATTTCTCATCCTGGCCTAGATAGCTTCAGTTTTTTACTTAGAATTTCAAAATGGCCGTCCTTTATATTATTACTAACTTTTTCTCGCGAGTTCGTCCGCGTGGAAGTCGGAAATCATCCCACGGTTAATTGCTATCGGGATCAAAAGTATCCCATATCTTAAAGGCTTATTTTTATTGGTCGATAGGGTATGCGGGGTGAGGGAAATTTCTGTAACGCATGCCATATTTCCCGCGTGCAGGCAACCAGTTTTATTAGTCGATGGGGCCCGCATAGCGTTGCCATCTTTAAAAATCAGAAAACCGAACTTACCCGCTAAAAAAGCCGAACTTTTGGGTCCCACGGCCGGACGGACGCCAAAAAAGAAGGATTTTTGACTAAAAGTTCAATTATAACTCATTTTTTATAAGAAAGTTTTAACCGGTATTATTATTTTCATTTGTATATTTTTCTTTAGTAGAAACGTGCTTTAAAAGTTCAACCTCCTTAATAATATTACCATAAAACGCTTTGCAAGTTACATGTCTTAAATTAACATTATTGCAATAGTTTCCGATTTTAACCTGTTTCTTTGTTTCGTCCATTGCTGGCCTATTAAAGAGAATAAAAAGCCTAACAAAAGCCGGACAGGCCGGACGCAGTCAAATTGGTCTGGTCGAGAGGTCAAAAAGCCTAACACTGTCCGGCTTTATCCGGACGGATGGCAACTCTAGGCCCGCATAGGGGGTGCTGGAGATTTCTGTAAAGTATGCCTCAGGACCCGTCTTCGGGTAACCGTTTTCATTGGTCGATAGGGAATGATTGCGGTGAATGTAGAACCTACACCATACGTTTGGCAGTTGCTTTGAAGTCTCATTATCATTTGTCATTTTCATGATGTTGTCTCCTTTTTATCGACCGATGAATTTTATTGGTCGCTATGCCCCCGCAGACGGTGTATTGACCGCGTTATCGACTTATGACTTTCATCAGTCACTATCCCACCTGTGGGGAGTATCCGCATGCTGTATATCAACCGAGTTAAAAAAAAGTAACCGTGGAGATTCTTGCCGGGTATTGTCCTCAGGAAACCACCAATTAGGAACCCCACCACTAGCTTCTGACGTTTCATAAGTGCCCATATAGGTATACCGGTTAAAAAAATATTGACTATGAAAATGAGCCATTACCAAGGTCTTGGTCTATCCGTGTGCCAAATCCATTCAGTTATAAAGCGTGATAAAGTACTTAACAGACAGACAGACAGAGTTACTTTCGTATTTAAAATATTAGTATGGATTTTCACAATTATCAGAAAGATATTTGTATAAAGAAGATTTAATATGAAAATATAATTTACATTCATTCAATAAAATTCCCACAAAATTATTTTGTATGCATATTTTGGTCGGGGAGAACAATAAATATGTATCTCATTTATCATACCAATATTATTTAATGAATATGTGTAAAGAAATGAACAAGCACAACTATTAATTAAATGCATTGTTCGATTCGTATGATATTTCAACATGAAAAGGTGGGTTTTACGAACAAAATTCCTCGCTTTGTAAGACGAAATGCAAAATATTCCAATTCAGAGAAATAATTTGTAAGTGTGTCAACATTTTTATGAGGTTATAACTTATATCTAAATACTTTTCAGAGGTTGGTTTCCAAACAATGTTTACTACTTGTGGATTTCAGTTTTAACTTGGGTCTATAGTTTATTTGACATGCGCTAGAGGTGTCTTACCTAGCCCTTTAATAATTGAGCTGAGGTTAAGCTTGTTAGCCACATCAGCTATCTTTGGCTTTACTAGCATGATTATTTTTATTTTTCTGTACTTGATTCTGGTTTCTCAGGTAAATATTGTATTGTGCGTTCGTAATTTAATTTCTAAACATGTAAACACATATTTGAATTTGGATTGCATAGTTATTAGGTGGCAGGTATGCTGGAAGACATTTCTTTAGAATTAGCATCACCTTTGTACGTATTTTTCTATTCTTTCCTTTTCAAATGATTATATATGTCTGTCCTTGTGTTTCATAAATGGTTAAATAAATAAATATGGTTTAGTTTGCGCCACAACTTCAATATTTTTTTTACTTTATCAATGATCTAGTGGCCCAGTAATATTGACGCCAATTTACGAGTTGAACCCAACAGGCGCTTTAATTTGTGTAATTTATTTCATCACCACTGTTCTTAAAACGATGAAAGAAAACATCGTGAGGAACCGAAAATTCGAAGACATGTGACATCCACCAACCCGCACTAGGCTCGCGTGGTGGCTTACGGCCCACTCCCTATCACAGAGAGGAGGCCTAGGTCTCAGCAGTGGGCACATAATAGGCTGATTATGTTATGCTACTAGTCATTCTAAAAGGAACATATTTGAAAATTAAAATAACTTAAGTTTATATTGTCGAATGGTTAGATACCTACGTCCAATATATCTAAAATCTAATTATCTACAAAAGTGACATTGACAAGACCTAAATATCGAAGTACAGAGTATCGCATGTCTTAAATATCGATATTTATTTCTTAAGTCATAAGATGATTTGATAATTCGAATTTTCGCGAAAACACGGATAATTAGACAATGGTGAAGACATTTTTGCGAGCAACTTGGAAGTAGCGGAGCCTAAATGGAGTCATACCGCTGCCATATTGTGTATTTTTATTATAGCCTATGTCATTCGGGATGATGTAAGGATTCTAACGATACATCCAAATCTGTTCAAGCATTTAAAAGTTATGGTGGAACAAAGAAACTCACATACATGAACCCTGAAAACATTACTCCTTTTTGGGCAGTCGTGTAATAGGGCATTTGTGTCAATTAGCACGGACTTTTAAAAAGCCTTCTGCTATATACCCTTCGCCATTTTTTATGCAAATACTAGTCGAACGAGCAGAAAATAAGAGCATCACATTATTAGCAGTCCATACAAATAAAAAATAAACACGTCATGTTAAATAAATTTAAATGGTGTAAATTTTTAATTTTCACACTTTTGCTTCCGTCATACACTACACTAAAAGGCCGCCACTCCTCTTCATATAAAATTTATAGACATATTGCAACGAAAACCGATTTAAATCGTAAATAAATAGGTACTTTTGAAATCACTTTTACAAGTTGCAGTTTTTATTTGACACCTGTTACACTATTAATTATTTCCAGCAGCATGACAGCATTTTTAACATCGTTCTCACATATAATTATAAATTCAATATAATTTTAAAGAGTGTCCATGGAGTTTCTTGCCTGTTCTTCCCCATATCATACCTACTACGCTTTCGAATGGGCAACTAGCTTCATATTTCCGACTGACCGACCCTTTGACAATCCAAAAGTGCCTATACACGGTTTAATTGAAATAAAAAATAAAACAAAATTGTTTATTTCAATTACAAAAGGCATTTAGACACAATAATATTGGAGATCACCTTTTAAGCAAGGAATTGCTTGTGTTAGGAGACTCCACACTTCCACTTATCATTATCTTATGCGATTGAATGTAGACAATGTAAACATGTAGAAAAATTAAATAAATGGGTAACTTAAAATTATACAAAAATGAAAAAGTAAATGATTTGCAGGATGAATGAGCGTTATGCATAGAAAAAGGGCCAAGTCGCGCGTTTACGTGTAATTATGTGTGAGTATGGGTGAGAGTGTGAAGACTGAGGGTGTGTAGTGTGTGAGTTATAATTAGCTAATTAATTAATTAGTTAGTTAAACGTGTTATCCTGTAATATCCTGCCCGAATATTAAATATAAATACGAAAGTGTATTTATTTGTGATATAAATAATTTAAGTTTGAGTTTGAGCCGCAATATTAATCTAACATCTTCAATGCTAAACATTTCAAGAACGGTCAAAGTATTAAAACTTTTTAATTCCGCTGATTAAATAGGAGAGACTGTAAGTACATAGTGTAGTT
Source organism: Agrochola lychnidis (assembly GCA_963680765.1). Taxonomy (NCBI): domain Eukaryota; kingdom Metazoa; phylum Arthropoda; class Insecta; order Lepidoptera; family Noctuidae; genus Agrochola; species Agrochola lychnidis. The sequence continues at coordinate 7,136,923 of OY796848.1, forward strand.
TTTAAAGTCTGATTTACACGGTACCATAAGTTGAAGCAACGATAAAAGATGCACCGTCTAAACGGTGTCACGACTATAGAAGAAAGAAAGAAAAATATTTTATTTGGGACACGCACAGGAAATACAGACAGAAATAAAAAATTAAATTAAATTAAAATAAGAAAAGAGCATTTTAAACTAACAAACTAACAAAAAATAGTAACGACCTGTGCGAGGCCAAAAAGGCCCATATCTCAGCATAATGCTGCGATATTTTAATAAATACCGCGGCGCTGGTATTCTGATAGGGCCCGCTGTGATGCCACGGAAACACCTACGTACACATATAAATCCCTCTAAGGGATTACAAAATAAATAAAACAATAAAAAAATTATAATACATATAAACAAATAATAAAAATCAAAACCATTGAAGAATCGACGCATGCCCGACGTGACAGAAGAACAGTGACAGTAGAAGTGTGAGGAACAGAATGTAAAGTTGGTCTGGCCGTCTGGTCGGAGGATCCTCCCTTTTCTATAGAGAAAAGGGAGGATCCTCTGACCAGACGGGTGTCGTATCTGGTGAGGAAAGCTATATATATGCTGAACGCGCGGTAAACTTTGCTTGCGCGATGCAGGATTTATGTGACATCAGGTCTTTGATACGTAGTTCACATGTGGCGTTGACAAGACGATGCATGTTATTTGTTGCTTCAATTTTATTGTACACCACAAGCAGAAACTTGCATCGTGTAAATGGGGCTTAATGGATTCAGCAAAAGTCTGTAAGTACCAAAGTTACAATCGTTCTAATTTCGTTCATTACTGCTGGTGAGTACTTAGTTTTTACTTAAAAGTCAAGCTGTTCTTTGACAGTTAGGGGGCTACACATTTTTTTGGGTAGACATGTTTCGGCAGAGCCGGGCGGCAAAATCGGCTATGTAGATAAAGTTATGTTCGGGAAAAGCCGCCCGGCTTGCTCGAACTGTGTTAAGCCGACCCGAACGTGATTTAGACAGGCGAGATGCTGAACGGAGTTTCCGATCGGCACAACCCGAAAGAAATATGGGTAGTATATTAATAACACTTCGTTGTTTAATAAACACTGCCGACTTCAATGAAGCCGAACAAGAATTTTGCGCCCTTTATTTTTTAATTTTATTCCACACATAGGATCGTACTCGCAGTTTTTACTCGAAAAACTTCTTATATTCATTTGGTTTCATGCAAAACAGTCAACTACGTAATATCATCATTGTCTTATTCCAATTTTTAAACTGTCAACCACACAAATACAGAGTAGTCCAAATAATGACGTCATAATATGAATTTAGATTCTTCATGCCCAGGGGAATCCGAAAATACCCCCCATGTATGTCTGCGATTCTTGATGGCTTTCGAGTTATCATTAATTATTTAAATTTCTTTAAAATGTTTTAGGTAAAAGAAACTATCTCTATTTTTACACGGCTTTTTCACATAGCATTTTAGCAATAAAAAAAAAGTCTAATAGGAGAAATTAACTTTCGAGTGATACAACATAGTCGTAACTTCTACTTCAAATAAAACGTAAAAAAAAATACCTGAATCCTAAATCAATTTAGGAAAAAAAGTTTTTTTTTATGACGTCACTGTGTGTATAACAGCTGCTTATAACGTCTCTAGTGGATTTCCATTCCATCCGCTAAAGAATATTCCAAGTCACGTCACTAGTTGCGACTCATTCACGTTTCATTTCCGCCAGGGTCCGCCAACACTTGAACTGGCCCTGGGCCTGTTTACAAATTCACGACAATTCTCTATTTGCACTGTTCGTCGTTAAGACGTGATAGACCGAGTTTAAGGGCTTCTCGAGAACAAGAATGCAAGGTCAAACCTGGCAAGTGCTGTGACTTTTTGAAGAATATTTTAACTTTTCTAAATTCAAGTTTTCTTGGACATCACTGACTAACATTTCTATAAAATTTTACTGTACTGAAATACCTAGAACTTGGTTAAGTCGGAGGTATTTGAACTATTCTAGGAATAGTCTGGCCCTGAATAGAAATCAGAGCTTTACTGAATGAAACTCAGATTGGTTTCACAGAAATAGATGCATGAATGAATCTCATTCAGCGCGATAGTACGGGAAAGTTAATTTTACTACACTCCTCGTAGTGAGGAATTATTATATTTACAGTTGCAAACTGGACAGCTGAAGTTGATCATTTTACAGTTTAAGTTAGCATTAACTTTATGCTGCACATTTATGTTAGCAAGCTTTTTGCGGCATCAACAACCATAGTGTAGTTACATGAAGTTTTTAGTGGCTAAGTAGTCGATCGATCAGGTTAAGCTGTGCTTAACGCGGTTGGTCTGTGGATGGGTGAGCATACATACCCAGACCCCTCCGTGCCTCAGAAAGCACGTGAAAGCCGTTGGTCCCGGTTGTCATTTGTAGATCTTTGACAGTTGTCGGGTCGTCAGAAGCCCGAAAGTCTGACAACCAGTCTTACCAAGGGGTATCGTGTTACCCAGTAACTGGGTTGTGGAGGTCAGATAGGCTGTCGCTCCATGTAAAATACTGGTATTCAGCTGCATCCGGTTAGACTGGAAGCCGACCCGACATAGTTGGGATAAAGGCTAGGCAGATGATGATGATGATGATGATTTCTGTTAGCAAGTAGATACTTGTAATAGTTTTAATTTGTTTTTTTTTCATTGAGATGCATTATCTTCTAAGTGATGTCTTGTCTTCAGTTTTACGGTCAAGCCAAGGCCGGCCAAGGTCCACTTTCTAAGTTATGACGGCAACCTAGGCAAAACATACTTTTATTCCTTAATCACTTTTACAAAGTGGTGTATTTTATGAAAACAAGTTAATTCAGCCTTAAAGATTTTTTATACTAATCAAGAACATCCGTTAAAAGATTTTAGGATTAATAAAAAAACTTTGAAAAAGTTTTTACTTTAGTTTACAGGTCATTTAAAGTTCCATTCATTGTTTTAAAACACATATCTAAGTACTTGTCTTGCAAATTGTTAGATAACAAACGTTAGGTAGGTATTTATCATTTAAAGAAAAAAATCTTGCTCCTAACGCTTCATCTGGTGGCGCAGTTGTCAATAAATATCTAATAGTATACTCGATGAAGAATAACTGTATTATAGGGGTTCCTTATCTGAGTCCCGAGGGACGCTGGAGGAAACCGGGCCGGCTCACCATTCATCTTAGCTAACTCGTCTTTATCTCACAATACACGTCAAGCTTTATTAACTTGACCTTGTTTCTCTACCTATCCTGTATACACTGACGGTGTCATAATCCGTAAAAGTTTTTCTTTTACCTCCAGCGTAAGGCTGCCGTTCAAACTTTTGTGTACTTTATAAATGAATATTTTAATGTACTAAACTTCAAAATTGTTTGACTATACAGTGTTCAATCAATAACCTCCCTGTTTCAATAGTTTAGTAAAAACAGTTTTTTAGTTTGGTTTTGTTTTACTTATTCAAACAAACTGTAAGAAAGTAAATAAAAGAATTCATTAGCCGGCTAAGTTGAGCGCTGCGATTTTCTTTGCCTCGGATATAAGCTTATCAGTAGCGCGTAATCGAGGCAAGTCGCGTGTGCACGGAGAGCGGAGTCCACTGGTTGATCGTATGGGGTTCGGTGCTCGCTCCGTCAAGTGTCGCTCCAAAGTTGGCGAGCAAAGTTTGTGCGGCGTTGTACGGCCACCCCTACGCTCGCAGCGATCGAAGTAGCGGCGCGCGCAACACCCCGCGCTCTATATAAAGCGCTCCCCTCACACCAGCTCCCCACAACCGCAAGAGGACGCGCGCGATCGCCCGCTAAGCCGCTCGCCCGGGGCGCCGCTCTTTCTCTTTTCTCTCTTTTTCTCTGTTCGTCTGTCTCTCGCTGATGCGGCCGCGCTGAGGCCGATGCGGGCGCCGCCATGCCGCGCTGCCTCATGGCCAAGAAGTGGAAGGTGGCCCCGGCGGCGGAGCTGGCCGAGGAGTCCGACGAGGAGATCGACGTGGTCGGCGAGGGGCGCGGCCGCAGCCCCGCGCCCGCCGCCACCGCGCCGGGGCCTTCGCCCCGAGACCCCGAGCCCACGCTCCTTTACAACGGTAAGGACCCGCAGGTCGGCGCTGGTCGCGCGTGTCAAGGCCCGCGCGGCCGCAACTAGTGCCAAGGTCTCGCGACGAGCGCTCCCCAGCACGCGACACCAACGGTCAACAACTCTACATGACAACCACAGATTCATGTCTTACTCGCTTACGAACTTACTCCTATCTTGTGCTTTCTGCGACTGTTTCATCCTTTGCGAATTCATTATTATCAACTAAAGCTAGCGAGCGACTTTAATTTACCTTTTATTTATTTATTAGCCAAAACATGTAAACATTGTTAATCAGTGTACTTATTAGTTTATTTTGTGAGCCACAGTAAAGCATAAGCATAGGATTAAGTTCGGAAGCACGCAACAGTCTTGTGTTAGCATGTAGGCACAAGAACTAGCTACAGTTGAGCAACAGTTGCGGAGCGATGTCACAGAAGCTCATGGATCTTGGCACGGCGCCACATCGGAGGCGCCTTCATCGCGCCAAACAGCACTAAGTATGAGCGACGCACTCCAACTGCCTTTTTATATTTCAACGTTGCCAAAACTCGACCTCATTCCCAAGTAGGTACAATATTGTATACACAATATATCACCAACAGTACAGATACTTTGCTGAAAGCGATTAACTATTTCCCAGTCTACATGTAAAATACTTTCATTTATACGTAAACAAATTACCAAACCTTTACTATGTATAACAGTTTAAAACCTCAAAATTTATAAAACGGTTGGTTTTATTGGATCTGCAAACAATTAACGGCTTGCGGCTAACCGGTAGACCGCCAATATTTACGAACTACTCCGATAAATCCACATAGTTACGTTCAAAAACAAATTCGTTTATCCCTTCTGCGGTAAATTCGACCAATTCGGCGTTTCTTGTTTTTTACATCTGTTTGTTTTTATAATTTACGCATTCTGTATTCTGACACCGGGCATGGAATACAGAAATACTTAATTGCCTTTTTAATGCCAATTAAAACCATTGCGTTTTCACAAAACTTTGAAAAAGTTTCATTGTAACATTCGGCGTGCGTCATACAGATGTACTCGTATGAACGTAAACGAGGCAAAAGGAGTATGTAAGGATCATAGCAGGTGGCGTTCTGTAGTTTCTGCCTACCCCCACGGGAAGAAGGCGAGAGTTTATGTATGTATGTATGTACAGTCCAACATTTTTTAACTTTTAAAGGAGCTCCATCAAGTTAAGCTACGCTTGCCGGGGTTGGTCCGTGGATGGGTGACCATTTCTACATACCAAGACTCCTCCGTGCCTCGGAAAGCGCGTTAAGCCGTTGGTCCTGGCTGTCATTCGTGGATCTTTGACAGTCGTTACGAGTCGTCAGAAGCCCGAAAGTCTGACAACCAGTCTTACCAAGGGGTATCGTATTACCTAGTTACTGGGTTGTGGAGGTCAGATAGGCAGTCGCTCCATGTAAAATACTGGTATTCAGCTGCATCCGGTTAGACTGGAAGCCGACCCTAACATAGTTGGGAAAAGGCTAGGCAGATTGATTTTAACAAATATATTTGAAAACGTATTCCGTATATGGTCTTAACATGCATGAAGCTTGGATACATTTTATAAATCGCAGAAAAACGAAGAGATAGACGGAGCGTTCCCGAGCCAAGCCGCATTTACTGAAACGTAATCCCGTTGGCCTTTTATTGCACAAAGAAAGAAATACCTTATTCATTTTCCTTTCTTTATTATCTGATCGCATACTTCGCCGGGGGTTCGATTTGTATCGCTTTTCATAAAATTGGACATCGAAGGAAATTGGACAAATCAACTTTATTGAATTAAGAACTTCATACGCTATTTAAAAAGTTTAAGCTTTTACATTATAAATGTTTTAAATGCAACTAAGAATTAATGGGATTAAATTAATGCAATTGTGAAAATAATTAAACGGGTCAGTATTCGCTATCTCAACTTAAAGTAATTTCAAAACTAAGAAATTCCTACACAGTCTTTAACTTCTTTTAAACCAATTAACCAAGGGTTATGCAGACATTAATAATCACAACATTATATAAATTTAAGCAACGTTTATATATAAACCCCCTAAACCCAAGTACATTTTGAAGTTTTCAGTTCAAACAATTTTCCAAATAATTACTAAGTCAAGTAAGTAAGTAAGGTTCCAAACATCAGGCCATACATTAACTGGGCTACACGAAAATAGCAAGAAAAAAGATTATTTACCAGTTACCGCAGTCTAAGTTATTAATAGGGTCTAATGTTTATGTTAGCCTCGCGAGTGTTAGAATTTAAATTGCGGCTATCAATTAATTTGAAAAGATAAATTAATTTAATTAAAATTATTAAAAAAAGTAACGCAACTTTGTCCTGTTGGACAGATGACGTAAGACTTCCTTTTATTCGAATAAATTTATTGTTATGACAAATTCATTTAATCTTGAATGGATTAAATAAAAAATAACTTTCGCATTCAACTTTTCATGGACGATAAAACTTTTAAACTTTATTGTCATCGTGATCAAATAAATAACAATCTGAACGATTGGTAGGTAAGCAGTAAACTTAATGAAAAGAAGAACTAAAACGACTAACTGATTTAAAACATCAATACACAATTCAATTCCTCCACGTTAAAAGAAACTAACAAATGCACTTGTCGGAACAGAAAAACATTCGTAGCTACAAAATAGGGACGGTTTCAATAGAAATGGCGAGCGCTAGTGCGATACGGAACGCCGATTAAATCGTGTTTCGATCAGTTAAACTCAATAGAGCGCTGCCTGCCCGCCTGCCTACCCGTCTGCCTGCCCGCCTGCCTGCCAACTGTCCCACAATTTGCCCCGTTCGAATGCTGAATGACAGAACGCGTGTCCGATTAATTAGACACTATATCAGGCCAATATTCCGAGCCACCAGCGGAATTTTAACCTGTTTTGTATGGCTAAAGTGGGTATTCTAAACTGCGACAACATTTCCTAATGTTTAACAGTTTAGGTTTATTTTTTAATAGTTTAGGTTTATAATATCAGCTACTGGTATGTTTTGTAATTTCTATATCCTTCTAATTTTGCAATTTATTAAGAAGATGAAGAATTAAGCAGTTTAGAGTTACATTTTTTAATGGAAATTCATGATTTTTGAAGCTGTAGTTTTCAGAAGCAGTAAGATATTTTAATTATTTGATTATAATAACGATAGTGCCATTCTCTTTCTTGTAAGTTGGAGTTACACATTCTTTTCGTGTAATTTGCTGAATTGACGCGAAATTTATAGTATTTTAATTTTTTTAAGCTATTGCAAAGCTTTTATCGCGGGCTTTGAGCGCGGCGGCCGAATCAAGAAATTCCGCCTACCATGTAATGACGGTTCCCACGACAAAGTGATGTTGTCATGGGAACGTAATTTTTGTTTTATGTCATCACGTCATCATCGCAAGTGTAGCGTTGACAAATAGGAAGTATGGAGGTTACAAATGCTATGCAATAGCTTTACCGCGGCAGTCCCCGAGTGCCACACGTTTTTTTTATTTATTGTAATTTTGTCTTACTATATTGAGAAACGAAAACTAATGAAAAGTATTATATATTCATTGTACATAGAAAATTATTTGGGATATAATGGACGCAAAATTAAGACATTTATTGCTTTTCTTTACGATTTTCTTCCGTGAAAACTCAAGGAATTTAAAGAAATTCTAGAACTCCAATAAACAAGTAAAACATTCAACTTATCGTTTAGAAATTTTTGCTTTTATTAGAATTGAATGAAACAATGTGAATTTGAGCATCAAACTTCCATCGCCGACGGTTTTTCTTGTAAACTGAGTTCGTAAAATATTTATAGTAAACTAGCTGACCCGGCAAACGTTGTTTTGCCATATAAATGTTTGGGGTGGACCACCCTTATCACTTAGGGGTATGAAAAATAGATTACAATCGATTCTCAGACCTACCAAATATACAAATAAAATTTCATAAAAATCGATCAAGCCGTTTCGGAGTATAGCAACCAACAATTTTATTTATATAGAAGATTACACGAAAAAAAAAAATAATGTGTGACTTCAACTTACAAGAAAAAGAATGGCACTATCGTTATTCTTAATCAAATAATTAAATAAAATATCTTACTGCTACTAAAAATGACAACGTCAAAAATCATGAATTTGCGTATAAAATGTAATAGTACTCTTATCAGTAATTTCTTCTTCTTGTTTCAACATGAGTAAGATTTAGCTTAAGCTTAAGTACCTATGTACCGTTTCACTCTATCCATATTTTAATTACCTACTTAGTTTTTAATAATGTTAATAATGCATCATTATTTTCTTGACAGTTCATTAATTACTACAATTTCAACAACCATGTAGGATTAAACGGCCGAACGACCAAGCGAAGCAAATACCTTCTGTTGTTGCTTTTATTTATGTAAAGTATCTGGACGACCGAGCTCTGCTCTGGTGAAAATAGAGAATACTCATTTAATAGTATAGGATAGTACCTACTAATTCCATACTGCCATTATAGTAGGTACTTACTAATTCCATGCTGCCATGTCATTATTCTAATGTCATTATTCATTACTTTGTTTTAAACTTTGGGCGATCGAGCTTTGCTCGGGTGAAAATACAGAGTAAACGCGATTTCCAAGATATGAGTACTAGCTAGATCGATTTTTCAACCCCGTAAACCCCTATATTCCTACTTTCATCGAAATCGTTAGAGCCGTTTTCCAGAACGTGAGTACGAACATATATACAAAAAATTATATATATACAAATATTGCTCGTTTAATAGTATAGAATAACGTTACTTTTGAGCTTGATTACTTATAAGATAATTTTCATGCAACATCATCTAAGCTTGTCTAGAAGCTGACCACAACTTAGTTCGGAAAAGGCTAGGCAAATCATGATGATGATGATCTTCTCCATAATTTTCTTCAAAGGAACTTAAAACACTATTCCAAATCACAAAGTTAAAAGTCAACCTACACAGAAATTGGCATGAACAAAGTCTCATTAAATTGGCTGGTGACAACAGTAGGTATCTCTTTTCACAGCCCAACAGCGTCCAATCAGTAGCCGAATATTGGAGATCAGATGAGCCTAAAGCGAACCTGTCTGTGACGGCACTTTCTGTGAATTGATCCAGTAATTGGGACTAGCGAGCTTGAGATTGAGTTTCGGTCGAACTATTTTAGAGGTAAAGAGGGATTTATGTAGGTAGGTACTTAGGTGTAAACGTTGATGCAGGTTGAATATGAATTTCAATTCATTTGTTGCACAATGTCGACATAGTTAAAGACTCAGAAAAAACGGTGCCTAAAGTTAAGACACATTTATTTATTATTTATTTAAACTTCTCACACACAAAAAGAAAATGTATGAAAAAAAAAAACGTGTGGCACTCGGGGACTGCCGCGGTAAAGGTATTGCATAGTATTTGTAACCTCCATGACAACATCACGTTTCCCATGACAACATCACGTTGTCATGGGAACCGTCATTACATGGTAGGCGGAGTGGGGGGTGTTAGGTTTTATTTTCGTTACGTTACGGAATTTCTTGATTCGGTCGCCGCGCTCAAAGCTCGCGATGAAAGCTATGCAATAGCTTAAAAAACAAATGTCAAAAATGTATGGTTGGTTGAGCAAACTTTAATCATTTCTTAACTTTAACCAACGTTATAACTAAGTACTAAAATTTTCAGCGTCACAAATGGCATTTTCACACGTTTAAAAAGAAAATGAGCTCTTAAGGCTCTCGTTGACAGGGGCGACGCGACACCGGTTGAACAATTTCCGTGAAGTTTTGATAGAAATTGTTTGAGTAAAATTTCTTAATACCATAAACTGGATTTTAGGAAAATACCCAAAACTCTCGATACATAATCTCAATGTTACAGATCCACACGTCATACAAAGTATATAACTAATGAGACGTGCTTCATTTTGCATCCCATCCTCTGCTCGGGGTGCCAACAGTGGTATCACTAGCCCTTGTAACATAGCACTCTCCGACGGCGATCAATAGTGGTTCACTAATGGACAGCTGACTCTAACTAATAATTGAAGGGTAAGATTATTATTTCAAATCACCTTAAAACCCAAATTAAACAAGTGCACTGAAGAAACTCCGGTGAAGAATATTGTTGAAATGATTATGATGTTTCTGTAAGATCTTTTAAGAAACTTTTACACGTAAATTTTTTGGTCAATATTTTAAAACATAGTTCTGGCATTTCTTAGCGGACTGATCCCTGTGAAGAAATGCCGAAACAAACTCAGAGGCCATGGTCTCTTTTAAAGTTCAAACATTAAGGTTGCTTAAGGTTAAGTTACGGTCAAACGTCAAAATGTATGGTTAAACAGTCGCTAATTATTACTTAACTTTAAGCAACATTTATAAATAAATAATTATTAAGATTTTATGTGAGTCTAAGAATACAGGACCATGTCTGGGAGAGTTTTTTGAAGAAAGGGCCATTGCATCATTGAGTTGAGCTATCCCGACAGCCAGCATGCATGCATCAGTCATCGTGTAGCTCAACCTTATTATTCAGTACATTGCTAAATAACGTAAACGCAAAAAATACTTCCAATCCTATCTTATAAAACATTAAATACGTCTATACAGCGCGTAACATCAAACTCATATTTAATAACTTTATCCTGTTTTATAGGTGATTGGCATTTTCGACATTAGTCATAAACACTCCAGTTTTATTCTGTAGTACTTTAACATAACGCTCATAATCCCATAACATGAAACAATACATTTTCCTTCTATACATTATCCAATTTATATTTTATAGCACGGAATTATGGTGCTTATTGTTCCTAGTTTATGCATTTAATAGTAAACCTTATGACTACATTCTCAAAATAGAATAAATTAAACTTTTGTTTGTAAATAATATGTCTCGTCGGTCTCACAATGTTTAGTATGTTGTAAATCCATCTAAACAGGATGGCAGGAATGTCGACGCTACACATTTCCAGTTTATACTAATCTCACATTATATAGGATTTCCGTACAATGCGAGGTCAGTTTATACTAGAAATGTATAGCTTGATGTGTAGCCCTGTGTACATGATTCTGAAACCTCTGCGTTGAAATACACGTTGCAAAAGTTATTAAAAAAAAAAAAACATTTTTACCGCGTAGGCATTGCACTTTTCTATGAAAAAACCTTTTTTTTTAAATAACGGACTAGAAATTTAAATGCAGTGGGTTTCAGAATCATATAGTGAATCCATACAAACAGTTTTCACGTCGATGTCCCTGTCACCCTGTATAATAAATATGAAATGCTGTTCGTTAGACCGATTTGGCAATTAATGTTGTTTTTAAATGTTCGTTATAGTCGGATAAGGTTTTTAGGGAAAGAAAACTTGGAAAAGTTGCCCGGAAAATTGGAAAAATTAAAAGTACTTTTTTCTATGCATCATTGGACAGAACAACGTCCATTAGGTCAGCCGGTATGTAACAAATTCTTTCTGCGTCAATAAATTATAACTACTAATATGATAATAATGCTTTTCTCGCATAATTTAGTTTGATGAAATTACAAAACCAATGACCCCAAAAAGATTTTGATGAGGAGTCTCTCGAGAAAATTTGATAAAGAGATGATGAATTTAGGCTGAAAATGTATTTGAGTACACTGCTCACAAAGTCACCCCCGATACAAACAGTCACCAACAAAAATGTTGAAATAGAGTTGAGTAATACGTACTACTGAAATAGGTTCGCTGATTCTGAATAAATAACACTGCATGTTTCCAACAAAAAGGTTATAAAGTGTCTGAAAATATATTTACGATTTATGTAGAATCTGCATCATCATCTGCCTAGACTTTTCACAACTGTGTTGAGGTCAGCTTCCAGTCTAACCGGATGCAGCTGAATATTAAATGTAGCAACCGCTATCTGACATCCATGCCGCAATTACTGGATAATACGATACCCCTTGGTACGACTGGTTGTCAGACTTTCGGGCTTCTGACGTCCCGTTACGACTGTCAAAGATCCACGAATGACACCCGGGACCAACAGCTAACGTTCTTTGGCACAGAGGGGCCTCGGTATGTAAAGATGACCATCTTTACATACCGAGACCCCTCTGTGCCAAAGTACCACCCATCCACGGACCAACCGTGGCAAGCGTAGTTTTACCCGTTCGATTGACACGTATGGCCGATCACACTTCGCCAGAAGCACCCTTACCACCCGACGCAGTAACTGCATATAGGTACTTAATAAACAGTACCTGGGCCACCGAGCTCTACTCTGGTGAAAATAGAGAATGCTCATTTAATAGTATAGGAAAGTTCATACTAATCCATGTACAGTACCTACCTACTTATTCCATGCTGCCATGTCATTATTCATTATCTTGTTCTAAACTTTGGGCGACTGAGCTCTGCTCGGGTGAAAATACGGAGAAAACTAATTTTCCCAAATATGACCTAGCTAGATCGATTTTTCGCCTCCGTAAACTCCTGTATTGTAACTTTCGAGCCGATTTCGAGAACGTGAGTACAAATCTATATACAAACATATATATATACACAAATTTTGCTCGTTTAATAGTATAGGATACCTGCTTTTGGTTAGATAAAGGTGTTTGTACAAAGCAGGTCACCTCATTCACGCAAGAGCATTAGACATACCTAATACAAATGTAGTAGACATGTTGCTTGCCCTCGTTTGTATTTCGTAGAAAACGGCTTGCTCATAAAAATTACAAAGAAGTTACAAATTAGCTGTATGCTCGGAATAAAAGGGGCTCGTGGTTAAATAATAACAGCCGCACCGGTCCATCGAAGGTTAAGCTACGTCCGCGGTCGGTTCGTGGGTGACCATCGATTACATTTCGAAACCCTTCCATGCATCGGCAAGCACGTTAAGCCATTGGTCCCTGTCATTCCTAGATCTTTGACAGTCGTTTCGGGTAGTCAGAAGTCCAACTATCAGAAAACCAATCTTACCAAGGGGTATCGTGTTACCCAATAACTAGGTTGTGGAAAATGAGTTAGTCAGTCACTCCATGTAAAACACTAGTATCCAGCTGCATCTGGTTAGATTGGAAACCGACCCATAGCTGGGAAAAGGCAAGCAGATTTATATTATCTCATCATCTTCACACGATTGATAGAAACAACGAAGTTTTCAATACGTTTAGCGTTAAATGTGTTGAGTGATTTCTGATGGATGCGGGCCTAAAGGAGGGCACACACGTAACTGCAAGCATGACAAGCCTGCATGAACAATCATTTTGTGTAAGCGTGTTGAGCGTCTGTAGGATGATTTTGTGCAAACATCTTGCTTGTGCAAGCGGCATGAAGATTGAGAGAATTTTCATTATGCGGGTTGAACAAACCACGCTTGTGCAAGCATGATTAAATGTGTGTATGCAGATTAAGCTAGCGCAATCATACGCACGCTAGTTGCACACAATTAATGCAGCAAGTGCGTCATCGTCGTCCATCACTCAACCAAACACTGGTGCTGCTCCAGCTTGCTTGTACAGTGTGTAGTCTATAGCGACGTTGTGCACGCTTGCACAAAATGATTGTTCATACACACTTGCCATACTTGCAGTAACGTGTGTGGCCACCTTAAGCGTACACTTGCTAAGTCGCCTGACCACTGACCAGTGGGGGCGACACACGCTATGCCTTCCTGTTGGCGGTCCCCTTCGACTCTGATCGTAAAACTAACAATGTAGCACATGGTTACATGTTACAAATACACTTGTTGACGAAATTTATGTTGCTAGGTGACCAGCCACGAAAGTTAAAGGTTAAAAAGTATATCTTAGAGGGTAGAGGTTTTTAGGGTTCCGTACCTGAAGGGTGCGAAACGGAATCCCACTACTAAGCCTACGCTGTCCGTCCGTCTGTCTGTCAGCGGGCTTATCTCATGAACCGAAATAGGTAGACACTTGAAATTTTCACAGATTGTGTACCTATTTCTATTGCCACTGTAACACAATTAATTTAAAAAAACAGTGGCACTCCGGGAGTGCCGCCAGAAGTGAAAACTTAAACAATTTTACTGTGCAGGATCGCCTTGGTGGAAGAAAAATACTTGTATAGAACATTGGTTCGTAACCTTATCTAAATAAAGAGCACAATCGCGTTTACAAAAAAAATCCTTCCAAATACTTTAAAGTAAAAATACTTGCATAGAACATTGATCCCTGAATGAGGAAAAATGAGGTTTCGGTAATGGTGTCGCGAGTTCAATTGTTTTTTCCCATCTCAAAAATGCCCAACGCGCCTAAAGAAGATTTCACTTCGAAAATAAAACAAAGTTTCAAAATTTTAGGGGGTCCCCATACGCGAAACGTGTTTTTTTTTCGGCGTTTTCGTGCAAAATATTGTACGGCGGTACGGAACCCTTCGTGTGTAACTTCTACTCGCATTTGGGCAGTTTTTTCATTTTGGTCACTCCTAGCTGTTGTGCGTGATTTCACTCACACCATGAAGAAAGAACTACGTCTGGAATACATAGATAAAAACTTAAAAGTATTCTGAAATAAAAGTCAATGCTGTATACGTAATGTATCTAAATTAGTTTAGCCGTTTAGGCGTTATTCAGTCAGTAACAACCCTCTTCACAAACTGCCAAAAGTAAGGAAGATTAGTTCCTAAAGTTAAGCAAATTCTATACAAAACCATTGTTATATGTACTTAAATTTAATAACAACTGTTTTTACAGTCTAGGTCGATAATTAATTGATAAAACTTCCTAAAAGCTAAGGGTATTTAAGGAGGATCTAATATGTAGTTACAGAATTAAAATCATTAATACACTTCTCTAATTTAGATTTGTTCCATGAATGACTTTTCATGTATTAATGATTCAAATGATTATAATTCTGTAAATACAATATTTGTTATACTCGTGAATCATATTTTGATCAAGATACAACCTTAAGGGGGAAGCGTCAGGGTAGCCCGCGAAATTCAAATTTTCTTACGTTTGTTTGCATTTTGCAGGTCAGTGTCAGGTTTTATGTTGATTAAAATATGAATCGCGGACGTAACAAATATGGCTTTACTCAATAATAATCATTACAATCAGCAATATAACTCTATAAGTTAGCAAAGGTGTCAAATGAAGAAGATAAAAGTGTCAAATGTCATGATTTCATGAAATCATGACATTTGACACTTTTATCTTTTTCTTAATCACTATTGCTGATTGTAATGATTATAATGAGTAAAGCCATATTTGTTACGACCGCGAATCATATTTTAATCAACATAAAACCTGACACTGACCTACAAAATGCAAAAAACGTAAGAAAATTTGAATTTCGCGGGCTACCCTGACGCTTCCCCCTTAACACTGACCTGCAAAATGCAAAAAACGTAAGAAAATTTGAATTTCGCGGGCTACCTCTACGGATTGTCCCTAAGAACTAGTTTTGCCTGCGTCATTAGACTCTAGAGAATTCCCCGCCGTTCTATTCCGGGTAGCCGAAATTATTCACTGACCTTGACCTGGAAAGGCCATCTCATATTAAAAATATCGGCAAGAGTCCTAGTCTACATTAAGATTCAAACTTGACTTAGTTTAAAATGTTTCAAACGTTTTGTGTCTGGTATAATGTTCTACTTACCATAGTGAACTTTGTAAAGATTTAATTTTATTATTTGGCAAAATTCTTAGAGCAAAACTTACGCAAATAATCTCACATAAATAAAATAAGATGAATTGAATGCCACTTTGCACGTAGGTACCTACAACCTGCAAAAATATTTGAGAAATGTTAAGAAATGGTTTTCAAAAGAAATAGGAATGAATACGGGAAGGGATCGTCAGTTTCAATAAGAATAAATGAAGGAATGAAGAAGTTACTCAGCCTACTCAGGTAACTTTACATTCTGCTATAACAAGTTACTTGAACCAAACCAAAACCTTGGGTCAAAGTTGATAAAAAGGTATGAAAAGAGAACCATCCTTTGGATTTTACTTTTCTTTGAGTTTTTCAAGACAGATAGACGTAAAAAGTCTTTCAATGCCTTTTCCAATTCAATTGATTGAAATTTTACTAAACTATCGAAGAAAGGAAGTCCCCCAGTCAGGCTCACCCCTATAGGGACGTAGATGTAATATAGTTGGCAAAATGTAGGTGTATTAAACACTAGACGAGTACCTTTAGGCGATACTGGCAAGATTTTGTGCTATGTTATTACTAAAGCCAAACGTTTTAAGGTAATTTACTGAAAAGAAAACACCGTTAAAGATTTAGATACTAATATAATAATAATGTGGTTTTTATGACGATAAACGACGACAAAAGAACAATGGCTTTGGAGGAAAAACATTGAAGAGTTTCACAGGCTTCTATGTCACCTCTACGACTTTAATAAAACGCCCTCTGGAAAATTGCGTAAGTAAGCAAGAACTCTGGAACGCATGCTTGTGAAATACATTTGTATTTCGTTTTTATCAAAGGAAAATAATGGAGTCCTGAAATAAAAACTAATAAAAAGAAATTCTACTTGGACAAGGTTTTATTCGCGAATGTATTTATTTTGAAATCCACCAATAGGGCGTAAACAATTATCTTATTAAACGAGCAATATTTGTATATATTTACCTATATACATTATATTTGTAATCACGTTCTCTAAATCGGCTCGGTCGCCCAAAGATCGGTCGGTCGATCAAGATGGCTACCTTAGAATCATACATGGCAGCATGGAATTAGTAGGTACTATCCTATACTATTAAATGGGCATTCTCTATTCTCACCAGAGCAGAGCTCGGTCGCCCAGGTACTACTTATTAAGTGGGTATAACTTTCAAGAAATAAAACATGAAGCTCAGAAAGTATTTATACCTACAAGTTTTACACGGTTTTTCTTGGACGAAACACTCTTTCAAATTTCTAAGATAGTACAGTGCTCGCAAAAGGTTTTTGTAACTCGATACATACGAACTACAGCGAACATAAAACTTAACTAACCCAACCTACTTCATATATTATCTAGTTCATGAAACTGAAAGGAAGATAAACTACGCATCCGATCTGCGCAGTGCAACGATTCCACCAATCAGGATGCAGCAGCATAGCCAATCGAAATTCACGACTTGGGAGGTGTAATTAAAACATTGGTCAATAATATTACACAATATTATACGCAGTTTCCATTTGAACAGGACAGAACAGGGGGCGGGTCTATCTAATGCACTGTCGAATGGAAACTAACGGTATCTTATTAGACATTCTACTTTGTCTCTCACAAATTGTCACAGGTAGGTAAAGTGGGTCACAGATTTACAAGCAAAGACGTGTACAAGATACGTCTCAACGATCTGTTTCTACAATATATCACCAAGTATGCAAACTTTTAGGGACTATGCACTACTACTGGACATAGACGGGTCAAGCACCGCCACTTCGACTGGTTCCGTGCTTTTCGCATCTAGCGGATTCCTGCGGCCTTCACAAAGTCATCGGTCCACCTTGTGGGAGGCTTTCCAACGCTACGTCTTCCAGTACGCGGAACAAATAAATAAATAAAATAAGATATTCTACATTTAACGCTAAATGTATTTAAAGCTTCATTATATCTCAGTTATCTGAAAATATTTCATTTCAGCCGAAAGACGTCCACTGCTGGACATAGGCCTCCCCCAAGCACCGCCACTTTGACCGGTAAAACTATTGTTTAGCACTAAATGCCTGAAGTGAGCCTCAAAGTATTGTCGATAACCAAAGAATGAGAATCGACAAGATTGTATGAAACGTAAAACACGAATGATGATTTGGTCAGAAAATAGTTGAATACTAAGATGACAGCTGGGAGCAAAATGTAAGCAGAAATCAATACGTTCGTTAACAACTCAGAAATTAATATCTATAAAACAACAATGCGAAACAGACACTAGAGTTTCAAATTATTCAGTAACTCTGTTTTGTTAGTCTGTCACTCAAGTGCAGTAGCTGACGATCAATACATAATAATATATGCTGAGAAGCACGACCGCGACGTAACCCAGTAATTAAATCGACACGACATGGACATATCTACCCATGGGGCGACAAGATCAGGACTTGTCTATCAAACCACCACTTAGCATGAATTTGTTTATTAATTTTATATGAAAAAGTTTCTGAGCTCCCAAGACTTTGTTTTGCGTGATATGAATGATTTCATTTGAACGAGTTTTTTTGTTTACATTTTGTCTTGTTTTTAACCGACTTCCAAAAAGGAGGAGGTTATATGTTCGTCGCGTGTTTGTTTTTTTTTATGTATGTCCGCCAATTTCTCCGTTATTTGTGGACCGATTTTGAAAATTCTTTTTTGTTTGAAAGGGTATGCTCTAAAATTGGTTCCATATAAATTTTATTAACTTTACTTAGGTAGTTTTTGAGTTAGCTACAAAATACGTATTTTTTTCCCACTTAGTATGTAGATGATATGATAAGTTCCTGTCACTGGTAGCAGGTAGTGGTATTCGAATGTGTGTGGGGTAGGTACCACAACTAAAAAATGAAAAATAAAAACTTTTTACAAGTAAAACAACTGACTTCCAAAAAAAACACTACACAGTGAAAAATAACTTTAATTTCGGAAGTCGGTGGCAAAAAACGAAAATACAAAACCCAAGACACCGACTTCCGAAATTAAAGTTATTTTCACTTTGTAGTGTTTCTTTTTGGAAGTCGGTTGTTTTTTTTGTAAAAAGTTTTTATACTAATAATATTATAAAGAGGTAAAATTTGTTTGTTTGTAAGTTTATTTGTAGGTGGTAATCTTCGGAACTGCCAGTCGGATTTAAAAATTCTTTTTGCATTGAATAGCCCAATTCTTGGGAGAAGCTAGTCGCTAATAAAAGGCTTTGCAGACCGGAGTCACGACTCAGTCAGATTACTGCTAATTAAAAATTATATAGGTACGCACAAATAGTCACCACTCAAAACAAAACAAAACTTAAACAACAAATCTTATTTGAAACTGCACAGCGTTATGGTGTTATTAAGCAGCCCTTAAAATATGGGTATTAAAATGCTACATAATTATTATCGTGTGGATTTGCCAACGCCATTTGACAGCTGTCGAAGCTGTGAATAGCAATTCATCGTTCGACAAGTGCCAGACGCGAATCTACCATTTATCACTGAAAACTTTTAAAGCCCAGCTCCCATTCAGTTGATCGATACGACGCCCCAATGGGAATATCCGTTATTTTTATTATTCAATATTTGAAATGTTCCATACTTTCATATTTCGTTCGAAGGCGAGTTTTAAATTCAGAGCTGCAAACTTTTAACGGCAAAGGTGAAATCAATTCTTAAAACTGGCAGTTACTTACTTATTCGTTCGACCTCAAACTTCTTCAGAGATTCTTTCAAAGAAATGAAATACAACTTCATCATCTGCCTAGCCTTTTACCAACTATGTTGGGGTTGGCTTCCAGTCTAACCGGATGCAGCTGAATACCAGTATTTTATATGGAGGGACTGCCTATCTGACCTCCACAACCCTGTAACTGGGCACCCCTTGGTAAGACTGGTTGTCAGACTTTCAGGCTTCTGACGACCCGTAACAACTGTCAAAGATCTACAAATGACAGCCTGGACCAACGACTTAACGAGCTTTCCGAGGCACGGAGGAGTCTCGGTATGTAAAGATTGTCACCCATCCACGGACCAACCCCGGCAAGCGTAGCTTAACCTGTTGGATCGACCCGTGCGGCAGTTATTACTTAGCCACGAGCTCTCCAAACGAAATATAACTTACGACCAAATATTTATGAATCGATGGATGGATTGTGTGATACATGATATAGCTAGAAAGGGAATAACTACGAAGATGACGACTAATTGAGAAGTATGGGAGAGGAAGACATGTTGCGCTGACCTCAAATTAATTGGGATCAGGGCAAGAGAATGATGATGACTTAAACTTAACATAACTTTACGTCTGTTCTTCCCAAAGGGTTAGACCGAGGTGAACGTATAGCATGAGGAACAGGGTGTAAAGTTCACTCATCCTCTACCAAAAGGGAGGATCCTCCGACCAGACGGGAGTCGTGTCTCGCGAGCAACTGTCCAACGGTTGAAGTCAAGATCTTGTATACAGGGTGGCAGGGACATCGACGTGAAAACTGTTACCGTGGATTCAGTATATGATTCTGAACCCCCCTGCGTTGAAATTTTTCATCGGTTATTAAAATAGAAATCTGCTGTTTCATAGAAAAGTGCAATACCTATACGGTCAAAATGTATGGAACAGCTTTTTTAAAATAATCGACGATAAATGTCAACGCAGCGGGGTTCGGAATCATGTACTGAATCCATGGTAACAGTTTTCGCGTCGATGTCCCTGACACCCTGTATTTTATATCGATCGTGCGGTAAACTCAATTGCACGATGCAGGATTTGTGTGACGTCAGGTCTTTAATGCGTAGAACGCATGTTGCGATGTAAATACCGCCACATACTTCTTAATGAAATTACCTACAGCACTCAGCTTAGGCCGGTTCTCTGGAAGCCTATTCAATTAAATCTGATGCCGAGTGATATAATAGGGTAGTTTCCTAGGTAAAAAAAAAAAGAAATTCTATTTAGTCAGATAATAAAAAAATATTAGACACGTATTTTTTGCTTTATCATATTAATCAAAAATAACTGAGAAAACACGCATTAAAGTTCGAGTGGGAGCTCGTTACGTCACAACGTCGTATAAAATCTAGCGAGGCGTGACGTCATGCCACATTTTAACTCAATGTATCGCCGTAATCATTTGATTACGTAAAAAAAGAAAAAATACGTGTCCAATATTTTTTTATTATCTGAAAGACGGACTAAAAGGATCTGAAAGACTAAAAATTTGGACACAGGCCTATTGGTTTCTGCCAACACGGCTGCAATGGAACCTGGTGCACAGTTAGGGTTGCCAGATGGTCGGGATTCGTCTGGATTCTCCCGACATTTTAAATGATCTCCAGACTCCCGACAAAACTCAATATCTCCAGAAAAACAGCTTCTCGAAAAGTTCTATCCAAAATGATAATGATGAATAATAATGATAACAAATTCTTTGGTAGGTAATAGAAATAGAACCTTATTATGGAATGTTTTCGATAGTGAGAAAAACCCTTTTTTGCGTCGTAGCTGAACAGTTTTTAAAACGAGCTATTCGGAGGTATTCAATACTTGCAAGAACGCTATGATTTTTCTGAGAACTTTTTATATTTAAAAACTCGTTGTATTGTCTCTAAAAGGTGCAAATTTATTTACGAGTGAAGAGCTAACCGTTTTGCATAACATAAACATAACATCACGCCTTGTTTCCCCGAAGGGTTGGGCAGAGGTGTCCCTGTAGCAGGTACACCCACATTTCGCCAGTTATGTTTAAGTCCCATGTAATAGGGGGCGAGCCTATTGCCATCAACCGGGCACAAATTCAGACTCCGGGCTGCTACTGAAAAATTCCAGATAGAAAAACCCAATAAACACTGCCCGACCCGGGAATCGAACCCAGGACCTCATGCTCAGCACGCGTAGCATGACCACTGTAGAAAGAGGTTTTGTCGACGAAAGAATAGACAAAATGACAGATAAACAATCACAATCTGTCATTCTTTCTATTCTTCCGTCGACAAAACCCGTTTCTACGGTGGTCATGCTACGCGTGCAGCAGTAGCGCTTGCGACCACTGGACCAACGAGGCAGTCGTATTTAATAGTTAAACGATATTGACCAAGATGCCTTATAAACAGATTACTGTTGTCTATATCAACATCTTCCAAAAGCCTAGGACATGTCGAATGACAAAATTTGGGCATATTTAAAAAAAAAATGCAAACATAATGAGTTAATGACCTCAACAAATAAAAAAACAAAAAATCATTTGTGTTGTTAATTCCTGTAAGCAATGCTTACTGTAAAAGGGTGTTTAGTTTGCTAAATAATTTATATATTAAAGAAAGAAATCATATGGCCTTTGATTTAATAAAAGCTGGGTTATTATTTAGACTGAACTTTGAAGTATATTGCTTTAATTTTAAATCTTTCCTGAATAGGTACTCCTAAAGGATCCAAATTGGTGGACTCAGTAAAGTCCAATGCCAACATGTGGCAAACTAAAAATTAAGTGTAGATACTTAAATTAGTTATGTGTCAACAATTTGTCTTTGTCTTTTTGTAGCCTATTAAAAAATAAATCCCGACGGCAATCCCAAAATTCCGACATTTTCAAGTTTTGTCCAGATATTTTGGTCTTCCGATATGGCAACCCTATGCACAGTACGTGACAAATTAGTTGAAAGATATTACATGTCCAAGTCAAATAGTTCCCAACACGCTGCCATATCGCCTGTGACAAATTGTAACACAATGTGACAATGCCTATAATTTCCCAGAAATTCGTGCAATAGTGGGGCTGATTGAAACACCTCGTATCGGGGTGGATTTAAGCCTATTATAAAACCAACGAGACGTGTTTAAAAGGACTCGAATGTCCGCTCAAATTTGAATGGACTGAACGGTTCAGTCCGTACAAATTTGTTCAACCGAAAAGCTTTTACACCTATTATGTCCGGCTGGAATCTGTAAGGCTTAGGATAGGAACAAACTGTTTACCACGTGCACGTGCATATATTTGGACAGTCGGGCGATCCATAATGTTGTTTTACTTCTGTTCAATAAGGTTGAAAATGTTTTAACACTTAGTACTTTTATTTTCCATTTGTGTTTTCTGGGAAAACGGTTGGCATCACATCTGCATCAAGTTGTAGAATAAAATGTAGCTATTGTGAGAGTTTGTTATGTGCTTGCGGGAGTGATGATGATGATGACGTCACGCCGAAGTATTTGCACGAAGGCTGCGTTGACGTTCATACTCGGGGTCACCAATTTAGGGGTATGAGGAACAGGGTGTAAATGTTCACTCATCCACCATAGAAAAGGGAGGATCCTCCGACCAGACGGGTGTTGTGTTTGGCGGGCAACTGCCCATCGGTTTGAAGTTGAAATCTTGTATACATGTCGATCGCTCGCTCGGTAAACTCTAACTGCGCGATGCAGGATTTGTGTGACGTCATGTCTTTGATGCGTAGTTCGTATGTGGTGGTGTAACTGCTACAGTTTTATTAATATGTTTTCTTTTTACTTCGGTTTTGCAGCACAATGGGAGAAAAAATGAATACCAAATTGAAAAAAAAAGTTCAATAATGAACATGATGAAGAACTTATAACTCGTCGAAACATCTTTTAGTACCTATACGACAGATTTCTATATTTTTTTCACCGTGTTATTTCTCTAGGCATGCCTACGTCATAGTTTCTGTTTCGGCACACGTTTCCACGGTCACGTCAAGGCGCGTATCGATTCCCGACCCCGACCGGATGAGACCAATTAAATAGCGTCGTTTCGCTTAGCGGGGCGATGTTGATTTTATACTTACATGCGCATCTTTGTGGATAGAATATGCTTTATCATAAATCGGATTCTTTTCATTTAATTTTATTATTTATTCATACATTTTCATTTTTGAATCATCTGAATCAGTAATTTTGATTGAATGAGTTGTTAATCTTCTTTATATTATTTTAATTTTGTTTTTTGTATGTATATTAACTTTATAAGTATGTTGTTTAAAGCGGTTTTTATTTTTTGTGCATGTGGTGTTAACCCATAATTAATTGTTGCACTTGTAAATGTTACCCCAGTAATTAAGTTAGAAATGTATAGGAGTAAGCAATTGTTGGTTAATCTAAATAAATAAAATAAATGCAATAGTAGGTACGGTAACCTTTGTATGGGTAAACACAACAAATAAATAATAAGGTAAATATGTATGTGTAACTAAATAAAAAAAACAGTGGCACTCCGGGAGTGCCGACAGAAGTGAAAACTTGAACAAGATCGCCTTGGTGGAAGAAAAATACTTGTATAGAACATTGGTCCGTAACCTTATCGAAATAAAGAGCATAATCGCGTTTACAAAAAATAATACTTCCGAAACAGTTAAAGTAAAAATACTTGCATAGAACATTGATCCGTAATGTAATATAAATAAAGAGCATAATCGCGTTTACAAAATGAGGTGTCGTCATGGTGTCGCGAAATTAATGGTTTAGTCCCAGCTCAAAAATGCTCAACGCGCCTAAAGAAGTTTTCACTTCAAAAAGCATCGTTCAGACAAGAAATTCCCTCTTTTGCATTTCAACAGTTTCGAGTTGTTTATTGTATACCTAACTTACTTTTCCAAAGGCTGATAATTCCAAATTCAGTTTCTATAGGAAGTGTATTAATTTCTTTTCCTAGGTATATTCAGCATTTTACCGCTACAGTCTAAATTGTTTACATCACAGCCCCTTGCAAATACTGCCTCTCGGAGCAATCATGTACCTCCAGTAAGCCGAGTGTTTGTCCCAAGGGATCGGAGATGAACTCAAGTCTTGACACAATGTTATATAAATGTTAAATGTTGATATAAAAATGTCTAGGGCACGGTACATACCGTGTCGTGGCAATAGATAGCTAAATTGTTTTTCTCAAACATACATGGAAATATTGTCATTATTTTCGAACAAAGAACACGCGAAGTATCGAATTTACGGTCAAAGAAAATCAAATACATTGCAGGCGCGTTTTTTGAATTTGGAACATTACAACGCTCCAGCAATGTTGTATGAAATGGCGTGCTGGGGTTATTAAATACTCTTTTACTCAAAAATGCATGTAATGTGGTCATTATTTTGACAACCTTGTTTGAGCAAAGTCGATCTTGCCGTTCTGTTTTAAGGAGCGGCCGGCAAAGTTTTGCTGATCGCTCTAACTGGCCGGCAAAACATTGCCGGCCGCTATTTTGAC
Source organism: Agrochola lychnidis (assembly GCA_963680765.1). Taxonomy (NCBI): domain Eukaryota; kingdom Metazoa; phylum Arthropoda; class Insecta; order Lepidoptera; family Noctuidae; genus Agrochola; species Agrochola lychnidis. The sequence goes on from OY796848.1 coordinate 7,161,848, forward strand.
GTTTCAACGTTTTAAAAAATCAAATGCAAAAAGATTTTATTTAAAACACAGCTGTTTGTATTTATAGAGATAGGTACAAAAAGATTTTATCCATATTTGGCTGTATAGTTCCAACTACCATTGTTAAAAAAAAACAAAGAAGTAACAAAAGCGCGGTTCAGCGAAAATTTTATTTATATTTAGTGACTTTTTTGCTAAAAATGAGCTATCAAAGCGAAAATTCTTCCGATTCAATGTGTTTAACACCGCCAGACATTAAAGATGAAGCTAAATTGGTGGTTGAAAATTTAATACCGCAAAACTCAAAGGAAAAATATAAGCTTGCATATGAAAAATTTGTGCAGTGGAAAATCAGTAGGAAATCTAAATTTTTACTTGCTGGTTTTATTTAGATTAGGTACTTGCATTTTTGAGTAAAGCACTATACAAGCCTTGGCCCACTATGACTGCTTCGCTGGTCACGCTATGATTGCCTCGAGCTAGCCTAGCTACGCTCTAGGCCTTCCAGCTTGGCCATCATTGCAGCCCTTGCTGTCCTCGCTGTAAAGGCCTCGACCTACGGCCTCGGCCTTTATCTCAGCTCGTCCATCAAGTGCTGCACGCTGACCGCGCTGTGTCGGCCTGGAGCTGCGCTACGCTGCGCTACGCTGCGCTACGCTGCGCTGTCGGCCATCATCAGCGCGACCAGCAAAGTAGTCATTATAGACCGCGGCAGTAATGTACTATTGATTGGATCTCTTTTATCATTCTTGGCATACCAAAGTTCTCTTTGCTTAGTACAAATTGCGTTCACGTGGCTGTATAGCCTTAGATGCGTTTGCCTTTTGGCACAGATGATAAATAGAAAATTGGCGGCAAAGCTGAAAATTCGTCTTGATTTGTTATTTACATAAATAATAGATAATTAAAATGAGTTCCAACGGTTCAGAGAGTGAAATGGAGATTGATTGTACTCCACCAGATTTAAGATCAGAAGCCAAATTAGCAATGGAAAACCTGCTTTCAGCGAAGTCAAAAGAAAAATACATGAAAGTATATGAACATTTTATGATTTGGAAAAACGAGAATAAAGTGAACATTTTCTACAAACTGTGTATTTTTGGCGTATTTTAATGAGATTACTAAAACTAAAAAGCCATTTACATTATGGGCAATTTATTCCATGCTGAAATGTTATACAGTTAATTAATTTACAAATTATGCCGTTTTTAAAATGAACTGTATAACATTTCAGCATTGCCAGGCAATTGCCATTTCCGCCGAGGCATAGATATGCCTCGGCGGAAATGGCAATTGCCTGTCTCATATTAGTGAAGTCCTTGCCTACGGCTCGGCCTTCAAACTCATACTCGACCAGTAATTGCCTATTTCCCGGCCTTTGCAATAATGTACTAATACCTGAATTACACGGTGCGTTTTAATTCCCGGTGTCATGCCATACGTTGAAGCAACAAGAAAAGTCATTTGTTGCTTCGATTTTATTGTTAGCCTCAGGGAAGAAACTTGCATTACGTACCTAAATGGGGCTTTAGTATTTTTTTGGCGTTGAGCTTTCTGAGTGAAAGCTATGCAACGATTAAAATATTCACGAACCATGGGATCGGTATTTTAAAACAGACTGATCCATTGTTAGAATATCTTTATCAAACTGTTGTAGGGACTGGTAAGTACTGCCCAGTAGAGTTTCGAATCTTAAACTCCTTTATAAGTGTACATCACAAATGGATATTTAACTTAGAGATAATCTAAATCAAGGTCAACAATTAACTACCTTTCACATTTGCTTCCTTTCCTTTTTCGTGTGGTTAGTGACTAACCTGGTGTCAGAGTTTTAAAGCCGCCCATGGGCCTCTGAACTTGGCTTCACATAGCGTCGAGAGGTATCTGTCAGACAGGCCGGTTTCCTCACGATGTTTTCCTTCCCCGTTTTTTAAACAAGTGATAATTATACAATACGCACATGAATCCGAAAAGTCAGAGGCCTTGGGTTCAAACTGGAGACCTATGACTCACATTTGCTAAAACCTCACCACTAAAATAACCTAAATTCTAGCTTCATTAAAAACAAAAATATTTAAACAAGTATGCATAACTATTCCCTGAACCTAATCACGAGATATTACCCACTATTAAGTTAATATACCTAATATTACCTACCTAGTAAAGCAATCACGAACTCTATTAAACTGTCGATTGACCCAGGAATTACGGGCATGTAACAGACACAGCGATTCACAAGGTAATTACGTGTCACTCACATTACGAGTATATTCGCTGTTTTGATAGCCGAGAGAAATGTCGCATTGTGGCTGTAAAGTAAGTAGTTATATTAACTTCCAAAGTATTTATTTTACAGGCAGGTTTTTCACCTTTGTAATTTATAAGGGGGTGTTGAATTATGAACAAGTTTCCAAATGAAACCCACAGCAAGAACTTTTTTTATTTTCACGAAATGATTGCGTTTCATAGGATAAGTTGTTCAGTATGGCAGGGGGAGAGGTTATTCTCCCCTGCCCTTGTCATATTGATCAATATGGCGATTTTCTATTGTTAAGGGGTGCCAAATAGCCAGCTTGTATTTATAGTCACTAATTTAAAAAAAAAATAAACAAGAGGGTAATGAAAACTGCAAAAGGTGCATCATTTATCCGTGTCATATGATTTGAAGAATTAATTTGTAGTTTCCTAAAGCCTTATCAATAATCAAAATTTAAGACTGATTGTTTCAATTTTTGATCAACAATTCAAAACGATCAAAATGAGATATTATAGCATAAGACTTACAAAAGCTGAAGTAATAATAATATGTTTATTTGACATAAAAAGTACACAGACTCAGGCTGATACTTAATTACACGTGGAAATAGTTTGATACAAAATATTGAACAATGACCCCTATGCTAGGAAAAACCTGTGTTACAGGGGTCATCCATTCGTCCATTATGGATGTTACAAAAGTTACATACAATTTAGTAATGTGCACCTTTGTAAATAAAAAAAATAGACTAATTGATTTTGGGGATAAGAAAAGGGGGGAAGAAAGTAAAGTTGTGCTGATGTAGCCTAATCGCAAGAACTTCATGTAAGCTAACGAGCGACTCGTGAGCTCCATTCTAAAAAAATCAAATTACCGTCACATAAAATTGAGACTAAGCAAACTGTCTAAGGCCAACGCCGGCCCGAGAATTCCTGGCACCCTAGGCGAAAGGCTGGAACGGCGCCCTTTTAAGAAAATTCGTGACAAAATAAATCTATGTTCTTTATTTATTTATTTAAACTTTTCACACACAAAAAGGTACAAAAGCGGACTTAATGCCTTTTGCCTTTTCTTTTTCGTGTGGTTAGTGACTAACCTGGTGTCAGAGTTTTAAAGCCGCCCATGGGCCTCTGACTTGGCTTCACATGCCGTCGAGAAATATCTCTAAGGCGCGATCGGTACAACGATCGCAGTCAAACTATAATAGTCAAATCAATTTTGAACAAAACATTATAACACACAACAAGAGAAGCAATTTTGAAATCGCGATTTTTTTAGCAATGGAGCCAGTTGAGGCTATCAAATAAACTCGCCTTTTGATTTCTAGATGAACCGTACCGATGGTTTCGTAAATGTCCATGAGTGCATTTTGGTAGAAAAATTGGTAAAAGATTGGGAGTATTTTCAAGTTGTAGGTCAATAAAAATTAATGTACAGTATTATTTTTTAATTTCGATGCCGCCGATTGCCGCCCCCCTAATACGAGCGCCCTAGGCCGTCGCTTAGATCGCCTATATGAATGAGCCGGCCCTGTCTAAGGCCTTTGTACACACACGTTTTTCTTGTCGTGAAAAGCTACGGTTTATTCGCCGTGTGTAGGCACGGTAGTCAGTGTTGTATGGATCACTATGGAAGATTGAAGACAGACATGTGTTTTCTACGACGCGGTTTATACGCTGTACCGTGCCGTGTACAAACGGCCTAACCTTATACCTAGTTTTTATTCGGTATCTATCACAATTTCATATATTTATGACGTTGTTAAAAGTTAGGATGACTCTACAATATCTTACGTCGCGAGATATTTATTGAGTCTAGAGTTAACTTTGGCCTTTTCAGTAGGATCATCAATCACTTACTAACAATAGGGAGTGGAAAATATAGTCGATACCTAATTACGATCGATAGCTTATAAGACTTGTTGTTGTACCGATGGGTAATATTGCTAATAATATTATTAAATTCTGGTAAGATATATGGAAAATAAAAATAGCAATAATTCGCCTACATAAAATTTTCGTGTAACGCTTCTTTTGCTTCTTTTTTTACTAACAAAAGAGTTATACCCCTAAAAATTACGTTTCTCACTTCCAAGCTTCTGTCTTCTACCACGAAAATTAAAAACTCCGAAATCTACCTACAACATAGTTCTGTAACTCGAACGAGTTTTACAATATTACGTTACAAAATTTGAATTCCTGTTAGCAAACAGAGAATGAACAAGCATCCGTGTACCTGGATCAAAGTGATTTCCGGGCAAACATGTCCGTTTGCCAAAAAAAGCAACTGACGTAAAATTCCAACGATTTTCGCCGTAATATTGGATTATTACGGCGAAAAACGTTGGAATTTTGAAACTGCGAATTTTATTTGTGAACACGAAAACCTTTTGAGTGTTCCTGTTTTTTTTTTTAAGAATTTAACACATACGACTTTCTGTTCTCTGCTATTTTATTTACTTGTTTGTTGCCCCTCATACGAGGAATTTGCTAAAATTTTGTAAAGTTCGAAAAATTGTTTACTCAGTAACAGTTTTAAAGTTTGCTCATACTCGTCTCACTGGACCATATTTTAACTGTTTCATACCTTCAATTACGGAGAGGCAACATAAACGCTTCGCACTACGCTTAATAACGCGTTCAAATTGTCAAACTACGTGCAACATTTCGCTCCGAAACGAGTTATTATAGTTTAATAGTTCGCCAAAGGTCTAACAATAGTTAGTCAAACAATTAACACGTCTGACTGTCACGTCGTTCAGTAGTCGAAATAAGTTCGGTAACTTGTAATGGGTTCCTGGCAAATACGAGCCGTAGTGCAAAGCCCTTGCGTATGCAATTGTCGCGCGAACCTCACTCGTGCATAAGTAACAGAGTAGTATTACTTTATTACTTATGTACGAGTGAGGTTCGCGCGACAATTGGTCGCGTACTACGTTCATTAAACAGCTGTTGTTTACACGGGGACTCGACATGAATGGTCGTCTATGTGAAATGGAAAGCGCTTGACACTATTTGCTAAGAATGGAGTAGCAGTAAGAATCATTTGAAATCACGTATTGTGCAGACACGTGGGAAAAAAGGAATATTGTTTTTTCTCACTTAGCAAAATTCGATATCCATTTTTCCAAAGTAAAGTAAAGTATGTGCTATACCTCTTTATTTAAGAGGTATTGTGATATACTAATGTAACAATACGATACATTACTTCAAAATATGAATCGTACTAAAGCTTAGCTTTATAGCAGTGATAGCCTAGTGGTGAGACCATCGGAGTGCCAAGTCATAGGTTTCGGGTTCAAATCCAATGCACGCACCTCTGATGTTTCGGATTCATGTGCGTATTATATAATATTATCACTTGCTTCAAAAACGGTGAAGGAAAACAACATGAGGAAACAATGCCTCAGAGATATTTCTCAACGGCATGTGAAGTCAAGTTAGAGGCCCTTGGACGGCTTTAAAACTCTGAAACCAGATTATTCACGAACCACACGAAAAAGAAAGAAAAAAAGTCGATTAGTTTCGTGCACTTTCATAATTATGTTCGTTCCAATAAAGTAGAAGTAAATAACATGACGTGTATGATGGCAGCATAATGACAGACTATTCGTTAAAGAAATTAATTAATAGCAAAGTTCAAACATGCACGTGTTAGGTGACCTTATTGTATCGAACACCAAATAAATTATTCAACACAATAATCTGTCCTTAGAAGCGGCACGTGTCGTATGACGAAGATTCCCCTGATGATGTCATGTCATCGTGAAATGTGCACTTCTATACATATGTCAATTTTCCCCGTAATAATGACATGTGCGCTCCATATCAAAGGAATGTCAGTCAGTTTGACGAATAGATAATGTCAGGTTAATTTATAGTTAGCTATTATTTTTCAAGGTATTTGTTTTATACTGAGGAAAAATTATATTAATTGTAGGTTTAGCAAATTCGTTTCTTGTGTACCATAGAAAAAAAAAAACTTGAGAGGTGTGAAGGGACACTCGGATGGAACGAAGTTCCTCTCTATAATTAGTGAAGGAATTGTAATTTTTTTTTTTTAAGTTATTATAATATTTTTTTTATTATTCACTGTTCAATGCGAAATAGAAAGACGAAACGAAAATAACTGGCTTGCTTTCTATGAGAGAGAGAGACAGACAGAGAAACACGCGTACGCCACACGGCTTACAACTATAGCAAAAAGTACCTATCGTTACAATTTTTGGTCTTAATTTTTTCCGTCTAGCCCCCTTTCGCAACGCGCGATAAGGAACTTCGTTCCAATAAACATGATGAGCTCTTACGACATTTTGATAAATAGCGTCTATTTAAATTCCTATTTTTTACAATGGACAGTTTTACTAAAGGGATGTCAACAAACAAGTCCCCTAGATCAACATTGATTGCACTGATAAGTTTGTTTTAAAGCCGTTTAATGGAAAAAGGTGGAAAACAATATTCGGACAGACTCCGCCCCCGGCCCGCTACGCTCCGCCTCCTCTGTGATGCGCCCAGCTACCTTAAATTAAATACTAAACCTATGAACAGATGAGAAGTTTAAAGTCTGCGATAAACTTGTCAACAAAGTTTTACTTGAAGTGACAAAATGACAGCATTGTTTGAAGATAAAAATAAACCGGCCAAGTGCGAGTCGGACTCGCGCACCGAGGATTCCGTACAAACCACGTTCATGAGGAAAGGGTTAAAAGTTTAAAATTATTAAAAATATTTTTACTACATGATGTAACTAAAAATTTATGCTTTTCGCAATTTTTCCTTTATCTGTGCTATAAGACGTTGCTTCGTACCAAATTTCAAGATTCTGAGTTTAAAGAAATACCCTGTAGGTTTTGTTTCCCTTGCGAGTGTCAAAAATTTGCAGCATAAACGGCTGTATCTTTTGATTGCATTGCCTTAGAAGTTTGATTTTTTTACAGCCCTTGGAGCTGTAAAAAAATCAAACTCAAATTCATATCAAATACTCAGGTCTACTGTCCTTTGGGACAGTAGACCTGAGTATTTGATATGAATTTCAGCTTGATACCTCTACGCGTTCCTGAGAAAACGGGGCTTGATAGACAGACAGACGGACAACAAAGTGATCCTATAAGGGTTCTGTTTTTCCTTTTGAGGTACAGAACCCTAAAAAGTCCTTGAATTGTTGTTGTAAACGCGAAATTTTTTGTTGCACTTACTTGAAGACTTTTATGCAACTTGGAAGATGAATTTTCATGGCAGCAACGAAAGAAAAAAGAGAGAGGGCAGCAAGAAAAGGTCCCACTCTGTTTGCTTTTTATCGCAGAGAAGACCGCTTCATACTAAGTTTTGTATGAAGTACGTTAATGAAATCTTTGGACTGGGTCTTCAGTCAGCGTAGACGCCTACTACATGCCACGTAGCCGCGTAGACATCTCGTAGGCTTTGACATCGCGTAGGCGCCTACAACATGCCGCGTAGCAGCGTAGACGCGTCGTAGACGTCTACGTCTACGTGACCGCGCTACGTTCGCTATTCCTAGTTTCGATACAATAATCAACAAAATATGGTACGACGAAACATGGTATTCGATTTACGAACTGTCCGTTTTCAATTTCGGAGTTATGTTAGAATAGTTTTAAAATTGTTTGTTTTTCGGCGAACTGTCGATTCAATGTGAACCGGTTAAATGATTGGTTCGCAAAATAATTTTTTTGTTGTTCAGAACGGAATTCTGCAAACATAGACGTGGAATCGAATTTCCGATGTTTTTTGCAACTTTTCAGGTATAATAATTCGTTTTGCGTTCACTTTAACGTAAAGGGAATGAAGTCACATGATTCCTGTTGTGTTGACGTAAGGGATCAGTGATTGCATTTTTATGTGAATGATATTAATGCCACTAGGGTAACTTTTGTATATCTATTTCACGAAACAATTCTGTAACATCATTTAAACAAATGAATTCACTACAGGTAACCAACATCACAGAAGAAATAAATATATTATACTAGCTTTAGCTTAGCCACGGCTTCGCCCACGTAGATATCTGAAAATATCCCACGGGAACGGTACTACCAGGATTACATATCTAATAGCCGAGGAAAAGGTCATTGACTCGTACCGCTGCGCTCGCGTTGTCGTCAACCATAATTATTTCGTTACACGTAATTTTGAATCTGTGATATCTTTTAAAGTATTCATTTAAATGATATGATATCAACATATATTTTATTGGATAAGGATAAAAATAACACTGGTTCAAATAAGTTCTGATATAATAGGAAATTTTAATCAAACTCTGAAAGATAAAGTGGTTATTCTGGGTCATTCTAAGAAGATAGACGTATGCTATCGCGGACTTTTTTTTATGAACTTTTTAATATGTACAATTCTGTAGAACATACATTTTATTTATCTCTCACGGTTTACGCGGCGCAAGTCTGTGAAACTACCAGTCGGCATGATTTTTTCCAACATCTTCCACGATGAGACGAGTATTAATGAAATTCTAATAAATAATTCAGCCAATTAACACAAAACCTTACTGAATTATACACTGAAACCTTCCTCATGAATCACTCCGTTCGTTGGTGAAAACCCTTTGAAAATCCGTTCCGTAGTTTTTGAGTTTATTGCGTTCTGACAGGCAGTCAGACGCGGCGGAGGACTTTGTTTTATAATATGTAAGAATGCCTATAAAACACATTAGGTGGGTACCTTTAGTTAACAAAATATTGTTTTTCAAACTATGCACATTTTGTGAGTTATAATAGTTCTTACATATTTTAACGAGAAGAAAATTGTCATGTATTTATATCTACATCGTGCAAATATACTATTCACGAGCTATACTTAGGCTATCCGTCCACAAGACACTAATGCCATGTACCTAAAGCAGCTTTCCGGATTATTCGCGCTCACAAACGCATTACACTAGCCTTCTATATTTTAATCCTTCTACAAATACAATTCAGCTTCAAGCGCTGACAAATGCATTCAACAAATGGCAAAGCAATTAAAGCTGGGGACTATTGACCAAGGTGAATAAGAGGCGTCGGCGTTGGCAAATAGTCGGCACCATTGTGTGCACAGTCAGCGTGTACAGAAGCCGTGCAACTTGTCCAACGAGATTCCTGGGATAGTTAAACTGTTTGAGTTCACAACTTAAATGACAACTAGGGTTGATTCAGTGATGGCTCTCATTTTATGTTATTGGTGTCGACCACCAGCTTTACACAAATAATTATATGATTCTGTCTGCGAAACCTTCGTTCAAGATAATTTAATTTTCCACTAAACTTACGTAACTATACTACTAGTTTGTAGTATAGGTACGTAAGTTTAGGTTACGGGTGGGAAAATCGGCTATTCGGTCCACCCCAGCTCCTCAAAGAAGGCCAGCAACGCCTTGGTGTCACTGACAATCTCACCGGTACCTGGGTTACCGAAGTACTTTGCCCTACACGTGGCGACCACCGAGCAGTTTAGCAGCACATGAGCTGCTGTCTCGTCGTCCTCCATGCAGGCTCTGCACAGCGGACTGTCTGTGACTCCAATGACAAAGAGGTGTTTATTAAATGACCTATGGCCAGTTACAGCTGCTGTAACTGTACACAGCTGCTGTTTTGTTAATCGGAGAACCTGTTTCGTGAGGTGGCCATCGATTGTAGGAAGTGCCTCCTTGGCCTGTCTGCACTATCCGTGGTCCACTCATAGTTTGTGATGTTGTTCTCTGGTTCGTTTCCTTATCAGAGTGCATAGGTACCCGAAGGGGAGTGGCGCGATGGGATCAGGCCCCACTGGTGCTATGCTTAACCCCCTTCTGGCAAGTTCGTCGGCTGCGTCATTGCCCCGCTGACCGCTGTGTCCTTTGATCCATTGAATGGTTTTATTATTGAGGCTATATGATTGAGGCGTTGGTGGCACCCGTATATCAGCCCAGATTCAACAGTGTGACTAAGTTTAATAGGTTAATTTGTTTTAATGTTATTAAACAATACGTAGCTCAAACTTTTAATCCGAATTTCTACAGCTCACAACCGAAATGACAACCTTAAAACCGTTCTAAAACAGAATGCAAAAGTCGAACTTTCGTAATACGAATTGCGACTCTCACGTAACAATTCGAAAACAACAGACAATTCCAATTATGAAGTATGAAGGTGCTCAACGCTTTCAAAACTTCAACCCATTATTTTGTGTGCGGTGAAAAGTTTGAACGGTGTAGGCCGCCCGGGCAGTCGGAATGGATTCCGGTGGCGGTAACCGCGGCTGCATATGGCCAAATGGCCGCCGCCGCACTGCTTCAATGGATTATAAAATGTCATTCCTACTCAAATTCACTTCACAAAGGAGTAGTGCATCGAGTTTTTTCTCTTTGTTGACATTCACTTTGACAGCTACTCGTGCCAACTACAAAGCGACCGCTTTTGCTTTATTTGCTTTTTGAGTAGAGGATATATTAAATTGTCGATATTCCTCTTTGTTTTACACCCTCGAGTTATTAAAAAGAGGTGAATTGGAATTGTTTACGTTTTTTTGTTTTATTCTGTCTAACGCAGCGCTGATTCCAATTACGTTTCAACGTGATATTCTGAAAAAAAAGAAAATAAGTACCTACTAGCTGATTCTGAAAAACATTTTACGTACGTACAAAAGCTTTTTTATATAAAACCTGCTGGCTTAAAATCTTTTTAAATGAACATTTACTGCACATTAAATCTTTTGTAGTAAAAAGCTCCTCAAACTAAACCATGAAAAACAACGTTGGTAGTACAGCTATACGGCTAATAGCCGCTGTAGCCGCGCATCCGGCCAGTAGGTAGTAAACTTCTTTACTTTAATGTTACCCATTTAACCCTCAGTGGGGTAAAAAGCACTTTTAAACGAGTTGTTAACCTGTATACGTGATACTGTAATGCCTCGCAGCATGTAGGTATCTAGCATTCTTGACTTTAGTATATGATTAAACACACGTTTACGCTTTTGGGGAAAACAATTTTATTTAACCTTTCACATGAACTTCGCTTTATTTATTAGAAGTTTTCTTTAAAATATTTTCTCGAATAATTCTCTTCCGTGTTTTTAATTTTAATTTTGCTTTACGTCCGTCACCATCTAGGAATATGAGATGAAAGGCTTTAACAGAGAGCTTAACGTATTAGAACACGGAACGAATACCTACCTACTTACATATTTTTTCTTTTTAATTTCCTCTTTGATGGTACATCTGACGAAGTAGAGCACTACGTCATTTTTAACCGACTTCCAAAACTAGGAGTTTCTATATTCGTAGCGTATGTTTTTTTTTTGTTTTTCCACCGATTTCTCCATCAATTGAGGACCGATTTTGAAAATTCTTTTTTTTATTTGAAAGGGTATGCTCTCGAGGTGACCCCATATAAATTTTATTAACTTTGCTTGGATAGTTTTTGAGTTAGCTTCAATAATACGTTTTTTTTTCCCACTTAGTATGTGGATGATATCGTAAGTTCCTGTCATGTTTTTACTTTTTATAAAGTTTTCCTTTGCTTAGTAATCATATTAAAATGCCAGTGCCTAATGGGATTATGACATGGGTGCTATATATATTCTCCTGCAGAACGTACTACAGAACAAATGAAGCCCAATCATAGCTGCGTTGTCTTTTTATCTTTCGTCCGGTGAGCCTTTCTCTGGATTAACACAACCCTCGTTCAGACTTACGGTAATTAACATGCTTTGTTCGAGTTACATTGAACGAGAATATTCAGCAAAACCCATGTTCATGCATACACATTTCACCAAAAACATCAGGGTTAAAAATACGTCAAAAAACATTAACTTTATTCTCATAATCTGAATTCTCCATCAACGTTGGTACCCCTGCGAGTGTCATATTTAATTACGAAAGCTATTCCAAGACAGGTGGTAATTTCTGAAGAACAATAGCCAACTAATATCTTAAAAGGTTTTGCCGAGAAGCCTTGCCAACTCGATTGAGTCAACGCTTCTGAAATATGCAATTTTGTCACAGCCGCTCGGTCTCCCGACAACGTTTCAAACCAATTTATACCGTGATAAACTGTCTCTTGTTAAATTTTTGCTGTTATTAACTTTGTAATTGTTCATTTACGTAGTTATTTTAATCACTTAATGGCGGAATTGAGTAATTATAGCGCTTCATTCAGGTTCGGGAATAGATTACTGAGTGCAAGCTTGGTTTTACTGAGGGTTGGCAAGGTAGTTAAAGGAAGGGTAGTTAATCTCTAAATAATTTGTTTAAGGTGGATCCGCAGTGATAGCCCGCGAAATTCGAATTTTATTACGTTTATGCAATTTGCAGGTTAGTGTCAGGTTGCATCTTGATCAAAATATGATCGCGATTACAACAAATTATATCTACAAAATTATAATCATATCTAAGTTAGATTAGTTCCATGAGATTTTTTATTTGGGAACAAATGTAACTTAGAGAATTGTATTAATGATTATAATATTGTGAAAAAGAATTAATATCCCCATCCCCATTAATGTCTTAATATTATAAATGCGAAAGTAAGTTTGTTTGTTACGCCTTCACGCTAAAACGGCTGAACGGATTTGGATGAAATTTGGCACATATGTAGATGATGCCCTGGAAAAGAACATAGGATACTTTTTTTCCCACGGTATCGAGACTTATGCGGGTGAAATCGCGGGGCGCAGCTAGTGTCATATAATACTTGCTCAACAAGTTCTAGCAGCAAGTATCTAGTCTAGCCATTAGACTCTAATTGTCTCGATAATTTCTGCCTCGAATCACAATACTTTATAGGTACAACTTGTAAAATCAGTTTGTAAAATGATTTTATTTTTTTACTGAAAAGAGCAGAAGTGGTTGTGAATAAACTAAACGAGATCAAGTGGTGCAATTACTCCTTTGACCGATGCGTTGCGACCTACAATTTGCTAGGGAAATTGTTTGAAAAGCTCACCGCGGGTTCGTAACGAGGCGCGGAAAATAAACGGAGTTTGCAATGGACATTTATTTTACAAGTTATAAACGACACTTTTTTTTTGTTTTACTCTTGTCTCGGCACAAATTAGTTTATAATATCTATTACCTCTGTGGTAAAATAAGCCTAGATAATATAACTAGTACCTGGGTGACCGAGCTCTGTTCAAAATAAAGAATGCTCATTAAATAGTATAGGAAAGTTCATACTAATCCATGTATAGTACCTACTTATTCCATGCCGCCATGATAGTAGGTATTTACTAATTCTATGCTGCCATATCACTATTCTAATGTCATTATTCTCATGTCATTATTATTCATTATCTAGTTCTAAACTTTGGGCGACAGAGCTCTGCTCGGGTGAAAATACGGTGAATACGATTTTTCCCAGATATGAGACCTAGCTAGATCGATTTTCGCCCCCGTAAACCCCTACAGCGCAACTTTCATCGAAATCATTAGAGCCGTTTTCGAGAACGTGAGTAAATATATACAGCGTGGCGCTTTAATGGTGACTTAATTTAACACACGCATACGGATTAGCGTTTTCTTTTTATGAAAATATTTTAATTTCATTACACGTTATTATTTATCGATTTATTTTCAATTTTCTCAAATGGCATCTTGGTGCAAACTTTACTTAAAAACTGTAGCGCAGAGGTTATTTACCGGGATCACGGATCATAACATCGCATCAATCAAAATAAAACGAATAACGTGCAAAGAGAAGGCGAATTGAAGGAAAGGGAGAGCCCTATGTCGGCGACCGATTGAAAATTTAAATTTTTTAATTAACGAATTATTTATTCTTATTATATTTTTATGATTACTGGCCACTAGCCCTACCCGTGTGTTAAATTAATGTCGCCATTGTAACGGCACGTTGTATATAAATACACAAAAATATTGCTCATTTAATAGTATAGGATATAGCACACAAAGGTTTGGTAAAGAGGTCAAAACAAAACTAAAAACTTCAATTCAAAAAGAAAACGTGTAATTAACATACTCCCCGGACTCTTATTGCTTAAGTATTAATCCTCGGACAGTTCGACTTACAGAACCAAATACTGGTTTTGACTATTCCGTAATCAAGCACTCTTGGTCTGATTTAAGTTTCGCTTCAAGCTACAAGCACTTTCAAAAGCTTCCAGCGGTTGTGAAATCGAAAAGATGTGCTTGATTTAAATTAAAATCGAATAGCATTTGCATTTCAATACGTTTCCATGATTTTAATAAAAAAATCCGCTGAACTTAAGTTCAATTTTCTGAAGATTGAAATATACGAATATTGTAACTTTAATTTAAATCGTCTAAAGCCGGAACGAAGCAGACTTTGAGCTTTTGTAAAAGTTTTTAAAGGCGTAATTGACTTTGCATTTGTAAACCACTTGTTGAGTTATGCTTCTCTGGCTTTCGTGTTAAACTGGGTTATTTCTTTTGATTTGACAAACAGAGCGGTGGGAAAAATAATTATTTCATCTCATTAAAAATTCTTACAATAGATATAAAGATGCAGGATTTTTAAAGTCTAGATGAAATAATGAATAAAGCACCGTATGTTCGCAACGAATTAAAATAAAGTCTTAATAAACCTAAGCTAGGATGAGTATCAGAAACATCGAACTCGCTAGCCGATCCTATGCAATTAAACCCGTTATTCATCCCGAAACAATAAGGCCCTTTGTACACGGCATGGTTTCTTTACGGTACGGCGTATATGTACACCACGGCGTAGAAAAATCGTGTCTGTCAACAAGCGTCCATAGTGATCCATACAACACTAACGGCCGTCCCTACACACGGCGAATAAACCGTAGCTTTTCACGGCAAGAAAAACGTGTGAGTACAAAGTAACTTAAGGTTTCGGTCAGTCAGCCGTGAATGAGCCTCCAGCAGACTGTAAGCAAATGTTAAAATATTACAAGGTTCTGTTTGGTAAAGGGTTGCCCACATTGTTCTCATAATTCAATTAATAATCACCACATTTGAGCACGCTATTAGACGAATGAATTAAAAAAACAGTGGCACTCCGGGAGTGCCGACAAAAGTAAAAACTTGAAAAATTTGACTGTGCAGGAAATACTTTTAATGAGGTGTCGGTAACGGTGTCGCGAGTTCAATTGTTTTTCCCATCTCAAAAATGCCCAACGCGCATAAAGAAGTTTTCACTTCAATATTATTATCCTTCCTTAATATTATAAATGCGAAAGTAAGTTTGTTTGTTACGCCTTCACGCTAAAACGGCTGAACGGATTTGGATGAAATTTGGCACATATATAGATGATGCCCTGGAAAGAACATAGGATACTTTTTTTTTCCCCCGGGTCGAGACTTATGCGGATGAAATCACGGGGCACAGCTAGTAATATTATAAATGCGAAAGTATGTTTGTTACGCCTTCACGCTAAAACGGCTAAACGGATTTGGATGAAATTTGGCACATATATAGATGATGCCTTGGAAAAGAACATAGGATACTTTTTTTTTCCCACGGGATCGAGACTTATGCGGGTGAAACCGCGGGGCGCAACTAGTACATTGATAAACTTTAGAAGGATCTGTGTCTACATTTATTTACTTTATTTTCTTTCTATTCGGGGAGAGAGAAATAAGCATTATTCGTTTAATAAAAGTGTTTGTACATCACGTGGGTGCTTACAATCTGTCTTGGGGCTTTCAAATATTCTTAAAAGAACTCTGGACACATTAAATCAAAACTTTGCAGTACATATTCCTAAAATTGCGTTATTACAACGATTTATTTACATAGAGGAGCTCGTGGCTAAGTACTAACAGCCGCTCGGGTCGATCTGTCAGGTTAAGCTACGCTTGCCGGGGTTGGTCCGTGGATGGGTGACTATTTCTACATACCGAGACTCCTCCGTGCTTCGGAAAGCACGTTAAGCCGTTGGTCCCGGCTGTCATTCGTGGATCTTTGACAGTCGTTACGGGTCGTCAGAAGCCCAAAAGTCTGACAACCAGTCTTACCAAGGGGTATCGTATTACCCAGTTACTGGGTTGTGGAGGTCAGATAGGCAGCCGCTCCATGTAAAATACTGATATTCAGCTGCATCCGGTTAGACTGGAAGCCGACCCCAATATAGTTGGGAAAAGGCTAGGCAGAACGAACGAACGAACGATCTAACTTACGTATTTCAGAAAAAAACTCGATAGAAAATTGCACTCATGACTCCTACACTGATTGTCTACATAGCGGTTTTATTGAAGCTTAATGTGGCTTGTAACCCGGCTGTTATTACCCAACTGCCCCAGAAAGACGGTAATGTTTTTATTTGAAGTAGTACGAAGCCACGAGTAGCTTCATGCGGTATTCCCAGAGTAGAGGGGAAGTGGGGAAACTAACTTACGGGACAGTGAAACATGCAGGACATAATGAGGATCAATACGACACGCTGCACTCTCTGAATAGTCTCGCTTCGATGAAATAATCTGAAATAAGTATCGCCACTTGATTTAAAAATAAAATAAGTAGATAAGAGATGATTTTCCAAATGGCTGAACGAACCACAAATTAAACTTTAAAAAAATCAGAATCAACTATCTACATTAATATTTATCCCGATTGATTCCAACACTGATAAAATATTCCCATTTTGAATCCGCTCGTTTTTTCGACTTCATCCATCGCTTTTCCATTTGACGAGATGAATCTCGAGAGCTCCATATCTAAATAGTTCGTTTTAAACCGCCTGCCGTGTATTTCTTTGGTGCTTTTCAACTTCTCTGTAGATTTTGATGCGAAATAAAATATAATAAGGGTAATTTATCGAATAAAAGAAAAAATAAATCATTCTTTAAATTCGTGAAACTGGCTGGACCGACAAATTTGATACAATGAGAACAAGATTCGATCCATGTTATTACATACCAACCCACCTAGTACCACACACAGTGTAACAAAACTTTTGTCGAATATCTGTCGGGAACGACAGTATTTCAGCTTTCAGCCAGTGCGCCAATGTCACGGTTCTCTGGGTTCAACAATTCTAACTTCGGGATCCGATTATCTGGTTCATGTATTGTAGGATATTTTGTGCATTGGCATTTTATTTCGTGTAATGAAATGTTCTAAGACACTTTTACACGTCAATTATTTGGTTAATATTTTAGAACTAAATGGTGCCGGTATTTCTTCGCTGCCTGAGAAGAAATGTCGAAACAAACTCAAACTGACATCTCTTTTAAAGTCCAAACAAAATATTATGGTACACCTCCGCCTGATCATTCGGGGGATATAGGCGGTTATGTTATGTTATCTCATCATCTGTTACGACGCCTCATTGAGGTGGATAACAATTAAAATTCTATTGTGTCTCGTTAATGACAGTTGAAACGTTATGTTGTGTTATGTTATGTTATTATTTATTTATGAGAGTATAACAAATGCAGAGCCATTCTGATCTTTTGAAGAAAGAGCGATTGCAGTAGCGTAAATTAGTACCCAATAGATTTTAGTAACTAATGACCAAAATAATCTTCAGGTATATTTTTCATCACAGGAAATACTATCAAAATATGTTCGTCCTCATATCGATTACAAAAAAATCTGATAACCAAACGAAGATTTGCAATGACTTAATTCAAAATCTTCCCCTTTTGTAATCATTTTTTGCATTAACTTAAGTAAGCGCATAATACAATGTGTGATATAATCAATTTATAAATGATACAGTCCACCTTCCGTTATTATCTACTTAACTTATTACCGCCGTTATTACCTTCACAACGGCTTCTAATTACCCTATCTGAAATTAGATGACGAGATAATGTCATCATTACGCCCTACTGCCTGCACCGCACCGGAGGCTGCAAAGCGGATGCGAAGCGCCAGGAAATTGCAATTTGTCTCTGTATTGAAGGTATCGAAGTTCCTATTGAATATACAGTGCTAGTATTTATAATGTGCACATATCGAAATCAGGGAATCTATGCTTAATTTTATCGACGGAAAAAATATAAAAAGAAATCTGTATATTTTAAAAAAATCTCTTCTTTTTGGCGTCTTATTGAGAAAGATCAAGATTATTGTAAAAAATTATGAAAAAATAAACAGATATTTGAACATGTTTATTTTCAATTGAAAACAGATCTTTGCTGAAAAACATGTTTATTTTCAATTGAGGGTCGTTTTTTTTCCACAATTTTCATTTTATGAGGACGCCTAATTACTTCCAATTATTATGGAGTTTCTTTCATCGCGATAGATCATTTAGTTTAAAAGTTACACCGTTGAGGGACAATTTTTTTTTTAATATTTTTTCCGTCCATAAAATTAAGCATAGATTCCCCTCATTTCTAATATTTCTAGTAATGGAAGGATTTGGATATAATTCTATACTAATAATAAAGCTGAAACGTTAGTTTGTTTGTTTGTTTGATCGCGCTAATCTCTGGAACTATTAGTCGGATTTGAAAAATTCTTGTTGTATTTGATAGCCTAATTCTTGATCACGCTACGACCCTTAAGAGCCAAGCAAAAAGAAAAAAGTCGGAAATAAAACTAAGCGAAAACGTAGTAACGAAACAAGCTAGTGTAAATACAATTAGCAAAATACTTTATGTATGTTGAGATTTTTTTCCGATAGTTTAATTTACAGTTTTCAGTTGTTCAGTTAACTATGTTCCGCAACGTTATAATAGTTAAAAACACAGCTGTATAATATTCCAACCCTGGGCGTATGAGACACAAACAAAAAACTCTACAAAGTAAATTAGAACCACTTAAAATAAATGCTATTATCAGTTCCTCATTATACCGGGTTCCGATATCTCGTTTCAAAGTATATGCAAGCGTAAATTCTACTACAGTAACCATAGTTAATTTGGCAGTCGAGTCTAACAGAAATGCAAGGGATGCCGTCTGTCGAGCATCGGTCGAGCATAGCTGCATCAAATTATGAATACCGTATACCTACTTCGTTATACAATGTGTCTGATAAACCATAACCACAACCATTTTCGAGTAATTTGACATTTTAAATTTTAAAATGTATGAAATGAAAATACAAATTATCAAATGTCATTTGCTCGATTTTTTTTGACATTTGCATTAGAGTCAAAAGGGGTAATTTGGTTGTAAATGAAATCCCCTTAATGGATTGCCGACATATCACCAAAACTCTATATATCTATAATATTATATGTTTATGTATAAATTACAGGTGTGTGTCAGCACTTTCCCCTTTTCATAGTAGCCCGATGTATCCAATTAGTGTTCGGTAATCCATTTGAGCATTGTTCAATTTTAACGAAGCTTCAAGCTCGAATCATTCAATTTACTCACTATTTGCTGTTTATATTTTCGCTTTCGTGTATATTATTTTATAAACCATTTTAAAGGTAGCTCTTACCCCGGTAGGTTTAAAAGTCGTAAGAGCTTCTTACGCTCTACGCAGACTATCCAGGACAAACCATCCAAGGAGGGAAGCAAATTGTAGGAAGGGAAGCACCCGCGACTTCCCGACTTCCTTAAACCTGAGGAACTAAGGCCTACTGGGCTTGATCTGCAGTGGCTTATCTGGAAAGCTATCAATCGACAAAATATTTGTCGAAATGGGAGATTACTAATCCACCCAATACCCAGTACAAGTGCGGTGCTTCTGATCAGGCCATGCCCCATTTGCTGGAGTGCCCTAAGTGCCCGTTCACCTGCACCTCGGAAGACCTAACGAATGACAATGATGCCGCAATCAATGTGGCTACCTACTGGGCTCAAATAATATGAAAACAACAAAGAAAAGAAGATGAAGAATAAAATAACGCGGACCAAGTAAATTCTAGAATCAGTTGTTGTTCCCGGATAAGTTCTGTCAATTCTTGTTAAATCGTCGTTAATAATTCGCATTCGAAATGGTATAGCCAATAACTTGTTAATCATTTATACATCAGACGTTTGCCTATTACAAACATTGAAGGAGAATGTTAGTCTTTTCTATCGTATACGACAGCGATCACGTCAGCGGCGGCTGTCGCTGAAAATCAGCTCTGTCTCGCATGGGGTCGCAGCATTCATGCTGAGCGATGGCCGTTTTGCGTGGATGTGACGCATATTTTCCCTCAATTTGTTATTTACGTGTTTTTTTTATTCTTTCTTTGCGTCATGTTTACCGTAAATGAACGTATTTTCTTTCTTTTCTTTCTTATACATAAACTTGGTATTTACTCTTTCGAATCGAATAATTCGAGCACGACTTAGAATGTTTTATTTTTATAATGGCACATTATTAATATTGAACAATAAAGTTGTCTTTACAAAAGTTTTCGTCGAAATAAAATCTATCCAATACCCGAAAGCGATGCCGTATTCCAAACCTATTCCCATTAGAACTCGGACAAATACGATATAAATATACTCTTTTGGATCCACCGACGAGACGATGCACTGTGATATCGTATGTTAAACGTGTGTAAGTTACTCCCATGGCTCTTAACTATTCTCTAGAACACTTAGCCCTGCAGACTTAATTTAACTTGGACTACATGTTCCGAAGGCAAAGTTTTCAAGTTGTTCAAAAGCGTCTCAACAACTTTCGCGCCCCAAAAATGAAGCTTTAAGTCTGAGATGTTCCAGAAATTAGGTCGCTTCTATTAAAACTGAAGTTAGGGGTAGCTTTATGAAATGATGAAGTATCTCGTAATTTATACAGCAAGTTTACCTGTAAAATAGTTACTGGTTTAGCATGAGAATTTGTTATAGTTTCGTATAGAGTATAACTATGAAAGGAGACGAGGAAAAGAGTCCTATACCTGGAACTACACAGCCTTACTTAATTAAAAACGTACTAATTGAATACCTAAACATCGGTGGCAAACCGAATTCTAATCACTAACTTAACAGAAAACTTCAATTTTCTGGCAGTTTGTCGAGTACTTTAAGCGGCCATCTCAAATGTCCTTGCTTTTTAGTATTGATCGTCGAGTCGTTGTACTCCTTAAGTTCTGAGTTGACCTACACGATTACTGACTAATGCGTGCACTGACTGGACAGGTCCACTCAACTGGTTCTTTCCTCAAAATACCATCTCAGACACTAATCTGCATGGTCCTCATATGGCCTGACCAAGATTATGTCTGGACTTTAAAAGAGACTGTGACCTCTGAGTTTGTTTCGGTTTTTCTTCTCAGAGTAGTCAGATAGGCAACACTGAACCCATGTAGTTTTAAAACAATTTATTTTTGACGTGTTATTTATTTTGTTTTTTTCATTATATTTTCAAAGCACAACACAACACCTTCAACATTACTCAACCAGCTGTTTGCTTTTGTACCTACATAGCGAACCATAAAAATACCATACTACAATTTTACAAATAATGAAATCAGCTACCGTTAGTGAAATTCAACATTTCGAACAAATCATTGAAGTCCTCATCGGAGATGGAAAAGCTCATTTTAACATAAACGTGACAATATGTATCAAATCATCTGTAAACCTTCTTCATCTCGATGATTGATAACTGTAGGTGTGTAATAGTAATGAATTTCCATTTTTTTAATATTTAAATAAACTCGCGCTAGGCCACGATCTTAAATTGCTATCAAAACGAAAATTATCTTTAAAATTACTAATTACCGTTGAAGTAAATAGATAGACATCGGTGTTTTATATGTATTGATTTAGTTAGAAAACATACAATTCTCTCGTCAGTGAAACGTCAACATTGTATCAGGTGCTAAACTTCCCGCGACTGAGTGAGGGGCGTTGAAAGGTCTACCTTTATCGCCCCAAAAAAAATACCCCCGAAAACCCCAAACATGTTTTCTATTTCTACTCTAGTAGAAATAGTAAACATTTTTGTTCTACTACTTTTTGCCCGCGGCTTCAACTTCGTGGAGGTCCGAAATTATCGGGTTAAAAATAATCCTATATCGTAACCCAGGTCATGGTTTACCTGGGTGACAAATTTCATCAAAATCCGTTTAAGGCGTGAAAAGGTAGTAGACAGACAGACAGAGTTACTTTCGCATTTATAATATTAGTATGGATCAATGAATGTATATAAAGTCATGGCCCACCAGAAAAGCCACGAGACATTGTATCATATGGTATGAATTAGGGATGTTACGGAAGCCGTTTTACCGGAACCGGAATCGGAACCGGAACCGGAGTTGAAGGTGGAAATAGAAGAAAGATGTATTATGGGAAAGCTTAATAAAACAATTGAAATATATTTCAGTCCCTTTAATCAGTCAAATATTAGCGATAACATCCACAAACAAAACAATAAACTGAGACTTCGAGCGCGACACGCTCGCGCTCGAAGTCTCAGTTTATTGTTTTGTTAAAATAAACTAAAATTACACTGGCGACGAGTTAAAACTTGTTTGTACGCGCTCTAGTCACGTGCATCGCTGCGTTTCGAACTTCGGTATAACTCCGATTCAAAATTATCGGAACCCAAGTCGGAATTGGAGGTGTAAAATCAATCAGAAGTTCCGACCATTCGGAACCGGAACCGAAGCTCCGTAACATTCCTGGTATGAATAAATATTTGGTTTCCGATAAGCACCTACATAATTATGTAGATCATTCAAGACATTTTCCACATATAGTTTTACTTTATTACTAACTAGCTTCGGCCGACGACGTCGTCCGCTTGAAATTTCTTGTTCCCCTGTTCCACCCCGTCACATCGCATCGCCTGCCTACGCTTTTACTTCGTTTTCAAACCGTTTTCGTTATTTCTGACTCTTTTTTCTTTCTGCTCGGCTCCTACGGATCGTAGCGTGATGCTAAATAGCTTTACTCAGGAATAGGGCTATCAAATGCAAAAACAATTTTTGAAATCCAACAGGTAATTCCAAAGATAAACGCGTTCAAAGAAACAAACAAAGTATACATAAAGTGCAAATCAATAGAAACCCTGACCTTTCAGTGTTTAACTTTAAAACTAATTGCTGAACTTTACAGCCTTCACTTTGATTGAAACTTAATAAATTATGAAAGTGGAAACCTCACTCCGTATTATAGAAACGTGTACAAAGTGCTGTTTGAAAATTGTTAAATATTGACAGCTTATCAATTTCATTCCTAAAGGTTTCGTTTGTGGTATTAAAAGTTTTCATCGGCTGCACGATAGAGTTTACTAATTTATTTATAGCAGTACCCTACTTTCGTATTTGCCTTCAAAACTTAAGGGGACGATAGCTGACTTTTAATGATTTTATACTGAAGATGACGTCTAAACGAGTAGTGTTAGTGATTTGGAAAAAATATATGTTAAATTAGAGCATTTTTTAAATATTTTAATATAGGCATATTTTTGATTATGTTTATATTACATAGTGAAATTAATTTGTAAAGTTATGTCTAACGCGAATAAAAAACTGAGAATGACGCAAAATTCATCAAGCGTATTTTTCTGAAAACTTCATTATTTTAAAGATAATTAAATTACTATTTTTTTAGTATACGAGTTTTATTAAAATACCTTTTGTTTTACGTGTAATAAATTAATAATGCGTCTAATTTGGGACAGCGCTCCTTGATGGGCGAGTCCTATTACTGGCTGGACGTACGACGCGTTGCGTGAGCTCAGTACAGCACACGCAAGCTAACCATTCAAGGTCACCGTCATATATCTGCGTCTTAAACATTTATTTAATGACTATCTATAATACTACACAGAACACTTTTAAACCTGGATAGGAACATCCTGGATACATCTACCATAT
Organism: Agrochola lychnidis; assembly: GCA_963680765.1. Classification (NCBI taxonomy): domain Eukaryota; kingdom Metazoa; phylum Arthropoda; class Insecta; order Lepidoptera; family Noctuidae; genus Agrochola; species Agrochola lychnidis. The sequence continues at coordinate 7,185,762 of OY796848.1, forward strand.
GAAATAAAAAGTAACGCTGGGTTTTATTAAATTATCTGCCAAAAAAAGCCTTCACTAATCAAGAGGTGGCCATAAATATCAGCAAACAGTGAAAATAAATATCTACCAAAAACCAGAGGACTCCGCTTAAGCGCTCTCATTAAAGCAAATGAAGATAATGAGATAAAACGAAAGAGACAATAAAATCAGGGATCCTTGCCGAATGGCGTATAGCCATCGTTTTAATCCGACTCCACGCTCGTTCCGCAGACGCGGCTTACGAACGTATTTCGTTCATCACATTTATCTCATTCTAGAGGAAATTAATTAAATTAGATTTCTCGTAATTACGTATAATAGAGGAATGAGCTTTTTAGGAGATGGGTAGATATCAGAATCATGACTTTACGCAAGAAGCAGTGTAATATTCGTTAAATTAAAATAGTTTGAAAATGTTATTAACACTGCCCAATCTTCTAGCAATGAAATGAAATGAAATTTTATTTGCAAGAATTGTAGTACATTACAGTTGGTCGGGTTTTTTAACAAGTTCTAAAACAATTCGCTAAAACTAGCATGCAAAATTACATAAATAAAATAAGAAGCTAATAAAATTGGAACGTACATCATTCATTCAATCATTTGTCAAATTATAATAGTAAAATGTCAGTGTAAATCTTTAAAATTTAGGTACTCTTTCACAGAATAAAAAGATTTTTCTACGAGCCATTTGAATAACGCTGTTTTAAAACAATTGATTGGCAGTTCCCTATATGATTTGGGTAATTTATTATATATCCTTATAACCATTGGAAAGCAACTTCTGTGATATAAGTGGCTTTTCATTGGAAGAATAATTAGCCTGTCAGGATATCTTGTAATAAATGTAAGTGTCTCCAAGACGTTGAAATAATAATAATAATACTTTAACATATTGATGTCCACCAGAATTTTAATAAAATATAGCTTATAACTTTCATTTTCAGTGAACGCAATAAATCTATTGTGGGATAAAAATATCCAGCAGAAATACTCGAGCGATTTCATTCCCGTACGTTGTAGAAGGCCAAATATTTGAAACGGGTGTCCGTACTGTAACACGTAACAAGGTTCAAGGGGTATTGAAAAAATAATAAAAATCGAATGAAGATTTAACGAGAAATATCGGTCCATCCCTGCCGATAAAAAAATCGTGAATCCTTCTGATCCATGGAATCCTTCAGTCAATTTTCAATTTTATGTCTACCTTTATAAATAACTGACAAGTACTTCGACACATTGAAATTAAAACACGTTTCGAAATAGGTAGAAAAATATTTTTATCAGACTTTTTCGTTTTTCCTAGCGTCCTTCCTCGATACCGGAGCGAGTTTAAACGGTTTTTTTGTTAAAGTTAATAAAATTGCGGGCGAGGCTGTGCGGGAGGCGTGTAAGGTCGTTAGTTTACCTCTATTGCAGGTTGATGCTTTATTCGATTAGATAAATGAATACGTATACATTTTTTTACATTTCGGTTAGGTAAAAATATTGTGAAGTGAGTGCAGATTTGCTTGGTATTAGAATAGAGAAACCGTTTGTTTCAGTGTCATTTCAAAGAGGTTTTCGACAAAAGTCTGTAAAGAACTCTGAGTATTGGAATAAACCTAATCTACTTTTTGATTTTTTTTTTCAAAGTGACGACAATGAGCTCACAAAGAGAAACCGTAAAAAGGTGCTGAAAAGAATCTGCTTTCATATTTGCTTTTCATTTTTCTCTATAGCGTAATATCGGCGAATAAGCAGAAAAAAAAATCGGAGCACACTGTAAGAATGCGATCATAAGAGTAAATAAATATGTTCTCTATAACGTTGGCTAAAAGCCTCTAAAAAGGCGTAGTGATATGATATAGGAAGCTTCTAGCTATATCTTCTCGACTTTTAATTATTTAAATGAATTAACTAACTTAATGCGCGTAATAAACATTATCTTCTTATCTTGCACTTGACGTTCGCCGCGGGGTATCATCTAACCCCGTAATTAAATGTATAAAACAATGTTTACTTTCGGTGTCTATGGACATGTCAGCCGGAGGAATGAGGGACGTGTCGTGAGGAGGGTTTTGAATATAAATGTGTACTATCAAAGTATGGAGAGATCAAAGAAACGATGTGTGGATTGTGTGCAAGATTCGGCTGATATGGTACGGAAGTCACCCCCTTCGGAGATGGCGGCTAATTGGAAGACCAAGCCATGCTGCATCCACTCTTAATATGTCGGGGTAAGGTTCAGAGGATGATAATGAAGTATGCCAATGTTTATACAAGTTTTGTAAATATAGGATTAACTGTAAATAACATGGTGGTTTGTTAGCACTTAATTAAGTAAAAGCCGATATAAGCACTAAATATTTTATGCGAATAAACTAAAAGCTTTGTGAAATCATTTAATTGAGAGAACACACTGTACAGACACTGTTTGATCACAGTAAAATTGCAAATTGGGTTAATTATTTAACTGAAAGCTTGTTTTGTTTTAATTTTAGCACACAGGTAGCTGCAGGCTCTGAAGCCGAATTTAGTATTCAATATTAATTTTATATTCGAACACGATTTTACTTTTACAAACTTTTATTTAGTTCTACTTGTTACTGCGTTTGTGGTTGATTTTTACAAGCTAATGAATAGCTTCCTTTGAGTTAACCAATCAAGTTGAAATGAAGGTAAACTCGTTCTGTTTCGATGACAATAGGTACATATATTGGTAGAGATGACACGAGATGACGCATGACGCGAGATGATGCAGCAAATCGTATCGGTTGCTAGTTTTCTTTTAAAATTGGTATGCTTGGTTTTGATTACAAAACATAATCTTAATGATGACAGACAGCATTTTAATAAAAGCTTGATTTCAAAAGTTTTTTTTTTAATAGTGGGATTTTCTGGCAACATGAAAGCCTATTTAAATTCACGCAATTTTCATTATTTTATTTTCACTTTAGAGGAGAAAACCTGTATGAAAAGCTGACCCATCGCTGGAGCGCTACTCACGTAATTGGGGTCGATGTATAGCTACTCCAGGTTCTGCTTAGTCACTGACATCACTCATGAAGTGGCTAATGCCTTAGAATTTGCTCCCATTACATGCCTGCCCTTATTCCGTCAGTTACACTTTGGATATTAGAATTATTAAAGCTTATAATACCTACTTACTTATGTAAGTAATCTATACGTATTATAAATTAATGACGTTTTTCGTGTCTGTCTGTGTAGCCGCGTTGTTCTTCTAAACTACGCAACAGATTTTGACGAGGTTTCCACCATAATTTAAAGAATGTATACGTTATTATTTAACTTACATGTAATAAAAAATCTCTTCGTCAAGTTGAAAAAAAGTTAGTGAAGACGTTTGTTCCTCAATCACGCATAAACGGCTGAACGGATTTTGATAAAATCAGGTGCACAGTTACACCTCATCTTTAAGCAATTTGCATTGTAAGCATACTACACTGTGATGCAAAAATATTTTATTAAATATAAACACGGTTGGGACAAAATCAAAGGGTCACCGTCAGATATCTCGATTTAGAGCAAGCGATTTCCGAATGTACCTTCCTATAACAATATTATTAATCGATTTTCCGCTCCGCAATAATTCGGTGGTGAACCGCGACTAATTGGCTACGTATTGACAATGACATAATCGAATGTGAATTCACTGTTACTGACATGATTGGTCATCGTGTGAACGGGAAACTATTGCCGTCGTCTATTGTCACTCTTAAATAGTTATGCCTCATAGTCGCGGCTTTGCATGTTATAAGGAAAGGATTAGGCTTTTTAGTGCCTACATACGAATAGATTCATGGTTTTTAGGGTTCCATACCTTAAAAGGAACAAACGGAACCCTTATAGGATCACTAGTGTGTCTGTCTGTCTGTCACAGCCAATTTGCTCCGAATGTAATGGACCGATTAAGTTGAAAGGTACACATATGTATTTATGTGACCCAAATACGAACGAGTAACGTAAATAAATGAATTTTGATTATAGGGGTCACTTTTGGGAGCAAACAAGAAAATTGAAAAAAAAAAGTTTTGCTGGCAGTATCGTGTGACATATCAAATGAAAGGACTTGTTGCGAGAATCTTTAAAATGTTTTTTATATAATTTTAAAATAAACACTTAATTTAAAAAATTCGATGAAAATTGACCATTCCCTTATCTCCGAAACTACTGAACCAAAAATATTGAAAAAAATACATAACATGGCTCTTCTCACAGATTACAGGAAAATCTATAAGAAGTCTATAGTCTTAAAATAACACGGTAAATCTCTCAATATTGTGCGTACAAACTTACATTTGCAGTTGGAATGTATGGCAGAACATGTATTTCAACTACAATGTTAAGTTTGTATTTGGGATATATTCATCCCAACCACGGAACCCTTAATTGTGCGTAGTCCGACACGCACTTGGCCGGTTTTTTTTTTAAAGACGTTCTGAAGTCTAGTTCCGATCATAATCGAAACTTAAGCTTGGATGAAAACCTCAATCTGTTAACTCTAAAATTAAACGTTATAATTATTGAAAGGTGAGGTAACTTTATAACGCTGTCGTTTTGTTCACCAAGCAAGACATGCAAACGAACCTGAACAAGAGTTCGTTCGCAACACTATGGCGGATAAACGCAGAAGAAAATACATCACCTTTCTTAAAATAGAACCGCAGTAAAACAAGAGGTCGCAGAAAAAATTCGGAAGTGTGCCTACGAGTTAGAATCGCGGGGATAGTAATGTATCCCTTCTAGGTCAGATAGCTGCGATGTAGGCCACACACAAACACACCCCTACTTACACCCTCATGTACACCCATCCCTACTTTGAACAGTCACACAAACAAATGGAAATGACAGTGTTCAATGAAGACGGTTTTCCGCATAACATAAATTTATAGCCTTAAACAACTTATGGTGTTACTTTGTCGTTTATAAGCGGTATGTGGATATGAATTCGCCTGTGGGTTGTACGATTTCATGTGATCATTTTTGGAATGTGTGTGGAAAAGAGAAAGGGAGACCTTTGCCCAGCACTGGGCTAAATAGATAGATAGATTTGTAGAATGCACGGGAATGCACGGTTGCACAATTCTCTGGTTTTCTCACAAATCTTAATTTGCAAGCAAACAACAACTCACTCAAAGTTATAATTCCCATGTTAGCTGCGTGAATTCCGATTCAGTATAATTTATTTCAACATTTCCAATATCATCAAAAGTTCATTAGAGATTTAACTAAATGAGGCCCGACTAACTCACCGTTCATTACTGAATAAATTCCCCTCGTAATTGTAATAGCTCATACAAACAAATTGGTCTCATTAGCTAATAAAATGATAGTCGAATAATACCTGAACAGTGCGGTTAAAATACCAGAAATCCTATACATATATAATATTATAAATATGAAAGTTTGTAATGTATATGGATGTTTGTTACTCAATCACGAAAAAAAGGCGAACGGATTTGTATGAAATTTGGCACACAGATAGTTTATAACCTGGATTAACACATAGGATGACTTTTATATCTCGGTAGTACGTCACCGTGAGATAATTTCCGACATCCACGCGGACGAAGCCGCGGGCAAAAGCTAGTTACGTTCATAAATTGCCAGAAATTCGACATTTCATTATTAAACGTAGCAAGTTATTCAAGCTGCCCATTAAGACATGTCGTGTTATTAATTAATGCTACATTCGCAATTACTGCATTTTAATTAACTGTTGTTATATTCGTCCAATAAAAGTGGAATTTAATCTGATATTTTATACCCTTGTCCGGCTAGCACATGAATGTGAAATATTTTCGATATTGTGTTTTCTGCAAATAAAGAAAAAAGGTGGCGCTTTTTCAGTGAAACACAACTGAATTTTCATCTTATTTTTCTTCTACCTCGAATTCTACAAATTCCAACCGACGACAACACATTCGTTTTTTAAAATCTGCCATTTTCCGAACCTTTTGCTATTGTGCTATCAGAAAAATCCACCGGCATTTTCTACGTGCTTTTAACATTTGTATCCGGCGCCGTTAGTGGGAACATAGAAGCCGAACAGCTGCGTCAGCTTTGTCCCGGAACACGGGAACGAACTCTCGATAGTCCGCAACCAATAATAGGTACCGTGATGCGAATTCATCCGACATTTTAAAATGTTTTCGCTCTTTTCGGCAGTACTGTGATTCGAAAGGAAACGGTACAAATTACACTCGAAATGTAGATTAGGAACAGTCTTATTTGCCCAAAAATATGAAAAATCATGTTTGTTATAAAAGTGTTCCTAAATAAAATGTTGTTGCTAAAAGAGGCATTTTAAAAGCAAGCCTTCAAATTATTATTATACTTCAAATGTGATAAATCGATCAACGTTGACACGACTGCATTAACTAAAGTGCCATATAGCCCAGTTCGTCTCGACGGCTGGCTCAAACAATGTCTCGAGATGACAATGGAGTTACTTAGATTGTGTGAGGAGTCGCGTGTGAGTTACGTGATTGCTCGCAGGTTGTGTTTGGGGTGAATTGCACTGACGTGGCCGACACCCAAACAGTAGAGCAATGCATACAATGGCCCATCTTGTCACACTATCGATTACTCTATCGTTGCTAACTTTGCACTAACTCTATCAACTACTAAGTTTAACGGAGTGATTGAAACTGGTTTGCACGACAGTAAATAAACTTAGCTTATCATATTGAGACAAAGTCAGTGTTGCGCGTCTTCGTCGTCTTAAAGATCCGTAAGCCAGTTCAAAGCAAATTCCATCGTAGTTAATAGTTATCCAGCAACTAATAATATCTCGAATGCAAGCATAATTATTACGTTTAACCTCCTAAAGTTTTAAGGTACCTAATAATTATTAGGTAATAATGTTTTATGATATTTATTTCAAATTAAAAAACTGCCAAAATCACAAAGTATTACGTTGTTTTAGTAGTAATTACTTCGTGGCAAAACAATTCGGCAAAAATATGTTAATGACTTACAATAATAGTTTTCATACCCCATTTTGATTCAGGATAAATCAGACAAAAACTTATTGCCTATACAGCGAACTCTAGAGACTAAAGATTCATCTCAGAAAGGCTGACTTTGCCAAAAATCAATTGGTTACGCAGTTCACATCCCCAACGTCAACAAGTACCCTATAGAACCCCTCGCGGGGGACAGTGGGGGTCGGGGGTCGGGATAGCCCCCTCTAGGAGGGGTGAGATTCAACTGGTGCAATGCGGTGTACCCTACCTCCCCTGCGTTGTTTTTGCCATTGTCCGTGGAGCATTTGGCGCGCCTTGCGCTTATTTCGTTACGTTTGTTTTGCTGCATCGTCTTTAACTGCTTTCTGTAACTATTGTACTTTTTGCGCTTGTTTTAATAAGTTCTTGTCGCTGGACCGTTACTGTTATTAACAGGTACGTGCCCTAACAGTTTCTTTTACTCCGTGTGACAGAAATTGACGTAGTGTTCATACACAGGTCATTGACCGGCAAATCAATAAGATCAAAAACAATTGCAATCCTTGCCAGACTAGCTAAAACTAAGTTGCTTAAAATTCTCCCCACAGCTTTGGTAAAATTAAACGGTCAGTTAGAATAAAATTATACGATCGACTGGTTTAATTTCCGTTCTGACGCGACAAAATGTCACGGTCAAACGTACGTAGCCCCAATAAGATTAGCTCGTTAAGCTTGACGTCACCTAAATCTTGCACGTTTCCTCTAATGTGACCGTTTCTCGGCCGTTGGTACATATATCAAGTTATTAACCAGGAATAAAGGAGTAGAGCTGACGTTTTAATTATAAAGTTTTATCCGCTAAAGTTTAATACTCTCGCGAATTTGTGGGTTTCAAAGTCTGTGGAGTTTGCTAGAAAGACTTCTTGATATAATCAACCGGTTGCATGCTTTTAGAGAAGAGTTTACGCAACATGATTACTCTTCAAAATACAAGAACGTGACCCACTGAACATTATTTTTGTCAAAACTTTTGTTTTTATTCGACACTTCTGTTGGGTTCTCAATTTATTTTTATTTGTTACAGTTGACGTAATTTTTTTTATCTTGTCTCTTCTACTAGTACTTCTTCTACAAGATTTCACTAACCCATCGAAGTCCCGAGTGGGTTAACATACCGACCTAACTAATACCGGCGCCACTGAAAAGTCTGCTCCCATGTAAAAGTTACCCCCACAGCGTTGTATAGCGGGGTATAGATCCGATAAAACGATAGTATTTCAGTGAAACTTGTGAGCAAATGCAGCGCAAACCGCCTATGAGCCTAACGAACCAGGAGGACAACCACCATTGTTGGCCGTTGGTCAGTCTCGATGAACGCAACATAGAATAAATTGAGTTGGAGTGAATTAGCGTTTGTATTTCGTTGGTGTAACATTTTTTTTTAAATCGATTCATTTCTATTGAGTTTCTCCAATCGTATTCGTTTTATTTACCAACACACTTTTATTGTTTACGTTTCTCTGTTTGAGTTTAAATGTTTGTTCTTTTTATTGCCTTCTAAACCTTTCATACATAATACGTGAGCAATGTTCGCACAAAAGAGTACCAAAGTGGATTTGTTAATAGAGTAATCTCAAGCAATTTTCGACTTTTTGAAAGGAATTTACTTAATACACTTCATTGCTCAAATTTTCCTGCTAGGAAATCAGTAACCGATGATAAAATAATTACAATATATTTTTTAAGTCACCGCGTTTGTAATCTGGTAAAAAATATCAAGTACAAACCCATTTTGTTTACCAGTTTGATAATTAAAACGAAAGTTATATATACGAGCAACTTGTTTGGCTCAAGAACCACTAAGATGCTCTTATTTTCGAAGCCCCGTTGCGCTGTTGCTTTTAATCTATAAGTACCAGCACAGAAAATAGTGGAAAGAAGGTTCACTGCGCAATAACAAACTCAGACCGACGCGTAGTATTCCGTTCGGAACGTGAATAAGGGCGCCGCTCCACAGCAGCCCACTGATGAGCTACGCACGTACGCACGCACGTGTACTTAACTTCGCTTTGTATGAACAAGATGTAGGCGGAATCGTTCACTGTGACTCACGGTCACGCTACGCCCGAATAAGTGGCTGGCTAACAAATGAACCGCGCAGCTAATTTGGCAAACCTCCGTGCACATTCTACCTTTATCTATATCTTTCTGTATATTGATACAGAGATATTTAGACAGATGCGAAAAAGAACTTTAATACACAAGAATTAATGTCGTTTTCCGCATTTGTCTATGTAATCGCGTTTTTCTTCTAAACTACGCAATGGATTTGGATGCGGCTTTGACCATCATTTAGAGAATTTGTTTCGAAAGGTTTACCTGTATTATCGGCCTCGGCCTCACTCCTGCGCAGAATAAGAGGCAGTCACAATAGTATCCTGAAGGCTGTGGCGGCAGATACTTCCTCTGCCATAATAAGGCAATTTGTGAGAAGACTCATACCATAGTTAGACTATTTATTATTTTGTTATTTTTTATTGGGTCTAGATGTTGGGTAGTCTTCTCACAAATTCGTCTTTAGTTTTAAATTACTAACAATAGTGGTTTAAGTGCATACATGTTACTAACAATTTATAGATCTTTTTGTTATCCGAAATTAAATGATTTTATTTATTATACTTTAATACTAAACTTACATAAAATAAAGAAATATCGATGTATTGTCGAGTCATTAAACCGTGCGAAACAGAGGCGTGAGGGTAGTAATATTATAGCTAAGATAGAAATTAAAATGCACAAGTCTTCAAATGCAGTTTTGTTTAGCTTGGAAAACTGTCTTACGTAGCAGTGGACTGATTGAATGGAAGTTTGTATGTAGTTCAGAGGTTCAACAAACTAAAGACTCACGTGCATCTATAGTAGCTTAGCATTGGAAATAAGACTTCTGCAAAGTTATTCTTGTTCAGTTTCATTTTGTTGAGTGCCTAAGCTGTGCAGAGCGGCTTACGACCGGATTCTCTCAAATGTTCATCTATTATTTCGGGGCATTAGTACTAGGAGATTTTACTCGTGTATATTGCTTTGCATTGACTTCTCTCTTATTGGCATGAACTAATTATGAAGAACAGGGATGATGACAAAAAAAAAAATAAGCCGTCGCGGGAAGCCTGGCAGATGTGAAACATCGAAATTATTATGTACAGGTAATATGCATAAAAGAATAGTTTACGACAGGAAATAAATATGGCGACTGTTGGCGTGTTGGCGTGTTGGCTGTTAGCGCCAACAGTCGGTCTGACCAGCCACTACAGATGTTTCATATCAAAAATAGTTTTTATCCATCAGGTAGATTATTAAAAAATATTAGACCCGTATTTTTTCTTTTTTTACGTAATCAAAAGATTATGGCAATACATTGAGTTAAAACGTGGCATGACGTCACGGCTTGGTATAATTTAAACTGAGTTGTGACGTAGCGAGCCCCCACTCCCCAACTTTAATACGTTTTATCTAGGTATTTTTTTATTAATATGATAAAGCAAAAAATACGTGTCTAATATTTTTTTATTATCTGCCTGACGGACTAAGTGAAGAAATTCTTCATTTTTACTCAGGCATCACTTTCAGGCCAGGTGAACATTCAATCATCTCCACTGGTGAAGATTATTTTAATCCACCCCATCTTGCCAGCTTATGTGTTATACCTATCTTAAATCGATACCGTCTTAGGTGTAAAATCGCCAACGGATCAGTTAAATAGGGCGCAAACCAATCGCAATTTATCGGACCGTCCTAACCCGTATAACTAAGTTTTTACTATCGGGAAAATCTTATTTGCGCGATCGGAAATTCGCTTCATTTCCGAACTTTTTTTCGCTGCTCAGGTAGATAAATTTTATTAGCACGGTTATTAGGTTTTACTTTTTAAATGGATTGATTTATATAGGGTATCATTGTAGTAGTGGGTGCTTGCGAACAGGCACATGACACACGTATGAGAAGCTGAGCAAACGATCGATAGTACGGCAGTCTCAGTTACACCGGGACGTCCGCTTTCGAACCCAAACCCTGTGATATTGACTTGGCTGATTTCGTCTATCTGCTATACGGATATTTGTTTTATCACATTATATAATAGGTGTGGGCGTTATTTAACGTCACTAGTTACAATAACTGGCTACGGAACATGTAGCCGAATAACTAGTTTCAAGTCACATAAACACGTGATTTTTGTAACTAGTTACATCACAATACAGTGATCGAATGAAAAGAGTGAAACGAAACAAAAGTACGTTGCGACGTGTGTTGTTTCTTTCGCGCGTAATAATTTTAGTATTACGTTAATAACGTAATGTAGCTGCAAAAGCTTGTGATATGTAACGTATTACGTAGGTAATCATTTTATATTTTCGTTTTGCAAATAACTGTAACAAATCGATAGAATCACCATGTTGAATCACTTACGAATTTGAAAAAGAACTAGTTACTAAAATCACTAGTTTTCAAAACCGGTGACGTCCTCGAAGTCATCACTAGTTACGTTACGTTTCGCGAAAATCACGTAACGACCCACCCCTATTATATAACTCCTTGTTAAGAAAGTAATATTTGGAGTTTAACTACATGAACTGTATTTGTAAACTGTAACGACATTGTAGAAAACAGTTGCTTGAAATGTAAACTGTATAAAGCGATAAACTTGAATCTTTCCAGCAGTAAGAAGTGACAACAAAGTCCCATGTAATAGGGAGCAAGCCTATTGCCATCTACCGGGCACTACGGGTAGTTAGGTAGGTAGGTTTTGATGTTTTATATGTTTTGATTAATATGAGTGACGAAGTGTTCCTCGTACTTTTATAGCATGCATAACCGTTTTCCTAAGTGTACCTATGTTATATTTGTTAATAACTAGGTATATAATGTAACTAAACAAAAGCGTTGATATTTGATAAAGGTTTTGACGGGGCTTCTTTTAACGCATCCAATTTCACTTGTGTTCGGGTAGGCCGTATCTTTATACTGCTATGTTAACGTAGGTATTTATTATTTACTAATTGTTTTATCAACTTGTTTATTACATTTATAACGAAAAACTCAAAGTTTTTATAGATATTAAAGTCAAAGTCAAATAATTTATTTCAATTAGGCACATAAAAGGCACTTTTGCACGTCAAAATTTACAAAAAAGAATAATTGTTTCTAGTCGCCCCTTCCAAAAGGTAGAAATTCCACCGTTACTTTTTTAAAATGTTTTACAATATTTTGTATACATCAATTAATTATAATTATATGTGAAGACGATTAGAAAATCATGTAGATCTGTAGGTAATGAAAAATAACAAAACCAGCTTGTTATGTCTATATTATGTGATCGTTAAGTGTTTATTAAAGTCTGAATGCCACAGCTAGTAGCAATTAAACAGTCTTGAAGCAAACACCCATTTTAAATTATCAAATTCTTGCTAAGCAAACATCAACCTTAACCTCAAGAACACAGCTTTTAAACACTGGTTTAAATCCGTATATTTTTTTAATGGTGTTAAGTTTTGGTTCCCAAATTCTTAATTTTTATAAGAAAAGATATTAATCTCAGCACGTTTATTATCGACTACGCCGTAGCAAACATGATAAATTACTACACCGATCTTGTAACGTACAAAGCTTAAGTGCCTAAGCACACTATACCGAAGATACGCGACTGAATTTCGGCGTGATGGCCTCTGCAATGCTATTTCAATTACTAGCAACATATTTGCAGAAATTAGGTCACGTTTTGGCGTACAACCGAATTTCGGTCGGGCGTAAGTTCGGTGGCAACGTATTCTATATAGCAACACACTATACACCGCGGAAGTTCGGTTCGATTCGAACGTTGAAACTATCTTGTAGAATTCAATGGGTGCACCTAAAATTCTTTCTTGTATTTGTTCTCTTCTAAAGCCTCTGCAATCGCTATTACTGTAAAATTATCCATTTTTATAGACTACTCGTCACGACACCACGACGGCGCTCGAGACACTGAATTTACAACCGAATTTCTGTCGCGTAATTTCTGCGCTTATGGTGTGTCATATCAGCCGAATAGTTCGGAACGTAAAATCAGCCGAAAAATGAAATCATCATTCGTTTTTGAAAAGACAAAATAGTTTGCGCTAACTACATTCAGTTTTCTTTATGTATTTCTGTTTGAACTTTTTACTTCTCTTAGCTACGGCCATGGGCTCCTATATATAAAGACTCACCCCTTAGTGATGAGTTTCATGATCCGAGAGGCACTGGTTCGCTGATTATGAATTGACTTCCCCGCTGACTTTTAAGTGACTGCCCTGCTGACTGCAATGTTACTGCCACCATGCTGGATTACTGCAATCTCACTGCCACGTTGACTGTGATATTGCCATGAATATCTAAAACAAAAAAAAGAGGGACCACTCACTATCGTGTACAGCATTTCTATTTTGTTAATGCCCCTTGGGAATCATCGCATTTCCGAATACAAACGAATGCAAATTTCCATGTCCATCGATTGTTAGATATATCTTGTATAATAATTTGAATTCAGAACTAAGTAGTCTATTGTTGTTTTGATTTTCGTGTGAATTATATAGAGCTGTAAAGCTATTTTCCTATCAGTCGTGCCTGCGACTTTAGCAGCTTTCCTACCATTTTTTAAATAAATTACATTAATTAAAAGAGTATTAACAACTCTAATACTTCCAAGTCGATTGAGAGCATCCAATCTGCACCAAGTGCAAAGGGCAACTGATAGAAATCCGACGACTGACTACATACGAGGTTTGCCAAGGGACATTAAGAACATAGTTGTACTGTATGTTACAACGTATAAAGTCAAAAATATAATGACTTTCGCGTAATAATATTGGTTAGTAACGTGCAGGAATAGGACCGCGTCACATCATGCGCAACAGTCAAACGATCAGCCACTGCGCCAACCAGCGTGATTATGCAAATATACGTAAACATATTCACATATCTAAACGCCGCCATAGCTTCGCCGATCCAGAATAATGTCGCTGCATGGACGCTTACATAAATCAGTTTATTTGACAGGCTCCGGCGATGCGATAGCGTTCTCTCCAAAATATTTGCGAACGGCACATTTGACAATTTGCATTTATTAAAATAAACCCCACCGTTTTATTTGAACACGTTGATTCGATCATCGAATGTTTATTGTGTTAACAATGAGGTAAATAAATATTGCTTTGTCACATTAAAGTGGTAGGAAATTAAATTTCGTTGTCATCTCGTTTAATATTAAACACACAATTGTTACTGCAGTATTGGTTTTATATACTTTGATGACAAGTGTATAGTATTTTACTGGGAACATTGATTAAAATGGAGCGATCGATGTTTTCAATTTAATTTGTTTTCGGATTATTTATTATGCATTTACGCATCATCAACGCGAATTCTTCGCGGCGTTTACGTACGGTCTAACGGTATCTACGTAGCGCCTGCACTGGCAATCACTCTAAGCCTATTGTAATGTGGCTTCATCTTGTAAATTCAGCTTAGCTGTTACGTAGCACTTGTCGCACTTTTCATTTCTAATAAAATGGTATTTTAATAATATTTTTGATTTAGAAACAAAATCAAAATATTTTATTTCACATAAACCTACAAGGGCACTTATGAAACGTCAGAAGCTAGGTGCACGGTTCCAATTGGTTGTTTCCTATGGAGAAGAGCCGGCAAGAAACTCCACGGTTACTCTTTTAAAAACAATTGGCTTTTACAATACTTTCATATAACAGTGTTTCTAGGTATGGGAGGACAGTGTAGGTCTTTCAATAAGTACCAAGTACTTAACAAAATAGAAAATGGTCAACAGGTCTACAATCCACTAAGCCTACAGCGTTCTCACATTTACAAAATATGTAGAAAAGAATCTATACAAAAAAAAAAAAGTAAAAAACCTATTTTAATAAAACGCAATTATATGATTGCTATTACAACTGTAATCAATCTGAATAATTATCATGTTCACAAAAGTCACTAAAAAGATGAAATTAAATCGTAGGACTAAACTCAAAAAACATACTTCTGGAACTACGTTCCTTGGTAGACGCAACTTTCCTAAAGATATACATGGGTACGCCGTCTACAATAACTCTAGCCTGCTCAAGAGTTAACAACTCGTTCAGTAAAACTTCCCCAGACTGATTCATCTTCGCGATCATGTCGGAATCCTAGACTAACTCTTAACAAGCCAAAAACTTGGATATTAAACTAGAACGAAGAACGCAGACGACTCACTCACAATTGTTTATTATTCAGAGGCTCATCGCGACAACTAAGTACCCTCCAAGGCTCAAGCTAAGTAATAACAGGAATGCAAGCAGTGCCACAGGTTGCTCACGCCACAGGTTGCCTTTTGCCTGTTATTAACGAACCCAAAATAACTCTTAGCAAACCCCCTTCTCCCTCAAACTGGGGTGATGTACGACCTCCAGCGTATTACGGGGGAGCTTTGAATTACTGGTTTTCACATAGTACAAATGGCAGCTCTCGTTCGAGCAGAAAATATTAAGTAGGTAGAGGTGAAAGGGCTCTTTTTGTTAGCCAATTTAGTCCCACTCCTGGGTAAGGGCATCCGTTACTGCTTCTATTACTCGGTTTTAAAGATTTTTCCTTAAATACAGGGGCGATCGCGCTACGCTTTTAAATTATTGTAGTAATTGATAAGAGTGTTTTCAATTACTAGAATTTTAATGAACACAATAGGATACACAACTACGAACGATACAACCTATCTAAATAATTCTGTGTTTTGTACTTGAAATAAATAATAAACAACAGTGCCTACGACCTACAGGTTTATAACGGATTAAAGCACTAATAAGCTTGAAATACGAAAGCGTGCAATGTTAATATGGAGTTAGCGTGCCAGTAAAACTTCGCCTCGTACCAACTACACAAATGTCCTTCGTTTTTGTTTTTAATATACGTATATTGGCTTTGAATACCTTCCTCTGAATGGAAACCAAACCAAAGTTTTCATGCGAAAGAAATTTTAGAAATCCAAAACGTTTCAATGCAGAAAAATTGCCCATCAAAAAATGTAACATTACACCCACACACACCCCCTCACACTCATACACACACCCCCCTCCACACACTACACATACATATACACACACATACACCGAGAGCTGCTAAATTAATATTTATTTTATTTATTTTTTATGTTTTTATAATCTCTATTTAACCTCATCACTGTAATGGTACCAACTAAAGGAAGAGTGAGACAGGTCCGACACAAGTACTATTGTAACTTACTGGGGCTGCCTCAATTTAGGTATGGAACAATGTTTTAGTTGAAATAAGTATTTTTGATTTTTTTTTATTGGATTTCCTATTTACCTAGTCATTTACATTGTTCCGCCTACATACATACATACATAATCTCACGTATTCCTCCAATGGGGGTAGGCAGAAACTTTAGAACGCTACCTGCTACGCTCTTTACATACTCCTTTTGCTCCGTTTACGTTCATACATCTGGTCATACACGCACGCCTACATTTACTATTTAAAAAGTGTATTAAACACGTCTTTGTTTTCAACAATTCATTTGATTGAATTAAATGTTTCTAAAAACAATGATAAGTAGCTACATAGGACTTTAGTGTACCATAAATTGCAAATGACATTTAAAAGAATCGATACTCTGTCGGTTTATCGAAAGCTTTTAAAAGAGTTGAATAAAAATATCGTTATTCAATTTTATTCCACAGAAGCAATAAAGTGCTATCAACTTAATTCCCCTTTTTGGCGAGGAGGCGATACTCAGTGAAGCGCCGTAAAGAATTCTTGGCACTAGAAATGCCCGCATAGTGCCATTTAGTTCAGACATCGTCGTCACAGCTATCTACATACATACAAGATGATGCAATTTCTTTACACGAGTTCTTTCTTCGGGTACGATAGACTGTTGGATCTATTTGGTTTAAGATGCTTTCAATAGATTACCGACACGTCGACACGTTGGGCCGATAGGTGGCCCATACATTTGTTTTCCATGTACCTTTTAAAATGGGATTTATCGCAACAAATGTTGGCACCTGAAACACATTGTAAAATTATAATGTATTTTTTGTGACGTGCATTGCACAAACAAAGCACCCGAGTTCAATTTATGATCTTGCGTGAAGAAGCTAAGCCATATTCCACATTCTAATCAGCCCCATTAATATATCAGTCGCGAAAGATTTTCCTATAAGAGAATAGTATAAACACGTGCTTTTGTTCTTTTGCAGGTTACACCGAGGAGCAGCCTTCCACGCAGTTCACCGCCCAGCTTCCGAGTGAGGTGAGCCCGGCCCCCGCCGGCCCCGCCCCCGCTCCTCAGCCGGCGCTTCAGCCTCTATCCTATGCCCTTCTGCAACTCTCCGCCTCCGACTCGACAGACCCGCCCTTCCTCCAGGTTCAGCTCCAGTCTTCGCCTGTCTCCTCCCCTCCCCCGCCACCGGCGAGCGGCAAGTCCATCTCCATGTGCTACACCAGCACTGGCGCCATCCTCTCTCTGCCACCCAAGAAGAAAGACATCTACCGCCCGTACTGCCTTGTGGACCGCGCAGCACACCTCAATAGACCCGAGGAAGATCTCAATGCGGCGCATGCGATCCTCGACCTCAGTCAGCATGTGTTCTTGTCGCCGCGTGTGGTGGAGCCAGCGCCGCCCGCGCCACCCCCGCCTCCCTCACCACCCGAGGCGCAGCCACCCCCGCCACCCCCCGCACCGTCACCACCACCACCGCCACCGCTACCACCGTCACCTGAACAACCTGCACAAGAGTCCACCACTGAACGACCGCGAGAAACTATTGCATACACATATGACGCGTTCTTCGTAAGTGATGGCCGATCTAAACGTAGAAACTATGCAAATGCGCCGGTTGAGACGGTTCCACCGCCGGAACCCAAATCGAAGTATACGTGCAGTGAATGTGGCAAGCGGTACGCGACCTCATCGAACTTGTCGCGGCACAAGCAGACGCACCGCAGTCTGGACTCGGTGTCGGCGAAGCGCTGCGGCGAGTGCGGCAAGGCGTACGTGTCCATGCCGGCGCTGGCCATGCACGTGCTCACACATCAACTATCACACGTGTGCGGCGTATGCGGGAAGTTATTCTCGCGACCATGGCTGTTGCAAGGCCACCTGCGTTCTCACACGGGAGAAAAGCCTTACGGCTGCGCACACTGCGGCAAAGCTTTTGCAGATCGATCGAATTTGCGCGCACACATGCAGACACACTCAGCGGACAAAAACTTTGAGTGCACTCGATGTCACAAGACGTTTGCCCTCAAGAGCTACCTCAACAAACACCAAGAGTCGGCGTGCGTGCGCGACGACGAAGACGAATCGCCGTCGCCCGAGCCGGCCGCGCCCGTCTCCGCGTCCGGCTAGGGGCGACACAAGCCGACACAACTAGGGACCGTAACCACCGCCGAATGGTTTACACGTAAACGTAAAGTATTAATATGAATTTAGCTTGTTAACGTAATATATAAATTTACAATATGAAACAGGAGCGAGCGCGTCGGGCGAGCGCGCCTGCACGCGCGCCGGACGCGCCGCGACACAATCGAGCAACGTTTCGCATACAACGAATCACGTACGACCCCGTAGAGCCGCGGCCAACGCGGCCGCAGGCCGTAGCGTCACACGTCCCGATAGCGGTTAACTTAATATTAAATATGTATATAGTCGTCGATAAAATATACCCTTATATACATAGATGTATTGAAATATGAATGAAAACTAATATCTTTTGTAGGTGATTTTTACAACCGCAAAGTAGGTTAGAGAGTATTAGGGTGTAAGTTTAGCGTCGAGATGCGAGAGCCGAGCGCCGAGGTCGTGGGTGGAGGGTAGCCTCCTCCGTCTCGGTGAGGAACTTGCCAAAACTTTCCGTCCGAAGCTCCGCACACACGCCGCCGCAGCGCCGCAGCGCAGCGCGGGCCCGCGACAGTGCCTTACCTCTCGCCCCGCCGCCATCCCTCCCCCGCACGCACGCACGCAACGCACCCCTCATTTCTTTACACATTTATAAAAATATTTAAAGTAAACCTGTACGCAGTCTAAAAAATTTTAAACCGTCTTATTGTTGCGATTTTTTAAAACAACAATCCGTTTCTTTGTCTATGCATACGTAAACTTAACAATGTTAGTACAACGTTTCGTCCAGTCAACTTTAGTACCTGCAAAATCATGAATATAGTGATTCAGTGAAAGTGTAATTTAAAAGATAAGCTCGTAGCATGGTGTCGGTGTGTCGGGGGCGCGTGAAAGGCGCGGGCGGGGGGCGGTCGCCCTGTGGCGGCGACAGGGCAGGGCCGCGCGCCACAGCCTGCAAGCCTTTAGTCGAGCGTGTGTCTTTAGGTGACAAGTCAAATGTAACTGGCAATAAACTAACTTAGCTTAAGGTAGTATTAACGTAGGTTAACGAGGCGAGCACGAGGTGCTCGGTCAGAAATGGGTATTCGAAAAGCAATAATAATGTAGGCATAAAGTCGCGCACCGCTGTCAAATAGACGCAGCAGACTATTCTATTAACCCTATAGCGCTCTGTAGTTGTTAGCTGTCCCTATGGTCGGCCCCACGGGCGCTACTTCGACGTGCGTACGAAAGTAATGCGCTATAAACCGCGAGTTCTAGGAAATGTAGCAGCTAGTGTGTAGTGAGTTCATTTGGCAGTTCCAAGTTCCGCCCGCGGGTCCGATGCCCTCCCTAGTCTATTAGTTAGTGCCTCGAGTCAATTCGTCGTTGGTGTTTCTTTGAACCCAGTCAATTAAAATATCTTTGCAAAGAGTTCCTCTATTATAACAAACCATTTTGGGAATTCCATTATGAAAACTATCAAATAACTTTTTAGAATACTTTTAGTTGTGTGAAAAAACTGTTAATGGTTATAATATCTTCTGTGGCGATTTAAGTAAGTCTGTAATAAAAGCAATGGTTGCGTTTAAACCACTCAATTGTACCTAAAAAACAAATTAATTGTAGAAGTGCGTATAAAATATTTTTACGTCAGAATAACCAAAATTTGTTTTTTAAATGTGGCGTTCGTAAGGAGTTTTGCAGTAAATCTGTTTTAGTTTATTAGTCAGTGTTGACAAGTTTATTGAAAATGATGTACGAATATTTTTAGTAACGATCACATATACACGACAGGACTGCCCGTGGAGGCACTAAACTGAACACTAGTCATTATATTCCTTATCCAAGTACATACTCCTACTAGTAGCTGTAGTGCCACATTATATCTACCTACTTTCTTAGATACTATAGTTCTCTTCCCTTCGTAATAAATTAACCCTTTGATCGCCGACTGATTAGTCTCTGTAAGACATTTAATCATTAATATATTGAAGAATAATACTGATACCTATTGATAATATATTAATTTAGTATAGACGATGTACATTTGGGTACATTGTACCAACGCGGCGATCATGCGGTTACAAATTATATAGTTTTATAAAGATAGGGTACGCCAGACAAAGGTGACGCGTAAAAAGCAATATTAATGTAAATCAATAAGCAATATTACTGTAGAAATTATTGGTTATTAATAAAAAAGTTAGATTATTAGATATTTTGGTGCTTTGGAGTTATATTGAACTAAATTGAAACGAAATTAACATCGAATATTGTGTAATTTATAAGTGCGATCTAATCTTCAGTTCAAAAAATATTTTGAATAAATTCGATAATCTCTGTTTTCTATGAACCTACTGATTTTCATTATCTTTCAACTTCTTTCTAGTACTCTAGCCTTACACTTAGTCTAGTTGATCTATGTATTCCCTCTAATACTCCCTTCTTCGAGGAATTCTTTCATATTATTCTTCTTAGCTCTCCCTTCTGGTCTTAAGTAGAAGAAATTGCAAATTAATTGCTTTTGATGAAAAAAAAAATTAAAAACGAAGATATTTTATTCAAATATTTATACTAACGTTATTGTAATTGTAGCGGTTATACAGATAAGTAACTAACGATTAATATTAACGAAACCAACTTATACTATACAAAAATATATAATATACATTGTAATGTAAATATGTCCCCGTGTACCAAATTTCCCTTCTTTACAATTTTTGTAGATGTAGTATTAATAAATTAACTTTATAATAAAGTATTATACATATAGAATAGTGACGGGGCAATCTCGTAACCGTAGCTAGTAAGTCCACCTTTAGACTTGATAGGTTACACTCCAATGTTATATACCTGTTAAATTGCGCACCTACAAATAACCTCTTTTTCGTTAAAAAAAACCCTCCGCAAAATAAATCGTCTTGTACCTACCCAAACGCTCCATTTTCTCTAGCCGAGTAGACAGAAATTATACAAATAAAATAATATTGTAAAAACTAATTAAACTAATGCAAGGTACACACGAAATGTCTCCAATATTAATTCAAAGAATATAAGTCTACAACTTCGAATTGATCAGTAAGTTCTATAGCTAAACTAAACTCAGTGATAAAACAAAAAAAAAAAATGTCCAAATTAGCAATATGATAAGCAATATTAATTAGGCTAAATCTTGAGGCTGTAAACGAAGTTAGGCATAAAATATAATTTAGAGACGAATACAAAATATTTCTAAGCCACGCAGAACACGTAAATGTCATATATTTTTTTAACCATTTGCAAAAGATATGTACGCGTCTGTTAATTAAAAAGTAAATAGGTACATTTAGGTCGCATAAAAAGGCTTTACCATTTAAAATTCATTAGTGTTTCGCTGGCACAGCAACACGGCTGCCGTCAATTCAAATAATTATTTTGCAACGCCAGTAGCGCGGCACTGTTTTTAGGCCACGCCAACATACAAAATTAACATCAATTTGTGCACGTGAGCGTAAACAGGAATCTTTCACGTCGGAATAATGAATTAAAAATAGAAACGGAATGAGGTAAAATAATTAAAACGATAGAGATCATACAACATGGCTGCGTGTTGTACGCTTCGGAACAGGATTGTAGTCCCATTAGTAACCATCCTAAAGCCAATCACACGGTCGCGATTCACTTCCATCAGGATCACTCTGGCTTACGATCTGCCGGAGCGCTACTAATCTTATTTAAGCTTCAGCTCCTTCTTATCGCAAAATACACGAAACGCAGAGCACTTACTATTAAGTCCTAACATCGTTTACAGAAAGTATACAATATTTTAGACAATTACTATGATAGTACATGGCAATAATGTGACTACTATTAAGAAAAGCAATAATGAAGCAATATCATTTTTTTTACATTTAGTTGTGGGATGCGGAAACTAAACTTGGCTAAATAAGTAGACTGGAAACAAAAGTGATATGATGTTTTTTATAAAATTACATTGTTTCTATTGCTTAGGGTTAAAAAATTACGAAAAATATTTAGTTTTCATTTATAAAAAAAAATAAGGCAATTACTATTTTTAGAATAACATTGTTTTTAATGAAATCGATTCAAAAGAATATTCAATTAGTTGTGGACGATGAAGCGAGTTTTAATCAACGACACTCGTATAAAAGTTGTCTCGTTACTCAGCAAAACGTTAGGAGCTACGAACGAGCTACGCCGTAGCAAATTGCTACGAGTACTCCATTTTATAGTTTGATGCATTTTACGCTGACGTGACGGAGCAAAATGCTGCAGTCAGTATTATAAAATGTTTATCTATTTATTGAACGGATAAGAACCTGTTTAGGAACGAACTGAAAATTGATATTTATATACCAACTTTAAAAATACATGGAACTATAAATCGGTTTTGTATATTTAAGTGGATTTAATTGCAAAAAAAGGAATAAGCGACAGTTTTATGAGATTTGACGAGTTGGAAATATACTAGAAAGTATTATTGTACACGAAAGGAAAGGCGTACCAGTTTTGTTGCGATATGTTGAAAATAATTATAATTTTATATTCGGCTCGCAATAATATTTTTGAGCTCCATTAAAACTATGCAGATTATATTGATTAAGACTGAATTATTAACAACGTGTTGCTATTTATAGTACACGAAAAAATTAACTTAGTATTTTCACTATAATTAGAGAGCAAAACAAGGAATGACTAAACAGAGCCTATGTTAGATGTGTGACTTGATTAAAAGATCATTCGGTTCATTTACTCTGTCGCTTGCACCATTTTTGTACTCAAACTACTCTCTCAAGGACTATGACTTATACACTTTTAACTATTCGACTACTAATACTTAAATAGTCTTATAGAACGAATATAGCGTTTTTTTAACATCTTTGTATCACAAAAAGCAATATTAAAGTGATAGACGCAAGTGATGTACTAAGTACACCTAATTACGATGTTCGGCTAATTATAAGACGGACTTTTTCGTCTTTTGAAAGAAGCCTGAATATAATCTAAATACCTATATTAAAAAAATACGGAGCTAGTAAAGAAGCGTACATAGGTAAATACTCAGGTCAGGGTTCGACCTAATATCGTACAAAATATGACCGCTTAAAAATTTATATGAAAAGATAAATACACAAAAATATTTACTGGAATTCCAATCAGTCCGTCGGTTCGTAAATATCGAAATTTATTGTTATGTAGGTACTAAAGTATTGGCGATGAACGTAATATAAAATTAAATGATGGTTAACGAAGTCCGTTTCACACTGCGTTTGAAAGTACTGAAACTGTATTAAACGGAGGAATATCATCTATGTACGCATGGACTAACCAAGTTTATGAAAAAAAATAGACGAGTATTGGATTTAGCCCTAAAGTAATGAAGACAGCGTTTTGGAAATAATGTGGTACAAAATAACTCTTAATATATTTGGAAACTGTGTTGTTATTCTACAGAAGAAATGTTGTGAAATATGATTAAGATTCTTTTCTTCCTGTTAACTTTTCACTATAATCTACGTCTCTTGGAATCAAGGCATTTACTAGACTCACAGCCTCATTAGGTCTCGAGATGTTTAGAGATCCGCGACCCCTTTCATCTGTCCTTCGTAATCGATTGACGTATAGTTTCAGCTCTAAAACATTAACTTCCTGTAGTACTTCTTTTACAAGATTTATAACTCTTCAAAAATAATTATATTAAAAATTATAAATGGAATTAACAACGATGATTATTGCGTCTGTTGTAGGTCCAAAATACAATTTAGGCCCAATACATATGTGAATAAGATTTAGGAACGAAAAGCAATATAAAATTTAAAGTGATTATTATCAGCAATATTAAAGTTTAAGAGAATAACAATTATTGAGACAACGATAAATTATTAAAAATCGAAAGTCGACAACGAATCGTTTTCATTGTAATTTATTTGCACAACGAAATTAGAGTCAAAATTATTTACTATCGCTAGCGAATTAGGATATCGAAATTATTCATATGTTGTAGATGAAAAGTAGTCACTTTTGAAGTCGTTTTAGTATAATTATGTCAGATTTAAAAATAATGATGGAGGTTGTTTTAAAATTATGAACGAGCCATGGAAACTACTTTTTTGATAGCAAGAAGTAACAGTAAACCTTATTTAGGTCGATATAGTTTAGTGTAGGCTATAGTACTCTAGTCATATAAATGTAAATGATATGATAACCTTAGCAGTAGAAAGAAAGGTGATTACATAATGTGATGCATCGTAGTGAGTGGAAGAGTAGTAGGTATGTTAGAGTGAGAAAGTTATAGTATCACTGAAGTGATTGATGATTATTACTGAGTTTGCCTTATGAATTTTTGTATAAGTGAGCGTGACGTCTAACGTAATTGATATATTTTGACAAATTACCACTTCATGTTCATAATAAGGCGTAAAATCTAAAATCTGAAAAATGTTTTTGAGTTATTTCACCGTCAGTATTGATACTATTTTTTGCGACTGCTACAAAATTGTGAATTAAGCAATTTGATACCCATATTGTAATAATTGAAGATTTTTTTTTTTCATATAAAAAATGGAGCCATACTACAGACATTTTTATATAGCCCTCGTCATTTGGGATGATGTAAGCATTCTAACGATACCTCCAAATCTGTTATGGCATAATTAAAAGTTATGGTGGAACAAAGATACATAGATACATGAATCCTGAAAACATTACACTCCTTTTTGAGCAGTCGTGTAATAAAGTTAAAGTTGAAATATTTTTAGCACTTAAAAGTTTTGTCCTTTATCTTCATACTCACTTATACAAAAATTTGAATAAATATAAAATAAGATCACGAATATATACCAAGTTTGAACGTTTCTATGTAATGAAGTATTCTTTCTTAGAATATTGATTCCAACAATTTCATAATTAATAATAACGACCAAAATATTGAATGTCACTTTTGTATTTCTGCGTAGTTTTCTCACTAAGATTCACTGTTCACGCGTGTTCGGCGCCCTGTCCAAGTACCTACCTATGAACTATTACTGTCTACCTATGTCCTGTAACCTGTAACATAATGCCTTCCTTAACTAAAGAGATCGAGACATCCCAGTGAGCAGTGAACTTAGACATGACCAATAACTATGCATAATTAAGGCTTAATAATGTATCATTTTGCTCTAGATTTAAAATGATAACTCAACAATATACCTATGCCATGTAGATATTATTTTATGACCTTAAAATTAAATATAATTACAATAAGTGTAGTATGTCAATTTTTTAATTCACGTATTCCTTCCTATTATGCAATTAATATATACCAAAAAGTACCTACAGAGTTAGTTGATAACATTGCATGAAAAATATTATTATAATAGCATAGTGTAATAATAAGTAAGCGTATGAAGAATTATCCCAAGTGTTGTATTTGGTGAGAAACGACGAATTTAATTTATATTTCTATTGTTTGTAATGTTGTAATGTCGGGTGCAGTGAAAATTACCCCTTCCATGTAAATTCCAACTTCCTAGGTTCAGGATTATCGTGCAGCTTCCCCCTGTCCTCACTTATTAAACTATGCAATTACAGATACTTTGAGCAATTAAAAGGCAAATATTGTAAATAAAATAAATATATTATCATGTATAGTCATAACTTAACAATAAATGATTTCGGCTTTTTAGGAATATCTTCTTTGTTTTACCGACATTATGACATTAGCCTAAAATTGTTCCTAATTTTCGAAAATGAGTATTATTGTGTGATTTTACAGCTTAGTTAATTTAAGTTCTATGTAAAACGCATTTAATGTAATCTAAGTACCTAGGGTCCACTGCGTTACGTCATAATGTAGATGTTGTCTAATTAAAGATAAAGGTATAGTGACTTACTTTGGCAGAAAAATACAGTTATCAGCATTAATTTATATTGAGTCAACATTGAATCGTCTCTACACTTTCCCGTTATTGTTATCAACTTTCAATATGAATAATTGTTGTGTTTAAAATCAAACAAACACTTTAATTCAAATAAGTGTTTTTACGTGTTCGCCCTCCATTTTGTTTTCATTGCGAAGGACAAACCGTGAAAGGTCATTTTTCACTCGAAAATATAAAAACATGAACCTTAACTGAATTATGTTTAAAGTATTCTTTAGAAGATAGTTTTTTTTTGTTATTTATTTTTCCGAAAAAAATGTTTTTGTTTAAGTTTTTCTAGTTAAGGTTATTGATGTGTTCAAATTCTATTTTTTTCTTATTATTTTAAATAATGGGTAGGTACGTTTGTCGCTATCTCTGCACAAATGTAATGGTGTAGTTACACAAGACATGACGAACGCAAAAATTGTTACTTTATTGTAATTATGTGAACCCGCTTAACATATTTTTTTTTGTTGCATCGTGTGTTTTTGTGTACAGATTTATTTTGACTATACATAAAAATTAATTGTATTGCAGTGGTTTTATTTCACCTTGTCTTACATAGGTACCTTCTAGATAAGCAAACTAATCAATCCACTCACTCTTGACTGGAGATGATCACTCTTGGTGCACGTATGAGTGCCATATAATATACCCTTTATAACCGAAATAGGAACGAGCATACACACTTACACAAGATTCAAAAGCAATTTTCTCCTAAACTAATGATCAGTGATCGGAGTAGGTAGAGTGATTTGGGGTCAATACACTGGCACTGGCACGTATATACTAGTATGGATATGCCCCCGGGATTTTGAAATTATTAAGACTTTTTTAAGGAATTTTAAATGTTATATTCTATCTATATCTATTCTATCGTTTATATAGGTGATCGGACTCCAAGAAAAGGATAGGTCTATAAAAACAATATAATAATATAATGTATTTTTAATGTTTATCTATCGCATTCTATAAATTTCTAATGTAGTAGTTAAAAAATATTTACTTTAACAATATTTGATTCAATCCCGTAAGTACCAAAATGAAATCCCGGAAAAAAGGCTTATCCACGTTATGATTTCTATGACTATTCATGATGCGAGTACATAAAATCACTCTACCTACTCCGATCACTGCTAATGATAGAAATAAGTCGCAATCGTTATTTCACGAGAAAATCACTTTTGAATATTGCGGAACTGTAAGGTATTATGCTCGTGACTGTATCTACTACCAAGCACCAATGTGCCAATGGGCGCTTTCACATTGGACGATAACGACACGATATCGTCGGACTGGTAGTTTCATACAATGACAAAAAAAAACCGCTTTGATGCTGCGGCCACACCAACGGGAAACGCCGTTAATTATCGCGATGATAGACTTTATTCCGACGGGTTAAGATCCATCATCGTGAAAATTAACGGCGTTTCCCGTTGGTGTGGCCCGAGCATTAAACTGTGTCGGTGTAGGGCCGGTATCGTCACCGACATTGATTGTCGTGCCGATACCGGCGGACGACACAGTGCACTTGTTGACTGTTGGCAAGTATAAGTCGACGTTCGCATGGACGTAATAAAATCGCGGCGGGATTTTATCGCGCACTGGATTTTCAACTCTCGGTGTTAAGCCGAGCGTTGAGAATTCAACAGAGTGCATCCCAGCGCGTCGTAAAAATACACTGTTGGATTTTCAACTGTATAAATACACTGTTGAAAATACAGTGTGCGGTAAAATCCCGCCGCGATTTATTACGTCCGTGCGTACGTCGGCTTACACTTTTGGATGCCGCGATGTATGCTTTTGCTGACGCAACGCGACTATTCGAGGCTGCTGTGGTATTCATCATGACAATAAGCTGTTGGTTACACCGTGTCACATACCGATATCGTCCCGATGTGGTTATCGTCGCACTGTGGAAACTACCAACAAACACAAATCACCATCGCCATGTAGGTAGCATTTTGGTAACTCAAAGTACATTCTAATGCATACCTACAGGTGATTTTATTAAATGTCCTACCGACAAAGTCTACTTTACTATTATGTCAGTATTGTATATAATGATGATTTAGGTAAGTACTGGTTCTACGATACTGGCTCAGAACATTGTATTCGTGGGAACCGACTATCAGTACCTACCTAGTTACATAATGTAGGAAAACTAAATCATGTTTACTGAAACAATCAATTTCTATAGGTAAGTACCGAGCCTCTCAGTTGGCAAACTAGGTAGAAGCCTACCACAACCACCAATCTCACTGCATTACAATACAATCTGTATATTTTTGAGATTTTCATGCGTTTGCCAGACGAGCAAACCTGAAAAACCTACGAGACGGAGGCCTATTTTCAGCAGTGGACGTCTTTCGGCTTATGGAAAGAAAATGAAACGGTGAATGAGTCTGTTTTTAGTATTCACTCGCATCAGGCGGCACTTGTGACTGGGCCCAGGTAAAGCCGAACTTTACCAAAGGCCGAATTTTGCTGTAAATAGCTAAAAGTATCTGACGCAAAGGAGATCATTCATTTTGAGCTAATTATGAAAGTGCCGGGCCAAACGAAAACAAAGTTATATTCCGTTAGAACATGTTATTTTCTTCAGTTTTCACTATGGGACCAAATCTGTTGGGCCATTCCCTGCGCTGTTATACGAGTTTATAAAATACTGTTTTCAGTATGTTTTAGTTAAAAGTATAACAGTACCTAATCTAACTAAACAGTTATCATCTTTTACTGTGAAACTAAAGCTCTATAGAGTGTTATTCTTCACATAACTACAGTATGCGAAATAAAGTTTTTTTTTTTCGACAGTACTATACTCGATTTGAAATAAGATTGAACATTTAAAACCTTTTTACAGTCCGTTCAACCGATTTTGACTTCTATTGCGTTGGTGGCATGACAAATGGCAGCTGCAGTAAACAGTTGGCATTGTAACCACTGTCGGTCACTTTAAAATTTAAGCTCCTATGTCTTCGAGAGACTATTTTCGATCCATAGTGCGCCATCTTCGTCTTCTCGTCACCCAATAAACAGCCTAGGGCGGACACGTTTGCTGCATGTCGAATGCGCCATGGGCCAAATCTACCACCATGTGCGTCCCAGAAAACTTCCGGCGACATCGAAGCAGACCCAGGACAGAACTTAACCAAAAAAAATTACAATAAGCGCCAACAGGCAATATAATCGATCGGTCAACTTTACAGTGCTAACGATACCGAAAACTAAACCTTAAAAAGTTAGGAATTAATTTTCAAAGAACATAACCGAACCACGAGTTACAAGTGTTTTGACCACCTGTAGTGGAAAATGTGGAAACTTATTATAATAAACTCTTGTCACGATTGTAAAATCAACAGTCAGATATTGAAATACTAATTCCAACTTTATATCCGTAGAGACCACTAGCGACACCTAGTGGCAGCCAACTCTATATGCGCACCGGCTTATCTGCGGTAATCGGACATTTTTCAAAATTATTTACTAGTCTTGAAACGAATTATTCAGGGTAATAAACATATGCCCAATGTTGTTACAGAACTATTTTTATACTAATACCTACGGTTCATTTGTAAGCGGTAGGTGGTTACTGTTTGTTTACTAAACACTCGTATTATCAGCTGTCGTTTGGCGTCCATGCTCGATCCGAAACGCCCCCAGATGGCAGAGAGGTCGCATAGCAGCTGACTAGAGGGGGAAGAAACAACGCCGTTGCTAGGCAACCCTCCCCACCTCACGAGGGCAGCTGCCTCCCCCTATTTGCGGATATCGCCTCCCCACCTCTCACAGAATTTACCTCCATGCCACGCGGTCTTAGCACGTGGCGAAACTTTTGAATGGAACGTAGATTATAGAGGCCGCGAGCGCAAAAACAGCCAAATTTAAATATAAAAAAAAATTGTGTGCTTATCAAAACTGTTTTTTATAGAAGCAACATGGTCTAACATTGATTTTTATAGCCACCAAGAGATGGCGTTAGTAACACATTTATTGCGTTAAAAACTTTATTCAATTTCTGTGACTATCTCAATAATATGACAAATTAGTAGTAGGCCGTTCTTGCTCTCGCGGCCTAGAGCATGCGAGTTAAATAACAGGTAAAAGAAATTAAATAAAACGTTGCACGAAGTTAAATTTGATACAGAATTTAGTTATTTAAGTACCCTAATCTTAGTAGGTAGTCAGTGCTAACAAAAAATAAAAGTTAAAAACAAAAATCCAACAACGACAAAAACGCCAACTAAAAAGGTGTAAACAAGACATCACAGTCAGACAGACTGTTCGATTTATGATCTAATTATATGACGTGTAGCCACAGATTTAGAGTAGGTTAGGTATTAGTTTTTAAATTTTATGTTTATTTC
Source organism: Agrochola lychnidis (assembly GCA_963680765.1). Taxonomy (NCBI): domain Eukaryota; kingdom Metazoa; phylum Arthropoda; class Insecta; order Lepidoptera; family Noctuidae; genus Agrochola; species Agrochola lychnidis. The sequence continues at coordinate 7,216,411 of OY796848.1, forward strand.
TTTGGTTCCGAAAAATTCAACAATAAAATTTGGGGTTTATGTATAAATAATCATAGATAACCAATATATTTTCATAAAGTACTCCTTTACCAATCACGATTTATTAAACTTTTTTTTTTTTCGGTAGCACTTTCATCCATGTTTCATCCTCTATAAGCCGCCATGTTGGATTTTTTGTGACTTATATATCCTCGTACCCGCGGAACAACCTGTCACTTCCAACGATACCTCATTTGTCAAATACTACGAGGAGTTTAGGAGTTATGAGAAAACAGATTAACATAGGTACATATATACATAGCCTGTTAAAATCATAACCTTACTTTAGCTTTGCCGTAGTCGAGTAAAAACCAGTATAAGCTGGCCTCTTATTCTATTGAAACTCCGTACTACACTACACTAGGCCAGCAAAAGGTCAGTGTTACCACTGAAGTGGTACTGTGGCCTACTGTAGGTAACTACGACAAGTTATTTGGCCAAGGTATGTTTGCTTAAATAAACAACAATGGTCTGCGCTAAGAAATCGTCGAGAATAATGGGACGACACCAAAAGCATAAGCACAGTATAAATAGGTAACAGTATTAATTATATCTCGGCAGTAGCCTTGAAATAATTACCAACGGCCGCTCGATAGATAAACCTTCCGCGTCCGTGCGTAACTACCGCGCACTCGATACTGTTGCGTACTGATATACACTGAGATTTCGAAGCGCGTCATTTCAGCCGTTTTCTATGAAGATATAATACTGTTTCTTATTTATACTGGGACATATGTAGGAGCAATCAACCGCACGTTCATTGGAACAATTTGATATTGACAGAGCCTTTCTTATTAGGTACTTTACAACATAAATAAATATGTGAAGTGCACACTCACGTGCGGTTAACCGTGCAACAAATAAATGTGTATAAGCTTACCCAAATCCAAGTGAGTAATCGTGATGAACTAGTGAGGACTGTAGCTGACTCGTCACGTCCGCACAACTAACTAGGGACATCGCATAGTCGTTACTTCTTTCTGGCTTCACAAGCCCATGTAACTTAGTCCTCACGTCCTCATTTCTCACTAGTTTGTAGCCGATAGCGTCCGCGCCACTAAACCGCACACAATCACTGGGCACTTATTTTGAAAGATACAATGATTAGCAATGGACGCCTCTAGTCACTAAGCCTGGTTTCTAGAGGCAACCACTAATCATGTAACTACTTGTATAATATAAACAAACTCTATTTTGTTCATAGTTCTTGATTTTTGTCTCCGGACTTTTCTGTGCTCTCTAAATTCTCTATGTATCTATGTTGTTGGATTCAACAGTTTTGCTGCTACATTATCAGAGAAGAGTATTTTTGTAAAGGAAATATCGGGAAAACAAGGTTATCATATTACATAACTGTAGCATACCCAATGAAAATAAAAACAGTAAAATAATTTCCAGCGTCTTTAATTGCAATTAAAACAAAAATTATCAGTAATCAATATAGTATTATTACATGACATTTTACGTTTAATATGACTCAAATATATAAAAAATTGATCATTTTACCTCCCAAATAATACAATATAAAAATTTCAAAATAAATAAAAATATTTTTTTTAAAAGAAATTAATTTAATTTTATAATACATTAATGAATTCATTACTCTGGTATTAGTACTCTGTATTGTAAACACACGAGTCGTATCTATCACTTCTACATAATGATTCAATAAACGCAAGTTACATGTTAATATTGAAGGCGACCCTGTTTGTACATTTTCTAGGCAATCTACAGATTGTTTAAAATAGTGTTCATCAGAATCGACTATACTCGTGTACATTACAGATACAAACTGAAATGAAAGCAGTTTTACTGAAGCAATGTTCATTTTTTTCTCGACCTAACAGACCTAACATCACGACTCTGTCCCCTGAAGGAGTTAGGCAGAGACACATTTTAAAAGTTCAATGTGATGGGGCTTACTTCTTGTTATCCATAAATATCGAATTATTACAAATAAACCGCTTTCATCTCAATACAATAATATGCTTTTCATAATTTACATAGATAAAACATTTCCTTCAGAATTCAGTTTACACTGTATAGTGTAGAGATAATGAAACTAATGACAAAGTAAGTACAAAATACAAATAATAAATATCAACCAACTTACAATATAAATATCAAATACCTAACACGTATTATGCTTTTCAGTCATATTATACGTTAAGTTCCATGTATACGCGGTAACTCTTGCCTCTATGAGAGACTGCCGCAGAACCGGAACGGTCGCTGAGAAACCTTATCAGTTGAATAGTTATTGGACATTACTAAACACACTGAAACTATCAAATTCTACCTAGAGTTACATAGGCAGTCGTCTCTCGTAATATCATAAGCGCGCCATGTCAACTGCACTTGTCTATGGAGCGAGCGCACCATAAAGGTACGATTTACATGGTACGATTTAATTCCCTGTGGCGTACCATAACAAGTTATTTGTTACTTCACATTTATGTAAGCCACAGGCAAAAAACTTGCATCGTGTAAATCAGGCTTTAGTTTAGTTTCAAGCATAGCGAAACCTGGCAATAGCCTAGAAAAACGCTAAGATGAATACAAACGCACAGGCAGTGTGTCCACAGATCTGCCCAGCACATGCTTAGTCTATGTTGCTTGACACTGCGCTTGCAAGTTATCCAAGAATGAATAGTTTCAATTCTCTATCGAAATCACACCGCCGGGCATACGGGGCTGGTTTAACAGGACTATTCTAACCACCCTATTGACCGTCTTTTGTTTTACGCACACATACGCAACTAGATGGCTAGTAGAAGAGTTCCCGCGCGAATTTAGCGGTAAAACAAACACCATGAAAGGCTACCTACAGTAAGTTCCTTCACGAAAATCTTATCACAATTGTACCGATGCAAACTTTACCGCGTATCACCGGGACTGATAAGCCGCAAGAGCGTCTACGCGGCAAACAGCAAGTACTGCGTGATTGTTAACCTCAATTACAGCTACGTTAGCAAAACAATGTAAGCCTATCTAAATTTACATCACTATGTCGATAGTTTGACTAGCACTTACAGTCAACGATGGTTCAGGATTAAAACTGGCCAATGGAAACGAAACACGTCCTTTAATAATTACAGATTAATTCGTGATCTACACTTATATACTAGATTCGCTTGACAAGTTTTATATCTGTGAAATGTAGTAATTTTTAATACACACGAATGAATTATTGATACCACTTCTTGTTACTATTTTAATGTATGACATATTAATTTAAAATTCGATCCTAGGCACACCAGAAGAACCGAACCTTGCACTACAGTTTTATACCATACTGACTTTATCTTTAAAAGATTGTTAATGTAAATGTAAAACCCGGATAAAGATATATTCTACTTGTATTAGCACAACTGTCTACTACTGACTATCATAGTGTAGATCTATACGATTGAATACGAATACGTAATTAAAAACAATTCCCAATACTTCAAAATAATAATAAATAAATATAAAATCTTGTAAAGAAGAATGTATTATGTGTGTATGAGAACATAATGTAGAAATGTGTACAAAAGCAGGCGTCCACTATATAAACTATAGTCAAAGATGAAAGCGGGGGAACTATATAATGTGTTGCAAGGTTTAAAAAGGGACAAAATCTACCGGTATAATACCACACAGACAAAGTTACAAGTCATAGCCAACTTCATTTTCAAAATACACAAATACTAAAAGCAGTTTTCATCTGAATATCCCACCCTCAACCAGCGTTCGCTGTAATCCTTTTGTTTAATAACTTAATATATTAATTTTATGATTTCGCATAGCACTAATTAAAACTCTATCATGATTTCCAATAAAATATGAGTACACATCGAGCGAAAAATTGTGTCAAAGTATATACAAAAATAATTGTTACTTTACAATGTGGATTATTAAAAAATAATATAATTAGGCTTACGTTACACGAAACATTTTATGCTTTCGAGCCAGCAGGTGTATTTTTTCGGAATAGACATAAGTACTGATACATGTTTGTTATTTGACCAAATTTAAGGAGGTTTCTACTTGAGAAATCCATTCACTCACACGGAGTGTCGTCCTAGTCCGCTGCCGTTTCGTGTAGCGAGTGCTCTAAGTGTATGACTATAAGTAGAATGACGCTTGTAAATATTGGTGAAGACGTCATTCACATGTGACATAGTGAATACAATAGAACAATATATACCTAATCTATTTATGCACCATTATTAATTTGATAAAAATAACACCAGCATCTACTAAAACAAAAAAAAAACAAAATAATTTCATACGTTAAGATGATTCAGTCAAAATAAAACTTTTCTACTTACCTCGCGAGCGGTACTCTTGCGTAGAAGTTCATTATACAATTCATAACATACAAGTCATCATCAGCCTATAAATGTTCCCACTGCTGGGACACAGGCCTCCTCTCAGGGAGAGGGCCTGTGTAACATACAAGTAAGCAGAACTATTTAATTATTTTCGCCAACATATTAATCGATTTATAAATCAATCGAACGCAAGTGTACCGCAACGCGTCTAAAATAATAATTTCAACTCATTACATAATAATCTAATAATAAATTAAAGTTATAAAATTGTGATGCAGATGACAACCACAGCCCAAATGGTCACATTCCTTGAGAAGATTTATAATAACTATTGTGTATCTATAATTATAAAAATGTTCAATATATTCTTTTAATCTAACTAACACTACTAAAACGTATTATTTGGTGGTTACATCTTGTACATAATTTTAATGAGATTAAGCTTGGACCGAGGTCGACATAACTTAAAAGAAAATGTTTCTAACCTCGGCCAAACGATTCTTGACATGAGCAATATTGAGGACTATAGCGCCAAGAAACAATATAGCCAAATATTAAGCACACATAGTAACTGTATGATGAATGATACAATGTAGTAGTGTATATAACAGTGTTATACATGTATGTATAATGCCATGTGAGACATCACGATTGTAGACGTTTAATGACGTGTGTAGTGAGACATGATCAACACATTAAGTTACACATTTCTCATCAATTTAGGATATGTATGAAGTGCATAGTACAGTGTGTAATTTACCACTATCAAGTGATTTAGTCAAACAAAGGAGAGGAGTCGAACACATTAAGGTCTTACATTTAATGATATAGTAATTCATTGAACTCTATCAGACAAGAGATGTTTCATAAGATCAATCCTGAACAATTTTTCATCAGTTTTTGAAACACGCATATCCTATATTAATAAGTAATGCTAATAGGATAATAATGGATACGAAGGACCAACATATAAATCAATTCCTAATTGCAATGGCAACCGAACTCGTAAGATATAAAACGTTACCGAAAATACTGATCGACCAACACTTCGCTTATCCGTTTGATTCGACGGTTTGGAGATGTGATAAAGTATAAAATAGAATACAACATTAAATACAAAAGAAATATTGTACAAAATAGATTGACATAAAGCTATTACATATACTCATTTGTGATATTGACTAGGTCTTGCGAATCGTTATCCAAAATCATTCTTAAGTAACAATTTTGTGACCTTTCAGATCTTCGTTTACATAATAGCTTGATGCCTTAATAACTTACAGGATCATAAGAACATAATCTCAAACATTCACTTAAATAATAAAGGTAACTGACAAAACTAATATAAATACAGAATCTAAGTTTACAACAAATCTACTGTACAATAGAGGACTTCATGCTTTGTTCAACTGTCAGGAAAGGGAAGACTACTCCATGCATCTCCAGAACCGTCGTCCTATTCACATCGACGTGGTAACTTACGCGTTGATGAGCGTCGCGGGTTTAGCAGACGTACACACATACACATAGTCTGAATCGGAGTCAAGTCGCACACGGCTGGCCTTACGTTAGGCAGTAGCGACTTGCCATACTATCAAATGGCTCTTGGAAGCCCGGTCGGCCAAGGAACTGTGTCCGCTTGACGATCCATCCTCCGCAACTACTACACTGTCCTCCATTTCCGAGTCGGCTGCAAATGAAATATCTTATTGATTATTTTTCATACTGTAAGTCGACGCTTCATCCGTCACAACTTCTTATTTTGTTGTTTCTCAGTACCTGTAAAATTTACCTTTAAAAACACCAAAATAATTCAAAATGGTTCTTGGAGTCCAAAAGAAACGTGACGAGAAAAGAAGTGGACAGACAACATAGAAAAACAAAATAATAATAAACGACGATGGGGAATGAGTTAAAAGATGACGTATTTATGAGGTGCTGTTGTTCCGACAACGTAAAAGACGTTACAGCTATGTCTCTTCAATGGCTGCTATGACACGTATTGCAGGGCGTGCTCATCACACTTAAAGAACACACGTGAAGAAGCCATCTAATATTCTGCACTTTGAAATAAAAAAACTAACTATATACTTGTTACAAGAGCTGCTATCCTGCGGCACTTCTCCAAAATTTTAGCTAAAACATTGCAAAAATATAACAGTCATTGTGCATAATATGTTTCAATGCACAAATCGTTTTTTTTTTGTTTTCGCGACGTCAAAGCGAAGAGATATTGACATTTAGAATTGTTATTTAGTATCTTACAACTACATTATCGTACACTGAACATAGAGACTGTCTGTTAATATTTACATGTCTATATACTGGTAAGTATTAGCAATATACACGTTAGCAATGTATTAGGAACATAATTAGTTAATTATGTAACATCGTGCTCACCTGCCGTCGGATGTGATACACCGAAAACCAATGTTAGTAATGAGTTTAGTGGTATGTTAGAATGAGTCTAATATGCATGAACTGATGGTATGACAGTTGAGGTTTTGACAGACTATTGTCAGACAGTGGTAGTATATTGACAGACGGCTACAGGCCATTTGCCTGGCTAATTTTAGAGCTAAGATTATTTAGTATTAAGAGTCTATAACACCTCAAATTGCTCAGCATGATCCTCGTTTATATCGAAATTACTGCAGCATTAATTTTGAAATAAATACATGGTAAAGTTGAGGATAAATGTTAAGTACTTGACGAAAACACGATTCCATAAAATTTTCTCGACAGAAAAAATTTACAAAGTTACCTCCAAACCGAACAATAAACTGCTAGTATTCAAAAAAATACTTCAAATTAGATCATGCAACTTTTCATAATAACTAATTTTTTTGTTTTTTTAATTACAATTATTTACACCGTAAAACGAAATTATCTAAACTATCGGCACCTTGGAGCCTTCTCCCCGCCACTCAGTCTCGCTCTCACTCAGCCCGCGAGCAGTAGTGTGCGAGCGAGATAAAGAGTGAATTTGAGCTGAGGTATTATGGACTGTTAAGCTGATTAATTGCCTAAACAAATTTATTGATGTCAACAATACTAAGTCACCTTGCGTAGGGAAATTACTCAACGATTTATTATACCCACGGAAGCTGTCAAAACCTCATTAAGACCCACTGATTATCGTGATCTACATGCTCATGTTAGCTTGTGTTATGTGTCAACAAGCGCACATGCTGGTTTTATTCTAAAATTCAACGTACCAGTAATAAATATAAATTAATTATGCTACGTTCAGGTACGTTCAGGACTCTCTTAAGACCTGCCATACAATGACGTGGGAGGCTGTGTCACGTATGTCATCAGCATGCTCTTCTATATCGGCAAAAGAAAAAAACCGGGGAAATTAAAATTATTAACTGCATTATGCCTATTCAGTGCGTATTTTCCACTAAAATTGTGAGTTGGATTTTATGAGTTAATTCCGGAATTCGTTCAAAGTGCAAATTATAAAATCTTGACATGGAGCTATTTAAAAAACTAAAAGGCTAATCGAAACTTTGTAAACAGGGCAATTTTTTCCTCTATAGCAGATCATCGCTGTGGTCAAGAAAAATAAAAGAAATTGATTGACAAGAGACGTTTGATCAAGTCTCGAAAAGCCTATTTATTTATAACGTTATTAAAAGATTTACTTTATTGTTAAAATACAGTGAACGAAACCTCTACTCCAAGTGTTAGAAAAAATAATGATACAAAAAAAACAACACATTTTAGTAGAAAACACCTGAAATTCAAATCAAACAATAGGCACAATTCCTTATCACAATGTTCTCTTACTTTCAAATAAAATGAATCTTAATTCTATGCGTAGAAGCGTATAAGCGTCGTACTAGGTCTACAATAATTATTATTAAGCAAAGCTTACTAAACGCAATGGGGATGAGTTTTAGACTACACTAACGTGCATATTGCTTGTTTTGAGTTTTTTAATTTATTTTAGAGTAGCTAGTATGATTGAGTTTCATGGATGTCAAGTGTATGTGGAGAATTCAAAGCGCTTAAAATTTTGGCCAGATTTTAGCACATACTAGTTACTTCAATCATAGATGAATACAAATGATTAACTCCACATTTTAGGTATAAAGCTACAAGTAAGGACGCGGTGGCCTTGACTTGTCGAATTCAGGGAGAGTAACATAGTCAAGAGTTACGCGATAGAAAGAGAGGCAACTTCTAGGTGAATATAACTGTAGGTAATTAGCGCTGTGCGACCTGAATTGCACTTTATTGTGTGATAGCAAGAGTCGCTTTTTATTTAAATGATTTTGCGGAGGGAACCATCTGTACACACGGCTACACATCAAGCTATACATTTTCAGTATAAGCTGACCTCGTATTGTACGGAAATCCTATACAATGCGAAATCAGCATAAACTGGATATGTATAGCTTGATGTGTAGCCGTGTGTACTAATCTGTGCTTCAATTAAAAGTAGACAAAAACAGATTTATTAAACAACACTCACTGGTTAAAATAATCTTATTTAATTTTACTACACGTCATTGCTAGTTTTGCTCTTATGAAACTTTGAAGACGTGCTTTTTAAATCTTAACTAATATGGTCAGAATTTTACGGTGTTTGTCACAAGAGAAGTTTTCTGTTGCCACAGATTAACAACATAAAACTATCAGGCGCTTGTATCCATGAAACTACTGTCTGAATTTATTTATTATTTGAATGTATGGCTGGTGGACTTCCGTTTAGTGTAATAAATACGCTTTACGATAGTGGCAGGAGGATGAATAACTTAATACCGTTTTATGTCAATTTAAAAGATACACACTACTTCAATATTGTGTAACTTCTGACGCAAAAATATTTATCTACTCTCATATCGTATTATTTGAATTAAAAACTTCAACACGAATTTATATTGACGTACATTCTAAACACAATACCGAAATTTAAAAATAGAATCATATTATAACACATTTTCTATACCAAAATAATGATTAAAAAAAAATAAGACTCAAGAAGTTAATACCACCAAGGAGTTTCCTTCAACAATTTTTTTCTAATGGAACGCATATGCGGACCGCACCTTATTTATAGCATTACAAAAAAGTTTTGAACAATTTTTTACTTTTTTAACTTTGATCTTTTATTTAGCAATTTAAATCCCAATGAATGAGAGTAGATACAAGTAGTGTATAAAACTGCATATAACTAGGTATTAAAACACTCGTGTAATACTATCAAAAACCGAGCCACACTCGTGTTTTAATGCCCCTCCATTATGCAACAGTTTTATAAACTACTATTATATACTGCTTCTATCACAAAATAAATAAGGTAAGCCATACCCTAAGACATCTAATACTTGTCTAGCAGTACATGATTTATTCATAACATTTGCTTACTTTTCGTTACTAAAATAAAGATTTATTCTCTTGTTTTCTAGTACATTGAGGCATCTAATGGGAAATACTGCTAGCACCTGCAAATGTATCGCCTGATAAAGTAGCTATGGACACAAATCAAGTGTTCATCAAGATTAAACAGTGTTATTGAACAATGTTAGTTAAAAGTTTAATTACTGAATGATAAGTTAGTTTTATTAAACATATTATTATTATTATTTGTTGACGCAAAAATGACCGTATTGCAATGAATCTGTAGATATGCATATGCTTGCATGATCACAATAAAAACATAAATTAGCGACAAAATTTAGTTAGTCAATAACTTGTACAAATGCATAAATTGTCCAAGAAAACTGTTTTATTTTGACGATTAGAAGTATCCAGTCGCCACTCAAACGAAAGCCCAAACATCGAATCTCTCATTACTCATCTCTCATCCAATCTGCCGAATTATCTCCTAACATTGTTACCAGTTGGCTGAATTGACTGACAAATATGTCTTATCCTGGCGCCAGGCATAGCTTCATATACGTAAACACCTACAAGTCGTAATTGAGCATAATGTTTATGAGGGTGCATTCTGAACGTTGGCAACGTCTAAAACAGCGAAATATTTAACAGCTATTTGTGACGTTGCCAACGTTCAGAATTCACCACCTTAAAGTTTGAATAAAATTAAATCTCACCGTGGAAACTTAGGTGAACTGAGCTGTGAATAGTGTAAATTCCTAGCACTAGGCGGAATGACAGCTCACTTCTATTTTCATGGTGATATTTTTTACAGAATAGTCCAGCAGTTATCCATCCCGTCTCAGACTTCAAATGTTTGTACAATATTTCTATTTTCTTAATGTCCTTCGGGTATCATCGGATTTCCGAATACAAACGAATGCTAATTTCCATGCTCATCAATTATCGTGTATGAAAATTTGAATTCAGAACTAAGTACTTTATTGTTGTTTTGTTTTGATTTCCTTGTGAATTATATAGAGCTGTAAAACTATTTTCCTATCTATCGTGTCCGCGACTTTAGCGGCTTTCCTCCCATTTTTTTAAATAAATTACATTAAATTAAAAGAGTATTAATAACTCTATATACTTCAAAGTCGATTGAGAACGTCCGGTCTGCACCAATCGCAAAGGGTAACTGATAGAAATCCGACGACTGACGAAACATGAGGTTTGCCGAGGGACATTAAGAACATATTTGTACTGTAGCTATGTCTGTCACCGGCTTTACAGCTCTCGAGAATAAAACCGCTTCTAACATTAAAGCTCAAAAATCAAAAAATAGAACATACCTATTCTGAAGTCAATATATCCTTCGCCGCCCGAAATGACCAGCATAGGTGGCATGGTCGGCGAGTGTCGTCGAGGAGATTCAGGCGTGCGCACTGGTGACCCAGCGACTCCTGGTACGGCGACGAAGAATGTGACGGCGTCGCGATGGCCGTGGAAACTTAGCTGGGCATGCGCCATCGAGCACCACGGGATATTACCGGTAGGACAGGCGGCTATGGCGGCTGGAAAGAAGTATGTGGTAATGTGAGTACTAAAACAAAATCTGTTTTGAAATTATTGTGTATTTGAACGTAAAAAGGACTTAAATTCGACGCTATGTTCTAGTGCGATGCAGTGACGGTGTGACTATGAAATTGGGCACTGATTTTAATATTTAAATATTGGCACAAAACATGAAAGTGCTTCTTTTCTTCCCTTAAAAATGGCACTATTGCCATCTGTCATAGATGTATAATACCAGCCTGTTTCTGTCCCAATGCAGAGCACAGCAAAGGCATCTTCTCATACAGAAAAGGCACGAGCATTGATCATCACGCTTGCTCATGACAGATTGGCGATTTTAGACTTAACTATGGCTTTCATTATTTAAATAATCTCTGGTTTACAGAAAACAAAACAAAATAATTTACTCACGTTGCGCAGGCGACCTTGAAGTCGACGGCTGAGGTCCGAGAGAATCCCGACTGGACCCTTCAGAGAGCGGTACAGATATCACAACGCCATTACTCGTACCGATCCACAGTCGTCCCGAACTGATCAACAGAGCAGTGATCCTGACCAATGAGAAGCCAAGCTTGCCAGTGCCCAACATTTTGCTGACGTAAGGTTCTATGTCGACGTCCTTCAGGTGTTGGTATGTATGCGCGTGGTACAAGCGAAGGGTCGAGTCCATTTTGATTGAAACCTGTTGTTAAAAAATATATTAGTAAAGTTAATTATGTATGGTAATATTATTTACTTCAATAATGGAGGCAAAATAAAGTAAATAATGTAAGCTTCGAAATATTTACACTATAGATTTCATACTTATCGACTCTGGATCCTATGGGATCACGAGAAGGTGTTTGAAAATAATAATCTTCGAAGACCTTCTCGTGGTCCTTGAGAAACTGATACATAACCTAGCTGCACACATCCACAAGTGGTTTATTATTCCAAAATGTGTTAAAAATTAACTAGATTTAAATTAATTAACAGTTTGAGGCCGTCAATAATAGTGTATAGCTGTCCACTCTGAAATGACGCGCCCCACTACCACTATATAATAAAAAAATAGCATTATACCACTAAACCCGACACAATCCAAGTAGAAAATCTGTTCCTGTAAGTATCCTAGGAGCATGTGTTTTTTAGTCCTATAGAAATCATATATAAACGTTTATAAAACCGTATTTGGGCGCAGTTTATAGGAATATTAAGCCCTATAGTCGTTTTGTTACAGTCCGGTAAAATGCAGTTCGATTTTATAATTACTGGGGTAATTGATCCAACAGTTGTCAGCGTGATGCCATTACTAGAGCATTCGTTCTTCATTCTTTTTGTAACGGTGACGTACTGGTGTCTTAAGAAACATATTATTTTCAAAGGGAAAGTAATCCACATTATAATATCTATTAGCATAACGTATAACTTTTGTGTTTAAATGTTTAAATTTTATTGATAAAGTGTTCGATGATAATAAACATATATTCTTGCCCCTTCAAAACTAAACATACTTATTATTTGTTTATTCGATAATCTTAACAAAAACTTAAGCCGCAATTGGATCTGAATCACATGCCCTAATATTGCATTATTAAAACTTTTATAACACAATTTAGTCAAAGTTAGGACTACTACATAACAGGACATACCTACTTCGCCATATTTAAGTTTTAGGGTTCTAGGCCGATTACTCTAACAAAAGCAAATATAGGACACGTATAAGTAGAATCTTACCTATAAAAATCGAAGGGCATGCTAGTTTGGTGCTAACAATCCGGTAGAAGTCACGACTAAGACAAATCAATCCTATAATATCGTTGACCTATAGCAGCTATATCTTAGACTTTTATAGAAGTGCATGTCTTATAGAAGAATGAAATAAGACGTTAACAAGAGTAAACAGTCTTATTAAATGAATTTATCAAAAGCGCACATCGTCTTATAAAATGCTGTTGTAAGTGATCTTAGTCAAAGCGTTTATTAGATTCCTAGAAGACGTTTAGTCCTATAAGTCGATGACTATAGGAGAATATTGCTACTTGGGAATAGAACACCGTGCGGTAGTAATTACGTAAAAGAACTGGAATCATCGACATACTTAGGCTTACATTAGCACGCTGAAATAGCCTTGTGCTGGCCATGTCTAACGAAGGCCCGATGGTAATCCTATGCCCCATGTTCCGACGACAGTTTACTCAAGTAATTTGCCGTCGGAAGATGGAGCATGGCTAAAAAGGCGGTTGGAACAAAATGGAAGCGGAAGGCCGTGTCCTAACCGAAAACGATCATCGCGCGAGTAATCATCGCGCTCTTTTATTGATAAATGATTTTATTTCTGTAAGTATGTTTGTACAACCACTTTTACACGTCAATCATATTTTAAAAACTAGATGAGGTCGGCGTAAGTCCAGACATAATCCTGTTCAGATCATGTGAACAGCCTGTAGATTGGTGTCTGAAATGGTCTTTTGAGGAAAGAACCACATAGATTGAGTAACTTGTCCAGTCAGTGCAGGCATTTGTCAGTATTTGTATGTGACGTACTCGTGCGATCAATCAAATCGCGTTTGTGACGTTACAAATTCATACAAATGTTCGCGCCAAAATTCAAAAATTTAAAAGTTTATTCAAATTAGTTTATTAAAAAAATTTATTCAAACTAGGCCAAGAAACAGCACTTTTCGAACGTCAACATTACAAAAGACAGTCCCCAAAACGCCCACCCTTCACCACTTCCTAGTGCTTTAGCTGGGAAGAAGAAGTGGTGCAACAAACTCCCCAGCAACACAGCTGTCAAGTTAGAAAAAATATTTTATACAATAGTATGCAAAATAATTTACATTATAACACAAAACATAATTTAAATGATAAATTATATTATTGGCCATATGTCAGCTAGCACACGCCAATATACCAACCAAAAAAATCGAGAACTCAAGGAAAAATAAACGTAAACAGAACTAAATATCTAAATAAAAGCCTCCAGGCATAAAGGGCGTGCCCGCTTACATAAAGCTATATAAAGCTGTAATTGAAAGTTATAAATGATAAACTAGGACCATCGAGGTAAAATAAATATTAAATAATCAATCTCATACTCGCGCGGCGGTCGCTTTCGGTTAGGACACGGGGTACGGCGGAGAACTGGGTATTGAAGCATAACTTAGGAGAGGTCTATATCCAGCAGTGGCTTTTGAGTCGCTTGCTTCGATGAATATGAAGCACTACGTAAGGGTGAAGTCTCTTATAAACGTCATCAGCCGCATACAGCATAATGCCGTATGCTGCGTCAAAATTGAATGTCTTTTTGAAATGTTCTTGCACTATACTGTGATATTTACACTAACGTCAAATATCACAGTTTTATACAAGAATCCAGCTTAAACAAGGGTAAGTATAAATTGATGCTTACCCATACGCCGTCTCCATCGCAGGCCATCTGTCGCACTTGACTCTCCTGCCGCGGATGCGCTTCAAGCGAGTGCAGCAGCAGACGTGAACGAGGCTCTATCACGTGCACTTTGTTGCGGTAACCGCACCACACCGTACAGCCCACCGCGCTTAGACAACGTACTGGAATAATAAGGAGTATTTTAATGATGTTCAGATGTATAATACCATGATTATAACACTGTTTTCGTACTGATCATTTGCCCAGCCCGTCCTGTTGACGTTACTTAGACACTCTGTAAATGCATACCCTGTGCTAGCATCGTGTAGACGTGATTGTACACAAAGTACGTCATGTTTATGCGACGTTACGCATAAGGCGAAAGCGTCCGGGTAGCCCCCGAAATTCAAATTTTCTTACGTTTTTTGCAATTTGCAGTCAGTATCATGTTGTATGTTGATCTAAATATGATTCGCGGCCGTAACAAATATGACTTTACTCAATTATAATCATAACAATTTATATAATAACTCCATAAGTTAGCAAAGGTGTCAAATGTCATGATTTCATGAAATCATCACATTTGACACCTTTGCTAACTTATGGAGTTGTATTGCTGATTGTAATGATTATATATTTGTTACGGCCGTGAATCATATTTCAATCAACATAAAACCTGACACTGACCTGCAAAATGCAAAAAACGTAAGAAATTTTGAATTTCGCGGGCTACCCTGACGCTTCCCCCTTAACATATACGCTTGACGAGCGTCTATACTGTCGCAGCGCTAGATGTGAAAGTATCGATAAGGTTACGCTAGTCAGTCATTCTTCCATACAAAAGTAGTACGATGATTACTTGTCTGTTTGACGGTGTACGTTCAATGCTAAAAATCATATATCAATTTATCTTGTCATTCCTGTACGGAAGAAGAATTGGAAAAAAAAAAATGGTTTGGAAATTATGGGCGTCGAAACTTCTAACATTTCAACTCTAATTTTAGCTCATCTTTGAGCGTGAATAAATAACTTATGTAGTATTAAAAAAAGCAAGATGAAAACCGTACAGGGATAGATAGTTTGTTCAAAAGTTCAAATAATTTTATTTTGAGTAGATAAATCCAGTAGTTTTTCCATATTATATATATACCCAAAGGTCGGTTCGTGAAATTTTACGCACTTGTTTTCGTTATAAAGCATCGTCTATTTCACTTATTAAATAAATAAATAAAACAAAATAAATAAATAACAATACTAAATAGCATGCATGCCTATTAGCCACGCCGCCAACGAGTTCGAGCCGTCGCCTAGTGCAACCTGAAGTCCCGTTTACACAACTCCGGCATTCTGATTCTGTTCAATTCCAGTTCTATATGTGGCACATATTCGTATCTACGTAAAGATATAGTAACGTCTCTCGCGAGTTATGATCTAGCGAAATACCACCGCGAATTATTTCTTATTCCTTCACAATAGGTCAACATATACCATCGTCTACGCCCATGAGAAAAAGTCGTGATTTTATGTATGTAGATCACCATAATGACCTTTATAAATGTTATTAAACTTACCGGAGCACTTAGGATCCCCGAGAGTCAGCAACCAGTACTGTCCAAAGTCCCACTGACCGTCAGCATGCCTTGAGAATATCGCGACAGTGCCGTCAGCGAGCGCTACGATGCTTCGGGAGGCGCACGCGACGATCGACAATATGGCGTCGTTTAGCTTCACTCTGGAACAAAGAAACAACATTTTACTTTAGGTGTGTCATACCGGCAGAGGAGGACCTAGAGTACACCCAAAGCCAGATATTTTATTTATTTTGTTACATTTCGTATTATGTTTCACTAATCAGGGTGTCTAAAGTCCATCAACGAATATACGGGCTCGTCCGAAAATAGATGGTCCGTCTAAACAAGTGTCAAATTCAATTATTCGGACGGGCAGGAACATATCGGGTTTCTTATGCCTCAAGAGTTACGGAGTAGGAAAAGCCAATAAACTTCGGCCGAAACTACAGACAACGTGCTGAGAGATTAGTGGCCAGTATTAGATTTTAGGCAGAATAAACATTGATAATCCTCACCTAGCTAAGCACTTTTTATAGTTCCCAACGGCGGAGTGTATGTAAAGGTTCCCGCTCTTAGTGCCAAGCCACATGGTCGCCATGACAGTTGACATCTTTCGCTCCTGATTGGTGGTTGTTTCGGGGCGAGGTTCCGCCTTCTGCTGCTGAGCGAACGCTTCGACGCCAGGCTCAGGAGAGCTCAAATGGCCACCTGAGAACATACATAGATAAGGTTACAGTTTTTTAGAAAATTGCAGGAGGAAAGAGAAAGGAAAGTTTTTCAAATGATTACACAGAAATTTGTTCGCGACGTGATGTGATCCTCACACCCAAATTACATCTTAGTGACGTATATAGTAATTATATGTTCACCATAAAACAAGTTTCAAATTCGTTAACGATAACTTAATATTTTTGTAGTAAAACATATCAAAATAAAAAATAGGTGTTTAATAAAAACTCGTTTAAGGTTAATTTGTCAAAATTTGCGCATTGGTATTTTGTTTCTGTAATATGTAATGTAATAATGATTAAATAAATTATGTTTACCGTTAATAGGCGTGGAGCTGAGCGGTGGACTGTCAGGATGCACCGGGTCGGCTTCCTCCACATTCTTTACCACCGGATCTTCGCTTTGAGGCTCTGGTGCCGTCTCCGGTTCGTTCACCGGAGTACTTGGCGGTGTCAAGATGGCGGCTTTTACCTACAGGGTTTATAATTTATATGCTATTTACTGCAAATAAAGACAGTCATACCAGCGGGCCTAGTTAATGGAATAAAAAGTGTATATTTATTCTGCACAAATAATGGTATTTGTGTTGTCTATCCCAAAGATGAAATGTGTATGTATTCAAACTGGTTCACGGCAACAGTAGTTGGTTAAGTAAGGTGAATGTTTCGGCCTTTGCCACCTGGCAACACAGTCGGGCGGTTGGGCACCCGCTGTACATCACGCCACACTGCGCGAGCCAATGGCAGCACTGCTCCGTGCGTTGGTGAGAGGGAGTTGCAGCCAAGTGGGGGACGTGAGTAGAGGCAAGCCCGGCGCGGCGGCGCTTGAGCGCTTCCCTTATCGCTCCACCAGCGACCGGTGGACAACGAAGAATCGAGTGTAACGGGTCTAGAATTTGTAACTTCCATTTTCAATAGAGTAATTAGCTAAGACAATTTTATTTAAAACCCTTACATACTCTTACGCAAGCTCGTGAACAGTGATCGTGTGGTCAAGCACACGTTACCTAAACTTAATTTAGAAAGTCACTCACAATGCTACAAAAAAGAAATGGTATGGTGATTGTACAATCGAACACAGGTCGGTAGTAACACTTGAACTTCGAAAACTACTCAAATGCTGCTAAATAACAGCGTTATCAATATCAAATTGTTACCAAGGCTTGGTTTCGAAGTAGCTATCACAGCTCGATTGTATAAACGAATCAACAAACTTACTAAGCGCGTAGTGCCAACAATGACAGCATCTTTATCGCCATTCTCTTCACTGCCATTATTCTTTGGATTAACATCCACTGAGTCTATTCTACCGGCGCAGAAGAGTGACTGCAAAAAAAAAACATTGTTAGTTATTTTCCCACCAAAATTAGAGCAACTTTCTTATACCATGGTCCAGATTTAATTTTACTTATATACGCATGAGGTAAACACAGATCAGATCAGAATGTATTTTTGCAATCCCTTAAACAAGGTGTGTAGGAAGTGCTCAACGCCACCAAATTTATAGGTCTGTTGAAAGCGGACACCTAGCTAGACTAACTTAAATCAAGCATATTACGTAGTCAGCAACCAATCCTTTCCTTCCTGGCAGACTATAACTGAATAATATAGTACCAGCCTATTAATATCCCAAAGGATTACCGTGGCCCCTGGCAATACAGGCAACTGAAGGAACACGGATGGGTTTTAGTCAGTAAGAGTCTCACACGCCCTCCCGCTCCACCCAGAGCGGGAGAAGTTATTTGATAATTTTCCACCCAAAAAGGGGGCAGGCAGGGCAATGACCTCTTCTCATACAGAGAAGGCACGAGCATTGATGACCATACATGCTTACAATATTATAGCCCAGGGCCCTTATTATGAAGTATTAACGCCATCTTGATTCCGTTGCTAAAGAGGGATGGTTCTATAGGTCATGTATATAGCTCCGTCTCTCGGAAAAATTATAGCATTAATTCTTCATAATACGACCCCAGGAAAATAAGATTGTCTGCATCTTTACGCCTGCAGTTTTCTTATTATCTTGTCTTTTTTTCCTGAGCTTGCCTTATTAATTAGTGAAAAACATAACAAAATCATCATAGTGTACATACAGGGTGTCGCTTTTCGGTCAATCCGGCGACTCTTTCTTGATAATCTCGGTAGTCTTCCGCGACGGCGCCCGGCACGGAGGCGACGCATAGAATGTGCTTGTCCGTCACGGGAAACGATTCTATCACCTCTGCTGGATTGTTGGCGTCGATAATCTGAAATAATATTGTATTTTAAAGTTAAGTTCATATTTATTATTCACGCTCAGCTGTATTAGCAATGACGTAGGCGTTACAGTTTTATTTAGAAAGGCTTTCATGAAGCCGGGAACTCGCTAGAGAGCTTTAATACCAGCACCCTAATTGCGTAACATAATTTCAATCACAATAAGAAAGATTTTAAAGTAAATTGCTCATCCATTGCTGCATGTTTGAGAAAATTCGTCTGCTTAATAACGTAAATAAAGGAATGAATGTTGTTGATCTGTCAAAATGAAAGGTACTGCCATGTGTTGCCCCGCAGAATTGGGCTTGCGCTGCCACGAGCCCCGCAAACACGAAGATTTTAGATAACAGTAACGTGTACGCGTGGTAAACGTTGTAGGCTGTAATTTGTGGACCATTTTCTATTTTTCTAAGTACCTGGTACTTGTTGATAGGCCTAAACTGTCCTCTTATACATATATACACTGTAATTTGAAAACATTGTAAAAACCATTTATTTTTAAAATAGTTACCGTGGAGTTTCTTACCGGCCGGCTCATCTCCAATCAATTGGAACCGTGCACCTAGCTTCTGACGTTTCATAAGTGCCCTTGTAGGTTTATGTGATATAAAATATGAAGCTGAAGAGTTTGTTAGTTTGTTTGCTTGAACGCGCTAATCTCAAGAACTACTGGTCCGATTTGATAATAATTATTTAGTGTTAGATAGCCCATTTATCGAGGAAGGCTATAGGCTATCATCACGCTAAGATCAATAGGAGCGGAGCACTAATGAAGAATGTTTCAAAATCGGGGTTTCTTTTTCCTTTTGAAAGCTTACGATGCGTGCGCTGCGTAAACGGTTAAAGTTTCGTAAAAATCATATATGACAGAATTGTTCACCTTAAAAAGTTCAAAAAAAAGTCCGCGACAACATATATCTAGGTATATTTTAAGGTTGGCTCACTATAACCTTTTTTATGCTAACCAAATTTGTTCTAAAATAATGCATTATTTGCGAAGGTGTTTTTATAAACACAATATTAATCCTTATCCAAATAAATACGCGGGTTAAAGTTAGCGTTAGCCCAAAGTAACTATTCCACGCGGACGAAGTCGCGGGCAGAAGCTAGTGTGAAATAAAATATTTAGTTTTTTTTTTTGCATTCAGTTTACAATTACAGTGCTAGTAAAGTACAGTAAGTACGAATAGTAAACCTATTGTACGAGGGTATTGCAGCTGAGGCATCAATAAAATCTATTGATGTTTTTCCTTCACCGATGTCAGTAATGTCCAAGATAAACTTAGAAAGTACATATGAATTGAAAAAGTCACATTGGTACTTGCCCGGATTTGAACCCACAACCTCGTGCATGAGAGTAAAAAAGTAATTTATACTCCTGGTAAAAATAATTATATTTTTCTGAGAATTTATAATTTTTTTTGTAACATTGCGACCATACATACAAACATAACATCAAGCCTTCTTCCCATGAGGGTAGGCAGAAACTATAGCACGCCACCTGCTACGCTCCGTACATACTCCTTTTGCTTCGTTTACGTTCATACATCTGGTCATACACGCACACCGGTTGCGAATACTACACACCTGACCTTTTTGAAGAACATCACCAATTAGGTCATTATATGTCCTCCTAGGGCGTCCCCTCCTGGCGTTTCCACTCACATCTGCCTTATAAATACCTTTTTCACCTCAACACCTCAAACAAGCAAGTTTTGCTGTGCTAAGACTGAGCAAAATTCGATTTTGCTGCGAGCGTGAGGCAAAGTAACTTTTTAATTATTATTTTTTAAATGCCGAGAACAGTACTGGGTCTACTCACATAATTCGAAAGAATCAAACTTCACTTTGTTCTGTCACTTTCACTTCAATACGAAAAAACGAGAGCTAAAAACAATTCGATTCGAAGTTCGATTTTGAAATTCCATAATTATTAGGCCCAATAAAGAAACAAATAAAACGTTCGGATACACATAATTATAACCGTAAAATTGCAAAACATCTGTTGAGGTTTTAAATGTAAATTATTATATTTTTTTCTAAGTAAACGAAATTATTTTTTTTTTTTTATAATCAAATAAAGAGAATTTTTAAGAAATAAATACGAAGTTTATCAAGTATCTACATAATTGTTTATAGTTTTAACAATCTTTAATATTGTGGCAAAATACCGCGAGTGCAGTTTCAGAACGCATCTTTAAAAAATAGCGAGATATTTTTTTATGATTTCTTTTTCTGAGCTAGCTACAAATACGTCATATACGTTGGATAATATAAAAATAATAATAAATAAATATGAGTGGGTCTAGTGACGAAGTCTGCTATTTAACACCGGAGGAATTAAAGCGGTATGTAAAAAATGCAGAACTTATAGTTTTCCTGCCTGTAAAGTCTCGCGAAAAATATCTAAAATCTTATATTATTTTAAAGCAATGGAGACAATACAAAGGGCGCAAACACTTTTTCGAAGACGTTACTGTTATCGTACTTCATAGAATTATCACAAACGAGTCAACGAGTATTTTTTAAATTTTGAAAGCCAGAATAAAAACCAAAGATGACGTGTACTTTGAAACCTATCCCAAACTATAGCATTTTTGAAAGGAATGTCAGTACAATAATTTTACTTTTAACTTTTAGATACTATACTTTGTTTTACAAATATACATGTGGTTAAATGTTTACCATGTTATATTTTTTTTACTTTTAGATAATATTAATATGTTCTCGCTGCTGAGGTGAAAAGTTGTATGTGTTACACGAGACCAAAGTTATTTGCATCTCGTGTCTTTGAATCCCTCGTTGCGCTCAGGATTCTAACTTTAATAATAGAATCCTTCACTTACTCGGGATTCAAAATCAACACTCACAGCAAAAACCAACTTTGCTCTTTTGTTACACAAATAACTATTTTTAGTCGCCTTTCATTCATCCTCTCAATGCGATCAGTCTACATTATGATGAACATTGAACTGCAAGTTTACCAGAGCTAGATACTAACAAAAAAAAGAGACAAATGCTCACCATAACAATTCCCTTATTCTGGTTGCTGGAACATATCCACACGAGGGATGATAAGTTTTTTTCCGTGTACTCGACGCTCTGAGTGGACTGCAGCTGTTGGTTTATTTGTTCGACTTCCGGGGAGTGCACCGACTGGGCCTTGCTCATCTCGTACGCTGTGGATATAGTGTGGATATTAGCATGACAATGGATAATGTATAGACAATTTATCAATATTACAACTTTGGCTTCCCACGGTTTTTGCATTTTGTCACGTTTCTTAAATTTTAAATTTTCTTATTAATTTTTCTTTCGAAGTCATCGGCTTTTGGCCTTTGTATTACCGTGTTAAATTTTGAGCAATGTGTCTTATTTGTGTAGAATAAATAATTAATCTTTCTTTTCTTTTTGAGTTTTTTTTTTTAATATTCTCCTGAAGAAAGGACAGTAACGTCTTGGGTTTTCATAACAATGTATTGCTATGTCAAAAAAACCCACGACGCAATATGTCAAGCTAGGAAAGACACCAAGCAAAACAATTTGTGTAAGAAAGGATGAAACAGGACGTTGAAGTGATTGAGGTAGAACCCATATTTTGAAGTGATTATACACTGGGCGTCGAATCACCATAATTATAGTGTTGACCACAGTGCAATGTGAGTGTGATTTTTCCGAATGAAAATTTTCGTCCATGAGGTCCGCTTGCACCACCAATAACTAAATACACTGAAATGTATTTAATGCATAATTTTGTCTCTATCAACAGAAATATGTTTTATATTGCAAGCGAGCCTTAGCCTAACATTTCTATTACAAAAGATATTTACCCAAAGACATGGTATTCTCGGTCTTGTCCTCCGGATTTGCGTAGAACACGCTCTCTCCAACCATGCACCCGCCGTCTGGGGTGCGACCCCCGTTTAGATTGACGGCGGCAGCGCATAGAAGCGTCATTCGAGGCTCGTTTTCTGCTATAGGTCTGAAAATAATACGTTTTGTTATTTGTCGGTTTGGCAAAACTCATGGACAATCTTGTGTTAACTGAAACCAGCCAAGGTCATAAACAAATTGATGCAGCAGTCTGTACAAAACACAGTCAAATTCAAATAATTTATTTCATTTAGGCACATAAAAGGTTTTGAACACACTTTTGAACGTCAAGGTTTTACAAAAAAAATAGAATTGTTTCTTCCAAAGGTAGTTTTCGTATGGAGAAGAATGGGCAAGAAACTCCACCATTACTATTTTAAAATGTTTTACAATATTTTGTTTGTAATATAATATACATTAATTATACAGTGTGAATCTTTATAATGTGCACATAACGAAATGAGAGAATCTATGTTTAATTTAACAGACGGTTTTTTTTTAAATCTAATTTTATTTTTATTTTTTATGGGATTTTTAAAAATGTTGTAACAAAACTTTGTAACTTTTAAACTAAAAGATCTATCGCGATGAAACAAACTCCATAATTATTGGAAGTAATTAGGCGTCCTCATAAAATGAAAACAGTAGAAAAAAACTACCCTCAATTGAAAATAAACATTTTTTTTGCAAAAATCTGTTTTTTTTTCATAAATTTTTACAATAATCGTAAAATTTCTCAATAAAATGCCAAACAGAACAAAAAAAGATGTTTTTAAATATTTTTCCGTCGATAAAATCAATCATAGATTCCCTCATTTCGATATATGCACATTATAAAGACTCATACTGTATGTCGGACCTTTCATGAGTATGCACTTAAAACCAAACACAAGTGCTTTTGTTTAGCGTTATGCGGGGTCTAGAACTCGATAATTATGGTGTCCGATACGGACCATGGAGGACAGTGATCGTTGAGCCGTGGTCGCGACACGTACTGACCTAGGAACTGTTCAGTGTTTCCTAAGTTCAGAGTATTAATTAGTACAGTAGTGTTAGTAATTGACTCTGTAACAGTAAACTTTGTAGAAGTTAAAGGAGCTATTTCTCTCGTTTACTCGTATGCCAATTCTGCGCCCACGACTGTAAATCTGACACTATGTATGTCACTAATGTCTGATCACGATCCTATATACCTGGATCCGACATGCGATGTGGGATGCGAGCGGGCTGAGAAATTTCCTGATAGTGAAAGTGAATAAAAGTGCGAATAGACAATGGCGTGGACTGTTCGAGGACAGGGCTGCAACACGAGCCATTAGCTCATTCTACTTGGGTTAGATTCCCATCAGACAGACTTGCACGATGCGCAATTATGAGGGTCTTTGGTACCATTAATGCTACCCGTCTGACAAAGACGTGAAACTGAGTGAGAACGAGTAAAAGTGTTATATCCGGTGAGTCGTTACAATTTTATAACCTACTCATAAATAAGTTTCACTGGTGAAAAATTTATTTCATAGTATCGTGAAATGTTTTGCATTTTGAAGTCATAATACTTGACTTTCCTGTTATGACGATGTTATTTTGATGATGTTCTAATGCTATGTTACTGTAACTCGGTTGCATCAAATTAATTGATGTTAGCTGAGCTTGAGAGGGCGGAAACGAGAGGTATTCATATAGAATGATTCACTTTTATATTTTCGCGGTTCAATATGGTTGAATTATCCAAATTGAAAGACATTTTAACTACGGACCCGGTAAATGTAAACAGAAGATGTAATACTTAGACAGGAATTTATTAAGAATCCCTTTACAGTAAGAATAACTCAGTTATTATTACTGTAGTAGCGTGCCTATTTGGACACAAAATTCACAGTTGCTGTGACTTACAAGTTTTGGCGGAAAGTGGATGCGTGCTATCCATGCGTGTACTTCTGCCTGACCCTTGGATATTGCGATCGTAATGTTGTGTTGTATTCTGTTTTACGAGAGTTTCCAAATCCAAAACCGAAATGCTTCTCAATTTAAACGCGACGGCAGTGCTAGATTACAAGTTACCAATGTTATCCAAACCATTAATGAAATTAAAGTGCTTCGGGAAGGAAAAAATTGAAACCGACAATCTGAGTGCTTATTTATAAAGACAAGGATTACAAGCTGAAGACTTCAACACCATTGGCAAAGGCTACAGCATCACAACAATCAAGCAACATCGTTCCATGAGTTGTTTCAAGTGTAGAGTAGTGGGTGTCCGTGTCCATAGTATTATTGAGTTGAGCACCGGCGTGCAATCTATGCATCACGGCAATATGTTTGTGGTTTAGCCTACATCTCCTACATCGTGGTGAGTCTAATCAATTTCGCAGACTCAGAGTGCTTATTAATTAAGGAATGTTTAATTAAGTACTTTCCACAGAAAGCGTTATTATGACGTTGTTTCCTTAATTGGTGATGGAAAATTAAATGTGAAATCCATAGAACTGGTCATTTAGTATCATGATTGGTCATGAAAATATCCAATGTTCTATGTTTAAAATAGCTGAACCAATGAGAAATCGATGCCTAATCTTAACAAAGTTTTACGAAACTTAATGTTATAGCGGCTTTTAGTATTTGCATAGATAGTGCAATCCACGAAGATGCGCCCCATTCCGCTCCGCGCCGTACTAGAGTTCAGCTTACAGTACAGTAATCGCGGAGTGGGGCGCGTCTTCGTAGATTGCACTATCTATAATGTAGAGGCGATTGCGCTTAGTTTTTATTTTAACACCGGTTATGAATATGAGTACAAATTATAACATTCGGGACTATGTAATGCGATCACGGTATTCCAGAGAGCCATTATTAACGGTTCACGCAGAGTCGTTCTTGACTACGTCATTGTATACGTCGAAAAAGCCGCGATGCTGTCGGCATCGATAGAACATTGTACTCGACGTACTTACTAGATATTATGATAATTCAAACAAATTGATCTTGTTCTAAAAGTGTTTACCGAGTTCGTATAAGGTATGACAATAAAGGATTTCGAGAGTTTTGTCATTTCTCCTCGGGAAAGTAGTATGTATTGACAAACGGGCAAGTAAAGTGTGTATTGGTCATACTGAAGCCTAAAATGCTTACCTACGGTAGTAAATGTTAATTCTAAGAAATCCTGGCAAAATAAATTGTTTGACGTTAAACCTACCTACTTTGTGTATGTGATTATGTGCTCACCACTTGAACTGATAATAGACAAAGTTGCAAGGTTCAGGTTCTTGATTACTAGTGACGTAGAAACTAAAGTCGGTTTGGAAGTCATTAAAGAAAATGCAGCATACAAAATAAACTAAAAAACCAAAGCAAATGTGTTATATACAATGTGATTCTTCATAATGTAGTGTAAAATAAATATGTTTTTTTAAGAAAAATCTGTTTTTTTTTTCATCAACTTTTACAATAATTTTAAAATTTATAAATAAGATGCCAAAGAGAACAAAAATAATTTTTTTAATAGAAAATGTAAAAAAAAAATACCGTCGATAAAATGAAGCATAGATTCCCTCATTTCGATATGTGCACATTATGAAGAATCACACTGTATATCTATATCCAAACTATAAAACCTAATAAGGTTTCAGGTTATTGAGGTTCTAATGGTGACTGCTTGTATTGAAAACCTTTAAACTCAAAACGTAGGTAGGTACTATCCGTACGTCGGAGGAACAGCCGCACGGGTTGATCCATCAGGTTAAACTACGCTTACCGGGGTTGGTCCGTGGATGGGTAACCATCTTTACATACAGAGACTCCTCCCTGCCTCGGAAAGCATGTTAAGCCGTTGGTAATGGCTGTCATTCGTGGATCTTTGACAGTCGTTACGGGTCGACAGAAGCCCGACAACCAGTCTTACCAAGGAGTATTTTATTACTTAGGTGCTGAGCTGTGATAGGCAGTCGCTCCATGTAAAATGTTGGTATTCAGCTTGGACTGGAAGCCGACCCCAGCATAGTTGGGAAAAGGCCGGGCAGATATTTTTATACGTACGCGTACGTTCGTGACAGAGTAAGAAGAACGCCAGAAAGTCAAATACCTTTGACGTAACAGAATGTAATAAGTTGACAACTGATTCAAATCACTCAGTCGCTGAGTCAAAGAGAGTCAAAGAGATGACTAGCCAGTGTATGGTCTCAGGGATGACCATACGGTTGTAGCCTCAGGGATGGTTACGAGGCCTGGTCACTGGAATGACTATGGTTGTGAGATGGTCACAGGGATGACTATCATTTGTGGGGCTTGGTATAACTTTTTATAATAAGCTACCTTCTTCTTTGCTAGCTTTGCCGTTTAATGCGTTTAAAACTAAAGTAAAATCAAACCTTTGTTCAAAGGCATACTATTCTATCAATGACTACTTAAATGATAATAATAGTTGATTGCTGCGATTAACTCAAGACAATGTTTATGTTCTTTCTCCAGAATTAGCTTACCTACTGTCGGGTTGCCTCCTTCCCTCAAATATGGCGAGGGGGGTAATGGCTGATCTTTGAGTTATGCTCGTGAACGGGTGCTGCTTGTGGTGACTGGTTGTCTTGCTGATCATGGTTTTGTTATTGTTACTAGTAATCAACTGTTAATTTATTTTACCTCGATGGTCCCAGTTCATCATTTATTTTATAACTTCCAGTTACAGCTTTATGAAGCTATATGTAAGAGGGCACGCCCTTTATGCTTGGAGGCTTTTATCTAGATATTAAGTTCTGTTCACGTTTAGTTTTTATTTTAGCTTGAGAATAGTTCTCGATGTTTTTAGTTGGTATATTGGCGTGTAATAGCTGACATATGCAAATAATTTTAATTATGTTTTGTGTTGCGTAATTGTATAGAATCATTTATTTCTAACTGAACAGACAGCTGTGCTGCTGGGGAGTTTGTTGCGCCACTTCTTCCCAGCTAAAGCACTAGGAAGTGGTGAAGGGCGGGTGTTTTGGGAGACTAATTTTGATGTTCTAAAAGTGCTGAGTCTCAGCCTAGTTTAAATAAATGACTTTTGAATTTTTATCAGAAGCCACAGGGATGACTGTAAGGCTAACCAAGATAGTTGGATTGAGTTGATTATGAGACGTTGTTACTGTTTGTCATGGTTTTGTTAATTCTGGGTAAAGGGTACTGGCACTTTTTTTACCTAGCTATTTTAAGTCCGGATTTTGAATCTGAACAGACTGATTTATAATGTGAACAAGTAACATGATTATGATGATGACATATCATAACGATGTAATGACCTTACTAGACTAATGCTTTAGTAATAATAGAAGTTTGTGAGTTTTTCTTAGTTGAGCTAAGTAAGTCAGAATGAAATAATTTATAGAAAGTATAAAATGCCTGTCTGGGTTCAAACTTACAACCTACAATTTGTAAGTCGCAGCCGTTTCCACTAGGCCACCACTGCTTTACTGATGTAATTACTGATTGATACTATCCACATAGAACAAGCTGTTGAATAATTTTGTAATTGATACATGGATATTGAATAACTCTAGGAAAGTACAGATCATCCCCACTCACCTGCAGAACACCGGTACGGGAACAGGGACTCCTCCTGAAGACAGGGATGTAACCGAGCTGGGACCCTTCGGCCCCTGGCCGGTCTTACTGGGCAGGCTCCACCCGTAAGCCTGCGTGCGCCCATCCTCCTTGCGAACGTGCGCCCGCACCTACACGCACACACGCACATGTGTACGATATCAACCCAACCACATCACCCAAACAGATACGAATATTTCAAGGTAAAGCACGTAAAACAAACACAAATATAAACGTACATATTTAATTAGTGACTTAAAAAAAATTAACTATAAATACGTAAAAACACTATACACATGCCAAGAACTAATATCACTTAATGTCACTAGCACTGTTCAATAAGTTGAAATACGTGCCGTCATTGATTCAGCTGAAAACAAAACAAAAGGAGAGGAAATTAGGTACAGGGAGAGGAAGAAATGAAAATAAAACACAAACAGAACACTGGACACAGATGACACACACACCGAGACAGCACACATGGTAGTATTTATGTAGAAGATGTACGCGGGTGAACTGAGAAGCGTCTCGGGTTACAGAAGCTTTGGTGATAAGCTGCAGCCTACGCGAGTGATTGTTCTACTGTGGTGGAGGTAACGTGTCAATGGCATAATTTTATGGAGCTATGTGCTAT
Source organism: Agrochola lychnidis (assembly GCA_963680765.1). NCBI lineage: Eukaryota > Metazoa > Arthropoda > Insecta > Lepidoptera > Noctuidae > Agrochola > Agrochola lychnidis. The sequence continues at coordinate 7,245,675 of OY796848.1, forward strand.
GTAATGAAACGTAGTTTTTATAATATCTTATGTAATTTGAATTATTACTCGCTATAGTTGAGCATGTTGTTTAAATTAGAATTCATTCGTCTCTTGCATTTTTTTTTTAGATTTTTTTATCTTGGCTTGTAATATATATTTATGTGTAGTTAAAACAGCCGAAACCAAGCGGCACAAGTGATTGCATATATATGTAAATGTGCTGCAGTAGAGTGATTTTTGCAATATTCTGTATGGATTCTGTATGTCTTTATTAACGAAGATATAAAAATAACATTCCACAAACCAAATAAAAGTACCAATTTCTAACCTATCTATACTGAGTTGAAGCACAACATTGTTTAACTTTATTCAATTTACATAAAATCATGAACAATTAAACTACAAACGTGTAGTTTTTTTTAAGAATGAAAGAAACGTAGTGGCATATGTATAGCGAATACGTATCTAGTTATATTTATAGTGCAAATAGTTTATAATTATATTTATTAAACATATAATAAAAACAAAAATGTGAAGCGAAGGAAATGTGTAGATAAAGGAAGAAATATATAAGGAACGACTTAAAAGCATTTGAAATAAACATTGTCAAGCCAACAGGAGTTTAAGTAGAAAAACTGGCGCAAGATACAGCGATAGGTAATTATAAGGCTCCATACATTAGGTCCATATAAATAAGCCCCAAGTGAAATCCTTGTAGTACATTCTATTATCCTTGAATCAAACTGAATTCCTACATTTATGTCTTGAATCCATATGGTATTCATGATAAAGACTAATTTTTTTTTTTTTTTTTCTTCATCAAAGAGTTGTAAAAATTACTTTCATGATCAATAAGTGCTGGTTGCTTATTTATACAGGCCGATGCAAGTTTAGGCGCATAACGCACTCGGCAATCAAGGACTACCCACTATCCTTGGGTTATTCCATTTATCCACCCCAAAAATTCACACTAAGGGGGTTACTCGGAAACGTATGTCCGAGAATCCACCCTAAGGTCTATATATATAGGTCTAGGGTGAATTATCGGACATAGCAATCCGAGTATCCACCTTAGGGTGGATAAACGGAATAACCCCTTTCTTTTGCCATTCAGACGTGCCATCGATATGAGGCTTTTATTCCATACTTACCCTATTCAAAGAAGCAGAAACACGTAAGCAATGGTGGGTTTACGGAAAGGAATCAAAATGCTTCTAAAAAAAAACTTTTTTATTATATTTATAACTTTTATTTATGTTTCACTTCGTCGAATAGGGTTAAGAAAATTTCTTTAAATCATAAGAATTGTTCAAAATACTAACTGACCAAGTTACCAATAAACCAGTGAAATCCTGCTAAGTGAACAAATGAATACCTCAAGTATTAATTTGTTCTACAATTTAACAAAAGTTGTCATAGAACTCATAGAAATAATATAATACTAATGAGGCTTGCTCGGGATTATTAGTAACTTTATCAGACAGTGATAAAAGCAAGAATCAGACTGTCAGTTCTAGCAGGAAGATAATAACTTTGCCTGTACTATCGAAGAAACCCTATCTGTACGCCGTAAGGGCTATTTCTGCTTGCAGCGCTCGGCCGGTATAGAAAGCGGCCGTTAAACAGATGTGGTCATCGTGTTCATGGGATTTTGTTGTCAAACTGCTTAGATATCTTCGATAGCACGTAAGGAGAAAGTCAGGATTATGTTAAATCCGTGCCTCCTGCATGGTATGATTTAACATAATCCTAACAAAGAACGCATATTGATATCTAGGCAAAGCCATACCTAAAACTGAGTACTCAATAGCGAGATATAACTGTAACCAAACACTGAAACACTAGGTTGGCTATCAGACGGGTGCACCGGTTCACTCAACTGAATGTTACACTTGAGTGAATGTTCATTTTCGTTTCATTACACGTTCACACGACACCGAAAAAATTACATAGGAATGAACATTCATCTGTAGATCAATTGGTAGGCGATTGAAAGATGGCCGAGTGCCGAAATCCAATATCATTGGATCAGTTGACTAAAGAATTTTTTTTTACTTTTGATTCATTTTAATTTTGTGTTCAGACGTTTCACACTTTGAGTAAAAGATGCTGAATGAAAGACAAACATGATCAAAAAGCGAAAATCATGTCTTTTTTTAAAGATTATTTGAAACAAAAACAAGATTACTCGGCTTTTATGTCTAAATAATTATTGACAGTAAGAAAATATAGTTTATTATCCAAATATACGAAAAAAATTCTCTAGTTCAATTATTACTTGAGTTATGAACGAAATAAAAATTGAGACTACATTTAGTTCCGTGCTCGAACACGACCAAAGAGCGCACGCGATATTCAATTTTATTACTAATGTGTTAGCGTTTAGCGCATAGTGGAGTGGTGGAGTGCATGGGGGGCGGAATTTGCGTGGAAATTGTGTTTGGAGTGCCTGGTCTTAAGAACTTTTCCATTCTAATCTCTCAGTTTCAATCTGTCATAAAAACATCTAATTTACCTACATTTCTGACAAGTTTTTGACAATGATTGTCGCTGAGATGAGATTGCTACTACATTTTGAACGCTTTTAATAATAGGAATTGGCTTTCTGCTTTACAGTTACAGCTCGCTAGTGAGTACACGACCGTACTGTGAGGATTTCACCAAAAAAAAAATCAACATACCTGTCGGAACTGCTCGCTCCTCTCATGTCGTCTATTATGGTGATGGTCGGTCAGTTGGGTCTCGAAGAAGTCGGCTTGAGTCCTCGAGTGACGTAATGAGTTTTGTGGAGCGGCAACTGCGCGGAGATGCGGCGTCGATAGCGGTCGTTGTGGACGCTCGCCGGTACTGCAATGAGGTGTAAGTTGACTTTGAAAAATACACCCTATGTCTTTGGTATAGGGTTGGATTGCTTAGATACTGTGATCGAAGAGATATATGTAGTTGAAAGAGATAGATCAAGTACAACATTGTCAGTGAATGATAATGACTATTAAACTAATTAATGACAGCAAACACAAGTGTGTGCAATAAAATAGCCTGCTGCTGTTGTGCATGTGATTGCTTGCATTGCTTGCTTGCACATATAAATTTTATTAAATAGCCTTCGCTAGGATTTACATTACATTCAGACCACCGCAGCCGCAGGAATATAAATTGTTGCTTTAGCGCCACGGTATTATCACATTTTAAGAAGTATTCATTAAAATTATAATAACTTACAAATAAGTAAAACGCAGATGCTACTAATTTTAGATTACTGCATAAAATTAATGTATGATTGTACATCAATTCAAGTGTCAGTATTTTAAACTTAAATCATGCTAATAATTTTTGTAACAATCCACTTCTAAGCATAAGCCTCCTTATTGACGCGAGCCTATTGCCATCAGCCGGGCACAAATCCAGACTCCGAGCTGCTACTGAGAAATTTAAGATAGAAAAACCCAATAACATTTTGACCTAGGGATTCGAACCTAGGACAGCTCAGCAGTAGCGCTTGCGACCACTAGACCAACGAGGTAGTCCCTGAACATAACTTTTGAAAATAGCCCATTTATTGCTATTACGAGTTCCACATTCGGAAACTTCTTGTCTATTGTGTTACGAAAACTGAAACCTTCAAGTTTTTTTTTTTACTTTTTAACAGTTAGCAAGCACAGCAACAAAACAAAAGGGAAATGAATGCACAGGCGTCACCCAGATTAGAACAGAAACCCTCGGGTCACCCAGATCTTCTGAACAGACTAGGAGATTTAATAAACTTCTGGAGGGAGGTGGGCTGGTTGGAATAACCACCAATGGTCGCTGTGGCTCACGCACAATAGTTCACCTGAAGGACTAAGTGCGCAAACCGAACCCCATAACAATAGAACATAAAAGGGAAATTCGCAACAAATAACAATTCAAATGAAATGAAATCGCTGTCGTCACAGCATTACGTCATACCAAGCATAGCAATATCTTCGATACGCCTGAGCAACGTCACGAGCTAAAATAAACATTCGAAACATACGCGTATTGTTTAAACACATCGTCAATGGCAAGTACAGGTTATACAAACAAAACATAAAATAAAAATAGTAAGCGTAATTTCGCAGCGCTATAATAATGAAAACATAACCATAATAACGAGGTTTCCTCCCAAAAGTTTTGATCTATAAACGTGACCTCAGCTAGTTTAGATTAAGTATACCAACTTTAAATAGGAAATTAATCGAATAATAATGTGTATTCTTGTCGGGAGTCGAACCCAACAGTTATAATAACAATCACAAAACATCTGTCAAAACATTGTTTGTTTTTTTTGTTTGAACATGCTGATCTCTGGAACTGCCAGTCGGATTTGAAAGATTATTTTTGCATTTGATAGCAAATTGTTGAGGAAGTTTAGGATACTTTACATCACGCTAAGACCCCCTAAGGAGCCGAGCTAAATTAAACGGCGGGTGAAACCGCGGAGCACAGCTATAATTTTTATACTTAATTAACTCATTGCATCCCTTTCGCGAATGTGTGCAGTGCAAATTATTAATATTTTTACATTAGCGTTGGCAACTTCTATATATCTATAAACACTTATTTTAAATTAAATTCGCTTTTCGTGTCTGTCTGTGTGACCGTGTTGTTTTTCTAAACTACGCAACGAATTTTGATGTGGTTTTCAACATCTTTACGAGAATTTGTCAAGACATAAAAACGGTGCGAAGCAAGGGCGAGTCACTAGTTTGATATAAATAAATGAGCACAGCAAAATGTAAAAGAAATAAAAGAAAAATCTATAAAATATAGTGCCAAAAACACGCAATAATAATTAAAAAATACAAGCGCTGAGCTGCGTAAATACATAAATAAGCTTGACGAAATGGATTCCAATAGGAATAAAAACGGTAATGCTTAGTCTAATGTTTAATTTAGGAAAGTAAATAAAGTCCAAGTACACGTATGAGCACTGAAAGAACCCCCGTTTACTGAAGGTAGACGAAGGCCCAAAAAAAGCTACAATTTCTTTGACATGTTGTCTATTTTTTTTATCCAGTGCAGCCTTGAAGAATCCAACTTAGAAATCAGTTTTTTTTTTTCTGAGGCCACCAGTCCTGCGAGTTCATCTGTGTATTCTGTTATAATCACATTTCTTTCCACTATTTTTTCTAGACTAAAATATTCCTATAATATAACTTTTAAAAAGATCGTGTGTTAACAAAGCCATCAATGCACTACATACTGGTGTGTTATCAAACTATACAAATATTATTACCCTTGCTGAAAATGACTGTTTTTATTATTTGTTTTATTATACAGGGTTATTGGTTATATGACAAAGGGATGTAGGAGAGGTCATTTGCAACCAAATGACCCCTCATGACCCTTATACCAATGTCAACCATTTTCGAATAGTTTGAAATTTTAAATGTCAAATGACTCGAAAATTGTTCACATTTTCATAGAAGTCAAAAGTGGTAATTTGGTTGTAAATGACCGACTACAGCCCCTTAATGGATGGCCGACATATAACCAATAATAACCTTGTATATCCAATGCCTCTAACGTTAAAAGCTGCAGTTATTACTCAAGTAATAATTTTTAAATAATTCTTTATCAGCTGTCATGTTTTTGTACGTAGTACACCGACGTCTATTGCATTCCACAGTATTTACCTGAAGAGGTTACTAAAAAACTTCCAAATGCTCTGTTTGTTCTTCTTATCCATGGTTGAGTCAACGCGACTTGCGCGGACCATCTCCGTCCAGCGAACTGCGTCTTGAAGCTCCATGAAACGCTCCTGAAATATATACACATTATGTCAAAAATGGTATCGGAATTCTCTCGTTTTATGTGATGGAAGAGTGGTTGAGTTTTATAGCAGACGGTACTTTGGTGCCAAACCATGGATGGTACCGCATTTTGCGAGACTCAGAGTAGGTAATGATAGGGCTGCACCTGCGGCTATCGAGATAAAGCATCGCGCATTGACACGATACAAGCAAATGATAAGAAACACTATCGGCTGTATTAACAAAAGTTTATTCTGCATCGGGTTTTAAAATTATTCAAATCTTAATGTTTAACCGACTTAAAAAAAAGAGGACGTTCTCAGCTAGTCAGATTTTTTTTTGGCTTGTCATTGTTTGTCAATTTCTTGGACCTAGGGATGATATGAAAGGAAAAGGACTAAATGATAGAGTGACGGGTGTCAGGGGAGATCGGAAGGACAAAAACATGTTACGCCGACCTGAAGTAACATGACATCATGAGTGAATGCAAATTTATTTTATTTTCGTATCGCGACTACCTACTGCCACAATGACCTTCACCTCCGTCCATTTAACAATGGCTCACAATTTTCTTTTATGGACTAAAAAGACAAAAGTTAGAGTTGTACAAGGATTTTTTGGCGCGTGGAAAATTGGAACTAACGTCGCCATCTTGTTTTTTCAATACATTTCACAAAGTAATTGCACAATAATGTTAACCAACAGCGCCCCCCTCTCAACGTCATTCAAGCGCCAAAAGATCCTTGTAGCAATGTACTCTGTTTCGTGACTACTGCCTAGGGATGCAAAATTACGTAATTTCACGGAAACCGCTGGTAAAATACAGGTATTTTACGGTAATTTATATAAATTACGGTAAAGTTATCGGCGACTTAAGAAGTAAATTTTTTTAATTTGTGCTGTCCTTTACTCTGCCTCTGCCTCTGCACATGGATGATATTATTATAATTCATGAGATGGTGTGATTCATATCTGGAATTCTTGACTTGAGAATTAAGTTTTAGGGATTTTTAGTACGCATGAGTCGCACGAACCCAGTTTGTTTTTTTTTAAGATCCGATGCCGCTTATATCTCTGGCAAATTTCATGCAAATCCATTTATCCGTTAATAGTAAAGTAGTGACATACACATGATACACACAAACATACTCACTTCCGTATTTGTACTGTATGAGTACGTTTAATACGTTTTTTACCGAAAATTACCGTTTAATACCGTAAATTACGTAAAATATTTGTTTTACCGTATTATACCCGGGCAATTTTACTGTTTTACATCCCTACTTAACAAGGTCTCTCACAATTTTCTTTTACAGACTAAAAAGAAAAGGATATGCTTACTTTATACTGGTTACGTTCCATGAGTACTCGTGCCATCTCGACTCGAGTGAAGCGCCGACGCTGCGCCATCGGCACGTCGGCCTCATCCTCGTTGTTGTCGCCGCCTCCCGCGTTCGTGCTCACCGTCTCCTGTCACATGGCCACGCAAAAACTAAACATCATACTTATTGGAAACACGAAATATAAACTACATAAACATTCTACGAAAGAATTAAATTGATTTAATGAAATCGACCTCAGAGCTAAGGTGGTGATGATTAGAAAGACATATTCTAACGGTGTTATATTTTTGTTCCACAAAAAAATATGCACGTTGAAAAAAAAAACGCATGCTGAGTGTTGGCATTGCACATTATGGTGTCACATATTATTACAGATGGGTCACTCCGCAAAATCATTTAAATAAAAAGTGATTCTTGCAATAACACAATAAAGTGCAATTCAGGTAGCACAGCGCTAATTACCTGCAGTTATATTCACTTAGAAGTTGCCTCTCTTTCTATCGCGTAACTCTTATATCTTCTGACTATGTTACGCCACTGAATTCGACAAGTCGAGCCCGCCGCGTACCTACTTGTAGCTTCATACCTAAAATGCGGAGTGACCCATCTGTGTCCACAACATTGTATTTCCTATGTGTAGTTTAGTCGTATTTCAAAAAGGAAATTGCTCTGGTACTACAAATAATCTTTAATGTAACTAGAGTACTCTAGAGCCAATCAGCATGGACTTTCGTTTGACATTATCCAAGGGGCCAATTGAAGAGCTAATGATATTCATTTTCGGCTAGCTACTCTTCATTTCGGGCTAGTCTATAACGTCTCTGACATCCGCAGACAGTATAAAAAAAGCATTTTTTAGCCTCGTTTAACATTCAATCATTCATAGATGCAATCAACTAAAAACCACCCTACCTTCAAATGTCTAACTTCATCTTCCAACTCGGTGACCCTATCACGTAACTTCTCCCGCGCAGAACTGAGGTTCGCCACCTCTTCCCTCAGGATCTCAAGCTCGCCGGTCATTTCATCCACCTTCACTATCAGATCATCCTTCACCACGTTCAACGCGTTCTTCGTTGCTAACAACTCGTTGTTCTCCAGAATAAGATTCTCCACCTCTTTGCCCATTCCTGTTGAGTTAAGTGAAGGGATTTATGTTTTGTTCGTTAAACTTTTGATTGCTTGAATGTGGTGTATGAAAAGTTATCATTCATTTAAATTATATTATACACTCCACTCTGAACAACAAAAAAAATTAAAATAGTTTTGGGGCCGTGCACTTAAATTGAAAAATCCAGAGTAATGTTTTATTCTAATAGCTTTAATACTCTCTGAACGAAGTCCAAGTAAAGACAGGTATACGATTCTTTTACTTACTTGCATCTTGCGCTTTGAGGAAATTTGCGATTGTTAGGCCCGTCACACACTTCGCCGCATGCGTTAGCAACAACAATATCATCGCGTCAGCAAAAATGTAAGACTATTTACTAAGAATAATCATACGACTATAGTTGGCATTACATAATTGCAACGTAATGCGACGTAGTGTGTGAGACGGTAATATTTCTAATGAAATAGTTGAAATATTTACTACGAAATTGTAATAAAACGTTGAATAATGTTAGCGATAATTCAATCAATATTTTACAAATTACTTACCGAAATAATTGTCGTTAACTGCAATCATGCGTTGATGCAACATTTTGTTAGAACGCATGGAAAGAACGTACAGTTATTAGTATTTTATGAAAATTTATTAATGTAGAATACTAGTTAAAATGCTCACACACGACGCCACTTTAAGTAGACATAAAAATCGCAAAAATTAATTGCATATTTTAATCTACATAGTTTTATATGGTTCTATGCTCATATCAGCTGTTTATTATGTTCTCAAGCACAACTATCATTTAAAAAAAAATTGCGATGATTTTACTCGTTTATGCAAATATTATACGTGTAAATTTGAACTTATTAGTTTAATAACGCAATGCAACATGCATAAACGTAAAAAATCATATTTTATTTCGACCTTTAAATTATTAATACCCTCGGTTTTTAGGAGATCAACCGGGATCATTCTTTTGTCATATCTCGTTTTTGATTGGTTACTAGAAGAACCAATAATGTAATGTGTTACAAGATATAACCATAAGAATAGTTATTTGGAGACTGAGGGTTACACTATTTTGAACAGTAAAAGCAATAATACTGCAGTCATTAAATTGGGCAACATAATATGTGATCAGCTTGCTTAGAACAACACAAGAACACAAATGGACGCCAAATCTTGTAATTTCATTAAATAAATAAACGGAAACACAGTGGCGTGGTGTGTAAGTGAACATAAAGAAAATACAAAATAATATTATGGATTTATTTATATAAGTTAAGCATTATACTTTTACCACTAGAAATATTATATCACCTACAGCACATTTCTCCTTTGCGTCTCATTTTTCTATTAATGCTGGTAAAGTATACTTCTCAACTTATAAAAACATAAGCATATTACAATAAATACAATAGTTAGCGGTAGAAAAACTTTATAATAATAATAAATGTCAATTATATAACAAGCTATAGGGGTGACATTATGTACAAGAGAACCAAAAAATTTAAACCAATTGATGAAATAGTTACTAATATATTTTACATAGTAATATTGATAGCAAAGAACCCAATGTATTTGCAACTGAATTTAAGAAAGTTAGTAATATTACCGAGTACTCAACGTTAAATTTTGCAATTGACATAACAGATTATGTTAGGCTATTGAGCCTAACATAATCTGTCATGTCAATTGCAAATATGAGTCAGGATTTGCTTATTATCACTATGGGTTCAAAATCAGAGTGATAGCAGCCGTTTTCTTTTAAATCCTAAAAGCCAGTTACCTATGTCTTTAAAAGCCAGTATCAAGTAAATAAAAACTACCATTATTATATAAAGCTAGTCCATTGTAGACAAACTGTTTTAAGTTTACGTAGAATATATACGAATATAATAAAGCTGAAGAGTTTATTTCTTTGTTTGAACGCGCTAATCTCTAAAACTATTTTTGCATTTTTTTGCCCAATTCTTGAGGAAGTTTATATTTAACATCACGCTACGACCTTTAGGAGCCGAGCAAAAAGAAAAAAATCAATAGAACGCTAAGCGAAAACGAAGTAAGAAGCGTGGACGGGCGATGCGATGCGACGCGGTGGTTCGGGGGAACTAAACATTTTATCATAAAATTACAAATATGCTTATAACAGTGTTAAGTACTTAGTTATTATAATAATGAGCCCACATATACTTTCCAGCACGCGTAGTGTGACACCCATAGGAACTGGTTTTGTCGACGCAAGAATAGACAAAATGACAGGTTGTGATCGTTTATCTGTCATTTTGTCTATTCTTCCGTCGACAAAACCCGTTAATATAGTGGTCATGCTAAGCGTGCTGGGGTAATATTTTTTTTATGAAGTTAATTGTCTTAGTTATAACAAGGATATGACTTTGCAGAAAAAGTGAACCATATAAATTATCATTTATGCAGCATAGCGATACCACGTGGCATATTATTATCCAGTGTAGGTATTCTTGAATCAATACTAGGCACCTATTTGTTAGAAACGTTTCTATTTGAATCTATATTTTTATCATAATATCCGTTACGGAACATAAAAGGAGAAAAGTTTACGTTTGTCTGATATTAACACAATTTTTTCAGGCTTAATGATGTGCTGATTAAAATCCATTACTAACTGTGTTCGCACTAGCGAAACATTCACATAAAAACATGTTGAAATCTCTAAATCTAATTTCCTGTCAAACATTATATCGAACATTGACTGAAAATAGAAATTTCAACATGTTTTCATGTGAATGTTTCGCTAGTGCAAACGCACAGTTACGCGACGTTTGCACGAACGTAATAAAATCGCAGCGACTTTTTTTCGTGCACTTGATCTTCAACGCTCTGCTTACCGCCGAAAGTTGAAAATCCAAGAGTGTGTTTTTTCAACACGCTGGGATGAGAGTGCGTCCTAGCGCGTTGGATTCTCAACGCTCGGCTTAACACCGAGAGCTGAAAATCCAGTGCGCGATAAAATCCCGCTGCGATTTTATTACGTCCGTGCGAACGTCGGATATGTTAATAACCAAACAACATCACGCCTGTAATCCCCGATGGGTTATGCAGAGGTTAATCTCACCAAAATAACATTTTCTAGCACATCGGTGATACAAAGTTTATAGTAGTTTTTCCTGCTATCTATTCTAGGCTACGCTAACTCTCAACAGTTTGTCTAAATGGACGACTAGTGAACACATAATATGCAAAGCACTTACCAGAAGATGCGTATTCTCCAGGATGGACCCAACTACCTGTTAGGGAAACCACACAGTTATATACTTTCAATACACTTAATGCATAGAGACTTAGTGGCGGTTAATAAAACGTATAGCGCCAAAACATAACACGATATCGACTATGACTTCGCGCTAGAAATATATTACTTCAACAAACTGAACGTGCACAGTGGAGCTAGAACGGGATAGCAATATAATTTTATAGTCTGTCACAGCGCGTCGAGTGAACTCGGGCGGCAGTCGGCCCGCGTCGTCTGTTATTAGTATTAGGGCTCCTACAAACAGGCTCGACACGCGACGCGACACAAAGGCAAATCTCGTCGCGCGACGAGCGGTGTCTTTGTGCCGCGTCGCGTGTCGCGCCTGTTTGTAGGAGCCATTACGCGTTGTTTCAGTTTTTTTTAAACATCACGGGCACTCGCGAATCGCGATCTAGTTTAGTCTTTTGTAAATTGTAATTTTGTTGTTGTGTTGTGTAAGTGTAACTTGAACTTGTACTGCAGTACTATAAATACAATAATTGTGTAATAAATGTAAATAAAATATGATTGAAACTGAAAGGAACGAAGTGTCCGCAAATAAAGTATAATTAAATTAAAGAAAGTAAAAATTAAAGAAAGTAAAAATTAAAGAAAGTTAAAAATAAAAAAAAGCTATTTTAACAAATTCATATCATGTAAATAGTAATTTCTTATAAATACAATCAATGAACTTTTAAATACGCCTATAATAAATAATAATTGTCTCACAAAACTGTTATAATAACATTTAATCAATTTTATTATAGACAGTTCTAAGCCTGGAAAGTATGAAGGAAAGTTCATGGATTTCTAAAGCTTCATAAGATATTATTATATTATTTCGTGTACAGCGCGTTGCGAGATAACATTCACCGCGCATCATTAAGTCCGTCTAGCGTGTTGGCAAACAAAATGACAACGTCTCCGCGTTGAGACTGCAGCCGAGTTTTGTAATAACGTGTTATAATGATAGCGTATAAAATAACGCGCTAGAAAATTTTGTTTTATAGTCTATAACACGTCTATAGTTTCTAGCGGATTTGAACATCATAGGGTACACAGATTCAGGGGTGCTACACACGTGTTCGGGTCAGCACATTCGATTCGGCAGTATTTGTTGACAAAAACAAAGCCGACCCGAAGCAATTACTAAATATATTCGGTTTTCATTCGGCTCGTGCTGATCCGCACTATCCTCGCTGACTAATTTTCGGGTCGGCTCAGCACAATGAGGGGGATGTCAAGCGGTGAACATATTTCTACATATATTCGATTCTGCCGCTCGACTGTGCCGATCATGTTGACCTAAACAGGTTACGCACAGTATTAAGTGATTCACCATGTTATTTTAAGACCATAGACTTCTTATAGGTTTTCTTGTAATCTATATGTCGGATCTTTCATGAGTATGCACTTTAAATGAGATACAACCGCCTCTGTTGCGGAGCGACAGTGATCGTTGAGCCGTGGTCGCGATACATCTGACCTAGGAACTGCTCAGTGTTTCCTTTTAAGCTCAGAGTATTAATTAGTACAGTAGTGTTAGTAATTGACTCTGTAACAGTAAACTTTGTAGAAGTTAAAGGAGCTATTTCTGTCGTTTACTCGTATCCCAATTCTGCGCCCACGACTGTAAATCTGACACTATGTATGTGTCTGATCACGATCCTATACACCTGGATTCGACATATAAGTATATAACCAGTATAAGTATAATTTTTAATGGTGATTTTGACATTATAGTTATGATTTTGACATTATCGTTGTGATTTTGACATTATAGTTATGATTTTGACATTATAGTTATGATTTTGACATTATAATCCAATAATAATTAAATAATTTGCCGAATATTATTATGTACTAATACTAGTGTTTAAGATGTGTATGTAATTACTAACAAATTGGATTGTATGATCTAAAATAAAATTTTTGATGATCGATGATGATGATAACTATTCTCTGTATTTATTTTTTAAATTTTAGGCTTAGCAGTTTCGGAGATAAGTGAGGGAATGGTAAATTTTCATCTATTTGCTTTAATAACTTTAAAACGATTTATATTAAATAATAAAAAACAAATTGAAGTTCTCATAACAAGCCCTTTCATTTAATTTTAATATGTCACACACTCAGACCAAATAAAAAACCAAGAAATAGCGCTATCGACATTGCCGTTACGCCGGTTTCGTATACATGTGTTGCACTTAGTGAGGTGTAATTTGATTGTTAATGCTTCTAAATGTGTGCGTGTGAGCGTGTATACACAGAGCGGAGGTGTAGTTTTGGCATGCTTCACTATGTGTACTTTAAACTTAGTGTAATTTAAACTTAGTCGTTCCAGTAGATTCGGAGCAAATCGGCTGTGACAGACGGACAGACACACGAGTGATCTTATAAGGGTTCCGTTTTTACATTTGTACGTACGGAACCCTGAAAAAACATGCAGAAAGACCAATCGAATTATTTAACTGAGGCGAGATGTCGATTTCCAGTAATTTGATTCGTGCGTTGCGAGTGTTGTCTAATCTCTATATTCGCCGCTTCTAAGAAAACGTAGAATTAGCCCCGGATTCTAGAAACCTATTCAATTTTTCCTCGCTTGTACGTATGCTGTTCAGTGATATGATTTTTTTATTTGATTTCAGTAAACCAAACAGATTTAAAATTAGACGGTTTTATAAAGGTCCAACTAGATGGCGGTTGTTCGACGTTGACCATACAATATTGATCGTCTCGAAACTTAGTTGATGGCATAGGTTTAATTCGTTAGATTCGCCCGACCGCTTCAAAATATGGTCACGTTTCTATTTCGTTAACAATGTTATATTTGAATAGTATTGTCTCCGCACACTCATACTAAAAATCGTATCTAAGGATTTAAATCTTTGGTCAATGGTCGATCGATGGGAAGCGTAATCCGGCTTCCGTGGAACACACTGGATCGATCGGAATTGTCGATACACCAAAATCTAGTCGTTCTTTCATCAGGCTTTCATAAATTACCTGTGATATCGCCATCTTCGCCTTCAGCGATGCCTGGGTCCACGTCTTGGAAGGCAAGCTCTTGGTACAACGTGTTGCCACTTCGTTTCTCGCTCTTGGTTTGCGATTTACCAGTGTTGGGAGCGTTAGGTGGCGCCACTGGAGATGTTGCCTGAAATCAATGAATTATCAGACATTATTATGGGTACAATACGTGAGTTTGTTTAGTATTATATACAGGGTTATTGGTTATACGTCGGCAATCCGTTAAGGGGATGTAGGAGAGGTCATTTTCTACATAAATGTATAGGTAAAGTCCCCGTCACGAGAAGCTATAAATTTTGTAAACACACATTCAGGGGTTTGCAATCTTTGGGTACTTAAAATAAAATAAAAACAGTTTTGTACTATTTTTTTACAGGGATATAATTATATTAACACACACATCTAATTACAAACAAACAATATAACCTAATTCGCGAAAACACCACAAACAAACAGACGCATTCGAAACTCGAAAGACAGCAGAGACAACGTCAGCGTGAACTTACTCCAAAATCGTGGCTCAAATGTTTACGTTCCATGAATCAGATGCGTTCCAGTACCACAAAACCTTAGACGACAGCGCTTTATATCGCTAAAATATAACCCGATCAAGTGAAATTGCTCATTAGTTTCGTATAACACGTACGTTACTTTGACTTCATTGAATTTGGGATTATTCGTTGTTGATTAAATTGTCGCTACGTAACTTGGTAGAAGTTCTTTATTTACAAAAATTATAGCTTCTCGTGACGGGGACTTTAGATTAGTTTTCGATACAGTTCGTTGACTTGACAGAGCTTTGAGATCATGAACAATGTTGTTGTATCTCAAGATAGCTATTAATTTTATTATTGTAACTTTTCAGTTCGTACAACGCTAAATATTTTTATGATCATTATAATTGTTAGACAAAATGTTAAATCCTTGTAGTTCGCGCTGTATTAATTGCTAACGCAAGTACCTTTACGGACGCAATAATTGCTAATTCATGTATCGATAAAGCATTTTTAATTAATATTCATCATTGTATCTATAGGCTATTATCACGCTTCGTGTTTTGCCGCCAAAAGTACTTCACAGTGTGAAATTGCAACCGCATTGGCCATTCACGTAACATTTCAAATATGGAAAAGTCAACGCAAAGGTCAATATGACAGCAGTCAAATAATTTGTGTAAAATGGGATGTTTTTCAACTGATAAAATACTAACATTTATAGTACTATTGTCCGCGATGTGCGAAGTGGTATCATGTATAAAATGTTATCAGTGCTCGTCTTTATCGAACCGTGGATGTTTTAAATATAACTTGCACAACGCACATTTACAAGACTGCAAAGAAGACAGAGGGGAACCAGTTTGTCGGTCGCTATCTCAGGTAAATTACTTTTTGCCTAGCCAAGACGTGAATGTAATAAGAGAATGTGCATATATATACGAACAACCGCTGAAGTGTGCCCAGTCAAAATTCAGCAACATACATTACTCACACGTGTGCGAATGTAACACAGACGGCTGCAACTCAGCGATCAATGCGAAACTCAATTGGAAGATGATCGGGGGTGCTCTACTGTTGGTAATGGTGGCAAAATAATAACCAATGTGTCCTTGTAAATAACATATGTATCATTGTAAGAAGTTATAATAAACGAAATTTAAAATAAAAACACTTATTTATTTAAAATCTTTACACCATGGTGCTTCTCAATCTCAAAATAAAATACAACACTCAATCGGACGAGTTATAAGACTATATTAGATTTTTTTACGAAAAACAACTTTCCTAATACCCAAGATATTATTTGTTTTAAAAGCCGGAAAAGCACAACTTTTATCCCTAGGACTTATGCGATTGCTTATAATGCAATATCGTCATTATAATGCCCATTGATCTTAATGAATAACCTCTATGAACAATACCAACATTCCATACACATATTCAATTGTGAGTTTTTAACTAGCTGTTCGTGCCCGGCGTCGCCCGGATGTATTTCCGAACTATTCCTGTGGATATTCCAAAATTGTCTTTCATACAAACCTTATCCAGACATACGAACACAACAAAAAAAAATGGTTATTCCGTTTATCCACCCTAAAACAGCCACCGTAGAGTGGATATTCGGAAACGAGTGTTCAGACGGTGTGGATAATCGGAATAAAGGTTGAATTTAGAGTTATCAAAAGTTCATTGTATGGGGAGCCCCTTTAATTTTGAACTTTATTTAATTTTTATTATTTGTTGTTATAGCGGCCATAGCAATTAAACTATCTATCTGTGAACATTTAAACTATCTACCTATTAAGGTTCATGAGATACAGCCCGCTGACAGACAGACGGACGGACAGCGGAGGTTTAGTAATAGGGTTTCGTCTGATACCCTTCGGGTACATTTTACTTTTATTGACTGTCTACTCACGACTGTCGCAGCCAACTGCTGGACATAGTCCTGTACCAAGGTGCGCCACAACACCCGGTCGTCCGCTTTTGAAGCCGTCGGACCACCTAACCTTGTGGACTGTGCAACGAAAGAACTACTACAGGGAACGAAAAAAACTAATTCTAAATATCCTACCTGACTCTGTTGCGTGATGGGGTCAGTCTGATGCGCGCACTCCACAGTCCTCACTGCTGCCAAGTCGGAGCCGGTCGGCGGTGATGGTGGAGACGAGGACAGACTGACAGGACTACCGGGCATGCTCTCCGTCTGCTCCACATTGTGCATCGAGCTCTCCAGCGATGCGAAGCCAAACGATATGGGACCTGGAGAAGTGAGCAGAACATGTAGGAATTAAAGATGATCGTATGTTACAGAAAAGTAGAAGAAACTGTTTAGAATAAGTTTTTTTAATTGTGTTTGCAATAATTTTAGGAGGGATTGGTCTATACTGGCTAAGGACCGGGTTGGGTGGAAAAAGAAAAAGGAGGCCTTTGCCCTGCAGTGAGACATACAATACGGACTAATTATTATTACTATTTTTTATATTTTAACAAATCTCGGAACCATGGAACCCTGTCCTTTGGAAGGCGTACGAGGGGCCGAAGCCAACTCGCAGAGGCCCCTTAGACATTTTTAAGTGATTAATAATCATAGTCAATAGAAATTATGTATTAATAAAATCTACGTGGACATTTTTGTTTAGGGATGTATCATTTTTATACCATTCTAGATATATCCGAAATATATATAGCACAGTGATTCATATTCTCACAGTCGATAAATTAAAGAAATGTAAATATCGCTGAGTACCTAATCTACGAATAAAAAAAACTATTATAATAGACCATTTCAAGTTTCATACGGCGTGTAATTAGATTAAGTCGGGGCGATACAGAAATAACATTTTATTATCCTCTTTAATAGAGCCAATTGTTCTTTGTCTAATTAAACCAATCAGGGCAATGAATAACATAATGCAATGTGTGATATACCAGTAACCTTGTTTACGTAGAAAGCTAGAAATGTGGACTGTTTACGACAAGATTGCGATGGTTAGTCAGTAAACGATTTCATATTTGTAGAATGAAATCGATCGAAATTAGGGAACGATATAATAAAAGCGATCGTTCGAACACTCACATATGAGTTTCATCAATCCATCATTGACTAAAGTACCATGAAAGATAAATATACTTTTCTTAATAATCTACCTTTGAAGGATAACAAGCATGACAGTCATGTTCAATGAACATATGGTTTAGATAACGGCGCTGAATCACAAATTGGAGCTATAAATTAATAAATAAATTTATTTCTCTCTCCACAAAGGTTGGCTGAATTAACATCTTAGGACTAGACAATAAATGTAGACAAAATCTCCTTTGCGAGAGACTGGAGTCCGTACTAGGGAAACCCGTGTTACTGATCTCCAGGCTCCCAGTATTTAGGTCATCATTAGGTACATTGCAGAAATTTAAAGTACAAGCACAATCATTTGAGTTTCTATGAAAGAGAAGCAAATGAGGGAAAATAGTTAAAAATAAATAAATATTAAAACAAAAATAAAATAACAAAAAAAAAACAATTGGCAAAAGGCGTTGTGTGTGTGGTGCGAGTTGTATGAGTGTACGGTGTCCTGTGCGGTGTGTGTGTGGAGCCTTGTGGGTAAGTGTCATTATGCGAGGAAAGATGTCTATGTTGTGTGTTGTGTTGTGAGTATGTGTGCGTGCACTGGATCCATCGGCAAGTTACACAATTAGGATGTGATGAGAAATAGTTGCTCGGTAGCATCGTAATGCAGCGATTTCAGGCAATTAAATATCTTTTTTTACAGGACTGTTTAGAAAGGGGTAAATCGTCAAGATTTTGTTTAATCTATTATACAGGTAACTGCCGAATTGTTGTCAATTACAGGCTAAGTACCAGTGAATATCTCCTGGCTGTGATAAGCTTGTGATACGGATAATATACCTATTAAGAGATTAATTTCCAAATCGCAACACAGAATAGAGAGATTCGTAATGCAGCTGTATGTACGTATGTATGTGTGCAGCGCGTCTACATACAGGGCTCCCGTATATTGTAATCCTTTAGTCCCCTTTCAATACTAACAAATAAAAAAATTAAGTTTAAAAAACTGTAACCCGACTACGGGAAAATAAAAATGATCTAAAAAGTATGAAACAAGCAAATATTTCAGACAGAAATCAAGACATAGGTACAAAAATGGTCAAGGTAAAGCCGTGATCGCATGCCTGTATACCATGTTGGTGCCAAGAACACCTACAAAATTATAATGGCATGCGACGACGGCTTTATCTTGACCATTTTTGTACCTATGTCTTGATTTCTGTCTGAAATATTTGCTTGTTTCATACTTTTTAGATCATTTTTATTTTCCCGTAGTCGGGTTACAGTTTTTTAAACTTAATTTTTTTATTTTATACTTTTCTGTTTTTACACTTGATAAACGTAAATAAGAGTAGAGTAATACAATAGTTCAGTAATTAACCTATTTTAAATTCCAATAGCAGTGCATAGTGCTTTGGACGAAACCATAGAGCGATTTATTTCGACGCCAACACCATATTATATCGATATCGAGCTTCGAAGAAATCCAAAATATAAATATTTCGTTGTACTTGTTTTTCTTCATAAGAGTGGAATTACAAATCGGTACTACTTATTAAGATTTGATTAACTGCACGTTTGTAACATCTTGCGATACTACGTAGCGCAGTCTCACTTTTGCTTGTTTTTAACGATTTAAACATATTTGTTTACTTTGAAAATATAATATTATATACATATTTGTAATGTGCTCGTCAAGACCTTTCTTTTGATACCAAACATGTCATGATCATCCCATTTTAATTTTTTTCGAGGTTAGAAATTTACGTGTAAAGTCCACCAAATTAAATTTAGGGAAAAATTATATAGCCTATGTCACCCAGACCATTATTGCGAATCTATTGATACCTCATTCATCAAAATCGGTTTAGTAGTTTAGGCGCTACGGTGGAACACACGTAAAAACAAACATACATACATACATACATACAAACATACATACATACAAACATACATACATGACTGCTAAAATCATAACCCTTCCTTTTGGCTTTGCCGTAATCGGGTAAAAAGTGATTTGTTCACTAAATTAATTCACAATCTATACAAATACAATAAAATTGAAGAGTCATTTTGTTTGTTGATTTGAACGTGTTAACGCTCTGGAACACCAGTTCCAGAGCGTTAACACGTTCAAATCAACAAACAAAATGAATTTTTCAAATCGTACACCAGTACGATTTGAAAAATTCTTTTGTATTTGATAGCCCTTTTTTTGAGGGAGATTATAGGCTATTTAGCATCACGCTACGACCCTTAGGAGCTGAGCAAAAAGAAAAAAGTCAGAAAGAACGATAACCGAAAACGAAGTAGCAGCGCGGGCGGGATATATGGCTGTATTTTAGTATAATATGGTGTCATACGACTTCCACGCGAACGAAGTCACAGACAGAAACTAGTTACTTTAATATAGAGTGCTATGAAACAAAGCCAGGTAGCATTACGGACGTAAAAATTTTACTATTTTAAGAAAAAAAGTTCTTTCCAGGCTTTTTCTGTCGTTTTGCTTATTCATCTGCAGTAGAAATAAAACAGGCTGTGCTGTAGTTAGTTTTACATTTTATTTTACCTCAGTTATTTGAGGAAAAGTAGCACACATACAAATGTTTGACGGCATAATGATATCTAACGTCTCAGTTTAGGAAATAGAGACGTGTTAACATTCCATATAACAACAAAGATAGCCAAGGGCAACTGGTCCACCTCATTATTCAAACACCTAAATCAATTGCTCATTTAAATTCTCCGAGCCCAAAGCATCGGTAGCTGTTTTAGCATTAAACTATAAAAAAATTGAGAAATCATACATACTTAAATGAATATATTTTTTGTGATACCCACGTGGTATTTCCCAACAGATTCAGATTCAGATTTATTTTGCCAACAATGTAGGTACAGGTATAAGATGGTATATCACTAAGTTTTTCCGCTACATTCTACCTTACGGCATGCAAAGTCGTAAAAACTAAAAAAAATACAGTTTTCACATAAATCATGCAGTCGTAAAAACTAACAATACAATTTTTATCTAAATTAACAATATTAATAATTAAGTCATTCTGATATAATATAAATTCTCGTATATGTCATTTATATTTTTTTATAGTTATATATTTTTATCGTTTAAAAAGTCTTTTATACAATAATAGCATTTTTCTAATAATAATGCAGTTAGCGGCATGTCCTAGAACCGAAAATTCGAAGATATGTGACATCTACCAACCCGCACTGGGCCCGCGTGGTGGATTACAGCCCACTCCCTCTCACAGAGAGGAGGCCTGTGTCCCAGCAGTGGGAACAGTATAGGCTGATGATGATGATGATGATGAATGCAGTTAGCTTAGATTTAAATCTTCGTATAGGGTGTTCTTTAAAACTGTGCGGAATTTTATTGTAAATTATAGGCCCCATTACCATAATATGATCCCAAATTAAGTACATAGTGCGTGTTGTAAGCTAAAGAACCTCTAGGCCTGTAGCCAAGGCCGTAGCCCGGGTGGGGGCGGGAGTTGTAGGTTCAAATCCCCCCAAAATGAGAGAATTCATAAGAATACAGAATCTCAATCCTGAGATCGTTGTCATGCGCTTTATTTCTGACCATCCATGTCGGTTGCCTTTGAATTTTTGTATGAATAAATAGTGACGGAATTATTAAGGTGCATAGGGACAGAGGGTTTTAGAATATACATTAAGCTACTTTCAGAAGAAAGTTCAAATAATACATGCAAAAAAATTCGAACTTGCTTCGCTCGCTCTTGCTGCCTATGGTTCCCTTCATTCTGAAACGTTTCCTGTTTATGTCGTCAAAGTAACTCCTAATGCTCCATGAATGGTTTAAAGATAATCTAACTTGGCAGGGTGCTAAAATTTTCAAGCTCGCTGCGCTCGCTCTGGCATCTAAAATTATCTTAGTGAATTGACTGCCAAACCTGTGGTAGCACATGGCAACCGTGCAAGTGATTAAGAAGCCAGCAAAGGCACTATGTTATGCTATTTTTGGAATGTAAAATTCTGCCGGTTCATGAGAGGGGGTAGTGTTATCAGTAGGGGGTAGTATTGTAGTGATAAATTTAAAAAGAATATTGTACGCACAAGATCTCAAAGGAACAATAATATGAAAAGATTTGTAGAGTCCACTCGTAATAACTATTATGGTCGAAGATGCAGATTTTTTCAGTTTCAAGTATTTTTAATAGCCTTCCAGCCGAATAGATATTTCTATCACAAAAACCTCTTTTAAAAATAAAATACATAACGCTGTCCCCGGCGAATAAAATCGTAATCGTAAAATCTAAATTTTACAGGGAAAATAAAAAACAGTTTTTTGTGATTAGCTTATTAACTAATTAGTCTAATTACAAACCGGAATTGTTCAAATACCAAAAGAAAAGTGATGTTTTTATATTCATTACAATACAAATCTCGTAACTTCTGAAATAACCGTAGGAAATGAATGAAAAAAATTTACAGAGAGACCTCTAAATATCGAATATGCAATAAAGTTAAAACTACCATTTTATTCGCCGGGGACAGCGACAAATATCTCTTAAATGTGTTTTGTCAAAGCCTAAATTTAGTGAATATTTAAAAAACTTGTATGTTTGTTTCTGATTCATTTAAGAATTGCATGAATAGTTTAGCGTACCTACCTATAGGTGAAAGTTTTATAACTATGTTTACATGTGCTAAAAAAGGAGCTACGTCTGCCAACAAACTGCTGTGCAGTTTGGCAGAGAAAATAATATAAAAAATTATTTCTGCGAATAAACACTTTTTCATTTCTTTTTCTTTAATGACAGTGTAAGAACATAACTATGAATTGAATAATAGTTTGATAATATTAATCATCATCATATCTACCTAGCCTTTACTCAACTATTTTTGGGGTCGGCTTCCAGTCGAGCCGGATGCAGTTGAATACCAGTATTTTACATGGAGCGACTGCCTATCTGACCTCCACAACCCAGTAACTGGGTAATACGATACTCCTTGCCTTGGTAAGACTGGTTGTCAGACTTTCGGGCTTCAGACGATCCGTAACGATTATCAACGATCCATGAATGACTCGACATGGTGGTCTCCCATCCAAGGACCGACCGTGGCAAGCCTAGCTTAACCTGATGGATCGATCCGTGCGGCTGTTATTACTTAGCCATGAGCCCGTCCTAGTTTGATAACAGTCATCCTAATCCTAATTAATATTATAAATGTGAAAGTGAGTTTATTTGTTACGCTTTCACGCTTAAACGGCTGAATGGATTTGGATAAAATTTGGCACATGACATATGATACGTTTTATCTCAACATTCTTTCGAGACTAATGCGAGTGAAACCAGTCCAGTCCAGTGATCTATAAAAACCAGTCCAGTCTAGACGTCAAGATATCTTCGTAAATATTTTCATGTTTTTAAAGGCATATTTCGACCAAATCTGTACGCAGACAATCGTTTTATGAAAATAATGATAGGACTCACTCTCATATCACAACAAAACCGTCATATTCAAAATGTACTTAAACACTGTTCTGTGTGTACGGCACGCAAAGTTTTTACTCTAGTGTACAATTCCAGTATAAACTGAACTCGCATAGTACGGAAATCCTACACAGTGCGAGATCAGCATAAACTGGAAATTTATAGCTTAATGTGTAGCCGTGTGTACACTGTCTTATCCTATTATCACAGATTCCATTTGCTTCTTTATAAGGACATTAGGCCAATCAACCAACGGGTATAAGTATCTCTACTGACCGTAAATGCAGCAGCTGCGATTCCCTTCACAACTAAGGGAAAGTACGCGTATAGATGCCTCGATAGCCGCTTGATTCTTAGACCTAATTGAACATCGCGTTCTTTGATAGATCTAGTAGAAGCATTCAATACACGTGTACACCGGTGTACTGTAGTGGAGGGGAGCACTGTCATGGACTTTATGGTGACTGTTACAATAATAAACTTCGATTTGTCAAATTGCGATCGTCGGCCCATTTGTAATTTATTTTAATTTCCGTCATTTTGTATTTTAATTTCAGCATGCCAAAGAAATCATTTAATTTTAATCAAAAAGTCGATTACACAAAAAACTTATCATAAATCATTAAAAGAGAGAATAATTAAGAGAGAGAGACGTTTATTCAATAAAGTACATAATTCCATGCATAAAATTGAATGGATGAAACCTAATGAAACAGAATTTCAAGCCGATGTTGCTATCATTAAAATACTTGGTTTTTAATCATTTGCAACATCGGTCTCTCGTCGCGCAATAAAGAAGTGTCAAAGTGCCTTTTTCGAGTTTACTCGTCGTTTACGGTCATGTTAGGGATTAGAATGACGTCAGAATCATAAACAAATTACGATAAATCGAGAAAAAGAGCGTTCTCGCGCTTGTCATGTTAGCCCTGCAGGGGTGTTTTAGAAAGCCCTTGGAAAGAGGCTTCTAAAAAATTTCTTTGGACGTCGTTTCACTGGCCCCCTGTATATTCCGACTTCTTGATGACTGATATTAAGGTGACGATAACCGACTTTTAATGATTTTATACTGGAGATCACGTCTAAACGAGTAGTGTTAAATTAGTGAATGTCAGGTTGGCGGGTGTATTTTTCAGAAGTGGTCGAAATATATCTCAAAATTTAGTACCTAATTGGTACCAAATTGTACCACTTGTGAAATAATTTGTACCTCGTGGGATCGCAAGTTATTGCAATAGTTTGATACACCCGCCATTCTGACGTCAGCTTGGCGGGTGTATTTTTGTGTAGCCAAGTTTACTGAGAAGTTGGATATAAAACATATATGGATATTTAGTACCTAATTGGTACCTCTCTAAATATACCTCAAGTCAGTGAAATCTCATTGGAATTCAACAAAAAATTAAAAATTTACTTTCCCATATACAGGCTGTTACAATATTTTGCTTGTTTGACACAAGTAGAGGAAACCGGGGACACTTGACCATAGGAATACTTAGCATCAGGTGGAATGACAGCTCACTTCACCTGCGTTTTCACGGTGAGTTTTTGATGTGAAACATCTATAGCGGCGGGTCAGCCCAACAGTTGCCATGTTTATTTCCTGTCGTAAACTATCCTTTTATGCATATGCAGATGGAGATGAGAGAGGTGTGTATGTTTTCACATCTGCCAGTCGTCCCGCGACGGCCCATTTTTTTACAGAATAGACCGCAGCAGCCGATCTATTCTGTAAAAATCTCACCGTGTAAAATAAGGTGAAGTGAGCTGTCAATAGTGTCAACCCCTAGCATCAACCAATATGACATTCCATGTGATGGTAGAGATTGACAGCTTACTTAAAGCTCACTTCACCTACGTTTACATGGTGAGATTTTACTGAATAGACCGGATGGAGTAAACGATACTCCAGTTTCTTGCCCGTTCTTCTCCATAGGTACCTACTACGCTTTGGAATGGGCAACTAGCTTCATTTTTCTGACTGACCGACCCCTTGACAATTCAAAAGTATCTGTAATTGGTTTATTTGAAATAAATGCTTTAAGTTTGAGACCGGCCGGCTGGCATGTCGTTTAGTTGCCTGAAAACACATGACATGAAAATTTATTTGAAAAAGGTGTAGGTATATTCGCAGACGTATTTTCTTTTTTTTTACCTGTTTCTAGTTCACGTTACAAAGTAAATCATGGATGGCAATCATAGATGTTATCTTATATATTTATTTACATTTACCATGATCGAAGTGGCCATAATTTTGACATCTGTTTGCAGATAACCGACCTGCCTCTTTCTTTCCTAAATTCTTCTAAATATGAAATAATATTTATCTAAATTAAAATGAAACGTTGTCGTAAAACTACTATTAAACTAGAAGATCAGAAAAAAGTAATTCTTAAGTATAAACAATACCTGAAAAACAAAAATGACTTACCATCACCAACTGACCCTATTCTTCTTTTATTCTTTTTTTCACGCAGGTGAAGTAAGCTGTCATTCCACCTGATGCTAAGTATCCCTATATTCAAGTATCCCCGGTTTCCTCAACTGGTATTCAACGAGAGCTCATGACCAAAATTTTTACCTCATCGTTTTACGACCAAAACCGTTTAAAATCTTTTGGTTATTCTGAATTTAAATAAATGTTTTAGATACCGAAAACACAATTTTCAGACATCATTAGCGTCACACGTACCCAGGAGAGTATTTGCGAAAATAAAATAATTTGCCTAGTCTGAAAATCTTGTTTTCAAGTGAACATTGGTCGAATAAATGGTTTTTCAGAAGTAAATGTTAGCAACTTATGTGTTGAATCCATTTTGAATGTATTGTTTTTTTTTTCGATCTGTAGGTATACCTACGTACGATTAATAAAGAGCTAAACTGAGCTGCTTTAATCAGTTGTTCTGATGCAAATAAATATGAACAGGACACTCGTGGACGTTGTGAATTGGCATGACGACAATAAATTAGTAATTAATTTAGGAAAGACTAACATAATATATTTTTATCAGCGGACATAATTACCAAATTTAAAAATTGAATTTATTAGAACTAAAATAGACCAAGTACAAAAAGCAAAATTTCTAGGCTTAGTAATTGACAGTCAAATGACGTAGAAACCTCAAATAGAAGAAAGAGGTATATGCAAAATTTAGCAAGTCCTATTCAATTTGACTAAGAAAGTTAACATCACCACAAGTTTGATTGCATACCATGGTCTCGTAGCTTCCATTCTGAGATACGGTATAATTTTCTGAGGAAATTCTTGCCTGTAGGAATAGGTATTCAAAGCCTAAAAACGTTGTTTGAGGTCGATGTTAAATATGAAATCTATTGATAGCTGTTTTCCAGTGTTTAAGTCCCTAAAGCTGTTAACATTTCCGGCAATGTATATTTTAGAAATAGCAATTTTTGTTAAACGTAACATGTATCTTTTTAGTGTCGCTCAGGCCACATGTGACGCGCAAAATGTCTGAAAACAATTTTTATCATAATAAAATAACGAATCCAATGTACGTTTTAAATATCAGACATATTGTGGTAAAACCGTCTGACCCAGAAACGTCGCAAATTGCGACGTTTCTGATCAGTACTACCCACCGAGTTGGGCTAAGAATCGTCTAAACAAACGATTTTAGACGGTTTTCGTCGTAAAACGATGCGACATGGTTATGGTCGTAGGCTCTCTTACTCTTTGTGTCAAATAAGCAAAATATTGTAACAACCTGTTTATTGGAAAGTGAATTTTTCATTTTTTGTCGAATTCCAATGAGATTCCACTGATTTGAGGTATGTTTAGAGAGGTACCAATTAGGTACTAAATATCCATGTATGTTTTATATCCAACTTCTCACTAATCTTGGCTACACAAAACTACACCCGCCAAGCTGACGTCAGAATGGCGGGTGTATGAAACTTTTGCAATAACTTGCGATCCCACGAGGTACAAATTATTTCACAAGTGGTACAATTTGGTACCAATTAGGTACTAAATTTTGAGATATGTTTCGACCATTTCTGAAAAATACACCCGCCAACCTGACATTCACGTTAAATTAGAGCATTTTCTTAATCCTACTAATATTATAAAGGCGAAACTTTGTGTGTGTGTATGTTTGTCTCTTCTTCACGCTCAAACGACTGAACGGATTTGGATGAAATTTGATACATAGATAGTTTATAACCTGGATTAACACATAGGGTACTTTTTATCCCGATATTCCTACGGGATCGATCTGCGGGTGAAACCACGGGGCGCAGCTAGTAACTTAATATATAAATATTTTACATTATGTTTATATTACATAGCAAAATTAATTTGTAAAGCTATGTCTAACGCGGATAAAAAACTGAGAATAACGCAAAATCGATCAATTGTATTTTTCTGAAACCTTCACCATTTTAAAGATAATTTAATTATTGTTCTTTTAGTATACGAGTTTTATTAAAATACCTTTTGTTTTATGTATAATAAATGAATAATGCGTCTAATTTGGGACAGCGCTCCTTCATGCGCGAGTCCTATTACTGGCTGGACGTACGACGCGTTGTGTGAGCTCAGTACAGAACACGCAAGCTAACTACTCAAGGTCGCTGGCATATATCTGCGTCTTGAATCATGAAATCAGATATTATTGCCGAGCTGTCCATAGTTACATATTTATGCTCGTGACTGTACGTTCCCGTGGAATAACTTCCGACACCACGCGGGCGAACCCGCGACCTAAAGCTAGTGTTAATCATAAAAAGTAAACAATAGCTCTACCCATTGTGCTTAGATTACCTATTAACCGGAAATGTTCGTAAACGGTTTCGAATTGACAGCTCTTAGCCGACGTTCATACAGGCATAATAAAATCGCGGCGGGATTTTATCGCGCACTGGATTTTCAAGTCTCGGTGTAGAACTAGAAGCCGAGCGTTGAGAATCTAACAGGCTGGGACGCACTCTCGTCCCAACGCGTTGAAAAAGCACACTGTTGGATTTCAAGTCTCGGCACTAAGCAGAGCGTTGAAGACCCAGTTCACGAAAAAAAATCGCCGCGATTTTATTACGTCCGTGCGTACGTCGGCTTATTGGCGGTAGCAAATAGCAATCCACCAGGGTCATGCATCCTACCTGTGCATGTGTATTAAGATAATGGTGATAAGCCGTACACACATCAAACAAGTGATGCATGTAACAAAGGGGGCAATTCGGACGATTCTCGTGCATTACGGCTCGCGTAGGTACAGACGCTAGCACATCAAGCTACTACAATCTGTCAAATTTATTTAATCGATTTTCAACTTCATCGCTGACTTCTAAGGTTCAAAATTGATTGGGAAAATTTGACAGTTTCGGGTAGCTTGATGTGCTGGCGTCTGTACACCTAATCTGTTATCGGATGAACTATGCTCGTACGTCGTCGACCGAACTGGGCCGAAAAGAAAGTGAGTGTGTACATGTCGCAGATGGATTGCTTAATTAGCTGTTTTAAATAACCGCTAGCTGTTTTACAAAACAACTGCGTTATGTATAACAGCTAAACGACGCCGACGTTTAGCGGTTTTTATTATTACTGAACTTTAACACGCAGAACTGCTTAAACAAAAGTATCTATGAAACTTGCGTGCGATTGAAGACCTTTCTTAGGACCGCACAACGGCCGACAGCAACGAGAATTCTCGACGAAGTTTGCCAAACGGCGCCGGCGCCCAGCCCCGCAAAATTTGTCAGTT
Source organism: Agrochola lychnidis (assembly GCA_963680765.1). NCBI lineage: Eukaryota > Metazoa > Arthropoda > Insecta > Lepidoptera > Noctuidae > Agrochola > Agrochola lychnidis. Next base: position 7,274,941 of record OY796848.1, read on the forward strand.
AGCATCTCAAAGTATGTATTTTTTGCAAACTGCAAAGTTTGCCCGAAGTAAACGTATTCTCGAACAACATCGAGAACAACGCCATTGACAAAAATCGGTCCTTTCGACCTTTGTCTTTGAACAAATAAGGTTTTGTTCAAGTTCATCTCGAGACCTACTTATGCGTACAGAACAATCTTTGCAAGTCGTGCAGCAATTTAGTCAGTATGACGATGTCATCTGCAAATCTCAGGTGATTTTTGTTTTAGGGTTCCGTACCTTAAAATGAGAAAACCTTGGAAGAACATGTTAAGTTTGTCCTTCAATCAGACTTACTTTATCTTTCAAAATGTGAAATATTTTAGAGAAAGTAAGTTTCGGTTTGGTACAGAACCCTAATTTGTGCGAGCCCGACTTACTCTTTGTCATTTTCTTATTATTTAACTAAAAGTAATCAAATCGCCTGACAACTAATTTTATAACCGGTATAAATGAGTATCTTTAATTTTACATATTCTACCCTTTTCTACGAATTTTTACCCACCCAATTTCTACAGACCGCCCATCCCTACCGATGAAGGATTGAGTGTACGCCTCGCGTAAGAGCTTATTGTCAAGTTACTGAAATGTCGAAAAACCATTGACAAAAAACGCTTTCAGAAAATAAAAGGAAGTTCTCACCAACTTATCCAAAGAGTAAATAATACTATCGAAAAGCATAAAAGCATGCATTTATAGAGGTTGAAAGAAGTAGTTTGTAATTTTTAAAACCGCTGCAAACTTACTTTCGGAACTCAACGTATTTCCGTTGGAAAACTCTCGATATAATCCCTCAATGAATGACGGGAATGCTATTTTTGTAGAACATCAATATTTTAGAGCCTTTTTCTATTTTCGTGGCGGACTTGAGATTTTTTTCAACATAGACCTGTGTTGCTGCGATCTAGAGTCGCCCCCGACACTTAGCCCACGTTCACACGGAAATAAAAATATCGCGGCGGGATTTTATCGCGCACTGGATTTTCAACTCACGGTGTTAAACCGAGCGTTGAGAATTCAACAGAGTGCATCCTAGCGCGTCGAAAAAACACACTTAAATTTTCAACTCTCGGTGCTAAGCAGAGCGTTGAAAATCCGGTGTGCAAAAAATCCCGCCGCGATATTTTTACGTTCATGCGAACGTGAGCTTAAACATCTCCGTTATTGGATGAACTCAGACAGCTAATATAGACTTATTGTAGTATATGTTCGTATCTATAATGTGTAGGTCTGTATAGCATGCATAGTTGGCGTTAGAACTGGTATGCAAGGAAGTAGCACGTCCGGAAAATTAACAAGACTAGGTTGTCATTGAGAACGCCTAAGAAATACATCTGAAAACTAAATATAATGTCAGGGTAAAAGGCTGTAAGGCTGAATCTAGCTCTCAACGTGAAAATACAGACTTCTTTAAACTTAAACAAAGCACCTTTCGAGATTAAGACAGGCCGGCAATGATTAGCCCATATTTGTATGATGACTCAGAGTCAGTGTGTTACTAAAAAAACCTGTAGTTATCTACAACGGCCTTCGTATTGAGAACGCTGCTAATGTTCTATCACGCCATTCAAAGTACGTTTTTTTACCGCTTCTTGTTTTGTTAAATTTTTATTGTTGATGGGTCAGTTCGGCAGTTTTGGAACCATCGACAGTTGAAAACGACGAAGAAGTTTACAGTACTTACGATAAAATAAGTCTCACATATCCACAAAACTTTAAACCCTGCTTTAGTATTAAACCGAAACTTTTTATTTCTTCGTTCAATTCGATCATTTTATTACGCAATGAGTTGAATGAATGGTACGATTACGAAAAACTTAAAAAAAATACATTCACAACTAATCTTCCCATAACTTATCTAATTCGATGACAAGATTATTTTTTACTTAGCTACGGTTATCAATTTTTTTTAAAGTGTGTTGTAATGATTTGACTAATTATTGCAGTGTACTTTTTAACCGACTTCAAAAAAAAGGAGGAGGTTCTCAATTTTTCGGGATATTTTTTTTTAATGTATGTTCCCCGATTACTCGAAGACGGCTGGACCGATTTGAAAAATTCTTTTTTTGTTTGAAAGGGTATACTTTCAAGTTGGTCCCATTGTCATTTGGTCATGATCTGATGATGGGATCTTGGAGAAATCGAGGGAACTCTTCAAATATTATAGGCACATCTATAGCGATTTGGGTATTTTTGATGAGCAGTTGACATAAGGCTATTGTAACTTAGATAAATTACAAACCAACCCACTAAAAAGTGAAAAAAAAAAAACTTTTTTACAAAAAACACAACCGACTTCCAAACTACAAAGTGAAAAATAACTTTAATTTCGGAAGTCGGTGTCAAAAAACTAAAATACTGATCTGATCCAAAGACACCGACTTCCGAAATTAAAGTTATTTTTCACTTTGTAGTTTGGAAGTCGGTTGTGTTTTTTGTAAAAAAGTTTTTTATTGATGTCGGAACGAAGGTACCTGTTGGGGATTTGCATTGAAACTCCACTTTTACTTCTTGTTGATTTATATTTGAGCCGCGCACTAAAAAACTAGGGTTTAACAATTCGGTCGAGCTTAAGTGGTATTTTACTATGGTACAAGTAGCGGGTGGATCTTGTATATTAAGTTTATACATTTTATGTTTTCTAACCAATGATGGATATTGGAATCTTAGATTTTCTAGTCAAACATGAACTTGTTTCTCGACAGGTTGCAACCTGTTCCCTGAGTGATACCTTTTTGCCCGACAAGTTTGAACTTGTTCGTGGGTGATACCATATTTCTTGCATGTGTGTTTAGGTGTTTGTTAGTGGTTTACCTGTGTGTTCTTGACAAGTTGAGACCTGTTTTTGTGCGATACCATTATTCTCTCAGGTGTTTTTGTATGTGATTTACTTAATTAAGTACCTTTAGTGTAGGGATGTGTTGGGGCGCTATGTTTAATTTAATCAATAGAGCTTATAACTAATTAACTTAATGAAAGGGAATAGATATCAAATCAGACTTAGTACTCGAGGAAATGAAACTAACCCTATTTGCTTATGTCTAATGACTACGTGAAATGGTTTTTATTTGGTTTAATCAAAACTCTTAATTACTAATCAATTATTGTTTCTTGTCGTCGCCAACAGTCTCCCCCTCAGTGCGTTGCACTCCATCTCGTTGGGGCGACGTTGCAGGTACAATCAGGACCAATCGTGACGCTGGCCGCCGCAGGATTCCCGCCGATCCTAGTTCTTCCGTCTGGTCCGGGGTGAGTGGCGACTATTTCGCCGCGTGGCCACGAGTATCGTGGGAGGGTGTGGACCATGATTAGGACGATGTCGCCCAAGGTCGGGTCCCTGTAGTGAGGACCTTGGTTATAGCGAGGCGACAAAGTTGGGAGGTACTCTCGCAACCATCTTGATCAGAAATGATCGGCCAAGCGTTGGGATTAGTGGTGGTTAATAAAACGTATAGCGCCAAAACATAACACGATATGTGTACAAAGCATATAGCGTTTGCTAGATCGACTATGACTTCGCGCTAGAAATATATTACTTCAACAAACTAAACGTTTAAAAGTCTAAACGTGCACAGCGGAGCCAGAATGGGATAGCAATAAAGTTTTATAGTCTGGCACAGCGCGTCGGGTGAACTCGGGCGGCAGTCGGCCCGCGTCGTCTGTTATTTTGCAAAATAAATTCTCTAAATTTAAAAATAATTTTGATACAAGTAAATCGAATTTGACAATCGCGACTCCACACGTGATACTAACCACGTGAATCCTTTTAGAGTCAGAGGCGCGCAGGGGGGCGGCCTCGACGTGTTTTATATGGATTTTTTCAGTTTTTGTATGGAAAATAAGAAAAAATATTACCTACATGTAGAGTGTAAGGGGTTTAAGGGTCTTATAAAGGGGGTCGAAATTTTCATTATTTTTGCGATTGCACACACCGTTTTCGAGATATAAGCAAAAGAAAAAATATAAATAGTACTGTTTTTGCACCTGAAGTCCGAGGTGTTGGTGTGAATTTTAAGTTCATGACAACCAATTTTATTCCACACGTTTTTTTTGTAAATCGCGATTAGTAATAGTCAGATTTAGTTGGACAATCAAAATTTTTACACTTTTCACATAAATGTTCATTGATTTCTAACGCTTCATGAGAAAAACATTGTATTCTTTCGTGTACAGCGCGTTGTGAGATAACATTCACCGCGCAACATTAAATCCATCTAGCGTGTTGGCAAATAAAATGACAACGTCTCTGCGTTGAGACTGTGGACGAGTTTTGTAACAACGTGTTATAATGATAGCGTATAAAATACCGCGCTAGAAAAATATATTTCATAGTCTATAACATGTCTATAGTTTTTAGCGGATTTGAACATCACTAGTTGGGATGTCTTCCAATTGGGGGAACCTATGAGTTCTGTGTCATCAAAGGAGCCAAAGAGAGTAGCTCCGCATGACCGCCCGATGAGGAAATGACTCGGGGTCAAAGCTTCTTCTTCTTCTGGGTCGGTGCTGACGGGGAAAAGGGGCCTCGAGTTAACGATGTGCTCGGCCTCTAGGAGCAATGTGTGGAGGATTTCTTCCCTAGGTTGTCGTTCGTGTAGCGTAGCTGCGAGGGCGACTTTTACAGATCGCACCATTCTTTCCCAGGCTCCGCCCATGTGGGGGGCTCCAGGAGGTATGAACTTCCAAACGATGCCCATCTTGTTTACTTGTTCTCCTAGACTTGCGATGGCTTCAGCGATCTCTCTGTTGGCACCGATGAAGTTGGTTCCATTGTCGCTCAGGATGATCTTTGACGCTCCTCTTCTGGCGATCATTCTTCGTAGTGCGAGAATCATGGAGTCGGTTGATAGCGAGTTAGCCAGCTCTAGATGAATTGCTCTCGTGGTTAGGCACGTAAATAATGCCCCCCATCGTTTTTCTGTACGTCTTCCGATGGTGACGAGCATGGGCCCGAAATAGTCCACTCCTAGGCAGGTGAAAGGGGGGCTGGTTTTCGTGAGGCGTTCAGGTGGCAGATCTCCTGGAGGCGTAATCTATGGCGTTCTCTTCCAAATTCCACACCATCCGCAGTCTTTTTTTTAGTATTTTCTTTACCAGGTTTCGAAGCGACGGTGTCCAGTATTTCTACCGGACTTCATTCATCACGGTGTTGTGGTTCCCGTGATTGAAGGTTTCATGGATGTATTTGACTAACAGCTGAGTTATTCGGTGGTGTTTGTCCAGAATCGGATTTTTGTATGAGGCTATCAGGTATTTTGCTGCTCCGATGCGGGTGGATAATCTAATGAATCCGTCTTCCAGTTTGATTGTGAAGTTTTTCAGATTGGATGTTGGATTGAGGTTTTCTTTCTTTCGCAGGGCAGCGAGTTCGTCTGGGAAGCTGTCTTCTTACACTCTTCTTATTAGCAGTTGTTCCGCCTTTTCCACGTAGAGTGCGGACTTTGGTAAGAAGGCTTCTTTTTTTCTGCTTGGTCTCTTTTCTGATGATTGGATCGTCTGCTTCTGTGTCTTCTTCCCAGCTGGGTCTTGCGTATTCCTGGTGATGAGCTTCGTGATGTTAGTCTTCTTCTTTATTCTTCGTTTGAAGACATCTATGGCTTGTAAGTATCTAGCTGTGGCGTGGAGTAGGCGTGTCCAGTTAGAGAATCTTGCTGGATCAGGCACGATAATAGGGCTTGCTTTTCTAACGCTTAGAGTGATGGCGTTAGGTTTTTCGTCTCCTGTGTTGGTTATGGAGACTTTTTTTCTCTTCGGTGGGCCAATTTCTGGGTTCTTCATGCAAGAAGGCTGGGCCCTGGAACCATTGATGTGTTGCATCGAAGTTGGATGGGGTTTCTCTGATAGCTTCGTCGGCCACGTTGTGTTTCGTCGGCACCCAGTGCCATTCTTTATGTTTAGCCAGCTCTTCTATTTCGGCGAGTCGATGTGCGACAAAGGGCTTGAATCTTCTAGGGTCCGATTTGATCCATGTCAGTGCCGTTCTTGAGTCGGTCCAGAAGTATCTTCGAGTCACAGTCAGGTCCATTTCTTGGCTTGCACTGTTGGCTAAGCGACTTCCCAATAGACACACTTGTAGTTCCAGTCGGGGTATTGATGTCGGCTTGAGAGGTGACACTCTACCTTTCGCCGTCAGCAGCTTTACTTCTATGCGATCGTCCGGATGTTGGGAGCGCCGGTACACTGCACATGCGTATGCCTTCTTGCGTCGTATGTGAGGCAGCGGGGGATACGAAGATCATCAAGTTTCCTTAGATCTTCAAGTCACTTTCTCCATTCCTCTTCTCTCGGTGGAGGGAATCTCTCATCCCAATCTAGACCGGACCTCCACAAGTTCTGAAGCATTACTTTTCCCTGTATGGTTATAGGTGACGCCAATCCTAAAGGGTCAAAGACCGACATAACTGCACTTGTGGCTTCTCTCTTTGTTGGTGCACGTCTTCCTTCTTTAGCTTTGTCAGGAGTGTTGCGCAGACTCAGAGTGAAATGAAGGCTGTCTTCGTGGACATTCCAATTGAGTCCCAGGGTTTTTTCGACTTGATTCTTTGGTTCCCCCTAGTACAACGGAGTTTTGTTTCGGTGAATTCTTCGATCGTTGCGGGTTCGTTGCTCGCCCAGCCTCTTAAGGTGATATATTGAAAAAAATGGGCTTTTTCTTTATCGTGTAACTTTTAAAGTATTTGGAATAAGGATTTAACACTTTGGTGTATGATTTTTGACTATATGATCTAGTATCCTGAAAAAGGAATACACGATACAATGAAATTTCCTCGATACAAAAAAATTACAAAGGTCTATCTATTTTTATCTTTTTTTGAGTATCATGGCGCAACGCTTATGAGTTATTCAATGGAATTTACTTTAAAACATAGAGAGTAAACGTTTCGAGTTTTAAGAAAAGCAGTTTTTTTTTTTTTAAATAATTCTTTTCATTTTCAAAAGACGGCATTTCGTTTTGGCACATACGTTGTTTTATTCCAAGCGGACACACATTATCGTCATCTCTTCTTTCGTCTACCAAAAGTATTGTCATCACCCTCGTTCATTAATAAATCAGTCGCCCGATGGGGCTCATCGACGAAGAATCCATGTCACTTTTTTGCAAATTGGTGCGATCAAATTTACGTGATTTAAAGAATTTTGTTTACAGAAAAAGTTAGTACTTCAGCAAGTTAAAGTAATTATTGAATGCAATTAGTGTTGAATAGGTATTTAGACTGTGTGTGTGTATTCTTGTGAGACCTATAAACAATATAACATTATTTTTCTATTATGATTTCGTGGAGACATTTAAATTATTTATAAATATAGGAAGAAATATAAAACCAAAACTGAACAGTACCTGCAACGTTTGGAGTGCACAGGGCTATCAATGAACTCATTTTACAGGAATTCAATAGCAATAAGATGATGATAATAGTGAGTCGAAGTCGCCACCTTCACCAAAGCACAACCAACACAATCTATTCCCGCCTTGTAAAGTATTATTATGTAAGCATTTTATTTTCTAAGAACATCTATTTTTATACCTACAACTTTCAACTTTTTTCTTTTTGTCTTTGTCTAAAGAAATAGGCTAAATTATATGATTCGTTTTTAGGTTTGAAATACGTCAACAATACATCAATATGTCAAGTACTGTCACTACGAATGATAGATCACAAAAAAGAAATGGAGTCACATTTGAATTGTGAAAAAAGGAGTTTTTACTCGACTACGGCAAAACCAGAGGAAGGTTATGATTTTAACATGCTATGTATGTATGTAACAGGCTATCAAATCCGACTAATAGTTCCAGAGATTAACGCGTTCAAACAAACAAAAAAGCAAACTCTTCAGCTTTATTATTAGTATTAGCTGCGCCCCGCGATTTCACCCGCATAAGTCTCGATCCCGTGGGAATATCAGGATAAAAAGTATCCTTTGTCCTAAACTAATTTATCGTCACTGTAATATTTTCAACACAATGTATTTTGTTATGAAATAAATTACTTAGGTACCTAACCAGGTCATGGTCTACCCATGTGCCAAATTTCATCTAAATCTGTTCAGGCGTTTTAGCGTGAAAGCGTAACAAAGAAATAAACTCACTTTCGCATTTATAGTATTAGTAGATAATTATGTATTAATAATTAATATATACTTAATATTATGAAGAGAAAAGATTTTTAGGGTTCTGTACCTCAAAAGGAAAAAAACGGAACCCTTACAGGATCAGTTCGTTGTCCGTCTGTCAGGCTGTCAAGACCCATTTTCTCAAGAACGCGTAGAGGTATCAAGTTGAAATTAATATTAAATAAGTACTTAGATCTGTATTCCCTTGGAACTCTAAAAAAACCAAGCTTTTAAGTCAATGCAAAAAAAAAAATATGACCCTTTATGTGATATATTTTGATACTCGCAAGTAAATCAAAATTTACAGGCTACTTCGTGTTGACCTAGAATCATAAAATTTGGCAGGAAGCAAGGTCTCACAGCACAAATAAAGGAAAAAGTCCGAACATTGACAATAATTTGTAGTTTTATCACATAAAAAATATTTTATTGCGATGACAAACTTACATTTGCAGTTGGAGAATTGACCGTGACGTATATTGATTTATGGGAAAACATGTATCTCAACTACTAAGTTAAGTTTGTTCTTGGGATAAATTTATCCCAACTACGGAACCCTTCTTTGTGCGTGGTTCGGACCACGCACAATGAAGGGTTCCGTAGTTGGGACGCACTTGGCTAGTTTTTCAAATTGCTTAGATATGCGTTACCCCGATGGTACATGCACATAGCTTTAAAAAGTACTTTATTAACAGTTAGACTAGGAAAATTTCACAAAGCTTAATGAGAAAAAAAAACTTTGTGCTCTAATTTTACCAAAACATTTCTGAAAGCGTTTAGTATTTAAATTTAACACATTTAGACGTGACCTTCGGTACATGAGTTTTATTTTTAATTCTTTTTTTTTTAATTTCGCTGTTGACATGCGTAGGCCTTCACAACTTATATTGTCATTACCAAATGCCATCATAATCTGCCTATAGGCATGGGGCATAGGGTATAGTCTTGTATCTACAATATCTTGATATTGTCTTGACATCTTCCAGTCATTGATCGCTACGCCAAAAATTTGTTCACAGGGTCTAAAAATCCAAGTGAAAGTGTAAAGTTTCTTGAAATGCGAAATTTTCTGAACTGTTGAGAATATCTCAACTTTAAATTTTTTAAATGATAGGTGGCCTGCACCTCCACTTTACCCCATTTGCCTTTGGATAACTACGTTTCAGACAATCTGTATACAAGGTGGATTTTTGAGATGGGGCAATAAGGGCAACTACCTTAACCGTTGTTGCTACAGGAAAACGGTCTTAGAAGACTGTCCTTAACTTTTGAGACATTTTGATTTTCACAAAAACTTTTTAATGCCAATCGATCCTGTTTCTTTTATGGAACAAAAAACTTTAACGGACCAACTGAGGTTTGAGTACTAGAAAAGTCAGAAATCTCAAAAAACTTTTCCCATACATTTTGTGTGTGGGAATGTCACCCTGTAAACAATAAATATTTTTGCTGATAATTAAATATTTTGTATTATTTATAGTTCGCTATATGCAAAATTTCGTAGACCGAGATAAATTATCGTTACTTAGCACGCACTTCTTTCTTAGATATGTTTCAGTCTTTATTATGCACTTTTAGTATGACAGTTGTGCGACAGTGACAAGAATAATGCTTAGCCAAAGCCCCATGCTAAGTAACTAAGGTTTTCAAATTCCGGTCAGTTATTTCGTTAGTTCCACTTTTTGCTACTGGTTCAGATAAGTTTGTGGCAGCGCGACGATGTGGCGGCCAACCATTGAATATAGAACCGCCACACCCCGCGTGCGGGGGCAATAAGCCACGCCCATCAAATTACTATTTATTTTCAACATAGGCCCTTAAGACGAATCCTCCTTTCTCATGTATCTCGTTCACATCTCTCGATACTTTGGTGGCAGTCACCACGTCGGAGAAACTCGCAATGTAGTCGTCCATGTAATGTATTGTTCTGACAGCTTATGGGCAGTGATTGATGAAGTCTTCGACATTTCTATTCTTCACGTATATGGCGGTACATGGTGAACAGGCGGCTCCAAATATTAGAGATGTCATTCTGTATTCTTTGTTCTTCCAGAGAAATCGAAGGCTATCTCATCTTCTTCGTTGATCTTTATCCTCGGAAACATTTCCTTGATATCTGCAACGACGGCTATTGCTTCTTGGCGGAAGCGGACCAGAACGCCGAACAGTGATTGCAAGAAATCGGGGCACCATAGTTCTACTGGCACGATTTTCAAGTAAGCTCTTGATATTGTCCGTGTTGCATTTACTGTTGATGCTACAGCTTGGGTTTCTTGCGTGGTTGGCTTCGTCCTTTCTTCTTGGTGTAACATCACATGATGACCTGTCTTGCATCTTCCACATAGTTTTGTTTTGCAAGTCTATCCTCTGTGTCGCCCCAGTAGACATTTGAAACATATGAAAGCTCGCTTAGCCTGTTCCCATCTTTCATCTATGGAGGAGTCAATGAACTTCTTGCATTTCAACAACGTATGTTCTCCTGCGCATTCAGGACAGGTGATCTTTTCTGGCTTCTTTGTGTCGTCCTTGCATGAACAAACTATTGCTGTTTGTGGTTCGGCTGACTCTTCATCTGAATCCTCTTCATTCGATGAATGTTCTTCACTGTGCTGTGTGGCTCGAGTGGTGTTCACGCCGCGAGAACCTGAAGGTCGCATACAACTTCTCAATGCTTCTTTCTTCACCTTGGTTCCTGTGAACTCGTGCATCTCGAACTGGCCCACCATCTGGTTGAAGAAGTTCATAAGGCTAATGAGGATTGGTTCATCATCTTCTTATTTGGATCTTTGTACTCGTACCATCTGAATCGCACCAAGATACACATCTTCTCAATTATTCGATTCGATATATCACTCGAGTGCAGGTAACTTTGTTTCTTCATTTGCTTCACAACTCTGACTGTATTGGCCACGGCTCCAGCGTATCGCACAAACTCTCTTGCATCTTCAGACATGGGAGGTAGCTTCTCTATGTTTTCTATCTCGCTTCTTATTAGGTAAGCGGGTCTTCCGAATCGGCGTTCTAATGCAGTTATTACTTCTTCTGGATCCACTTGTGTGTAGAGAAGGGACTTCACCGCTTCCTTGGCTTTCCCTTTGCTCTTCTTATTGAAAACATGGGAAGCCATGTTTTCAATACAGCTGAAGAGAGCCTGCGTGTCTTTGTATGTTGCTTTGAAGGCCATCCAGTCTCTTGCATCGCCGTCGAATTGATGTAACTCGCTGCACATACTTCGGTGCACGTTGCATGATCGCTGTTGCTTTGTGGTCTGTGGCGACCTTGACATGTAGTGGATGGCATGGTTTCAGCGATGGGCGGCGTTTCCTTGCTGATTTCTGCTTCATCGTGCTCTGCTTCCTTTGACTTTGATACCCAGGCTTCAGTGGCTTTCTCAGCAGCGGCTTTGGTTGCAGCATCTTCTTCTTCAGCACTCAAGTCCGTATTATCTTGGTTGATACGTGATAATTCTAAGTTGGTATTTGCCAACTTGGTTTTTATGGTAATTTCTTCCAATTGTAGTTTTTTAATTCCAATCTGGCTTCCAGCTCTTTCTTCTTGTTGCTTGCTTTATTTGAAGTCACTTTTGTCTTTTTCTTTTCCACTATGGTAGCATCAGCTGTTTCGACCAAGGTAGTGTCTTCAGTACGCGCGCTGCTGTCCGTCACCGTCTCAGAGGTGGCGGCGGACGTCTCCGTAGTCTCTTCTTCCGTGGTCGAGCGCGAGCTTTCTCCTTTGCGGCTTCGCGTCATCATTGTTTATTCACTTTCACAGCACTTATTGTCAATACCGTTCAGTGACTTACCAATAAGTTACAATCCTTCAGCAGGAGGTGTGTCGATGTGTAGGCGTACACATCGTTCAACACACACAGTTAATACTTCACTAAATAATGTTCACTTAAGTTCAATGTCCTTTATGTACTCACTAAACAACGTTTGATAACACTTACGACGTTCAATGTCCTTTATGTACTCACTAAACACCGTTTACATAACGCTTATGTATTCACTGTACAACGTTCACGTAACTTTAGTGCACGTAGGGCTTCGAGTAGCGCAGGGCTTCGAGAGGGTGCGGCTTGGCTTGTAGTCGTCCCTCCCAGCTGTATTTTTCACTCAGCAGATCGTGTGCACACCAACAGGTCTTTCGTAGAGGGCCTGGCTTCGAAAATAAGCGATCTTCCAAGTCGCCTATTTCCAGCAATATTCTTCACGGGCACACGTAGGGCTTTGAGTGACGAGAGGCTTCGAGAGGGCGCGGCGTGGCTTGCAGTCGTCCCTCCCAGCTGTCCAACAGGTCTTCCGTAGAGGGCCTGGCTTCGAGAATAAGCGATCTTCCAAGTCGCCTATTCCCAGCGATATTCTTCACTCAGCAGGTCGTGTGCGCGCCAACAGGTCTTCCGTAGACCTGGCTTCGAGAATAAACGATCTTCCAAGCCGCCTATTCCCAGCAATATTCTTCACGGGCACACGTAGGGCTTCGAGTGACGAGTCTTGTGCGCGGGTCGTAGAGATAATTTTCATGTAACTTCAGGCTCAGGCTTTCAGTTCTTCAAATCCGGCTGCAGAAGGACCAATTCTTGTTGGGGATTTGCATTGAAACTCCACTTTTTACTTCTTGTTGATTTATATTTGAGCCGCGCACTAAAAAATTAGGGTTTAACAATTCGGTCGAGCTTAAGTAGTACTATGGTACAAGTAGCGGGTGGATCTTATTTAAGTTTATACATTTTATGTTTTCTAACCAATGATGGATATTGGAATCTTAGATTTTCTAGTCAAACATGAACTTGTTTCTCGACAGGTTGCAACCTGTTCCCTGAGTGATACCTTTTTGCCCGACAAGTTTGAACTTGTTCGTAGGCGATACCATATTTCTTGCATGTGTGTTTAGGTGTTTGTTAGTGGTTTACCTGTGTGTTCTTGACAAGTTGAGACCTGTTTTTGTGCGATACCATTATTCTCTCAGGTGTTTTTGTATGTGATTTACTTAATTAAGTACCTTTAGTGTAGGGATGTGTTGGGGCGCTATGTTTAATTTAATCAATAGAGCTTATAACTAATTAAATTAATGAAAGGGAATAGGTATCAAATCAGACTTAGTACTAGAGGAAATGAAACTAACCCTATTTGCTTATGTCTAATGACTACGTGAAATGGTTTTTATTTGGTTTAATCAAAACTCTTAATTACTAATCAAATTATTGTTTCTTGTCGTCGCCAACAGTACCTTTAGCCTATTATAAAATAGGTACTTATAAAGATCTCGAAGAACGGGGATGAAAAGGGATTCGGGCTTAATAATGACAACCGCACGGGTCAATCTTCAAGATTAAGCAACACTTGCCGAGGCCAATCCGTGAATAGGTGACCATTTATTAGAAAAAGGGGCACGAAGTGGTCTTGGTACGTCAAAAAGCACGCTAGGCAGTTTGTCCCGGCTGTCATTTGTAGATCCTAACAGTCGTAACGGGCAGTCAGAAGCACGAAAGTTTGACAACCAGTCTTGCCAAAGAGCATCGTGTTACCCAGTAACTGGGTTATGGAGGTCAGATATACTAGTATTCAGCTGCGGTTATAGTTGGGAAAAGGCCAGGCAATGATGACATAAATAAAGTTACTCACCACTAGATCTCATGGGGTTGAGGCCAAGTCGCCCGCGCACCTCGCTTCGGTCGCTGGCTGTGCTCATCAACAACTTGGTTCGCTCCATGTAGTCCACATGTGTTTTGAACAGCTCGTTGTATCGCTCATGAAGCTTTGAGTACTCCTGCAGACAAAATAGTACAGTCAAACTTCAGTACATTAATAATAGCTCCTTGATTTCATTAAAAGTGTCTAACGGGCCTCTGTGAGTTAGCTTCGGCTTGTATGCCTTCCGTCCGGGACCTGGAGAAAAATGTCAGAGATGTTAAAATAAAAATAATCGTTTTTCCGAATTTTGGTCAAGTCATGGCGGCCAGTCTCAGCGGAGACTAGCCACGACGCGACGTACACACGGCTATACATTAAGCTATAAATTTCCAGTATAAGCTGACCGCGCATTGTACGGAAACCTATACGATGCGAGATCAACATAAACTGGAATTGTATAGCTTGATGTGTAGCCGTGTGTACGAAGATACTCAAGCAAAGAGTATATTCCTTTATGTTCCTTCAAAACAACGGCTATCGGCCAATGAAATTAGTTAAAAATGTTATTATTACACATCATTTATACGTCCAACTTATAATACTACAGAAATTATGAGTCAGGTTTGTCCTCCAAGAGAGCGTTGAGCGATGTTTCAAGCCAGTGAAAGGAGTTTCGAAATAAGATCGGCACTACGAGTATATGTATGATTTAAAATGGATGTTCTACTAACTAATAATATTAAGTAGGTGTAGCGTTCGTATATTTCATAAAAAAATAATGGAGTTTAAACAGGTTGATCCAGCGTAAATCGCCTTACGAACGCCTCGTATCCGATCATCATTACATAAATCCACTACATACCCACTTCATAAATCTCAAATTCAGTATGTAGAACTAGATTTTTTTTTATTATCTGAATACAGGTTTGAACTACATACGAAGTTTCTTTGTTAACCATAAACGTGTGAAATGTGTCATAATTGTAAAATCAATCGTCAATACGCACAATCAATTTCACCTACACACGTAGCATGACAACCAAAGAAACGGGTTGTCTACGGGTTTTGTCGACGGAAGAATAGACAAAATGACAGATTGTGATTGTTTACCTATCATTTTGTCTATTCTTCCCTCGACAAAACCCGTTTCTATTGTGGTCATGCTAAGGGTGCTGCAGTTATTGTGAACCTAAATAAATAATAAGCCATCGACGTCGTGCTGATTGAACTGAAGGTTGACCTTACTACTAGTATTATTGTATTCAATATTTCGCTGTTTTGATTAATCTGGCAATATTACTGTATGGAAATAAGAAATGTGGCAAACTAGTACTCTAGAATATTAATAATGAATTGCAATTATAACACTGAATTTGATGCTGTAACAATTTTAGGTGTAAAAAGACATTTTTTACATCTAAAACTAAATATTCGGTATTAAGATATTAATTATTGCATTTCATAATCAATATCTTAGTTCCCTAGCTAGCCACATTTCTTAATTTCATACAGTAATATTGCTAAATTTATCAAAACAGGTAAATATTTGACAGCTATTTACTACGTTGCCAACTTTTAGGATAAACCCTCTTTAACTTACACCAGAAAATAGGGCAACGATTAACCCTCTAGTATCGATTAAAATCCTTAAGGGGCTCGTGGCTACATAACAAGAATCGCACGGGTCTATCGAACGTTAAGCTACGCTTGCCGCGTCCGGTTTGTGGATGGGTGGATCATCCATTACATATCGAGACCCCCTCCATGCCTCGGAAAGCAAGTTACGCAGTTGGTCCGGCTGTCATTCGAAGATCTTTGACAATCGTTATGAGTAATCAGAAACCCAAAAGTCTGACAACCAGTCTTACCAAGGGGTATCGTTACCTAGTAACTGGGTTGTGGAGGTCAGATAGGCAGTCGGTAGTCGGTACTCAGCTGAATCCAGATAGACTGGAAGGCGACCCGAACATAGTTGGAATTAAGGCGATTAACACACTGTCACGCACCACGCAGCGTAGCGCGTGAATGCGTGTTTTAACGTTGCTTGTAAATATCTCCGTTTGTATAGAAAACACGCACAGTCCAACACACAGAAAATGCATCCACGCGCGTTCATTCAGATCGTTGACACGCAACATGCAGCGTGATGCGGTGCAGTGTGATAATCGCCTTAAGGCTACGCAGATTGATTGATCGATTAAAATCCTGCCAGATATTGAGAGCTCGTCTACTATTGACAATACCTGCATCCTATAAAACAAGGTCTAAATGCTAATGAACTGATTTCTACAGATTTTAATTGAAAGCGTATGTAGGTAATTCGAGCGTGATTTAAATACACTAGGCGTCACAAAAATCGCACCTGTTTCAAAATTCCCTTCAAAATAATTTAAACCATATTTATTCAATAGTAAGATTATGACTATGGTACACCATATTACAGGCAATTTAACTTTCAGAAAAAGTTGAGAGTTTTTGGTGTTATTTACATAGGCATGTAATAAAACGGGTTAATTGTAAAGGAAAAATTTGTTTTATTACAAAATCAAAAGTTACAATTACAACAGAAACAAAATACAATTAAATTCTTCAAAATAACTTAAAACCCAGTGTTGCCCCCCTTGCCCTGACGACAGCTTCCATGCGGTCCCCCATGGACCTAATTAATTTGACAACGCTTTCTTGAGGAATGTTGTCCCATTCCTCAAGGACAGCATCATGGAAGTCTTGAAGAGTTGTAGGGCAGGATCTCGGACCCATACTCGCCGTTTCAGCTCGTCCCAAAGGTGCTCGATAGGGTTCAGATCTGGACTTCGAGCTGGCCAGTGCATAACAGGGATCCCAACCTCTTGCAAGTAGTCGCTTACAATTAATGCGGTGTGACAGCGGGCGTTATCATGCAGTAACACTACGAACAAAACCCTCATACGGGACCACATGCTTTTCCAAGATCTCTGTTATGTATCGAGGAGCAGTCAACGACCCTTGCCCGCGAGCACCTCCATCCGAGAAATACACACAAGATTAGTTTTCCCGTCAATTGACATATCGCCCCAGAACTTATTCCACTGTCTCTTCTATACAGGCTTGCGCGAATCGTTCTCCCTGCCTCCTGTATACCCTTCTACGCCTATCATTGCAGAAAAGACACACCCTTGTCTCATCCGAGAAGAGCACAGCCCTCCATTGCTCTATCGTCCAATCAACATGGTCGCGGGCAAATTGCAACCGGTCTCCTATGCTGTGCAGTCAATTTTGGCCCCGTAGCAGCTCTATGGGCAGCAATTTTCTTCTCACGCAGCCTTCTCCTAACCGTGGAGACGCTTACTGAAGTTCTGCGTACTGATCGGAGCCGTTGTTGCACTTCAACAGCATTGAAGAATCGATTGCGTAATGAAGTCGACACAATGAAACGATAGTCTCTTTCGGATGTGCAGCGTTTTCTGAAAGATCCACGTCTTCGGATATAGCCACTAGCCTCTTGGAACCGTTGGAACACTCGTCAAATGGAAAAACGACTTAAATTAAGTTGCCGAGCAACATTACACCGTTGCATCCCTGATTGCAATAGTGAAATCACTTGAACGGCTTCATCTGCAGTGGTATCTATTTTCAGGGTTATTTTTCTTGCTAGAGTTGTTCACTTATGTTCACTTCAAAATCTGGATGACGAATGACTCACATTTGTTTTTTTTTTTTTTTTTAAATGGCTTATCGCAGTTTTGACCACTAAGGTCGTGGCTGCTTAACCGGATTTTAACTCACATTTGAACTTGATCGGCGCTTTTATACACTTCTAGAGTCGTGCAATTAGTGGCTTCTGTAATGTGTATTTTAACAACAGTTATTTAACGGCTTGTGCTCTGAAGAAATGTCTTATTTATGAAATCTAACTGTTGTTATTTTAAAGGTAAATAAACATACTTTCAGCAGATACCAATATTAACTGGGTTTAATGTATGCGTTGGTGGCTGGACAGGCTTGAATGCTATTTTCAGAGAGGTGCAATTTTTGTGACGCCGAGTGTATGACTCGTAAATGGGGCAAGCACTTCGCTCTGTAAAATGTGACCTGGTTTTCCTGGACAGTCTGTACCTACTTTCTACTACTATCCTACGGTATAAAAAAATAATGGTACTAAACGTAAAACGTTATTGGATTAGCACAAGAGGATTAAATTGAACGTTTGTTAGACGTTTCTTTTTAGGGTTCCGTAGTAAACAAGGAACCCTTATAGTTTCGTCATGTCTGTCTGTCTGTCCGCGGTCTAGCTCCGAGACCATTAGTACTAGAAAGCTGTAATTTGGCATAAGTATACATATTAATTACGCCGACAAAGTGGTAAAACAAAATTATGAAAAACATTTTTTTTTAGGGTATCTCTCATACACGTAAAGTGGTGATGTTTATTTTTTATTTTTTTACCCCATGGTGAGGGGTATCATTGGAAAGGTCCTTCAAAAATATTGTGAGTTTGTTAAAACCATTTTTGGATTCAGGGATTCGTTTGCGAAATATTAAGCTTTAAAGTGCTAATTTTTGTTAGAGTCAAGTGTCCCCCCCCCCCCTGCCGGCTAAATGGTTGGTTTTGGATGTATGAAAAAAATCACAGCAGTAGTTTATATAACGAAATTAAAAGGAAACTATCACAGCTAAGTAGGCTTTTGTGTCCCCCCCCCCCTGCCGGCTAAATGGTTGGTTTTGGATGTATGAAAAAAATCACAGCAGTAGTTTATATAACGAAATTAAAAGGAAACTATCACAGCTAAGTAGGCTTTACAAGTTAACGAGTAATAATTGACCAACTTAACTTTGCAGTTTCATTAACACGTTTTCCCATACATTTCGTATGGGAGAACATGTTTACCAACTACAAAGTTAAGTTTGTTTTTGCGAATTCATTCCAACTACGGTACCCTTCATTGTGCGTGGTCCGACACGCACTTGGCCGGTTTTTTCATTCGTTATTTTATAGAATTTATTGAGGGCCCAACTCAAAACATTTTATTTTAATTGAACTAAAACCATTTTCACCTTTGAATGTCTTAAGAACTCAGTTTAGATAGTCATAAAAAAAATGAAGTTGGATCACGTCACCCAATTTGATCTAAGTACTAACTAAATAGGTACTTCTTTCAGTATTTACAACTAATACTTACGACTGTTTTTTTGGGACAAGTAACTAAATCCGCTAGTTTAAGTCGCTCGCTACCCGGCCCTGATTCGCAAGGTTTTTAGGACTTGACAAAACATCGAGTTTTCTTAATAATCTATAAGTTTAATATTAATGTATTATACACATAAACCGTCCGGAATACATTATGTTGAAAACCTCATCAAAATCCGTTGCGTATTTTAGAAGAATAACGTGGACATACAGACAAAGATAATGCAAAGGAACTTGCGAGTCTCAAATGATGTAAGCCCAAAAGAAAATGGTCAGTGTAGGACGGAAGCTAAGCTCCAGTTTTTTAAAAGTTTTAAGATTTGTGTACTTTACAGACACAGTCTACATAATTACAACAATGCGATGTTTCGGCGTCGTTCATGTCAGCGTAACGTGCAGAAGTACATAGAGACACAAAAAACGCTGTTTCGTATTACTTAAGGCGACGATAACCGACTTTTATTAATTTTATACTGAATATCACATCTTAACGAGTAGTGTGACTGATTTGGAAAAAATATATGTTAAATTAGAGCATTTTCTTAATAACTAAGTTTAGGAATATTTTAGATTATGTTTATTATTATTTTACATAGTAAAATTAATTTGTAAAGTTATGTCTAACGCCGATAAAAAACTGATAATCACGCAAAATCTATCAAGCGTATTTTTCGGAAACCTTCACCATTTTAAAGATAATTTAATTATTGATCTTTTAGTATAGGTGTTTTATTAAAATACCTTTTGATTTATGTATAATAAATTAATAATGAGTCTTATTTGGGACTGCGCTCTTTGATGGGCGACTCCTATTACTGGCTGAACTTATGACACGTTGCGTGAGCTCAGTACAGAACACGCAAGCTAACCACTCAAGGTCACTGGCATATATCTGCATCATAAAATGTGCAGCGTCATGATCATGATTTATATCAGATAGACTTGAGCAATAAGAGAAAACTTCTTAGGAATAAGACAGAAAAGTGATAAGGAAACTAAACTACAAAAAGAAAAAAAAACTTGAACTATTGTTTACCTTTTCACATATTTATTATTCAAACATGGATACGCACATCTTAGTAAAAAAACACATCATGGGCAAAGCAAAGGTATAAAACGTGCTCGCTAAATTCAAGTCCTCGAAGGCAACCTCAAAGTAGTACCTACATATTTATATTACTAGCGGACCCGACAGACGTTGTCCTGTCAAAACATTGTCCAGCGGACAAAATTGTGAATCTAAACCATTCCCAGATCCCCTTGAACACACACAAAAAATTTCATCAAAATCGGTCCAGTCGTTTGAGAGAAGTTCAGTGACATACACACTCACAGAAGAATTATATATATAAAGATGTCGCCCATCGGCATGTGCCCGCCCGCATTTTTCTGGATGTTCATAAAAATGATCGAAAAATAACTTTGAAAAGAGGGTCAATCTTGACTTTTTTTTGTTTTTTCAATTATTTTTTTTAAGTTTTTTTTTAATGTTTTTACCTCCGTTTATTTTGCATAGTTTAAAAATTTGAAAAATGTTAATTAATCCAATAAGCTTTTAGAAATAATAAACAGAATCCAAATCGAGCCAATAACATCGGAGATGTGGCAAACGCTACTCAAAACATAAAAAATTTAATAACATGAAAAATATTAAAGATAGACCATGAATATCTTGCCCTATTCCCAGTATATTTGGCTTCGGCGTCGTATGCAGTCGTCATCCAATCAGCAATATCCTCTTTGATCTTCCCATACCCTGATAGCCATCTACATTCATACTCAAAACTTTCCTTCCGACATTTTTCTCATTCTTCCGCATCGCATGCCCATGCTATGACAACCGATTTCCACACAACAACTTTTCAGTCACCGCTGCCACTTTCAGAATTCTTACATTGTAGTAGTACATCTATCTATATTGGCAATACTTTCGCTAGAAGCTTGAATTTATTTGAAAAATGCTCAGAAAAAATGGCGGTTGGCGGCGTAAATAAATAAATAACAAATTATATTTCTTACTAAAAAACAAAATTTTACAAAACATACTTTTCTTAATACATAACAATTTCTTACAAACTATAAAGTTAAACTTATTTTTAACCTACTTCAAAAAAAGGAGGAGGTTCTCAATTCGACTGTATTTTTTTTTATGTTTGTTACCGCATAACTTTCGACTGGGTGAACCGATTTTGATGATTCTTTTTTATTTGAAAGCTGGTGCTTCCCATGTGGTCCCATATAAATTTTATTAACTTTGCTTGGATGGTTTTTGAGTTAGGTTAAATAATACGTATTTTTTTCCCACTTAGTACATGGATGATATCTTAAGTTCCTGTCACTATTATTTACATAGCAGATAGTGGTGTTCGAATTTGTGTGGGGTAGGTACCACAACTAAAAACTGAAAAATAAAAACTTTTTACAAAAAAAAATCATTCCTCCCTGTCCTTAGCTGTGTTCATCCACTGTTCCCCAGCCACTTGTGCTATGTCATCTGCCCATCGCGGGCATTAGGTCGACCTCTTTTCCTAGTGCCTGATGGCCCGTTCCAAGATGTCAAAGTCCTTTTAGGGTTCCGTAGCCAAATGGCAAAAAACGGAACCCTTATGGATTCGTCATGTCTGTCTGTCCGTCCGTATGTTACAGCCACTTTTTTCCGAAGCTATAAGAGCTATGCTGTTGAAACTTAGTAAGTAGATGTATTCTGTGAACCGCATTAAGATTTTCTAGATACTTAGAATTGAAACTCAAAAAAAAAATCATCAATCCCATACGTGTGGGGGGTTATCTATGGATAGGTCTTTAAACATGATATTGAGGTTTCTAATATCATTTTTTTCTAAACTGAATAGTTTGCGCGAGAGATACTTCCAAAGTGGTAAAATGTGTGTAACTTCTAAAATAAGAGAATGATAAATATAAAAAAAAATATATGATGTACATTACCATGTAAACTTCCACCGAAAATTGGTTTGAACGAGATCTAGCAAGTAGTTTTTTTTTAATACGTCATAAATCGTAAACCGCAATTTACCTTTCATTCAATGTTACTTGCTGCTACGGAACCCTTCATGGGCGAGTCCGACTCGCACTTGGCCGCTTCTTTTTTTGGTGGGACATTAAGGTGTCAGTCTATCGATGGACTTACAGACTGACATCTTGAGAAAAAAAAAAGTATAGATAGATAGAAGATAGAATATTCTTTATTATGTCCTATGTTCTTTTCCAGGGCATCATCTATATATGTGCCAAAATCATCCAAATCCGTTCAGCCGTTTTAGCGTGAAGGCGTAACAAACAAACTTACTTTCGCATTTATAATATTACTAGCTTCTGCCCGCGACTTCGTCCGCGTGGAGTTGCTACTTTGGGCTAAAGTTATCTTTAATCCGCGACTTCGTTTAAATAAAGGTGTATTTTTTTTAATAATGCGTACCTATGTTAAGGAGCTATTTTAGGCACCTACATCACGCTTTAATCAGTAAGCCGACGTTCGCACGGACGTAATAAAATCGCAGCGGGATTTTATCGCGCACTGAATTTTCAACTCTCGGTGTTAAGCCGAACGTTGAGAATCCAACGCGCTGGAACGCACTCTCGTCCCAGCGGATTTTCAACTCTCGGCGCTAAACAGATCGTTGAAAATCAAGAGCACGAAAAAAAGAACCAGTACCCTAATTGCGTAACTTATTTTCGTAAACAATTTCGCGAAATTTGTATCATTTTGACATTTCAACAACATTCATTGCGTTATTTACGTTGTTAAACAGATTTTTTTTCCAACTTATGAAGCAATGGATTAGAAATCTGTTTCAAATCGAAACAAATTGTGATTGTGTTGTATTACGCAATTAGGGTACTGATCTCGATAGGGCAACATATAGTTGCCCGTGCGAATAACACTCTTGGCGTAAATCTATGCCTACGTGCTTAAATGTTTGCCCCTGGGCCTTATTAATTGTTACCCCAAACGATACCTTCACCGGAAATCGCGCGCAGTACTTGATCATTATTTTGCTGCGATGTTATTTTAAAACTGCGATATCTCCTAAGATATTTATTGAAATCGAATGATGTAAACGGCAATTTTGTTTTAAATTAAATACTTGTGATGAATAACGTATTTATTTGGATAAGGATTAATGTCATGTTTATAAAAACACCTTCGTAAATAACGCATTACTTTTGAACAAATTTGGTTAGCATAAAAAAGGTTAGAGTGAGCCAACCTTAAAAGATAGATATATGCTGTCGCGGACTTTTTTTTAGAACTTTTAAAGAGGAACAATTCTGTCATACATGATTTTTGCGAAACTTTAACTGTTTACGCAGCGCACGCAGCGGAAGCTCTCAAAAGGAAAAAAATAATCCCGATTTTGAAACATTCTTCATTGGTGCTCCGCTCCTATTGGTCTTAGCGTAATGATATATAGCCTATAGCCTTCCTCGATAAATGGGCTATCTAACACTGAAAGAATTTTTCAAATGGGATCTGTAGTTTCTGAGATTAGCGCGTTCAAGCAAACAAACAAACAAACTCTTCAGCTTTATATATTAGTATAGATAACGATTGCTCCCTTTATTACCTTTAAACTTTTAGTTAGTTTGACAATTTTCAAACATACTTTTCACTCATCGTCAAGGCAACCAAATCTTTCGATTTCTCCAGATTCATTCGATCATCACACTTTCCTATCATCCCTTTAATATTTTTCGTATTAACTGAACTAGCCTGCTCAGTCTGTACTGTATTAGGATGCAGTTTGAAGCGAGTTCCATCGCCTCCTATTATTTCCTTATCCTAATTGCGTAACTTATTTTCGTAAACAATTATGCCTAATTTGTTTCATTTTGGCAGTTCAACAACATTCATTGCGTTATTTACGTTGTTGAGCAGATATTTTTTTCCAACTTTCTGTTTCAAATCGAAACAGATAGTGATTGTTTTGTATTACGCAATTAGGGTACAGGTCAACTTTGACAGATACGTAAGTTCTGCCCCTTTTTTTCTGGTAGTTACTGTGTGTCGGGACCATAGAAACATCTTCTTTCTCATATCTATGGTCGGGGCAGTAAGAAACAGACTCCCAAGAACGAAACCTGGGCAGCAATTTACAAATTAGTTAATTAATGACTTACCTTTTTCAATTCATTCTCGCGTTCTTCGAGCCTGCTAGCGTGATCTAAAGAGTTCTTATGCTTGAGCTCCAACATTCTGACTATGCTGTCCAGGGCCTCCAACCTGCCTGTCAGCTCTTTCCTCTCGCCTTCGAAGTGGTCTTCAGCTTCGAGCAACTGTTAAAAACAATTTAATGTGTTAGATTAGATAAATAAATAGTAATAGTACGTTATGATAAAGTTTCTATACAACAACTAACATCAAAGGCACGTCCTGTATCGAGAATTTTGGTCTTAGGATTGTTTTTAGGGTTCTGTACCCGAGGGGTGCTAAACGGAGATGACAGACAGATGGTCAGCGGAGGCTTAGTAATATAGGGTATATTACTAAGCCTCCGCTGACTATCTGTCTGTCAGTGGGCTGTATCTCCTGAACCGTAATAGGTAGAGAGTTGAAACACAGATTGTGTATTTCTATTGCCGCTATACAAATAATAAAAATTAAATTAAATTAAAAATTCAATGCCGAGAAAACTACGTTTCTTGTATGTACAAGAAACGTGTTTTTTCGGCGTTTTTTGCCAAATATTGCACGGTGGTATGTAAACCCTTCGTTAGCGAATCAGACTCGCACTTGGCCGTTTTTCTTTATTATGTGTTGTTATACATAATGAGAAGGAAGTTGCTCAAGACCTTTTTCTTAAAGAAATCTAGGTTCAAACGAAACCTAGCCAGTAAGCCTATTTAGGTCGTCGTAATAGAAAGGTGTTTCTTACTAAAAATTAACTAAGAATTGTGATGATATCAAAGCCAAATCTTAAGATTGCTAATTCATAACCCTCCTTTTGCTTCTCCGTATTCGGGTAAAAAATACATGTAATACGGTATTACTCACACATTGTACAATTTTTTTTTGTTTTCTTGGACTAGTAAGAAAGGTATAAAAAAGTATAAAAAACAAACAAGTATTAAAAACTGAATGAGCTGTTACTCAATTTTATGGCTTCATTTTCAAACAAAAAGGATTTTTCTTGAAATAGAATAAAAGTCAAAGAAGGGTTAAAGTTTATTTTGACACTTGAATATTTGAACTCTTAAGATGGCTTATACAAAAATTTGGCAACGTCGCAAATCGATGTCAAATATTTTGCTGTTTTGATTAATTTGGCAATATTACTGTATGGAAATATGAAATGTGGCTAACTAGCGACCTAGAATATTAATAATGAATTGCAATTATAACACTGAATTTGATGTTGTAAACGTTTTAGGTGTAAAAAAGGCATTTGGAAAGTTTCCAAAAACTTTTTTTATATCTAAAACTAAATATTCGGTGTTACGATATTAATTATTGCATTTTATAATCAACTAGTTGACCCTGCAAACGTTGTTTTGCCATATAAATGTTTGGGGTGGACCATCTTTATTACTTACTACCCTACCTACCCTATCTACCCTACCTACCCTACCTACCCTACCTACCCTACCTACCCTACCTACCCTACCTACCCTACCTACCCTACCTACCCTACCTACCCTACCTGGCTACCTACCCTACCCTGGGTAGGTAGGGTAGGTAGGGTAGCCTACCTAACCTATCTTTCAAGTTGGATCAAACTGCATACGGTGTGCAAATTTGATTAAAATTGGTTGAGTAGTTTAGGAGTCCATCGCGGACAAACGTAACACGTAATTTATATATATTTAGAAGAAGAAGATATTTTAGTTCACTAGTTAGCCACATTTCATATTTCCATACAGTAATATTGCCAAATTAATCAAAACAAGTAAATATTTGCGTGCTATTTGCGACGTTGCCAGATTTTTGTATAAGCCCTCTTAACAAATTATGCAAAGCAAGTTTAGCGAAGTCCAGCAACATTTAATAAGTTTCTACGTTCGAGTACCGAAATACCTCTGAAGTTAATACAATGGATATAGTACCAACCGAGTTTTAATTATTATGATTCATTTCGAAAGATGTGAGCTGAAATCGTTACTAACAAAGCTAAGTAAGACTGATTTCCGTATGAAACTTAAACGGTTTGTAGCATGCAACAATGTTCAATATTATTTGGTAGTACATACATAGTAACTAAAGCTGACACCACACTTGGCATTGTTTGAGCAATCCAAAATATAATACACCCTATTCCTACTAAAATAAAGTTCATTGTATATAAGCGAAAAAGCGCAAATACACCAAATAAAGTGCCAGCATTTATTATTTATAGACAGCACAGCACGGTAGGCGCTGCCGCGCCGCGCCGAGCAGTGCAGTGCGAATCGCGTAACGTACCTACTTATAATGTGTATTATTCCGGGTCTACTCGGTTTGTGAAAAAGAATTTACAATACAAGATACATTTTTTATGTAGTGCAAGTTTTAATAAAATAGAAAATAAATGATAATACAGCACGATAGCCATTAGACACTCGTGAGAAAACTAAGGGAGGAGTACACGAATTTGCCAATGGGTATGTAAAAGCGGTTCATAATTTGTATTATTTCGTATGCTCTCTCTTGAGTAGTAGGAGCACCAAAGAATTGATGTTAGAAAAACTGCAAACATAATTTACAGCTGTTCACATTAATAGGAACATAGAAATAATAAGAATCTACTCTCTTCAATCAAGTAAACATAAAAATATCCAGTTTGGTTTGGTGGTTCAGAGTATGGTCCCCCTTAAATCTATATAAATACATAATACTTGTTGACTCCCAACCTCAGTTGGCCATTGCTGGGAGTTGTAGTTTTTTGATCTGATAAGAAACAGGTTTGATTGATTTGAAAACATAAAAATTATGTGAAAATTCTTCTTGCTAACAGCAGGTACCTAGATAAAGTTTTTTTTTTTTAGAAACTGTTTTAGTTTAGAAACAACTACAACGGATAAGCCCAAAAAAAAGCCCAATCTGGAGTGATCCGTTGCACCTTTTGCAGCTAGGTGTCATCATAATTACTTATTTATTTATGTATTAGCCTTATTTCCGAGTTTTAAAATATTATTTTTTCTTTGTTGTGAGACTGTGGGCCCTATGGCAAAGGACTCCTTCATCCCCTTCCAATTCTCCCTGTTCCTTGTCTGTCTAGTCCACGTCTTTCCCGCCGTCCTCACCAAGTCATCCTGTCATCTTTTCAAAGGGTGTCCCCCCCCTAGGATACCATAGGGTCACCTTTTTGTTCCATTTCTCTTCTCCCCTGACAGAGTGGCCGGCCCATCTCCATTTTATTCTTCTTAACTTCAGTACTACATCTTGTGTTTTTGTTGCCTCCCTGATTACACAGTTATTAGTTCTTTCTATTTTCCTTTTCCCCTCCTTTCCATGCTACGCTGACACATTCGAAGTGTTGTCTGTTGGGCTTTGGTCAAGGCCCATGTTTGACATCCGTAGGTTAGTATAGGAAGAATGCTGGTGTTGAAAAGTTTTCCTTTAACAGAGATGTTTATTTTCTTTGCGATCATAATTAGTTAATCATTATTATAACTTATAAACCTTATATCCTTTTAAAATAAAATACATTTGTTTAATATTTAATCATTATTGGTTTGTTTATTTACACTAAAATATACTATTAATACATTATACAAGCTAACACTCAGGCCTAAAGTTCAGGCCTAAAAATAGGTCTGCCCTCTGGTCATGTGAACAATTAACCAACCGTTTGGCAATATCCCGAAAAACTCAATGAGCACTCGGACTCTAGTGTTTCAACCCCAAACAGCTCCAACATAAATAACTCCCAATATGTTGCGCCGTTTGAGGTTCTCTGCACTTGCTGCAGCCGCCCCAGCACCGCCCGCCATTCTAGGAAGACGGGATGTCATGAGGGTGTTTACAAAGGTTGCACCCTCACCAGAGGCCTACCCAACGTCCAAGGCATTATGGTATTCTGTCTAGCTTCTTCCCATCGTCGCGTGCCAAGTTGAATGTTTTTTTTTTTTTTTTTTTCACTTTAATGATAACTTCAGCAAAAAAGAAAGTAAAATCTTCTAATGCGTAAGGTAAAAGAAGCAACCTTGAGTTATTTTTAGCTGTCTCTGTTTTTATATTTAGCTATCCATGTTTTTCCTGCAAATTTTTGAAAGGGTATACTTTCTAGTTGGTCCCATTATCATTTTTATTTATTATTTAAATGATATTGTGGAGTGAACTATCTGTGCCATTGTGGTTTCTATAATGCAGTTCAAACAGAGATTAAACAAGTCTTTTCCTTAGGCGCTGAGCAGACGATGAACAATTTGTCAGTGAACAATTTGGAATTGTATGGAAATCTTTTAGTTAGAATTCCATAGGCTTCCAAATTGTCCATCGACTGCTCAGTGTCACTGTTATGACAAACTTATATACCTAATTGTGTGTTATTTTAAGTCTTTAGATTGAGGAAAATATTTACATTATGTTGGGCAGAAATGCGTGTAAGCTAATTTATAAAAATTAATAAGTAGTAAGTACCACATTACTCAATAAAATAATTCTGGCTAAAATCTCAATATGCAGTTTTATGTGTTACATAAAATGCAATAAATTTTAATTACATTAGTACAAGGCAATGAACATAAAATTCAAATAATTATTTTTAGAATATATCACACAGGAAAACGAGACCTTGCACCTTATAATTAGAATTGAAAACAAATTTGCAACTTATTTCCTTTACAATACATACAGAGCTTGATGGCCTAACAACTAACATGATAGAATGCTACTAAAACATTGAATATGTGAAAAATAAAACCAAATCATCTATGTTAGCTTCACTAAAACATAAGAGATGATGGGATAAGATCTAAAAAGTCAATCAAATCCAAAAATAGTTATCTACTAGTTCTACTACAAAGTAGTTAACTACTGACAGTCCCTTTTTAGGTCCTAACAAACTACATAATAGGAATTAATGTCAAAGATCTGAGGATAAACACTTTAATGAATAATTTTCACTATCAGTAAGACATCCTGCTGTGCACACTTAAAACTGCTGTTCAACAGATAACATATTGAATATAATTAAAGACAAGCATGTTTTATTAAAAATAATATGCACTCAACATGAAAAAGTTGCAGTCAAATTAGTTTATATAGCAGTTATAGAATGCGTGCAACTTTGTCTGCGATCCAGGATAAAAAGTAGCCTACATCCTTCTGCTTGTCCCAGGCTAACTATAATGTTAAATTTCATAACAATTGATTCAATGGTTTAGGCATTAAAAAGTAACAGACAAACAGAGTTACTTCTGCATTTAAAATATTAGTATGGATGGATGCCACCTAGGAACACAGTAAGAATATATTTGTCACGTCATAGATCAATAATTTAATTATTTATAACACAATTACAGAAAAAAATGTTCTCACAGATTGTATTGAATTACTGTTTTTAAATTGTATCCAATATGATCATGTATCATTCAAGGTTACAACTTACTGGTACTAACATGTTGGCTTTTACTTCATAACTAAATATTTCAACAAAAAATATATTTGAATTACATGAAAGCGAACAAAACTTTGTTATGTGTGTGTTCATATTATTAAATTTACAAGGCTTACTGAAAATACACTATGAAAAAGGGCACTCATAGATACCATACCATAGAAAAATAATGTATCATACATTTTTTATGTGTAACTCATTGGTTGGATGTAAATGACAACTAATTATGATACAAGAGTGTACTAGGAGAATGAAGAGTGTATTATTAACTATTGGGGGTTCGGCAGTAGCCTCGCCAAAACAAGCACAAAGGCCCAGGAACGTGGATCCATGCGAGACACAATGGTTTTTTAATTGTTTCTGTAATTACGACATACGAGAGGTTAAAGAAATAAAAATGGCAAATAGATAGGTACTGAATAAATTAACAGACTTGGTTTTACATTAAATCTCAGATCTTTTTGCAGTAGAAGAACTGCATCGTGAGACTTGCATTTTTTTACATGTCATGTTTTTGATGGGATTTTATTTATTATAAGATTTCGAAATTACCCTTAGCATCGGGAAATAAATACATAGTATTTAAAATGAAATAAACAATTCTAGAATGTGTTGCCTACATGTTGATTACAAGTGTTATTAAATACCTGAAATGACCAAGTCTGCGAGCATAGAGATGTTGCAACTTATATTTTGTAATCTTATTGGACTCAAACAGAAGATACAGTTTGTGGTCTGAACAATGTATGGAAGGTATTTTATTTAGAGATTTAAAAGAGCAAAGCAGTTTTTGTAGAACAGTAATTTTACACATAAAACAATTACTTTTAATAAAAACCTATAATATTCTTAGCAAATGTGGAACAATACATCATATGCTAGTAAACAATAACATAAATCAACACAGGTCAAGCAGCATACTATTAATTATGATAAATACCAACACAATCCTGAACCTTGATACAATTGATGCCCATTTCCTTTATTATGCAAACGTGATACCAAATTATCTTGTTTACCTTGGGATTCAGATAACAGAATGGATGGCACATTCCACCAAAAATAACCACAAGTTTTGAGCAACTCTGAACCACATTAATAAAAATAAATAACAACAATATGCGTGCATTAAATACTGAGTTTGGTAAACTACTAAATACGTTCTAAGGCAGCCTTGTGATGCAAAACAAAGGAAGACAGTCAAGGCCCCTTCTTAATGAATTGTTTTGTTCGCTCACCTTCTGCTCTGCGTGCTTCCTGGCCGCCTTCTCGCGCTCGTACTGCGTGACAAGCTGCTCGTTGTCTTCGCGCAGCAGCTCCAGCTCCACCTCATGCTCTTGGTTAGTCTGGTACGCGGAGTCCAGGCACTCCAGCACGTTCACCAGCAGCGGCATTAGCGTCTTCACGACATCCTCGTCATACCGCGCTATCATGCGCTCGAACTCCTGGTATATGCTCCCTGCCAGAGATTGGACCTTCTCCGACATCACAACGTGGGAGTCTTCATGGGTCCCATAGATAGTCTCCGAAGAATCCTCGTACATTTTGGAAACAAATTGTAGTCAAGTTATGAAATACGAAATCACTTTATCTACCTCCACGCAAGGGCGCCTAATTAATATTTTCTTCAAACATGATTATGTAGTGGATAATATTATTTGATGACGCGATCGATGAGTGACTTCAAAAAACTGCTCCATAAGGCAATATTTTACATTTCAAACACACTTATTCACATTGTACTTCTTTTTCTTAATACAATTAAGGGCACTAAAATTCTACAGCCTTTTGACTGCGTAAATACGTAGGAAATGAAAATAGATTTATGTTAACACCATGTCTTGTCTGATTGAGGTCTTTTTGCTGACTGTTGAAAAAAAAAAGTTGGCGATGGACGTTGTCGATGACAATATTATTGGTTGGTAGCCCTACATCGTTTCCGGATGGTATGACTAGAAGGGACATGTTCAAAGTAAAAAAATCCGCTGTCAACATGTAAAACCGTGTACGCACTTAACGCACTACTTTTGATTACATCAGTAAAAAGTAAAAGTACTGAAGAATTGAAGAAATAATAAAGTGGGAAATTTTATGGCGATTAATGATGGAGGAAGAAGAAAATACGCACCTTATAATTATTTGTATGGATTTTTATTACGTCCTTATTGTGCAACTTACTACAACACCGACAATCGACAGCTGCAAATTGTTTCGTGAACTGAATTATTACTACTAGTACCTACATACCAGTTGTTGAATAATGTTATTTCATACGTAATAATTGCTTAGGGTCGTTGGCTGATACAATTCGACGACCTGATTTATTTCATTACACATTACAAAACGCAACGCTTGTCTTTGTCTGTCCGTAAATGTGGCTTTAGCTCGAAAATCAACTGATTTTGGTGTTTTTTATTTCAATTCTAGACTAGGTCTAGTAAGCCAGCACAGCTCTTTATGGTGAAATATTTTTATATTATTCTAAACTAACTAATCACAAAATTAATTTTTAAAAAGATGTTTTCCTCGATGAAGGTGAGGCCAATTCCAAAGAGTGGCAGGGCAGGGCAGCTGCCCCCTTTTCTGCCTCCAGGACTGCCATGGCTGCAGCCTCTCATACATATAGATGGTAAATTACGTACTTATACCAAAGTATGAAAGGAAATTTCTAAATTGCCCCTTTTGGCCAAAAACTAACTGGCTAGCGTATACAAATATATTATTTATTTTGTTGCAAAATAACGAAATTGTAATGTGGATAGGTTGAACCGCCTCTGTGGTCCAGTGGTTAGGCCACTTGTCTCAGACCCAGAGATCCCGGGTTCGATTCCCAGTGGGGCAAATTTTTCTGCTAGGCTTGGTTGTAGGGCTTATTATAAATCCGCCTGGCTAGCTACCACCATCTTATCTAAGTCTGTCGCCATAACAACAATGTCACAGCATTGTGGTGTTTCGCTAGTTAGAGGTAAAGTAGCGAGTTTCTCTGTGGTTGAGGCCTGGTCATCACTTACAATCAGTGAGATAAAAGCAAAGAGCTTCATGGTTGTGGTTAAAAAAAAAGAACCGTGGTGGTATCTTACTAACGGTTGATTCAGATACTCAATGTTCACCCCCTAAGTGAATGTTTCAACTACTTGGGACTCTGGACCACCCTATACTAAAGTTATTCAGAAATATTGTATAATTGTGTGTTGATTCAAGCTGTACCGAATAAACTGACTACTGATATAAATAATAATACATAAAAATACATTGTAAAATAATATTGTGAAGTTATTTTATTTGTCAGTATTCGGATTAATTGTCTATTCAAAGAAAGAAATCGAATAAGAAGATCGAATAGAAGATTCCTTGTTTTTTAAGTGGCAACAAATATTTTTAAATGGCAATCAATATTTGGCATCGTCTTGCGCCGCCCTGCCGCGCACATCCCCTCTTGTTTGCCTGACTGTCAAACTCCAAAGATATGATCCCACGTCATGTCGGAAATTTCAAATCGCGTCAAATAATTAAAACTATTGTATCGTGCAGTAATAATTAATTTACAGTTACGCCGCCGCGTGTACTATTAAGCGCGTGAAATAAAATTTAATACAATAAAACAATTTGTTGGCCTAGTAATCAATATTCGGTCGAATTGTTCACTCGATGTTCGTCCTGCGTATAGATTGACACAGTTTAGTTGGTCGATAAAAGGGTGGTAAAAATGACCAGTGTGTCGGGTAAAAAGTCTGTAATTTTGGCTTATTTGCTGTGGCTGTCGGCGGGCATATTCGGTGCGCATCATTTCTATGTCGGACGGGATCGCCACGCCTTTGTTTGGTGGACCACTTTAGGCGGATTCCTCATCGGATGGCTAGGAGAAGTCTTTCGTATTCCTAGGTACGTTAGAGATGCCAACGAAGATCCGAAGCACATGGAGGAGCTTGCCGCCAGAATAAGAAAAACAAACAAGGTATGATAGTTAACTTTTATGTTTTTGTACATCTGAAGTACATACTAACATCTGAGCTCTGGTTATTTGAGCTTACTATTCGAAGATAAAGACATATCGAAGAAAAAAATTAGATATTTTATTATTAAGGTTTCCTTTACTAACAGTTTACTTTTACCAAAAACTGACTTGAGACTCGGTAGAAGAATCAATAATAAAATTGTGTTTTAATCATTGTGGAATTCAAACAGTTAATACTATGGAAGCTGAACTAAAATATGGCAATTCAAAACTTAAATAAAAAAGAACAAAGCTGCTTATTCTGATCTTCAAATATTATTGAGCTAATTAATAAAGGGATTTTACTAACACATGTATGTTTAGGAAGGGATATAATTCAAATTTCTATTTCCTTGTAATTAACCTTTTGAGCAAAACAAACCCATATATTATTGTTGTAATAGTTCTGAAAAGGTTAAAGGTCATTGACACACCTCAAATAAGTCAACGCCCTAACATTTTAATGGTAAATTATTATAATGTGGTGCAGTATTTGCTGGTTTACAACACAATGAGTATTCTATTGCTCCTGGGCAACTTCAGAAGGTAGATTTAATTTACATACTAGAAGCTCCAAAGTAGGCCAAGCTACACCTTTTCTAACTTTTATTCAAACAGGGTGTTGTAATACTATCTGGCTACATTTCTATAAAATTTTCTTCAATAACTGCTATTTGATATGTCTAAATTTCATTCAACATCTTTTCTTACCAACCTCAAGAAAAAAGCTATTTATTAAAATTCTTCAATAATGTATTAATAATAAACTATCCTAAGTCTAATGAGAATCTTTTAGGCATAAAAAACCATATTTGAATTTAGGTATATTTATTTAATATTATATTGTATTATTAATCATATATTTGGGATGGATGTCATATTTTTCTAATTACTCTGGTTGTATTCTATTTAAAGACTTGACTTGGTGACCTTTGGGCGAACTCCTTGGTTTCATACTGTAAGTATGTATATGTACGGTGTTGGGTTTTTATATTAACACTAAAATAAATCTCGCTTCGCTTCTGTGCTAATACTAATGCTCAAATACTGCAAAGATTTCTGTTAACTCACGAAAAACGCTAATTTAAAGCTTTCCATTAAGATAATAATTATTTTTCCATACAAAATGATGGATTTGTCCTAAAAGACTTTTTAATTAATTCATCATCATAATCAGCCTAAAGCAGTCCATTGCTAGACATAGGCCTCTCCAATTGCACGCCATTCAGCTCGATTCTCGGCAACTCTCATCCAGCTGCTATCAGCCACCCTGCGAAGATCGTCACTCCACCTAGCCTGA
The DNA here is from genome assembly GCA_963680765.1 of Agrochola lychnidis. Taxonomy (NCBI): domain Eukaryota; kingdom Metazoa; phylum Arthropoda; class Insecta; order Lepidoptera; family Noctuidae; genus Agrochola; species Agrochola lychnidis. Next base: position 7,309,721 of record OY796848.1, read on the forward strand.
GGGCGTCCTACCTTACGTTTGCCAATTCGCGGTCTCCACTTAAGGACATGTGTACCCCAACGGTCATCGGTTCTATGACTGATATGGCCGGCCCACTGCCACTTCAGCTTGCTTATTCTGTGAGCTATGCTGATAACTTAATTCATTGCAGTATGTTTAATGTTTGAATAAATATTTTTCTTTCTTGCCTTAAAAATGGCAACCTTAAACAATTAAAACATAAAAGTATTATTAACAGTAGACAAATAAAACATATTGTAATGCTTATTGTCATGTAATCGCATTCCTAGTTCTGTAGATACAACTTACACAAAACACTACATTATAATTCGATGATACTGGATGTATATAGTAAGTATGTCATGGATTTAAAACCACATCAGCGTGCATAATTTTCAAATAGTGGATATTAAACATAAAACTACTCGGAATGGTTTAAATAAAACTTGCAATTCTGTTAAATTTTATTAAGGTTTCACTTATTTGATTGCATCATTTTACTGCACAATAAAATAACTATGTTTCAGTTTAGCTGAGGCAACAGTTATATGCACAATAAATAAATGATTTTTTGCATTTTATTTATTTATATCCATGACTCTACCATCTGATATGCAATATGGCACAGTGCGAATTCAAACAAATTTTCTAAGATAAGGCTACTTTCTCATTGTGTATCATAAACAGGAGTGTCTGATACAGTGAGAAAGTAGTGGGTATCATACACAGGAGATGAGCAGCACAACTGCTCCCTTCTAGAGGAGGCTCATGTTCAGCACTGGATTTTATCAGACCAGTATGAAGTCGTAAAAATCTTTCTTAATACAAACTGCTAATTTTCTCCTTGTCTGGTTTTTCTTAACAGCAATAAATACATGAGCCTTTTTATAAAGCTAGCGTGCCTACTTACTAATTTACTCTTTCTTGTGATGCTTTATTGTCTAACAGGGAAAAAAAGAAACAACCTTAGTTTCCATAAGCACACTACTATTACACACATGATATTTATCATTCTATAAGCTATTAACTTCTGTAGAGAGTACTCTCGAGCTGTATAAACTTTGCTTACTTGTTCAATTTTATTATAACCTCTACTACTGTCTTTGACATTCTACTGCTATGGAAAACTAAATCTCTTGGTCTTACATATCTAATAAATCACTCAATATTAGATTATGGTACCTATAGACAGAATAGGAAACTGAAATCTTATCATTATAAATCGTATTAGAGCATGCCTAACATCCATTGGTATGTGACCAATTTATAGGAAGCAATCATACAATCTGCTACCATTTTATCAATGATTTCAAACATTACAGTTCTTATGTTTGCTAGGAAAAGAATTCGAAAGTAAAATGCTGCATTTCCACTGCTAATTGCAAACAGACTGCATTATTTCTAGTAGATTGCAAAACATGAACAATGTGGAGCAAAGTGCAGAGCAATTAAAATAAATAAGCACTAAAATCTTTTATGACCAATCTGCTATCTAAACGTTTCTATGTAATCACCAGTGATCGGAGTAGGTAGATTGATTTTACGTAGGTACTCGCATCATGAATAGTCATAGAAGTCAGAACATGGATAAGTAAGCCTTTTTTCCGGGATTTCATTTCGTTACTTACGGGATTGAATCAAATATTGTTAAAGTAAGGATTTTTAAACTATTACATTAGAAATTTATAGAATACTATAAATAAACATTTAAAATAGGTATATTATTACTTATATTGTTTTCATAGAATACCTATCCTTTTCTTGGAGTCCGATCACCTAAATACTATTAAAAGACAGCAAAAGGGTTAAACATTTCTTATTCATATTGATGTATTCTTTATTCTACACATTACAACATTTGAAATTCCTTAAAAAAATCGGAATAATTTCAAAATCCCGGAGTCCCGGAGGCATATCCATACTAATATATACGTGCTAGTTCATTGACCCCAAATCAATCTACCTACTCCGATCACTGGTCATCACGGATAAGCGCCGAGCACATATTTGCCGTATGTTTTGTACAGGGTGTTGTCCGTAACATACGCTTCAGCATCGGCTGATCGATGCATTCGCGCACGCGTGCAAGCTTTTCCGCAGCCGGGGCAGCCCAGCCCATCCAGTTAGCGTGCTGAACACTTTGATGCAGTTCAGCACACACTATAATGGGAACGATCTGTGCTGATCCGTGCTGATAAGCGGAAATTATCTCTATGTATGGTCAATGCGGGGTACAGGTTGTTCATTGTTTTTAGCCACCATTCTCCATGAATCGGTTTACGGGTATGCTGATGGTGGGGTACTCCTGGGCGCAGATGACGATGTGCGCGATACCACCGGACTTCTGGGGCATAAACCTGAAGTACCTGAACCTCCTTGTACCTTTGGCAACCGGACTTGGTAAGATGACAGCTGGTGTATTTATTTTATTGGCAATCTTTTTTGGTGTTATATTACATAACATCACGCCCTTAGATTCTCGAAGTGTTACGTTGAGGTGTATCTAACAGTACACCCATATTTCGTCAGTTATTTTTTCCCATGTAACGAGGGACAACCTATTGTCATCAGCCGGGCACAAATTCAGACTCTGTTACTGAAAAATTCCTGATGGAAAATCCAATAACACTGCCCGGGAATCGTACCTAGGATCTCATGGTCAGCAGTAGCGCTTGCGACCACTAGACCTACTAGGCAGTAGGTGTTTTATAACATAACATAACATCACGCCTTGTTTCCCCGAAAGGTTGGGCAGAGGTTACCCTGTAGCAGGTACACCCACATTTCGCCAGTTATGTTTAAGTCCCATGTAATAGGGGGCGAGCCTATTGCCATCAACCGGGCACAAATCCAGACTCCGAGCTGCTACTGAGAAATTTCAGATAGAAAAACCCAATAACACTTTGCCCGACCCAGGAATCGAACCCATGACCTCATGCTCAGCAGTAGCGCTTGTGACCACTAGACCTACGGGGCAGTAGGTTTTTTATGTTTTCGTATAAACCTGGGTTGAAAGAAGCTTAGTATCGAAATATCATATCGCTCCACCTGTTTTAGCTGTCGTGATCCTCATCACATCTCTTCTGCATTTGATCTGTTCCAGGTGTTTGGACTGTGGGCAATATTGGACGCGAGCAAGGTCGCCTGAAGTGGGCGCTGATAGGCTCATACATCGCGTACCCCGTTCGCTACTACGTGTTTGATGATAGCATCTGGTTTACCGTCATGGTGCTGACCTCGGCCTGCGTATTTGACTCGTACGCCAAGGAGTGGAGAAGGACTCCTAGGAAGAAGCGTCACGTTGCCAAGTAAGTTTTTACTGTTAACATAAAATGAATTTTCAGAGCCTCACCTATACTCCATAACTGGACCCTGATCTTGACATACATGTCAAACTCAAGACGTCTCTCAATAAGTCATCTCAGTCTGCACTCACCGCTGATAGACGTGCTTTAAACGCGAGCATACTCGAAATCGGTGAATGATGACGGATTCACCGCAAGTGACACAATGTTCTAACTGTAATCTGTAACATTGTGATCAATAAAGTTCTTTCTTTTATTTGTAACTAGCGGACGTCACGCGGTTTCACCCGCGTAGTTTTCGTTCCCGTGGGAGTACGGGGATAAAATATAGCCTATGTTACTCACTGATGACGTAGCTATCCATTGTTGAAATAATTTTTCAAATCGGTCCAGTAGTTTTTAAATTTATTCGTTACATACAAAAATACAAATCTTTCCTCTTTATAATATTATTAGTATAGACAAAATATAAATTATGGACAATGAAAGTATTAGTGAAATTTGTATTTGTGCTTTTACTGGAGAGGAGATACAGAAGGCTAAAAGTCATCATCCGAAACCGGTGTACCTCAATCTTTCGTAGAATGCGTACAAGCTCCAACAGCATCCTGAGCACATTGGGATTGTCCGATGCTGCGTCACTGGATCGGACTTCATACGTCTAATGGTACGAACTACTTACTACGTGGATAGTGTGAGGTCCGACTCCAGAAGATTAGGATACTAACATTAGATTTAGTTTTTCTTCACTAACACTGTATGGATCTCTGTGGTCTGATTATAAATAAATAATAATTACTCTACACCCCGACCCTTGCTCTTCCGCGCCGCTGAGCTTGTAGCTTTAAATTCGTCCCCAATCATCTTAATCCGATCCAGGCTGTCCCTTCCTGCCCTCTCCCAGCGACGCCCTAAGCCGAGGCCAGTACCCCACAGCCCCCTTAGCGTGTAGTCGGTTATTTTATAAGTTTTTTTACAACAAGGTAAGCAGTCTTAAGGTTAAGCAGCCGATAACCTCCTAGGTTGACCTGCGAGATGTAGCTTCTCCAAAAAACAAATTGTTACTCTAATTATTTCTGTTTGTGTCCTAGGCGTGTCATCATACTATCGGCTTGTTGTTTCCTGTACATCTCGCTGTGGTGCAGCTACTTGTACTTCCACGGTACAATCACGGACAGCGAGGGCGACGAGGTGCCTATCTACGAAGCTATTCATCATTTCTTCACCAGTCCATGGTAAGTTATTCAAATGAGGAATTTATTAACAGACACATTATCATTTATCTGACGTCTTGACCGACAATATTTGCCATGATTATTTAACTTAAAGCTATTTTTACTAACTGAACCCTGCTACGATTAGATGTGGGTCAAACGGGCCACCTATTAAAACCTTTCCAGTCATTTTAAAATTAACAAGTTTTCAAATAATGATATAGATTAACATAGAACATACAGAGATTTTTTGCAACTGACTAATTTATTAAGTTATTGTGCAATACTTATTAGGTATTTTTGTTTTTATTCCGAAAGCCGCATTAAGGGACTCCTGTACGTACCTCATAATATACATATTGTATGTTTTATTTAAATGCATGTTCATTATCATCTGCCTAGCGTTTTCCTAACTATTGGGGTCGACTTCCAGTCAAACTGGATGCAGCTGAACTGCTGAATACCAATATTTTACATGTAGCGACTGCCTATTTAACCTCTACAACGCAATTATTGGATAACACGATATCCTTTGGTAAGACTGGTTGTCAGACTTTCGGACTGCCGACTACCCGTCAAAGATCATCGAGTGACAGCCAGGAAAAACGGCTCAAATGCCTCAATGGATTATTTCAAATAATTAATCTTTATTATGTAGGACGGATGAGGCATGGATTCTACATTTATGTATTTTTTTTTTTAATGCTTATGATGTTGTTGTTGATGTTGTTCGACAAATCTAATATGAAGCAAACAACAGATATTAGACATGCATGAAAACAGCCAATTTTTATTCTTTGCGATTGTTGTCAAAACACCTGTTTTAATAATTAAAAATTCCCTCCAGGTGGTTGGATGTAAAACAATGCATGTCCGAGACATACCAATATGCGCAGCATCACGGATGGTACGAGGTGTGGAAGCAAATCGTAGACTTATCGGATCCTCACGGAGAACAGAACGCTTATAAGGTAACATCATGACCCTTTGACACTTTTGGAAGATTTTTCTAGCCGTGAAAAACTACGGTATACAGTGTGATTCTTCATAATGTGCACATATCGAAATGAGGGAATCTACTCGTATGCTTAATTTTATCGACGAAAAAAATATTCAAAAATATATTTTTTCTTCTCTTTGGCATCTTATTTATAAATTTTACAATTATTGTAAAAATTGATGAAAAAAATTGATGAAAAAAATACTGATTTTTGTTAAAAAAACATATTTATTAACAATTGAGAGTAGTTTTTTTTTCTCAATTTTCATTTTCTGTGGACGCCTAATTACTTCCAATCATTATGGAGTTTATTTCATCGCGATAAATGATTTAGTTTAAAAGTTACACAGTTTTGTTAACTTTTTTTTTATTCCAAAAAAGTATAAAAAAAATATTTAGATTTTTTAAAATATTTTTTCTGTCTTTCTGTGTGTAGGCACGATCATCAGTGTTGTATGGATCACTATGGAAGATTGTTGACGGACACGTTTTTTCTGCTGCACGGTTTATTCGCCGTAGCATCAAGAAACCATGCCGTGTACAAAGGGCTTTAGGGTGCATAGTAGCAATTTTGACAGTTCATAAACATTCATTGCGTTATTAACATTGATGGGCAGACAAATTTTTCGAATTTAAGAATCAATGGATTAGCAATATCCTTCAAAATCATTCAGATTTTAATTGAAAGTGTGTTACACAATTAGGGTGCTGGCCGCGATCGATCGACGATATTTTGACACTATTGGGAGATATTATGATTTATAGTCTGCTTTAAAAGTATCTAATACAATGTAAACAAAACAAAATTGGAAATCGTACGTGTGGATGCCAATTTGTAGTGCCACTTACATATTGAGTGCTTTTTATTGGTTATTTGAATCCGTAATTCTTATTTAAATCATCAAAGTTGTTTTACGTTAGACTTATTTTACTATCTCAATTTTCGTCGATTATTTTTCAATTAGAGTTTAGTAATGATAAGCAAACAATAACAGTTGGAAAAAGTTGTGAGGTGTAAGTCTAAACCTTTTTACATGTAGATGAACGTGTTTGATGTGATTGCATAATAAGAACTTAACCGGAAGAGGGTTTGTTTGCACTTTCATCATATTTTTTTGATACAAGCCATAATAAAATATGAGGTGACACATTATGGCCAAGATCTAGCCGCACCCTAAAGCCACCGACACATTACTGTGTCGTGTTGTGTCGTGATGCGCGATACACCAATCAAACGAATCTGTTCAGGACTACGTCAAATCACTACGAGTTTTGATTTGCTAACACTGCGTCAGAAGGTATCACGACACACAACACAGTAATATAAATCCAGCTTAAGGACGACGCTGATGGTCTGAATTTGAACTGACAGCTTGTTGCCAAATAGCAGTTAACATTGAACGGTGGATGACTGCGGTCTGATTGTAGTTCAAATTCAAACCTTATGCATAGAGCCTTAAAACTCAAACTGCGAAAATTTTCTTTCTTCAAGCCTTATCCTTGTGGTGTTTTACAGATGACTGTGAATCCCCTTGCGGCAAACTTGAGCCTATTGGTAAAAAAAAAATCCTTGCTCTGTAGTTGCTGCTGTGTAATAAATGTGCATAGTATTAGTTTTTATCATATTTTAATATTATAGTGTGTTACCAGCAAGCGCGCATTTCTAGAGGGGTACGTTATAGCTACTGAACGTCATCCACGAGTTAAATAATACGTACAGCTTGGCAAAAAAGAGTCTGGAAAAAATGAGGGCGCCACTGTCGCACTTATGTCACTTCGAATGGGAAATAAATTGTTAAAATAAATGTGCAACAAAAAACGCTGCTTGTGGGTGACTGAAATCAAAATCTACTACCTCAAAACTACTTGTCGGCAAAGTAGTGTCATCATCGTAGGTCTGCATTAAGTAAAATATTAATATACTCTTTTATGTCAACCTGTAATTTCGGACTGAGTGCAGATTCAAGAAATTTGTGGTAGGACAAAGCGTAGAATCAGCAGTTTTGAAACATGATGGTAACATGCTGTACCATCGGAGTAACGCATATCTAACCAATTTGAAAACAAAATCCCGTGCACACGACCCTTTTTTTTTCGTAGGTAAGTAATACTATAGAGGTCGAGCGCTACAAGCAAGAATAGTCCTTACAGTGTACAGATATGCGTTTCTTCGATAGTACATATAACGATATTATTAATAATTTTTGTTCTTAGATATTAGGTTGTAAATATTATATTGGTAGTGCACTGCGAACTACTCTATAGTTTCCTTATTTTTTCTTTCTTTTAAACGATTGCCATGCTTTTAGCGATAAATTTGTCTTTTTTTACTGATCTTATTTATGGTGAATTCTTGATGTACTTTGTGTCGGTATAAACAATACCTACTTATCTATCTAGCTAGATCATAGTTCCTCCTTAAGGAGGATGCGCTAAGATAGCTCGCGATTTTTTTATTGTTTTTTACTTTTTTGCAATTTGCTGGTCAGGTTGTATGATAATTAAAATATGATTCGCGACCGTAACAAATATCTATTAACAGAAATATAATAATTTTAATGGTCAATACAACTCTCGTAAGTTAGAATTGTCATTCAATAGGGTATTTAGGGTAATTTAAACTTAGAGAGTTACATTGATGATGTTAATGAATAAAATTCTCTAGATACATATTTGTTACGATCGCGAATCATATTTTGATCAACATACAACCTGTTATATTCCTGCAAATTAATTTGTAATCTTTCGCTTTAACTTGTAAGTTCTTTGTGTCGCACTATTCTATGCTTTTTGCTGTTCTAAATCTTCAGGCTGCAATGGATTGATTGATTCGATTAATTGATATTCTATTTTGAATTTTTGCACGTTTTTTATACTTAGTGTTTTACAGGTAAAATATGACTACAGACTCGACTATTCAAACCGAAAAAAAAAATCTTTTTTGCATCCAACAATGAAATTATCAGTGCACTTTTAGGCGCTGAGCTGACGATGGACGATTTGGAATCGTATGGATATCCCGGCATTTTTTCCGCGTGCGCGTTAGATTTCCATACCATTCCAAATTGTCCATCGTCTCTGCTCAGTGCCTTAAAAGTTATACGCGACGAAAATGGAGTTTAAATATTATAATATTTATATTAAAATACACTCATTATAAATTCCAGGTATTGGGAGTGAATCGCGACGCTAGCCAACAAGAAATAACATCGATCTGGCGGAAACTATCCCGCGAGAACCACCCTGACAAAGTAAAGGACGAGAGGGCGCGCCGAGCTGCGCAGGAACGCTTCATGGAGATCCAACAGGCTTACGAGATCCTGTCCAACAGCAAACACCGCAGAAACCGCCGCAACAAGAAAGATAACTCGGAACCGGCCGTGAAAATCGATTTGTAGGATACGGCCGAAGGCGACCCGGGCGCCTTCATGAGCGAATGCTGGCACAACTTCTTCGGGGGATTATTAGCGACCTTCAGGCGATTCCAAGTTATATCAACATACGGAACAGTGGTTCACTTCTTATACTTAACGAAAAAGAACATACAAACTAATAATCGCCGACAGTAACCCGAAACTTTGTCAAATTCGATTGCATAAAAATACATAAACGTTTATGTGTTAACCTTAAAAAACAATCTCAATGCATTTTTTTTTTTGCGAATCTTTTCAAATTCAAATATTTTATTTGTAGAACATAGGTAAACAAAAAAAGTACAGATGTTAATAATAATAAAAATGAACGCTATGTCTTGCCGTCAACGGCGCACAAATATTCTGATTATAAATTAATTAGTAATAAATTAAACAAAACATTTACATTAACAAATAAAACAAAATTTTAACAATTACAAATTAATAGATACTTAAAAACATTACTCATTGTTATTTCATTCAATTATCATTATTTACTCAGTAGTAATTTCTAAACCAAAAGTCATCAAAATAGATCAGTTTTAATATGCACAAAGCCCTCGTTTAAGATAGATTAATACACATTTGTATAAACCTCTACATATAATTGTATCTCTACATATATACATTTGGTAGGCAGAATGACTACAAATAAAATAGAAATTGAAGCAGATGTCAGTCTAACACTAACCATAGTATTTAAGTTTAACAGTACTAACCGTTCTATGAATTTAATATCCGAAATGAATGTGCATTTAATTTTATAGCAAATGTTCATTCAAAATAGTATCCATAATTTCTGTATTTCTTCTTAAAGCCACAGTATAGGCGATTGTATTATTAGAGATCTGTTCTATGCTATGAAGAGCATCTTATATTATATTGGTATTTGATGCCCACTAGAGCTTACTATGTGCTGGGACATTATATTATAGAATAGGTGTTCGAATTACTATATCCGGCCTACGGAGCCATGTGTCTTCCTCTACTTTTATATATATTTCTGTTTATTTTGACCTTTTTCTTATAAATATATTGAATCTATATTCTGAATCTCAGACGTTTTTTACCAATCAATTTCTTGATTATTGGTTCATAAATATAAGAATATTTTAGTGTATACTATACTGGGTAAGGATATATTTAAATGTACTCGATCTTTGACTGTTTTTACTGTAGGTACATTATAGTACGAAGAAGTAGTGAGTAGGAAAGTTGATGAATTCATATATTAAAATAAGTCAATGTTAACTGCAAAGATGGCACGTTAAAGTTTAATTGTTCCCCCGGCAATTAAATGAATGTCGAAACGAGAAAATAATTAACGAACTAACTAACCTAACTTGAACTTTATTTTCAATTTACGAACTGATTTTGTTGTTTTTGCATTTAATACACCAAAATTAAATATATTATTGTACTGTTAGCATTATGGCCTAAGAATGATTTTAATAAAATTGTGGTAAGCGTAACGCGGCGCCGTCCAACTTTATTCGAAACACAGTTTCCGAGTAAATTAACATAGTTAGGTTTCATGAAATCGTAAAGGCTTATAAATTTCTAACGCACAATTACAGAACAATTTTCGAATGGAAAAAAATCCCACTTAAGGCTTTGTATGTCAGCACGAATCTATAATATGTCTGCTGCAATGGAACATGGCTAATCCTGAATGCTACCTTTGAAGTCAATATAAATTGTTACCTTAGCTATTTTATTTTGTGCTTGGTAGTCTATAGATAGAACTAAAGTGCTAGCACTATATTACCTAAGTATTTATTCTATGAAGTTAGACTGTTATCTGACTTAACTCTTGTAATTTATTTTTGTTAACTTATGGTTTTGTTATTAAGTAATTTATGTTATTACAACATTCCGTTAATGAATAGTTAATTATAAGGAAAACTGCATTTTAATGATTTAAATAAATCTAATATTATTATTTTAGATTTTTTTAACATTGTGTACTTATTTAAAAGAACTTGTATTTTTCTATAGTATTTTTTTTTAATTATTGTAAAATTAACTATATTATGGTGTCTAATTATCAAATAAATGTATTACTCGTCAACATTGTGTCTTCTTTAATAATTACCTTAGGTTACACATAAACATTATCATGTCATCATCAGTCCACTGCTGGACCACAAACTTAAGATGGTCTGTTCTCCCGAATCGCCATCCATAAGTCGATCTTGGGCCACTCTTATCAAGTTGCTTACGGCCTACGGCCGGCCACCCTTCGTAAATTTTCTCTCCAAATTACCTGAAGACCCTCCGTTTGGGCCAACTTATTTCCTAGGACTATAAATATGGACAGTATGGCTTTCCATACTGTCCATATTTATTTATAACAAATAGGCCTTTGCCTATTTGTTGAAATAATTAAACCTACGCTCCATTTTTGAAAAGATCGCGGCGACTACTCCCTTTTTAGGGTTCCGTAGTAAACAAGGAACCCTTATAGTTTCGTCATGTCCGTCTGTCTGTCTGTCTATCTGTCTGTCTGTCTGTCCGCGGTCTAGCTCCGAGACCCTTAGTACTAGAAAGTTGTAATTTGGCATAGGTATACATATTAATAACACCGACAAAGTGGTAAAACAAAATTATAAAAAACATTTTTTTTAGGGTACCTCTCATACACGTAAAGTGGTAATGTTTATTATTTTACCCCATGGTGAGGGGTATCATTGGAAAGGTCCTTCAAAAATATTGTGAGTTTGTGAAAATCATTTTTGGATTCAGGGATTCGTTTGCGAAATATTAAGCTTTAAAGTGCTAATTTTTGTTAGAGTCAAGTGTCCCCCCCCCCCCCCCCGCCGGCTAAATGGTTGGTTTTGGGTGTGTGAAAAAAATCACAGCAGTAGCTCATATAACGAAATTAAAAGGAAAACTATCACAGCTAAGTAGGCTCTACAGGTTAACGAGTAATAATTGACCAACTTAATTTTGCAGTTGAAAAAACATGTTTTTCCATACATTCCGTATGGGAGAACATATTTTTCAACTACAAAGTTAAGTTTGTTTTTAGGATAAATTCATCCCAACTACGGAACCCTTCATTGTGCGTGGTCCGACACGCACTTGGCCGGTTTTTTCCTGTGTACGATCAAGTTCGAAAAGAGGTCGAATCGTAGATAAAATGGGGTATACCTGCCGGTCTGCCCTTCTCGATAACTTCATAGTATTACTATATGACTTAGTCAGACTAAATAAAAAACCAAGACAGTGCTACGAACAATAAAGTGAAGCATACCAAAACTACACCTGCGCTCTGTGCATACCTACTCGCTGATACGTACACATTAATAACCATTCACAATCAAACTACACCTCACTAAGTGCACACATGTTTACGAAACCGGCTTCACGTCACTGTTGACAGCGCTGTCTTGGTTTTTTATTTGTTCTGAATTTATGACCTGGGAAATCTCCCAGATTTGAAGTCATGTCAAGGGATAGGAGGGAAGGGAACCAACCATTTAGCCGGCAGGGGGGGGGACACTTGACTCTAACAAAAATTAGCACTTTAAAGCTTAATATTTCGCAAACGGATCCCTGAATCCAAAAATGGTTTTCACAAACTTAAAATGTTTTTAAAGGACCTTTCCAATGATTCCCCTCACTATGGGTTAAAAAAAGAAAAAAAATAACATCACCACTTTACGGGTATGAGAGGTACCCTAAAAAAATTTTCATAGTTTTATTTTACCACTTTGTCGGCGTAATTAAAATATATACCTATGCCAAATTACAGTTTTCTAGTACTAAGGGTCTCGGAGCTAGACCGCGGACAGACAGACAGACGGACATGACGAAACTATAAGGGTTCCTTGTTTACTACGGAACCCTAAAAGGTTAAATTTTTAAGCCTCGTATAGACAGACTCTAACAAAACAATTTCTAATGTTGGAGCTACATTGTTGCGTTAAGGCTTGTGCAGACCAGCGCGACTCGTCGCGCGACATAAAGACAACGCTCGTCGCGCGACATAAAGACAACGCTCGTCGCGCGACGAGCGGTGCCTTTGTGTCGCGTCGCGTGTCGCGCTGGTCTGCACGAGCCTTTATCGCGAACTTTGCTTTGCGCGCTGTATGTTGCTCAGCGAGACGTCGAGCGGTGTGCGAGAGAGAGTGCGCGAAGTTAAGTTTGCGATAACGCAACAATGTAGCCCCAGTATAAGAAAACTTCACTGTAGAACAATAATACCGGTGTCGCACCAGTCTGCACGAGGCTTCACTCCGTTTTTTTTTTTACCCAAGCCTTTTCTCAAACTCCCAGCAACTGATTATGTGAACTACCTACCTAATAATAGTTGGGTACCACTTAAGGCTCTTACAAACAGGCGCGACACGCGACGCGACACAAAGGCACCGCTCGTCACGCGACGAGCGGTGTCTTTGTGTCGTGTCGCGTGTCGCGCCTGTTTGAAGGAGCCTTTAATCTTCTGAAGTTATTTTTATCGAACTGAAAAGTTTGTCTAGGAAAACCTGACGGTGTTTTTAATATAGGTGGGTTACCTACCTACTCATTGCCACGAGCCTAGTTAGAAAGAAAAAAATGCTAGGTTATTAATCTGTGAACCTGAAAGCAGTACCTACCTACCCTAATTGCGTAACTTATTGTCGTAAACAATTTTGCCTAATTTGTTTCATTTTCACAGTTCAACAAAATTCATTGCGTTAGTTAGGTTGTTCAGCAGATTTTTTTCCAACTTATGAAGCAATGGATTAGCAAACAAACAATGGAGTTTCAAATCCAAACAGATTGTGATTTTGTTGTATGTATTACGCAACTAGGGTACCTATTGGTTTTAGAGTGATTTTGTGTTCTAGAGAGATGGCAAAAAAACCGGCCAAGTGCGAGTCGGACTCGCGCACGAAGGGCTCTGTACCTATAAAAACGGCAAAAAAATCATGTCTATTGTATGGGAGCCCCTTTAAATATTTATTTATTCTGTTTTTTAGTATTTGCTGTTATAGCGGCAACAGAAATACATCATCTGTGAAATTTCAACTGTCTAACTATCACGGTTAATGAGATACAGTCTGGTGACAGACTGACGGACAGCGGAGTCTTAGTAATAGGGTCCCGTTTTACCCTTTGGGTACGGAACCCTAAAAACCGTAGGTGACGGACGTCAGGCAGGTTGCTGATCGAAAACCTACCTATAGAAGACTCCACAGCAGTAGGTAAGTACCTACCTGTGTCTGTCTTACTTAGGTAAGGCTTAGTTCATATAACCGCGCGGTACCGCGCAGAACTACTACGCGGTACAAGATTAAACTAGTGTTACCTACTGTGTTAAGGCTCCTACAAACAGGGGGCGACACGCGACGCGACACAAAGACACCGCTCGTCGCGCGACGAGCGGTGTCTTTGTGCATTTGTGTCGCGCCTGTTTATAGGAGCCTTTAGTCGTCTACAATAGGCGCGGCGCGCTCCGTCCCGTGCGCAAGATGTACCGCGCGGTTAGTAGGTCCGCGCAGTACCGCGCGGTCATGTAAACTTAGCCTTATCATTATCACCCTTGTGGAGTTGTAGAGTGTGCTCACTGAACTAAAAGACTGGCCTAGCAGAACGAATGTTCTCCAATTCGGTCTGTGGCTGTGTTAGCTTAGTGTAGGCATGTAGGTAGGTAAGAATAGCTAGTAATAAAACACAGTTGTTAACATAAAAGGGTTTAATCGAAGTTAGGATCTCTAAGGTAGGTTGATACAATAATTCATTCATTTGGGACAAGCTAAGGTTTAGAAGAATATAGACAAAACTATAAAACTTTACGATTCGCATATGAAGTTTCCTCAGGTGTTACACCATGTTAAAAGAGGGACGCTTTCCCATCGCCGTTGCCGGAGCGATTGCGGGATATTGGGTGGATGCGGAGGCCGCAGACCTCACACACGCACCACATCGCTGGATCGGAAGGCTGCTGCATCGACGCCACCTCCTTGACAGGAGTGTCGCCGAAGCCGAGACGATGCGATCCCGGCTGCATGCACATGGTGGCTGTAAGCAGCACACGCAATAACCGACTTTTAATAATTTTATACTGAAGATGACGTCTAAACGAGTAGTGTTAATGATTTGGAAAAAAATATATGTTAAATTAGGGCATTTTCTTATTAACTTAATATATGAATCTTTTCGATTATGTTTATATTACATAGTGCAATTATTTTGTAAAGTTATCTAATCTATATCTATCAAGCGTATTTTTCTGAAACCTTCACCATTATTTATAAGATAAATTTAATTATTTATCTTTTAGTAAACGTGTTTTATTAAAATACCTTTTGTTTTATGTATAATAAACAAATTAATAATGCGTCTAATTTGGGACAGCGCTCCTTGATGGGCGAGTCCTATAAATTACTGGCTGGACATACGATGCGTTGCGTGAGTTCAGTGCAGAACACGCAAGCTAACCACTCAAGGTCACTGGCACATATCTGCGTCTTAAGACTCAAAAGCAGCGCCATGTGCAAAATGCATTGCAGGAGCACGAGCGCTGAACAGGATGTTTTCTTTGTTTTCATTTTGTACCTAGCCATTGACTCATATTATTCAAACGTTGAAAACTCGACACCACTAGCTGCTGTAACTTCAAATAAGAACATACTGACCCCCATCATACCCGTTTCAATTTTACTTGAATAAAACTTGCAGATTTTCAGTAATAAAACGATTGGAGAATATTCGAACAGTTCAATACAATTAACGTTACAGTTCACCACTTACAAACACTTGATGGCTTAGAACGTCAGTAGTTTACGTAGGGTTCCCGTCCACGGATGGCCGCTCCTCGACACTCAGTGGCTGGCTGAGGTTGCTGCAGCCTCCGCCCGGGCTGAAATTGCGATCTATTGATTGATGTCCGCCCTTTTCTGCGCAAGTGCAGTTGTTAGGTACCTAACACTTACCTGTTTCTACACTACCTACGCTTTGAAGTTTTAATGTTACGGAACACTGCCCCACAGGGTAGCTTCGATTTCCGGAATGTCCCATTTTGCTGATAGGATGGTTATTTGACTGATTGGCTTCATATCAGTTGTCACAAACATTTGTCCACATGGGTTGCAGTATTGACTGTACAAATTATATTATTTACACAAAAAATTTTTTGCTTTCTTCTAGTTTCACAACTTTCTTAACTTTAAAGTGTAATTTTTATTGAAAAAATGGGTAAAACAGGCATTTTTTTAAAATTTTTAATATTGGCAGATTCTTAAAACAGAAAGGTGTAAAAAATACTTAAATCCTAATTTCAACCTGCATTAAAAAAAAATATCCAGGGGGCCAGGGCCAAATAAATTAGGGCTGAGTAAGTAGCAGATGACCCCACCTATCCACCATTTTCGTATGTTCAACGTTCTGCCAAACACCCTGTATAACTACGCGGACCTATTCCTTTTGTGACGGACAGCGCCATCTGCTTTCGCAACTTTGAACATGCGCGCACGCATCAACTTTATACAGCACTAGGCCCGTATTACAGAACCTCACTCAAAACTCAAGCATTACTTAAAACTCGTTTAAAGCCTTTGATTGGTTGAAACTAGTTTTAAGTAATGCTTGAGCCTTGAGTGAGATTCTGTAATACGGGCCTAAGCAAGTTAAGAGCGCGGCGCGACCATCAACACAGTACGGCAAGACATGAGGTGCTTGTTCGTGTAAATATACTTCTCATGCCGCACACAATGCAAAATATTATACTTACGTGCGTCATGAACATTATTTTGCCATTCAATTTTTTTAACAAAATAAGTTCCATTTCAAAATATGTATCCACACTTATATTTTGTCAATTTTGTACTCATGGAATATCTTATAGAAAGACCCACCGCACCACGGAGAGAACTGCAATTTTACTCGATCTGGTAAAGTCGAGTATTAAAAGCATGCAGACGTAGAAAATGTAACTGTGCGTCCGCACTGGCGAAACATTTACAACGAAACATGTTGGAATCTCTATTTTCTGTCAATTTTCCATACAAAGTTTGACAGGCACTAGAGATTTCAACATGTTTTGTTGTGATGTTTCGCCAGTGCGAACGCATAGTTATAACTAGGCTGTTTTAAGGAAAATACAAGGTACTTTATAATAAATATGTATTAAGAAAAAAAATTGTTAGTGATTACAGTTCTTCTGTCATCATATCCATTATATTGATCATGATAATTCTGATCAACTTGTCCATTTTGTATGTTAATATCTGTATAACTGATGTCCATTTCATTAGGTGGAATATGCTCTCCTTTATCTATGCAGATATTGTGTAGTATACAACATGCAACAATCACATTGACTGCTGTTTGCAGATTGATTCGCAAGCTAACAGCTAGGGCAGGGAATCGGCGTTTCAACTCTTCATGTTGTCTGTCTACCGTATTCCTTGTCGTAGTTTGGCTATGATTATACTGCTCCTTTGGTTCTGTGTTTGGGTTTAAGTAGGGCGTCAGTAAATACTTCTGTAGACAAAGAAAAAAAAATACATTGTTACAGATGAGATACCAGCGGGCTCAGAACTACTAAAGATAGTGTCAAACATGTAACTATTAGATTTTATTAAAGTGAAACTTTTATTACATCGTCTCAATCTTTTTCGTCTGTGTGTTGCATGTCGCGTAACGGTCGGCCGCGGAGTAGGGATAAAGTGAAAGGCGCTCGTCAGAGCAGCCAAGGCCAATATGGCGGCGCCTATAGAATTTTCACTTTTACCGTGGTTTCATAAAACCACACAATCCTTTTTTATTTTGACCGAAATCTGTATTTTATTTATAAATTTATAATACTGTATTTGGATGAGTGAATTACTGTACCTTAAGTGGGTATCCACTATCACCCAACAAACACGAGCTTCCATAAACTCCCATCTCAAAATCCCGACATAATTGACTATTATTAAAAATTACTGAGTCAGGAGTGGAGCCTGGCATGTGAGCCACCACATTCCTCACTTTCAGTTTTGCATCAGACACGGTCTGTACATTAACAGAAAAGTAGCCTTTCTTGTTTCGGTAAAGCTTTGCATTATCTCCACCTGTTAACATAATAAAATTATTAATCATTAATATATTTAAATGCACACAAACACAAACTATGGGTAAAAATAATGATGGTAAAGTAGGTAGTACATATTTCCTTTATTTTTTAAATGGACAAGAAAGTGTTCTGCTTTATCATCATAGTGCTAACATTACTGACTGTACAGAATAACACTTTGTATTATAAAAAGCTGAATACTTAAATATAAAGTACTAGCTTTGTCCGCGAGCCTATAATCTCGCTCAAGAATTGGGTTAACCAATGCAAAAAGAATTTTTCAAATCTGACTGGTAGTTCCGGAGATTACCCCCTACAAACAAACCAAATTTACCTCTTTATAATATTAGTATAGACAAACCTGGAGATTGGATTTTAATGTGAGTGCAATCTATGCAACCAACAACAAATGGAAACTTTGCAATGTTAAAAAACTCCCTCTGGCAATAATCTATTTCCTCTTGCAATGATGGCATTTTAATATATCTTGGGTGTAGCTTCACTATAGCCTTTGACACCTTCTTCACCACTCTACTGACAGTGGGTACACTCACTCCATGAGTTTGAGCTATGGCCTGAAGATGATTTCCGGTGGCATAAAACCTGAGTGCTATTAATAATTGTTCAACTGGAGCCACACTTTCATTTCTGGAAAGTGATGTGAAATTGTTTAGTAACTTTTTTATAACATATTCAGGCTCCACTGCAGATTATATACATTCTGAAGCTTCGCACGCGCAACCCGCGCGTGCGAAGCTTCAGAATGTAATAGTGTATAAAAAAAAGCGACGGGTTATAAACTGCAGTGGTTCCCATATTCATATAAGTTTAGAATTACCTGTATCATGAACAAAAGCGAGGAATAAACATTGTACTTATTTATTATATTGATTTTTATAGGATAGTCATGAGAGAGTTCTACATAAAGTAAGGAAGAGAGGCTGCTCCTCAACAGAAAACTTATACAAATTCTAATTCTGTCTGGTAACTCTATAGGTACTTAGACAAATCTAGGACTTACCTGTCACTATCAAATTCCAGCTCTTCATTAATTTGATCTAATATGAATAAAACTGTGTTCTTTGACATCCTGTATATTTTGAAAAAGTCTACATCATCATAATTTTGAAAATGTTCTGTTCGAGGGCGAGTCAACTTTGGTGTAATATTAGAAGGCAAATGTGACGGTAAACTTGGTCTAACATCAAATTCCATATCAGTTATGCTGTCTATAAATCTCAAAAACTTTAACAAATCTTTAGTACTCATAATATTGACTGAATTATTATAATAATTAGTTTAAAAACAGCTAAGATGAACAGTGTGTTGACAGCAATGACAGCCACAATGACAGCAAAATACAGCAAAATTCAACAAATGGGGTCACCAACAGGGGCACAGAGTAAGGCCGCATTCCGAGTTACGCCAAAAGTGATAATATCGCGAATCCGACCAAAGTCTAAAGTCTCAATTATTACCTAATAACCCTTATATTTTGTGACTATATAAATTTGGTTGGATTCGCGATAGTATCACTTTTAGCGTAAGTCGGAATGCGGCCTAAGTAGGGTCCACCATGGGTCCACCACAGATGGCACAGACTAATTTTGTGGGTTCACACTCCACAGACTAAGGCAGTGTGACCAGATTAAATTGAACATTATGCCAGCTACTCGCCTTTTTACTAGTCTGCTATATGCTTATAGTATAAGGCTTATGGCTCTAAGGCTATATGTTTTTGTAATAACTGACAAAATTCTGCTAATGAATGAAGTCATCATTTGTTCGAATATTAAAAAAAAAACACACAACTACAAATCGCAATAATCAAAATGAAAACATTGGATCCTTCTCCCACTCGGAACGATAAAGTACGTTTCATCAAATAGTTACTGGTGCCGATTCCCTTGTTCACAAACTAAACTAAATTTAAGTTCAGTGCATCTTTTTCTTTCTATTTCATTAAGAAAAGGACAGAGGATAGGTGTCCTTTTCTTAATGAAATAGAAAGAAAAAGATGCACTGAACTTAAATTTAGTTTAGTTTGTGAACAAGGGAATCGGCACCATTTTGCCGTAAATGGCCGTAATGTTAACAATAACAACGGACCTATTTGAACGACAAAATTGAGCTCGAAGGTTGTGAATAAAGCGAGAAAAAGCTTTCACATTTGTTTCGCAAAGTCGTTACGTCGAGTTAGCGCCCTGTATCGTAATCGTGTTCGTCCTACAACAGTGGATCCAACATTTATTCATTATTTATTTAAAAGAGTGTCCGTGGAGTTTCTTGCCCGTTCTTCTCCATAGGTACCTACTACGCTTTGGAATGGGCAACTAGCTTCATATTTCTGACTGACCGATTCCTTGACAATTCAAAAGTGCCTGTACCTAAATGGTTTAATTGAAATAAATGCTTTGAGTTGAGTTGGGTTGAGAATTACGGCATAGGAACTATTTGATCTAGAAACGCACTGTAGTTCTGGTCATATTTTCTTTTCATTTTTACGCATTTTTTTTTCTAAGTTTATTATGGTAGATCCACAGTTGTAACCCGCGAAATTCAATTTTTCTTACGTTTTTTGCAATTTGCAGGTCAGTGTCAGATTGTATCTTGATCAAAATATGATTCGCGACTTTATCAGATAACAACAAATAATAACAATAATATAATTTTCATGTCATTAAAAACGTCTAAGGGGCCTCTGCGAGTTGGCTTCGGCCCCTCGTACGCCTTCCAAAGGTCCGGGACCCCTGGGTCCCGAGAAATGTCAAAGACGTAGGTATATATAATTTTAATATAATTCTGTAAATTCATATCTGTCAATCCATAAATATCAATCACCGTTCTAGCTGAACACGTTTTTGCAATTTACTAATTGGAATTTCGACATAGATTGAAAAATAGAGGGTCGCGCGTATGCGCCTGCCCTCGCGATGTGCCGTCATAGGCAAATTATGTCCCGCCTCAAAATGGTTTTAAATATGACCTATATCTTTTTCGTGGTCAACCATTACTCTAGCATTAAAAGCCTTATAGTTATTAGCGATTGAAATATTACATGCTTTGACGATCAGAAATATTGAATTTACTACCACTACCTACTCCGAACGAAAAGACGTTTCTACGTCAAAAAACGCCAACATCTTCCGACAGTAGTGCTCCAGTAGGTACCTACCTATGACCTACCTAATTGATCCATGAAATTACTGACATAGAATTTACGATTAAAATTACTGACACTGACACTAGGATGAAATAACTAATTCGTTATAACACCAGTACCCTAATTGCGTAATGCAACACAATCAGAATCTGTACCCTACTTGCGTAACTTATTTTCGTAAACAATTTTGCCTAATTTGTTTCATATTGACAGTTCAACAACATTCATTGCGTTATTTACATTGTTGAGCAGATTTTTTTTCCAACTTATGAAGCAATGGTTTAGCAATTTGTTTCAAATCGAAACAAATTGTGGTTGTGTTGTATTACGCAATTAGGGTACTGTTTCGATTTGAAACAGATTGCTAATCCATTGCTTCATAAGTTGGAAAAAAATCTGCTCAACAACGTTAATAACGCAATGAATGTTGTTGAACTGTCAAAATGAAATAAATTAGGCAAAATTGTTTACGAAAATAAGTTACGCAATTAGGGTACAGGTTTTAATATTACATTTATGGTTACTATCAAAACATGAAAACTAAGCGAATCATACCCATACCTACAGTATCCTAATTACGTAACTTATTTTCCTATAGGTACGATTATAACAAATTTGTTTTATTTTGACAGTTCAATAACATTCATTGCGTTATTTACGTTGTTGAGCAGATTTTTACCTAACTTATGAAGCAATGGATTAGTAATCTGTTTCAAATCGAAACATCCCTTGTCACAGAAATTCGGCGTTACGAATCGAAGACTGAGAACTGAGGTTGGACTCGTTGGATTGGTCTAAAACTCTAGATGAGGAGTTGGTAGACAGACGGTGTAAAGGTTTGATGATGTAGCAAGAAGGTAGACGGTCAAAGGAGCTTTGGTTTCTTAATTGTAGACCCATACCTCCACTCGTTCAAAGCTAGCAACTTACGGTTTTCACAACCATTGTTATATTTAATGTTTATTGCTTTTGATTGCTATTGGTGGCAGTGATAGCCAGGTGTGACCGTCAGGCTGCCAAGCCATAAGTCTCGAGTTCGAACCCAAGGCACGCACCTCTGACTTTTCAGATTCATGTGCGTATCGTAAAATGATCACTTGCTTCAAAACGGTGAAGAAATCGGCATGAGAGATATTTCTCGATGGCACGTGAAGCCAAGAGACCTATGGATGGCTTTAAAACTCTGACACCAGGACCTTAATGGCGTAATGCAACACAATCACAATTTGTTTCGATTTGAAACAGATTGCTAATCCATTGTTTCAAAAGTTGGAAAAAAAAATCTGCTCAGCAACGTAAATAACGCAATGAATGTTGTTGAACTGTCAAAATGAAAGAAATTAGGCAAAATTGTTTACGAAAATAAGTTACGCAATTAGGGTACAGGTTAGTTAAGTACTAACCACTCGAAAAGATTGATTGCTATTGTTTTAAATACATGGTAGGTAAGTAATATATTATGGTGTTGATTGGCGAGTTTTGTTTTGCAATTTAATCATTTTCAGAGTGTACCTAAGTAGTGATAAGTATAAGTTAGAGATCCTTCTGTAACCTCTGTAGGATGTCTAGTTATGGACTGTTTCTGTGTGATGGTGTGTTTATGTATTTTTTATCTAGGTACTGTTATAAGGAATGGGGTGAAATAACACCAATAACCACATTGCTGATGACCCTTTATTGTAGAAGGAATAGATAATAGTGATAGAAAAAACAAACGCTATGTCGATCTCCACATTATACATTGTGTATCGAAACAAACTACAGAAATGATTGCTGTTAGTACAGCTTGAAGAACATGGCGTGGTATGACGACATGGAAGGGTGCCATGCGATCCCTGCTAGCTTCTTGGCTAGCTGGACGGCTGGCAACTTCGGGTCATTTTAACTTATCGACTAAATTTGTTCATATCCGCATTTTGGCACCTTGTAACGCAGCTGGATTATTCTATCTGGTTCCTCCACATCTGGAAGTTTAAAAAGGGTACATGTTAATATTTGAAACTTTTCAATATTATTTTCTAGGTGGGTTACGGGGAGGTTATTTGAGATCTAGATGGGGTATTATTTTTATCATTAGTAAAATCTTGTAGTCTATTAAGTATGTCAGTCAGTCTGTAAACTAGGCCGTTTGTTTAAGTGACAAGATCGAGCGGACTCCACGAAGTAGACATGAATTCAGAATTACAGAAGAATGAAACTGCATACTTTTAACTAAAAGGTTTACTAGCTGGTTCATACCTATATTTAGGTATAAGTGCTAGGTACTCATTCTGGCATTTCAGGTCTTGGCGCAATCAACTAATAGATCGATTGCGTCGCACTGAGTCTGCAGCGTAGTCATAGTCATAGGTTGCAGCAGCAGTTTCTGCATGGTATTACATATCAATTATTACAACGAGCGCGGCGCCAGCTCCCCTCTGCGCTGCGTACTCCTCCCCCTCATGGCGTAATCTCCCACCGTTCCCCCTCCCGCCCCCCGTCATTTTCGTCATGCTTATAATTAACATGAAATTG
This sequence comes from Agrochola lychnidis, assembly GCA_963680765.1. Classification (NCBI taxonomy): domain Eukaryota; kingdom Metazoa; phylum Arthropoda; class Insecta; order Lepidoptera; family Noctuidae; genus Agrochola; species Agrochola lychnidis. Next base: position 7,333,376 of record OY796848.1, read on the forward strand.
GTCAGCAGATCTCTTAATGCTATTATCAATACACTGAGGTCACCGTTTCCTAAGTAAGAGTGTCGAATTCAAATACAACTATGAACCACGCTCTGTCTTTGTAACAAAGGTTCCACGATGCACATCACGACACCACAATATTATACTTGAGATAATTTTCGAATGAAGACAGAACGACGGAGACCATGTGGTGTCATACAAAAAAAATCGGCCAAGTGGTCAGAAGATTACGTAAAGTTGGGATAAAATCCCAAGAACAAACTTAACATTGTAGTTGGAAAACCTGTTCTCCCATACATTCCAACTGCAAATGTAAGTTTGTACGCACAATATTCGGAGATTTACTATGTTATTTTATGACCATAGACTTATAGGTTTTCCTGTAATCTATAAATATAGAACTAATTTCCGTATTAAAAAAAAAAAAATTGCCTCAGATCGTTTCAGAGATAAGGGGGAGGACGGACAGACAGATAGACAGACACACGAGTGATCCGGTAAGGGTTACGTGTTTTCATTCGAACATACGGAACCCTAAAAACAGCATGGTCAAAATGATATAAAAAAGACAGAAATTCAACTGAAAAGAAAATGACGTCATTATATAGTGAGGTACTAACCTTCTTCTCCAGCTTCGTCGTCCATCTTATCTCCCTTGGTGTGCCCTCTGCCCGGATGTGTTGCGTCTCTCCTCTGAGAAGCCTCCCGTCTGATTGCCGCAGTGCCGGGGTGCGGTACTGCGACACCGCCTGCGGTTTCCCGATCAATGCAAGTCGTCACAGTGCGCAAGTGCATTTCAGGAGGCTGAGTAGCGATTATACGGCCCTAATTTCGGTCAAGCTTGCTCTGATGCTCAGAAAGCTGTTTACCGATTTGATGTTAAAATCAGTGTTGATAATGAAGTAGAGCCAAGGTCAATAGCGAATTATTTATTCATGGATCACTTTATGGTGCAGTCATCGCTTCTGGCAAAGCATTTTTGATATTGAGAGCCACATGTGTGATACTGTCCTAATAGTTATTACAGCGAAGGACATTCGTAGAGTGATAAAAAATCAACTGGACATGATGGCATCAGTATTAATTGGACATCTCAGGTTTGCTGGACTTCATCTACCTAGAATTAATTCTAAGCTTTTTAGTTTCTGTATCAACCATTCTTACTTACCAACAAACCTAATGAAAATTATAGTTGTGCCAATAGTAAAAAATAGAACTGGTGATAGTTCTGATAGAAACAACTACAGACCCATCTCGTTGGCTACAACAACTGCTATAAAGTTCTTGATAGGTAGTCTGTTGAGCGACGGTTATAAAAACATTTAATATTGCATGATGCCCAGTTCGTTCAGTGCGTTAATTGGTTTGTTCAAGTTTTGGTACAGCAACCAAACCAATCAAGTCAGATTGTCGGATGCTCTCTCGGATGTGTCCAGGCTGGAGTGCGGGGTGAGACAGGGGGGACTGACCTCACCTGCCCTTTTCAACCTGTACATAGACGTTCTTATTGAAAAGCAGGCTGACATACAAGTTGGTTGCTATATAAATGGACAGTGTGTGAATAGCTTAAGTTATGCAGATGATATGGCTTTACTCAGGCCATCAATAAATGCTTTAAGAACATTACTGACTACCTGTGAAACTTATGCTGATACGCACGGTCTTCTTTATAACACGAAAAAGAGTGAACTTAGTGGTAAATGTAACTTACCCAATGTTATTCCTCCAGTGTTTCTGAGAGGTGAGGCTCCCATCAGGGAGTTTCATTTTAGATATTTGGGACCTATTATGACTGAAGATATGAATGATGATGCTGACATAAAGAGAGAGAGAGAAAGTCATTGGCAATCCGATGCAACATGCTGATCCGCCGGTTTGCACGTTGTACTAGAGAAGTAAAGGTGCTACTTTTTAAGATCTACTGCCAGTCCTTTTACACGTGCAGCTTGTGGGTCAAGTATACCCGGAGAACTTATGACACCCTCCGCGTGCATTGTAATAATGCCTTCAGAGTGCTGTTGCTACTGCCCCGGTTCTGTAGTGCATCAGACATGTTTACTGAGGCTGGTACGGACAATTATTTCGTAATCCTGCGCAAGAGAGCTGCCTCGCTGATGCGGAGCAGCTGTGGCAGTGGAAACAGCATTCTGGGGCAATTAATGAAAATATTGATAGTCCAATACGAAAGAACTGAGGGTCTTTGCATGCAACGTAACCTCTAGTGCTTATGCATTGGATTTTCTTGGAATATTGTATACTTATTTACATACAAATATTATTTCTATTGCTATAATTGTAACTTTTAGATCTCTTAGTGTAATAATTAGACTAGTTATAAACTAAATCTTCTCTTTAACTAGTTTAGTCTAGAATATTACCTACTCTAAATGTTTGCAACTCTATGGATGCTTATTAATCTGAATTAAATGAATATTATACAGTAGTATAGAGCGTACTGTACTACGTTTTTTGTACCAATATTTAGTAGTAAATAAGCCGATTTTGTTGGCCCGATCCTGGAATTTCAAGTAAATAGTAAAATCCTTAAAAAGTTACAGGACGTTTAAGTAGGTGGCTCCTCAAACCTGACGGTCTATAGAAAGTATATGTTGCGTAGCTACTAAAGTAGTTGATCAAATCGGATAACCATATAGGAACCATAAAAGTAAACTGGGATAACGTTTGAAAATAACTGTTTACTGAAATAATATTCATCATTTTTAGTAATTGTCGGATTCATAATCGATATCATAAGGGATAGCAGGATAAGGAGTAACAAGCACCGAGCGTTTGCTGGGCGACTCCGAAACGTTCTTTTGGCTTTTGGAGTTTTATGTGACAATTAAAATTTCTGAAAACAGGTTTCCAATAACTCCGGTAACTATAAAAAAGATTTAAAAAAATATTGAACCATGTTGCTAGATCGGTTAAATTTTTTGACATTTTTGAAAATGCGCTCATTCCACACGCAAAATGTCTGAAAAAAAAAACTATTTCGTAATAAAATTACGAAACCTATGTAAATTTTTAATACCTAACAGACATATTGTGATGAAACCGTCTGACTATTTTTTTTGACATAATAGAAATGGGCTCCCGTAAAACTAGGATGTTCCTGACCGGTACTTCCCATCGAGTCGGGTTCGGAATAATCTAAACTAACGATTTTATACGGTTTTGACCGTAAAGCGATGTGACATGATTTTGTTCGTGGGCTCTCGATATCTTTTGAAATACTGAATGTGCAGGATGTTGGATTACGCGCCAATATTTAGTAGAAATTGATTATGTTCATTTAATCGACTGTTTATGTCAATTTATTTTCACACGTAAGCGGTATAAGTTCTGTTTATGTTTTTGTTTCTGGTTGAGTAGTTTTCAATGTTGTTGTTGGTACTGTGAGCACCGCACTTGGCTGCGGCACTCGGGATCGTGTATAGTGTAAGAAATTAAAGAACTTTTGAAAAAACAGACTACACTTAAACCAATAGTATAATGCAAAGGGACAATATTACGCGACCGACGCCAGGGGCTAAATAGTAGATTGTTTACCAAGGGAGCAAACAACAATTTTTAAGGCGAGAGTGTTTCTTTGAATCCAAAGCGGAGCGAAGGATTCTAGAGTAGAATCCCGAGCGTAGCGAGGGATTCTAAAGTAGAATCCTGAGAGCAGCGAGGGATTCAAAGTACTTCACTCGAGCTTAAAATAGTGTTGCTCCCGAGGTGAACACTCTACTTTTTATCACCCTCTATGAGAAAATAAAACGTGTGCAGTCAACGAAGTTCCTTCTCACGTAAAAGTTAAAACCAAAATCGCTACCATCTTGGACTTACATTTTAACCTCACTATCAGCTTTAGCACCCTCGAAAACTATGAAAATGACACCCATGACGAAAAATTTGAAAATTTCCGCAGCCGCCATCTTGGATTTTCATTTTGACCTCACTATCGACTTTAACACCATTGAAAACCATGAAAACGATACCCATAGTGAAAAATTTGAAAAATTTCACAGCCGCCATCTTGGATTTTTATTTTGACCTCACTATTGGCTTTAGCACCATCGAAAACCATGAAAACGATACCTATGACGAAAAATTTGAAAATTATCACAGCCGCCATCTTGGATTTTGATTTTGACCTCATTATCGGCTTTAACACCATTGAAAACCATGAAAACCATACCCATAATGAGCAATTTGAAAAATTTCACAGCCGCCATCTTGGAATTTCATTTTGACCTCACTATCGGCTTTAGAACCATTGAAAACAATAAAAACGAGACCAATGATGAAAAATTTGAAAAATTTCAGAGCCGCCATCTTGGATTTTCATTTTGACCTCACTATCGGCTTTAGCACCACCGAAAACTATGAAAACGACACCCATGACGAATAATTTGAAAATTTTCGCAGCCGCCATCTTGGATTTTCATTTTGACCAAATTCACACTTTCTCTCTCTTGCCAGCCTGTTACTTGTTCATACAATGTTCGTGTTTGATCTCTTTGGTGATTGGAACTTTTTTTACTAACAATATCCACGTTCCAAATTCAAATCACTTTTAATCCCTAGGGATTAAAAAGCTATTTTAGACCTGTTTACGAGGACTAAACTAGAAATTTTTGAATAGATGTGATAAAACTATTTTTTTCTCATCAACAAATGCACACCATACGAAAATCCTAATTTAAATATATAATGTTCGATTGTTCGGATACCAAAGAGTGTTTCTTGCCAGCCTGCACAACATGAGATTGCATCTCGTAATAAAACCTCACAGCGTGTACTAATTGACATAATTATGGCAAATAATGTAATATTTGTGTTTCGTAATGTTAATTACTTTGATTTAATTTAGGTACAGACGCCAGCACATCAGGCTACTACAATCTGTCAAATTTATTTCATAGATTTTCAACTTTATCGCTGAACCATAAGGTTCAAAGTTGATTGGGAAATTTGACAATTTCGGGTAGCTATATGTGCTGGCGTCTGTACTTATACTATTGTATAGAATATTTTTTATAAGACAGCTGTGCTGCTGGAGAGTTTGTTGCGCCAATTCACTAGAAAGGAAGTGGTGAAGAGCGGGCGTTTTGAGGGACTGTCTTATACAACGTGTATAAAAAATCCGATCCGTGAGGGTGTTGTTAGAAATATAATAATTTTAAGGAAAAAGAAAAAAAAAAATCGCACACACTTTTTTCAATGGGGAATTTTACCTGGTTACTGATTTTACATGGGGCTGTCGGCTGACGTTTAGCGGGTGTCTACAAGTCATAGTCATAACTTATGCCCCATTTGGGGTAATTTTGGTACTAAAAACGGGAATTTTAAATAGCAATAACTTTTTATTTTAAATAAAAATACTTTTTGGTACCTAATGTTACTGCAGTATCTATGTGCACCTTTCGGATCGGACAGGTTTTTTTAACTTATTGAATCATTTCGACGTTCAAAAGTGCTGATTCTCAGCCTAATTTGAATAAATAACTTTTTATTTCAATTCAGGTGTATAGGACGACACAAAAATAAACAACCAATTAATTTTTAATTTCATTTATCAAGGTACCAGTACCTACAGTTGTATCGCAATTAAACGATACCAATATCTACATTGATTGAACAATAAATGTTAGCCATGTAAGATTACGATTTATAATTTTTTGTTTACAATAATATGCATTTGATCAACTAGTAGACATCTATTGATTACGTCCACAAGAACACGTCCGAAACATAATTGAATATTAGGTTTGTAGAGGTATGCAATAGAAAACCTTCGTGTGCACATAATCAATAAAAAATCCTAAAACACCATCTAAGTAACTATATGAATTTTAAATCTATTTCATTAATGGCACAAAATAATTTAGAACTTTTGATACATACAAGATAAAAAAGAACGAAATATAATTACATGGTATGTTATATGTGAGCAGTTACTACCACAACATATAAACGTAAATTGGAAATAATTAAGTAAAATATATTATATATACAATAGCGTATTATTTACATGTTACATGGCAAACGAAGGAGTTTGGTCTTATTTGAAACAATAAATCTAAAGTAATAAGAATTTGCATTTTAGTTGAAAGTTGAGCTTAATTTGTGCTAATGGGGTGTGCCCCTGTCTTTTAAATATTTGTTTTATAATTATGTAATAGTTATGTACATTATAAACAGCTGCAGGCATAGAGTGGGAAGTAATGCAAGATGCGGCCATTCGTCACAGGGTGCCAACACAAGGAAAACATCTAGAATGTAAAAAGAGTTGGTTGACAACCCCAGCTACCGTTCACTACAATGGCAAGATCACATGAAATAACTTACGATATGAAATACCTTTGTACACAACAGACATTCTTTCTAGCATAGTTTAAACAAATGTCTTTTAAAATGTTTTTTCATAGTAAGTATTTTAAATTATGTCTTAAATATCTATTTAAGAATATGAATATACAATACTGTTGTATTTTGATGTTTGTCTTTATATGTTTGCTGCCTATGATTTACTACATACTTGTCATAAGGAATGTGACAGAAATTATAAATGCTGGTAGGAAAATCACTTTCACGATAATGAAACTATAAAAAGAATGAGCGAATTGCGACAGAGTAAAGTAACTACTAGACATCAATGGCAAATGTTTATTCACAGTGTCCACAATGCATGCGAATCTTACTCTACACCTACCTTTCACTGGTTGCAAATTATAAAAAAAATTATAACTAATTATCACAGGTATAACGTTAAAATAATCACGCTTTTAACATAAGCGCTCGAAATCCTAAAATATAGCCGTCCTTATCGTAAATTAATAAATAACTTATATTTTTGTTAAGTTCATCAGACGTGCACGTCATATAATATTATACAAATTAAAAATAACAGTACCTTTACATTTTAAGTAAAAAATTAACAAACTGTATTTTTATAACTACAATAAAATTCATATCAGAAATTGTATCAACGATCTAACACTAGCCATCGAATCAATGGCACGGGTCGTGCGCGTGCGCGTGCGCGCGGCACTATTAAGTAAAAATAGACAATTACAAGAGGAGATCAGTGGGTTTGTTGGCGTGTGCGTTCACACAGTGGTCTCGTTCCGACGCAGCGGCTGCAGCTCGCGCTGCAGGTCGTTGTAGTACTCGTGGTCCGACATGGACTCCTCCTCCACCGACCGCTGCGGCAGGTACTTGCTGGTGCTCGGCCGCGGCGTCGACTCGCTGCCGCTGCCCTCGCTCATGCACAGCGACTCCATCGGGACAGGCTCCGTAGGAATGCCCAAAGTTTGCGGCAGCACGTTCTCCTCCGACATCAAGTACTCAGGATTGTCTACGCACCGTTTGCCCACAAAACCACTAAAACGTAAATCCTTCATACCCTCCTGATTCTCGCCACCTTCACCTATCAAGTCCATGTAGGTGGAAGCATTTTGCGTATGCTGTGGCGAAGGCATCAGGTAGTCGTCCTCGTCCAGCGGCAAGTTCAACTTCAGGTTTCCGACCTGCGCTTCTTTGATTTTCGACATGTTATCGAAATTAGTTTCGCAGACATCTGGTCGGCCTTTCATCGGATCGCTGCAATACCGTGAGCTTGAGCTATCCGATGCGCAGACGCCGTTGTTGTAGTAGTGTCGTAACTCGGTGGCGTCTCCGCATGGGTTGGCTTGATTGTATCTAAGGAGCTCGTGGTCCCACGTCTCAGGCTTACTTGCCCCATCGGGAGTTCCGCACTCGTTGTTGGGGACACCCGATGGCCACGAAGACGAAGGTTGCTTCATTGCGTTCTGGTGGATCTCAATGACAGAGATCGTGGTGTTTGTGCTCGGCCCAGATCTGAACTTGGGCTGCAAGTATTCATCGGCTTCAACCAGGGACTCTGGACCTTCCATCGCCGATGACAGGTTTCGAATCATTTCTTTCTCATCCTGGAATGTAAACAAGGATTTGTTCGTTTTAAGTGATTAACAAAACAAGTAACATTAAATATCGTCACGCCTAAATTTGTTAAGGGGTAGGCAGCGGTGTAAAGTACACCCATATTTAATTGTTACCAGTTATATGTCTAATTAAAAGTTAATTAGTTGCCAAAGTCTGATTTGGATCTGGATGTGTCAGAATAGTAATAAAATTAATATCGTATTGCAAAAATTCGTTGGGGCCTTTTTTGTATCAGTCCAAATTGGTTGACGTTCGGAAGTGATTATAGTGAAAGATAAATTAAAGATATCAGCATGTATTACCTGCGTGGAGTAGGACGGCAACCGCATGAACTTGTCACCTGGTATCACCAGGTACCGGCCTGGGTCTCTTGCCATTTCAGCAAATGTATCGGCAAGCTGCTTGAAAGTAGGTCTACTATCGGCGTCCAGCATCCAACACGAAACCATTATACAATAAATATCTAATGTGCAAATACTAGGCTGTGGTAGTTTGAGCCCGTTTTCAATTAGCTCGGGGACATTTCGAGCAGAAATCGACTCGTAGGGCCGCGCACCGTAGCTCAACAGTTCCCATATCGTAACGCCGAATGCCCAGACATCGCTCTTATGCGTAAAAATTCTGTGTTGGATGCACTCCAGGGCTAGCCATTTGATTGGCATCTTTCCGCCAGCAGCTTTGTATTCATCAGTATTGACTTCTAATAATTTGGCTAATCCAAAGTCAGTTATTTTAACACAGTTTGGCGTTTGCACAAGTACATTTCGGGCAGCCAAATCTCTGTGCACAAGTCGCTTTTCTTCTAGGTAAGACATACCACGAGCTATCTGAGTACACCAATTCAAAAAGGCTTTTGAGCCAATTTTTTCCTTGTGTGTTCTGACGTAATCGAGTAGACATCCTAGGGGCATTAGTTGTGTGATGAGCATCATTTGGTTGGTCATGCAGACAGCTAATAATTGAAGCAAGTTTGGGTGCTCAACACTGGCCATGATGTAAGCTTCTTCTAAAAATTCCTTACTAGTGCTAGCACCAGTTCCGTCCTTCAGCACTTTGATAGCAACTGGTATCTTAACATTTTCACCTTCTGGTACCCATACACCTTTGTACACTTTACCAAATGCGCCAAAACCAAGCATTCCTCCTCTCCGTAACTCTACCTCCTTTACAATTCTTAATTTGGCTAAGTTCGGTTTAACGTTAGTAGGACGAAGAGGCTCATTATCTTCACAGCCAGTCAGAACCATTGTCATTTTAACAGCTTCCTTGTTCGCCTTTGCCTTTTGTCGACACGTATAACCTATAATTCCAAGAATCACCAACAATAGCAATGCAACTACAAGTATGATAACCAGTACGGTTGGGATTTTTGCAGCTACCATGTTAGGGTTACCATTTGTGTGCGTGGAACAATACGGCTCGTCGATTGGATTCTGTAACTGCTCATCAAATAAAATTTTGTGGGGCATATGAGCAGGACAAGTATCTGTGCAGTTAAAAATCGATTGGTTGTCGGGGTCATCAGGTGTCAAGAATATTTTTAAATTTTTGCATTTCACGCAGTCTATTGAAGATGCACCCACACAACCTTTACATTCAGGATGACAAGGCGTGCAAGACTTGTTAATTTCATCGGTGTAGTCATCTGCAGGACATTCGTCCTCGCATTGGTCTCCTCTCTTATAGCCGTTACACATTAGGCAGACTTGTGTGTGTATACCAAAGCCAACACACTTCTTGCATCTGGGATGACATTTTCGGCAAACCACTTTTACTTTTCCTTCGAGTGGTTTGACGTTGCCGACCCATTCATTATAATATCCATCAGGACATGGTTCATTTTCACTTAGACAACTTTCAATAGTAGCTTCGATGCTGATAATAGCTTTCTTACAGGAATTGCAGGCGCCATCGCCAACCGTGTTATTTGGTCCTGTGCAGTCTTTGAAGCAGTTGCTATGACATGGCTGGCATGTAGCATTATCTGACGTGTATCTTGACTCAGGACATTTACTGACGCAGTATGGGCCGTCCCGCACGTGTCGACAACTTGTGCAGTTGGCACGTGTGGGTCCATCGCAACCGTCCTTACACTCTGGATGACATTCCTTGCAGCTCTTTGGGCCATCTTTGTATAACCTGAAACGAGCGTAAAATTTTACGTCAATTGAGTTTCTTTAAACATCGTCGTTTCCTACATGAATATAAAAGCAATTGTCGGTATATCTAAGAGACAATGAGGCCTTTGCTTTGGACGTCGAAACTGTCTGTGCTACCCACACATATTTTGCCTTTGTTATGTTAATAAGGCTGCCAAAATTGACAATGGCCGCTGTGAAACGTGATAGGTGCATTTCTCTGACAGAAGCGACAGAACCGATAGGAAAAGATCACTTAATGAATGCTTGAACAAAATCAGTAGGCTCATTATCTACACAGTCCCACTTACATAAGCTCCCAAAGGTTACAGTGCAAGACAAAATATTAAGAGTTTAATAATAAAAAAATTAATAGACACTTGTGGAAAGCACTGTCGGGAAAAAAAACAATCGCTGAGCAGAAATTTGCACAAATAATAAAACATAATTATTTCGGTATTATTGTCTCATTGCGTTGGTACCCACCCAGGCAAAACACTGCAATTCTGGAGGCATATTTCATCAAATTGGTAATTTTTACAGGAGAGACATTGATCAGGTCCGGGGCCCCAACAGCCATCCGCGGAGCATTGAGGATCACACACCAAATCTGCTCTTTCTGTTGAAAATGCATTAGTTAGGAACAAAGCGGTACAAACAGAGGAAGTCACACCAAAAGGAGATGATGCTCTTGGGGTGATCATCATCGCGCAGCTGTCTGAGGCAGTTGCTGTTAATGGGTTAGTATGAGTGTATGTGGACAATAGAGAGAAAATAAAAATTCGCTTGCTAAACAGATAACATTAATACTGAATCGCATAGGCAAAATTACAATACCTACTTAACTAAATCTAACTTTAAAATGAGGATCCTCAAGACAAAAAGTAACTCGCAAAGCTAACTCACCACAATTTCTGGGATCTCCATTGTTTTGTATTATTTGCTTGTGATCTTTCGACTTCACGAGTTTATTCCAAGCAATTTTGTCAGCGAAACATAAAAACTTATTTTCCATGATGGCTATAGCACCAGAATTGACTCGTTTCAAAGATTTCAATCCCAAAGACTTGAGTGATGTCTTGACTATGTAGAGGGAAGCGAAGAGGTTCTCGACGACCTGTCGTCCTCCAATCACTTCCAGGTTGCGGAAGTAAGAGAGGCTGGTGAAGTTCGGGTGGTGAGCCTGCACGTTCATGTAGCCGGTCACCTCGCGCACCGTGCTGAACACCTCCAACTTGTGAGGCTCCATCTTCGCATAGCGCTCACCGAACGAATAATCAGGATTCACGTGCGAAAATCCAGTGAACGTCATTTCTAAAATCTCAATCGACCCGTCGATGATAGTGCAATCTTTGAAACTGTCAATGTTTCCAGAGTGAATGGGTTTTTCCGCATGACATGTCTTCGGACATGTAACATTGCACGGGATGCATTCTCCGTTGACGGCAGTCTTGTTAGGGGGACAGCTTCTCACGCATGCTCCATTATCCTTCAACAGATGCTCAGGGCAGTTGCGGACGCACGTCGCACCATAAGCGTATTTTCCATTCGGATTTGGCTCCCAAGAATAAGTGGTGGGGTTGTATTTTTGCATCGGCGGGCATTCTTGAGAGCATGTGCCTTCGTCATAGAAGTTCCTACAGGCGAGACATTGACTGGGCAGGGGCCCTGTGCAGCCGCCGGCGCAAAACGCGTTGCAGCAGTCCCGAGGGTTCCGCCCGAAGCAACGTCCTTGTGCACACTGTGGACTGCATATCGTTTTGGAAAATTTCTGGCAATTCTCGGGGCCCTCGCCCCAACAACCTGCTTCACAACTACTATCACAACGCGGACAGTCTCGCTCTGCGGCAGCAAAGTCATACACATAGACATAGGTAGCGTTGACCCCAGTAATGATCTCGTCCCAGTTGATAGTTTTGACGTGGCAAAGGTTGTAGTTGTTGTAGATACCAACGCTGCCGCGGAGCACGTCGCGCAGCGCCGGCAGCTCGAGAGTAAACGCAGATGACATGGTGACCATAAGTGCAAACTCTTCTTCTCTCACATTCAGCTTGAACAGCGTCCGTCCGCGAATAATTTGCAGTTGTGGCAACACAATGTGTCGTACATTCACTTGCGATATCAGCACGTAACCGGTCACCTCTCTTATGTACTTGAGAAAGGACAAGTCCATAGTTTCGTTCTGCAGCCATGTCAGCTCGAGGTTGCCGTCGACGTAGGTGCAATTTGTGAATCGATCGCGAAGATTCCGGTAGTGGGTGTCGCGATTCGATGGCACCGACATCCGTCCATTTGTTCCGATGCATACTGTAAAAAAAGAAAATAATATTTAAACATACCAGCCATCAAATCACAAGTGTTACTTAATAGGGCGTTTGTCTATTCATGTAATAATAATAAAAACAATGTATTAGTATTGGGTCGACGTTCGACAAGTTAGGAACTGAGCTCGTCTAACGAAGAGGCGTTGCCGCGTGGGCGGACTCTAAAGCAAGTTTCTTCTACTACGCTACAAGTTAAACCGCTATTTGTGATTAATCGATGGAAATAGTTTACAATGCCGTTTCGCCTCAGCAAACGGAACCAGCGTTAGGAACTAAACCGCGTATGTAAAGCGAATTGAGCGATATTGTAAAATTAGTATCACAGTTCACCATGTTTACCGTTGAACAGAGTATTTTTACACTAAACACAATACCTGGTTGTTTATTATGTACTTTTTGTGTATGTACGGAGTAAATGTTAACGTAAGATTCGGTTTTAAAATAAATTAACATTTTGAAATATTTTGGCTTAGGAACAAACTTGTTCTTGCTAGAGGTTCAAACAAAGGAGTCACACTTTACCATAAGCAGTATTAAATGTATACTTAAACGTTAAGAAATTGTTTTGCAACTCGGAATATAGCGCTTGATTTCCCAGAGATCAAATGTCCACGTAGGTATACTACTTGCATAACTTTTCCTAAAACCACAAAACCTGTGAGGCAAGTTAGACAATATTGTTTAGTTTTGAGCCTCAATCCCTGTAGCTTAAGTTCAAAATTGCTTGCAGGTGCTGTGGAGGCTCTAGCTTGTCAACAAAGAATAGTTATTGTCATAGAATTGTATAGACATATAAAGGTATTCAAGAGGCAAGGTAAATTTTACCTGCTCGTCTGTATAACAGTCGGTTTTTTTACCCACTGTATAGACAAGAGTATAATGTTACTGACATTCGATATATTTTTGGCATTTGAACGTTTTGGAGCGGAATGTTGTGAGAGCCCGGAGGTTTTTAAGACTTTTAACTTGAGTTAATTTTATTATCTGTTTCTGTTTAACTTAGATAGATAGATGTATAGAAGACTCTTTTAAACTGTTTTTGTTTGATTGGATATAAGAGAATGGTAGCTATACTCCGTTTGAAATAAGATTAGACATTTAACTAAACCTTTTTTACAGTCCGTTCAACCGATTTTGACTTCTATTGCGTTGGTGGCATGACTAATGGCAGCTGCAGTAAACAATTGTTTTGTAACCACTTTTTTTGCTTTTAATACCATCCTTATGCCTACGGTATAGAAGTCAAAATCGGTTGAACAGACTGTAAAAAAGGTTTGTTTAAATGTCTAATCTTATTTCAAACGGAGTATAGGTAAGTAGAGGTAGGTAGGTACTATGAGTTATGAGTGTTCTTTAACGACTGCGCCCACATACAACCTTTGCCGCAAGACGTTTTGTTTTGTTCATCGAAATCTCCAAATAATAAAAATGAGCGAACACGATTGTCTAATTTTGTTGATTAGCACAGAATTCAAGGAAAAATACATTTATTCTAGATCACTAAGAATAAATAGGAAACATTTTTAAGAGAATTTCGTTTAGAAATAATTTGCGCAATGAATTTATATAACAGCATGTATTTCTAATTACTTGTTTATTATGTTTATATGAAACACGTACTTACATAATTACACATAGGTAGCTTGTGTACATATCGGTAGCCAATTATCTACGCCACATTTATAGCTAATAAATAGGTGTACATATTATTGTTATATAACACCAAGATCGTTTTCCTCGAAAGGTTAGACAGTGGTCTAAGTTTAGTACACCCACATTTGCCAGTTACCTGCAGGTAACTGGCAAATGTGGGTAACCCCAGGTTTTGAAATTGTATTTGAATCTATTAGAGGATTATATTGAGGGGCTTGTGGCTAAGTAAGTTATTACTTAGCTGCTAAGCCGCACGGGTCGATCGATCAAGTTAAGCTACGTTTGCCGTGGTTGGTCCGTGGATGGGTGATACATACCAAGACCCCTCCGTGCTCCGTGTTAAGCCGTTGGTATCGGCTGTCATTTGCAGATCTTTGACAGTTGTTACGGGTAGTTAGAAGCCCAACAGTCTGACAACCAGTCTTACCAAGGGGTATCATGTTACCTAGTAACTTGGTTGTGGAGGTCAGATAGGCAGTCGCTCCATGTAAAATACTATTTCAGCTGCATCCGGTTAGACTGGAAGCCGACCCCAACATTGTTGGGAAAAGGCTAGGCAGATGATGAGAGGTTGTGTTGAATGACGATGAACGAAATAAATTTGTGAAAGGAGTAGTGTGTTGATGATGACCAGGAGCTGAATACCAGTATGTTACATGGAGCGACTGCCTATCGGACCTCCACAACCCAGTTATTGAGTAACCCCCCCTACCCCTTGGTAAGACTGGTTGTAAGACTTTCGGGCTTCTGACTACCCGTAACTACTGTCAAAGATCTTATGAAACCCAGGACCAACAACGGCTTAGCACGGAGAGGTGTCAGTTTGTTATTTTCATCTTAGAACATAATATTTAAATCAAGGATTCGACGTTATTTGTTGTGGCCGGAGTCTGTCAACTTATTTATCGAGTGGCAGCGAAGTGAGTGCGGTTAGATTAAGTGCTAACACAAGTTACCTACATACACATACTCAAGGTAAGCGTATTCCTTCACCACTAGTTCTAACGAGGTAGGCACAGAAATAACTTTCTCCATAGTTTCAATTACAATTAGACGATAAAATATACATACCTCAGACTCAGGCGGAATAATCATTAGACTTTAATTGTTTTTTAGCTACATTGCAGTTGCAAGTGGATAGGGTTCCCCTTTCAAGATATTTATGAAATCAATTTACTTACTCAAAATATAGTCAAATTATATTTAATTTAGACTTTCTAAAATGCCATCCGTTAATACGACAAAATTATGAATCGCTTCGTGTCCCACTGTTGCTCGCGGTTGCACACCTATACAATTCGGATGGGTTGCCAGTTGCCACCCACGTTTGTGTCTGATTTGAGATGTAGCCAACTGTTCGACGAGTGCGCATGATTTATGACTTTCATATTTGGTTGTTTAAACTAGCTACCTCGAGCCGTGATTACAAAACAACAAACAGCTTTTCGCTCCTAATTGCGCTACGAATGCAACGTCATTAACAGCTTTTTAATTCGAAAAATGCGATGGAATGCTAAATATTGTTTTAAACATTAGCATTTTGATGTTTTAACGTGAGCGTCGTTGTAGTGTCCGGTCGACCTAGATGTACCTGTTGATGACATATGCGATACTATTGAAATGTGCTCACAGATTCAGAGATATAAAAATGTCATTATTTAATGTTGAGAGCAAACAATAATGCGTGGGTCGGACTGGACTGTTGAAACTGTCAAATGAAAGTTTGTTTTCACTGGTTGAGTCTATGTAGAGATTTGACTAAGAAATATTAAAAAAATAATCTTCCTTTTAGATTGGTTTCTTAGAAGACTGTACCTAAGAAACAAGACGTACTGTTGCACACTCCAAGTCACCTATTCCTCGGACATTAGCCGCTATTAACGCTCTCCTGAACTCAAACACAGATCTTGATATGTTTGCGAATGAATGGAAGATGATACTGTCAGAATGTTTGAATTTTTGTGAGAAGAATGCATGACTGTGTTAAATAAATTATACGTTTAAGTAGTGTAACTGGCTTCGGCCGTTCTATTTAAAATAAATAAATGGTACCTCCTGGAAAATAACTGATGTCAACAGACTCTCAATTGGTTTTAAATATAACTTGTCGCGGATCAAGTTTGGCGAAATATAAATATCGTCGAAAATATTTGAAGAGTTTTGGCGAAGAATTATTGGCAGAAGTTCATAAAATAAATGACTCGAGGACAAGACAGAAGAGCATAAATCACAAAACAATTGCTATATTGTTAACCATCTCAGTTTTTTTAGCAAATGATGAAACTTCATTAAATAATTATCGCACGAGACTGGGATAATAAACATTTTATTTTAAACTGAAGACATGACCATGGCAACAGAACAACAGTGTCATAGTAATCACTGATAATGATCTACCGAGTTAATTTAACTATGGTATGCAGATGCGATTGCCGTATAAAAACAGTCAACATTTTAATAGTAAGTAGGTAAATGGATTTATCTATGTAAAGGCGATTATGTAATGGATAGTTTACTTTGCTTGGTGTTTGTTCTAATTTAACTTGGACAGACTACAATCAGTTCCCGATATCCTGATAGATTTTGATCTCGCCTGTACCGGTCTTTTTAACCGACTTCCAAAAGGAGGAGGTTCTCAATTCGACTGTGTTGTTTTTTTTTATTTTTTTGTATGTTTGTTACGCGATTACTCTGTCAATTATGAATTGATTTTGATGATTATTTTTTTGTTTGGTAGATCATACTTCAGAGGTGGTCCCATATAAATTTTAATCACTTTACTTGGGTAGTTTTTGAGTTAGCTTCAATAATACGCATTTTTACCTCGCTTAGTATGTGGATGATATTATGATAACTTCCTGTCACTGTTATTTACATAGCAGGTAGTGGTATTCGAATTTGTGTGGGTTAGGTATCACAACTAAAAATTGAAAAATAAAAACTTTTTACAAAAAAAAAACAACCGACTTAAAAAAAACACTACAAAGTGAAAAATAACTTACTAATTTCGGAAGTCGGTGACAAAGAACGAAAATTCAAAACCAAAGACACCGACTTCCGAAATTAAAGTTATTTTTCACTTTGTAGTGTTTTTTTTTGAAGTCGGTTGTTTTTTTTTTCTGTAACAATAATCTGATAAGACTTAGGTACATTAATAACGTAGTTTCCTAACAAACAAAGCTTTGTATGGAAACGAGTGTTCTACATATTCGATGCACTTAACTGTACCTAATCATATTTACCAAACTCAATGTGGCCAAATAGAAGCTATACAACTGAAATCGGTTAGGTTGTGTCGCGATGCACAACCCGACCAGGTTGGAGAGGAACGCAGAACGCTGCGCTTGCCTCGACTGGTTTGTCTTAAGGCAATGTTTTTATCCAGTTACTTGCATTCTGAAGCATTGGAACCAGTTTTGTCCCGCCATCTCGTTCTTGTCACACGACCTTTCACTACAATCCATTATTGTATGGTGTACCATGCCGCGCCCGAGTGCAGTTTCCTTTTATGCTTATGAAGAAATGAGGCATTGGACGTGGTGCGTTTCGACATGACCGATGGGTAGATCGAATGGTGCTCGAAAACCGAACCTGAATTTCCACGAAAGTGAAATAACTTTTATACAGGAGTTCCTTTGCGTTTAAAGTTAACTAATCAAAGGATTATTTTTTTTAATATCTAGTTTCAATCTTGGGATAGGATTTTTGTTTATCACACAACTAATGCACTATTACCGTCTCGATTTAATGAAGAAAAAATGGCAATGACAGGTACCCACCCGTAAGTCTCTAAAGGCTCACCGAGAGTTTATTGAAGACAAGTTTTTTATGAATAAGGTTTTATCTCACGAGCACTTACAATGCCCACCGAATAAAGTGAAGATCTATTCACAAAATACGATAATAATAAAATCTTTTATCCAGCTATACCAGGCACACAGAGCACAGAGGAATTTTGCACAAAATAATGTGTAAAAAATTCTGACATCGCGAACGAAAAACCTTTATAATAATTCATTATTACGTGGTTTTATGTAGATAATCATACATTGTGCTGAAGACCGAGACAAACTACCACATGTATGTAGATATCCTTGACCCTTTTGTGAATAATAAATAATTGACAGAGTACTAAATGTTGAAAGTGTTGAATATGAAGCGGCATTGTCGAACTAAATGTATTTTTCACACCACTGCTTGGTAATGTCAAATTATATGCCATGCAAACGTAACCTAAAGCAAGTTATTAAAGCCCTAGGCTTTAGCCGGGCAATAATATTTTACTGGATTTCATTATGACCCGCTGGTGCATAATGATTGCGATTTGAATCCTCAACTAACTAACAAAAAAATTGTATGAAAACATTTACAATATTTTTTTATAGTACAAAGTGATCAAAGTGTTCTCTCTTTATAGGAGCTTGAGCTTGATTCCCTCGCTGCACTCAGGATTCTAGTCTAACTCCCTCGCTTCGCTCAGCTCCCGAGTTCTGCGCTCGGGAGCTCTAGAATCCTTCGTTGAATGCGGGATTCAATATAGGGTCCGTGACAAAAGACACTGCTTTATCCCCTTAGTAAATAATATACAAATTGAGTGAACATGCATTACAATTTTTTTAAGAGTTACATTGTTGTAGGTGGAAAATGAAGTCTAAGGCCGAACTAGCTAGGATGCAAGATAATGCGCAAATGTTTTATTACGTAAGCCGTTTTCTTGTTTACCTGGCAATCTTGTGAATACACTTAAGCAATAGGGAAAAATATCGTTATCAATGCAAGGTAAATATTTAATGCATATGAAGCATATT
Source organism: Agrochola lychnidis (assembly GCA_963680765.1). Classification (NCBI taxonomy): domain Eukaryota; kingdom Metazoa; phylum Arthropoda; class Insecta; order Lepidoptera; family Noctuidae; genus Agrochola; species Agrochola lychnidis. The sequence goes on from OY796848.1 coordinate 7,352,255, forward strand.
TCATTGTTAAAGATTGCGAAATATTAAAAACTGGCCAAGTGCGAGTCGGAATCGCTCACGAAAGGTTCCGTACCACCGCACAATATTTAATCTGTTACATTTCCTTTTTAAATACCTTTGTAAATTCTTGTTGGGGACTCCCTTTAATTTTGAACGTTATTTTATATTTATTTTTAATTTGTTCTAATAGAGGCCAAATACTGGTATTAAGCTGTATCCGGTTAGACTGGAAGCTGACCCTAACATAGATGGTAAAAGGCTAGGGAGATTGATTTTTTATAGACGCCATATTAGTACACACTCTTTTTTCTACCTGTTACGGTTTAAAAGATACGGATGAACAGCGGAGCCTTGGTAATAGGGTTTGGGGGTTTTGGGTACGGAATCCTAAAAGTAGCTTTTGCAACTGATTATAGCTATCAGCGTAATTTCATTTGATGAATGTAATTTTTGTTTGGGTGCTACAATAACAATTGTTAATGAAATTATTTTTTTTAATTCTGTAAATACGATATCGGAATCACTTTTACACGTTCCTATCTGACTATCCCTGAGAAGAAATGGCGAAACAAATTCACGGGTCTCTATTAAAGTCAAGACATAATCTTGGTCAGGCCATATGAGGACCATGTACACACAGCAACACATAAAGCTATAAATTTCCAGTATAAGCTAACCTCCCATTGTACGAAAATTGTATACAATGCGAGATCAGCATAAACTGGAAATGTATAGCTTGATGTGAAGTCGTGTGTACCATCGAATAAACGCATTTCTATACACCGTAAGGACTATTTCTGCTTGCAGCGCTCGGCCAATATAGTAACGCTTACCTACGAAAAAAAGGGTCGTGTGCACGGAATTTTGTTTTCAAACTGCTTAGATATGCGTTTCTTCTATAGTACATTTATGTCTGAGATGGTCTTTTGAGGAAAGAACCAGTTGAGTGAACCTGTCCAGTCAGTGCAAGCTGTCAGTAGTCGTGGACCTCAACTCAGAATTTAAGGAGCTCAACAACTCGACGAACAATACCAAAAAAAGGACTTTTAGGTAGGCCACATAAAGTACTTCAACTGCCAGACCATCATTAAAACTAACCGGGAAACAAAAAAAAATGATTTGAAAAGAAAAATATACCTAATACTTTACAAAGTAATCATGTCATTTTGTATATAATATTCAACAATGCCAATGTGTATATAAAACTGGTATAATATTAATTATGACGATTAAAAAAAATGAAAATGTTTTCTTTTTTTTTGCCAGCCTTCTCTGTCCCTTTGCTGAGTTCAGGCCTCCCCTAAATCTTTTCAAGTATACTTTTCCAGGGCCATCTCAATCCAACCCTTGCGGTACACGTTTAGGTCATCTCGCCACCTCTTTCTGGGCCGGCCTCGGCGGCGGCAATGATAGGTATACCAAAACTAAATTCGTTAAAATATTTCCACCTTCACACGTTGTTACCAATTAGATGTTTTTCCTAGTTCAGGAGTGTATCTGACTCATAAATTCCGGTTCTTTTCATTTCTTTCCTATTCGGATATTCGATACATCGTGATGGGTCAAGAAACTCCGCGTGCATATCATTTAGAACTCGATTAAATCTAGTCAACATAAAATATCAAATCGTTAAATTAATTCATGGTGTTAATGAGATAGTTTTACATATAACGTTGTTTTATGTCTTTAGAGCCTAAACGGCTAAATCACGAATATGTCTGAATTTTATCTTGTCGAGAAAATGTTGAGTGGGACCTGTTTTATAAAACAAGTAATGAAGTTATTTGTATCTGAATACGTTTAGATTTCAATCCTGGTTGGCAAAAGGCTTATTTATTCCTAGTCCTCTAAACCGTATTTCGGCCATGGCGGTCAGTCTCAACGGAAACTAGCCATCGGTGCGGGAGATATTGGTGCCGATTCCCTTGTTCACAAACTAAACTAAATTTAAGTTCAGTGCATCTTTTTCTTTCTATTTCATTAAGAAAAGGACAGAAGATAAATTTTAGTTTAGTCCTGTCAAATTAATCAGCGCTTGACGTAAATTGACGTAATTTTAGTCGGCAAGTTTTTAATCACGTCTAAACTTGTATCCTTTCAACTGTCATTAACGAGACACAATAGAATTTTAATTGTTATCCACCTTAATCAGGCGTCGTAACAGATGATGGGGTATGGAGAGTGACAGACGATGATTAATTTGACAGGACTAAACTAAAATTTATCTTCTGTCCTTTTCTTAATAAAATAGAAAGAAAAAGATGCACTGAACTTAAATTTAGTTTAGTTTGTGAACAAGGGAATCGGCACCACTATAGTGCACATGCGTGTGCGCAGACACAGGTGCACTCTCTCTTCTCTCACTGCCATAGTCCGATGGGACGGCAATCCGACACGACCGGAGAGAGATCAGGCGCAGGACCAACGGCTTAAAACGTGTTATCCGAGGCACGGGGGTATCACACCGCCAACTTCCAAACTCCGGGCTGTTAGGTACTAAGAAATTCCTAATGGAAAAACCCAATAAGTGTTATTGGGTTTATACAGGGTGTCAGGGACATCGACGCGAAAACTGAAACCATGGATTCAGTACATGATTCTGAACCCCGCGAGGTTGAAATTTTCCGTCGGTTATTTAAAAAAAAACCGGTTTCATAGAAAAGTGCAATACCTACGCGGTCAAAATCTATGGAACAGCAGATTTTTTTTTAATAACCGACGAAACATTTTAACGCAGGGGGGTTCAAAATCATGTACTGAATCCATGCAGGGACGGCCCGTTCATATAGGCGAACTAGGCGACGGCCTAGGGCGCTCTTGTTAGGGGGGCGGCAATCGGCGGCATCGAAATTAAAAAATAATAGTGTACCTACATAAATTTTTTATTTACCTACTAATTTAAAAATACTCCCAATTTTTTACCTATTTTTCTACCAAAATGCGCTCATGGACATTTACGAAACCTGCATCGGTACGGTTCATCTGGAAATCAAAAGCGAGTTTAGTTGATAGCCTCAACTCGCTCCATTGCTAAAAAAATCGCGATTTCAAATTTATTGCTTCTCTTGTTGTGTGTTATAATGTTTTGTTCAAAATTAATTTGACTGTTATAGTTTGACCGCTCGCGCCAGTGAGATATTTCTCGACGGCATGTGAAGCCAAGTCAGTCTTTAAAACTCTAACACCAAGTTAGTCACTGACCACACGAAAAACAAAGAACATAGTTTTATTTCGCCTAGGGCGCCAGGAATTCTCGGGCCGGCGCTGAATCCATGGTTTCAGTTTTCGCGTCGATGTCCCTGCCACCCCGTATGATAATTAGTTGGCAAAAGGCAAAAATGAGAATTTTTTTTAGCTATTTATTTAATATTAAATTAGTGAGGATAACAAGATGTAGGTACTAAATGGTGTCATCCTATGTATATCCCTCTATTTTCTATCTGTTATTTATTATGTACCGGTACACAATTAAACGTGTTTCTATCAAGTAGCACTTGTTCGATAAGACAATTTCCTGAAACTTATTCATTTTGAAATACAAAAAAAAAATAACCTTTCTTCGCTTGCGTTGAGATCTTTCGTTGGGAAAAGTCGCTTATATTGCCCGAGCGAATATACGCGCAAGAGAGTTATTCGCAAAAACCATATTTATTTTTTACTTGCGGTTATTAACAACGTAATTAAAACTTAAATGACCTAGATTTACGTCCTGCAGCGAATAAAATGGTTATAAAAATAACACGTGGGTCGTAAAGCACAAAAAAGTGTGTAAATACGCAGCCAGGTGGTATGATTGTCATATCTTTTGCCACACACGTGCATAATTCCATGGAAGTGCGTAGGCGCATGTTATTTCCTTCTGTAAGGTCTCGATATAAAATCGTCGGCTACATACAATTCTGGATTTTCCTTGTTGGTAATATTTAAAAGTATTTTATTGGAATCAATATTTTTTATCGATTATCGATTTTGTTTTGTGCGTGTGCCTAGGAAGTTCGATGTATTTAAAATGTGGTAAAAAATAATTACATAATGAAGTTCTATGTCTTAGGTAATTATTTTTGGTTTTCCATACGTGATAAAATCGGATTTGTGCCCGGTTGATGGCAATAGGCTCGCCCCCTATTACATGGGACTTAAACATAACTGGCGAAATGTGGGTGTACCTGCTACAGGGACAACACCTCTGCCCAACCCTTCGGGGACACAAGGCGTTATGTTTTGTGTATTATATCTATTTTCTTTTAACAATTTTTGTGTATAATATAGCGAAGATAAAGAAGGACGAATGGACTTTGTTTGATTAAGTTTTTATAACGTATTGCAATGTCATGTTAGACATTTTTTTAATGTTATATTAATAACTACCAAAGCCATAGCGAATTAATTTCAAAGCATGATACAGCTTTTCTAAAGATTGTTGCAGGCAATTAATAAATAATAATAAACCCTGGGAACACATGTCATATAAAACCAGAGAAATCACAGAAGTTATGGCCATGTCAAATAACTAGTATCTAATAAAACTAATTGACATTTATTATAAAAAACAGCAATTTTGCAACACAAGATGTGACGCGTTTTAATATCTTGTGTTGCTTCTGTCTGTCCTTCTCTATATTCGTGCGAAAAACAGAGATAGATAGTGATTAATTTCAAGGTATGCAATAGGCATCAAATATTGGAACCAATCACTGTTGGAATCAATGTTGGTGTTGGTATGTAGTCTGTGGCGTTACAAGATAGTTACTACAATATAGGATGTGAACTGATATAAAATATCAGGTTTTCCTTTGAAGGCAAGCACCAATTTATTTAATGGCCTTATTTTCCTGGACAGTATGAGGTCTGAGTGATGAGTAAGCGAGTTGCGTTTTAACTATACTCCATTTGAAATAAGATTAGACATTTAACAAAACCTTTTTACAGTCCGTTCAACCGATTTTGATTTCTATGGCGTAGGTGGCATGACAAACGGCAACTGCAGTAAACAGTTGGTATTATAACCACTTTTTGCTTTTAATGTCATCCTTATGCCTACGGTATTGAAGTCAGAATCGGTTGAACGGACTGTAAAAAAGGTTTGTTTAAATGTCTAATCTTATTTCAAATTGAGTATAGTGATGACATGAAAATTATAGGCAAAAAGGTTTGTAACCGCTGAGTTACAACTATCATCAAGTAGTGCATGTATTCATTTGACTAAATATACGTTTTTCTGTTTAATTTGTTTAAACGCAGGTTCTGACAACTAACAGTTTTTCAGTAGAGCAAATAACGTTACAAGAGAATAAAATTAGATCAACACCCGTACAACCCTATTAAATATCCTAGTCTAGGAGTCAACAACAAGTTTATGCATTTTAACTTACAAAGTAACAACCTATATTCATAGATTTAAATCGTTAGATTTCCTCTCACTGCACTTACGTTGCGCGTAAAAGTGTCTATACTGAGAAGAGTGAGCTCACACATGGAACGATAGATACGATTTTCAGTGTGAATGAGCGAGAACATATTATTCAAATGTCATTGTCAATGAAAGAGAAACATGAACATCTTTTGACGCTATCGAACGAATCGAACGATTTAAATCTTTGCCTATATTTGCATTTTTTTAATGCAATAGTTCGTTGCAGTTGATTTCTCCAGTTACTTTCCTACACAAAATGACAAAGCGTCGCCGCTCCAACGTTGAGATTCTTTCATATGTAGATCAGGTACAGATATTTGTAATTCAAAAACAGAGGCCACGAGAGGACCACCCCGTCATTTTCTTGGTCGTAAAACTAGTGTCAGGGATGGCAGTATTTACTGATGGGTTACTGAAAAATAGGCTATACCTACATTTTCAAAAAAAGTGTAGCCTATTTTACCCTCTTAATCATAACTAGACCATGTTCATTGATTGTTTTTCTATATTTAATCACCCGATTGAAGCTCAAACAAAAAACATAAAACGTTTTCACCAAAAATCAGTCTCGGGAAAATCCACGTTTGGGATCTTTCCAGTTGATTTTCAACATAATACAAACAATAAAATTAGACAAAAGACACGTCGGAAACTTTACACGAAACAAATTGAACGTTTTAAAGAACCACAGACGTAGTTACATTTGACAAGTAGAACAAATAATGTACCGTTCACATACGTCATAGCGAGTTTTAAAATGCGTGGTTTCTAAGTAAAACCGATTATTTCGACATACCGAAATGAAAGTAGGCAATAGGTTATTATCCAATTGGGGTTTTTAATAATTGCGACTTTGCACACGTTACTAGCATTTGTTATTACAACAGATATTGTTTGAAAATCGAATTTTGGAATGTCTAGATTATGACAACGTATGTCATAGAAGGTCGTACGTAAGTGAATGTCGATTTAGTAAATGAAAGAATAGAGTTGAAATTCATTTGACAATTTTGTATACGCATGACAATTTTAAATTGAAAATTAATTATACCTGTTAGGTACCTACTTTAGGAATTGTTGGTCAATGTACACAAGTTTGGGTCATTTCTAACGGTTCTCGCGTCTGTTAATGGTGTTAGTAATTAGAACGGAACGTGTCACTAAAACTATTCAATTTAACTTGTACTTATTCACCAAAACAATCATTTTAAATATAATTTTACCCATGACATAAGTTTATATTATTAAGTTTTTTTTTTCTTCGTATATATTATTATTTAAATCATTCATTCTTGACATTCAATATAATCCGTGAGTGCATAAGTACGATTTGGGCTAACTTAATCCGTCTCTAATCCGTCAATTGTTATCTAAATCTAAGTTTAACCAAAACTACTCGAGTGCTCAACTTCAAGGCTTTTTATCCAGAGTACATAATAATAAAATAAAACAATGGAGCTTCGAAAGCCTTCGCGGTAAAGCAACGGATTTCTATAACAATTGGTCAAAACAAGTTTAAAATTACGAGCCGTTTAATGTATTACAAATCTTTTTGTACCCGACTGTACTTTTAATAATATTATGAAAGGGAATTAGTACTGTTAAGGAGAAGTTCATCTGTTTGATTGGACTCATTTACATAAACATATTTTTTTTTTTTTAATTTTTTGTTAATATTTTGACAATTATCAAAAAAATTAAATGTTTTTACAATTTTTGTTATGCTAATTAAGTAGAATATTATTGAGTACATTGTATAAGTTACTTTTGAGTACAAAACATAAAACATTAAAATCTTGTCAAAATACTTAGAATGGGTAGCAATATCCTTTATGCACCATACTTTATGCATTGATCCAACAAAACCGTAGCGGTAGTTCCCAACAATCCATACTTATGAACTCAGTATTATCCTAACGCTTAATCTGCCTCCACAATATAAACAAACAGTCCTTGTTCAGAGCGTTGGGCCAGCAATATATAATTTTGTCAATCCGTCTGTCTGTCTGCGAGCGGCGCACAAAAGCTGCAACCACCAACTTGAATGTTGAAGCGTTTCACAATACGTGCACCTTGCCTTTCATCCCGTAGGATTTCGTCTTCTTTCAAGTCTCTCGGAAAACTTTGTCACACAAAATGAAGTTTAATTGCTCATACGGGCAGCCTCTTAAGGCCAGTTCAGTGTACCGTCAAGCAGCTTTCCGCGCTATATAAGGCTACGTTTGTTGGCTCGAGATAAGCTTTGTTTATTTTATTCCAGCGATTAGCTGGTACCGCGTCTTTATTTCTACAGTTTTATGGAGTTATTTTACGGTCACTGCGTGTGGTTTACATTTAGGTTACAGGTTTATATCACGTTTACAACTATATCACAGAACACATTGGCATGAAGGTTTGAAACTTTGAAAGCGCCGTGGGCGGCACAGCACTTACTCTTTCCTTTAACGAATTCCGAATGTTTGTGTCGTGCGGGGACGTGGTGTTGTCGGTGTCCGCGGGAGGCGGCCGGGGTCCCGACTGCGACAAGGCAAAGGCACCACAACAAGGCACGCGCAGCGACCATGCTGCGACATCACTCGCGAAGCTACGCACACGACCGGCCGGCACTAACTTCCATCGTGTACTGGCCCGCCCGGTTTGTGGAGCCTCGCGCGGCGCGGGCGCAGCCACAGACCTAAGCCTCCTCAGACCCTACAAGAAGGCTTGCCTTTGGGCGGGAAAATTTTGGCGTATGATTCTTCGGTGTGCCTTCTGATCTTAGCAAGCCCTGTCTTGAAGGCTGTAAAAGCCCAAGTCCACTTTTCTATAAGTCCACTAAAACTTTAAGTAGAACTATTTGTTTGAAATCAATTTAGCACTCAAGTAACGTTTGTAAAGTAATCACGAATAAAATAATCAATGCAGAAACCGAATTCCTGTAACGCACTATCCAGAGTATCAAACCTGTCACACCGCACAAAACCCACAAAATATGCAACACAAAACTAGACCGTGAGCTCGGCTCCGTCTCGTTTGCCACATCTACTACTTGTGACGGTCTACCTCTGCCCTCTCACGAGCACAGGTAAACGTCGAGAAGGACGCAGGTATGCGTCGCACTCGACACGCCGTAGAAAAAAAAGCCACGTAACAAAAGTTTTTAATAACGCATTGTGCTCACCTAGTACAGATACGAACAAATTGTACTGATGGACAGACGAAAATGTAGCTTTTGGACGTATCATGCACCTTTTTTGGTCCGATTTAGTAATTAAAGTCTGTGATGTGTTCAATTTTTTATTCGTTTAATATAGGCGCAGCATTGTTCGGTTCAGCCTTTGAGTTCTAAGAGCTTCCACTACTGTACTTTGAAGTAACAGCCCTAAATCTATCGAAAAAGTTTTTATAATTTTAGAACGATATTCAAAAAAAGTCTGTTACATTTAAAAAGTTTTGTGACTCCTAGTCTATACACAGGATGTGCATTCGCTGAAAAACAGGGTTGTCAAAGAGCAAACAAAGTTTCAAAATAATTTGTCAGGTTTTTACAAAACCTTCAAGTTGTTCAGGTTAAGCTTGGTCTGTCTAAGTGACGTCCCTGAAGCTAGCTTAAGTCGGCCAGTGACTAATGTTACAGGTTCTCGTGGCACTATAATCGTTACCGTTGCACAACGTACGTAACTAGGCAACGTTTACTATCCAATCTTTATTTATATCTACTTTATAGGTACAGGCTTTAGCCTTTAGCTATCAAGTTATTCTTGATCCTTTGAATTTCCTTAAACATTTAGCTGCTGGAGTCATTTTACAGTTCAAACCCACTGCTGTAAAAATATCCCACAAAAAGAAACAATGTCCCGTTAACTCTTAAAGTATCAACCTTTCTGAGCATCAGTTACAAAATCAGTCTATCTATCTATATTTAGTTTGTTTGTTGTTGTTGATTAAAAACAAACCAAATCTAAATCGACATCTCTCTAAGACTTAGGAAATCTAGGAACACTAGATGCCTTCAGAATCGTACCTGTACTGTTTGCTGAACATGTTAAACTGTTGACTGCGCACATAACTTTCGTTTGCCCAGCTGTAAACTGTACAATCTAAGTACTTCGACTAAAAACTCCCACTTATCAAACTGTCAACAAGTTTATGGTATAATACCACAAAGTCATACGCACATTAGTATACGTCTTGTAATCACGCGTTACTAATAAGCATAATTTATTGATTAAATGATCAAATCCTTTACATCTACCGCTTAATTCCACATAGCGTTTGAAAATCGAAAACAGAGGTGCTCAATCTTCAGTCGGCGTAGCAAAAGCACCGTAGCTAGTATACCGCCTAGAAAAAGGTTGAACATACCTGATTAAATGATTACTCGCATTTCTCAAACGACAAACATCGCCTATAAATATATTATTTTATCTTTTATTTTAATAACCAGTTTGTTTTTATATTGTTATTCTTTATTTCTCAAGAAACCCTGTTTCGCTTTTGATATTATTATACCTGTAAGTAACAGCGATTTTAAATAGCCTCCGATGAGTAACACAAGGTTTATTACTGACGTTATTTTAATAAAAAATATTCATTAATTTTATTAATTGCAATTCAATCCTATTTGTTGAATGTTTTTATTGTTATTCGACGGTGTATAGCTAAGCGGTGTAAAACCAGCGATTGATCGAGTCCTGGCTACGATTGGGCTATAAATGGTCTGTAAAATGCCCGTTTAATTTAAAGCGTAAAGGGAGACAACACACCTACAGCAGCAGTGCTATTCTGTAAAAATCTCACTGTGAACGCTTAGGTGAAGTGAGCTTGAAAGTTAGCTGTCAACAGTTTCAATCCCTAGCATATGGTGGAATGACAGCTCACTTCACCTAAGCGTTCACGGTGAGATTTTAACAGAATAGCACTGGTATTAAGTACCTAACAGTGAAGTGCAAAAACCTTCTCGTTAAAATCTTCAGCTTCCATTTGTATCAAGTTATTTATAAGATATGTGTGATACTAATCGAATGCCTCTGTAACTTTACTAAACAAGTATTAATAAATAATTGTAATAATAGCTTTGAGACTTTTAAGATTATGAATCAATGCTTAACCGTAAGATAGAATTCATCATCTCTAAAATCCCGAGTTAAATGGACGATGAGCTCTGCTTATCACTACTACGTTTTGTAATATCTTTTCTTTAACAATCTCACGAGAAACGTTAGGTTATGAAGTAAGCTGTCAATAGTGTCGATCCCTAGCATTAAGTGGAATGACAGCTCACTTCACTCTTAAGTTTCCACGGTACGATTTTTACAGAATAAGTCCAGCTGAAGGGAAAGACTATTCCTACCTTAAAACTTTTTAAGCTATTGCATAGCTTTTATCGCGGGTTTTGAGCGCGGCGACCGAATCAAGAAATTCCGTAACGTAACGAAGATAAAACCTAACACCCCCCACTCCGCCTACCATATAATGACGGTTCGGAAACGTGATGTTGTCATGAGAACGTAATTTTTGTTTATGTCATCACGTCATCATCCCAAGTGTAGCGTTGACAAATAGGAAGTATGGAGGTTACAAATGCTATGCAATAGCTTTACCGCGGCAGTCCCCGAGTGCTACACGTTTTTTTTTAAATTTTTCAACTTCATATACCAATAGGAATTGATCCAAAATTAACTTGCTAGAATTGATTTACCTTTTAACAACTGAAACTAATTAAATGCTATTAAAAATTACAATAATTTTATATTGTATTAAATTGAAATTATAGGTTCTAGTCTATTAATATAAATAAAATAAAATAATTCTCCCTCCACTAGTAAAATATATTTTCGGTTTTACATAACATTTTCAAATCTATTCATATTCATCAGTATAAAATTATATTACCCGATTAAAATTAATATTGGACATAAATAGTTATTATCGTTGGCCAAATAATAATGTGCTGGTTATTTAAAGCCTTAAAGGTTTAGTGCCTAACGGTTTAAGGTTCTGTGAAATAATATAACTTAACTACAGCACTAATAATACAAAGGAATAATTTTTATTGCTCTTTTTAGTTTATGTATATATTGTTATGTAATCGTGTATATCTGACAGTCTCCTGAAAAACGAATCACCATGTCACGGCGCGTCCTGAAATAGTCATGAGCTTTCAGCAGAGTATCCTATACGGTATTGATTTTCATGATACAGAGGAAGTCAGCCATATTATGATTTCGAAAAGCTTTTAACAATCAGTGAATATTATCATCATCATCATCATCAGCCTATAATGTTCCCACTGCTGGGACACAGGCCTCCTCTCGGTGAGAGGGAGTGGGCCGTAATCCACCACGCGGGCCCAGAGCGGGTTGGTAGATGTCACATGTCTTCGAATTTTCGGTTCTAGGACATGCGCGTTTCATCACGATGTTTTCCTTCACCGTTTTGAGAGCAGTGGTGATGAAATAATTTACACAAAGTAAAGCGCCTGACTGGGTTCGAACCTACGACCTACAACTCGTAAGTCGCGGCCGTTACCACTGGGCCACCACTGCTCCGTGAATATTATGAGACATTCAAATTACTCGTAACAAATTTTCTTGGAAATCGTCATGTACTCGTAGGTATGTGAGCAGCATAGTGTGGAATCCATCAAAGTACTGTAAGCGCCAATTTTAAAAACAAACCTCCGGGTCTCTAATACCTTCGCAAACATTATAAACGAGTAGTGGACATTCATTTACACTATTTATAGTGTAATGTATCAATTACGTTATTTACCAGCTTAGATTATATTGTGGACACAGATAGCATGCGCGCGTTGAACTCTTTACGAAAGTCGAGATCTGACACCAACCACGAGAATCTCGATAACCGTACTATGCGACAACATCGCTTCACTCCGCATCCATTGACCGCCACATTTGACCGCGTCATGTAACCATCCCTCCCGAGCACTCAATGTATGTGAAACTTGAAAGTTGTCGCGTATAACGGATTCGCGGAATGAATGTTTGGTCAGTCGTTAAGTCGTAGCGGGTTCACCTCACATTCCTGAACTATAAAGCCTTCACGGTCTAGAATGCTCTTACAAATCTCTCCGATGTGTTAGATGTCGTATCCATGTAACGATATATCGGAAAATAGTAATGTAACGGATCGATTTAGAATTTTAATCGATATTTATCATTAAATGCAAGATGTCTTTTGCCATTAACGTTTTTAATTGTGTTAAAGAATTTTCAACTAGTTGTGGAGGTTTTTATGTTTTGCACAGTCGGTTTATAATAAGTATGAAGAAATGACTTAAGTAATAGTAGATTTTTATGTGGAGGTCTTTTTCAGAAATTGAAAATTATTTTGGCAGTAAGTAGATCCAAAGTTGCTTATTGCATATTTCGTGACTGTGACATGTTTTCCTTTAGTTAACAAACACACAAGACAGTGAAGAAACATAAATCTGCAGAATATTAAAATCTATTTTCTAGAAGCAACTGCCCTTTTAGCATAATATCTCATAAAATAACCAACACGTATACTGACAACGTGTGTTCACCATACAACTTAAGTTCCTACTTCCCAGTGAGATATTACCAACATAATTGTGCTGGCAGACTCGTCCTTATAGCGGAGGCTGAAAGGTCATTATTGCATGTGTGGTGTGTAAGTTTCTGTAGCCCTTGTGCTACGCCTACAGGTTAGTTCGCCTCGTCAAGCTGCCGATAAAATATCGGTTAAACTACATAATATAAACCGTGTCCTGTTTAAATATCGACTACTAGGTACTCGAGTATCGTTCAGACTATTAATAATACATAGTAATTGTGTTATCAAGACGAAATTCTTTGGCTAGTGCGTGTTGCCAGTGATTACCTATGGTACTGAAACGTGGTCGTTCACAATGGGCCTTTTATAAGGCTAAAAGTCGCCCAAAGGGCAACGAAGAAGGCTTTGCTTGGAATTTCCCTACGCGATCGAATCAGAAATGAAGAGATCCGCAGTAGAACCAAGATAACCGACATATCCCGAAGAATTGCTAAACTTAAGTGGCAATGGCCAGGGCACATTGCTCGCAGAACGGATGGCCGATGGGGCCGAAAGGTTCTGGAGTGGCGACCGCGTACAGGAAGACGTAGCGTTGGAAGGCCTCCCACAAGATGGACCGATGACCTTGTGAAGGCCGCAGGAATCCGTTGGATGCGGAAAGCACAGAATTGATCGAAGTGGCGGTGCTTGGGCGAGGCCTATGTCCAGCAGTGGACGTCTTTCGGCTGAAATGATGATGATGAATTGTGTTATTATTGTCTATATGAGAATATAAATAGGGTCAAATGAAATAAATAGGTCCTACTAACTCTAATCGTGGAAATTGCAGAAGACTATGGCAGGAAGTAGACCCATATTGGAACTGATTCAGTTAATGTGATCAAGGTGGTACTAGACTGTCGGTTGGTGACATGTCCTGTTAACTCAATGGCTTGTAATCTAAACTAGAACAATCATCATAATCAGCCTATATTGTTCCCACTGCTGGGACGCAGGCCTCCTCTCTACAAGAGGGACTGGGCTATAATCTACCACGCGGGCCAAGTGCGGGTTGATAGATGTCACATGTCTTCGAATTTTTGGTTCTAGTACATGCCGGTTTCCTCACGATGTTTTGAGAGCAGTGGTGATGAAATTATTCACACAAAGTAAAGCGCCTGCCTAGGTTCGAGCTCACGGCCTACAATTCTTAAGTCGGGGCCGTTACCACTGGGCCACCATTGCACTTGACTAGAACAATGCTCAATCTTTAATAATATCTGACAGATTTCGTTCCATCGACGTCATTCATGAAGGAGAGAAAGAGTTAAAACAAGGTTCTTTTGTTTCTTATATGGAGTTGGAAAGCTTCTCAATTCAGCACTGTTCGATTCTCGACTCCGCAAGTCCACATTGTTACAGAGTATCAAAGCACTCGACAGACAAAGCTCAACCTGTCTAATAAAACGTACTGGCACTCTCACGAGTTTCCATACTACGCCATGTTATTCCAAACTCAGCAAACAAAACATTATTAAGGATTACAACTTACAAGTAAAGCACGGGGTTCTACCTGCGCCTGAGCACAATAGTGAAATCAAAGCGCCATTGTGGCGTTACAATGCAGTCAAGTGGTTGGAGTGGCTTTGTTGGTACCGTCCTCTAAAAGTGACTGTTGCTGTACACAAAAAGAATTAGATGGTACTTTTTAGCTGCCAATTTTTCGAGACGGAGATAAAATTATAGATGATGTGCATTTTGGTTTTTTTTTTCTGTTTAGCTGTATCATAGTTTTACTTTAAGCTCATATGAGTTGACGTTATCAAATAACGCAGGCGTCAGCCGGAGTGACTTACCTATTAACCTGCATTTGAAAATGCCTGATTTCTGTTCAACTCCAAGGATCAGAAATAGCCAATGTTTTGACCAAAGCTAGAAATTACGTAGTGAAACGTTTGTCTGAATATTATGAATCAATCGTCGAACTTTAATAAAAATTGGGATTATTACACATTGCTCAAATAAGAAACTAAACAATCTTGTCTATCATAACTTGTTCTGTCAGCGATATTGATGTGAGTGTCTTTTCAGGGGCATATGCTGTAGGGTGGGTTTTAGTCAGTAAGAGTCTGACATGCCCTCCCGCTCCACCAAGAGCGGGAGAAGTTATTTGATAATTTCCCACCCAAAAAAAAAGAACCGAAAATTCGAAGACATGTGACATCTACCAACCCGCACTTGCCCCGCGTGGTGGATTACGGCCCACTCCCTCTCACCGAGAGCCTGTGTCCCAGCAGTGGACATTATAGGCTGATTATGCCTATGCTTATTTGAATCCAGCACTTTCTCTCTATGTCTAGAGATTTAGACTATATCTCTCCTACAGGTTGTCGGCGATGTCTCGAACACTGAGATTGCTTCCCACGATTTAGTTACAGATTTTATCGCGCCTGGTGACGACCAGCGACGAGCCGCAATCTTAACAATTCTACAATATACCTCTACTTTTGTTGGGATAGTTCAAAATAATTAATATATTATAAGTTTTAAGTTAACATCAATAAAAGGCAATTTCTTGAACCATGAGCTGTTTACAGTAAAAATTCAATTTCTTATGTATGTCAATTCTCTTGTCAAATTTAGTGCTTGGAATTTCACTCGATACTAAATCTAAATTGTTAATACATAAACGTAAAATTAAAATTCCTGAATAAATCAATGCGTCAGTTTAGATTGATTAACGAAATTTCTCTCACATTTAAAATTCTTTGAAAGTGCCTCAAGTAGGTACACAAGTTTCATATTAATTAATTGTTTTTATTACTTAAGCCCAAATTGCTATGTTAACACTAACACGTATGTTATAAACAAAATGGGTTGTTTGTATTCAGTGCGGACTGTGGGAGGGGGAACTACCGAAATGGTCGTGGTCAACTGCTCTTCTCATACGGGTGGTCTTTTTACTAAATGCTTTGGCGATCAAAGCTCTTGTTGTTCTACATACCTAACCGTTTTTTGAATGTGCAACGATTTTTATTATTCATTATACTACGTACCTACTTACATTATTAATAAGTCTTTGATCGCGTGGAGGTAAGTCGTCATCAATTTGACGAGAGTCAATTCAAGACAACGGGTTCTTACAAATTTTTGCAGAATTGAATATTTTTAAGAACCTACACGTATATTAAAATAAAACGGAATGTAGAATAATAATATGATTTATTTTTAGTATCCTAATTTATGGCGTAGTAGCCAGTGTTAAAAGTTGCGAAAATAGCTTGTAATCTAAAATAATATTATGAGTCTATTAGTCTGATATATCACATGTTCGAGATTTTATTCAATAGCGAACCACGAGCAAATGAATTCTGACGAACTAATGAATTAATGCAACATTTTATCATTTGGCGCCAAACTTTTCTATATTTAACGAGTGCCTTAATGGCCTGACATCGTAAAGATTAGTATTAAATTCGTGAAAAAAGGCATATCTAAGTATAATTAAATTAGCAACATTCCTAACAAGATTTTTACATTTAAATTGGTGTCAAAACTTGCCAAAAATGCCATAGACAAAACCTGTATGTTGCCTAGTGAACTTTGTCGCATTCACCTGTCAAACTGCCGAAAATTACTGTTTCAATTAAAGATGCGTTAATCATCAATTAATTTTAAATAAACAATTACCTATTTTATATTTTATGCCTCCAGTACGTTAAAAAATACTTATAGCCTGATGCAATCAAATTTTAAGGTCCAATAACAATTCTCGAAACTCAGGTTGTGTGGTGTGGAAAATAAACGAGCCAACGGCGAAGGCAACAGACGCGGCCGCCACCTAGAGACATTAAAAATTATGTTTCAGATCATTAATACTAAACGTAGAAACTTCATAATTGCCGCCTATTATACATGTTGTAATAAAAAATGCATTCTTGGATTCCAGCCAGTATCCCACTGCGACGGGGTTGGAGATTCGAGTTTATGATGTACGATCTTAATTGTCTGTCAACCAAAAGCGAACCGTCTGCCGTACACAATAAGAACCAAGTCAACAGGTATGTGTTGACTGTGCACAAAATACGATACGGTGTTCATAATAAAGAATAAGTTGGAGTGTTCGAAATGTAAAGAAATGAAAGGGCGAGGCATCTGCCACCCCCGACTGCTCCTCGTAATCGTATCAATAAGTTACGCCGTAAGTTTATTTTTATCGATATCAATCGATCATAACGTCGTGCGGTAACGATACCATCAGATTTGTTCCTTTTGATTTGAAAGTCGAGTGTTTTATAATTACAAACGATAGAGTTTTGTGTTTTTACAAAAAGTTGATCCTTATCAGTGATTTGTTATTTGTGAGCGAACCACAAATTAAGGTACTTAATTATAAATCTATCCGGCGGTCGCTCGAGGCGGTTCACACTCGCCTGAATGAGAAATCTTCGAAATTGTTTGAAGCGACTCAACGGAGCAGTCAGTACGATGCAAGCCTGGATAACATGCACATGGATAAGCAGATAAAGGTTGAAAAGAATTATGTAGTTTAAAATTAGTTATCTTGGGGATTTACAAAGAAGAGGGAACGATGCACAAAGCTATGCAAGGACCGTTCAGAATGCATTTGTACAGAAGATATGCATCAAGTTGCTTGCATGTGTTCTCTGAGCAATTCTCATGATAATGCGTGACATCCGAGGCATCATCGCCCTCGGGCTTTAGGTTCCTGAAGTCTGTTCTCAACAAGTCTCATGGAAAATAAAATACGACTAAATTACTATACCGTCTCATTTGTTAGCTACAGATGGTCTTTCAGTCCGCGAGACAGTTTTGGCGAAGAAAAAGCTTGAACATATGCAAAAATATATTGAAAAACTTCTATACAAATCATTATTTTATAGTTATTGAATTTGAGAAAAGTTGAAAAGGCTTCTAAAGATCAAATTGCCGCGAGACACTACTGAAGTCACGTTCAGTCTGTCTGCTCGCATACATTAAGTTTATGACTTGAAAATCAGAGCCCATCGCTTCTCCACAACAAGTACAACGATTGCATGTCGCTGATAAATACACTACTGGAAATTATAAACGTCCCGACAGATGCACTTTTGACATACAGGCGGACAAAGGGCCCGTTCGCACGCTCGCCACAAAACCACGTTTTTTGTAGAAGCCTCCGAACGGAATCTAAACGCGAATCACATTGTGGGATCCTGCCTTCTTATTTCAAATTTTAGTTTTTTTTTTCCCATTGGCTACTTGGAAATGTGGCCAATGTCTTACACTTAATTTTCTGAGAGAACGATTAAATTAAAATGAGGTTTTTTGACAAATTGACAGCAGTGAGAACAGTTTAGACTTGACTTGAGTCATTAGAGTTTACCGTTATAATGGTGTGTGTTGCGGTTTAGATATTTAGACTGTTACTACATTTAGAAATAACATAATACTTACATAAAGTGTAAATAGTAATAATTTTAGTTAACACTGAAGCGTAGCGCTACGAGCTACGTAGCTTTGCGTAGGCTTATTTAGAATTATGGGGTAGTTAAGTGTTTTTAGTGAAGTTTATCAAGGCTTTTCTATGAGGGTTGGCTTTGAAAACTCAAGAGATCACATACACGAGTCGAAAATTATCTCTAGGATTGATATCAGTTTACAACTTTGTATTGCATTGCCAAATCAGCTCAAAAAAATGCAGCTGACCTATATTACGCAGTCATTCTTATCGCTCATATTTAAGTTGAGTAAACTCCTTAACGAGATTTTTAATGGTTTAGCCAGTATTAGAGTTGTGTGCAGAGTATTATCCTCTTATCTCGTCCATCTGAGTTCTGTTACTGATAGCAAATTGGGTTGTAAGTACTTAGAATTTTCATAATTCTAGTAAACAGATAATCAATTTGGATTTTTGAGTATTACAAGCTAAACCGAAATTGAACATGAAAATTTTTCGCATGAGAATTTTGCCAATAAAATCAGACAATCATACCAGGTAAAAGAAGTAAGGTATTTATTTAATATTTTAAAAAAACTGGGCCTTTCTGACATATGACCGACTAAAACAGAATATTCAAGTAGATAATACTACATATATAGAGCAGGACAAGAAAGTGCAAAGAGTGACATAACCAAGGCTAAATATTCGCTCTCGACTGACGGACGGTCATAAATCGTTGAGGTAAAAACGAGCGTTATGCCACACCACTCCACGACCAAAATGGACGATTAAAATCAAAAATAAAACTACAACACGGCGTGCTTTTGTCTTACTCGTGTCTACAACAGGCTTTTATCTGTTGGATGCCGGTGCCCGTTCCTTATACTTGAAAAAAAAAAGTTCGAAGGAGCGATGGCGCGCGCAGGTAACTCGGCCATTTTGCTTCACGTTTTTATTGGTATTCTTTTCAATAATCCGCATGTTTTATGGCTTGTTAGGTAGTTTGTTACGATTCGAGGATACTAATTAAGTAACGGGAAACACCAGTAGCAGGAAATATTCATTATCAGAACGATTTTTGGGGCTCCGTGCCTCAGGGTGCTACGGAACGGCTTTTACTCTCGTTGGCCCATTTAAAAATAAATATTGAATAAATGTTACATGGTCAGAATACATTCTTCTAGTAGTTAGGAAAGGTCCACTGTGGCTTAATTATAAAATCGGACAGAAGGAACAGACT
Organism: Agrochola lychnidis; assembly: GCA_963680765.1. Lineage (NCBI taxonomy): Eukaryota > Metazoa > Arthropoda > Insecta > Lepidoptera > Noctuidae > Agrochola > Agrochola lychnidis. The sequence goes on from OY796848.1 coordinate 7,371,848, forward strand.
GATATGTTTGGAAACCTGCAAATAAATCTGAGTGAGTTACTCTGGTCGTCAATTATCGTCCAGACATTGGATTAGACACAGATCCAAATTAGGCAACTTTAGGCCTCAGAACAAATTCAAAACCAAGACATAGCGCTGTCAACAGTGACGTGAGGCCGGTTTCGTAAACATGTGTGCACTTAGTGAGGTGTAGTTTGATTGTAAATGTGTGCGTGTGAGCGTGTATGCACAGAGCAGGGGTGTAGTTTTGGCATGCTTCACTGTATTGTTCGCTATGTGGTTTTTATTTGGTCTATTATTTAGAGACTAAATTGAACTAAGCATGATTTCAAACAATAAAGCGAACGCTAAATTCTTTATATCACGTTGGCTTCAACTTTTTCTATGCGTTCGAAAGATAGCTATTACAAACTTTTCGTTAATGATATGTTCGGAGGTGGCGTGATAAACGGGTCTTCGTCCAACATACTATTAATGATTATAATCTAAGCTAATCATTAGGTACCAAAAATGCATCCTCGTAACAAACAGGAAACATAATATTTACCTACCGACATTTTTTATGTTAATTTAAAAGTCGCAATGTAAAAAATCTCATTTATTTTATTATACGCGTAATTCTCAATTTCCTGTGATTAAACACGATTATACTGTGATGAATAACTCATTAATATCGTTTTATTTTATTGTGACAAAGGTCTATTTGGCAAAAAGGAACTTATTAGGTACTTAAGGGGGATACGCTAAGGTAGCCAGTTGGCAAAGCAAATTTTTTCTTTTTTTTTAGTTTTTTGCAATTTGCAGGTCAGTGTCAGGTTGTATGTTGATCAAAATATGATTCGCGACCGGAACAAATATGTATTTACAGAATTTTGTATCATTAGAATTATCAATAAAACTCTCGAAGTAATTGACTTCAAATGTAATTTTATGAAATAGTAATTCAATAGAATGACCACATATAATAGTTATTTATGCAACTGTTGTATAATAAGGGGTATTAAAACACGATTGTGGGTTTATCACATGAGTGTTTTAATACCTAATTATAACAGTTGCATACAAGACTTTATCTACATGATATGAATTCTCTATAAAAGTTTCTGAAACCATTGGGTGTGTGTAATTCAAGATCAAGAATAAAGAAATTCCCACCAAATTCAGTACAACTGCACGTATGTAACGTCTCCTGCAGCAACACATCACACACACATGCGTGCAGCGGGGGCTGCTGTCCCCGTTTGAGTGTTGAAACGAGTTGCATAATGAAATTTTGTACAACATTATAACACTCATTTGGATGATGTGATGGTTACTATGACACTGGCTGTTATAATGTTGCCAATAAGCTAACTGTTTCAGAAACTTTTATAGAGATTTTATAGCGTGGGTGTAGATAAAAAAATATTTCAGGTAAGCCGGATTTTGGCACCCAGCTATGTTAAGTTTGGATGTCTGAATTTAGTATCTAATACTTTTAATTCTAACTTCGAAGTCTAAGTAAGTTATATTGATGACTATTAAATAAATAATAATCAAATGATTCGGAAAGCCTAACTAAGAAAGCATTCGGGTACTAACCCACTCTGATTTTCACTCTCATTAAAAATGTCTTAGATACTAAATTCAGACATCCAAATTTAACATACCTGAGTGCCAAAATCCGGCTTTCACCCGAAGTATGTAGGAGTCGGCTGTCAATACATTATTTATATGTATGCATATGGATTTTAATAGTTTGTGCACTTTTTGAAGGAATATTTAAGTATTTTCATTACAGAACTCTCACTCTGTTTAAAATAACATAGGAAAGATAGATAGTTGAAACCAGAATTTAGAAATAGAAATATTAATTTATTTATAAATCAAGTATATCTATAATTAAGTTCATATTCTTTCAATTCAAGATGGCGTCGATTGACTAAGCTAATATTTTCTGATTGATTATCGCATGAATGCGGATGTTGGCTCGTATTGAATGTACATTATTATATACAGATGTTCGCAAACTCGATTACATACAATTCTTCATTAACTTCCACGATTCCTTTTATGTACACTTGCAATGAAACATTTATATTCTTTGTACTAGCTTCTGTCCGCGACTTCGTTCGCGTCGAAGTCGTAAGACACCGAAATATACTAAAATAACAGCCACATTTTTATAAAAATAACTGCTTCGTTGGTCTTGTGGTCGCAAGCGCTACTGTTGAGCATCAGGTCCTGGGTTCGATTTCCGGGTCAGGCAAAGTGTTATTGGGTTTTCCATCTGGAATTTCTCAGTAACAGTCCGAAGTCTGGATTTGGTAATATATAGGCTCGCCCCCTATTACATGGGACCTAAACATAACTGGCGAAATCTATCCTGTAGAATTTGCGTAATGCTGGAACATACATGCAGACACATTATTATATTTTCGGCATTATTATATTTATAATCGATTCCAGACCTCGTAGCAATTACTTCTTTTTCAATAATTTTCAATGTACTGTTTTGACTTCGCTATGACTTTATTATACGTATAGATTATTAATTTAATGATGAACTAGGAAGATAGATTAGTGATCATAGTTCCTGGCTTAGAAAAGCAACATTTTGTCTTGGTTGCAGGGGGAGGTAGAAAAGATCCCTGCTGCCGGAATGCTAGCTAAAACTTGGTAGATGGAGAGAAGTAAGATAGACAGGAATCATGGTACGGAAGCTAGAAGACAGTGATGATGATGATGACGATGAAGATATACAAACAATATGAATGCCACAAAGTCGTGAACAAGTTCGACGTTAAACAGGGAATTATTGCGTTAAAACTCTGTGAATGATGATCATGGTGATAGTATTATTTACAATAGTAACCTTGCTGCAACCAAGGGTGTCGTTCCGTAGATGCTTGAAACAATAACATAAATATATGAGCATTTTTTAACAAGAACCACGTAGAACTAGACCAAGGCTGCCCAACCAATTTTGAAGGTGGGCCATAATTTTGCTTTACAGTTATGGTAGTACCTAGCTATTGAAATTAAACAAAAGTTTAAGTTACTCACAATTTGAATAATCTAAAAAAACACAGTGATACCTTTGAAGAGGTTTTTATGCCAACAATATCAATTTTTGGCGACAAAAAAAAACAAGTCAAAATATTTTAGACCTGGTTTGAAGTCCTGAAATCTGTTCTCAAAAGACTATCGCCAGCTGATAGCTTTTGGCGGGCAAGTTCAAATGTGTTGGCGGGCTACTTGGTGGCCCACGGGCATAGAATTGAGCAGCCTTGAACTAGACTGAAGATTATCAACTGGGAAGGTCTAGTTTCCAATATCTGGAACAGATACCGATTTTTTAGGGCAACGGACATCAACCCAAATAAGGGTTGGTGAATGTGGTGGTTTTATGTCCCTTTCAATTTAAGAATCATGTCTGAGCCTGGTTTAGTAAATTATGCTTACATTTAATCAATCTGACCGGGTTTAAAGTTATAAACATGAACATTCCGATTAGAGAAAGCCTTTGAATTCAGATTTTGCATTCTGAATTAAAAATCATCGTAAAATTACATCCTGTTGCAACAGGAGAAATTGATGTTGAAAAGTAAAATTGTAATTATACAACACTAATGAGAAAAAGTTAAAAAACAAAAAAGAGAAAAAACTAGAAAAATATTGGTATTCAGCTGTATCTGGTGAGACTTAGGTGGCCCAGTGGTATCGGCCCTGACTAACGAGTTTTAGGTCGTGGGTTTACCCAAGCAGGCGCTTTACTTTGTGTAAATAATTTCATCACCACTGCTCTCAAAACGGTGAAGGAAAACACCGTGAGGAAACCGGCATGTCATAGAAAATTCGAAGTGACATCTACCAACGCGCACTGGGCCCGCGTGGTAGATAACAGCCCACTCCCTCTCGTAGAGAGGAGGCATGTGTCTCAGCAGTGGGAAAATTATAAGCTGATTATGCGGAGAGACTGGAAGCCGATCCCAACACAGTTGGGAAAAGAAAGAGAAGATAGGAGACCGGAGCTGTTAAAGAGGAGAACAACTCTCGATATGTTGAAGCTTGATCTGCAAGTTCCTCATCAATTACTCTGCAGTTGAATCTTATTTCAGTCACTGTGTGTTTGTTTAGATCAAACTAAAAACAACTAAACATATTGTATAATGGAGGGTAGGTACAAATTGAAGAAGAGAGAGAGAAACATAGAAAAATAGGACATCAGAATTTAATAGTGAAATCAAGCAGACGGAAATGAAGATTGTTAAATTAGTTTAAAGTTATTCTAATTTCACTTACCGTTTTGGTTACAGAAGCAGCCAGGGACTGCTTGCGCAAAATGAGAAACAGGTACATGTTAGTATTGGTTAGTGTCAGAAATATATGTCACCGTAGAATTATAAACTTCGTTAGTATAAAATCGATCGGTATTATTTCCGTTAGATTGTCGAACTGTCGAAAAATTGTGAACTGCGACAAATCATTTACGATTTAACTCATTATTTTTCGATAGTTAATGTATCCATGAGAAACGAGCGTAGTGAGCGCTGCCGCTGCTACGCTCGCTCGGCTCGCGCGGTTGCTCACAGTTCTAACCTAACCTAACCCATTTCACCCAGTTCACAATTTTTCGACAGATTATGGTCTAACGGAAATAATACCGATAGATTATAACTAACGGTGCTCATAATCTTACAGTGATATATACATAAACATATGTAAGTTCTTGTTAGTTTAATCTATCCCATCAAAAACATAACATGTACAAAAATGCAAGTCTCGCAACGCAGTTCTTCTACCGTAGAAGATGTGACAGCTAATGTAAAACCAAGCCTGTTCATTTATTTAGTACCTACCTATTTGTCATCTTTATTTCTTTATTAGATATAATGACTTGGACATCGCACGGCAACATAATCATATATGAATAATCTAGTATTTTAAATAGTCCTAATTAAATAAAGCGCAGTGCTAATATTAGGTAGATTTTGTTGCATGTAGAATGTAGATTCTACAATTTTCATTGATCAAGAGGGTTTAGGCCGTCTTAGTCACTGAAAATTCAGGCTTCTAGCTTTATTCATAACCAAGTTAAAGGGGGTCGAAAATGTCCTGAATGGCTTCGAGAAAGGATGGTGCGGCTGTGCCTTTGTGTTTGTTTTGCTCAAACACAGGGCCCCTGATGATCATCGTTCCAGCTGAAAGCCTCCCCAAAGTGACTATTTCACATTTTTATATTTACGAATTTGTAGCTGTCACTTCCACCCTGGTATTTTTAGTCCCAGATTAGCCCAGAATCGGTCCAAAGTACAAATAGTGCAGTCAGGAATACAATTCACCCTCAATAAGGCTTTAAAGCCTGCAGAATTTATGGTAAGATTCCTTGGTCGTGCACATAGTGGTTAATGTCAGATTATTTTCACTGCTCGCTCCCTTCCATTGGGTAATCACTGTAAGTGCTGCTTCCAAGTTCTAGTGTGCTGCGTGACTCGATAGTGTGATATCGATATCGTAGTTTGTAATGATAATGACATTTAAGAACTACCGAATACTATCGATTCCATTTTTTGTGAGTTTTAAGTATATTTATACCAACCATATTGGCTCATATGGTTGATATCCATACCGTATGAGTTTTTTTATTAAACTTCTTTATTTGGGAATCCGTATGCCGACTTCATTAGTAAGTTGTACTTATGGGTATTTAGTCTGAACGGTTCAAACCGAATGGCCCCGACCGTAAACAAAAATCGTCTACGTTCCAAAGGACCGGTGATAACAATTTGTAAACACATTTAATGTCATAAACTACATCAAGTACATTCGGGTGCAAAAGTTAAAAAGTTGAATTTATTAAAAGTCTTATTTCTTAGATTCACAAAAACAATCAACAATAATATAAAGTGATTAAAAAAGTTGAATTTTGTAATTAAATAATTTTAAATAAAAATCGTAGGGTATCGAAAGAGGGTAGGGAGGCCTTTGCCCAGCAGTGGGACAATAACGGCTAAGAAAAAAAAAACAGCCTTATTTTATAGAAACAAATCAACAAAATATAATATTTATGTATTTTTACTGCCAACTGGTTATGAAGATGTATTCTGTTTATTTAGATGATTTGAAATAAGTAAATATTTAAATAGTTAAAATTCATGAAGTATGCGACTATCACAATGTCCCTTTAAATTAATTTTGAAATCATTTTATCACCGGTCCTTTGGAACGTAGACTATTTTTGTTAACAGTCGAATGGCCCGCTGTCCATTCGTTTTGGGCCATTCAGACTAAATACCCCAAGTATCTTATGGTTAATAGGCAAAATTAATAGTAATTTCACTTACCCTTATGGAAGTATTGTTGTCCTGTAGCTGCTTGCGCACAATAAGAAAAGGACACATGTTAGTATTGGCTATTAAAATTGCAAAAACATTACAAGTCATAGAAAAGGGGAAAGTACATCAAATGCATTAACACTGAGTTGTATCGATGAATAAAGTAAGGGAAGGGCCCATCACTAGGCATCATTCAAATTGAGATACATCAAAAGATTTTTGTCGGCATGATGTTGGTGCAGTTTTATGATGTACCTCGCGGCGCCGGCGCCGATTACCCATCGTGGTCCAATACTTGTGTTGGATTATTTACTATTATTAAACCACCCTTTTAATGTTGATGATAAAGTTAAGACCAGGCACTCCAAAGACAATTTCCACGCAAACTCCGCCCAAATTCACTCCACCACTCCACTATGTGCTAAACGCTGACACATCAGTAATAAAGTTGAATATCGCGTGCGCTCTTTGGTCGTGTTCAAGCACGGAACTAAATGTCGTAAGTCTCAATTAAATAAACGATTTATCTATCTATCTATCAATTCTTATTTCATTTATAACTAAAGTAATAATTGATCTAGAGTAAAAATATCTTATATTTGGATAATAAACTATATTTCCTTACTGTCAATAATTATTTTAGACATAAAAGCCGAGTAAACTTGTTTTTGTTTCAAATAATCTTTAAAAAAGACAAGATTTTCGAATAAAAATGGATCGAGCGAAAATGTTCCAATTACGTAACTGTCTTATATATGGAAATAAAAAGATCCAATAAATCATATATTAAAGTTCCATTTTGATTGTATGCGTGACTTTTTCAGAATATCAATGCAAATTAACATACAATTTACGGAGCCTCCTCTTTATGAAAAGCCGCGGTTATGCGGAAAAAATTGATCCATTTGGTCAAGGTTATAAAGATTGTTGCAGTCTTAAAAGCAGTAAAATTGTAGACGAAAACATTAGAAAACTAAAGATGTTGTTCATACTACAAATATATTTGACGAATGATGTACCTACATATCTACTATTAATAAATAATTATCTTGAGATGTTGACAATGGCACATAATATTTCCAAGGACTAGATGTTAACCACGAAACAGTGTTTACAGGTGACAAATATAGTGTTTTATGAAAAACATATTTTGTTTAATTTACAAACAGTACTTAGCAGCCACGATAACGTTGCATGAATTGACTTAGGAAACTATGTTCTCGTTTGAAAACAAAAGACAAAACTAAAAATACTTTTGGTGAAAAAAAACATTTTCATGAGCAAAATTATTTTTTCCGGCTGATAAATTTTTCAATTAATTTTTCAATAAGCATAACATAATTACTACAGAAAAGTTATGAGTAATAGTGTTCTTGGGTATCAATATCTGTATTCATAGCACTTATGCTTATATTCAGTTTTAAACCAAACTCGGTAAATATAAAACGTTGCTCCATGCGTAAACAGACATGTAGGAACGTCTACCAATTGCAAATACCCAACATTACTGGTATACATAAACTATAGAGAGGGGCATAATAAAGGTCTGCATGAGAAATGGTAGCAGGTAGGGGTCTCCGGCGGCGCTTCGTGAAGACGTTTGCACGCCTCGTCACGAGCGAGCCGCGAGCCGTAAGCCTGTCGTCCATCATCCTGATGTGAGGCACCAAATTAGGGCTCTAAAGCAACGAGTACTTTATCAGAAGACTCTGTAATTATGGCACTTTTGACTGGACCAGTAATAAGAACTGCAAATGTGACTAAAGTATGATTACTCATACTTTTGTGACCCGTTTGATGTAAAACAGACTATCACATCGAAGTTACGTTGACTTTTTCTTTCAATAATATCAGACATTTCTATTATTCAGTTCGAGCGAATAAATAGAGACGATGCTGGGGATTAGAATGTACACAAATCAATTTACTTTCTTATCAGCTAAAATCACGCGAATGCTCTTTGTTCCTCAATGTTCAAATAGTATTGTCATTTATTTTAGCTTCTAACAAGATTATTTAATATTTACATTAATTACAGATTGCAAATGTTAACAAGAATGATAAAACTTGACACCTTGTAGTAGAATATTTAAATAATTGAAACAACAGAGGCAAGTGTCAGTAACGTTAGCACCATGGTTCGGTTAACATTAACCTCTATTTCCAAACATCTAACTGAAGATGTTGTGGACAAAGTTTTCAAGTTAAAGACGAAAAGTGACGACAATGTCCAAAGTGTTGAAATTACAAGAGCGGCGCCCGCAGGGGAGGGCCTCATCAGCGCTGTGTATCGGATCCAAGTGACAGGCAAGAATCATACAGCCAAATTCATCGCTAAAGGACTAGTAAATGACCCTCTAATGCGAAAATCTCTTGATTGCCATACGTACTTTAAAAGAGAAGCTTTATTTTTCTCGACCATTTTACCCATCTTGTGCGAGATCCAGAAGACTTCGGGTGCAAAAGAGAGGATCCAGAACTACCTTCCAAAATGCTACGGATGCCATCTCGATGGTAAAGACGATTATATATTGATGGAAGACTTGGGTGAGAAGGAATGTTCGTCTATATCTGAACATATTACTTTAGACGAAAGGAATTTAACTCTAAAATCTTTGGCGCATTTCCACGCTGTGTCCTTAGCTCTGCGAATTAAAAAACCTGATACCTTTGCGAAGCTTGCGAATGGACTAAACGAAGTTTATTATAATGATAAGAATAGAAACTGGTATGCGAACTATCTCCAGGAAGCCATAAACATTGATAGAAAAGTGCTGGCAGAATTTGAAGATCCGGAAAGCGTTTATTATCAGAGATTTAACGCCGTAGTTAATGATGATATTTATGGACAATTGATACGCATCGTTAACAGTCGAGGTGATCACCCCGTGTTTAATCACGGAGATGCTTGGTGTCCCAACTTCCTGTGCTGCAAAGATAAATCCATCGCTATTGATTTTCAATTATTGAGATGTGCTTCTCCCGCGACCGATTTGGCTTACTTCATAATAATGTGTGGCAACCTTTGTCGTAATAAAGAAGAATTTCATAAGGCCGTCGTCGTTTACTACAACTCTATGGAGTATTATCTGACAGACATGGGAATCGATGCAAGTAAGGCTTTTTCATTTGACATGTTAAAAGAAGAGTTGAAGAAGTATGGTTCTTTTGGATTGCTAGCATCTGTCACATCATTTCCTCTCTTGGCCAACGAACGTTGCGACACCCTTCAGTCGTTTGAAATGAAGTACTCCGGCTTTGACCGCATACCGCTTGAGGAGCTTTGGCCGTTGACTCCCATTAAACAAGAAGAACACAAGATACGGCTCGTGAACGCTGTTCGTGTTGCTGTAGACGTTGGACTAATCTGAATTCAACAAATGTTAAAAGAAATAATAAAAAAGTTCGTTATTATCTCAGTGTTTCTTGTCTATCACGACTTGGCTACATCGCACTTAACGGAACAGTTAAACTTAAAATCATCTCTCAACCGCCAGCCTCGCAAACTGATTTGTGTAGAGATTCTTCACAAAAACACCTGTATCTATACAGATAAGCCTTTAGATGAGTCGGCAATACATTGGAATGTTCGGATTCGTGACCGCTAGACAGCCGAAAACTAATTATCGCGCGGTGTCGAAGTGTTCGGCTGTGTTCGGCTGCTCGGACGAGGCTCGTGTGTATCGAATAGACTCGCATACAACTTACATTCAAAACTGGCCTATTAAGATTGGTGATTTTTTTACTTTTCTATTGGTCTTTTCTTGTCTCGTTTCTGCCTATAGCCGGTACTTATTGCTACCTCGTGAATTAATACAGGACTTCAATTAAAATCCAGTGATAGCGATTGAAATCCAGTCTTGAATTAAACGATCGATGAAGCAAGTTCCTTTGTCACAGACACATGCACACGCAAATAGAAAGTGCTCTAAAGTGGCAATTATTTATTTTAGTGTCCTCTTGAGTAGGTTCTAGTTACAAGGTATTTTTTTGCTTTTTCGAACGATCTATCAGTAAAACAAGGATTCTCACTAAGTGTTTTAGCTTTGTGTGCAATAACAAATTAACATGGACAGCAATTTATGTTCCCATAAAACACGAGAAACGACCGAATATCAAATGCGAATCACATCGGATTCCTAAAACCGTGCAAATGCGTATAAAACTGAATAATTCCGTCGTACCTACATGCTGGTCAGAAATTTGTAGCAAATAGTTTAGCGACACTGAATGTAAATGTGACGATTTCGTTGTACTTTATACATATTAAAACTCAATACTCGTCTTTAAGAAAATTGTTTAAAGGCAAAGAGGAGTAGAATTTAAATATGCAAACATAAAGGTTGGTTTACATAGAAGGGTTCTTATAAAGTTGGCGAAGCTGACAGGTGATTGGCACGCAATGTGTTCAAATCACGCGTTCGGCTCTCGATCTCATTTTAATCGTTTCACGTGTTGCGTAGTTGTAACAGGGAACCGCCAATAAACTTGTCTTGTCGTTGTGATTCATATGGGAAGGAAATATACCGATGTGTGGAGTCCGAAGGCCAAATTAGTAATAGAACGCAGCGCGCCTGTAGTGTGTCGTTATGCTTAAAATTCTATCAAGATAGTAATATTAAGATAAACTGGACTTAATAAGTAGGTCTTAATATACTTTTTTATAAATATAGACTCAATCACCTTGCTGTAACTTTGATTTAAAATGGTATGACGTATTAATAGGCGGTTATCTGATTGAAATAAACAAGCATTATGACCGATTTGTTTTATTATTAAATGGACGCTCCATTTAGAACTTATGTCTATCTTCATTTGATTTTGTATCAAGGACGTGCTTGTAAGCACGTTATGTATAAAATGATTGTGTTTTTCAATTTTCTGAGAAATTCCGAAGGCGACGGCAGCGACTTATCGCCCCACCGCGATGACAGACCGCAGCGACACTACTGGTTTCTATGTATTTCTATTGAAACTGCTGATGGCAACAACGCTGCCTGCAGTTTACGATCTGCCGCCGCATTCGGAAGTGTACCGCCGCAACGGGCTGCAGCGCAACGCATTTTCATACAAAAACTGCAGTGTGGCCCACCTGTAGTGTGCGTTGGTTTATAGAAAATATACGAAAGTGACGAAGGAGGATTTTTGCGTTGTCACGTGGCGCGGCCGGCCCGTCTGCGCTAGCCTTAAGTGATAAGCGACGTTTTAGATAGAACAACGACACACACAATCTAGCGACATTGTAGTTTTTGTTTAGCACCAATAATCTATACTAATATTATAAAGAGGAAAGATTTGTATTTTTGTATGTAACGAAAAAACTAAAAAACTACTGGACCGATTTGAAAAAAAATTCAGCAATGGATAGCTACATTATTAGCGAGTAACATAGGCTATATTTTATCCCCGTACTCTCAAGGGAACGGGAACTACGCGGGTGAAACCGCGTGACGTCCGCTAGTTTATAATAAAATCCCAAAACCTATTAGACAAATGCCTACTGCTCTGTTTAAAATACATTTAAAAAAATATCTCATAGGCAAATGCTATTATACCATATCGGAATTTTTAAATGACCGCAATTAATTAAATAGATTCCTATAATTACGACATTTTTCACAATTTGTGCCTCAAATTTGTAAAAACTAATATTTTATTTTAATTTTTATATTTTTTTTCTCCTTTTTTAATTTAGCATTAGGATTAAGTTATTAATCTAATAGTTTGTTGTGTAGACTCATTTTTTTACTGGTTTATTTAAACCAAAAATATGTTGTTTTGTACGCCATAAATGGCAAAACATGCAAATCTACCTGTTATTTAAATACCTTGCACATATTATTTGATGTATACTCATGTTTTACAATAAATATTTTAATAGAACTATTCTATTCTATTGAGGTATTGGAATAGACCTGAAGATCCAATCGGTAAGCACAACATGACAGCTGGATAGACCGACAGCTGAACTGAATGCAGATAGAGGAAAACCAGTGCCTTATAAGTATTATTGACAAGCGGTTGACTGTATCATACTTCAATGACTTGGATTTCTCACAATTCGACTGCCAGGTTTGCTCAAGAGTCTGAAAGTTTGGAGCTGTTCCAGTCTGCTAATAACAACAAACTACAATGAACGAACTGCCTCCTAGTTTCCTTAGTCAAGGTTGCAAGTCCGACTGCTGTGATCCCGGGGTCTAATGTCCAGGTTGGGCAGTGTGATGGATTGTTCTGTCTGGAAATTGACTATAGCAGGCCACAGTTAGGAAGAGTGGTGTGCCCAGTAATTATATGGAAATAATGGTGCAGGTAAGCCACCAGACTACGATGGAGCAACAATAATCCTCGATTCGTAGATCGAGTTGAACAGCGTGTAAAGGCTTGCTCTCCTGCAGACAGGCGCGACGCGACTGTTGAACAAGTTCTATGAAAACAAAATGGAAAATTATTCTAACAGAATCGCATCGTACCGTCGCATCGCGCCCCTCTGCGACAGCCTTAAGATGCGACTAAATGCCAGTGACCTTGATGGTTAGCTTGCGTGTTCTGTACTGAGCTCACGCAACACGTCGTACGTCCATCCAGTAATAGGACTCGCCCATCAAAGAGCGCTGTCCCAAATTAGACGCATTATTAATTTATTATACATAATATAAAAGGTATTTTAATAAAACACGTATATTAAAAGATCAATAATTAAATTACCTTCTAATACGAGTATTATAAAGAGGAAAGATTTGTATTTTTGTATGTAACGAATAAACTACTGGACCGATTTGAAAAATTCTTTCAGCAATGGATAGCTACATTATCAGCGAGTATCCTAGGCTATATTTTATCCCCGTATTCCCACGGGAACAAACGGGACCTACGCGGGTGAAACCGCGTGACGTCCGCTAGTGTTTAAATATATTAATTGTGGTGAAGGTTTCAGTGAAAACATAATTAAAATATTCACAGATTAATGCTCTAATTTAACATATATTTTTTTCCAAATCATCACTACTCGTTTAGACGTGATCTTCAGTATAAAATCATTAAAAGTCGTTTATTTTCGTCTTCATTTGGGAGACCTATGTCTAACCGCGGACTGGACTTCTTTAAAGTCAAATAAAATTAGTTAGCAAAACTGCACTGATTTGTTGGGATTCTATATCTAATGACGCTGTAGCGGTTACACCGCCACATACGAACTACGCATCATAGACATGACGTCACACAAATCCTGCATCGCGCAGTTAGAGTTTACCGAGCGATCGACATACATACAAGATTTCAACTTCAAACCGATGGGCAGTTGCCCGCCAGACACAACACCTGTCTGGTCGGAGGATCCTCTCATTTCTATGGTGGATGAGTGAACTTTACACCCTATTCCTCATACCACTAAAACGCTGATGATGATGGTGGAACGCTCACGCCCAGCAGTGAAGGGTAATAAACTAATGCAGTTCTTAACAAAAGGGCCCAAAACATATTTACTAATACAATCACTGGTGGTAATGAACGGAACAAAATGTAAATTCTCTAAAAACAATACAGGTCAAATGTTAGGTGTCACACGAAATAAACTAACGTTGTATAGGTACGTAGCCGTAACGTTTAACCTCATTTTGAGTTTTGATCAGTGTTTGGCAGAACGTTGAACATACAAAAATGGTGGTATCGGTGGGGTCATCTGCTACTTACTCAGCCCTAATTTATTTGGCCCTGGCCCCTTGGATATTTTTTTTTAATGCAAGTTGAAATTAAGATTTAAGTATTTTTTACATCTTTCTGTAAGTTTGAGGACTCATAACTTTTTTTGTAGCTAACATCTGAATAAAGCAATAATTTAATAAGAAACTGCCAACATACCTAAAAGATAAAAAAAAAACAAAAATATTGCCTGTTTTACCCATTTTTAATAAAAATTACACTATAAAGTTAAGAAAGTGGTGAAACTAGAAAAAAGCATAAAAAAAAAATTTTTTTAAATATCCAGCGTGCCATGGCCAAATAAATTAGGGCTGAGTAAGTAGCAGATGACCCCACCTATCCACCATTTTCGTATGTTCAACGTTCTGCCAAACACCCTGTAATGCCCAGACATACTTATTATTTAATTTTGAAGTATTACCAAAATACTGATTTCATCAAACATTTTCTCTAACAATGTGTAATTCAAATGAAGTCCATCTTTGTATTCATATTTTTCATACTTTAATACGATAAATTCGAAAATAACTCTGTCTGTCTGTTTTGTATGTTGTTACCTTTTCACGCCTAAACCACTGAACTGATTTAGATAAAATTTGGCAAGATGGCATCCTGGGGAGGCTACTTTTGTCTCAAAAATAATCCTAAAGGGGATGAAAGTTTGTATGGGATATAAAAATCTAACAAATAAAGAGTTACTTTCAGGGTTTTTGTCAAATCATCCCCCAAAGGAGTGAAATAGGGGGATGATTTTAAATTCTACATGTAATACTGAATTTTTTGTATACCTACTTCTTTTCAAGAGATTTAAGGGATTGGAAATACAGTCATAGAGAGTCCGTATCTTGAAGTAACATTTCTTTATTTCGGTAAAGTTTCGGCATATTCGGTCAAAAATTATTACAATTTAAAGTAATAAAATAACCTTTCTAATATATATTACGTAGTCAATGGCGGGCAGCACTAGAGTATAAATATATTACAAATTAAAGTGATAATTTTTGAATGAATAATTAAAATTTTAAGTAAGACATTAAAATCATAAAAACTTGTTTATTTTATTTAAAAAAATAAAACGGGAAAATGTGAGTAGGACTCGCGCCCTGAGGGTTCCGTCTCAAAGCTGTGCTCGCTCGGCTGTCCGAATTTTCAATTCCGGATAGAAGGCCAAAGTTAACTTTTCAGTTGAAAAAGAACATTCAATTTGAATGAAATACAGACTAAATGTTGCTTCAAGATATGGCTTACTGCTAGATCGACCGGAAGTACCATTAATTAAGGCTTTAGTTTATTAAAGCGGCATAAAAGGCCGTATTATTTTATTGCGTTGAGTTGGAAGTTTGATTTTCTTTGCAGCTCCAAGGGACCATACATCTAAGTTTTTTGATATCTATTTCAACTTGATACCTCCACGCGGCTCCGAGAAAAAGTGTATTAACTTGACAGACAACGAAGTCATCCTGTAAGTTCTAATTTTTAATTTTGAGCTACGGAACCCTGTAAAAGATTATTTGAATTTATTATCTGCCTGTCACCTTTTCAAGCCATAACCTGGGTTAGGACATAGAATACTTTCGGTCCTGTGGGATAATTTCCAACCTTTACGCGGGCAAAACCGCGGGCAAAAGCTAGTTTATTCTAGCGGAATAACGGAAGGTCGAAAGGATTTAACAATGCATCGAATTAAAACTATAATTATAATAATCAACACACTCGTGTTACGATGTGAACCGTAAAAGCCGCAAACGATAATACGATATCAAAATAGTAGTACTTTAACGACCGTCAGTAACCAAGAAACATCAAAATAAAATTACGTGTTGGATACCTGCGTCGGCGCCGGAGCTGGTAATTTCTCGGCTCGACTTCATATCAACTTGGTTACGCAAAATTACTTAGCTACAGTGCTTCGGAATACCATCCAAAAATTCATGAGAATTATCCAAACCTAAAACTGGAAATAAATGTCAATTATTAATAATTTTACATGCCCCATTAAGAGTGACCATGCCGCGACATCCCAAAAGAGGGACAAATAAAAAACAAGAGTTCACATACGACGAGGCTCTTAAAATTGTCAGAGGGAACTTCTAAAAAGAGATAACGCTTTTAACATTAAAAAAAGTCGAGTCCATTTTGTAAACAGGTTGTAAACGATCTTGTAAGCGGTGTTCAACGGAAAAATGGTAGGACATCTTAAATGTTTCACTAAAACGTCGCATATTTGAATTACGCGTGATCGCTTTGATGTGGACGAGTTAAAAATATACAAAGGACATGTCCTAAAACGGTTTTTTATTATTCAATAATTCTAACCAGGATAAGTTAAATATATTTGGATAGACACCCCAAAAACTAGTGGTTCTAACTATATCATACATTTTTAAAGACCTCCAATTTTGAGAAAAATCATTTTTTATTTTAGTAAGAATTTACTCCTAAAACGAACGAACCTTTCTAATTATCTAGGATAATATAGTGAACACACCCCATAAAATAGTAAACTTGTAAAAATTGACACATGTTACTGTCATTACTGTCAATTCATTGACAGTAATGACAGTACTGTGTCAATTTATGTCATATTGACATATTCAAATAGTAAATTTGTTAAAATTGACACATGTTACTGTCATCACTGTCAATTGATTGACAGTAATGACTGTACCATGTGTCAATTTATATCATATTTGTCATAGTTGCCATCAACAAATAAAATGTTTGTACTTTAAATAGTTTATAATTTTTCTCTTAAATGGAGGGGTCTAAAAATATTATTTCAGTGGTTCCTAGTTCCATATTTTGTCGTTTTTATTTAGATGTAGTTTGATGCTGGTTAGATTTTTCTCGGAATAAAAAACCAACTTCCCTACAAAAAGCGGACATCTCCTTTATAATATACACATGCTTTAAGTGTGCGAAACAGGTATTTTAACGCATGTCCGGTGCTGAGGGCTCCTCGTAAATATCACGAACTTTTCGTAAAAAACCCATTAAGTTACAAAAATAAAACCTATACTTAATAATTAGCAGTGCACGATAAATAACATTAAAATGTCTTAGCACATAATTTATTTGCGTATATTGCAATAAAAACACTACCTACATTAACATTATGTGTATTTCATTGATACGGACACCTACACTGAGCCTAAACGTGAATCATTTGTGACCTAAACGCTAAACCAATAGTGTCTTTTTAATATTAATAACATAAGATGAACTTAGGGAAAATCGTAAATATATTTAAGAAATCGAATCCGATGACAGGTTAAAAAAATATGGATTTTGATTTTGTACAACCTTACATTATAAGAATACTGGTATTTTATCAAGATTTCTTACTGCAATAAATAATATGTAAATTATAATCAAATATCATTGAATGGCCGACTGTTCTGCCAATCTGTGCATTCCAAAGTTTCGTTGTGCGATTATTTATTGGAAGAGTTCATAGGGAAACGTTCGCGTTCACAAAGTTATGGACACATTTGACACTGTGTCAAATTGTGATAGTTTGTAGTACTAGAGCGATGGGGCCATGTCTACCTGTGCACGTAGTAGGAATACTATGCCTTTACGAGCCGACCGTGAAATCGGAGAGCGAAAGAACGTTGTAAATCAACTGGATGGTCGCTGCATTTTTTACTGTCCTGTGTGAAGGATAACCATGATTAGTTTACTATAAGAAATGGACTAGGTTCGGAACGTATTTATATTACAAACTAGTATAATTATTTAGTTTACAAATAAACTTTGTAGTTCCGAAAGAACAGGAAACTTAAGCATTAGGAGTTTTTTGCATTCATAATAATAAATTACATTAATAAGATTTTTTATAAGAATATTTAAAAATGTAAATATTATGCTTAAAAATGAAATAAAGAATTACATTAATATAAACAATATTATATTACCTATACAAATTGAAATACAACAGAAACACGGTAACAATAATTTGTGCTATAACTGTAAAAACAGGTCTATCTAAATTCTTACCAGTAACTATGATCTCAAATAATACCTCCAAGTGATTATTTTATTTCTTAATATGACTACGGTAATAATTTATCTCAGGTAAAAAATAAAGACGCATCATATCACTCAAGAAAGGGATTCCGAGGTATGATAAAGCTGTGGTCACATTAGTAAGGTCTCGAAGCTCTTAACGTTTATCTATAAGCGAGGCCACTCTTGTTTGTAATCTTTGTTGAAAAGTCGGGAACAAAACATTAGAGCCTTTTAGTTTATCGAACGCTTATGCTAACTAATGTATGAAGGAATGTGATTTGCTTTTAAAATGTCTAAGACAAAGACAAGTGTGCAAGGGAAAAAATACTTTAGGAAAAAAAATGCCGATAAAAACATGTTTCTTGTATGGGCACCCCCTTAAATTTTTAGTTTTATTATTTTTTATTATAACGGACAAATGTGCAAGGGAAAAAATACTTTAGTAAAAAAAATGCCGATAAAAACATGTTTCTTGTATGTGCACCCCCTTAAATTTTTTTTTTTTTGTTTTAACGGTTATTATTTTTTGTTATAACGGTACACACTCTGTGAAAAAGTGACATACCTATTACGATTCAGAAGATACAGAGCCCTATGACAGACGGACGGACGGACAGCGGAGTTTTAGTGATATGGTCACGTTTGACCCCTTGGGTACGGAATCCTAAAAATGCCGTAAATACATATAGACGTATGTTAATAAATCAGTTACAGACTCTTCAATTATTTGTATATGAACTAGCCTGAATAATGTGAACTTAAGGTAATATATGCATATTTCTCTTGGTGGTAAAATGATTGATGGCGGTTCCTTGAGCATATCGAAAATATTATGTTACGCGGGTCCAGAATTAAATATGATGCCTTCTTAAATGTTATATGATAAATATCTACTAAAAAAAGTTTTTAACTTTTGAAATAAAATCTCAAATTCCTGTTCCACAAAATGTCAATGGATAGTTATCTATTGACATTTTATGGAAGAGAAATTTAAGATTTAAGAAGAAATTTAATTTTACAGATTTTAGTTCCGTTGTTGTCCAGTTGGACAACGACGGAACTAAAATCTGTAAAATTAATTTCTATAGTGTGCATGTTTTCTATTCTCAGGTGTGACAATACGCATGAGCTGCAGATACGGGTTTTATGCGTCTCATTGTTTATTAGCATCGTGTTAATTCCCAAATACTTTTAACGGTAATCTTTTACATTATCTATAATCTATACTATTTTAATATATTATAATATAACATAACATCACGCCTTGTTTCCCCGAAGGGTTGGGCAGAGGTATTCCTGTAGCAGGTACACCCACATTTCGCCAGTTATGTTTAAGTCTTATGTAATAGGGGGCGAGCCTATTGCCATCAACCGGGCACAAATCCAGACTCCGAGCTGCTACTGAGAAATTTCAGATAGAAAAACCCAATAACACTTTACCCGATTATTATACATATTTTAATAAAGCTGAAGAGTTTGCATGTTTGTTTGTTTGAACGCGCTAATCTCTGAAACTACCAGTCGGATTTGAAAAAAATCTTTTTAGAGATAGCCCAATTCTTGACAGATGTTATAGGTTATATTTTACATCACGCTACGACCATTAGAAATCGAGAAAAAAAATACAGAAAGAACGATAAGGGAAAATGAAGTAATGCGATGCGATGCGGTGGGTCGGGGGCTGAAATTTAACGCGAATGAAGTCGCGGGTTGAACCTAGTATACCATAAAAGTCGAAAGAATTCTCGAAAAAAATGCCACAACCGGCATGGGCATTACATTTATCTAACCGTTAGTATAAAGTTTCAACTATTTCAGCTTTAGCTTTCAAGTGTTTTAAATATTTTGTTTAGATGGTATCTCCTCTACCTTCGAAGCATATCAGTGATATTCATCGGAAAACCTGATATTTTTATATAAAACGCGACGGCCGGGTTTTGACGCGAGATTGTGAAGATAAAACAAACGTATCTTGAACTTGTAACATGAGTTACAATATTTTGTGCTTAGTGGAGAATCCAGATATGTTGGTGCATTTAGCATAATCAGCCTATAATGTTCCCACTGCTGGGACACAGGCCTCCTCTCCGTGAGAGGGAGTGGGCCTCAATCCACAACGCAGGCCCAGTGCGGGTTGGTAGATGTCACATGTCTTCAAATTTTTGGGTTCTAGGACGGTTTCCTCACGATGTTTTCCTTCACCGTTTTGCGAGCAGTGGTGATGAAATAATTTACACAAAGTAAAGCGCCTGTCTGGGTTCGAACCTACGACCTACAACTTGTAAGTCACGGTCGGTACCAGTGGGCCACTGCTGCACCTGCTGTTCTAGCTTATTATGGTTATTCTAGCGGGGCTTATTGCAAGTGCAATAAGCCCTACCCCTATAAGTTAACTACCCTGCTGCCGTATATTAACAGAAAATGACGTATGTGGTCAGTTTCTGTGTTAAATCTTCTATCGACGAAGCTGAACCCAATAACATCGACATCTATCTGAGTGAACCGGCAGAATCAGCCACCTGAATGTCGCTTCAACTTACGATCCGTTCTTTAATTTGTCAGTTTTGATTTCTATACGACCTCATAACATTACGCAGAGGTACTAATCATTATACAGTGGGTGTCTATTAGACGTTGCCAGTTACCGATCGTTCTGCCCACGACCAATTGCCCAACATATTATAAAGTTATTGCCTATTATTGTTTGTTTTTGTTGCAGTAACATCTAACACTTATGAATTACACTCACTACGTCTTTAGCTGCCTACGTACGATTCTGGTTGATGTGATGGCTTACCTGTAAAAGGAAAAGTATGAATTAATTATGTGTTGTAAAAAGATTAAAATCATAAAAGGTTTATTTAGAAGCGAACCCACTGAATTTTAGCAGTCAAAGAGCTTTGGTTACGGTACTGGAAAGAGAAACATCCTGTGCAATAAAATTATTGTGTAATCTAATATGTAGTGTTGAGTGCAACCTCCTTGAACATATACATTGTTTGAATCTTGTTAGCCACTTTGACAGTCAACTTATGAAAGCTTGAAAAAATATAGTGAGGCTATCTATTATTGGTCCCAGTAAAGATTTATGTGCTGGAGTGAGTGTAGAGATTGGGCTAGCCTAAAGTTGACGAGAACCATGATACTGGTGTCCTTTCAACACCGTGTCACACGTCATAGATGTATGCTCACAACCTGTTATGAAAACATCCAGCACATAACACATAAAACTAAGAGCTATTTACACCGAAACAGTTCAAACAACTTCGTAAAAACACGTATAAAAAAATTCCAAAGTGCTGTATCTCTCCATAAAAATAATAGAAATCACACTCCATGCTTAAACTAAGAACGAAGTATTTTATTTTTTTAACGTTCATAACGTTAATCGACGTAACTACGCAAGTATTCCTCTGTCCATAGTCACGAGCACCAATTAATAAGATACGAATCCGTTGAGAGGCTCATTTAGGCCTTTGGGCACACGCATTAAGAAGCAGAACTTGTTCGACTGGTCGTTAAAATTCCCTCAGATTCGAACCGGGAGGCGGTGCCTACACGTTGTTTTACACTTTTGCCGCGAGTACTTGTTGGTACGCTGATTCGCTTCAGGCTGTGGCGGTGAATGTTGTTGCTTACCAAAAAGTTAATTTCAGATCAGTTTTATGTCAAGTTCGGCTTTTGAATATTGTTTCTGGTGTTATTGACATTTTTCGTTAAAATAAAGTTACAAAAACTAATTAAAAACGTTAACGGTTAAAAATATTCCACGAATAGCGAAGCGAAAGCAGCTATCCTTCGTGTTAATTGCGAAATAAAAAGTTTCTGAGGGGGTGTGTGGGTAGCCATATTTAAAACTATAGCCGATTTTATTTATAACCATAAACAGTTAAATTAAACCTTAACACCAAGAGATAAGGCTCTATTTGGTCGTCATTTAAGTTGCTAAGTGATATTTATAACTTGCCCACGTTTCTTTTCAACACTACGAGGCAACAGCAAGTGGGCGCAGCCTACATGAAACTTTAAAAAATAACAACAACTGAGTCTAGGCGCGAATTTGGCCCTGACGCAACATTCGAAATTTAAATAGTGCCACAGATGCAATAGGAACTATTCGAAAAAGTTTTTAAGGTGTAGGTCAAATCTTTAGACAGGTGTGCATTACAGAATAGAAAATTTGTTTAAAAGGGTAATTATTCTTCGAAACTCTTTGATAGACGTTTTATAATTATAATTAATTATGACTTTAATTAGGTATTTATTAAGTGTCTATCAATAGATACTTCTTTGCGTAGGCAGTTAATGTCAAAGACTTGCTTTTGTTTCAATATAATAGCCGTTATTAATGTTCGTAATTAACAAAAAATGCAGCGTACTTTAATTAAAAGTTCGTAACGTGTTTCTTGCGTAATCTTTGCTTAAAAAGCTATACAAGGACTCGATATCGATAACTTGTATAGCCAAACTTCCAAAAATTCTCAGTTCTGTGTCAATATGATATTTGCTTAAGTCGTTTGTGACCTCACAGTTTCCCGTGTCCTATTTAATAGCGGTGAGGTAGAGGCACCAATTATCGGCCGAACATAATTTTTATGTAGGTATCGGTATTCAATTTTATTCTTTGACTAGTTTTTTAGTCTTGTTGAGTTTTATTATTATCATTCATATACTTACTTAATTCTGTCTATTTAAATGTTGTTTAGAAAAACTACAAAACTGTTTGTTTTTCCATAGATGTTTACTTTAGTGAAAATAAGCACAGTATTTAGTTTCGGACTTAATAACTTGCAATGTTCAAATAATGCTTTTTTAACCATGATTTGACTCACCCTTTGTCAAAGTAAAAGCGTAAACAAGAAAGCTTTTTGTAGCTGTTCAAGGCTCGTAATTGATTTTTTGTTTATCCGAAACATTTAGCTGTCATCCGCGTCTATTCAGGCGCAGCATTCGATTTTTAAATTTAATTTCGAGCATAAGAACTATTTGGTATAGGTGGGTACAATTTTTATGAATTAATCTATCGTAGTACGAACTTAGACGAAGAAACCTTGCTGGCACCAAAAAAAAAAAACCCAGCTATTGTTTGTAATAAAAACTGTGGAGTTTCTGTACAAAATGACGGACCAATCAATGAACACGAAACAAATCTAAGTAGTTTTTTTTAGCCTGTGTTGTTTTCCGCTGCTCGGCAAAGGCCTCCCGTTTTTCCTTCCAAATCCCCTGTCTTGTGCGATCTCTGGCCGTGAGTGTCCTCCTTCAGGCGAACAGTGAGTGTCCTCTTTCAGGCGTCTAAGTACTTACCGACAATAAAAACATTCAATATTTTTATTACATGGAGGTTAAATGTCAGCTTTGCCTCAAAATAATATCGGCACAAGGTCATCTATCAGTGCGTATCTCCAAGGATACACACAAGGGTGCCTTTGTAAATAAATCGAGTATATTCGGGATATCACTAGGAAACATCAACGTTTATCGGGCCAAGGAGAATAAACATGAATTTATTTGCATTTTGATTACAAAATTATAATAATACTATCTTCTGTCCGTGACTTTGTCCGTGTGGATTTTGGGAGCTGGGAATCAGATTTTCTCATAGATACTTCAACACTCTGTTTTTCTCATTAATAAGGATTGATTTACGAGAAAAGGTTTTTATTAGAGATGGGTTGTAACAGGTTAAACACGATACCTGTTATAACTGCTACTGTTGCACAAAAATAACAGATCCAAATATCTGTTATTAAATAACAGCCTGTTATTTTTGTACAGACGATAAATACGTATTTAAATATCAATTGAATATCTTCTTTATTTCCAAAGGTTTAATTTTTTTATTATTTCATTGCAATTTTTCTTCTTTTGTGTGTGAGTGTGTATGTAAGTAACAGCCGTAGTAACAGTCTGTGTGGGATTGTTATAATGAATTAACAGTAACAGCCGCGGTAACAGGCTTTGAGGGTCTGTTATTTAGGTAACATATATGTTATAAATTGTTAGGAACAATTGTTATTTGTTATTTTTTAATATTTGTTATTTCTACCTGTTACGATAAATACGCCTCACTCCTAGTTTTTATTGGTCTCTTGATAATTTAAAGAATGCGTTTTCCTTCCCCGTTTTGACTGAAACATCGTGAGGAAACCAGCAAGTCTTCGAATCAAAATTTCGAGGACATGTTTGATGTGACATCTACTAACCCACACTGGGCCCGCGTGGTGGAATACAGTCCACTCCTTCTCATAGAGAGGAGGCCTGTGTCCCAGCAGACATTATAGGCTGATTTTGTTACCTATGCGTAGTTTTTGAGTCACGCATGGGTTTTATAGAACATCTCATCTCACCAACATCATCACCAGCGGTCGAGGCTGTGCGTTGCCGGTCTGTCACAAAGCAATTTTAGACAATGAAAATATTTTGCTTATAATTATCGGATAAACTGTGGGCCCAAATAGCATAGAACTGGTGCCTTGAGACAGGCGGGGTCGCGGCAGACCACGTAGGAGATGGCGGGACGAGCTGGATAGGTTCCGTCAAAACTGGAAGGAGGACGCGCGGGCTCGTGAAAGGTGGAAGGAGTGTAGGGAGGCCTTTTCCTAGGAGGGGGACAGCGTAGACTAAGAAAAAAAATATACATACAGGCTGGCAGGGACATCGACGCGAAAACTGTTACCATGGATTCAGTACCTACATGATTTTGAACGCCCCTGCATTGAAATTTTTAGTCGGTTATTTAAAAAAACAGCTGTTTCATAGAAAAGTGCAATACCTACGCAGTGAAAATGTATGAGACAGCAGATTTTTTTAAATAACCGACGAAAAATTTAAGGCAGTGGGGTTCAGAATCATTTACTGAATCCATGGTAACAGTTTTCGCGTCGATGTCCCTACCACCTTGTATATCGTTGGGGCAAAGTACGTTCAAAGTCTACGTTTTGGCATGATCGAATTACAATGAATGTTGTATTTACTTGACTTCTGCGAACCACATACATAAACATTAAAGAATAAGACTTGTATGTTAAATACAATAGCTCGCCTCATTGCTCTAAATGGACGTTTGAAACTCGGTTTGAAGTTAAACGAACACACGGCTACACATCAAGCTATTCCTTGCCAGTTTTTGCTGATCTCGCATTTCATAGGATTTCCGTACAATGCGAGATCAGCTTATACTGGATATGTATAACTTGATGTGTAGGCATGTGTACCGGGATTTCCAAGGCTGGTACATAGCAGACTGATGTTTTTTGTTTCATTCAGCTAGGTACTTTACTCATAAACCCGGCAATATTCAGATTTGTAATAGTTGATCAGCCAATGCAACTCAGTAACTAAATGTAGATCTATACCAATAAAAATGAAATGCTCGTCGTTAGTACGCGCATTACTTCAGAACGGCTGGACCGATCTGGCAATTTTTTGTTTAATACGAAAAGAAAAATTTGATAAGTCACCGTGAAAATTGGAAAAAATTTAAAGTGCATTTTCTATGGGACAGGATAACGTCCGTCGGGTCAGTTAGTAGAATAATATAAATTAATTGCTTTATTTTCAATAAAAACCTGAACTTTACTTCAATTTTTGAAGGTCCTGCTCCATAGGGCAATTTAGAATCAAGACAAAATCAAACTGGTTGCTAATTTAATTGTAAAATTTATTATTTTGTGTTTTATGACATTGATTTTACATTCTATGATTACTTCCTCACACACTGACTTATAGATTACAAAATTTTAGGAAAATCGTCTACTTTTACAATGTTTGTAAATATGTGAGCACCATGTATCTATCACATATTAAATTATCTGTCGTTGCTTCATTTTTAATTCTTTTTACCTATTGTGGTATAGTAATTTTATTCTAGGTGCATCGTTTTCACATATAAATTATTTAACTAATGTACGTACATATACAAACAATTGTAAAACATTTTAAAAGAGTAACGGTGGAGTTTCTTGCCCATTCTTCTCCATACGAAAACTACCTTTTGGAAGGGGCGACTAGAATCAATTTTATTATTTTGTTATTTTTGACGTTCAAAAGTGCCATACATGGGGCTATTTGAAATAAATGATTTGACTTTGATTTTGATTTATCCAAAATTGTCAGTTGCATCCAATACATTTAAAAACGAACTCTTCGACAACATATCGATAACATTAAACTTTAAATCAACAATACACATAACATGTTTCTTCTTATATTTTGGAGTCAAACCTTCATTTGTTGTTCATCTCGTAACGTGGCACGCGCCGCAGCCCACGTGATACTTTCTTTAGAAAATTTATAAACCAGACCCCCCTGACCCTTCTCGATAGGGATTATGTTTTGGAGTGGTACAATCTTCGAGATAGCGACGACTTAGAAATTAGAACTTTGTTGTTAAGTATACGGCCGATATAACTTGGTAGGTCTGAACACAGGCACTACGAACTTTAGCGCATGCTCTCTCACTCACACTCGCCTCATGTCACCAATTGGTTCCTAAAAAAATTTACTACGCAGCCTTCTGCGCTAAGTTCGGATCTGCCAAGTTATATCGGCACTTTATACTTTTTCTTTAAATAGCGCAAATACAGTTTTTATCTAACAATTCTTGCACATTATTTACCTACATCTTTTAATAAGGACGTACGACAGAAGGACGTAGTGTGCTATCGTTTCCACAAGACAAGTTCCACAAGACAGCACAAACTCAAGCTAGTGCAAAGCGAAGTGCAGCTACTAACAAGCCATATTTATTAACATAAGTTTTTGAATATAGTAAAAATATTATGTATGTTTTTGTTAAGGTATTCATGGGTCTGTGTCGCCTGAAATAAATGATATTATTATAATTATTGACATCATTAAGAAAATACTTATTTGGATTTTTATGTTTTACAAAGAATGATCTGAACATAAATGCTAACAGAACCTAAAACCGCTTCCGCCTATAACTTGGTATCTTGCCCTGCGCCTACGCAGGTCGAAAGTGTGCCCAACTGCCCAGCAACGTTACACTCAAAACTTTATACTTAGTTATACTCATTCACGCTCCATTGTGTGCCTCCCATCGTGGTCCATACATTTGACCCGTTGACACTTCAATACTACCGGATTTTGTTTGAATTTGGAATTAAAAATATGGCGGATTTCGGTATGATTTACAAAGTTTTTTATGGAGTGAATGAAATTCGGAGGTCCATAAGATAAAAGGAATTGTTTTATGGGCTTTCTTGCTGTCAGTCGATTAGACTGCACTGCTGGATATGACTCTTACTGAAGCTGCGTTATTCATCATAAAATTTGAAAAGATTATGAAGATTTAATCAATAATTAACTATTGTGAGAAACCTGATTTACACGGTGCGATTAAATTGCCTGTGACATATTAAGTATAAGTTCAAGCAAGAATAAAAGAAAAAAAAATTGAATTTCGCGGGATACAACTGTGGATTAATTTGCTTACCAATTACTGTCCCTGACAGTAATTGAGACTCTGTGAAGGCTGAGAAGAGGCCCCAAGTTTTTGTCCAAAAGGAACTTAGAACAACTTTGAGTAATCGCTTCCTTCCTAAGTAATTAATGACATCCCTTTCGCCATGACAGACATTTCCCCACAAACATGCTCCTGGGCTCTCCATATCTGTGTCTGGCATCTGTGTACTGTGAAATTTGATGAAGGCCAACAGGTTTCATAGGAGAAGTAGAATCAAAAAAGCTTCCTAGGCACTGATGATTGGTGTACCTAATTTTTAAAATATCATTGAACGGGTATAGGTACACAGATTTTCAAGTGAGGTACGTAAAGGTACCAAATAACTGCAATAAATTTAGGCAAATCTGAACAGTACACCCGCGATTCTGACGTACATAGACCACAGTCGTACAATTCTGCTTCATTTGCGATGGTTTCTTGTTAATCAAAGAAACCTCTTTTCTTCTATAATTAGTGTTTGTACTTTCTTGTGGGGTAGGATAGGTAAATCTATTTAATAGATTACTTGACATAAACCTGTGGTTCTGCTTGGCTTGATTTTATAACAATGGTGCCGATTCCCTTGTTCACAAACTAAACTAAATTTAAGTTCAGTGCATCTTTTTCTTTCTATTTCATTAAGAAAAGGACAGAAGATAAATTTTAGTTTAGTCATGTCAAATTAATCGGCGCTTGACGTAAATTGACGTAATTTTAGTAGGCAAGTTTTTAATCACGTCTAAACTTGTATGGAGTACCTAGTGACAGGCGCTGATTAATTTGACAGGACTTAACTAAAATTTATCTTGTGTCCTTTTCTTATTTAAATAGAAAGAAAAAGATGAACTGAACTTTAATTTAGTTTAGTTTGTGAACAAGGGAATCGGCACCAATATTTCCTTATTAAGCGAAAAAGAGATTTCGCGGTCCCTTGAACTCTCCCTTACCCGGGTTTGACTGTAATACTATATGGATTGTGTGTACTTGTATGTGTAGTCCGAAATAAATAATATATTTATCTAATCGTTTGCCGGTGGATCTGGCTAATGACATCCTCGTGATCCTAATTCCCGAAACCAGATTATATTATTAGGGCAAAGTAATTCTGTAAATAACTTGACAGAAAGCAGTCCGCCTACACAAGAGGCCCGGGCCTTCCGATCCACACCTGTTAAAATTATTGTATAACACTCATTAATGTGTCGTTTGGCAATCTAAAGACCGGATGTATCTTTATAGCCCGTAGAAGCAGCCTTTGACACAGTTGCATTATCAAACCATCGCCCCCGCTCGGTCAAAAAGCCTTTTAATATTGAATAAATACACCTACGGTCCACCGTTGCAATGTCATGTAACCAGACTAAGTCGAAAAGTCACATAGCATGAACGGATTCTGCTGGATTCGTACCTCTTGTATTCAGTAGGTTGATGGTGCAGTTGCCTAATACCATGTAGGTTGACGACGGTGTCGCTGGGCGATCATCGCGTCTAGTTTTCGTCTCGAGCTGACATGGTAATTTCGACTTTATTTTTAACCTGCTTTGGTCTGTTATGGATCAATACAGGTTGATGTACCGTTTTGATAATGGAATTACGTCGTCAGTTGCTCCACGGTGTCGCAATCGACGCGTGCCTTGCTGCTTGGAACTTACTATTGATGAACAACGTGGCTGAATTTTATGCCTAATCGTTTAAGAATTAAGGTTCTAATTTGATTGCTTTTTGTTCTTCACCAAGCGAATTGTATGCAAGTGTGGGGCAAAAGGCAAATTTGTTGGCACGTGGGAAGAACGCTGACGTCATTATAAGAAATGAGCACCATAAAACTACCTTTCGACTTAGCTTGATAAGAATGACTTGGTAATTTATTGTATAATTAGTAAGCATACCATTATGGCGTAGATTCGTATTAAAAATCCCTCACTAATGAGTCCGAGATAAAATAAATTAATTGGAATTACATCGTTCTTAGCCAACAGACTAGTCATTCTCATTAGGTTCCAATGTGTTGGAAATAGAATTGACGAATGTAAAGTTTACTTACTGTAATCTTGTTCCCTAATTTTCTTACTAAGGAAAAGGATGTACGCGTCGTCCTTGGTAATAAACCAGTATAAGCTGGTCTCTTATTCTATTGACACCACGTACTTCGCTAGGCTAGCTCAAGATCAGAGTTACCACGGACGCGATTGTATCAAAGTTGATCACCATACCAACTCCGGGTATAGCTTGTCCACTCTGAAATGATGTGCCCCACTAACGCATTTTCGCATTACCGTATGCCTAAAATTTAATAAGTATTTAATTTAATATTTGTCATTAAAAATTTACTCAAGCCTAGACTAGCAAGCAACGAAGATTTCTCTAAAACGAAAACATAAGAATATTTTAAGAGCTAACAAATTACAAAAATACTAGTAAAGTGCAGTGTACACAGAAACAAAAAACTATACAGTGCTTAAATAACATTAATGTACAAGACTGGTCGTGAAGGTAATCCACTTGACTTTTTGTCTCACTCACACGTGTGTGGGATGTATGTGGTTGTCGCTTTCTTGCGGCGGCGCAGCCTCCGCCGGGACCTTTTCTTGGAAGTCTCTGCGGTCCTTAGATAGATGCTTATCGGTTGTGTAGTAAGTTAGTTTTCTATGTAACTTCAACTTTATAACATTTAATTTCTCTTATACTGGAAAGTTATTTCTACATGTTAAAGACAATTAGTTTTCTAGAGCGACTTGTGGCTAAGTAATCATAGCGGCAAGGGTCGATCTATCAGGTTAAGCTACGCTTGCCGCCGTTGGTCCGTGGATGGATGGCTGACCATCTTTACATACCAAGACCCCTCCGTGCCTCGGAAAGTACGTTAAGCCATTAGTCGCGGCTGTCATTTGTAGATCTTTGACAGTTGTTACGGGTCGTCAGAAGCCCGAAAGTCTGACAACCAGTCTTATTAAGAGATATCGTAATAACCCAGTAACTATTTGTAGAGGTCCGATAGGCAGTCGCTCCATGTAAAATACTGGTATTCAGCTGCATCCGGTTAGGCTGGAAGCCGACCCCAACATGGTTGGGAAAAGGCTAGGCAGATGAAAGACAATTACTTTCTAAAATGAAGTTTTTCCTTACTTGGGAAAGATGAAAGAATAAAAAAGCAATGATTTGCCGATTGTAATTTAGTATCTGCCACTAAAGCATAAAAGTTTTGTAAAGCTAACTATCTTGGCTCCTGAGGACGAAGGACCTTAATAATCCCACCACCCATTTCTTTCAATACAAAAGATCCACATAAGCACCTACATCATGCAATGATGCATTAAAATGCAAATGTTTTTCTGTGATGTAAATACCATTCTATCGCCTTATGTGTTCCTCGCGAGTTGATTCGGCCACTCCATAGCAAATGCACCGTACTCTAAAGCAAACAGTCCGTAATGACCCAAAATATAAGTAATTTAATGTATAAATAACTATAGATAATGATAGCGGTCCGAGATAAGGTGTCGTTGACACTGATAACTAACTAGGTAAACTGATAAACGGTTAAATTTTAAAACACAAACACAAGTAGTTTAGCGAGCGGCCATTACTGTTTACTTGCATAAAAACATGACACGCCGGTGATAAAAAATAACGACGTAAAGAAAATTGGCGGGAAATCCCAATAACGCCAAATGTATTGAAATGTCAGAATGTACTAAGACAGCGTACCGTAAATTAAATAATGTGAGTACAAATACTAACCTTTTCAGGAATAACTCGTGTACCTACAGGATTTAGCTAGGGCCGTGTACGATAGGACTACATAATTATACAGGGTGGCAGGGACATCGATGTGAAAACTGTTACTATGGATTCAGTACATGATTCTGAATACCCCTGCGTTGAAATATTTCGTCGGTCATTGAAAAAAAAAATCTGCTGTTAAATACATTTTGACCGCGTAAGTATTGCATTTTTCTATGAAACAGCTGTTTATTTTTAAAAACCGACGAAAAATTTCAATGCAAGGGTGTTCAGAATCATGTACTGAATCCATGGTAACAGTTTTCGCGTCGATGTCCCTGTCACCCTGTATATTATATAATATATTTAATCTTACCTATATTCTCAACTGTATGAATCCTTGGGAGATCTAAGATAATCTTTCAGCTCAAATAGTACAGTACATAATTATGATATAAATTCTTAATTCTGGAAAATGGCCATGTAAAGTACAACAAATTGTAATCAAAAGTCGAGCAAATTTAAATAGTTTATTTGCTTCATTACGTATCCAAGGTATGAGCAATGAATTAGCACTTACTTAATCGATGCTAATCTGTCGATCGACCGTTGGCGGGCGATTATATCATAGAAACTACGAGTCAAATATTATTCAGAAACATCTACATCCTAATTGCGTAACACACTATCAATCACAATCTGAAGGATATTGCATTAGCAATATCCTTCGAATTTATTACAATTTTTTCGAATATATGAAGTTCGAAAAATTTGTCTGCTCAACAACGTAAGTAACTCAATTAATGTAGTTGAACTGTCAAAATGAAAGCCATTGCTATTATTAGTGTGTTACGCAATTACCCCACTAGTTAGCTATTCTTGGGATAATTATGATGAAGAGCAAACAAATTTAATGTTCGAGGGCTTCCCAACCTGGGGTCCACCGACTTCTGAGGGTCTGAGGATATGTCCCTGGAGGATCCCACCATCTGGAGATTCGCGGGTCATTCGTATTAAAATAATTTTACAAAAAAAATCAGTTATGAGAAATCCCTACATCGTTTAAGGAAAGCCCCTTTCTTGGACTTGATTATAATCGCCAACTGTTTAAGCGATATCAATCGAGATGCCTTCGACGGATAGGGAAAATTGGAGGAGGCGGAAGGAATTTCGAGAAAGTGAACGATCGTCATTTTTCAACAACCATTATCGAGACACAGATATGGTGTATTAATTAAATTAGAAATATGCGTAACGAACCTAATCGCATAATGTGGACAGATACATATAAGGAAAGAGGTGGAACCAGAGAAAAGATGGATGAAAATTTGTGGAAGATGGTATGGCTAGGAACGAAGTGAAACAAGCCGAAGTAAGCACAAAGATGATGAAAGGGATGTGCCATGGGAAGAAAAGGACATACTGCGCCAACTCCAAAATTCTTACAACTGGGGTATGGGTTTGAGATTGATGATGATCATATTATTAATAAAAATAAAAATATAGGAATTCTGATTGGTCCTTGGATCTTACCTATAAATATAGTTACAATAATTGGAATCCTAACTAAACTATACATGCGAAAGTGAGTTTGTTTGTTAGACTTTCATGCTACAACGGCTGAACGGATTTGGAGGAAATTTGGCACATGGGTAGACCATGATTTGGAAAAGGACATAGAATACCTTTTATCCCGAAATTCCTACGGGATCGAGATTAATGCAGGTGAAACCGTGGGACGCAGCTAGTATTATCATAAAACACAAATAATACGGTTTCGTTTTCTACACTTGGCAAAGGCTGTTCTGACTAGCTCAGTATTACACATAATATTGAACGTAATGAATACACCTAGAATTCTAGTCATACCCATATAGGAATGTTTTGTTCTACGTAATGTGATAATATGCCGCATTCCTAAAGATAGTAACGGAATCGAGAAAAGTGTTTGATCCATAACTTGTGAGACTAATGGTCCGTATTACAGAACCTCACTCAAGACTCAGGCATTACTTAAAACTAGCTTCAACCAATCAAAAGGCTTTAAACGAGTTTTAAGTAATGCTTCAGTTTTGAGTGAGGTTCGGGCCTTAGAGTTGGATGCAGCGGTGCTGTGCATGTTGGGTTCAGTGCAGCATCTTTTTCTACCACACACTCTCTAAGGTTTCATCTCAGTTATATTTACACATAATCCATCCATCGTTTCTTTGATCTTCTCTCCTCACGACATATTCCTCATTACTTTGCGTCACTTGCCCGAAGCTGAATGAAAAATATAAGTTGGCTACCAATTCTCTCCACATGTAGAAATAATAGGTATCTAGAACTCACAACTGAGAAACTTTCATCATAATTTGTGTAGGACTACACCATGTAACACCATCGTCGCCATACATGGTCAATTAGGCCAACACATTTGCAACACAAATTTTGCGTGCGGCAAATTGCAGACTTTTTTAATAAAACCCGTTCGAATTAGGCCCGTGCCAAAATGTTCAGGGCACCTATCATTATCCGCATTATAACTGATCCTACATGCTTTTGATTCATGTTTATATGAATTCTTAGCTTGAGGCGTCTCTTTCCTATTCTGTCTTACATGTTTGTGATTCCAAACATTTTGTCTGCATACCTACTTATAATTTTCTGGGAACATTTTATGTCTTAGAGTACAAGGATATTAGCTGTGGACAAAATCAATGTGTATGTGTATATAGACATTTTTTGTCACGCTAATGAAGTATTTACGAGCAAAAAAGTATGAGACCACATTTAAAAGGTAGGTTCATTAAAAATATTGCCAAAACATCCTCTGCAGGAAATCGGGCCAAAAAATCAAGTTAATATACAATTCATATGACATTTTAAAAAGCTGCGCACCATAGTATTTTTTATTAATTTGTACGGCGTGTTAATTAATACACATCGAATGATTTAGCGGTAACATTAATGTGGTAGAAAAACTGGACGGAAAAAATTTGTCTACTTGCGGAAAACTAAATGACTTTTCTAGTTCCTAAACGAAGTAACAGGTCCTAATATAGAGGCTCTGTATAGAACGGGTTCTGGACCATCCGATGCTTAGAACGTGTAAAATTGTTTTAACACGACGCCGTCGAGTTTTCTCCGATACCGCGAAGTGATTAGGCGCTGGTATTTCTATGAAACGTGCAACAGGCGCGGGCGCATGCGATGCTCAGATGACACTGCTCATAGCTTTCGTATGTAAAATAGACGGTTCGAGTCTGTTTTCCGAGACCGTTTTGATGGTGGTTTTAGAACTATTCAATATTCATGTACTTGCGACACGCTATGGAGGAATATTAAACATGACAACCTCTTTGGAACCGTAGGTAGATGATGCTGCATTCATCGAAAATGGTTGGATGTTCCTTATTTTACTTTAATGAGAATATAATCATAGTTTCATCATGACGCATAATATGAGGTCTGGCCAAAACCGTGTGCAAATGAGCGTAGAATAGATTCTATGATTTGCAGTACTCTGGTTGCCGATCTATCGACCATAAGTAGGTACGGAGAGAAGAGTCGTAAGTCGAAGTCAAGTCGTAAGAACTCGAGAAGTGAGGATGATTAGAAGCAGCATATCTAGCAAGGCTGTTCTGTTCTGTGATAGCAGCTTACATAGACGACTCATAGAGTCGTAGCATAGATCAAAATACTTTATTTTGTATCTTGATTGGTTCAGTAGAATTCAATTACTTATGGGCTCAGTATTACAATCCAATATACTTCCACAACCCTTCTTAATATTTTCAGAATCTGTTTTAAAACTGATATTTTCATCATACATTTGAAGTGAGACGGACGTATTTTGTTTTTATGCAGTATTGCACATCAGTGTAATTTGCTTATTGTGCAGTATGTGATTAACTGTTGTAGAACGTAGTACCGACTACCGCCCATTTGTCACTATAAAGCCAGTATTTTATTCTGTTCATCTTCCTAAGGTTTTTTGGAATAGGTTAGGCTTCTGGCTATAGGGACTTTGTTAGATAGCATTAACTTTCCATTACATACAGGTGCAGTGGTGGCCCAGTGGTAACGGCCGCGACTTACGAGTTGTTGGTCGTAGGTTCGAACCCAGACAGGCGCTTTACTTTGTGTAAATTATTTCATCACCACTGCTCTCAAAACGGTGAAGGAAAATATCGTGAGGAAACCGGCATGTCCTAGAACCGAAAATTCGAAGACATGTGACATTTACCAACCCGCACTGGGCCCGCGTGGTGGATTACGGCCCACTCCCTCTCACAGAGAGGAGGCCTGTGTCCCAGCAGTGGAAACAATTTATAGGCTGATGATGATGATGATGATGACATACAGGTGAGATGATGATGATGATGACATATATGATAAGTGCCACCATCTTGAATGAATGAATGAAATGCACCGATCCCAGCGTGGTTTAACCAGACTCGATAAATCGAATGAACCCCAAGATTTGCTCTAGCCCCTGGAGCCTCGATGTTGCATGGGGCTACAGAGGCCATTGCATATGAAGGAGTAGACCGGGTGGCACGGTAATGGTAAGGAAGAACGTGTCCTTAGGATATGGAAGGATTTGCGAGCCATACTGGACATGCATCCTTGAGTAGTATATGATAAGTGCCATCTTGGTATAATATTCGCGATAATATTTCAGTTCGGGTTTTTGGTGGACAATTGGCTCGCCCCCTATTACCTGGGACTTAAACATCACTGGCGAAATGTGGGTGTGCTACACCTCTGTCTAACCTTTCGGTGATTACAGGATTATTGTTATATGTATTTCGGTTTCTTTGGTAGTCAGAACTTTTTGGGAATAGGTATCTGTATGCAAAAAGACTTTTGTAACAAGAATCACAAATCTTGATACAAAACTCGCGAGAGCAGTCACAGGTGTACCTACGTGCTAGGAAGATTATCATTCTTGATCACTTATGTATGGGCAATTGGGGAAACACCATAAATCAATATTTAAAATAAATTACATCATCTTTGCCTGCTGCCAAGAGTCTCCCGAAACGTAGACCCCATGCTTCCTGATGATCACAGCGGTGGTGCCAGGGTACTGTTGCAGGGCTTCTCCGAGATAGCCTGCGAGGTCTTTCTCGAAAGGAGTGTTTTCTATGATCGGTACGACCATAGAGATAGATAAGACCATAGAGATGTTAATACCCAAAAAATTTAATAACGGAAACGAAGGAGATTCGTTTACCAGATACTGTCTGACACTGATTATGACTTGATACATATAAATGACAGGTGTTAGTTAAGAACCAGTTAGGCTAATCAGCGCTATTAATATCATATTAGTTTGTGTATAGAGGAATGTTTTGCGTAACTACCTAATGACTTATACATGGAGTAATTGCAATACAGAGTGATGTTGTTGCTTTAACGCACGATGTTTAGGTCGATGCTACTTAAGATTTTATGAAAAGCTAACTAAATTTTCCTAATAATCTACATATTAGGAAAATTTTGCTACCACAATCTTGAAATAAAACGACTCCTTTACCTTAGTATTCGACTGCCTCGTTAGTCTAGTGGTCGCAAGCGCTACTGCTGAGCATGAGGTCGATTCCCGGGTCGGGCAAAGTGTTATTGGGTTTTTCTATCTGAAATTTCTCAGTAGCAGCTCGGAGTCTGGATTTGTGCCCGGTTGATGGCAATAGGCTCGCCTCCTATTACATGGGACTTAAACATAACTGGCGAAATGTGGGTGCTACAGGGACACCTCTGCCCAACCCTTCGGGGAAACAAGGCGTGATGTTATGTTATGTGTATTTACTAAGGTTCATAAATTACTTGACAGGATGAAAATTAAGAAGACATTTTGATTTAGTAGTTACTTTGTAAAAGTTGTTAGTTTATTTCGAGATTTTTTAAGACTTACTCGATACGCCTAATCACGTCGTTAAAGGCAAAATTAAAATACAAACGTGTTTATATTACGGACATTTTACCCACAATAATGTATCGAATCCCCGTTTCAACCAATCATTCCCTTTTACGACTGTATTCCAAGAATAGATATACCGCACATAGGTAGGCATAAACATCGATTTCAATATTTAACTGATAAAATCATCGTTTTTTTTGTATACACAGTACCTAACGTTTGGTTTATGTTTATTTCTCGGTTCTGTTTGCAATACAAGCATGGACGGGAGCAGTGTTTGTTCATTGATAAGAGATGGACTTAAACGTAGCTTATCTATCCCTTATCGGTATAAGACCGATCACCGCGAGTTATCGTGAATAACATATTTTAAGTAGATTCTAATAATTTAGGCGCTTGATAAAGGCGCCAGTCTAAAAAGCTCGCATACCACTACAGGCGAAATCTTAACGGGTTCTAAGTTCAGATATAAAAAAATAACATTATTTTTCCTCATTCTGGCTCATTTCTTATGAACATATAATAAAGATATAATCAACAATAAAAATCTTTTACGATCATTTGACTAATAATAAATTCTCCGAAGCAATAAACAGGAGAGATTTATATTTTCTGAAATGTAATAAGTATCAAATGTTTTATAATTATTTAATTTTTACACGTTTTAAGTTTAAATATGTTTTATTTTTACGAATCATAAATAAGTAAGAAATTATTGCAAAATCTAAATTCAACAACGCAACATTAGCAATAGTTTAGACACGTTTAGAATTAATTACCTGCCTAACAAAACGTAAAGTGCAAAAAAAAAATGGCGGACTTCGGCATGGCGCCAAAACGTGAAAAACAATTGACATGCAAAAGAGGACGAAAAATCCTCGTTTCTATTCAAAATCGACGAGTTACAAGAAACAAATGAACAGCTCTAAATACCCGATACGGAATGCGTCACTTGTTGTCTGAACTGTTGTCAAGCGAAATATTATATCATTTGCTACGTGACGGGCATAAGACGCCGAGGTCCTGCATATTTGCATAGGCTAAGTGATACTTGAATATTTATACTCGTGTATAAATGTCGGGTAGGTACGCGGAACACCGCTTCGCGACCACTTGATTTACATAAATATAGTTTTATAAATCTAAATTTCTTGTTATCGGTAACCAGTACGTTGGTTCGAATGGTAACCTCCTGTATTTTAGATTCAGATTTAGGTATGTTTTTGTTTAATAAGTTGTACCTAATAATAATGTATATTATAAATATAGAAATCAAGTATCTTGACTGAGCACACGAGGTTGGCGACACGAGGGTCGTGGACTCTGCAATTATTCTACCAATAATCGTTACGGTTAATGGCATTAGGCCACTAACCGTAACGATTATCGGTGATCGGCGGAGAGCCTCGACCAACACCTCAGAGGGTCTCATTGCGCGGCTGGGTCAAGGGCCTGATTCAGAAAGCAGTACTCCTGGACACGCCACGCATAGTGAGGAGGTTCCTCTCTCTAGAGCCTTGACCACCGGCACCTTGGTCCCTGTTCCTGATGCCGATGGGCTATTTTTTATTTAAATGTTTTGTGTTTATTATAAACATATTTAAAAAATGTAAACGATTTGTATATTAATGAAGTAAATGTTTCTTTCTTTCTTCGAGATTATAATTTGTTTAGTAGGTGGAAATACAAATGCTTTTTTAATTCAAATAATACTTTCATGTCAACAAAATACTAAAGTAACAAATAGCTGTTATTTATGTTTAACATTTACATCATCCATACTCTGGTCCCTTTCATACCGAATTGGCGTCTTATTGGTTAAATTATACAGTCTGATTTCCCTTGGCTGTTACAGTTTTAGTCTACGAAGGTGGTAGCCTACAGCGGGCCGAGTTTATGACGGATATACACAATAACACACAGGAAGTTCACGGTCGTACAAGCCCTGCTATGAAAACCTGTTGGATGTTTCACTTTCTATCCTTCGCTGTTGGAGGCTATTGAATCAAAAGAAATGGTCAACAAATAGGTTATATCGTATCGTTAAAAGGTTCTTTTGGCGCGTGGACAAAATTGGAACTAACGCCGCCATTTTGTTTTTCAATACATTTCACAAAACGATTGCACAAAAATGTTAACCAACAGCGCCCCCCACTCAACGTCATTCGAGCGCCAAAAGATCCTTGTAGCAGTTTATGTAGATTCGGAAAATGTTCGCTGCGATTTTTTTTCCGGTATGATATAGTGATTATATGTCATTGGTCAGATGGATCAGAAAACTATTCTTACTCTTGTCGTTTTGTTGCAACTTGAAAACCTATCTCTTATATGAAATTTTCAGGAAAAATTGTATGTAACCTGCATAATTGATATTATTTTATATTTTGCAATGAACCAACAACATAATAGTTATAGCCTGTTGTCAGATTCACACTTACAATGTCATAAACTTTGGGGAATGCAATCTCGAGTCGAGATTGGCAACTCGAGATCTAGCCCAACAATCAGACGAGATTTCGTTTTCGAAATTTTCGAGATCGAGATTTCGCCTACTTTTTAAAATACTTAATGCATTTTTGAATAAATTTAAACTAACTCCTCCTTTTTTGAAAGGTCGAGATCTCGCGACATTCGAGGTCTCGCGAGATCGAGATTGCTTTCTCAAGTCATAAGGGCTCCTTATAACCTTTTGTTTTATTATAATAGGTAAGATTCGAGATTTCTTTAAGAAACCAACATTGTCTAGGTTTCCAAAAACATTCCTTCGGCAGTTTCCGAACCTAATCCTATATCTGCTCGAAATATCGACGCATCGACCACAATAAAGGCTGTATATCAAAATTTAAAAAAAGAACGAGTAAGCAAGACGTCAGATAGACGCGATATCTTCGGTCGTGGCCGAGCGTCGTCGTGCAGTCCGTATCGGCACATCTCGCTCTCTCGCCGCTCACGACTCAAAACAAAACTAAACAGAGCATTCTGGAGATTAGAGACCACATCGACTCAATCTTGAAACGATGCTTGACTTGCCGACTGACGGTGACAGAGGTTTGATCAGCTCTTGAAGTTATGAGACTTGTGAATCGGTTAATGAACTAATAAACAAAATATATTTGAATAATGTAGGTACATCAAAATCTGGTTAGGAGCAGACTCCGACTGATACCGAAGTAAGGAATCTATCACATCATTGCCATGCTACCAAATTTTACCATAATGAGTAAAAGAGCTGTTAGCCAGATGATTTTAGAATGAAGAGCTTGAACGTTGCAAAGGCACATTCAGTCTATTTTGTTAAGTAACTAGTACTTGTAGAAAGGCCTACACTGTCCTCTCGCACCTATTATCACAGCTATTTGTAAATATTGTAAAAGTCAATTTATTTTCAAAAGAGTAACCGTGGAGTTTCTTGCTGGCTCTTCTTCATAGGAACCGATTGGAACCGTGCACCTAGCTTCTGGCATTTCATAAGTGCCCATGTAGGTTTAGGTGAAATAAAATATTTTGATTTTAATTTTGATAATATAATGTAGAAAATAGTTTGTCTAGGTACTAAGGAGGAGACGATATGACTAGCTTAAAATCTAGGTTACTAAGTGGTATTTTCCAGTGAGACCCAAACTAGACATTTAGACTGTATCTTCGGGCTGGCTGTCTGTATAAAATATATAACAGATTACTAGTGTGAACTTTACCACCTGAAACACATTGAATTCATCATCTTACTTATATTATATTATTTATATCTTATATATAAAATTCTCGTGTCACAATGTTAGTTACCTTACTCCTCCGAAACGGCTTTACTGATTTTTACCAAATTTTATATGCATATTCAGTAGGTCTGAGAATCGGCTACTATCTATTTTTCATACCCTAAGTGATAAGGGTTGTCCACCCCAAACAAATAATTGGCAAAACAACGTTTGCCGGGGTCAGCTAGTAATATTATAAACGCGAAAGTTTGTGGGGATGGATGGATGGATGGATATTTGTTACTCTTTCACGCAAAAACTACTGAATGGATGGAAAATTTAGCACACAGTTTATAACTTAGTTAGTTAGTATAGTTTTAATTTAATACTGTTTCTCAATGCAAGAAAAGAAAGGTATAAAACCTTTCTTTTCTTGCACTAAGATAAATTTTCTTGCTGCTCTAAATTCTCAACGATTTGTTCAACTTTCCTCCTAAGTTTGGGTGTCATGATATGTGGATGGAGTGAACTTTCCATATCCCGTCTACATAGGCGACTCGTAAGTCGTAACCCCCACACTGGTGACCCTTCTATGCGTAGGATGATAAGTAGGTGATGCACTCTATAATGCTATTCCGCCACAATGTAGGAAGTTAACGGAAACATATTACTTTGTATTTTTACCTTTGGGTATTTCTGGATCTGTTGTTGCATTAAATTTGTGGACCCAGCAATTCCATATTCATGATGCCAAGTGGAGGAGACTTAGGAAAAATTATGGATTTTAACTACAAGCTACAATTTGGTAAAAGCAGAAACATATCTGTTTTAAGATTAGGAATGATTTTAAATCGCATCGTGATTTTGAATTTCATCAAGAAATCCTTGTATCATGCACCTGCATTCAACCCGTCCTGTGCCCAGCTCATTACTTGTTCAATTAGGTAACATACTCTAAAAAGCCTCATCTTTGTTTCTCATATACGAGTGAAATTCCTTAGTCGTTTGACGTGAGCGTGTTGGGTTAGTTAGTCGACGCACGCGCCGCTTGCCATTATAGTGTTACTTTTGCTCGTATTCCAACTATCGACACAAACAACTTTGTGTTTCGAAATTTTCCTACATTCCTCTTATGTGCTGACACTGTAAATTCTTGTGTGTCTATTAAGAAGCTGGCCTTGGTTGTTTGTTAGAAGTTTTCATAGTGAGTTTAACAAATACCGTGTAACACAATTTTTGTTAGAGAAACGATACTTTAACTTTATGAACACGTTTGATGGTGTTGGTAATAACTAGCTGCGCCTCTCGGTTTCACCCACGTGACTCTCGATCCCGTGGGAATATCGGGATAAAAAGTATCCTATGTAC
Source organism: Agrochola lychnidis (assembly GCA_963680765.1). NCBI lineage: Eukaryota > Metazoa > Arthropoda > Insecta > Lepidoptera > Noctuidae > Agrochola > Agrochola lychnidis. The sequence continues at coordinate 7,414,034 of OY796848.1, forward strand.
CAATTCAAGTCATGGTCTACCCATGTGCCAAATTCCAACCAAATCTGTTCAGCCGTTTCAGCGTGATAGCGTAACAAACAAACAAACTCACTTTCGCATTTATAATTTTAGTTAGGATTCCCAAAGAAGCCAACACCACCAACATTATTTCTAATCTTTTTAATAACAGTGGGTTACTATCTTACACATTAAAGATCATGAAGATATGTAATAAAAAAACGAAATTTTATCAACCCGAAAAGGAGTAGAGTTATTGGTGATCAATATAAAATCAATCTGCCTAGCCTTTTCCCAACTATGTTGGGGTCAGCTTCCAGTCTACCCGGATACAGTTGAATACCAGTATTTTACATGGAGCGACTGCCTATCTGACCTCCACAACCCAGTAACTGGGTAATACGATACCCCTTGGTAAGACTGGTTGTCAGACTTTCGGGCTTCTGACGACCCGTTACGACTGTCAAAGATCCACGAATGACAGCCGGGACCAACGCGCAACGGCTTAACGTGCTTTCCGAGGTACGGAGGAGTCCCGGTATCTAAAGATGGTCACCCATCCATGGACTAACCCCGGCAAGCGTAGCTTAACCTGATGGATCGACCCGTGCGGCTGTTATTATTTAGCCACGAGGTCCTCGGGGTTATTGGTGATAGGCACCAATTTAATTCTTTGTTGCGCCCAATTCTCAACTCAATAATTATGGTGGTTAGCAACTCTAGATTTAGTAATGCTATGCCCGAAGGACATGATACATATTCTAAGGTTACAAACATTCCTGTAAAAAATCGAATCCATTATTAACTTTATAATAGGGTCCCTAAAACATCTGATAATAACACACCATGGGAGTTTATTTCGGTCCTTTTGTCCGATATTACAAACTTCACCAACGCCTACGTTAGATGGTATTAGTTCTTATTACGCAGTGTTAAAGTTGATTATTTATTGCTTTTTGTTTTCTGATACGTAAATAGTATTTAGATGTGGTTTTATTCTTTGTTCGCGCCGCGTTTGTAATTACAAATCGAAGCTTTTGAAAAGAATCAGAGGATTGAAGAGGAATAGTACGTAGACGTATAATTTTGGTGCTGCATTATTGACATCGAAGAATAAATTCGTGCATTCCTTTTGTTCTAAAATAATACCATTGTATGAATAAAGAGGCTGGCCTGCATTGGGCTCAGTTCCAATAGCTTGGTCCTTTTAAAACCGCCCCAATTTGCAGGAATGGTGCAAACTGAAAACCATGGACAACACTGAGTATTAAAAAAAAAAGTATATCTATGAAACTACTTTATACTGTGAAACTGAAGCTATTAAACTATTCAATCACTAAATTTTAAGGTGTAGTGGTGCTGTGGTACCTAGAGCTCCTAAAACTAATTTATATACTATCTTGCAGTATTCATAATATAAAATACTTCTTTACAATAGATTAATGAAAATGCTTTACACAAGAAAAGTCACTTCTATAAAATCAAAGCGATGTTTAGCACGATTTCGAAGCAAAGCCCCGGGCGCTCCTGAGTCGAAGGCTTTTATTTTTACGAGCAACGCGGTACAAATTTGTAAAGGTCCGACACGAGCCGTGTTCACGCACGATGCCCTTTTTTTTTCTTTCTTTTTTAATATATGACTCGTTTTGTATCGACCTCGGTGTAACTCGAAGGTCGGCCCATGATTGGATGTTAGTCTTTTTGGGAACGGTTCCAACGTCTCTCAGACTAGAAATCACTTTATTACTCCCAGTGATGAAAGTTCCATCTTTTTTATGGGTAGGTTAACCAATTTATTTCGTAATTAGTTTAGTTGGAATATGTTTGTGGCTTGAGTTTAATTTAGGAGGTATGTGCTGGAGTTCTGTCTCATCGGTGCAAAGCTTTAAATTAGAAGCTTCAGTACATTTCCTGATTTGTGGTTTACATTCATCTTTGTACATTTCGCGGGTGCACAATGGTCGCTTACTGAGCACAATGATTTCACGCAATTAGATGAACTACTTCAGTTCTGAAACCACAATTGATGTGGTTATACATTGTGAGAGTAACATATTATGCATATTATGTTCTTATCCCTATAATTTAATACTTGCACGCAACACCACACAATGATGAACTGACATGACATCTCATTTGAGTTCCTGACTTTGTTGCGTTACTGTTTTTCGGATATATATCTATATCTATATAAAATTCTCGTGTCACAGTGTTACTTGCCATACTCCTCCGAAACGACATGCTCGATTTTTACGAAATTTTATATGTACATTTGGTAGGTCTGAGAATCGGTCGTAATCTATTTTTCATACCCCGAAGTGATAAGGGTGGTCTGTTCCAAACATTTATATGGCAAAACAACGTTTGCCGGGTCAGTTAATAATATATTTATGTATCTACACATTTTCTTTATGTATTATGATTAGGAAACAAAGGCTATATTGATCAGTAAACTAAGATCTTTCTAACGGGTATTCTTCAGTTACATTTTAATTTGTAATATGCAAATAAATAAATGAAGATTGATGTATTCCGAAATCCTAGACGGATAAACAATAATTTTATTTATCTGTCTCGACGAACTGCTTACATGATGCGTTTGCGCACTGCACATGTATGATGCATTACGTCTTGATTGCGTTCTTCTCCTTGATATTCATCCAACGGTCACTGCTTAGCATTTCGGCGATTGACACGCAGTCAACACCGCCATCACTAACACGGTCATATCGCGTGCCCACAGAGTTTCATGAGTTAACACGCATACGATTAACGGAAAGGTATTTTAAATTGCTAAACTATGTATGGAGAGTGGAACGTGTGTTAAACGATGCAAACTGCATTGGACGTGTTCCGGCACAACTGCACTGAGATGTACTTGAAAACGGTTAAAGTTAGGTACCTACCTACCCCTAAACTTTTTCGTTCAGGGGTTGCTGAACTGTTTCTGTCGTAGAACATACAAGGAATGCGTCGATCACTGACATTTGTGTAATGTTATCGGAAAGATGATGCAGTTAAATATACATAAAAACAAAATCTTTTATAGAGATGATGATTTGTAGAAAAATAAAGCAACTTTAAGCAAACTTGGTGATATAAATATACTTGGTAACTATAAAATAAATAGGCATTATTACAATCAAAATAACCACATATGTAACTATTAAGATAAACTATTTAGTAGTGGACACGACACATCGCCTGTCACGACAAATGCTTGTGTGGTCGGTTAGACCAGAAATCTTGGACTACTTTGACTCACAATTACTGAGGACCCGAAGACCAAGCTATAATGGCACATATTTAGTTAGAGACTTGACAAAATTATAGGCTTAGAACAGGAAAATGTGATTTAGAGTAACGTTTCTAGATTATTCGTTGTGGGAAAATAAATAGAGTGATTACGAATATTAGGGCAAAGACCACCGTGATATTTGTAAGCAAGTAGGTAGGCTAGTATACCTAATCAAATTGTTGTCAAGAAAGAAAAAAGGAATTCATAAATTATAAAGTTCAAAATTTAAATCTAGATGGGTATCTGCTAATGTATCAGGGGTTTGAACGTGCCGAGGAATTAATGTAACAAAAAAAATTGCTCCTCGATTCAGTCATTGCTTTTTCGAATATCGTAGCGATATAAATCGTATCTACTTGAAATCTCCGAGAACACAAGTTGCCGCGTCTTTGACAAGACTAGTTCAAAAACTATTTTTCAAGAGAAATGGCGCAAACTTGTTACCTATTATAATATAAGACCTATTTACATGATATAAGGAATAGTCTGGTCAATCGCTAGGTCTGCCATTAGCAGTATTATATAATTATTACTTTTCGCCATAATTTAATCGCACAAATTACGTGTGCGAAATGCAACTTGCAATATTAGAAACGTGTTCATATCTTTTAATGACCCTTTAAATTATGTCGAGACACGGACGTCATGTAAATTTCTGCTGAATCTTATAAAATAATTATACATTATTCTTTGCAAAATGTCGTTAAATCTTGGATTGATTTTAAAAAATAACTCCCAAGGAAAGTTTCGTGCCAACCTGCCGGTGCCGAAGGGAAAATTGCACGCGCCATCTTTGAAATCGGACTATAATGCGCATGCGCCCTCGACACGTTTAGAAGAAATAAAACCTACGTGGTATACGATAGCGGCGTACAAACTTATTTGATCGGTCGTTCAACCATGTCGATGTTGCGTGTTGCTCTAACGTATGTGTGCGTCTCGCTCTCTCGTACCGTTAAGGTGGTATGCCTGAGTTATGGCATTCCGATGTTACCACCACCACTTCGGAGGCTGTGCGGCGGGCTGCGCGTAATAGTAAGTTACATGTGATTTTATCCAATGTTTCTTACAAGGTGTGAACGCCCTCTGGTATTAGAAAATAAATTGATGGTTTTTTAACTATTTAGTTAAAAAATCAACTCCTAATGGCTGTTACCGATATAATTGTCTAAGATCTGTTCAATGAATAGGTAGTCCATTTATTCAAAAATGTAAATAAACCTAGATATTTCTTAGCGTTATCGTTGTCTTAATCCCAAAATCTACAAGCTTAAAGCAAGGTTAACACTGGTTTAGATGTTTTGACCTAAATTTGACTAGACTCCGACTGAATCTGTGTAGGTAGGGGAGACCTGGGCTGGTTCACTAACTTTTCACTTATTGAGCTACTAGCTGACCTGACAGACGTTGTCCTGTCCAAACAATAGTACATTAAAAAATCCCATGGAAAAAAGTTTTACGCAAATTAGAAAAAAATCCGGGAAACTTTCTAATTTTTCTTTTCAGAAAAGCCAAATTCGGACGATTACGAACATGCGGTTAAATGCGTGTCGGACCACGAACAATGAAGGGTTCCGTAGTTGGGATGAATTTATCCCAAGTTCAAACTTAACATTGTAGTTGAAAAACATGTTCTCCCATAGATTCCATCTGCAAATGTAAGTTGGTCGCCTACTTAGCTGTGATAGTTTTCCTTTTAACTTCATTATAAATTGGTACTTACTACTACCGTGTTTTTTTTCAGATATCCCAAACTACTGTTTAGCTGATAGGAACTTAAGAATGGCCACACCATGAGATAGATGAGAAAATAAACATCCCCACTTTACAAATATAGGGGAAGATTATATTTTACCACTTTGTCGGCGTATACATATACATATGCCAAATTACAGCTTTTTAGTACTTACTAAAAGTCTTTGAGCTAAACCGAGGACGGACAGACGGACGGACATGGCGAAACTATGTGGGTTCCTTGTTGACTACAAACTACCGTCCTATATCACTCTTGTGCATTCTACCAAAACTTCTCGGAAAAGTGATAAATAAGCGAGCTAGTAAACTTTTTAGAAGATAAAATGTGATATCTGAAAGACAGTTTGGCTTTAGAAGAGACACGTCGACCGAGGACGCCGCTATTTTTTAGACCTAGACAATAGCTTCTTGTATTGAAAAGGGTGAGCACGTCATGGCAGTTTTCCTTGACCTAGCCGACGCGTTTGATACAATATTGATAAATCTACTACTGTCCAAACTGGGTGGTATAGGAATACGAGGAAACGCGCTAGACTGGTTTCGAAGTTTTTTAACAAATCGCCGGCAACTAGTAAAAGGAGGTGACTACTCTAGTGGATTACAGCCAATTAAGTTGGAATTCCTCAAGGTAGTACTCTCGGTCTGACTCTTTTCGCCTGTTATATGAACGACATACTTAATGTACCGCTTCAAAACTATGAAATTATTTTTTATGCAGACGACACAGCAATCAAATTCCATGTCGAAACTTGGGAATAGATGTATGATCTTGCCGAAAATGGTCTGCATACAATCTCCGATACTCTTAGTCGAAACTTACACCTAACGTTAAAAAACTAAGCTCATCACTTTCTTGAATACTATAGTTTCCATTCTTCCTCGCCAATTGACACTCAAACTCAAGTTCCACATATACTCCAACGATCATAATCCATCACTCAAAACTGTATTTATGTACTCCTATAGATCGAATTTCCTTCCTTAGATATCTAGGTATTACAACAGATGAAACTTATCGTTTAAACCTCACCTACACTTGCTAGCGGGCCGCGTTAGAAAACTGATCTATGCTATGAAAAAACTAGGAGACTGAACACCCATTAAAATTCTTTAAACAATATACCTAGGTCTCTGTTAATCGGTATTCTGTGAAATCTCCGTCTGGGGTGGAGCGGGGAAAATGTTAGCGATAGAAACTTATCCAATACCAAGAAATGGCGAGGTGACGATAATTGAATTAAATAACGATTCCTCAAATAAATTACTTAACTCACAAACGAACCGATGCATCAGATTCGTAACCGATAAATCAATAAAATCACTGACCAACGTATCGCCAAATAAGGACAATTATTGTTCGCATGACGCGACCACTCGTTTCCTTTCAATGAATATTGAATAGAATCGATGCCATATTTAGTTAGAATCTGTATCTCAACGTAATAACTGAATTCATACTTTATCACTAAAATAATAAGGTAGAATAATGTGTGCAGGTGTGTTTGCGAACGAATAATATGCAATCAACCAATGGTTTATAGTCTTTATAGCTTGCAACTATGCAGAGTGATGTCATAGATTTGTCGGTATGAAACGTGTATCATATCAAAATCCACTTTTAGGTGTTGGCACTTAGCTTTTGGTTTTCGCTATGTATGTCATGTAGGTATTTATCCATTTCAAAATAACTTTCTTTTTGTTTATTTATTTATAGAGGGTTTTAATCTAGACAGATTATGCCACCCTCATCGTTACAAATCAACCTTTATTATACTTACTACTCATTTTAAATATTTTTATTTTATTTCAGAGCGTCGGATGACCGTTGGCGTTGGGAAGATGGTCGGGATTCCAAAAGATACGCTTTCGATTTTCCCTTTTTGAATGGCTTTGATATCAGCGGGCTGAAAAAAGGCGATGATAACGTTCTGTATGCTACAGTGCTTCAACACGTTAATATTAAGCGAGGTGTCAAATAATGTATTAATATAGTAAATTTTGTTATTGTCCTACCTAAAGCATTGCTGTGGTACCTGTGGTAATATTTTTTATTACTTGGTGCGACGTACCTACGCTAAAACGGTAAAGACAAGAGGGAAGAGGGTTATTACGTTTAGGTAAAGCTTCACGAAGTGCTAATTTACGGAATTTGTAATCAGCGCCCTAAGTCCGTAACACATCAATCATAATCTGAATCATTTTGTAGGATATTGCTAATCCATTGCTTCGTTTCTGCGTTCGCAAAATTTGTCTACTCAACAACGTAAATAACGCAATGAATGTTGTTGAAGTGTCAAAATGAAACACATTGTGACTGATCTTGTGTTACTCAATAGGGAGCTGGTCACTTAGATCAGATTTGTGTTTGAAGTTTTTTTTGTTTAGTAGGTACTTACCTATGTATTTTTGTGATGCACAATAAAGTTGTTTAGTAAATAATTCAAATGGTTATCCGCATAATACCTTATAAGGCAATTAGCGGCCACCGAGCCAAAAACGCATTATTATATAGGTACGTAGGTAGGCTAATAGTAATAAAAGATGTTTCGTAAATAACAAACTGGACTAGACTTTAAGACTGATCACTTCCCACACCCTCATAATATTAATATTTCTGTATATTTATGATAATGTATATTTTTTATGTCAAGCTAGAGCTGGACGAATGAGACGTTAACACTGAATGATTGGATTTGATTGTTAAAATTGAAGCCAATGCATGCTATTTTTAAAAATACCTATAATTAATTATCTTTGCCCTAGTTCTATTTTTTAAATATTATTTTTATACAGTTTAACTGAAGAAATGAAAATGCTCTTCTTTTGGTTTCTTCTTTCTATCTGTCTATCACTCTTTCCGTATGTCTGCGCCTGATGGTTTTGTGTTCCGTTCCGCAAGACACGCGCGCGCGACACATTGCTATTTATCTTGCGAAGGCGTGGGAATTATTGGTGTAGGTGGATAATAAAATATGGTCAAAATTAAAAAAGTATCTCTACAACTTACTTCTAGTCTTCTAGAGTGTACAAAATAAATAAAAATAATGTTCTAATATGGATAGGATAAACCGAAAACTAGACAATGTACAAATAAATGATAATATATGATGTTATGAATGATAGAAATATAATGTAGCAATAGATAGCAGTTGTTTTTTTTTAACTAAAATACTATTATTCGTTTTCCATCATTTGAGTCGTAAATTATTATAAATTTGTGTGACGTCTTGAAGACAATCCTTTTGTGCAACAGCGTAGTGCATTGTCTTATTTGTTGATAGTTAGCTCCAATAAAAAATACCTACATAAACATTTACTTTTATACCTATATATGATTAGGCTATGAAGCACGATCTCAAAAATAGAAAGCACTATATTTTATATAGGGAGGTATGAATTTTTCAATGATTTTTCGAAAGTCATAAAAATTTTAATTAAAAAAAAATCATGAATAAAATAAAGGTTTACAAACTGTCTTGCGGTTACGATGTAACTAGTGCCATCTATGAGCAAAGCTTAAAGTCAGTAAAGAAACCTTAATTTCGTGCCATCTATCGGGCATATTTGAAACTACTCCAAAGAATCATGGCGCTGTACGATACGAACTCCACGTGGGTCGTGGTTGCTTCTTGATGCGCAGATCGTTGTATAGATGGCGTTAGCAGTGTTATGTTGGTACAGAATGTTGGTGATTAAAATATTATTGTTGTTCTTTCGTGTACCATGTTTTTTATTTATTTCCAATAATTATACCCCACACCATTAGAAGTTATATTATACAATAGAATAGTTATAGGGAATAATAGTAGGGAATAATAGTAGTATCTAATCGTAGCAGTAAGTTTTATTAAGCTTTTACTTTGTATTTGAAAGTAGGAAGCGAAATTCATGACGATCGCGATGATGTGAAATTTCGGGTGTGTTCTTTGACTGATTTATAATTTGGAAGTTAAATTATTGTACTAGGTTTATTTAAGTAGGTGATTAAAATTTGAATGCCGTTTAAAATTAATATAGGTACTTAATAAATATTTAATACAGGACAAAAAATTAAGGTGTATTTTTCGTAAAGATTCAGGATAGTCTTCGATGGGCGAAGGCGCTGAAGTGGATTACGCCCGCGTGTCGCGACGCTACAAAGTAATGTTCTCGGCCTATGTACAAAAGATTCTAATGATCTATGGCATCTAACCCTTGCAGAGTTCAGTTGTTTGGTGAGAATAAATTATTATCGTCGTGCGTGAAAATTTCCTTAAGTAGTAGCAGTGTGATACCTAATAGTGAATATTACGAATCATTATGTACCTACGTTTGTTCAGCTGATGAGGCGATGAGAATATCATGATAGCCGAATAGAAGGATCCTCGGAACGTGTTATAATTAATTAATAGCGAAATTATGAATTTATTGTATATCTAAGTAGAATCCGCCGGATATATACAACCTGACACTGACCTGTAAACTAGAAAATTTGAATTTCACGGGCTAACACTGCGGATCCACTTTCATCATTATCATTTCAGCCGAATATTAAAGACGTCCACTGCTGGACATAGGCCTCCCCCAAGCACCGCCACTTCGACCGATTCTGTCCTCCTCACATCTAGCAGATTCCTGCGGCCGTCACGCGGTCGCCACTTTCGGCCCCATCGGACATCTGTTCTGCAAGCAATGTGCTCTGCCCACTGCTACTTAAGTTTGGCAATTCTTTGAGCTATGTCGGTTACCTTGGTTCTCCATCGGATCTCGGATCCACCTTAATTACAATATTTATCAGTGGTCAGTATACAAGCAGTCAGATTTTTTTTTTGTATGACCTACGTTTTGTAGGTCATGTTCGATTCCCAGGTCAGGCAAAATGTTATTTGGTTTTTCTATCAGAAATTTCTCAGTAACCTGGAGTCTACGTTTGAGCCCGATTGATGGCAATGCTCGCCCCCTATTACATGGGACTTATTAAACGTAACTGGCAAAATATGGGTGTAGTACCTCTGCCTTACCCTTCAGAGATAGCGTGATGTGTGTTATTTAAAATATTGCTAGTTTAAGGTTATAATAATCTCAACTCTGCAATTGGCATTTTGTTTTGTTTATGTTTGTTTGTTGTTATGATCAGTGTCACATTGTTACCTAGGTACATCTGTGGGTCTGGGTACATAATAATATTACCTACTTGTTCTTACGACATACAATTCAAGCAATACACAATTTATTGTAAAAAACTGTTAAATTATGTTTTTGTTATTATCATTTTTATTTGGGCTTTTGGTATATTAAATCCCACCAAAAACATTTTCATCTAAAATATTACGAAGACAAGACCATATGGCTCGCACTGCCAAAAAGTTATCAGATCTTACGTAGACCCTAGCTTCTAACTCTACACGCCCTAACTCTATAAGCCTTAACTTCACAAACTCTACACCTTAATCAAAATATGTGTCCTATAGGTTTTGGGTCGAAAACCTATATTGTAGTTCCCGTTGACCTACAGCACAAATAAAGGGAAAATTCCGAAAAACAAAAAAGTTGAAAATTAAGGTAAATTTTGTTACCTACTTACAAGTTTTCGCGAAAATCTAAATTTGCTCATATCTTTTTACCAATAAAAACGATACCACTTTTATTATGGTGGTGTAATGGGTAGGTACGGATCCCTCGGTGCGCGAGTCCGACTCGCTCTTGCCCGGTTTTTTTATATATATATAATAAATATTTTATCTTTCTACAGGAGCTTCGCGACTGACCAATACCTAATAATCCCACGTACGCACGGGTCTTTTTTACGCGACGTTTTTTTTTCGTTTACTGGATTTTCTATCTCTGTATTCCGCGCATTGAGAATCCAACAGAGCGTATCCCAGCATTCCCAGCACGTCAAGAAAACACACAGTTGGATTTTTTACTTTCAAAAAACATCACCCGTGTGAACCTGGGCTAAAATGTCAATCTACATGGTACCTATGTACATAACTAAGGGCCAGCGCAGATCGACGACGGAGTGGCGGCGGAGCGAGTAATTCTATAACAACGTTGATTTCATTTACTATAGGATACGGCTGAAACTCCGCGGTAGGGCGACGGAGATGGCCTGTAGCCTGTAGGTAATCAAATATCTGTCAAGTGATGCATGAAATTGTGCGCCGGGTGCAGACGCAGACCCGGCCGTTGCCCCGCCACGACGTGAGCCTCGGCTTGATGAGGAACAACTTAATTGGTATTACTGAGCAGTAAAAATATTCACATTAAAAATACAAACCAGTGCCTGTAATAAGATGATGTTGAGATAAATAAAGATTTATGATTATGATTATTCATTTTGTATCCTCACAAAATACTTGGTAGGTAGGTAAATACTTGGTTAGTTTAGTTTAGGTACAAAGACACTTGACCATATTTTTTTGGTTATGAAGGTGAAGTTTTCCTTTTTTTTTCAGCCCAGATCACCTGTTCACCATGATCACCGTACATGTTTCATGACCGCGCATCAACAACATCGTCAAACGCGGCGAATTCACACGGGGTGATCTAATGGGTAGGTACGAAACAAAACTGTTTAGTCGGATTCTATCTTCTCAGTTGGATTCTAATAATTTTTTAAATTTCTTTTGATTCTGAGACCATTCTTTGAGTTTTCGGTGAAAACTGTATTTTTCGTTCAAAGGGTACGTACCCCTTTGTGCTCACATCATCCAACACCCATTAGGTATATTCGGAAAACCCGAAGTCTTAACTTAAGACATAAAAGTTATTAATCAAAGAATTTTATCAACGTAAGTGTCGAAACACATTGGGACTTGGGAACATTTAATCGGTCAGTCCATTTGTGCCCGTATGCTGTTGTTCATTTAATTATCGGCCCCTTCATGTCAAGTAGAAAGGGTGGGGGGAGGGAGGGGGGAGGGCTTCAAACCTAACCAATTACTAATGTTTACATTTTGTAAAGCAATTGTTTTGAGAATTTCTCAGGCAATACTGTGCCGAGGGAACGTAAGATTCGCGTGTAGGTTATCAACTGTATGTTACTATACATTGTAACAGCGAATAAATTTTGACGCCTCCCCCTTAAGACCTAGGCCAAATATTTGTTGATATTCGATTAATAAAAATAATGAAAAAATAAAGAAAACGAGATCTTTCGCGGGTTCAAGCTAGCCCAATAGAATCTATTAGGTACAGTCGATACAAATCATCAAAGCATCTGAAAATTAGAGGCAAACTGACTGAATGTGATTGCTCACCGACTAAAGCACTTTAAAACGAAAGGGTTCAGCTATGTGACCTTCAATTTTCAGCACTATAAACACAAAATTAGCTAACTAATATTGTCGTTTACCTACATAGTATAAAATTAATTAAAAAAAAATTAAGTGTCTATTTCATCTTTAGGCTTTTTCATCACAAAGGTCTCCATCATAAAGAATAATTCCAGATTATAGGTACCTACTATATTTATTTATGACTTATTTTCCTCAAAAAAACTAAATATAAGCACATTTGTCACGTCCAGGCGTCTAAGGTTTAGTACACATTTGGTATTCATCACGACGCGTGGACATGGACACGAAAATCAATGTCGACTCAAATGTATTCAAAAAATCATTGGTGTTTAATATTAATACAGTTTTTATCGAAACAAGTCACGTTGATGATAAATAAGCAAAACTGACGGTAAATGATGACAGAATTTGTAGGTATGCGCGATTATTTTTACTAGCCCGTAAAAGTTTTACATTCTTTCCATCGGTTAAGATTCTGCGTTTATCATCGTCATCATCATGAGCATAGGCTTCTTTTTTCTTGTGCCAATCTTTACGTTCCTGTCCTAGCCTCATCCAGGTTCTATCCGCGATGTAACAATGACGGCCTCGTCCGTCCATCTCGTTGCCGGACGACCGACACTTCGTGTTCTAGTCCTTGGACGTCACTTGGTCACAGCAATCTGTCAACACTGCGCTTTATCGGGTTACTTCAAATTCTGTGTTACCTACTTCTTGCCAATTGTAAAGGAAGACTTAACTACCAGCCGATTCGTCGCCTCCTTCATAGTCTACCGTTGTTCTTGGTCACTGGTTCAGGGCTCCGTTCCTGTATTTTCGGCTTGCGTTTTTGGCATTCGGTAGTTATGTCTACTATGTCCAGCTCAGTCCCTTTACTGAACCAACTTGTGCCACTCCAAAGTCAAACTCAAAGTGTTATTGGTTTAGCATTGGTGTAGTAGAAATAGGTGATGAAAATAAAATAGAAATAAAGATCCCTATCAAATATCAGTTCACGGTCTTGGTCTGTTATTATTATAAATATATTCGCGACGTTCTCACCTGGTGATATTACATATTTGGATCTAACTTTATTTTTTGGGTGCACGCATCCAAAATAAATTAAAAGTCTGTCAAAGAAACCGATACTATACTATTAAATGAGTAATATTTATATAAATATATTATGTAATCACGTTCTCGAAAACGGCTCTAACGATTTCGATGAAAGTTGCAATATAGGGGTTTACATAAATCGATCTAGCTAGGTCTCTATCGGAAAATTCGTTTTCTATATTTTCACCCGAGCAGAGCTCGGTCGCCCAGGTACTGAAAGGTAAAACAAGATCAGCTGTTAGAATTGGAAAATACTTATTTATCTATGTTGCAGCGCAAACTGAGCGTCTTGTCGCTACGACTACTTAATCGCTGCAACAAGACGGAGATTTGTCGTTTGCATCTGTGTAATTTCGCTGCGTTAGCTTGTCGTTGCGATTGTGCAACTCGACGCCAAGTGTGCGGAGCTTTGAACATAATTATATGAAAGGACATATCCTAAAATGGTTTTTTATTATTCAATAATTCTAACCAGGATAAGTTAAATATATTTGGATAGACATCCCAAAAACTAGTGGTTCTAACTATATCATACATTTTTAAAGACCTCCAATTTTGAGAAAAAACATTTTTTATTTTAGTAAGAATTTACTCTTAAAACGAACAAACCTTTCTAATTATCTAGGATAATATAGTGAACACACCCCACAAAATAGTAAACTTGTCAAAATTGACACATGTTACTGTTATTGCTGTCAATTCATTGACAGTTATGACAGTATTATATGTCAATTTATGTCATATTGACATATTCAAATAGTAAACTTGTCAAAATTGACACATGTTACTGTCATCACTGTCAATTGATTGACAGTAATTACTGTACCATGTGTCAATTTATATCATATTTGTCATAGTTGCCATCAACAAATAAAATATTTGTACTTTAAATAGTTTATAATTTTTCTCTTAAATGGAGGGGTCTAAAAATATTATTTCAGTAGTTCCTAGTTCCATATTTTGTCGTTTTTATTTAGATGTAGTTTGATGCTAGTTAGATTTTTCTCGGAATAAAAAACCAACGTCCCTACAAAAAGCGGACATCTCCTTTGTAGATCGCAGCCTGCCGTTGCGTCATATCGTAGTCGCATGCATAGTGCGTGTGCGCCATGTCTTATTACTTCTTTTAGGTATACAAGGTGGCAGGGACATTGACACGGAAATTGTTACCATGGATTCAGTACATAATTCTGAACCCCAGCGTTGAAACTTTTCGTCGGTTATTTAAAAAAAATATGCTGTCCCATACATTTTGACCGCGTAGGATTGCACTTTTCTATGAAACAGCAGATTTTTAAAATAACTGACGAAAAATTTCAACGCAGGGGATTTAGAATCATGTACTTACTGAATCCATGGAAACAGTTATCGCGTCGATGTCCCTGCCACCCAGTATAGGGTGTTGTTAACAAACTGCTTGCAGTTGTGGAAATTCTCACCTTTCTTTTGTATTTATAATTACGGTTATTTTCTCCGCAATGAGGACTTGTAACTAAAATTCAATTAAGCGACAACAAAGAATCGAAAATTCGGCGATAAACTAAAAATGACATTCTCGGCACTAAAATTAGTGAGCTCACTCGAATCCGGTACAAGTTTTACCCGTTTTAATACCAGCATGAATGAATGCGTTGGTTATGATACGAACGAGAGGACACGACATCATATCACTTGTTTTATTTGCAGAAACCTGTTCACTGAGCCCCCGCGGTCCTCGCCACTTTTTATCGCGTATTTTTTAATGTTCCTACATTTGTGGCTTGTATGCAAAGGTAAAGAATGCAGTTTGGAGTAATTAAGAAGGTTCAGACTACAAGGAAAAATATTAAAAGTAATTTTCGGGAAGGTATGGTTATTTTGTCTATATTCCTATGCTATTAAACGAGCAATATTTGTATATATATACAATGTGGAGACTACAATACGACTATAAATGAAAACACTGGCAATACTAATACATAAGAGTATTTTGGAACCATCAAATAAATCCTAGCATCGAAAAAAAAAGTGTTTTTTTCAAACAAACTAAATAGTAGTGATGTGCCAACTACGGGTTTTGCCAATTTTTGACTAGTTATACTATTGGATATATTTGATTGAATTTTCGTATGCAGACTAAGAACGTCATTAGATATACGTAGTTAAATTTATAGTCGTAATGTCGTCTCCACCTTGTATACATTTGTAATTACGTACTCGAAAACGGCTCCAACGATTTCGATGAAAGTTACAATATAGGAGTTTACGGGGGCGAAAAATCGATCTAGCTACTTAGGTCTCATATCTGGGAAAATTCGTTTTCTCCTTATTTTCACCCGAGCAGAGCTCGTTCGCCCAAAGTTTAGAACAAGATACCTTAGAATAATGATATGGTATCATGGAATTAGTAAGTACCTACTATAATGGCAGCATGGAATTAGTATGCAGGTATTATCAAGGCAGCATAGATTAGTATGAACTTTCCTATACTATTAAATGAGCATTCTCTACTTTCGCCAGAGCTGAGCTCGGTCGTCCAAGTACTTATCATTATACAGGCGAAATGTGTGTGTACTATACAGGTTGTTTGGCAGAACGTAGAACATACGAAAATGGTGGATAGGTGGGGTCATCTGCTACTTACCCAGCCTTAATTTATTTGGCCCTGGCCCCTAGTTTTTTTTTTAATGCAAGTTGAAATTAAGATTGAAGTATTTTTTACATTTTTCTGTAAGTTTGAGGACTCATAACTTTTTTCTAGCTAGCATCTGAATAAAGCAATAATTTTGTACCCATTTTTAATAAAAAATACACTTTAACGTTAAGAAAGTGGTGAAACTAGAAGAAAGCAAAAATTTTTTTTTAAATATCCAGGGGCCAAGGCCAAATAAATTAGGGCTAAGTAAGTAGCAGATGACCTCACCTATCCACCATTTTCGTATGTTCAACGTTCTGCCAAACACCCTGTAGATTACCCACACCTCTGCCCACTGCTTCGAGGAATGCAGGCGTGATGTTATTATTGTCTTTTAGGATTTATGAATTCTATTCAAAACGTAGTTTTATTATCTGTGGATTAATTAATTACCACCATGACCACAGAACATTAAACTATGTTGTTTAGCTAAACTTTGCTATTAAATTTTTGGATCAGTGTTATTAAAGGATGCTTAAATTAAGTTCAATAACGAGTATAATTCCAGTATTTTTTTTTTCAAAATTATACTTCTTTGAAGTCATCAACACAAGGGTCAATTTTGTACTTTTTTTCACAATCTCTTTCAAATTGTTAAAAAGAGAACATTTTTACGACTTGCATTATGAAATCGGGGGCTTTTAGGTAACGATGACGGTGGCAATAAATTGGAAGTCGCATCGATACAGGATTAAAGTTGTAATGCTACAGAATATTCGCAGGTACGAGATTTGCGACGGGCGTCGATTAAAAAGTCATTAAAAACAAAGTAAAAGCCGAATATTTGTATAATTTTATGTATTCCTGGTACATTTAGTTGAAAGGGTACTTTTTATGTTTTGAGAGTCTTGTGAGTTGTTTACAGGCCCCCGCAGACAGGTTCGACGAGACCGTGCGACGGTGCGACGCGATTAATGTGGAAAAACTTCCATGAAGTTTTCATAGAAATTATTCTACTAGAGTCGCGTCGCGTCGCGCCTGTCTGTGGAAGCCTTTAGTTTGCGATGAATTCGTCAGAATGTTTTCTTTTTAGTTAGTGGTTTCATCATCATCTGCCTAGCCTTTTCCCAACTATGTTGGGGTCGGCTTCCAGTCTAACCGGATGCAGCTGAATACCAGTATTTTACATGGAGCGACTGCCTATCTGACCTCCACAACCCAGTTACTGGGTAATACGATACCCCTTGGTAAGACTGGTTGTCAGACTTTCGGGCTTCTGACGACCCGTAATAACTGTCAAAGATCTACAAATGACAGCCGGGACCAACGGCTTAACGTGCTTTCCGAGGCACGGAGGAGTCTTGGCATGTAAAGATGGTCACCCATCCACGGACCAACCGCGGCAATTTTTTTAGTTAGGGGTTTCTGATTTGAAAAACCGTAAAAAAGCGATTTTGTCTCGGTACTTTATTTGGTGAATTCTTTCTACGCTTCCGATTATATCGATTGAAAAAAGACGCATAGATAATTATAATAGTTATGTGACGCAGAATTTACCAATAAAAAAATATAAAAAACTACGTTACCATCCGAACTATAGTACAAGATAGATACATAGATCGTTTAATTGGTGCATACAAGACATAGTAAAACATATAAAAGCACGATTAAATAATAACTAAATATTGTCTGAATATTTGGAAATAGCTACAAAAATCTCGCCTTGCGTTGTCAATAGTGTGGACTGACAGCTCACTTCATGACAGCTCACTTCACCTTAGACATCACGCCGAGCTTTTTACAGAATAGACCGGCTTTTTTATTGTCTTTGATATCAATTTTTTTTTTATCACGCACTGTTGTTTTTTAACCCTTGGCGGTAAGTCAAGGATTGAAAAGCGCACGTTAAAAACGCAGCGTTTAAAACCCCTTTAAAAATCGCCCGGTTGTATGAAGGTTAATATAAAATAATTTTCTATATAATTCCCTTTTGTCTAAAACTCGGTGGTAATGGTAAGCCTACATCAATGAAGCGTGCAAGAGATGCAACGATGCGACAGGCTCTGCGTTAGAAAGAGATGACAACATCGAAGCATAAATATTTGTTACAACAGCTTTATTGAGGAATTTCGCAAGTTAGGAATAAAACGTATGCAAAATAATGTGCGTATAGAATTTTAATAGAGTTCGGTTTACTAGGAAAGTTGATGTTTTGATCGAGTTCGAATTTCAATAGATTTTTTTGCTCGTTTGTGAATTCATGTATACCTATGCGCTTCTTGTTTCGTATGGTTTCCTAGTACCTACTTTTAGAGCTGTATCTAGGCAGACTAGACTAGATCAAGTCTAAAACCTGGAAGAGTTTTTTCTAACCTAGTTCTGGCTAAAACTGTCAAAATAAGGTCTATTAATAATCTTGTTTCCAATTGTTGTTATTTCCACTTCAACAAATATCAACTTTATGACAGTGTTAATAAAGTTGATTTTAGACTGACTAAAAACGTACTGTTGAAAAAGTCACAAAAAACATGAAGTTGTAGCGCAAACTGAACCTTATACGTACGCGTTACAGTTGTTTTTCCTAAAACTCGTGTTTGTTTACATGTTTGGCAAATAAATTGCGAACGCAGAAGAGGTAGGTACCAT
Source organism: Agrochola lychnidis (assembly GCA_963680765.1). Taxonomy (NCBI): domain Eukaryota; kingdom Metazoa; phylum Arthropoda; class Insecta; order Lepidoptera; family Noctuidae; genus Agrochola; species Agrochola lychnidis. Next base: position 7,432,719 of record OY796848.1, read on the forward strand.
GTGCATGTTAAGATATTTTGCCTGAAATTAGGGGGCTCGTCTTTAGGATTCCCGAAGGGTGCCAAACGGAACCCTATAACTATGCCTCTGCTATCCGTCCGTCCGTTCGTCCGTCTGTCAGCGGACTGTATCTTATAAACCGTAATAGATAGATAAGTAGTTGAAATTTTCACAAATTGTGTAAGTATGTTTATAATAACAAAAATACTTAATGGAAATAAAATAAAGTTAAAAATTCAAGGGGGTTCCCCCATACAAGAAACGTGAAATCGTTTGGGTAGGAATCCTACTGATTATTATGATTATAAATGTGAAAGTTTGTATGTTTATTACTAAATCCCGCAATTAAATGGCTGAACGGACATAAGACACTTTTTATTCCGGTAGGTACCTAGTACGTTCCCGTGGGACAATTTCTGACTTCCACGCGGGCGAAGCCGCAGACAGAAGCTAGTGAATAATAATCTTAATAATGTTACAAGATCCTAAAAAGTGATACACGTTCTGTTTACCTCTCAGTGAGATGAAACGTGAAGATACGGATGCTGCTAAGGCTTGTAGAAAGTCTAAGAAAATGTTTCTTGAGTTTCGTTGCATAAAATGTAATGCGGTTTTTGATCTCGCACTAACACGTTGAAAAAAAAACAGTGGCACTCAGGGAGTGCCGACAGAAGTGAAAAATTGAAAAAAAATCGGCACTGCTGTAATCAACGCGTTGATGTCTTTTACTGCACGCACCGCGGTAATCAACGACTTGATGTCTTTTACTCCACGGTGTCGGTAACAGGTCCCGAAATCAATGATTTAGTCCCATCTCAAAAATGCCCAACGCGCCTAAAGAAGTTTTCACTTCAAAAATAATGTGATAACATTATGAGGCACGATGGAGCTCGTGGCTAAATAATAACAGTCCCACGGGTCGATCAAAGGTTAAGCTACGCTTGCCACGGTCATTTCTTGGATGGGTGACAATCCATTACATATTGAGACCCCTCCAAAAGCACATTAAGCCGTTGGTCCCGGCTGTCATTCGTAGATCTTTGACAGTCGTTACGGATAGTCAGAAGCCCAAAAGTCTGATAACCAGTCTTACCAAGGCGTATCGTGTTACCCAGTAACTGGGTTGATCCAGTTCTGCAGATTGATATTACGGCGTAACGTCTGTATGGGGCAGGAAGAGGTGTTCATAGTGTATACTCTTCTGCGAAGCAGTAATGCTCGCGAAGGAGGAGGCGGAAGGCGTGAGGGCGAGGCAAATTTCGAGCCCTCGCGCCCCTAACCGCCGCAGGAGAAGACGTCCTGGGCGTCGGGAATCGCAGGCAGATTTCCGGCCACCGTAGGCGCGGGCTTGCGGACGGTGAGCAATGGGTAGCTCGCCATCCGATAAGGACCAAGCCCGGGTCGACGGCGCGTTGTGTTCCACGCGCGCTTCAAAGATATGTCAGCAGAATTGATGGGGTCCGCTAGGGCCGATGCCTGCCGGGGTTGCGAAGAAGTCTGAAAGGGAGATCGTGGCTCCCGGCAACATGGCAACCGAAGGAACACGGGTGGGTTTTAGTCAGTAAGAGTCTGACACGTCCTCCCGCTCCACCCAGAGTGGGAGAAGTTATTTGAAAATTTCCCACCCAAAAAAAAAAGCTGTTTAAGTCCATGTAATAGCGGGCGACGAGCCTATTGCAACTAGACCTAAATCTAGACAGCTACTGAGCAAAAAATTTGCATTGCCATTCAACGTGGCAATGCTGTCAGTCTTCTGGGCACGTTTTCGGATGACAGCGATGTGGACGAGTACTTCGATGCCTAAGTATCCTTTTGTTTTTTATTTATTTGTTTAGTTAGTTAGTCATTTAAGTACCTGGGCGACCGAGTTCTGCTCTGGTGAAAATAGAGAATGCTCATTTAATAGTATAGGATAGTACCTACTAACTCCATACTGCCATGATAGTAGGTCCTTACTAATTCCATGCTGCCATGATCATTATTCTCAAAAATGTCATGTCATTATTAATTATCTTGTTCTAAACTTTGGGCGACCGAGCTCTGCTCGGGTGAAAATACGGAGAAAACTAATTTTCTCAGATATTATGAGACCTAGCTAGATCGATTTTTCGCCCGGTAAACCCCTATATTGTAACTTTCATCGAAATCTTTTGAGCCGTTTCCCAGAACATGATAACAAATATGTATATATATATACAAATATTGCTCGTTTAATAGTATAGGATAGGATTAGTACCTACCTAATGTTATACATAGTGATATAAATTGTAAAGGGTATGCTGAGATGGTTTGGTCATGTTGAGAGGATGAATGAAAGGCGACTAATAATAGGTATTTACAAGGCAGATTTGAATGGAAACGTAGGGGACATCCTAAGAGGACATAATAGTGACCTTACTGGTGATGTTCTTCAGAAAGGTCAGGTGCGTAGTACTCGCAACTGGCGTGCGTGTATGACCAGATGTGTGAACGTAAACGTGGCAAGAGAAGTATGTAAGGATTGTAGCAGGTGGTGTCCTGTAGTTGTATGTTATACATATTGAACAGAACGAAGTATATTCCCACACTTCATTTCAGTTCTTAATTTGAAACATTTGGTAATGTTACTCGGTTTTGACTTAAACTTCAGGATGTGGGTGTTCCCTAAAAACTTCGGATATCCTTAAGGACTAAGCAACATGTGTTCGATGTTACGAATTTTTGTGAAAAGAGAGAGAGATATGTAGAAAAAATGGTTGCTTTTTCTTTCTTAAGTTTCGTCCCGCCCGGTACAGCATCTGTCAGGGATATTGGGTGACCCGGAGGCATCTCACGTGAGATGAGGACTGCGACTAAACGGTCTTGATACTTGATCGCAAAATGTCTTATGAGATCGCAGAACATTATGTTCATAATGTAGGTTTCGTGGAAGCAAATTAGATTGTTCGTTTCCTTGTGTTTTATGATGCCATGTTAATATCTAATATCTATTGCACTAGACCTGTATCTGCGCACACATTTGTGCACTAATATCTCCCGCGTCGATGGCTAGTCTCCGCTGTGATTTGCCGCCATGGCCGAAATTCGGTCTAGAGAGAGATCTACTTAAATTATTAATCTTTTATCTATTTATTGTGAAGCTTTATATTATAGTAAATGAGGTGATATCTATTTTTCCCCAATTGTCTTGAAGTTTACTTACATGTTTTCATAAATTTGTACGTTGACAGCCATCCGGTGAGTGTATAATTTGATTCTTACCTGCAATAAAAGAAAATAACATTAGTTTTTGTTCAAATTATAGGTACATAAGCCGATTCCTATGAAACCAGACCTAGAAAAAATATCAGATATAATAAGTTTATTATATTTTTCACACGTTTAGTACCAAAACTGTTCGGTCACCGTATATCAAGTTGCATGGAACTCCGGTTCACACAGCCCCCCCCCCCCATGGCATTTTGAACCTGTTGTTATGAGTGTGTGCGTAGCAACAGGTATCTTATACTACGGTGTTTGTGTGGGAGTGGCAAGAATTCGCTAGCCTTAGAACTATCGTTTTTATGAATGAGATCTTAGATACGTTCCTGTTCCATTGAATGTCCGTGGCCGTAGCGCGTAGGCATCCGAAATAGATTTGTGTGAATTGTATTGGATTGTCATGCATGTTGGTGTTGTTGATTGAAAGAGATAGAATCGGAGTAAGCACTTAGTGCACCTGCATTCTGCATGCACTTTATTCATTTCTCTGTGGTTTATTTTTTATACTCTCACTCAACTATTTATATACCTATATTATTTACTGTTTTGCGAACCTGCGCTGTCCCTCCAACTCATGGGCAAACCTTGGTTATGTAATTTTATTTATATTTAAATATTATATATTTTGTATGACTACTTTTTAACCGAATTAAAAAAAGGAGGAGGTTCTATTTTCGTCTGTAGGTTTGTATTAAAAAAAAATGCACATTCTTTCTTCGGTATTTTCATCAATTGATGACCGATTCTGAAAATTATTTTTTCATTTTGTAGACGATGCTTGCGCGGTGGTCCAATATAAATGTTATCAGATTTGCTTGTGTAGTTTTTGAGTTAGCTTCAATAATACGTATTTAATCCACTTGCTGTATTTTGATGATGTTTTAAAACTTCCTGTCATTGTTGTTTACATGGCAAATGGTGGTTATCACAACTAAAAAGTGAAAAATAAAAACATTTTTACAAAAACAAAAAACAACCAAATTCCAAAATAAAATCACTACAAAGTGAAAAATTACTTTCATTTCGGAATACGGTGGCAAAAAACAAAAACACAGAACAAAGATCGACTTCCGAAATGAAAGTTATTTTGCACTTTGTAGTGGTTCAGTTCCTCAAAAAGTTTTCATCAGATGTCTCGCTAGTTCCGAAGTATAGATTGCTACGGAAAAGAAGGGGGAATTCGTTTATAAATACGAAAAAAACTTAATTTATTTCGTTGTGTAGTTAAATAAACGAATTCCTTGGGTTTATAAACTGGAAGCCAAGTTTCAAGTTTATAAACCGGTAAAGCCCCAATTATTAGCCCAATTTATTTACCAAGTAAACAAATTGTCATTGTAGGGAGGTTCCTCTCTCTGGAGCCCTGACCGCCGGCGGTAGCTTGGATACCGGTGGGCTAATATTTTTTTATATTTTTAAATGTTTATATATTTTTTATATTCTAATATTTATAAATGTAATTTATAAGTATTCTAATGAAATAAAAGATATAATATAATATTTGAAAAGTAAACGAATTGTTAAACATATAATTCAGCTTCAGCTGGCAATTATTTCAGTCGGCGGGAAAATGAAAACAGTGGGCGTATTCCTTTCAGCGATCCCCATTGGCTGTGAAAATAATATCGGTCTTAATGTACTGCAGGGGGCTTTGCGCACGCAGGATTATCTCTGTGGACTATGTCACTTACATACTTATTTAAGGTCTGTTTAAATCCTTGTTTCCAATTGACGTTATTTCCACTTATCCTTTCAACTGTCATTAACGAGAAACAATAGAATTTTAATTGTTATCCACCTCAATGAGGCATCGCGACAGATAATGAGTTAAACAAACATCAACTTTATGACAGTATAAATAAAGTTGATTTTAGACTGAGTAGTACTTACTGTTGAAAAAGTAATAAAAAATATGAAGTTGTAGCGCAAACTGAACCTTAAGTAAAAAACAGTTGTTTTTCCTAAAATTCGTGTTTGTTTACATGTTTGGCAAATCAATTGCGAATGAAGATTAGGTCGATTGTCGCAGGGTAGTGACTTCAGTACAAGATGGCGATACACAAAGAGAGAGACATGATTATTTTGTGTGCGGTTGGCAACTCTCTATAGCGACATTGTGCGGCGAAAATTCATAATTAAAACAAAAACAATTACCACTTCACTCGCGTCTTCGTCCGCGCAAATCTCAGGTTCAAAACTATCCTATCTTTCAAGCTGGAACCAACATAGTGACGCGTGATTTTTATACATTATAGGTAAGAAGGTACACACGGCTGCATATCAAGCTATATATTTCCAGTATAAGCTGACCTTGCATTGTACGGAAATCCTATACAATGCGAGATCAATGTAAACTAGAAGTGTATAGCTTGATGTGTAGCCGTGTGTACAAGTTAAGATGACAGGACTCTATGCATTAATGTCGCATAATTCGACTTCACATTTCATCAAGTTCAGAGCAAAAACCTTTTGAATAAACCAAAAGTTACCTCCTAGCGTAAGGCTAAGAACTCACAAAGTGATTTTCAGCCACGCTCGCCGCGGTGGCGGGACCCGCAAACCGCGCAAGCCGCGGGCATAAACCGCAGCGTGAAATGAATTTCCTTAGTACTAATCATGTTCGTACGAGTATTTGCGGTTCCACAACCGCGGTGGGCGCGGGTGAAAATCGCTACATGAGTTCTTGGCTTAAGTGCCAAAAGCTAAACCTCAAAAATCTCTATAAAAACTGCTTTGACACCACTCACAACGCTAATCAATTGTTAAGAGACGTTCGTATCAAGAATTTGCGGCATCCCCTCCCACGTGAGCGCGGGGCCCGCGCCGGCTAACGCACTCCCACGAGATCGTAACAATCGTAGTAAAATTTGTAAACGTCTCCCTTATAAGGCCGCTGACATAACAGCGTAAACGTTTTAAATTACCCAGGTCGTAGTAGCCGGTTATACCTACTATTGTTTTTGATATTTTTAATAAATCTTTTCGTTCGTATGATTTGTTTTACCTTTATGTTGAATTGAAATTAATCGTTTTTATTAAACAATTGTTTGAAATGTCTTGTTTTGTCATAAACAAGGCCTATATACGGCAGTCTCCAAAACGCCTTATCATTGGTCAATTGTGACTTCACAGTTGTACTTTCAGTAGGTACCATTGAAGAAACGCTAAACTATACACCGTAAGGACTATTTCTGCTTGCAGCGCTCGGCCGATATAGTAACGCTTACTTACGAAAAAAAAGGGTCGTGTGTACGGGATTTTGTTTTCAAATTGCTTAGGTACCTATGCGTTTCTTCGATGGTACATACATCTCAGTAAAAAAAAAAATGTTTTTATCAGATTCCTTCGAATTTTTGTCGATATACGCCCTTCAAGTTAACCCAAAAAGTTCATTACCATATTTGATACAGATAGGGAGCTAGTGGGAGGGTTGGGTTAACCCCCGGAGTCTTTGCTACGTTTATGGGACATTCCGCTCCGCCTCTGAAAATTACCTTTATCTACCCGTTGCCAACGCCCCCGCCTGAAACGCCCCCCTGAAATCTTAACACCGCCTTCTACGACCCAAACTCATACATATACTTAAGTTGGTACTGGCAGTATAATTTTTTACCTACGAAATCGCAATAAAACGGAACTAGACTGTGTTCTATGATGTGCTGAATTATAATAACAAATTATTCTAAACATGTAATACAACAAAAAACAATAGATAACCCTATTTTGCTTGCTGTTCCCAGTGATAAAATATTGAGCGCGTAAGTAAATCACTGCACGTATAGGTACTAACGGTGGGGTAGATACTTGAGAGGCTATCCACATACGCTATGCTGGCACAGAGTAAAGAAACCAAAACAGGTACACACGGCAAGCTATACATTTCCAGTATAAGTTAACCTCTTATTGTACTGAAATCCTAAACAATGTGAGATCAGCTTATACCTACTGGAAATTTGTACTAGTAGCTTGATATGTAGCCGTGTGTACGTGAGGTACGATTAGTCTCTGTTTACAGCACCTTTTATCGCACTTGACACTGCACAGATAGTGAGTTCTCGTCTTTCAAAGTCTGAATGAAAACAATGCTGAAAAGCGATCCCTGTGAACGGTATCACAGGTAATTCGTCTGACTGTACTCGAGGAATTTTATTACTCCAAATGCCAACGGACTAATTGTAGTTCAAATTTCATTCATGCTGAGTTTTTATTATCTTTTTTAAAAATAATACATTTTCCCCTTTGGTTTTAAAAATGTGTTCACTGTCTTATTATTATTTGAATTTATTTACAAAAAAAAATTAGAAAAATATTAATAATATTATTATTTGTGTAAGTTTTTATTTAAAATCCTTAATCTACTCTCTCAACGGTTACCCTAATGCGATAGTTAAGTTCACTTATTATTATTTACAATAAAACCTACATAATATTGACTAGTTATGAAATATAATATTTTTATTTTTAATAGGTATATTGTTACGTATTTAAAGATTTAGGGGTTGATTCATAAACGATGATAAAAGTTAAGAGACGGTTAAACGTCAAAAATGTATCTATGGTTATCATACGTTAAAGGGGTTAATTCCTTAAAATCGTCGCGAGTCATCAGATCACAGACATTATGTTTGTGAATGAAGGTTCGATAATTCAATGAAGATACATTATGTTGTTAGAAGTGCTGGGTAACAATAGTGTTGATGTCGTCCAGCCGATGATGGTCGGTTCATAAGTTTCTTTGAATTAATATGTGTGTTGGTAAATTAAGTCTGTAGTCATGTGAAAATATGGAAAAATCGTAAAATATTTTTCTTTAAAGTGGTTTGCGAATTTGGAAATTAATGTATTCTTTCAAAAAGTTGGAGAAAAAACTGGAATTTTGTTGTAGTTTGGTTGGAGAAAAAAATACGAAATGTTTTTCTTTGAAAATTCTTGCAGGTTTTGTTTGTTTTGTTGGTTAGAGAGCAATAAATAATATTCGACATAAATTGTTTTTCTTACTAGATTGGTACGAGTTAAGTACGTCTACTGATTTTCTATAGATTTGTAACTGCAAAATTGGCATTCAAAATAAAAAAAATAAAATAAAAAAACAAAATGCTATCTAAATGCTATGCTATTAATTACGAATGCCAAGTATGATTCAATGTCAAATATTTAGGTCATAAAAAACCGCAAATACCTAAATTGAAAATTAACGAACTTAATATAATAAAAACAAAGCAATGTTTTAATTAACTGACCCGCAATTTATACCTACTTTTAATTGTATTATTAGAATTGTTTCTTTCTGGTATCACCCCAAGTTTCAGTTCTGTGAATTAATTATTAAACTGGAGTTCAATTTAAATGCGTCAGTAAATAACAAAAAAAAGTCAGACCATATCAGGCAGATTCAGTGCTACCCAGATTGCTATTACAAAATTCGATGAGACCATAGAAAAAATCTCATTAGATACATCATCTATTCCATTTTCAAAAGGAAAACGAACAGACAAGCCGTACATTTTTTATATGCATTCTAAAGTTTAGTAACGGTAGTGACAGAGAGGGTGATAGAGAATCGACGATTAGTGTGAGAGAGATGGCAGATAGTGAGTATTTTTTGCTGAAGCTTTCAAAAGACAGTACGGGAACGAAGTGTGCTAAGCTAAGAAGCAGTCTTGGTTTTCTTAATGTAAGTAAGGTAAATAGGTAGGTAAATCGTAGTTTATTATAAATGGTATTCTTTTCACCAGGCATGTAAAAGGCGTTTATGAATCGGAGACAAGTATCATAGTATAAAGAGAGGAAGTAAGTTATCTTCATAGAAACGCACCGCGCGCGGCTTGTATGTGTGCGTGGCTTGTATCTATGCGTCGCCGCACGCACACTTAACAAAATCTCTGCTGTTTTAGAGTGCGCCAGTCGGGGCTAACGCCGCACAAGGTTTGCACGTCGCGGCTTTTTGGCACTGCTAAATGTATGAAAAATGAATGATAATCGCAGGAGAAATTATTGCTGTGCGTTTGGGTGTCTAAATAATTCATCGATTCCAAAGTTGTCTCTGTTCAGATTACCTACTGAACAGAAAAGGTAACCAAGTCGCATATAATTTTTACTTGATGATGAGATACCTTCTTATTTTTTGTTGTGTTAGTTATCTATCAGACAGACGAAGTAGGCAGGCCTACTTTCCCACTAAAATGTATTAGGTACCTACTTTTGATCTGTCAATTGATATGCCGCTAATGCTTTCTCTTGATATGCCCGATTTCTCAGTATTGTAGGTATAGTAAAGTAACTAAGTACTTACAGTTATAAAATCATAATTTCAAATATTTGACGAATTGTGAATCAATCAGCCATTTTCTAGGCACTGAATTAAAATTTAAGTAGTTAAAAGTGACAACCCTGAGACAGGCAAGTATGGTAGGCAATTATATCGCGGATTGGGCCTGAGATAGCCTACTTGAACTCTTTATACTATGCAAGTATCTCATCCGTTTGTTTGATAGCTAAGGTCCTACTAGTTACTGATTTCTGTTGCCGTAGTCCTAACATTCTATACAGGATAAGTTTTTATCCAGTGCGCAAACTAGCACGTAACTTTACTCATCATTATGAACAACTTTTACTATGGGACCAAACCTAAAATCACGATAAAATAATCAGCTGTTCCCTACATTCATGTTCGCATAACTCGTCAAAATGTAGGGAACAGCAGATTTTTTTTTCGCGATTTCAGTTTTGGTCCCATAGTAAAAGTTGTTCATAATGATGAGTTAAGTCACGTTTGCGCACTGGATAAAACTTATCCTGTATTAAGGCTTACACAGACCAGCGAGATACCGCGGGCGCGACAGGCAGCGCGACCCGTGTCGCACCCGGGATACCGCGCTGGTCGGCACGAGCCTATGATATCACTGATATACTCTATAACAGTGGTTCCCAAACTATAGTCGCGCTCGCAACCCACTGGTGGGTCGCGAGCGAATATTGAATATGTGAATATTGTAAAACATTTGAAAAGAGTAACGGTGGAGTGTCTTGCCCATTTTTCTCTATACGAAAACTACCTTTTGGAAGGGGCGACTAGAATCAATTTTATTATCTTGGAAATTCTGACGTTTAAAAGTGCCATACATGGGCCTATTTGAAATAAATTATTTGACTTTGACAAATTGATTTTCAGGAATGATTAATATTAAAACTAAATACCGAAATAAATTGGACATGGCTATGATGACAAAAAGTAGGAAAGAATACATCCTTAACTGCCATTACAATTTGAATGTTTATTTTTCTTTTTGAACAGTCCTGCATTCATTCATATAGTGCCCCTCATATTCGAGAGTTTTTGTTAGGTGCATCGCGGTCAAACCAGTCAACTTTGGGAATCACTGCTCTTTATCAATACTTGATAAGGTTTGCTGTTGAAGTTGAAGTAGGTACCTACGATCCTTAAGAGCCGAGCAAAAAGAAAGAACGCTAAGTGAAATCGTAGTAAAAGCGCGGGGGGGCCGAGGTAGTTTAATAAAAATGTGGCTGTTATTTTAGCATTATTGTGTACCAGCTGCGCCCCGCGGTTTCACCCGTTTAAGTCTCGATCCTGTAGGAATATCGGGATAAAAAGTATCCTATGTCTTAATCCAGGCATAAACTATCTGTGTACCAAATTTTATCCAAATCCGTTCAGTAGTTTTTGCGTGAAGAAGAGACAAACATACACACATACTCACAAACTTTCGCCTTTACGAGTATAATATTAGTGTTATTTTACGACTTTCTTGCGAACGAAATCGCATGCAGAAGCTAGTATAATATTATATTATTGTATCCAATTGTATTATTGAACCCGATAATGACGTGGTCAGTCTCATGGTTGACTAGTGAAACAATAATATTTGAATTAATAATAAAACTGAAGCCTTAGTAGTTATAAATAGTACCACCACGAAGACAATAATATATTCCTCTCTGTAACATTAGCTTCGTGATGATAAGATGATGCTATCAAAACTAGATATTTTAATGTTCAGCTTTCAGAATAAGTGCAGCACCCTAATTGCGTAACACACGATCAATCACAATCTGAATCATTTTGAAGGATATTGCTAATCCATTGTTTCATATGTTCGAAAAATCTGCTCAACAACGTAAATAACGCAATGAATGTTGTTTAACTGTCAAAATGAAACAGATTGTGATTGATCGTGTGTTACGGTGCTGGGGTAAAAATGATAATATTTTTTTGGCAGGTGAGTGTAACAGCAATACATCATGTTTTATTTATCACGAGACACAAATGTCCTCACATATTAAGCTAGCTGCGCCCCAGTAGTTCAACCGCATAAGTCTCGATCCCGTGGGAATGTCGGTATAAAAAGTATCCTATGTTCTAATCCAGGTCATGGTCTACCGCATGTGCCAAATTTCATCTAAATCTATTCAGCCGTTTTAGCGTGAAAGCGTTACAAACAAAAAAACTCACTTTCGCATTTATAATATTTGCTAGCGGACTCGACAGACCTTGTACTGTTCGAACAACGCTACCTACCGGGTCCAATTGTATTTTCAGACCATCCAGGGATCCACTCAAATATACACACAAAATTTCATCCAAATCGGTCCAGCCGTTTAGGAGGAGTTAGGTGACAAACATATTTACAGAAGAATAATATATTTAAAGATTATGATAGTTATGATAATTGCGACATAATATTTATGTACTACTACTACATATTTACTTTATGCATCTAAAATCTTTACCCACGCCATCCTCTTTTGTATATCCAAGCCAATCCATTGATTGACAAGACCAAAGAGCACCCGGAAGAGGATATTAAAAAAAGTCATAAGCCTTGGAACTACCCTTGAATGTACGGAATCGAAAATCGAACCAAAAAACTTTGGGCACTTGTGCACGATGTGACGCACCGGGATGTATAGGGTGTTGCTTTTTATCATATTACATGCGTATACTGTATTGGGATAACTAATGTTAGGGAGTGCCGTCTCTGTCGGCACCGACTCCCAAAGATAACGCCATTGGGAACCGGCATGGCGGCATGACATTACTGTAAGATGTTGCACTAGTTAACCTTATTTCATATTTTCAGTACTTCGAGCGCTACTCATTTGAAAATAGATAAACATATCGTCCAGGTGCACCAACGTTGTTTCACATTCCCGAGGCTGTGAAAATAGAGAAAAAGAATTTTCCCAGTTATGAGACCTAGCTAGATCGATTTTTTGCCCTCGTAAATCCCTATATTGCAACTTTCATCGAAATCGTTAAATCCTTTTTCGAGAACATGATTACATATATATATATATATACACAGACATCTATTTGCGACGTTGTCCACTTTCAAAATGCATTCTCTACGGTGAGTTTTTTCCCAGCTTCCCATTCAGGGTAGTTAGGAGGTTTGGTGCCCACGCGTTCTCCTTTAGCATTGAAGTCCTTGAGATTGGGACCCTGTTAAGCAGAATAGATCCAACCAACAATTTTTATAAAATTGAGTTACGTCCATGACGAGAATCTACACATCGAGTTTTATATTTGCACAAAAGATCCTGGCGGTCTGATGACATTGCCCTAACAAAAACTACCAGATGATTATACCTTGGCCTGATATTTTTGTTTACACTTCAAAACTTTTTTTTTTTTTGGTTGGGAAATTTTCAAATTTCTTCTCCCGCTCTGGGGGGAGCGGGAGGGCGTGACAGACTCTTACTGACTAAAACCCAACCGTGTTCCTTAGGTTGCCCTGTTGCCGGGGGCCACGATGTCCCTATCGGTTTTCTTCGAACCCCCGGCAGGCATTGGCCCTAGCGGACCCCGTCAATTCTGCTGACATATCTTTGAGGCGCGCGTGGAACACAACGCGCGGTCGTGTGGACTCTTCTAAACTTCAAATCGCATTTACTCAAAACCAACAAAATGTTGGTTGGATCTATTCTGCTTAACAGGGTCCTATTGAGATTTAGATTTAGTTTCTTCATTCTTTTAACTATCATTTATCTTGTTAATGGAATTTATTTCGTCTTTCACTTTATGTAAACTCGTTTCTTCTTTATCGTTATCATCAATGAGACCCTCTTTAGGTTTGGTTTCATCGTTATTTTAATAGTCATTATTGTTTGTTATTATTTTGTTAGGCTCGACTTGACTTCTCTTCTTCGTCATCAATGATTCTTGTTTTGCATCTTTGGACTCTTGTCTCGTTTTACTTTTGTTGTGTGGATTTTCTATGAAAAGTCATTGTGCATTTGCGGCAGTTGAATCTATTAGGCTGAGGTACTGAAACCTGACAGATTACCAGAATCCTATACTGTTAAATGAGCAACATTTGTATATATGTCGGAGCGCCGAGCTCACAATCATCGTCAGAAGGGTAATTATCAATTAAATTATTCATTATTTAACTGTCTGTCTACTTCGTGGGCAAAGGAAACGCGTGAAGTAATCAGTCTAACTAGAAAAGGCTACAAGTAACTTATAATCAATGCTTTTCTTAAATGAATCAGAAGGGCGTAACGAGTCCGCGGGTCGCGCACAGTCGATCTCGCGGTCTCAATGGAACTGACTGCCTGATCCAGGCTACTCTGATGCTAAACTCTTATCGTCTTAAAACGTTCTCACGAGAAAATGCAAGCCGACCCCCGGCCACGTTCGACGCAATCAGATTTACGTCGTCGCCTTTCATATTGGAAACAATTATTAATTATTTAATATCAATAAGCTCTAAGCGCTAACAAAGACCACCATGGTCTTGAGAGTTAGACGAGGTGTGAACGACACCTTCGTCTCACGCTGATAAGAACTGAACGAGGTGTGAGTTGACACCATCGTCTCGCGCCGACATATATATATTTGTAATCACGTTCTCGAAAACGGCTCAAAAGATTTCGAGGAAAGTTGCAATATAGGGGTTTACGGGGGCGAAAACTCGATCTCGCTAGGTCTCATTCTGGGAAAATTCCTTTTCTCTATTTTCACCCGAGCAGAGCTCGATCGTTTAGGTACTGTTAATTGAATAGTATTATTGACCTCGATAATGATGTGGTCAGCTGACTCGTGACACAACGTAGTTAGATTTAATAATAAAACTGAAGCCTTAGTTATAAATAGCAGAAACCACAACGACAAATTCCATATTGTAACAATGTATGTAATAAAATAATATCTTGTTTTTTAACCACCCGCTAAGCAAAGCTAGGTTTAATTTAACTACACTACAATAAAAATAAAATTACTTCGGTACATATGCGACATAATTCAACGCAATGTAGGCATCTGTTACTATTGAACATCATTACTTTTTTTCTGCCACAGTTGGTCGTGAACGCAAAAAAAGCCATTTTGCGAAATAACTTAGTTGAGTAACTCAACTAAATTATTTCGCAAAATGGCTTTCTTCGAACTCAAGTTGAGTTCGGAAAAAAAATATGTTGTTATGTTGGTTGTGTTTTTTTGTCATTTTCAAATTAATTAGTAACTTGGTACTTTGAATAGTTTCTATACACTACCATGAGTCCATGATTCTTGTTTGATATTCTTAAGTTGTGATTTAATTTTATTCGAGCCTCAGAAATAGTTCGGCGGTTGAGGAAAGTTTTGAATATGAAAGTGGATGGCTATAAGAGTAGGGGAAGACCAAAGAAACGATGGATGGACTGTGTGGAAGATGATATGGATAGAAAGGGGGGATTACCGAGTTGACGACTAATTGAGAAGTATGGAAGAAAAGGACAATGCGCCGACCACAAATAAATTAGGATAAGGGCAGGGAAATAATAAAATTATAAATACTTATAATATAAATACTTATAAAGAAATCTTCGAAATATCAGGTTAAGATACGCTTGCCAGGGTTGGTCTGTGGATGGGTGACCATCTTTACATACCGAGACTCCTCCGTGCCTCGGAAAACACGTTAAGCCATTGGTCCCGACTGTCATTCGTGGATCTTTGACAGTCGTTACGGGTCGACAGAAGCCCGAAAGTCTGACAAACAAGTCTTACCAAGGGGTATTGTATTACTCAGTTACTGGGTTGTGGACGTCAGATAGGCAGTTGCTCCATGTAAAATACTGGTATTCAGATGCATCCGGTTAGACTGGAAGCCGACCCCAACATAGTTGGGAAAAGGCTAGGCAGATTTGATCGAAAAATCTTAAAATAGTTATTGTGGTAGATTTTTATACCCCGTTGGTGTCTAATATCAATTTACTTAAACTTTTGGGCAGCAAATACATCCATATTTTTTTGCACAAAGAATGCTATTTATAGTATTCATTCAACATGCTTTAAAAAAAAAAAAACGGTATTTTCATTTATAAATGAAAATAATGATATATTTTTTTTAAACATTGAGTCATTATTCACACAATAAACCCATAATAATGATCATAGCGTAGCAAATATTATAGTTACGTACGTGATATTTTTATAAACAATGCTTGTACTATCTGAGATAGCCGTTAGGAATAGTCTTTTAGCTATACGGCTTTGTTTGTAATATGACTCAACTCAAGCATTATATGCTTGAGTTGAGTAACCCAGCCCACTGTTTATCATATGTGTAAACATTAACACGAATGTCACTTTGGTTGTTATCTTCACTCTAGGCTGAGGACAATAATTAATCTAAGCAGAAAATCAGCGAAATTTTAGGCGGAGACCTTAGGAACAGTGTTTTACATAGCTTCGCCAGGTAAACTTGATATAGGAAGGCGTAATGTTTGAATAATTCAAAATCAAAATTCGTTTTTTAAAATCAGATTGAGAATCAGTTTCATGAATTTTTAAATCATGAGATTTTTAATTTGTTTCTGCTCCGAGTTGATCAAAGCTCAGTTAAGACGCAGATATATGACAGTGACCTTGAATGGTTAGCTTGCGTGTTCTGTACTGAGCTCATGCAACGCGTCGTACGTTCTGCCAGTGATAGAACTCGCCCATCAAGGAGCGCTGACCCAAATTAGACGCATTATTAATTTATTACACGTAAAACAAAAAGTATTTTAATAAAACACGTATACTAAACTATCAATAATTTAATTATCTTTAAAATGATAGAGTTTTCAGAAAAATACGCTTGATAGATTTTGCGTCATTCTCAGTTTTTTATCCGCGTTAGACATAACTTTACAAATTAATTTCACTATGTAATACAAACATAATCAAAAATATGCCTATATTAAAATATTAAGAAAATGCTTTAATTTAACATATATTTTTTCCAAATCACTACTCGTTTAGACGTCATCTTCAATATAAAATCATTAAAAGTCAGTTATCGTCCCCTTAACGGATTTTTTTAGCCCGATTACTATTAGTATATTTGGCATCAATTGATGGTTGATGCCAAAAGCGCAATTTTTTGCAGATGCTTCTGAGATGAATTAAAATATTTATTTTATTTCTTCATATCATTAGTTACTCGTCATCTCGGTTAAGTCGTAAAAGTTGCACTGGAAAGGTGGTCTAGTAATAAATAGGGTTGGCTCGCAACCAGTCATTAGTAGTGCTGCATATTTACACAGAACCTGTCCCCCCCTTTTCTTGGAAACTAAGAAAAGTGATCATCATTATCATTAGGTACTGGTCTTAACCAATTGACTCTAAAACCATCATAATTATATAGGTATATTTATCGTCACAATATTATCTTTTTTTGGGTGTTGCAAAAATTAGGTACTATTTTTATTAGAGTTCTAAAAACCAAGTCTCTAGTGTGACTCCACGTAGGTACCCCTGTCAAAGATCCTAGATGACTGTGACCAAGAAAATAAGGAAATCTAACAACTGTACAAGGTAGGTATAATATTTTTTATTTTAATAAACGGCACCTAATTGAAGAATAATTTGTGAAATAATGCGTTGCATGGTTTTATTTCTTGTCGCAAATGGAGTCGGTTTTAGGAGCAATTTTGGTCATCATGCATATTGTCCGCACTTTCAGTGCACCTACATCATTTTTGGCCTTTGTTAATTCTCTTGGATGTCCTCCGCCCTGGAGCGGCGGAAGGGTCTGTTTGACTCTTACTCCACACGGTGTTCTTCAACTACATTTGTCCGGGGTGCTGGAAGACTTACGCAGTTCTGTCAACTGCGTAAGTCCTATACCTATAGAGTATAGGTCCTGTGATATATAATTAAATGTAGCACACAACTTAAAGGTCGCGCCTCAAGAGCGCCCCGCTGAGTCCCACTATATCCCCGGCGCCAACTAGATGTTCCCTTTGAGTTGATGTGTACTTATTGATAATTTGGTGGTTTTACAAGTGATCCAAGTGAACACCACAGGTCCCATACCATAGCAGCCCGCATGACTTCCATGCGGACCCCGTCAACCCGACACCAGTCTACGTCCGTATGCGGCCGCAGTTCCTCCTGAGAGGCGCGCGCGGAAGTCATACTCAAATAATTTATTTCAAATAAACCATGTACAGGAACACTTGAATTGTCAGGCGTCGGTCTATACGTCACAGGCACTTTCCGAAGCACTCCTGTCCGGCGAGCATCTATGTCAGCCGGAAAGTAAGTGTACCATGCCGTCTCTTAAACTACTCATCCTGTAGTGCTATTCTGTAAAAATCTCACCGTGATAACTTAGGTGAAGTGAGCTGCCAATAGTGTCAATCCTTAGTAACTGACAGCTCACTCCACGCTCACTTCAACAAAGATAACACGGTGAGATGGTTACAGAATAGGCCAAGCTCACTTCACCTAAGTTTTTATTACAAAATAAACCAACAGGTCTAAATACAGTGTCTAAATGGTTAAATTGTGTTATAGTTATGTAGATTAAGAACCAAAATATTTATTCAAATTCAAAGTGCGTTATACAGTTCGCGAGTGGTTCCTTTGTGAATGTTGACATACATTATACCTTGTTACAAGACTGGTAACAATGAGCTCGTATTTTGAAAATCGTTTCGCGTTCTGTCTATCGATACCTTATTTATACATGTTTGGCATTCGAACGTCGTGTTACGAATGCACGTTGATAATATTTATTTTCATTTGGCTTCTCTCACATAGTTGTATTTTCGTCTCGCCTTTTGCCTATAAATGGCTTATCTTTGTTGACGCTCTAAGTCAAAATAAAATAAAAGGAATGGTGATACATTTCTTATTCGCATTCATCTTCTTAACAAAAAACAGTGGGGTAATCAAGAACAGCATTATCAGTAGATTTTCAACTTCACACATATTGTTATTCAGCAAAATGTAAAGGTTTCTATTCTGTACCCGACTGCAGGCGGCGCGACACGACTGGTTTCTATGAATTTCTATGAAATACTTTTCGTAGCAAGCGACACGTTGTTTGCAGTTACGGGCAAGCGACAGACGACACGTGTAGGCTGACCGCAGACCAGTAGTGCCGCCAATACTCGAGCGATAACACATTTTTCTATCTTCTATTTACCGACTGGAATACGGGCTGCTGCCGCCTGCGGTCGGGTTCGGAATCATGACTGCAGCGACATGACGCCGCGACACGTCGCCTGCAGTAGCCGCCCGCGGTCGGGTGCGGAATGGTAACTTTTTGGGTGGAGGTCTGCCCGGCTTGGGCGGGGCACCGCCGAGTCCTCGTGGAGACGATCGGTGGCGGTGATCTCTCGCGACCGGCCCTGGTCCAGGCCATGGTACGGAGCGAGAGGGCATGGGATGCCGTCACCTCTTTCTGTGAAACAGTGATGTTTGCGAAGGAGGAGGCGGAATGCATGAGGGAGAGACAATTTTAACCACCGCAGGAGACGCCCTGGTTGTCGGGAATCGCAGGTCGATTCCCGGCCACCGTAGGCGCGGGCTTGCGGACGGTGAGCAATAGGTAGCTCGCCGTCCGATAAGGATCAGGCCCGGGTCGACGGCACGGTGTGTTCCACGCGCGTCTCAAAGAGATGTCAGCACAATTGAAGGGGTCCGCTAGGGCCGATTGCCGGGGCTGCGGGTTTGTTCGAAAGGTTTACCGTGGCCCCTGGCAACATGCAGGCAACTGAAGGAACACAGGTGGGTTTTAGGCAGTAAGAGTCTGACACGCCCTCCCGCTCCGCCCAGAGCGGGAGAAGTATTTGATAATATCCCACCAAAAAAAAAAAATTCAAAAATTGTACTTTTATGGACTTTTGGTTTGATACTGAATTAAAAGGTTTCTTATTATGCAACGGTGTGAGTGGCGGTCCGCGTATCGGACAATAATTAGCATTCGCGTCGTATTTGTTACTTTTGAGTGTTCGATACAAGTTTATTTATTAGGTGATTTGCATCTATTCTACGGTTTTATGTACTCAACCTTATTGTAAGTATGCTTGTAGCTCTTTGAAATCGGTCCGGTTTGATTGAGGAAGGTGTAATTATATTTACTTACGTATAAAATTATTAAAATTATTAAAAATACGGCAGTAGGTTATCGTGTATCCATTTCAATAAATTCTGAACGAAATGTTAAAAAAATTCTTGAACATTTCTTTATTGCTAACTGCATGTCAAAATAACCGGATCTCGCCAAAAATCCACTTTCATTCACGACAGGAAAACGTAATCTAAAAGGCAATGAAATTAATTAATAATTATCGATGGTATCCGTTGTACCTACAGTTGAGCATTGAGAGAGTAAAGAAACTGCTTTTTGTTGATAAACGCACGGTATTAGCTGCTTCAATTTATCGCAATTACATACAGCCTAGCGGCCAGGACCGTTATGCTGTGAAAAACTGGAGCCTGTCCAAGTATCCGAAGTGATCCGAACGGTACTACTACAACCTTATTCGGTCTGTTATCTATGTTCCTTTGGCGGGAGCGGCCGCCTCGTACCTCTACCTACTTGTATCGTATCACTCCTATCTCATACCTAGATAAAGTTCAACTAGGTTTCTAAGTAGCCGACTTTATCGGTAGTATTTTCTTGATTGTATGTATAATAGGTCTGCTGAGTTATTTGAATGGGTGTTTCTGTTTAGGTGCTTTCCAAGAAAATGAAAAAGTTGATTGTGCTGTTGAGAAGTACAATTTTATTTCGTGTTTCGAGTATTTTTTTATGAGGTCAAGGCTTTCTTGCATTCGTCATAGTTCGTGCTCTTAAAGAATTTATCGCATGATTTGTCAAAAGCTAGAACTGAGCGGCTGGCTTCGACACTTTCACTGGCACAAGAGGCCTTTGCGCAACCTCCGATATGACTTTGTTACCGAATTCACAGTCTTCGACTTGTTAAATGGCAGTGAATTGAATACACATCACACTTCGTGACTACTTACTTTTGACGGCTCTCGTACACATCGGCCTTTCCATTAATTTATAAAGTATATTTCAAATGCTACAACCTAAAGCAAGTTATTAGACAAAAAGAATATTAATAAACATTCGCACATTATTACTTAATATTTTTATCAATCAGTAAAAATTCGGATAACTAAATTTGGACTTTCACATCCCTACTAGTTGATGATCACTGCGAGTTGCGACGCATCACGTGTCCAGCAATTTATTCGAATAAATCAAATCGATTAAAGTGTCATGTGATTTTTCAACGGTACTGAGTGCGTGGGATAGTGTGCAGGTACTGTAGGTACAGACAATCAATTTGAAACTCGTCACAAAAAGCGAGCGAGAGCATGTGAAGTATGACATGGTGTAGCGGCACCCAAGTTGCACCGTATCGGCTTACTACGAAAGGTTACTGCCACCGCAGCCGATGACGTCATCAATGTTAAGATAACACGCTTCCTTTGCAACCATTAACTTAATACATAATAAATTACCGAACATACACCCAAAAGTATCGAGTTCCGCAAAAACGATTCTTATCAGTACCTGTCTGTACCCGAATACGTTTAAAATCTTCTCGATTACTTACTTGTATAGTGAAGTACCTAGGAAAAATTTAAAAACATTTAGTTTTATTTATTTATTAAAGAACACTAACAGCATATACATTCAACAATTGGATTAAAGATAATAATAATAATTAAGAAAGGCATTACTGCTAATGTATACACAAATGCAACATTATCATTCAATTCACATGTGAAAAGAATCAAACCACAAATGCCGTATATTATGCGAAATTCTTCATCGATAGCAAGTACAAAAGCGCTCACGTTGCTTATGTACCAAACAATTCACATAACAACCAGTAATTTCCGAAGATCCTTCAACAAGTACAATAGGCCAATAAAGGCACTTGTTTATAAATAACTAACAATATGACACTGAGAAACTATTATTATGTAAGACATACGTTCTTAGAAACGTGCGGTGGACGGAAAATGAACTGTTTGCAATGTTCGAAAATAAATCTTAACT
Source organism: Agrochola lychnidis (assembly GCA_963680765.1). Classification (NCBI taxonomy): domain Eukaryota; kingdom Metazoa; phylum Arthropoda; class Insecta; order Lepidoptera; family Noctuidae; genus Agrochola; species Agrochola lychnidis. The sequence continues at coordinate 7,454,258 of OY796848.1, forward strand.
TAGGACGTGTATACATGAGCTTAGAACTCGTAACTCACAACCTTAAGTACTTACGTAAGAAAAGTTCGGTTCAGAATATTGCATGAGAAGACATATTATAGCCCAATTCCATACTTAAAACATTTTTTATGACAATCGCTCAAAAAACGAAACCAGCATAACACACGATATATCATAATCTAATAATTTTGAAGAAAATTGCTTATCTAACAATTTGTCTACTCGACAATCTAAATAACACAATGAATGTGTGTTACGCAATTAGGGTGTAGCTTTGACCAAAGTCAAAGTCAAATAATTTATTTCAATTAGGCACATAAAAGGCACTTTTGAACGTCAAAATTTACAAAAAATAGAATTAATTCTAGTCACACCTTCCAAAAGGTAGTTTTCGTATGGAGAAGAATGGGCAAGAAACTCCACCGTTAATCTTTTGAAATGTTTTACAATATTTTGTATACATTAAATATATAATTATACGTGAAGACTATGCACCTGGAATAAGATTACTATACCACAATAGGTAAAAATAATTTAAAATGAAGCAATGACAGACCATAGAGTTAGGTCTTCGTGATTATGGATAGTAAAAAATAGGAGAACATAGATATCGTTTTACAAAAAAAAAAAAAAAATTGAAAAATATTTTTAAATTTTTGTAAATATTTATCTTTCAGTCGTGAAGGGTCTCACGCACCCTAATTGCGTCATACAACACAATTACAATTTGTTTCGATTTCAAACAGATTTCTAATCCATTGCTTCATAAGTTGGAAAAAAAATCTGTTCAACAACTTAAATAACGCAATGAATGTTGTTGAAATGTCAAAATGAAACGAATTTCGCGAAATTGTTTAAGAAAATGAGTTACGCAATTAGAGTAACGGTCTCAAAAAAATGTTATAAAACTGTCTTAACTCCCAGGAAATATTATGTGACAATCAATTGTAATTCTTGACCCAATTGCAATTTGCAAGCCATTGACGTTACAATGAAGTGTTATTCTATAAAAAATTACGTAACATCTTGAATGGCACAGGCCTTTAAAACTCTTATATATTTTTCGCCTCACCTGTAAATTATTCTATTATACCTACAAAATGTAGCTACAAATTTCCATACAACAAATACAATCTTCGGGCTTGATATGCGGTATAGAGCTCGAAGGAACATAACATAACCTTTATTATTATCTTTACTCCACAATTACCATAAGAACAATACGTATTTCTCGAAGTATGCATAAGTTAGCTTTGAATCCTGACCACAAGACGCAATATAAAATCGTTGCGATTAATCTTACCGGATGGCAAACGCACTCTCCACGAACAGGCTCCTAGATCACACAGAACCAGCAAGTAGAACTACCATCTTAGTCAAACGGCATTCAATGAGCACCATTTGAGCTGATCCTAAAATAACTAAAACAATCTGAATGCAGACCATACAGAGCTTTAGCCTGCCATATAGTATTCCACGGGCATCCAGTACAAGCGATCGCACGCGTGTCTCGAATACCACACCAATTTTCAGTGAGCGTTTTAATACAAACAAATTAACCAACAGCACACAACCTAAACCTTATTTCCTTAACAATAAAGTCTTTTATTGTAAAAAAATGAAAAATAAACTAAATAGCGGGAAGATGAATATCCAATCAGTTTAAGAATAGGAGATGTATTAGCCAATCATGAAGGAGTAACGTCACATCATCGGCCAATGGTGAACGAGGGTTTTTATGGGTTCTAGTTATTTGGTATTGAGACGGTTGGTCTCCGTTAACTGCATACCGATATTTGCATATTGTAAGCACGATGGTATTCTGTAGGTACACGAGAATATTTAGTAAAATGATAGTCATTGAGATTGTTGTAACTGTCAAAATATTGTAATCGCTCCTGAGAAAAGTCAATGCGTCATGTTTACGTAAAAAAATAATATATTTATACACACTTGATAGACAAGTTTCAAATTTGTAAATGTGAATCAATACATAATTAAAATTTATGAAATTATTAAATATTTAGTTAGGCACTCTTCATTTTGAATTCTCTTCTTTGGAAAAACACTAAAAGCTAGATCTACATCAGGAACTATAGTTTGGTTCAACGACCTTTGCTATAGGTATATTTCACAATTAATACAACTTGCAGGCCTGCATTAAAATTCAAAGTAGGTTGCTGCAACTAATTAAAACCAACGCAGGTACTATTGACACTAAGTCTACATTATTAATCTATTTAAATGCAGTTTTGCTGAATGTTCATTAATTATAAAACCGTGTAGTAAGTGCTTATGTATACTTAATTGGAAATTGCATGCATCGCTAAAAATAGTTGTTTTAGAGTTGCTACGACTATCATTTGATAATCAAAAGTTGAATAAAATTATGAAGCCTTTCCAAAAATACTTGCAAACGAGTAGCTGGAATTGTATTGTTTCAAAAGTGCAATAAAAAAAAAAAAAGAAAGCATTAAAAAAACTTAAAGATTTTTGTTAGCTGGCAGAATAAATACAAGACAAAAAAATATTATTCGTCAGTAAAGTGGGTTTGTTTTTACTTTGTGATTTCCATTTTGATGTGTTACTTTGTAAAATTTTCTATCAGTTTACCTTAGGGTTTATTTGGTTCTAACAAAGAGGAACACGAAAGTAAGTGAGTAATGTCAAGCTCGATTTTTGCACCGTGTTTGACAGGCTGTCATTACCGCGTAGGTACCAAGAAGCTTCTTGGTAGGTACATTCTATCTCTCTCTACGAATGCCACACCAAACTGGCTAATCGATTTTCCCGGAGATTATTCCTGAAAAGCCGGAAAGCTTAGCATAGTTACCGGTTGTAGACACCCATCAAGAGAAAACAGCTCTTCTTAAAGGTTAATTTGAATGATAATCAGTGAGGATGCAGGCCTTCTACAATGTTAGCGTCCGGGTGTCCGGGCATCCGGTCAGGCAGTTTGCCCCGGACGACGATCGGCTGAGAAAGTGGCACTATATGCACAAATGCACATCCCTTTCGGCACTGCTAAGGAAGATTATGATAAAAATACGATTACTTTCATAATAAGCGGCGCACTTATGATATTAGCAATCTTCGGTGCTAGAATATTGTTGAGAATTTTATTATTATTTTTACATCTCTGACATTTCTCGCCGATGGAAGGCGTACAAGGAGCCGAAGCCAACTCGGATCCGTTAGACGTTTTTAATTAAACGAAACGCCAACCGATGACTATCTCTGTAAGCACTATGCTAGTGTATCCATCAGGATAACCCTCGGTTGGTGTAAGACTATTGCAGAAAATGGAAACAAAGATATTGGACTATGGGTTTGAGTGGCTAAAGTGGACTGACTACCTACAACTATGGCAGTACTCTGTCGTGCTTGATCAATGTTTTATAATTATATTTACAGATAAAATAGCAAGGGTTGACTTGCACACTCACAATAATGGGTGGGAAACTGTCGCTAGCACATATAAAGTGACGTATATTAATACTGTGTATTGTCACATCATGTTACAGGTTACAGGAGACGGGTGACAAGGGAATCAATCACGTCGAGGCAGCTCAACACGAATACATTTCTTAGAATTTCGATCCACTTTATACCTGATAGTTGAGGAATTTAGATTGCATTGCACAAGTGTACCTACTTGTTGTTGGAAAATTATTATCAGCATGTATTTTACCTACTACATGGAGTTTGCATTGATTGATAGACACTGTTTGAACATGATATGAAAATAGTTTACTTTTAAATTTTATTTATTGTAACCAGTACCCTAATTGCGTAATACAACAAAATCACAATCTGTTTCGATTTGAAACAGATTGCTAATCCATTGCTTCATAAGTTGGGATAAAAAATCTGCTCAACAACGTAAATAACGCAATGAATGTTGTTGAACTGTCAAAATGAAACAAATTAGGCAAAATTGTTTACGAAAATAAGTTACGCAATTAGGGTACAGGTGTTAGTTAGTACAGGAATGGTTTCAGGGTTTTTACACGTTGAAAAATATTATGGGCATGGGAGCCGGGAGTTTCTGCCAATCTTGCTCGTCGTGATGGAAAAACATGCGGCGCACGCCCAAATTGAGGAGTTGTCTTTTTTTCACGTTTTTTCTTGAGAAATGACTGGCAGGCAAAGCCTTAAATAAATTGCTAACCAAAGTATCTCGATAAATAATTAAGCACGAAACAAATAGGTATGTCAATACAAAAAATAAGATCGTGCAATAAAAAACGAAGTGTGTCATAAGGTCGTAAACTCGTACTTGCGTTCGGGGCGCTTCGTGAGCAGCCGACGTCTCGCGAGATTACAGTGCGTTGGCATTAGTTCAACTGAGGATACATGAATGAAAGTGCACTGTTCTTCTCTCGTTCATTAATGCGTCTGAGGCTGCGGAGTTCGGAAGTCATCGACGGCGCAGGCGGATGTCCGTGCTACAAACTTGATCATTATCTTAATTGTTGCAACTTTTTTCTTGTTGGACATGTGACTTAATTAAAATATTTTATGGGGAAACAATCTCGTGATTGATTACTTTATAGATTTTTTTATGAATCATCCTGTGATCTATTAGGTGTGTGAATATGACTCCGCCCCTTTTTGTCAAAATAAAACACATTTGTTCGCTTACAAAATTAAAAATCGCTTCAAACGCATTAGTTGTCGTCGGTAAACTTCTCCATTAATAGTTTCAGAGGGTTTGAGCATCTTCAAATTTTTTTGGTGGTTTTCCATGTTCTTTATCCTCAGTACTAAAATCGTTATTTTGAAATCGTCGAAACCATTCCTTGCAAGTTGTATTAGACGGAGCATGCTCACCATAAATCTCCACAAGCAAACGATAAGTTTCCGCTGCAGTTTTCTTCGCAATAAAATAATGTAATAACACTTCCCGCAAATGACGTTTATTTGGAATAAAAACCGACATTTTCGAAAAGGTGAAAACAATTGTTGCTTACACTTCAACCAAATATCATAAAATGCGTTAGATAGCTGACATTCAGTACTATCGAATACAAGTATGGTCATTTATTAGTACACGTAAACAATACTAAAAACGACATCTGTTGAGAAAGGGCGGAGTCATATTCACACACCTAATATTTGCTTTACTGTGAAGTTACCTGTCTTCCTAACCTTGTCCCACTGCTTGGCGAAGGCGTCTCTCTCCATTTTCCACACTCTTCTATCCTATGCTTGTGGTGGACTTTCGTTATGAGTCAAGTTCGTTCCTCCATCTTCGTCTGTTGCTTGTCTGAGTCTGTTTTTGTATTGCATATTAATTAAGGCTACCTACGCCTCTTCAATGAGCAACTTCGCAAGTACTTACGCTGCATTCGTTTACATCTCATACTGTCTAAATTTTAAGTCCCTAATCGCAAGATGCGCTGATTTGGAGTCATTGATATTTCTATCTATTTTGGGCTACCCAAATTACGCTGGATGCCTACGCTCGTCTGCCATTTTCTTTAAGACGTAGATATATGCCAATGGTCTTGAGTGGTTAGCGTAGCTTGCGTGTTCTGTGCTGAGCTCACGCAACGCGTCGTACGTCCAGCCAGTCATAGGACTTTTCAAGGAGTGCTGTCCCAAATTAGACACATTATTAATTTGTTATACATAAAACAAAAAGTATTTTGATAAAACACGTATTCTAAAATTTAAATAATTATATTATCTTTAAAATTATGAAGATTTCAGAAAAATACGCTTGATAGTTTTTGCGTGATTCTCAGTTTTTATCCGCGTTAGACATAACTTTACAAATTAATTTCACTATGTAAGCTAAGCCGTGTTGTTACAGCAACAACCATAAACATTAACTAACATTGGTCCGTAAGGACTCCATTGTTAGGACCAAGCCCGGGTCGACGGCGCGTCGTGTTCCACGCGCGCCTCAAAGAGATGTCAGCAGAATTGACGGGGTCCGCTAGGGCCAATGCCTGCTGGGGGTTCGAAGAAAACCGATAGGGATATTGTGGCCCCCGGCAACAGGGCAACCGAAGAAACACGGGTGGGTTTTAGCCAGTAAGAGTCTGACACGCCCTCCCGCTCCACCCAGAGCGGGAGAAGTTATTTGATAATTTCCCACCCAAAAAAAAGGGCTCCATTGTTAATATTTATTTACAGTCAATTGTGGTACAATTAGCTCTGAATAAACAAATTTTAATTTATTTAAATAACCGAGTTGGTCTCAAACTCAAGTATTCTACTCTCAAACTAATTTTAAACTTATTAAACCTGTTTGTAAAACAATCACCATTTTAATAAAAAACAAATAAAATAACAAAAATACAGTCAATAATACTTTTACTGAATAAAAACAAACGCTGCTGAAAAAGGCGACGGCCGCGGCGGCGGCGCAAGATGGCGCGCTTCTTTCCCACGCATGCGCACTGGGAACCCGCGTCGCGAGCACATGTGCTCATTTACGCGGGAAAAACTCGCCGCCACAGTGCGTGTTTTTTTTTTAAACATATTCGTGTCAAGCTCACGCCATAAACGAATTATGTAAACAAACTAGTCTTGAGGTTAGACAATAAACAGCGTTTTTGTTAGGTATAATAAATAGAATTGAACCAATTTGTACTTACTGTTCACATTGATCAAATATTCGTAATATCTATTCTACTTACCGCACAAGTGCACAGTGATCCATCCTGTAAAAATCTCACCGTGACATCTTAGGTGAAGTGAGCTGCCAATAGTGTCAATCTCTAGCAATTGACAGCTCACTCCAAGCTCACTTCACCTAAGATAGCACGGTGAGATGGTTACAGAATAGCACTACTGACCATCACTAGCAAACATTTGCATGACATCTAAAATAAATCCATTTTCAAAAACAAATTCAAATTATAATCAGCAAAAACGCACTTCACTTCCATTTGAAGATACTTACCTATAATAAATATTGCAGCATGCCACTTTGTTGTATCTCAAAAACTATCTAGACAGTTTTTAATGTGATATCCGAAGTATCTCGAGGCCGGCCAGCCCGGGCATCGAACCGGCACCGTTATGGCAACCTGTTCTCTCTCATTAGTTCCCTGCGGACATCTTACAATGTAATTGCAATTTATCTTCTGGTTGTAATGAGTATATAGTACAAACTTTAACAGGACGTAGTACTTTTTTCTTACACTTACTTTAACTGTAACTTTAGTCCGTCACTGTTAAGAAAAAGTGAATAGAAATTATCAATACTTACAATATTTTTTTTTTTTCAATTTTGTGTCGGTAACATGCATAAAGTATTTTCGTTGGCATTTGAAATAATATTTTCACAATCACTTAAAACGAAAGCATTTAAAAAACGCATAAAATATAAAATTCAAGTGCCTTTCAACCCCGACTTGGATTTCTTGGTTACAAACATTTTTTCTCGAGGGATCCTATTGAAGTGGGGGCTCATTTAGTTAGGAACACGTGTTAGCCCGCATATGTTCTCGCCAGCTTAATAACGAGCATCTGTGTTTCTTGCCTGATATTACATGACAATTATGAAAAACAAGCAAATATTGAACTCATAAGATTGTAACTGATGACTTTCTAACTCGGTCGTATACTCCTTCGCCCGCAAGAGACATTCAAAATGTTTCAAGATGCAACCGCGCCGATTTGTAATGGTGTTTTATTGGGTATGTTCGTGTCAACTATCGAAGCGTCTTAAATTGGTAGGATTGTAATGTTAGGGTCAGTACCAATTGACCCTATGCAGCTGCCGTTGGTAACGGTCCGTTTTCATGCGTCTCGATGTAAATACTTGTATTTTATTTCAAATGTGTTTGTATTGATAGAATTTAATGCCATCACCGGTGAAAGATTTTATGTTATCATTATATTTTATCGGCAGGAAAGGAAATTGGTTGCATCGTTCAATCTCTCATGATGTGATAATGACAGTTTTATCGATTTGCTTCGTTGTAAAAGTGACAGAAGATAAAATTTTGCGAGAATATAATGAGTAATTTTCTATTTAAGAAAATGTCAGGAATTATGAAAACATTTGAACAAAGCTTCACAGTAAACTGAAGCTAAATATCTCAATATTGAAAAATACAGTGAGATTTTTGAAAAAGAAAATGTTGTGATTCATAATTTTGTTCATGGATTATTTTTATAAGGAAAATTGTTTTTTTTTGTTAAAGCGACGAAGTGATAACGACCTTCCTTTGTTTATATTTTTTCTATATTATTCTGTACCTTAATTGCGTAACTTATTTTCGTAAACAATTTTGCCTAATTTGTTTAATTTTGACAGTTCAACAACATTCATTGCTGTATTTACGTTGTTGAGCAGTATTTTTTCCAACTTATGGAGCAATGGATTAGCAATCTATTTCAAATCGAAACAGATTGTGTTGTATTAGGTACGCAATTAGGGTACTGGTTTACAGTATCAAAAGTTCGCTTAAAGTAAGTTCTTCAATTTATAGAGCAACCTAACTGAGGAAATTCCCGTAATTTTTAAGACCGTTCGCATTCTAACTTCATTCGCCATCTGCCAAAAATACAATCAATTTACCAACATTTTTGACAAGTTTGACAGATTGCGACTTTAATTTTGATTTTTTTTTACGATGTACGAGAATTGGCCTTCTGCAGTGCTATTCTGTTAAAATCTTACCGTGAACGCTTAGGTGAAGTGAGCTGTCATTCCATCATATGCTAGGGATTGACACTATTGACAACTTACTTTCAAGCTCACTTCACCTAAGCGTTCACGGTGCGATTTTTACAGAATAGAACTGCTGACCCTTGAATGGTCATAAGCACCTACCACATATATGTACAAGTGAGTTACCTCGAGTGACCTCAACAACTCTCCCAGCAAGAAACAGGCTAACACCGACCAATGAGGAAAAGATGTCAATAATACGCTCCAGAATGACACTGAAAACAATAATTGCAAGCAGAACGGAAGCTACATTGCTGTCTTTATTACTACGCCACTTAATAACAGCCACACGCACGACTCATTGGTGATTGTTGAACTAGTAAGAACCGATTCAGGACCAATATGTGTCAATGTTTTTGAATCATCAGCTCAATTGATGGCTTCTATCAATGAGAGGCGTGACACATCGTTCGACTATTTATTTATACGTATGGTATAATGTCGTATATTAGTAATTTATTGAAATATCGTAATTGTCAGCGCCTTTGTTTGATATGGAGCGGAAGATTTCCGTTTGTACAATCGAGTGAACTACTGACGTTTCGTTGAAGCAACAATTGGGACTTGTTTTGGCTCGGAGTTCTTGATAGGACTCCGGTCAGGATCTGTCTGAAATCAAATGCTTGCTCAAGACGGGTTGGCGATTTCAGACTTAGTCCTTCCTCACGATGTTTTCCTTCACCGATGTTAGTAACGTCCACGATAAACTCAGGCAGTATAATATGAATTGAAAAAAGTGACATTGGTTCATGTCCGGATTTTTACCGGAAAAATATCGTACGTACCGTTGGATTTTTTACAGTAAGTTTATGCAAAGTCCTTTAAAGGTGCTTAGACGCTTGCTTATGCGCTTAATTTTACTGTGTGGGAATCCTTATGGATACCTTACGTCTGGAGAGAACGGAGGGATATGTCGAACTTCTAGCGACTAAAACCCCAGGGTTCCTTCTGCCAGGGAGATATACAGGATGGTACAAATAGAAACGTCATTTAAAAAAATAGATTTCTCATGCTGGGGTATCCGAAAATACCATGTATGTTATCTTCTTCTACCCATGTGCTAAATTTCATCTAAACCCGTTTAGCCGTTTTAGCGTGAAATCGTAACAAACAAACAAACTCACTTTCGCATTTATAATACTTAGTTAGGATTATATACCCACGAATAATATCTGGTTGTATTTGAGCACCACAAACAAACTTCTCCAAAATTTAAAATGAATGGACAATAATGGTTAATAAATATTTTACTCTTGACTTCGTGGTGCGGCAGGTGGAACAAATCAGCTGGGCTTAAATTGACTCATTTTGGTACTCTTAATTGTAATTTAAAAGATGGCGGACACGTAATCACCAATGATGTTTGTCATTGGGGTGATTCCTTGTCAATATTCATAAAATGTTTCGTGTTACAAGTGTCTTTATAATTGTAGCTTAGGGTTTTGGTACAGCATGTTTACGCGTTGTGGCTCTGCTTCGCATAGGGTCACAACATTATGCTGAGCGATGGGGGTTTTGCGTGGATGTGACGCGACCTTGTACATTTTTATGTTTGTGTCTATTCTTTGACATGCTTTACCGCAAATAAACGTATAGTTTCAATATAAGTAGTAACTTTAATAATGTTTTTTTTTCCCGTTGTATATTTTTGTTTGATGTATGATTGTTTTTTTTTTGCCGCAATCAAATTACTGTAACTTGAAATATGTGTATGTATTGAATTGAGTAAACAAAATATTAATAACTCTCAATTTAAAATACTTGACGTTTTTAATTTAAAGTACTAATATAAATAATTTATAGTTTCTTTAGCAATGTTTGTAATGTCAAAATAACAACTTTTTACTAAATGCATGCGAAAGGATACAGTAATACTTATAAAAAAATTTGTTTGTTTGTTTCGGCTAATCTCCGAAACGGCTGCACCGATTTTGACGGGTCTTTCATTGACAGAAAGCTGATGTTATTAAGATTTTGCGGGCGAAGCCGCGAGCAGCCTATTCTTTGGATAAAAAGAGGGCACCACTTCAAGAAAAATCTGCATTGTATAAATTGTTCCTAACATAACAACACGCAACTTTGAGACTCGGACAGACTAGGGAAGCATGGCACAAAAGGGACAGAGGAAGCCTATAATACTCAACAGTGGGTGGAACAAGGCTGTCAGTGATGACGATGATGATGATGATGATAACATCATGTCTTGTTTTCTCGAAGAGTTGGGCAGAGGTGTACACCCAGTCACCCATATTTCGCCAGTTATGTTTAAGTCCTATGTAATAGAGGGCGAACCTATGTCCAGGTAGAAGAAATTCCAGGTATAACAAGTTAATAACAAAACCGTATGGTTTTGTTACTAACCAATAGAAAATTGTTTTTAGGCTATACATAAATATTTGGAAAATTCAAAAGTGCACGCCTCATAAAGCTCATTTAAAAACAGAAAAATATTTAAACGACTTTTCATAAAGTATGTTTTTACTCATCACTATGGGTAAAATTTCTCACCTCGAAATCTTTACGTACTGTCAAAGACTATTTAGGTTTGCTTTGTTGGTTGCTAGGCAACGGAAGAGGGTCGAAGTTGGAAATATGTAGATATTATATTAGTTAGTAGTTTTTTATTAATTACAATTAAACTACTTAGAATAAAAGAGCCATTTTCAATAGGGTTCCTCCAATGGCTGAAACGAATGTTTTAAAAAAAAAACACGTGTGGCACTCGGGGACTGCCGCGGTAAAGCTACTGCATAGCATTTGTAACCTCTATACTTCCTATTTGTCAACGCTACACTTGGGATGATGACGTGATGACATAAAACAAAAATTACGTTCCCATGACAACATCACGTTGTCATGAAAACCGTCATTACATGGTAGGCGGAGTGGGGGGTGTTAGGTTTTATTTTCGTTACGTTACGGAATTTCGTGATTCGGTCGCTGCGCTCAAAGCCCGCGATAAAAGCTATGCAATAGGTTAAAAAAATTACTCAATTAATTGATTTTCTCGCAAGCTAAGCAATATTTTTTGGTTTCAAACATTGATTGACGGGATTTTTTTAAAAACTACTTTGAAGTATTTTTCGTTTCTGCTGCATTAAATAAATTATTGAAAAGTACAGTATTAATTTCCATTAAATTATTTATACAATGGTATATAAATTAAGTAAAATTCTGTGTACCAGCAAGAGTGTAACAATAAAAACAGTTGCAGAAGGGAGAAAAAACAAATTTTTCGATCGCAGAGCACTCTCTTTTTTTTTCACATCTATAGATTATTTATTAATGTTTACTATGTTAACATATAACATACACAAACATATTTACAACTAACTACTATATATATTATGTACAAGTATGTAAAGGAAAACTCTCTTGATTAACATTTTGAGTCGTACAATCCTTAATATTATAAATGCGAAAGTAAGTTTGTTTGTTACGCCTTCACGCTAAAACGGCTGAACGGATTTCGATGAAATTTGGCACATATATAGATGATGCCCTGGAAAAGAACATAGGTTACTTTTTTTTTCCCACGGGATCGAGACTTATGCGGATGAAACCGCGGGGTGCAGCTAGTAAATTATAATTTAAAGTCGCTTTTCGTGTCTGTCTGTATGACCGCGTTGTTCTTCTAAATTACACAATGGATTTTGATGCGGTTTTCAGTATCATTTAGAGAATTTTATACCGTAAGGTTTATGTGTACAAAACATTAATTTTAAACTTATATCCTAACTAAATATTACAAATGCGAAAGTGAGTTTGTTTGTTTATTTGTTTGTTACGGTTTCACGCTAAAACGGTTGAATGGATTTGAATGAAATTTGGCACATGCGTTGGTAGTTTGGCGCAGCTAGTAAATAATAAAATAAAAAAAAAACAGTGGCACTCCGGGAGTGTCAAAAGAAGTGAAAACTTGAAAAAAATATTGGCACCGCGGTAATCAATGCGTTGATGTCTTTTACTCCACGGTGTCGGTAAATTGCGTTACAGTGTCGCGAAATCAATGGTTTAGTCCCATCTGAAAAATGACCAACGCGCCTAAAGAAGTTTTCACACACAAAATAAAACACATGTTTTGCACCGTTCAAAGTAGGGGCGGGCGCTAGTTTTTAACTGACTTCCAAAAAGGAGGAGGTTATAAGTTCGTAGCGTATGTTTGTATGTCCGCCGATTTTTCTGTCATTTGTAGACCGATTTGAAAAATTCTTTTTTTTGTTTGAAAGGGTATGCTCTCAAATTGGTCCCATATAAATTTTATTAACTTTGCTTGGGTAGTTGTTGAGTTAGCTACAAAATACTTTTTTTTTCCACTTAGTATGTAGATGATAATGATAAGTTCCTGTCATTGGTAGCAGGTAGTGGTATTCTAATGTGTGTGGGGTAGGTACCACATCTAAAAACTGAAAAATAAAAACTTTTTACAAAAAAAAAAAACACTACAAAGTGAAAAATAACTTTTATCGGGTGTATAAGTCGGTGGCAAAAAACGAAAATACAAAACCCAAGACACCGACTTCCGAAATTAAAGTTATTTTTCACTTTGTAGTGTTTTTTTTTGGAAGTCGGTTGTTTTTTATTGTAAAACGTTTTTTCAAGTATTGAAATGGCGGAACTCTTTGAGGAAAATTATTGTGTTCAAGTCTCGTATTGACAATACTATCAACGTTAGGTATGTACATTGTACACTGCGGTTTGAGTTCCAGTTACTATTACATAAATCGTTATTTATACTTGCCGGTGATGTGAGTTTAGTCTTGATACTATTATTTATGGGTAACTAAATGTGGCCACGTGGTTTTTAGAATGAGTGAATGCTTACTAAGTCTTTATTTTAGTATGAGCATGACCTAATTAAGTTGTTGTTTATGTTTTCGATCGTGGGTATTAAATTGAATATTAATTTATCTGTGTAGACAGTTATAAAACAAATTGTTTGCATTTCTTTGTACCAAAAAGATCATTCGAGTGGCGAAATGGACTGTTCGTGATCTCTCATGCAAATCTTTTTGTCATTCAGTGGGATTGTTTTTTATGTTCCTATAATATTAAACGAGCAATATATGTGTATATATTTATTTGTACATATATTTGTACTGACGTTCTCGAAATCAGCTCTAACGATTTCGATGAAAGTTGCAATATAGGGGTTAGCTAGGTCTCATATATTTGGGAAAATTTGTTTTCTCCGTATTTTCGTCGCCCAGGTACTGTAAATTATGACCAAACCTGTCACGTGTGTTGTACAATTTTTTCCAATATTTATAAAATATGATAACCATAATTGATAATTAAATAAAAAAAAATTGCTATAAAATTAGTTCTACAGGTTAAGCAAACGAAACCAAAATATCTTTAATTTTTCGTACTAAACTACAGGTAAAAACAATATCAGGTTAGAATTGATTTACATAATATTTTTTGTTCTTCTTCTTCGTCGTATCGAACTATCGATAATACCATAATTATTTAAAATAAGCTTCGATCAGAATTCGGTCACTTCGATAGCAGATTCGATTCTTAAGACGCTGGCAACAACTAAACCGCGGTCACTCTAGGACAGCATAGAAAGGAAAGAGAAGCGCGATGACACAACGCTTGTAATTTATTGTAAATTATGAAGCAATTGTCTATTTACTCAAAAATGAGATGAGTAATCGAAAATAAAAAACAATCAACTTGTGGATTCAAATATGACGTCCTTGTTATTAATTAAAATACCAAAGTACGTTGATATTTAATACAGATATTTTGGATTGGAACTCAAGGTAAAAGGTTAGTTTACCATTTATTTTATTTCCGTTCCATTAATTTGTATTGAGATTTTTTTCAAAACGTCTTTTGTTAACAACCAAGTTCTGAGAAATATGTTCAAATATATTTGCTGCTACCACGAACTATATAAATTTGGTAATTTTTTGTTTAAGACAAGACTACTTTAAAATTTTGCCTCTTGTCAGCGCCTTAAACAAAATGGAGGTGTCGAGATCGAATCGTGATCGTTGAAGTTACGCAAGCCGCTCGCAATCCCAATTAATTCTTAAGACTAGCGGACGTGTTGCGCAGTCGCTTTAGCGTTCACATGGTCAATCTTTAGGGATCATTGAGCAATTAAAAAAATCTGACAACCAGTCTTACCAAGGGCTATCGTGTTACCCAGTAACTGGGTTGTGGAGGGAGTCGCTCCATGTAAAATACCGGTATTCAGCTTCATCCGGTAGACTGGATACCAACGCCATCATACGTAGTTGTTAAAAAATTATCGTGTCGCTCTTGTGAACTAAGCCATGTCGCGTGGCTTTCCTGCGAGAAATGGTCGAATCGTAGAACAGTTCAAATTGATTTTTACGAGGGAAAAGTACGAATCGAACGACAATTACGAATACGAGATGTGCGAGAATCGCCTTCCAGATGTTTAGAAAATCATTGACTATTAAGTTCAGGTTAGAATCTACAATTGCGTGATATTAGATATCGCGTTTGCGTACTTCACATCCCTGTAATTTAGACTGTGCGCTGATTCTTACACTTTAAACATCTAGAACTAGTAAGAACATGTTATTATGCGTATCCGTTTACACGTTACGAGTGCATACTTTACGTGTTTCCGTCACAAGAGGTTATTTACTAAGCGGTGTAATTAATAGAATTTAGATTTGCTATTCAATTAGTGTAATATAAAAAATTAAATTATTCAGAAATTGTTCTTTCATATTGTACCTATTTATCATCTGCTTAGCCTTTTCCCATCTTTGTTGGAGTCAGCTTCCAGTCTTACCAGATGCAGCTGAATACCAGTACATATTGTACATGGAACGACTACCTTTCTGACCTCCACAACCCAGTTACTGGGTAATACGATATCCTTGGTAAGACTGGTTCATAAGGAACCCTAAGACACCTGGAACATGGTAACTACTTAATAAGTAGCTTATGGTACCTATAATTCATCATAGTTTAAGGGCTCGTACAGACCAGCGCGATGATTCAAGAGATCCATCATGTTCTATTACGAAAACCCCAAATATTACTCACTTTCTATAAATAATCAATCGTTATATAGTAAAAAGTACGTCAAGTTAGTCGATTAGTAAAAAAAAAAAGCCGTGAGGCCATCTCGTAGGGAGCCAGGCAAGCGTGACCGTGCAATGGGGCCGCGTGCGAATTGCCCGCTAGCTGATTACTGTCGAACCGGTCGCTACACCAAAAATTCTACTACATAACGTGCTTTTGTGACTGCTTCCTACTACTTTAGACACTTATTTTAAGTTGTGAAAGCATTGCCAAAAGCATTCAAAGTTAAATAATTTGTTTAAAAAAAATGCACATTAAAGGCGCTTTTAAACGTCAAAATTTACAAGAAAATAGAATTGATTCTAGTCGCCCCTTCCAAAAAGTAGTTTTGTATGGAGAAGAATGGGCAAAAAACTCCACAGTTACTCACTCTTTTAAATTGTTTTACAATATTTTGTATACATTAATAATTATATAATTTGTTATATAATCATATAATCACAATGAGTTGTATTTAGTATCGGTCAACCTTCAAGGGAACACATAATTTTTATATACTGCAAGTAGGTCTCACACCTCTTCACTTTTTAGGGTCTTTTTCTTCTTTTTGTGTGGTTCAGAGTGTCAGAGTGGTGTCACAGTTTTAAAGCCGCCCATGGGCGCCACTTGGCTTCACATGCCGTCGAGAAATATCTCTCAGGCATGCCAGTTTCCTCACGATGTTTTCCTTCACCGTTTTTGAAGCAAGTGATCCGTGAGTCGTGCTTTTTAGGGTCTTGCTTGGTTTAAAATTATAGAATTTAGGACTAACTTTTCAAAAAGGTATGAAACCTAGTGGTCTTTTTCAATAAAACAAAAAATAAAGAAAGAAAAAGTGGGACTCGCATAGGAAGATCACTAACTAAACTAAATACAACACACTACACTGTTAGTACGTACTATTATATTTTACTAGCTGCGTCCTGCGGTTTCACCTGCATAAGTCTCGATCCCGTGGAAATATCGAGATAAAAAGTATCCTATGTGTTATTCCAGGTTATAAACTATATGTGTGCCAAATTTCATCCAAATCCGTTCAGCCGTTTGAGCGTGAAGAAGAGACAAACATACACACACTCACAAAATTTCGCCTTTATAATATTAGTGTGAAGTGTGATTATTTGCTCGTCAGACAACTACTAGTTAATACTGGTTATTCTAGAATTTCCTCGCCGTCTCATTGATGAATCAGTTCAGCTGATTGGAAGTCGGTGTTACGACTAAGAGGACCAATCAAAAGTATTTCAAGTCATCATTGCAAAACATCCGCAGTACACTACTTTTATTTGCTTCGATCTTTTGATTTATTTTAATAAATATTTTCAGAATGACTCATAGTTCGGTGTGCCTCTTAGCAAAAGCCTCCTCTAACTCCACTGATTCCTATCTCTCGCAACTCTTCTCCAATTTGGACCCGCTGTGGGCTTTAATTGGTCTTCCTATCTTTTGCAATGTCTTCCCTTGCACCCTAATTGTGTAACACACGATCAATCATAATCTGAATCATTTTGAAGGATATTGCTAATCCATTGTTACATATGTTAAAAAACCAGCACACGATCAATCACAATCTGTTTCATTTTGACAGTTCAACAACATTCATTGCGTTATTTACGTTGTTGAGCAGACAAATTTTTCGAACATATGAAACAATGGATTAGCAGTATCCTTCAAAGAGATTCCGATAATGATTTATTTATTTATTTAATACTTCAAGCACACAAATGTACAGAGGCGGACTTAATGCCAAAGGCATTTTCTACCAGTCAACCGTTATGATGACCGTGTTATGATTGACCGTGTTTTGCGCAATTATGGTGCAGGACTAAACAAGGTGATTTCTCAAGTTAGATCTAAAGTAAAAGAAAAAAGTAGTCTAAAGAAGTTCTTAAGAAGATGAAATGCACCTAGAAATAGACCTGTGTCCAAAATTTTTTTATCCATCTTATAGATTATTAAAAAATATTGAACACGTATTTTATCTTTTTTGATGTAATCAAAAGATTACGGCGATACGCCTTACTAGATTTAATACTGCGTTGTGACGTAGCGAGCCTCCACTCCCCAACTTTAATGCATGTTTTTTATGTTATTTTTGATTAATATGATAAAGCAAAAAATACGTGTCTAATATTTTTTTATTATCTGAAAGACGGACTAAATAGTTTTTTTTTTTACCTAGGCAATTACCCTAATAGAGTAAGTACAGTGGGTTGCCATATTAATAGGGACAGTCAGGATTTTTTTTTAGTTGTGCAGTACGAGTTTTAAATTAATTAGAAAAACACATTTTTTTAATGAGGAAAGCTTTAATTACACAAAACAGTTCATAAAGAAGTAAAATAAGAACAAAAAAATAATTAAAAATAATAATTAAATACATAAATAGACGAAAATAAATGTTACTTAGTAGTGATTAGTACTTAGTGACATTTCCTTTCGCCTCAATTAGTGCTTTTATACGCCTGGGCATGCTTTCTATACACTGTTTGGCACTTTCTTTTATCTTAGGGTTGTGATGCCAAACACTGATGAGCTGTTCTATCAGTTTGACCTTGGTGGTTATCATTTCTTTGGCTATTTCGGCCTTGGTAATCTCCCATACATTTTCGATGGGGTTCATGTCAGGAAAATTACCAGGCCAAGGTAAAACTGGAATGTTATGGTCTGCCAAGAACTTGGTAACGCTTCTGGCTTAATGGCATGGCGCTGAATCATGCATAAACATACATTCCTCACCATCAGGGAACCATTCTTCAAGTGTCGGTAACAGATGAGTTTGTAAAACTTGTCTGTACTGGTCTTGTGTCATGGTTCCCTGGACAATGTACAAGCGCCCAACCCCCTTGACGCTTATGACAGACCACACCATTATTTTAACAGGGTGTTTCACCCTCTCCACGATGCAGTCGGGGTGGTATTTTCTCCTGGGCGTCGCCTGACGAAGCTGCTCTTGTCGGATAAAATCTTGAATGTTGACTCATCCGACAAACACGCCTGAAAAAAAAAAAAGTACTTTATTATTTTGAAAATTATTATTTTAAATAGTGTAAAATACCAGTAATAATGCAAACTGCCTTTATTCCAGTCCTCAACCATCTTTTGGCGGTGTTCCCAATCCCAGGCAAGGCGTTTCCTCTTCATTGCATCAGTCAACCGTGGTTTTTTCACAGGACGATGTCCTGTCAAGCCTTCCTCTGCCAATCTGCGCTGCACTGTTCTCTTGGAAACTGGTATTCCTAACTCCTGGACTAACTGAGTTAATAGTGCAGCACTTTTTTTACTGTTTTGCAAACAGATGTCTCTAATTTTCCTATCCGAACGTGGGGTAGTGATGCGTTTTGTGCCGCAGTTGCCTTTTTCATAGGTTAAATTGGCTGATTAAGGTCCAATTTAATTTTTATTTTACTGACTGCCGACTTAGAAACACCAGCAATATCTGCTATTGTCCTTTGGGAATGACTGGTATGCTGGAGTAGGGTTTTTTATTTCAGATTTTTTTTTTGGAGTCAAATCGCACCCCCGGACCCATACTGAAAGCAAAAAAAAATAAAAATAAAAACTTTTACCAAAATATAATAAATAATTGAATTTCATAATAACATAATAACAATACTTACATTTTATCAAAATTTTGTGACACAAATTTAAAAATAACTTTGTTAAAATATTCAAATTCGTCTTTCACTGATTAGCGTCTAAAGTGCACCACGGCTCTCACGTAAGTTAAATATTTGTAAAAAATAAAATATACTCTTAAATCTCAACATCCACTTCAAATTTGAGTAACAGAGACATAACGAAAATAAATAATACATTCCTAGAACCCTTGGACCACTTAAAACTGCAGTCAAGTGCGCCTAAAGTAAAAAATTTAAAAAAAATGTGACTGTCCCTAATAATTTGGCAACCCACTGTAGTTGCCTAGATCAAAAAAAGGGACGTATTCAAACTGTATTCAAACCTTCGAATAATGTAAGAATATGTTCGATCTTTCGATGTAATGTTTTTAATAAAACATTGTTTACATGTGTCTAGGGTACAGCACATTGTTTTCTCATCATGTGTCGCGCAAGTACCAACCATGTGTTTATTATTTCATCGTATATTTATGTTACGTAGGCTCAATAGGTCGACAAACAATCCTATTGTTAAGATGGCGTATAAGATTTTTAAATTGGAAGATTTGTTAAATTATGAGAATGAAGTAGTAGACTATTAGGTATGATGAAGTAGTGCTTCTACAAATCGGATTTTAGAGGCGAGATTTTCATTTAGTCAACATATAAATGAAGCGCTTTAAAGCGTACCTCCATACACAACGAAATTGTTAAGAAACTTCTTACCTGTACCCTAATTGCGTAACTTATTTTCGTAAACAATTATGCCTAATTTGTTTCATTTTGACAGTTCAACAACATTCATTGCGTTATTTACGTTGTTGAGCAGATTTTTTTATTCAACTTATGAAGCAATGGATTAGCAATCTGTTTTAAATCGAAACAAATTGTGATTGTGTTGTATTACGCAATTAGGGTACAGATCAACATTGAATAAAATTAAATCATCTTTTCTAGGGGTCGTCCATTAATCACGTGATGTTTTTTAGCAACTTTTAACCCCCCCTGGTGATACGTGGTGAGGTTTTAGACTAACCTTTCCCCCCCTACCCAAAGTCACGTGTATTTTTTTGGTGCAAGGTATCTTAAAAAATACTGAATATTTTATCTTTAAAAAGAAAGAAAGAAAACTATTTTATTTGGGGGTCTGCTTTTCGGTTTAGAAAGGCGCGTTAAACGAAAAAATAAATACACGTGATATCTCACTACACCCCCCTACCCCTTGTGATATTTCGTGATTTTTTCCGAACCCCCTCTCCCCCTTTTCGAGCCTCGCGTAATTTATGGACGACCCCCTAAACTTGAAGTTGGTGTAGTACGACCACATTATGATGTAGTTCGCGCTAAGAATCGTCAGGAACAATAATTTTCACATAATTGTCGTTTGTAATGTCTCATTTGCATTAGTCGCAAACGCAATCTACGTACCATTTAGTTCAAGGAACACAAGAGTAGGGTGAACATAGCTTTAGATAGACTGAGACGTTCCCGTAGCGGAACAAAACTGTTGACGATAAAATGTATCTGCATTGTGTCCACTGAACCGGTTAATTGGTCTATAGTAAGTTCCTTGATAATTTACTAAGTATATTTTTTTTAGAAAACTTAAGAATGCTTTAATAATGACCGCAAAGCCCACATTGCACGTAGACAATTATGTAGAATTTTGTAATTTAAATCTCTACGTAAACACGTTTTTAAGTATTTTGTTTAGTGATAAATTACAACTTAACAGTTGTTATTTAATTGTTGTTATTTATTTAATATTGCCCACCGCATCATTGTTTGGTAATTTAGAAATTTTATTTTTTTGGTTTTCAATCGATTAACTTTAGAATTATTAGAATATCAATATTATACCAATATAAACTATTATTTAAAACGAACTATCTACCTACTTACTTACAAAAGAACGAAGAACGAGCGAACCAGGAGGTACGTTTAGGAACTAACTGGTTTGCTAGTTTTCCTGAGTTTTCTTGTTTCTTCAGTAACAAAGCCGACCCCGATTACTTATATAATTAAAATCATTAGGCTTTACGACCGGAAAACGCAACTTTAATGAAATAGCTAAAGCATTACACTGAATGCAACCTCACTCATTATTGTTTTTCTCGTCTAGGTATTGAAATGTTTTAACAAGTTATTTCCATCTGTATTTTATCATTGTTTTATTTACAAGTTCCTGGGTATTTTCTAACCTGACAACAACAATATAATTTCAGTAAATAAGCGTAGCGTTGTGTGGTTGTATAATTTTGGTCCTCGGAGTCGGTAATATCGCTGTCCCCAGCGAATAAAATCGTAATCGTAAAAATCAAATTTTACAGGATAAATAAAAACAGTTTTTTGTGAAAATGTTTTTAACTAATATACATAGCGGAATTGTTCAAATACCAAATGACTTTTTTTTTTACACATGTATTTATTTTTATTTTCAAATATAATATTAAAATTAATTAATTATTTACAAAATAAAAATAGATAACGTGACCCAAGGGCTGGTTTTTACCTTGGCCAGAGGCTAAGCATTGCCATACAACGTGGCAATGCGGCCAGTCTCTTGGGTACATTACCAGTCGACAGCGATGTGGATGAATTTTTCGATGCTATATTTTAGTTTGCAAATAGTTCTAGTTAAGTTAGTATATAATATCTATTTTCCAAAAGAATTGATTTTTTACATTCATTACAATAATACACTTTAAAATCTCGCAACTTCTGAAATAATCGTAGGATAAATGAATGAAAAATATTGACGGAGTGTAATCGGACCTCTAAATATCGAATATGCAATAAAGTTAAAACTATCGTAATAGCACATTACCATACTATTCGCCGGGGACAGCGATATATCCTACGAAGGACCACGGTCATGGAGTGTGTACATGACGATACATTCGGTATGGGTGGGGTATATCATCGGAGTGGTACTAACGTAACGCTATCTGACTTCACTCATACCTATGTTTAAATCGTGATGGAAGGCGATGACTTTGCTTATACAGGGCTCGTCGTTTTTTTTAAATTTATATTTTTGTTATTAGATATTAGTGTTTACTGTGAGCTGATGCGAATGTAGTAAACTGAATTGTAACTTGTCTAGGAAGAGAAGTACCTAAGATTGAAACACGCAGTTTCAATATTATGGCTAAGTTGAAATAGTTGAAGGAATTCCGGAGAAAGAGGAGGAAGTAATTAAATTGATAGATAAAAAAGCAAAATCCAACACTAATAACTCAAAGAAATAGAGTGATAAAATCTATAAATACAAATAACAATTTGTTTATGATTTGAACGATTTCTTTAAACGATCCCAGTATAATTTCGAAGATAATCAAGCTCCGTGAGAAACTTATAAAAATAAACTTGTATACATCGGAATTTTATTTCATTTATTTATAAGAGATAACAGAACTGAATAATTAAATAAAGTGGGCCGAGAGAATCAGATGTTTTGGTAATCGTTGGTATTAAAAGATTATAACTGTGTTTTTGCACCGGAATATCGACTTTTTTTACTTACTGATTTCTTCAAACTCGTAGAAACGCACAATGGCTGTTTTACAGTATTCTTCCGGAGTAGAAAGAGAAGATTGCGACAGAGGTGAAAAAGGTGCCGATTTCCCGACGAAATTCTTTGATTAACTTTATCTAAAAAATGCAGTAGGATTATCTCATGAATTCATTACAGTTGCTTCTCAACGCTTTAGTTCATTTATAACCTTTATTCGGCATACCTTGATAGTAGTTAAGTGGTTGATAAAAACAGAGAAATAGTAGGTACTTGCTCTTATGCTTCTCGTGTCCCTAACTACGGCAATTTGATTCTCTTAAGCACGGCAGCGTGCCTCACACTGCACACTGTTCTTCAGGGCACTGTCATTGACACACTCAATAATGATACACAATATTTCCCATTCATTCCATCTTTGAATAATAACGTATCTAAAACAACGAGATTGATGTTCAGAACAGCCGACTCTTTATATTCCATCAAAGAATTACTTTACTTTTTTAATTGTAATTACTCTTCTAACTAGATGTCATTATTTCTATTCGTTATCATCATTGTGTCAAAGTTGGTCATGGCACAGAGGCGTCACACTTTTTGTTCTTTCAAATCATTAGCCGCATTTGTGACAGCACGCGAATGTCCAACGAACGTTTTTTCAATTCATATCAATTACTAAAACCTCGTCCTTGAAGGTTAACAGATACAGCAAGAATTGATTGTAGTGTTTTATTCGTTTTGTTCGACTGAAACAATTTCAAAAACATTTTATTTTAGAGCCCGCTGTTTTATCTGTAATAGCTTATTATCATGGCTAAAGGGGCCCTTACTTCAATCACCCAAGCATAGAGACACTAGTAATTTATGACAACTCCCTTTACACACTCAACTTGTGAAGTTATAACAGCGAGACGCGGGCGGAGCTGCAAACATAATTCTGTTAGCGTAATGATTGAGTCCGGGTTACAGGATGGCATCATGTGGTATCGAGGCTGGCGAGTAGGAGACGTCACGCTCAGCTGGCCAGGCGTCACGGGCTACCGAACTCCCCCTTCTCCCCGTCTTCGGAAATCTTCGGCTGGGTTCGGCGATCTTCGGCTCCCAGATCCCAATTCCTTAGGTGCGCGCACGCTGGGTGACTCAACTAATTATTGAGATCTATGGGTGTAATGATATCACGGGGTCTTTATTGTTTTATTTTGTTGTAATTGGTCTGTACTCAGCGTGCGATTAGTCATCTAATTATAGGTCCAAACAAATGTTTAGTTCCAGAAGTTGGTTGCGTTTAAAGAAGGCTATTATTCATTTCGAACGACTTTGTACAAGAAACAAGTTTTTGTACAAAAAATCTATTAACTTTTTCTAAGTTATTGGCTGTCGCTTGTTGGCGACGAACGTTTGTCGTACATAATTTTGGTCATAATACTACGGTGACACTGTTGTCGGTTGGTTAGTGGGCATTGTTCTCTATAGCAATAATGTAACAAAAGTTTCAATGTGTGGATCATTGTACTGTGACGTAATAAAACAAAACTTGGTGCTTGACATTGTTTTAAAAAATGGGAGCCCTGTGATCCCATACGAGAAGTGTGGTATGTGGTGGGCGTGTACTATTCAGTCATGCACGGGAATGACTTTTGTTTACATTAATATTTAGAGTTCGAAACATGACATAAGATTTAAATGAAGTGGTTCTGTGACCTTTGTTCATAGTGCAACGTTTACAGAGGTATGTCTAATGTCACATAGCAAGTGTGACGACTTTGACGTTTTCAAAACAGTGATCCTGATCACATAGGTAATGTAACCCTAAATTGTCTACAAAAAGGTTTCAAGTTTCTGAATATTGGCCTCAGGGAGGGATTGTTTCGCATCGAGATCGCAGAGCCAATAACGTATTCCATTTTAGAGCCGGCGACGTTCACCTCGAGATCCCAATTAAATATTAGTCATAATTAAATATACCAACCATCTGAGCTTGTAATGATCTTGAGCACTAATTTGTGGATGGACAAAGTATCGCGCGAACATACTCTCAATACCTGCTGAAACAACTTTTGGTCCTTTGTCCCAAAATAAATATCGAAAAGCGTTGATAAATATCGGCAACAAAACTGCTCCATACGAAGATACAAGCTCTTTCCTTGCACTAAAAGTACGAAGGAAAATAGGTGCATATAATCATTTTTTTTAAGTATCCTGCACCGTTCCATTTCACATGCGATGACATGTGTTCCACTAATTAGATTATCCTACATCGTGGAAACTGTGTCATTGTAATCATTCTGCTAAGCTAATGAGAGAAACAGAGGTATGTAATGTCAAATCTGTCTGTTATTAAAATATAACATCCCCTATGTATAATCTCATCGTGTTTAGACATTATGAAATATTTAAATCACGCGCACCATAAATGTTGTGTTCACGCGCATCATCAACTACTGAGAAATCTCAATTTTCACATAATAACAAATTATTACACTATTAAAGTGTGTAATATGCTGCAATACAATAGAAAAAAAAATGAATAAGCAGAGTTTTCAGTTGCGCCGGAGACTAATATACGTATTTATGTAATTTTGCAGTGGTTTGGCTTTTTTTGTCTAATAGTTCTTTAATGTAAACTTAATTCGATAATACTGAGGAAGACAAAGGATTGAGTAGCCTTAAATTTTTATATGGTACTTCAAGTATTTACTGCAATTGCCCATATTATGTAGACGAAGATTTCTAAAAATGGAAGCAGAGTTCGCAGGATAAACAGATAGTATTTAGAAAACACCATGGGTCAAAAACTTATAGTGCATTACTGTCGCGGCCTGCTACGGGCATTGATGGACGATCGAGAAAAGCCGAGGCACACATAATGTGAGTCCATCAATGCCTGGTTGCGGCCAAGGCTTGTATTGTACTTTTCTCAAATAATGCGCGGAAATTCAAACTGAGTAAATTAATTATAAATTCCAGAATCAATGACGAACAACGATAATTTTTCACGCGCTTGATGTTCATTTGTTTCTTCTTTACTTTGAACAGCTCTATTTGCAAGCCAAATCGAAATTTAAATAAATTCTTTGATAAATTATACCTCCTTGGTTGCCAGGTGTTGAAGTAAAAAGTTCGTTCCATTTTTAAATAACACGACAGTTATGAGTTTTCATACAAACATTACCGGCCGGGCATGTATTCGACCAGTACCGTATTTTCGATTTATCTCAAAGAAGGTTGTCAAAATAATGTTCGAATTTCCAAGCATGTTTGAGAAAAAACTTTTTTATAAATAACTGCATAATCAATGTTAACATATCTGAGGAGATTAACATGCAGGCTTGATATAGAAGACAACGAGGAAGAGGTAGAAATTTAATCTAAAATAAAATCCCGACTAGAAGGACCAGAATTTCATAAATTTTCATTCAGAATTGTACAATACCGATGAGTAAACTACTACACCCGTAATACTAATAATTTAATTGAAATGGCAATGAACACACTACACATAGAATAAATGTTAGATGAACGTTTCTATTTGGAATTGTCATGAGGACGTAACAATGTGTAAAAAAAAACCCTGTCCCATCCGAAAAAGGCACATAGGTACTGCAATAACATCACCAAAAATTAATAAAAAAGGTATTGCTATTCACGTTTTTAGTACAAAAATGATCCCAATTTCATTAAAAATTTGCAAATTTTCAACAGGGGTCATTTATGTTATGACTTGTAGACACACCCGCTAAACGACTGCCGCCCGCGCCCTATGTATTATCCCGGGAAAATCCTCCTTTGAAAAATAAAAATCCGCTGTATTATTTTTTCTTTTTTCCTGATGATTACCACATAAATAGACTCACAGTATGATACTTAACAACGGGCTCACGGATCGGACAAATTTTTATTTACATAATATATACTGCTTAAATTATAGATAACTTTCATTCACTGTAAAACAAGTTAAATCGACACAACACGACTCTGATAATATCTATCCAGTATAAAAATTTCATGACCACAAGATTAAACTATACAACGAAATGATACTAACTGACTTCATTTATAAGTGGAAAAAATATTAAATCAATTATTACTTTAGTTATAAACGAAATAAGAATTGAGACTAACGACATTTAGTTCCGTGCTCGAACACGACCAAAGACCACACGCGATATTCAACTTTATTACTGATGTGTTAGCGTTTAGCATATAGTGGAGTGGTGGGGTGCATGGGAGTCATGTCATGGAGCATGGAGTCATGGGAGCAGCCCGGAGTCTGGATTTGTGCCCGGTTGATGCCATCGCTGTCCAACCGTCCAACAAGGTGTTATATTATGTAATTTAAAAAAAAAACACAAATAAAAACATTTTCGCCCAAGAGGGGCTTGTGGCTAAGTAACAAACAGCTGCACGGGTCGATCGATCAGGTTAAGCTACGCTTGCCGCGGTTGGTCTGTGGATGGGTGACCATCTTTACATACCAAGACCCCTCCGTGCCTCGGAAAGCACGTTAAGCCGTTGGTCCCGGCTGTCATTTGTAGATCTTTGACAGTCGTTACGGGTAGTTAGAAGCCCAAAAAAAAAAAGTCTGACAACCAGTCTTACCAAGGAGTATCGTGTTACCTAGTACTAACTAGGTTGTGGAGGTCAGATAGGCAGTCGCTCCATGTAAAATACTGGTATCCAGCTGCATCCGGTTAGACTGGAAGCCGACCCCAACATAGTTGGGAAAAGGCTAGGCAGATGATGATGAAAAACATTTTCGCCCGAAATGCAGAGCTGTATGATATTCCTTTTGATATAAATGACGCCTTCTCCCGTAACAGACGTTACAAAAATCAACTGTGTTCGCCTTTAATTGGAAAAAACGTTTTCTGTATGGCTTCAAAAAAAATTAATAAAATACCAGTCATATAAAACATTGCCGGTAAGATGCGAGATTTATTAACAGTTAAGTGTTATTATGATATAAGTGATTTTTGAATGACACTGCTAACTACTATGTAGTTATTGAAGTGCCTTTAGTAATTTAGTTTTTATCATCATCATCAGCCTATAAATTGTTCCCACTGCTGGGACACAGGCCTTCTCTCAGTGAGAGGGAGTGGGCCGTAATCCACCACGCGGGCCCAGTGCGGATTGGTAGATGTCACATGTCTTCGAATTTTCGGTTCTAGGACATGCTGGTTTCCTCA
This sequence comes from Agrochola lychnidis, assembly GCA_963680765.1. Taxonomy (NCBI): domain Eukaryota; kingdom Metazoa; phylum Arthropoda; class Insecta; order Lepidoptera; family Noctuidae; genus Agrochola; species Agrochola lychnidis. Next base: position 7,482,332 of record OY796848.1, read on the forward strand.
CGATGTTTTCCTTCACCGTTTTGAGAGCGTTTTGAGAGCAGAAATAATTTACACAAAGTAAAGCGCCTGTCTGGGTTCGAACCTACGACCAACAACTCGTAAGTCGCGGCCGAGATTAGTTTTTGTGCTATTTTTTTTTTATATAGATTTGCTTGCCTTACGGGGTTGAAATATAAACATACGTACGAAATATTAATATTGTGACATCCTGCATGCTCAATTTGTATTTATACGCATGTTTAGACAAATCAAATTATCTTTATCTTTATAAACGGTATGATTAAGATATTTGCCTAGTACTTGTTCATGTCCTGTTTTTGCCCTTGCAGCATCTCATTGTGCGCCACAATTAATAACAGCTGTGGCCGATGTTATCGTCTATGGGAAAACTGCGCAAGAGTCGTTTAAACCAACCGCTGATACCTTGGATTCATAATGTTTGTTTTGTTTTATAGCGTCTTTCGTTACTTCGATGTTGTGTTTAGCAGATGTTGAGGTTGGAGGAGCACGTTATGTAATATGGTGGAAGGGGGAGCGAAATGGTCGATTATCTAATAGCATATTTTTAATTCCCTTATAGAAGATCGCGAGGAAGACCTGGATGAGAAGCACAAGGACCTGGGGGCCTACCATCAGCTCATAAAGCAGTATTATTTTAATATTATTTCAATGTGGGAAAGAGATGAAGCTCTATAGGACGTATAGCTCCATCTCTTTCTCCCACTGAAGTAATATTAAAATAATATTGCTTTTGAGCTGGTGGTAGGCCCCCAGGGAAGCATGGCACATAAGGGAGAAGCCTGTACTCAACTCAGCAATGTGTGGATGGAACAAGGCTGCCGATGACGATGATAGTGATATTTTACGCTTAGTTTTAACACTTAGTTCGCAATAAAGAATTTGAATTTGAATTAAATTGCAAATGGTCTTATTTTGATTTACTTACAAAGAACCATTATACAGTGTGAGTCTTTATAATGTGCACATCTCGAAATGAGGGAATCTATGGTTAATTTTACCGACGGAAAAAATGTAAAAATTTAATCAATATTTTTTAAATCTTTTTCGCGTCTTATTGAGATATACGATACTTGTAAAAAGGAAAAAAAAAAACAAAACTGATTGTTGCCAAAAAAAGACATGCTTATTTTCAATCGAGGGTAGTTTTTTTTCCACAATTTTATGAGGACGCCTAATTACTTCCAGTCATTATAGTTTGTTTAATCGCGATAGATCATTTAGGTTAAAAGTTACACCGTTTTGTTACACAATTTAAAAAAAGTCCATAATAAATATAAAAAAGTATTTAGAATTTTTATTAAATTTTTTCCGTCGAATAAATTAAGCATAGATTCCCTCATTTCGATATGTGCACATTATATAGACTCACACTGTAATATTAAGTTAAGGTTTTAAAAACATGGTGATTTTGGAAACTATATTACCTACTTACACAAATGCAGTCAGTCATTTAGCATTCAAATTCAAATTCATTTATTAATTTTGTGAACATAGGGTAAAAGATTATACAGCTGTTACAAATAAATATCGGTCCATACTACGTCCCGCCAGAAGGCATACAATTTTTTTTCGGTAAATAGATAGGTAATCAAATATAACATTAACAAAATGAAAATAAAAAGTCAAGGTACATGTCACAATTTCATGCCAATAATAATAAAATGTCAATAAATTAAGATGGCACATAAACAGATAGGTATTTAGCCACATTCTTCCACTTACTTATGTATCTAATATATTATGCGCAAAATAATAGGAGGACATTGATATATATAATTCCTCTTATTCTAATTATAGGTATTTTTACACACAAGGTGAATACTGATATAATATGTTTACTGTTATTGTTATTATTTTTGCATTCTTATCATTAACAATAATAATGCACTTTATGCGCCTTATCGGAACATTCGTTGTTTATTCATTGGATTGTGATCAATGATTAAGTGTTAATATTGGAGCAGTTATCAACATCTCTTGAAATACTCATCTCAATTTCGAACGAGGAAAATAATACAAATATTAAGTACGTAGGAATGCCTACAAAACTAATTGTATTACATGACACACAAATATAGTCGGAATTATATTATATTCCTGGTAGTAACTAGAAATTGTTGATTGTAGCAAAAAATCTAATAAATATCTAATAGTATTGGTACTTTTTTTATAAAAGCCTAATCCAGCCGCCATGTTAAATTTTTACAACATTCTCGAATATACCGTGAAAATAACACCTGTAGATAGCAGCTAACAGTAGATTTATTATATACCTTTACACAATTGTTTGTTATAGATTTGTTTGTGATAGATCATGTACCTTTTGTATACATAATTGTTTGTGATAGATTAATACCTTTACACAATTGTATGTTATTTTTTTATTCAATTCGTGGAAGCTTTTGACCTGCATCTCACCTGATGATCAGACCGAAGGTGGAAGCGAGCTTCACCCATAATCCTGAACCACAGAGGAACTGGCTATCTTACTTCTAACTACCAAAACACCACCATGCCGTTAACATTGTTGTTATGGCGACAGACTTAGATAAGATGGTGGTAGTTAGTCAGGCGGACTTAGAACAAGCTCTACCACCAACCAAACTGAGCCGAAAATTTTGCCCCCACTGGGAATTAAACCCGGGACCTCTGAGTCTGGAGACAAGTAGTCTAACCACTGGACCACAGTGACGGTTATTTGGATGCAGTAGTGTTGATATTTACTGCATTTGTTTTGATGGTGATCGAGCCTGTTGTTATTTATAATCTATATAATATAATAATAATATTATAAAGAGGAAAGATTTGTATGTTTGTATTTTTGTATGTAACGAATAAACTTAAAAACTACTGGACCGATTTGAAAAATTCTTTCAGCAATGAATTGCTGCATTATCAGCGATTAACATAGGTTATATTTTATCCCCGTACTCCCACGGGAACGGGAACTACGCGGGTGAAACCACGTGACGTCCGCTAGTTATGACCATAAAAATAGGACTTCTTCGATGGGCAGGATATGTCGTAAGAATGGACGAGAACAGAGCACTTAAACCGTAAACCGGGTGGTCGGAGAAGTCGAGACCGGCCTAAGTTCAGAAGGTTGGATGGCGTAAATCAAAATTTAATAACTGAAAATTTAATAAAATCTAAGATGATGATTTTATTTTCATATAAATACTCAAATGAGATTGGAGAACGGCTTCTACTTTACAACAAAATGTACGCAAGAGAAAATTTAACTGGAGTGCCAAAAGAAATAGCCGTCTTATTGCATTCCACAATAAGACGGCTGGTCCTTCCATCCACCATCAATAACACATAATGCTCAACGGAGCTTAGGACTAGCGCGCACTCAATTAGTGTTGATGCTAAGCATTCTGCACTACTCGTTGTGTAAACTGAGCATGAAGCTATGCGCAAACAAAACAAAAGACACACACAAGTTTAGGCCCTCTCCTTCTACGAAGTAACTGGAAATACTTGGAACGTAAGCAAGGTACATATATTATTTTCCAATAGTTCACAAATACAGTTAGCAATAATATTAAAAAATTCTAGATGAGTATTCCTGCATTCGAGTACCAATTACCTACGATTTTTCCAGCTTTCGAGTAGGTTCGTGTATTTTGCCAATTACTGACTGAAATAATTTGATTCCTTTTGTAAAGGGGAAAGCCCGATCTATGATGCCCTGTTAAATTTTATTTTACTCCAGGATGCCAGCATGTTTTCGAGCGCACTAAGAAATCTAGCAGGAGTGTTATTGATTCGTTTTTTCTGATGGTTTGATCGTCTAATTACCATACCTAAGTAACACTTATGAAGTGAGTTCCTTTATTTATTTTAGGCATACCTTACTTTAAGAGTAGGTACCTACTTACTTAATTTTCTTCTCTTCCTTTAATTTTTTTTAAATATTTGGGTTTTCCTTTATAAATTTTATTATATATATTTTAGTGTTACATTGTAAATTGTTATTAAGTGTACCTAAATATTACTGTGTGTACTTAAAAATTAGTTCATAATGATAAAAAAAAGAAAATCTTTGTGACTAAAATTGAATTGTTATTTTTATTCAAATATGTCGACAACGGAATAACGACTTAATAGATAATATTTAATATGTACATTGTTCACTAACCAACGAGTTACAAGGCCAACATTCATAGATATGTATCTACACTTCAGACTACGTATAATAATAGTATATTTTACAATGAGTATTTTGTGGCATAAAACACTTTATTGAGATCACAAATCCAAGGATTCTTTTTAAGGTTGGATTGCTCAAGTGTCTGTTTTTTTGCAGTTCTATTTTAGTTACTGTTTTCTGTTGTTTGAGGTTAAATGTAATTAGCTTACTGAGAAAAGATAGTTTTCCTCGGAGGTTATTCTTATAGGTTCAGGTAGTTCTTTCGCGTGAATCCACAAATAGTAACCCAATAATCTTCTACTTCGTTGTATCAATAACTTCTTTTGTATATTTTTAAATTAGCTTCGAACAGAATTCGGCCAGTTCAACAGCCTTAGCGTTAGCCTCTCTCAAAAGGGGTTCCTTAGTTCAGGTGTGCACAGAGAGCACGACAAGAGGTGAGGCATCGTTTTGTGATGTGGCTGTCGCTTAAAAATAATAATACCATCATTAGACAGGTCAGGGAGTTAAACGTTTGACGTTAAAAACAAAAATTCGTAAGTATCGTCATTTTTCATAAGAGGTGACGTATAACATGCAAGACATTCGTATAAGCAATTTTATTTACTTTACATATTATTATTTATATATTTTATACATTATTACTCACGCCAGCTTGTATTTGTAACGCATCCAAGTATTCAAAACAATCGCATCGGCCAAAATATTATTTGTTAAACATTGTCATTGGTTAGTGACGAATTTTAATGATTTACAAATGATAAATTTTAATTGTTAATATGGTGAGTAGCTGTACTGCTGAACATTGTTATTGGAGTGTAAGTAAACCATAATATTGTATGAAATCCATAGCAATCCGTTCGCGGGTATGTATTAAGCACAATTGTACTGAGATGTAAGCTGAATGTTTTACCTATATTATCTTTGATTGCCATTTCGAAAATAAATGTTTGCCCATTTCACATGATCAATCTAGTAGAACAAAAAGAAAAGCTAGAGTCAGCTAAGAGAAATGTGTAAGAAAAAGCCTTAAAGTAAGTAGTTAACAGTATTTAAAAATAAAATACGAATGTAGTACATAATGACCACATTTTCATTTTATATATAGCAGTAACTAGCAGATTCGATGTTTGTGCTGTTATCCATGAATTGATTCAGCAAATCCGTGAAACGTGTGATTGACATTCCTGTGGCTAGACTGGCTAACTGATATTTTGTATTGCTATTCAAATTTATAAAAAGAAATATTACGTGTTGTTGGTAAGTATTTGTGATAGCAGATGAAAATTGGTTTCCAGCCAGTCACATAGGAATATGAGGAAATACAGAAGCTATAATATACTAACAAGCAAGACTTGAAAGAAAGAAAAAAATAAAGAAAAAAAAATACCCAAATATTATTGAAAATGATAAAATAATTAAATATATTTACTACTTACTATGCTGCTAAAAGTAAGGCACAAAACAATGACACTTGGAAAGCTGCAGTTACGTCACTGCTTCTTCACCATCTTATCCCTGCTGGATTTATTCAACTACTTAATACATAAGTAGGTAGTGGATATGAATACACCAAAATTGTTATATACTGCAACACTTCAAGAAATCACATTACCCGCCACGTGATATCGGTTAGTATTTTGGCACATATTAATTCTAATAGGAATTCAAGTAAAAATGTTGGTAAGATAAGAGATGCAATCAGTATTAATTTGTAAAGATGAAAAATCTTCTAAAGAAATTTAACTTTTATATGAGAAGTTCGGGTCCTATATGGGCCCAATTTGCACCTCTTACCGTCCGTATCTCTGGTTACGCTTCTGTGACCTTATGGATGATTTTGTCGATTATGGATGAAGTTACGAAATGCTTTCTTAACCTACGTTTAGATACCTGGTGTTCAAGCGTTACACCACATAACAAAATAAAGTAAGTACTTCTTGTGCGTGTCTTGAATGAGCCAAAGTGCCTAGAATCACATTTTTAAAAAATAGGCCAAAATATAGTCGCTAAGTCTGTAATTTTGAAAGCAGTGTGCATCGAGAACAATGGTGAACAGTGAATATTTTGTCAACAATTTTTAACATTGACTAAACTGGCATTGTTTGAAGTAAGACTCAAAAGTAGACACTGTAGACAGCCACCTGATACAGTGAGAAAGGAGTCGTGAAAAATACATCACGTTTTAAAAGTAGGTATTGCTTTAGCAAACTGGTAAATTTTTTCAAAGTTAAATCTGACTGAACTGTTTAAGGTATTCGATTGATAAATAAATAAATCGTAATATCTTTAAAAAAACAAGACTCTAATTCAAAGTTCTCTTATTATAAATGCAATGCATAATTAAAACTACGATCATCCATTGTGTTAGCAGTGGCAGAAAAGTAGGTGCATACTGCACAATAAAAAACCATAGCGTTCCAATATCGACACTACTTGGCATTGATAAGGTAAAACAATCAGCGTTCGCAAATCGTAATCGCTCACTAAACGATAGGTAGGTATCAAGAACCGAAAAAGATCTATAAAACGTATTGATTTTTGAACATTGTGAGAACTGTGAACAGTAACAGAACAGAACAATAAATGAATGAATGAAATGCACCGACCCCAGCGTGGTTTAACCAGACTCGATAAATCGAATGAACCCCAAGATTCGCACTAGCCTCTGGAGCCTCATGCTTAATGGGGCTAGAGAGGCCATTGCATATCAAGGAGTAGACCGGGAGGCGCGGTAATGGTAGGGAAGACACGCCCTTAGGATAAGGAAGGATTTGCGAGTCGTAATGGATATGCATCCTTCAGTAAGTAATGGAATAGTGGAGAGACAGGTGATATTTATCTATAGTTGGGCATCTTTTTACGACGGTGCCGCTAGGTAGGTTCAGGTCCAGCTTCACTGGTGCATCTGCTCTTTGCTGTATCCAATGCCTTCGTCTGAAATTCTCGCTGCTATCCGTTTCAGGTTTCTAGTAAATCTCGCTAGAAGTCTTCTTAATTTTATGTTTTAGGTTGTCATTTAATGTGTAAATAGGTCGGCCGGCTTTCTTGGATTTAGTTTTGTACTGCATGTAACGGGTCTGGTTTGCGGTGCCTGTGAACATGTGCGAGATAGCACATCCTGTGATTCTTGATGTGTTTTGTTACTGTTTTTCCGTCTAACATTTCATGCATCCCCTTTTGTCTTGGTTTATTCCGAGCGTGGTTAATCAAGTCTCTCATGATAACTCTCTCCGCCAAGATGGTTCAAGTCCAGCTTCACCGGTGAATCTTGTGTCGGGTTAAGTGCTTTCTCGACTATTTTCTTCTTTTGTTCTAATGCGTTGTCAGCAGCAGTGTCCAGGGCGCGCTCGGCCCGCTCTTCGTTGTTTGAGAAATAATTGAAATACAATTTATTTTCCCTTTTTTCTTTTTTGTGGTTAATGACTAACCTGGTGTCAAAGTTATAAAGCCGCCCATGGGCCTCTGACTGGCTTCTCATGCCGTCGAGAAATATCTCTCAGGCAGCCGGTTATCTCACGATATTTTCCGATTTTTTTTTTCGCTGTTGAAATAATTTAAAAACAAATAAAATAATTTGATTTGCGAATTTTAATTATTTGAAATGTTGTGTGGGAGTCACGTTTAACATTCTGTGAAACTGAAAATTGCAGGATACATTGTTATATTGCTGAAATATAATTGGGCAGTGAGTTATGCAGCAATTAAAAACACCATTGTTATTGGAGCATGTGACGAAGGTCATTAAAATAAAAATAAATACAAATACATTTTCACTGCCCATGTTTTTGCCTCAACAAGTTTTCCAAGAACTAAAATGACTTAAGATACAAATTTATTAAAAACTTGTGATAAGTACTACCAGTTACTAGTTAATACTTGTCTGTAGCTAAACTGACATAATGCACAGTACCCTGATAAGAATGACGTGCAATACTACATCTACTTATGATTAGTGAAGTCATCAGTCCGACATTAAATCACAACATAATGCTATAACCACATCTCCTTTCACACCACTATAAAGCCTATGTATTTACAACAAAGTCCATTTTCGTTAACACAGAGTAAGCATTAACGACGTTTTGATCTATTAATTGTTGTAAAGTGCTGATGCCACGCCGCAACTGCAAAAACAATCTTGAACGTAGGTATTTTTGAATGTAGAACAAAGAATAATATTACATGTGTTCGTATGAATAAAATAAAATAAAGTGTATGAATTTTTATTATGAAGATAGGACCGTTTGATTGTGAACATTGTGGAACCTGGTTAAGTAAAATCTTTAAACTTTTTCACACGGTTTCCGCCTATTCTGTTTATAATTATACTAAGAAATATGAAATAGTTACTGTTTCCAAAAAAATTGGTTTGTTCGAAAAAAAAAAAAAATTACCCAATTGGTGGTGGCTTCGATGCTCATGAAGAACCAAATTCTAAACGTCTCTGTTTCCGAACCTTTTTAAAGGCACATAACGAACTATCACGAATAAATTATTTCTTCTCTACAGATTTTCATCCCTTTATTATATAGCCAACAAAATATTAATAATCCGAAGCTTTTAAGCCAGTCTGCCTTTTTCTCTTGATTTTTAATGCTCGCTAGTTCGTGTTCCACCTTCTTATAACGGCCGAACCCAATAACCTATCTATCACCAGTTTTAAAGTAAATAAAGGGACATACTGGAGATAGAAAACCTATCTATCTATCTGGTTTTGACGTCCCAATAATCTGTCAGAGAATAAGGACCTCGATATTCAATGACAGATACAATTATACTGTCTACCATCAATTAAATAGCGATCTGTGTTTTACTGAAAATAGTTTATTGGGTTCAGCTTACGTGAACTTTAGACTGATCATAAGAATATGCTCTATCGAAGATAGATATTTTAATGCTCAGCTGTCAGAGTGAGCGCTGGAGTAAGAATGTTTTCTTGTAGGTTAGTGCAACAGAAATGCATAATGTTTCATTCATGATGAGATTACAAGTGTCCTCCCATAATAAGAATAATTGAGACTATTTACTTTTATGCATCCAACATTTTTACCCACGCCATCGTCTTTTGTATAGCCAAGCCATATTGATTGACTAGACCAAAGAGCACCCGGAAGAGGATATAAAAAAAATTGGTATAAGCCTTTCAACTACCCTTGAATGTACCGACTCGATAGCGAACCAAAAAAGGTGCACTTGTGCACGATGTGAGGCACCGGGATGCATAGGGTGTTAATAAAAGGCGTATCCTATCCCGTACTATTAAACGAGCTATATTTGTATTTAAATATATACTATATATTTGTACTCACGTTCTCGAAAACGGCTCTAACGATTTAGATGAAAGTTGCAATATAGGTGTTTACGGGGGCGAAAAATCGATCTAGCTAGGTCTCATTTTCTCGATATTTTCACCCAAGCAGAGCTTGGTTGCCCAAAGTTTAGGTTAATGAATAATGACATTAAAATAATGACATGGCAGCATGGAATTAGTAAGTACTATACAAGGGATTAGTATGAACTATCCTATACTATTAAATGAGCATTCTCTATTTTCACCAGAGCAGAGCTCGGTCGCCCAGGTACTTTAGTAATAATTATTCAGTTTTTAATTTTTTTTATTGTCATTTATCTTGTTAATGGAATTTATTTCGGTTTCCACTATATGTAAACTCGTTTTGTCTTTCTTTATTTAGATGACATTTAGACCCTATTTAGGTTTGGTTTCATCATTTTTTTTATAGTTATTGTCTGTTGTTATTATTTTGTTACGACTAACTTCAATGAATCAACGATTTCATCAACATTAAAAGTTGTCTAGGAAACATAAATCTTTGGACGATGAACAACATTCCTTAAAATCCTGATCAGAATAATCTGAATCAGAGTTTAGCTACTATATTTATAATTAACTAGCTGATCTTAGAGACGTTGTCTTGTCTAGATTTTAATCGTTTATACAAAAGTCCCTTATGAAAAAGGACGTTCAGTTTTGATCGAACAGCATTCATTGAAATCCCGATCAAGTTACATAGGTTTTTGTTCTTTTACGGCAAAACCTTGATGTCGCATATTCGAAGCGTTTGGGTGAATTTCAAAAACTGAACGCGATCAGCACATAAACCCCGTTTAAGAACTGTCAGTGTTATTATTATCTTTGGAATATTGACAATGGCAGCTCTTGAACTTGGTTTATATGTGCTGATCGCGTTCACTTTCATTGGTGAAATTCTCACAGTGTTGATGGGGTACAAGATCTTCTTGTGCCCTATAAACCATGAAGAGCCAAAGTATATATTTATATTTGTGAATGTCAGATGAAGTGTGGATGTGCTATGAAAAGTGTTATTGTCGGGTCGACGGCGCGTTGTGTTCCACGCGCGCCTCAAAGAGATGTCAGCAGAATTGATGGGGCCCGCTAGGGCCGATGCCTGTCGGGGGTGCGAAGAAAACCGATAGGGAGATCGTGGCCCCCGGCAACAGGGCAACCGAAAGAACACGGGTGGGTTTTAGTCAGTAAGAGTCTGACACGCCCTCCCGCTCCCAGAGCAGGAGAAGTTATTTGATGATTTCCCACCCGAAAAAAAGGTGATTGGAACTGAAACCTGACAGATTACTAGAATGGTTGATTCCACCTATTTATGCAGTCTCTATTTTCGGGTTCACTGGCAGAAGTTCTGAGCGTTGTCTGGCCTAAAAATACTGGCACTCAGAAGTTGCACTTAACGAAAAGTTAGAAACAGAGAGCTGTGGAATGGAAAACCAACTTTGTTGAAGAAACTTCTGTCGAAGCTAATTTTAAGGTTCTGATTTAACCACAGTCAACTGGAAAACCGATCGGGGCTGGAGATGGTATAGGTTAAAGGTAACTGACACGAAGCTCGGGGCCGATCGTTATTGAATCAATAAAAGTGGCCTTTGTCAGTGGTCGTCTTCCGATTGATGCATAACTGATGATATCGGTGAGCAATTTCCAAGCAAAACGATGGCAAATGAGGACAGCATTTTTCACATACGTATTTAGAATGAGAATCGAACACTAGATATTTTAACAAGTCAGCCTTCATTTGGCTTGTTTAGAAACCGAAACCAAAAGGAATAATAAAAAATTTCTAGAGCCCTTCACCACTAATGTACTATAATTTAATAACATCTTAATACACTATACGCTCAACGCGTTTATTTAATTAAACACAGCACTCTTGCACTAGTGTTTCTAGAAAGACAAGACTTGTTTGGTAAACACACGTTTATCAAGATTTCTCTTCCGCTGAGGTTCGATTAAGTTTGCCGCGCCTAGCTTTTACCCTCTCATTATGGAGCTAGTTTAAGATTATTGCTGCTTTTCTAAGAGATGGGCCGTATGGCTGTATTAGGTTAGGTTACGTTATTGAACTGTCATCAAGGGCTCGACGTACGGTGGAGTACGGAGTTGCCGTTTTTTTTATATCACTTTATTCATAGGTAGCAGTTAGCACAACCAGTATTTGAATAACTTTTCTAAGTATGATTCTCTGTACGATTTTGTTTTATAAATTAATAGTATTGTTTAATAGCATATTCGACGGAGTCAATTAATTACTATTATAATAATAGCAGACGTCACTTTTATTTATACAATGGACTGAAAAAATTTAATATTGATAGTTCAAAAAAATACCGTGATCTTGAAAGAAGACTCATAGCTATAGAACTCCTTTTTGTAGGAGTTCGAGGGGAAAGAAAGGTTCAATATGTATTCCTGCAAATAAGTAAATTGATATTGGATGTAGGTTGGTTAGGAGTATTATTTACACATTTAAAGTGGCAATAAATTTCACAAGCTAATTGATATGTTCGTCAAACTTTTCTGTTTTTCTATTCCGTTTCGTTCACCATGCGTAAAGAGCTGGTGTCAGTAATGGCTTCATTACAGTATTTGAACTAAAACGCATTGTGGGAGGATCCATAATGATACGATGCGTTTGCACACAAATCATATTATCCAAGTTTGCATGAAAACGCATCGTTTTGTTATTTGACATTTCGAATCCATTTCTCATGTGGATTGTAGTTTTTTTGGCTCTGCTTTTGTTTTACGAGTACTGAACTGTATTCACGAGTTTTGGTTGTTCGTAGAGTTTTGGTATTCGGGATCATTTTGAGCTTTGTCGTCGACTGAATAGAGGCGCATACTTCGCATCTGTTAGGAATGTATCCTGGATTTTCACCTGTATTTCCAACTATTTAAAAACTCTTCAATGTGGTCAACATTGAAGAGTTGTCTTTTGCAAACAAAACGACAATAGAGCTTTTATAGCCGTATCTCTCAAAACCCAATAAACTTAAATTCCATCACAGTTATATCGTTAATATGATTGAGAATATTCATTGAATGAACCGTATCTTTTACTCTTGTTCTGTTTTCAATAACAATTTTATTAATGGAAATTACTTATAATAAGGATAATTATCCTATCATTAATAAACTGGCCGTTTGATAGCAGTATCGACAAGTTGTTTCTCAGTCAATCTAAAATAAAAAATATCTTTAACCAATGGATTTTATGAACAAGGACTTTTGAAAACAATTTGTCGCGTGACAAAAGTTGTTAAAGATTTGTAAATGTTTCATGATTTTTCTCGATTGTCCTTTACAATATAATTATAAAGGCACGGGAAATCTTGGCGGATAAAAAGTGTTACGAAAGAATTGCTATTATTAACCCAGTAGATTGGCAAGCTAGGAAGTAATCGAGACATGAACGATATTAGCCGGTGTTGCAAGTTGTAGAGTTATTACAATCGGAATCATATTCAATGCTATTTCTCAATCGAAGCTTTTCCCAACTACGAGATTATTGAAGTTGGATGCAAGTCTAAAGAATCTGTATTGGGCCTATCACCAGACCACGACTTTTATGATAATGGTCATGGTGAGGGTTGATTGCTTAAACTTATAGCTGAGTTTGGTCTGGTATTGGAGACACTGTTCGACCGACAGTGTCTAAAAAAATACAAATTAAGATGCCGATATAATGCCAGTGACCATGAGTGGTTAGCTTGTGGGTTCTGCACTGTGCTCACACAGCGCTTCGTATATCCAGTCAGTATTAGGACTCGCCCATCTAGGAGCGCTGTCCCAAAATTAGACGCATTACTTATTTATTATACATAAAACAAAAGGTATTTTAATAAAAAGACTTATACTGATCAATAGTTAAATTATCTTTAAAATGGTGAAGGTTTCAGAAAAATACGCTTAATAGATTTTGCGTGATTCTCAGTTTTTTTGTCCGTGTTAGACATACATTTACAAATTAATTTCACTATGTAATATAAACATAATCAAAAATATTCATGCATTAAGTTATTAAGAAAATGCTCTTATTTAACATATTTTTTTTTTCAAATCATTAACATTACTAGTTTAGACGTTATCTTCAGTATAAAATCATTAATAGTCGGTTATGGTCGCCTTAAGTCGAATGACATCTCTTTTTCTTGTTCAACACAGTGAATAAGAAATACTTGTCGCCTCGCCGCATTAATTGATGTAATCACTTCTTTAATTGACTGTCAATCAGCATTTAGTAACTGAGGGTAAATAATTTAACTGTGATGAGCCTGCTGATACATTTAGGTGCTGCTGGTCTTGTTCTATTGTATCGGTTCCAAATATTTATAAATATCACTTTGCTAAACCCAGAAATCAAGAGTTGAATTTGAAGTAGTAAATGCAGTGGCTAAAGAACTTTGAAACTGACAGTTCAAGATCCATAACCTTACAACACAGGCCATATGCACGTAATTGGTATCATAATAGACTTGGGACCGTGTAATTCATACAATGCATTATTAAATGCGCAATTAGTTGCATTCATAATCATAAAATACATACAACACAACATGGCTACTTTATCAACTGTTCAACAAAAGGGTTAGGGACAACTTAAAGCTTCCCTTTTTTGTCACCATTATAGCCTTGCATTTTGCAGAAATTCTGCTGGCACCATGTTTCTTTTAATTATTATTTTGAACTTGTTATGTTTAATCTTCTCTTTTGTAGTAACTTAGCATCATCATTGTAATTCTACTCCATTTAGGTACTCCATGTTTATTATTCTTGAATCCTGTAAAACTCCCAGCCATATCCGCAGTCCTTTAAATAAAGCGTTATTTAATATTTAAATACGTGGTTTTCAATTAGTAATACCAGCTGTTTGTTCTAGGACTTCATTTTTATTGGCTTCTTCTGAAACTATATCTACTCGCGCTAAATAAATCGGCTAAGCACACAAGCTATTTAATGCATTGATGTCCGAAAAGTAACTCAAAATCAAAATCGTTTAGTCATGTAAGGTTGAGAATCAGTACTTTGTACATCAATATTTTATTCACCAATTCCAAGTGAAGGAAGAAGAACTGGCTCAACCAACTCCATAGTCCCAAGCACCCCAGGAATATCGTCTAACATCGTTTACAATACTATATAGATGGTGATGTTAGTGATCATCAGATGACAGAATGATAAAATCAAAGACAACTCTTATGGAAGAGACTGAACCCCACGACACAGGGAATCCTAGTGTGGGGTCCAGGGAATTTGTACAAATCTAGTACCTAAAGCTCCTTTACTAGTTTTTTTTATTAATATTGTTTTTCTGAACAGAATAAAGTTCGAATCGAATAATCGTTTATTTTTTAACAAAAAAATGGCAGTACTTAAATACTTGTAGGACTTAGCAAAGGTTGAATATCAACAGGTGGTACACTTGTTTCAAGGCGGAATGAGAGGGTGACGTCACAATATACCCCAATGGCGTGTACCTGCCCGCTATTCATCAAAGATCGCAATCACATGTCTGTATGATTTTTGACAGGATACAAGTGTGGGTCTTATACGAATTTGAAGAACTTAGGTAAGTAATCAAATTATTTATTACAATATGAGAGTTATTTTGTTTCGAAGGGCGGGTTTTTTTCTTGTTTGTGCAGCAGCTTGTCTTTATCTCTATTTGCCTTTTTTTTAAACCTGTTGGGTTGCTCATTGTTGTTGTTGTCCATCCATGTACCAAGATTCACGAACTTGCCAACTTTTCCGTCACTATCTACTACATCAATAAGAGCTTAGCACCCGGTCCCGTGAGCATGGTCTACCACCATTATTTTTGTTTCTGCATGGTATTGTTAGCAGTCGATACATTTATTTGCTTTAGCAAATTTGCTCTCTTCTTCAGCGTAATGGTGACTGCTTAGATTTTATTTTTGTATAGTTTTGATTACACTTGATAACGTTAGCAAGTCTCTGAAATCCTTTCTTCTGAGACCAATCGCAAAGTTCTAGAAACCAGTTTTAGACATTTTCAGTACAGTTCATGTACACACATTAGTCACGTCAATGTCAAGTCACCGATCAGTTATGTCAATTTTAAGGATGTGTGTGAACAGATAGTCAGTCAGTCAGTCATAGCAACGCCTGTTTCGTTCATAGTAATACAAGTTTTGACTTGCCGGTGACGCTACGTCGACTGAGACGCGCCAGTAGTGACGTGACTGATGTATAGCAAACGTCCTACAACTTCTACGTAACTATATTTTTTGACGTAACTGATCGGCGACTTGACGTTGACGTGACTGACGTGTGTGCATGAACTTTTAGACAAGATGAGATTAATAGACTTCGACACCGTTTGACCTATCACTTTGACACATGACATGGCACATGCATAATATTTTATAGGTTTTGCGTAAAAATGTTGTAGGTTACATTTAAAAGTCAGTTCTCAAGTTTTTGACATACATAACTCAAATTAGGATTTCTTAAAGCCACAGATCACATTATAGGCATTTAAAGTTTTGCATACCATAGTACCTACTTTACAGTTGGCATTACGACCTGCAATAAAACTCTAAAACGTTCATTAACCCAAAGTTTAAACATTGTTATCTTAACAACAAAGGTTAACAACTCTAATCAACAACTTTTAAAAGGTGCGCTCGACTAAGTTTTGTTACTGTATAGTCTGGTGTAAAAGTTTACTCTACAAACTTGTCAAACAATCGCAAAAGATCTCTCTACAGCATTGTTTTCACTTCTAGTAAGAGGAAAAGTATTACGGAAACATAACAGCGTTGTACATAACAGTTTGAACTTACTCTCATTAAGTTACCGTAAGTCGTAAGACGATTAGCTTGTACCATTAAAACCAGCAACTGGACTCTTGCAATCAGCATTGCTTCGGCATCTTAACTTTAGAACATGTTTGATAAAAACGTGTAACTTTTTAAAAGTTAAAACTTACCTCTTTCTTGGAGCTCAGCGTGGCATCCCAGGATGAGGGCGATGAATGTGAAGAATATGAGTTTCCACATGGTCACAGTTTCACAATGTCACAGTCACATTCACAAAAACACGGCACCGAACATGCTAGCAGTCACAAGTGTCAGGGCTGGCGGGACGCTTCGAGTACGCCACGTCCGCTCCGCTCTGAAGCGCAGCCTTATGTGACGCGTCGGCGATGCCGGGCTGCCGGCTCTGTCGGTAACCAATGCTGCTGCTGGCCCACGGACAAATATTGCACTGTGCCACAGATGTGACACTCGCTTCTACCACAAAACGAGTGTCACATCTGTTGCCCATCTTTTAAAAGTTGTTTTTTTTTTATTTTACTTAGCTGGAACTTAGCTGTAGTTATAATTTTTTTATTTGCTTGAAGAAATGGTAACCTTTTATATAAATATGTATTGAGTTAGTCTCTAAAATGAAGATGCAATTATGTAAGTTTTAGTTTTTTGTATTTTGTGACACAAAAACTTTTTTTGATGCGTTTATTATTACATTTTTTTTTTTTTAAATAACCAAAGTTTTCAATACTCCTGTCCTGTTTGGAAACATATAATTGTTTAACGGTTTTTGACAAGTATTTATTAGATATTGTAGCAAAAATGTATATAATATTGGTAGTTGCTGATAAGTGTTAATTTATCAGATTGATTCATCATCATCACTAATAAGATGACATTTATGTACACTTTTCAAAAACTTATTTTGGTTTTAGAAAAGTAAATGTTCTAAGCAATGGTGTGTCCAGTCTGCGCATTCACGATCTGTGATAACGTAGTAGCGGTTCTCTGAGGCTATATCACTGAGCGGCGCGGGCGTACGCGCAACGCGCAGGTAAGCCTCCGGCACAGCATGCCGCCCGGCGGGGCACGCGGACACAGGGGAGAAGGGGGAAGGGCTGTAGCGCTGAATGCACTTGCGTCCCGGCTGGGATGAGCTCAAAGGTTTCACGTGTTCAAAGGACTCAAAGGTCCCATTCAAAACGATCGCCGGGATTGCGGGCTCAAAGATTCCTAACATGCACACTAACAAACTTATATTAAGTATTTTTTTTGTTAATAGGTGATTATTTGTTTATGAGTTAAGTAACCTAACTTGCTCTTATTTCTCTGCACAGTGATTAACGAGGAGACAATTCATTCGTTTTAATAATAACATCAGATAATTTGGGACATTAATGTTGGATACCCGATTTTTTAACACGCAAACAAATGAAGACAAACTCTAACTCAGTTTACAATAAAGTACCTGGTCGACCGAGCTCTGATCGGGTGAAAATATAAATAAACAATCATCCAGATATCTGATTCATACAGAAGTAGGATAACCTATTTTGTCGACATATGCAGGAAAGCTGAAACTCATTTTACAGTAATACCTTTAATCTTATGAAACGTTCAGGTTTTGAAAACTAGCCTTAAGCTTTTCTAAATCAAGAACATAAAATTTCATAAATCTATAATTATTTATTATTAAAGCCGCCGCGTCCCCCATTAGACACTCTGCGCCCCCTGAGGGTGGCGCGCCCCACTAGTTGGGAATCCCTACTTTAAAGTAAAGAGAAATAGATAACATTTTCAGTTTTCTTATCTTGAATTTTCTTTTTAAGCTATTGCATAGCTTTTATCGCGGGCTTTGAGCGCGGCGACTGAATCAATAAATTCCGTAACGAAAAAAACCTAACACCCCCCACTCCGCCTACCATGTAATGACGGTTCCCATGACCGTTTGTATAGATTTTGTATCTGTGTTACTAGCTAGTCTTTAAATACTTCCTATTGTAATCTGTGGAAAACGTAGTGGGTAGCATAATTGTTCAAAATGTTATATTTAAGATATTGTGACTGTTTTTTTATTGTGCTACTGTTTGTTTTTCCTTAAATAAATAAATAAATAAACATCACGTTGTCATGGGAACGTAATTTTTGTTTTATGTCATCACGTCATCATCCCAAGTGTAGCGTTGACAAATAAGAAGTATGGAGGTTACAAATGCTATGCAATAGTTTTACTGTTTTTTGAACGTGACAACGTCTTATAAATTGGTTTGCCGGGTGACACTTCAAGAAACTGCGTTACGCTCCGCTCACGTTATGCGCTCACAATGAGAGCGAGTGAGAGGCACGCGTCCCTTCCACTCGGGCATGGTTAGCCCGCCTAAGAGCGAGAGAGACAGACATAAAAAGTGAATGCAAGTTATTGTATGTATATTTGTATATAAATACGTATGTATGTGTAAAGGTAAAAATAAAATTTTGTTAATATGAAATTCAGTGCGAGATTCTTTGTATAAATTAATGTTTTAAATATAATTCTTTGTATAAATAAATGTTTTAAATTGTTACTATTATTTCATCCTTCTTCCTACTATACGAATGAATATTCACATTAAAATTATTTTACCACTCAAAGTCGTTGTCACGTAAAACTTTCGCCCGTATACCGACTTTACAGGCAACCAATTTTTTTTTTTAATTACAAATAAGACGCGTAGCGCTGTCGCGTCGCGCCAGTCTAAACAAGGTTTTATTATCTTTTTGATTATTTGAATTGTTTATATTCTAGACAATTTAGTTAACATGCGGTTTCTCTTCTCACTTATTCATACTTATAGTTTCAAAAGAATGATATTACTAAGATGTTATAATATAATTTGATTAAAGTTCTTTTGTAGGTGACTGCCTCATTGGTCTAGTGGTCGCAAGCGCTACTGCAGAGCATAAGGTCCTGGGTTTGCTTCCCGGGTCGGGCAAAGCTTTATTGGGTTTTTCTATCTGAAATTTCTCAGTAGCAGCTCGGAGTCTGGATTTGTGCCCGGTTGATGGCAATAGGTTCGCCCTCTATTACATGGGACTTAAACATAACTAGCGAAATGTGGGTGTACCTGCTACAGGGACACCTCTGCCCAACCCTTCGGGGAAACAAGGCGTGATGTTATGTTATGTGTAAGTAATATTATAGTATTTTTTCCGAAGCAGATTCTTGAAAAGGTTTTGGGTAAAATAAATACAACTAACTATCTGGAAACGCTGATTGTAGTTGTCATACGCTCATTCACTCACTTTGTCACTCGTTGCCATAGAAACCTACTGTTACGGTCAAACTAACTTGTGCTCTGTGCGTGTGTTATTGTTTGTTTGTATATTAAGCTATTGCATAGCTTTTATCGCGGGCTTTGAGCGCGGCGACCGAATCAAGAAATTCCGTAACGTAACGAAAATAAAACCTAACTCCGCCTACCATGTAATGACGGGGAACGTAATTTTTGTTTTATGTCTGATGACATAATACAAAAATTACGTTCCCCGTCATCATCCCAAGTGTAGCGTTAACAAATAGGAAGTATGGAGGTTACAAATGCTATGCAATAGCTTTACCGCGGCAGTCCCCGAGTGTCATACGTTTTTTTTTATTAAGCTATTGCATAGCTTTTTTCGCGGGCTTTGAGCGCGGCGACCAATTCTCAAATCAAGAAATTCCGTAACGAAAAAACCTAACACCCCCTTTTCCGCCTACCATGTAATGACGGTTCCCATGACAACGTGATATTGTCATGGGAACGTAATTTTTGTTTTATGTCATCACGTCATCATCCCAAGTGTAGCGTTGACAAATAGGAAGTATGGAGGTTACAAATGCTATACAATAGCTTTACCGCGGCAGTCCCCGAGTGCCACACGTTTATTTTATTGTTTATTATACCTATACTTACCCGTACCTTTTTTGCACATTTTAGCTCGATAAATGTACATTTATTCTTGAAACCGATATCTCATTGTTGATTTTGGTTTTCCTACTGGACTTACGATATAATGTGTCAGTTTATACGTGAAATACGATATTGCGGTGCTGAGGTGATTGAAATCATGCATCAATGTTTCGGTGCATCAAATGTGTTGTACGCGTGAAGACGTGCAGCCAGTGAATAATCCGTGCAACTGCAAAGCATCTTGATGGAAAACAAAACAACATGACGTGTTGAAGCATTCAGTTCCCTTCAAATTGGTTCAGCTTAATGGTGCTGGGACTAGGTTGTTGAGACTGGCTATCTCTTCACTGCCTTGGCTAATATTTATTTAGGTTTTGAAATAAATGCTTAAAGATTGAATAAAAAAGGGGTACTTAACCTACGTTGTTTGTGAGAGATTGTTTTATTTTCCTTTACACTGTTTGATCACTTTATTAGTATATGGAATTCTCCCATAACTTATAAGCATCTGGTAGATGATCCATATGTTTATAACTATCCTAATGCAGCTTTTCCACCAAAGATGCGCTAAGCTGCTTAGCGATCGATCCAATAGGATCGTTTAATTTTCATAGCATAGTTTGGTTTAATTCTGCACGAAAAGGGTTAAATGAAACGAAGTACCTACACATAGTTTCGTAGCTTAGCTCCTCCGTTTAGCGACCTGAAACATTCCTGATGGAAACACTGCCTAATTCTTAGGTTTAAAAAATATAGGTTGGTACATGATTATCACTACAGTCGTGGTACATTTTAAGCTGGTCCCAGCCGCTGCCGGACCTAGTGGCGAGTTGTGCCACAACATTTAGTTATTTATGTAGATAATGGTGCCGATTCCCTTGTTCACAAACTAAACTAAATTTAAGTTCAGTGCATCTTTTTCTTTCTATTTCATTAAGAAAAGGACAGAAGATAAATTTTAGTTTAGTCCTGTCAAATTAATCAGTGCCTGTCACTCTCCATACAAGTTTAGACGTGATTAAAAACTTGCCGACTAAAATTACGTCAATTTACGTCAAGCGCTGATTAATTTGACAGGACTGAACTAAAATTTATCTTCTGTCCTTTTCTTAATGAAATAGAAAGAAAAAGATGCACTGAACTTAAATTCAGTTTAGTTTGTCAACAAGGGAATCGGCACCACTGAATTAATTGTGTATAAAAACGCCTGACAGAAAATGATTAGCAATCAATAGTTTTTTTAAGTCTAACGAATGAGCTGTTTGGCAGGAAAAGTAAAGTATTTTATTTTGTTATTAAACATACAAAAAATAGAGGAACTCTTTCAACATCTAGGTCTAATGTGCTTTTAAATGCACCATGTGTTTATAGCTTTTGTACATGATTGTTTTGGTTAGGCTATATATCTGATATTATCTGCAAAAGGGTAATTTTAATTTATAAATCAGTACAAATCTTTTAATAAAAAAAAAATGATGTGCCAGAAACTAACCTAACCTTTTTTTTTGAGTGTGTGAGTAAAAATATTTAACCTAATCTGAAAAGTTCGGTTCCGGGAAGCCTGCATTTTTTTTTTCTGTTATCACAATAACATTATTATTATTTTACGTCTCTTGATATTTCTCGGGACTTTAGAAGGCATACTAGGGGCCGAAGCACGTTAGACGTTTTTAAAGAATTATTATTACATTAGGTCCATACTCTTGTTAGTAACAATATAGGTACTTCAAAACTAATGTTATGTTGCTGCGTTTATGTTTTTTTTAAATTTCGGTCTTCCAAAGTGTATAGATAAAAAAAAAACTGGTCTTCATTCTTTTAGAACACATTTCAGCGTTTAGGAATATAATATTATTATGATAAAACAAATTTTGACGTTTTGTTACTTACTGTGTTTATGAATTGCAATACTCGTAGATAAGGCGATTTAGATATTTTTGTACCTATGTTATGCATATTTTCTATTCGAGAAATAGGAGAAAATAAAAACAATATCGCATGCAGAAGTCAATAAGAATGCGCACGGATAGCTTGAATTGCATCTAAAGCTTGATGCAGGGTGGGCTGTCGCCTTCGATCGTATTGTTGATAGAAGGCTGTTGCAGAGCATCGCATTTCAAAATGCGATACGCTGCGTCCCGACGCAGCTGTAAACTTAGCTTTAAATAGAGCTAGCCTCAGGACTCTATTAAGTATCGTTAAAAATTGTGAGATTTTAGTCGAGTGCTGATAAAGCGTAGCGTTTTAGCGAGCATTCTAGCCAGCATTCTAGCGAGCGTTGTAGCGAGCATTCTAGCGAAAGGACAGTAAATTTGCTTCGAGCTTTTTGCAATTCAAGCATTCGCTAGAATGATCGTGAAAATGTTCGTAGCAGAGTTTGGCTCTATGCTTGGCTCTGTTCGTTGTTCAGTTCGACAAATTTAAAAACGGTAAATGTTCGATGTTCTGTTACAAGTGAATGCTCAAGTTTATCAGCACCTTTACAGTTTAAGTCACCCAGTTTAGGGTAAGTACCTTAACCTTAATCCGTTAAACTGAGTCCTATCAAATATTAGAATATGTTGTTCCCATGAGTTTATTGAAGAGCTTTCATCGTAATAAGCTTTGAGACCCCAAGTTTATGATTTACTGTAGTAGATAAGTCAAATATAGGGGGTCGAAAATGGCCCTGAACTGCTTCGAGAAAAGGATGGTACGGCCGTGCCGCTTTTATTTGCTCAACTTGTCATGACTTCATGAAATCATGACATTTGACCTTTGCTAACTTATGGGAGTTGTATTGCTGATTGTAATGATTATAAGTAAAGCCATATTTGTTACGAACGCGAATCATATTTTAATCAACATAAAACCTGACACTGACCTGCAAAATGCAAAAAACTTAAGAAATCGGAATTCCGCGGGCTACCCTGACGCTTCCCCCTTAAATCGTTAAACCGAATGTTGTATGAAAACAGTTTAATACAGTCACGGTGCACCATCTAGCGGGCGCATGAGGAAACAAATATTGAATGAGATCATTGACTGTAATATTAACGCGCACAGTGTGCTCTCAAGTGAACGTAGTTAACAAAGTCGCGTATAGATGGCGCCTCTTTAACATTATCGCAAGAAAACACTGGCGCATAACACATACCATAACATCACGCTTGTATTTCCCCGAAGGATTAGGCAGAGGCGTACTCACTTATAGTACACCCACATTTCGCCAGTTATGTTTGAGTCCCATTGCCATCAACCGAACACAAATCCAGACTTCGGGTTGCTACTGAAAATCCTGAAGAAAAAGCCAATATCACTTTGCCCGACCTAGAAATCGAACCCAGGACCTCTTGCTCAGCAGTAGCGCTTACGACCACTAGACCAACGAGGCAGTATAATAATATGTAAAATATTGTAAATTTGTATTTTTGTTTCAAACTCATAAGTTTAGTTTCATAAGGTTGAATTTCCTTTTCGGCAATCCTATTAAATCTTCGCTAACTCACTCCATTCAATTTGTCGATAATAATACCTACAAATGATTAGAACATGGTTTAGATTACTTTCTTGATGCTACAGCTTCGATCGTTTTCACCTCAGCTTTTAGGTTCAAAGGAGGACCGGACAGAATGGTCCCCATGACGATCAATAACATCCATACATAATTAGACAGGGATTTCAATATAGAACAATAGAATTATCTATAGGGCCGTCTTAACTATATTGGGCGCCAGGGTGCGAAAATCAGCTTGCGCCCCCCCTTACCAACGAAAAAATAAATTTTTATGTTCCTTTTTTTTAAGTAGGTACATACTCCACAATAAAATGAGGAACATTTTCAAACATCAAATTCAATTTTACAGGCTTTTAAGTTGAAAAACTTTTTACGGATATTGTGTCGTCTGTTTTGAAATCTACGTTTGATTTCAATATAAATCAATCGACTCGATCGACTTGCACCCCCTAAGACCTTGCGCCCGGGTGCTACGCACCCCTTGCACCCCCGACTAAAGACGGCCCTGACTACCTATCTACTGACATATGTGTGGTTGTTATTGGTGCTTGGACCAGCTTACGAGAATACCTACGGTAAAGTTGTGGTTTCGGGCCACTGAAATAGGAACATTGACAAAATGTATTAAACGAACCAGTACCCTAATTGCGTAATACAACACAACCACAATCTGTTTCGATTTGAAACAGATTGCAAATCCATTGCTTCATAAGTTGGAAAAAAAATCTGCTCAACAACGTAAATAATGCAATGAATGTTGTTGAACTGTCAAAATGAAACAAATTAGGCAAAATTGTTTACGAAAATATGTTACGCAATTAGGGTACTGTTCTACAAGACATTTTCACTTTGAAGATCCAATTTGATTCTTCATCCGGGCGACTAACATACTTACATAAACCAAAAAAAAAAAAAAAAATTGTTTTCATTCATAAAGAAACGATTTAAACATAATGTTTTCATGGAAGATTTTATTTAATAAACTTATAAGGATTCATAAATTTTTGCTCCGTAAGACAGAAAGAGGAAAATCCACGCATGCCGAAACAAAATAACACGCTTCTAAAACAATCTACAAAGGAACTAAGCTGATATCTGACGCTGCACTTTTTGTTCATTTATGTCTTTCGCACTCGAAACGTTTGAACTCGAAATGAATAAAAAGTGAAAAAGTAATTCATTATTGAAACACGTTAAATGCTGAAATGCTTTCAGCATTTAAATATAATTTTCTTTTACTTTTCGTAGCAACGGTACATCCTAAACTATTAAACGAGCAATATTTGTATATATGTATATTATTTGTAATCACGTTCTCGAAAACGGCTCTAACGATTTCGATGAAAGTTGCATTATGGTTTTCGGGGGCGAAAAATCTAGCTAGGTCTCATATCTGGGAAAATTCATTTTCTCCGTATTTTCACTCGAGCAGAGCTCCTCATAATTTAGAACAAGATGGCTACCTTAGAATAAGGACATGGCAGCATGGAATTAGTATGAACTCTCCTATACTATTAAATGAGCATTTTCTATTTTCACCAGAGCAGAGCTCGGTCGCCCAGGTACTAGTATATTAATATTGTTTAGGCCCACAGGTGACCAAGTTTATTGCGGCGTCAGCGGCGTTGTTGAGATTGTCAAGGGTGCAGGTGAAATGACATTTTGGACACTCCAGAAGATGGGACATAGTCTGATCTGGAGCACCACACTCGCGCTAGGTGTTGAAAGAATCGATAATACCCCACCTCACCAGATTATATTTATATTTTAAGGATTAGGTTAGATTTGAAGAGGGACCTATTTTTTTTTTTTTTTGTTAGCCTATATATTGTGTGCCACTGCTGGGCAAAGGCCTCCCCTTTTTCCTTCCAAACAAACTCTCTCTGCTTTGTGCGATTTCAGATCCCGCAAACACAACTAGATATAAATATAAATAAATAATACCAGTCGATAATCGTCCCACTGCATACACTGCACTCTTCTCATACAGAGATGGCACGAGTATTGATCACTACTCTTGCTATAGACGGGCTGGTGATTTTAGATTTATACATATTAATTATTAGCTGAACCGACAGACGTTGTGCTGTTCAAATCCTATAGAAAAAAAGACGTCAAAAGTTCTCCAATTTTTATGTCCATAAAAACCAAATGGTATTAGCGCCATCTACCTGGTGTCAGAGTTTCAAAGCCGCCTATGGGTCTCTGACTTGGCTTCATATGCCGGTTTCCTCACAATGTTTTCCTTCACCGTTTTTGAAGCAAGCGATAATTATACAATACGCACATGAATCCGAAAAGTCAGAGGTGCGTGAGGTTACGAACTCGAGATCTATGACTTGGCAGTCCGACGGTCACACCACTAGGCTATTACTGCTTATATTCTATAGTAAGACACGACGCGGACGGCGCGTCCGAGATGCGAATCCATAAGTTTACCATCTACCAAAAATTGCTCAACGCGCCTAAAGAAGTTTTCACTTTAAAACAATTGTCGAATCGGTCCTGTCGTTCTCAAGAGACGCGTTTACCAACAAACAGCATTGTATTTATATATGTTCAGGTATCCTCATGATGTCCTCCCTGACCGATGTCAGAAATATCCAGGACAAACTCAAAGTACGTATGAATTGAAAAAGTCACATTGTTACTTGCCCAGAAAAATCCAGTAAAAAGAAAACAATTTTTTTTGTAAACTGCGTTGGAGTTTGTCTTCATTTGTCTTGTTTAATTCTGTTTTCTGATTATGTCGACGGAGCCCGATGTATGCGATACATTTATATCCTCATAAAACTTTCGACCGTTAGATATTTATGTCACCTTTTGCGAGTAGCAATTAGACATTGCGAAGAGTCCAAAGACATTTTGACATTTCGTCATCGGGGTGTTCGCAGCATTTTTGGCTCACTGACGAATAATTCTGTAAGTAAGTACTAAATTGTTGATGGGAAAGTAAAACGAAATATGCACATGTAAACCAAGTAGGGTACCTCTTTATATTCTGGTAACTAAACGTTGAGTTAAAAAAAAATATATACTTCAGGTGGATTTTTAGGGCAGGTACCTTAACCGTTGCGTTGTAGCTATAGGGAAACGGTCTTAGGAAACTACTTATCTTTTGAGAAATTTTGATCTGACACTATTGTTTTGATCGATTTTTCATAGGACCTTCTGGATTGTATTGCATTAAGTATGTTTTTGTTTAATGTTCTTAGACAATGGTGCTGATTCTCTTGTCACAAATAGATAGGTCTAAACTAGACTAAAAATCACCAAAATTTAGTTTAATCCTGTCAAACGACGATTTCCCATTCTGAAATAGACTAAAGTGATACAACTTAACTATATTTTAGTTTGACAGCACTAAGATGGTATTGATATATTAGTTTAGTGAAAATGGCAATTTTGCTATTCTGAATTTGACGTTTTTCACCTAAAATTTAGATTTACTAACTAAATCTGACTATTTTTAATCGCGACTAAAAACGTGTGGATTAAAATTGGTTGTCATGAACTTTAAATTCACACCAACACCTCGACTTCAGATACAAAAACAGTACTGAATCTTTTTTTCTTTTGCTTATATCTCGAAAACGGTGTGTCCAATCGCAAAAATAATGAAAATTTCTACCCCCTTTATAAAACTCTTAAACCCCTAACACTCTACATGTAAGTTATAATTTTTCTTATTTTCCATACTAAAAGTGAAAAATTCCATATAAAACACGTCGATGCTGCCCCTCCTGCGCGCCTTCGGCTCTAAAAAGATTAACGTGGTTAGGTATCACGTGTGGAGTCGGGATTGTCAAATTTGATTTAGACGTGTCAAAATTATTTTTAAATTTAGAGAATTTATTTTGCAGAATAGCTTTGAGATTCTCATAGTCAAAAGTAAGGAATTTTAGTGATAGTTTAGTTCGGTTTATAAGAGTTTCGGCACCAATGTAGGTTATTTTTGGCTTAAATCAGTAAAAAAACTTTTTTACAAAAAATACAACCTACTTCCAAACTACAAAGTGAACCGACCACCGACTCCCGAAATTAAAGTTATTTTTCACTTTATAGTTTGGAAGTCGGTTGTATTTTTGGTAAACAAGTTTTTTTTTTCACTTTTTTGTGGGTTGGTTTGTAATATATCTAAGTTACAATAGCCTAATGTCAACTGCTCATCAAAAATACCCAAATCGCTAAAGATGTGCCTATAATATTTGAAGAGTTCCCTCGATTTCTCCAAGATTCCATCATCAGATCGTGACCAAATGACACTGGAACCAACTTGAAAGTATACTTAAATCGGTCCAGCCGTCTTAGAGTAATCGGGGAACATAAATTTAAAAAAATAATCCCGATGACTGAGAACCTCCTCCTTTTTTGATGTCGGTTAAAACAAAAAATTAATTGAGATCTGTGCCTTAATTGCGGAACTTATTTTAGTAAACAATTATGCCTAATTTGTTTCATTTTGACAGTTCAACAACATTCATTGCGTTATTTACGTTGTTGAGCAGATATTTTTTCCAATTTATGAAGCAATGGATGTGCAATCTGTTTCAAATCAAAACAAATTGTGATTGTGTTGTATTACGCAATTAGAGTACTGATTGATGAAAACAACATAATTTTGCACCTAATTGGTTTTAACCTTTTGAACGCCAGCCAAAGTTTACCTAAAACACTTATTATGTCAATCTAATCTCAAGTGCTTTTGATTTTTGGGTAGGCCTTCGGAAAAACGGAGAATTCGTCAATAAAGAGCCATTAACACGGCATGTATTATACCTTCCCGGGTTCCTTGGGAGCTGTTTTACTTGTAAAAATAGATAGTAGCATTTTTTCTTAAGTTCCGCGGGGGGACGCGCGACTTGATTCAATTTAAAGATAAGATAACCTTAGAACTTCAAAAGAATTTAATTGCCTGTTTACAGAGTGATCCGTGAAACGAGGTCCAAAGAAAATTTTAGAAGCCTGTCTCCAAGGCCTTCCTGAAACACTCTTATTTATAGCTTAGAGGAGCTTTAAACGGTTTTTAATATTTTTAGAGTTCTCACTTGAGTTCCCACTTTTTTATTTTCTTCTTTCTGTGTCGCATTTTTTGTAAATACTTTTTTATTATAAATCTTTATTTACATCATGTTCTACTATCGATAAAAAATACTATCTATCTAAACATGACCCAAAGCTGAAAGAGAAAATTTTTGCTCGACTATTTCAAAAACGACGAATAAAAAATGTGTTTAATTATATTGGTAGGTAGGTATAAGTCTTGCTCAAAATCAATAGCTGCTGCTGACATAACAATGAATTCGAATCCGGCACTGTGTGTAGGAGAGCCTTCAGACCAACTCGTTTGAGTGCGTCTGTAACTCAAGAAACATCATCATCATCATTTCAGCCGTAAGACGTCCACTGCTGAACATAGGCCTTCCCCAAACACCTCCACTTCGACCGATTCTGTGCTTTCCGCATCCAAAGGATTCCAGCGGCCTTCACAAGGTCATCGGTCCATCTTGTGGGAGGCCTTCCAACGCTACGTCTTCCGGTACGCGGTCGCCACTCCAGAACCTTTCGGCCCCATTGGCCATCCGTTCTGCGAGCAATGTGCCCTGCCCATTGCCACTTAAGTTTGGCAATTCTTCGGGCTATGTCGGTTACCTTGGTTCTCCTGCGGATCTCCTCATTTCTGATTCGATCACGTAGGGAAACTCCAAGCATAGCCCTGTTCTTTGGGTGACTTTTAGCCTTCTGATAAGGCCAAGAACCATACTGTACATTTAATTATTATTTAGTTTCCATTTTGTTACGATATCATGGGCATGGGGCCGAGTTAGTATTTTAGGCTTACTACTTATCATTATAATCATTAATCAGCCTATAATGTTCCCACTGCTGGGACACAGGTCTCCTCTCTGTGAGAGGGAGTGGGCCGTAATCCACCACGCGGGCCCAGTGCGGGTTGGTAGATGTCACATGTCTTCAAATTTTTGGTTCTATCACATGCCAGTTTCCTCACGATGTTTTCCTTCACCGTTTTGAGAGCAGTGGTGATGAAATAATTTACACAAAGCAAAGCGCCTGTCAAGGTTCGAACCTGCAACTAACAACAACTAGTAAGTCACGGCCGATACCACTGGGCCACCACTGCTTCCTTACTACTTATAATAGATTATAATTTTGTCTCCTCGGATTTACAAAGTAAAACAATACATGCGTGTTCTATAAATAACGTCCATAAAATGGCGAGCCGCATTAATATGTTTTAGTTTATATTTATTTCTAATGATTCATCAGCCAGTTTCTTGGCATGCATTTGCACCGCCAACGTCATAAGGAACAATCATCATTGATCGCAGACGATGTGACTGTATATTGATGGAGTATTATTAACATCGAGGTTCTATATTCTGTGTTATTGGGAGGATTGGTTTCCGTACTTAGTCCTTAAAGTGGAAACGGCCGTCGTTGGTGATTCTAACCAGCCCACCTCCCTCCAGAAACAGATTAGGTCTCCTAGTCTGTTTAGAACATCTGCAAAAGATCTGGGTGACCCGAGGGTTTCTGTTCACATTGAGAGAGGACTGTCCGTTATCCCTTTTGTGTGGAAATATTTGTTTAGCAAGCAGTATCCCGTGATGGTCCCCACCACCAGGAGCAGGCCGTTTTTGAGTTATCCCATCATCTGTTACGACGCCTCATTAAGGTGGATAACAATTAAAATTCTATTGTGTCTCGTTAATGACAGTTGAAAGGTTATTGATAAAAAAACGTTTTACAGAAACGTTTCAGTTTTCTTTTATCGTGAATGTTACTTTGAGTTTTTGTCTTGTCAGCTATTGTTTCTTTTTGTTTTGCAATATAATAAAACTTGAATTTTCTTTGCGTTTTTCGCATTACAGTGATACCGTTAATGGGCTATTACGCGTTTATTCTGGTGCAGTGGAAAAGTTTCTGATAATGTAATAAGTAGGTGATTAAGTTTTTGTTGTCATCGGAAAATCTGGAAAAAATTGAGGTGATGTATTTTGACCATAACGAATATGGATTAACATCAAAACCGCCGCAATAGCATTTATGCGTTTATTCTGCGGCGGCGGCGATTTAAAGATAAAATATGGAAATATGGTGTGTCGCAGACTTTTTCTAGAATTATTTAAGGCGGGCCAGGTTGCCATAAATTGTTTTCAATTATATACAACTATTTAGGCAGCGCATACAAATAATGCTATTTTAACAGGTATTTTTTTCTGACTTCCGACAAAAATTGTGAGGCTAATATGCATGATATAAATTTTATTTATAGTGCTCAGGAATAATGTAGCTTTCAAACCAGAGATTTTTTTAAAGAATTGGTTCGTTATTTCCGTAGAAAACGCCTTACATACAAACCTTCAAACAAATTTTACCTCTTTATAATATTAGTATTCCTAGATATAGATGTATAGAAAATAGAAGAAAACTTACCATTCCCACGCCCTTATCTCCATAACTACCGAGCCTAAAATTATTAAAAAAGTACAGAAAATCGTACTTATATAAAGATAGAAAATAACATGGTAAATCTTCCAATATTGTGCGTACAAAGTTACATTTTCAGTTGGAATGTATGGGAACATGTTTCTCAACTAGGTACAATGTTAAGTTTGTTCTTGGGATAAATTCATTCTAACTATGGAAACATTCTTTGTGCGGTGTCCGACATGCACTGGGCTGTTTTTTTCTAAAGATTCTTATTTAGATACTCATGTTTTTGCCACACTTCTCACTCTTTCACGTTGTTTTCTTTTCGTGCCAAGCTTTCCTGGTCTGGTCAATCTCATACAGGTTTTAATCGCGATCATTATAGATAGTGGACCTACACCTACAATACATACAAAAACGCCCAGTCAGATGAGTGGCATCTTAATGGACGTTTTTGCGCTACACGTATCAAAAACAGTCATTTCCACAAGTTGATTTCAGCCCTTTTTTGCACCACGTTGACTTTTGAAGCGCAAAGCGATAAACGCGATGTGCGTTTTTCCGCGTCCCTCGGGTTGGGCTAATGTTTTATTAATTTAAGAACGTTGAAAACAAACACTGAAATAAGTTTAGTGTATCTTGCTTGACGAATGACAGTAACCAATAACATGATTATTCCATTATCACCTGTATGAAGTCTTCATTAATCGTACTATCAATATATCCACGCGCGTTGCACGGTCGTCAATCATTAAAGCAAATGTTTGGCACTCAATGTGCACCTGTGCAGGTGTTTGATGTCCGAGGTGACAGTAATTGCAGGTACATAGTGCAGGTCTTCCTCTGTCAATCAAATGCAACTGTGTTTTTCGTTGGCAAATTACTGCAGACGTTCATGACATCAGTCACAGCCGTCAGAATATCGTTTTCAAAATAATTATCTAGTGAAATGCTCTTGGTAGATAGATTCTTGGGCGCAATTTTTTGTTATTTAGTAGCATTTGCATAAAAGTCTTCTTCTTCGAAGCACTCTTGACAGAGCAGTCGTGGTCTTCATGTAGGTTCTTGTCCAGGGGCTGATGTGATTCGCTTCACGATTTCTTTCCATCTACTCCGATTTTCTTTTTGTGCGCTCATACATGTGTTCGCCATCTGCGGATTTAATTTGGTCAGTCCATCTCATGGGTGAACGTCCGCATGGCCTAGTGCCCGCCACTCTACCCTGCACGACAAGTCACTCTATAGAGTCACTCTTGCGCCTTGTAGATAGAAGTAGAATGTTACATATGAAAGATTTATTCTGTACTTTTTTACTTACACTTTCTTTTTTTAAATCCTAACAGCTGTCCTCCAACTGGTGTAAACTGAGGGTTATGTTAGACTTTAACCGACTTCCTGTATGTTATTCCTGCTACCATGAGTAACTTTTTGAACCCCTTCGTGTATCATTATCCAAGGTTAACGTCACTTGTGCGCAGATATGGAAATCAGTTTCTATCACATTGGCCGCCATTTTAAGCAAAATGGTGCCTTGGAAAACGTGTAAACAGTAACCAAATTAGCCGAACTACTGGACCCAATATCGGGTAATAGGATTTTTTGTACTTTAATATCTATCTTTTATATATTTTTTAACCGACTTCCAAAAAGGAGGAGGTTATATGTTCGTCGCGTATGTTTGTTTTTTTTATGTATGTCCACCGATTTCTCCGTCAATTGTGGACCGATTTAGATTTTTTTTTTTTTTAAATATTACCTTTGCTTCGACAGTTTTTGAGTAAGCTTCAAGTACATACTAAGTGGGAAAATATCATATCATCCACATGGATGATATGATAAGTTCCTGTCACTGTTATTTACATAGCAGGTAGTGGTTTTCGAATTTGTGTGGGGTAGGTACCACAACTAAAAAGTGAAAAATAAAAACTTTTTATAAAAAAAAGCAACCGACTTCCAAAAAACACTACAAAATGAAAAATAATTTTAATTTCGAAAGTCGGTGACAAAAAGGAAAATTCAAAACCAAAGACATCGACTTCCGAAATTAAAGTTATTTTTCACTTTGTAGTGTTATTTGGAAGTCGGTTGTTTTTTTTTTTTGTAAAAAGCTTTTTTGTACTGACAATTGACAAAAACGGAACCGAACAGCGCTACGAGGAAAAATATTCGGATATATATTTATGGTATTCGGATATGACTGCTTTGAATAACAATATCAATCCTACGAATAGAAATACAATGAAAAAATTTATTGTATACGCAACAGTATTATTATTTTATTTCGAAAACCCGACTCAGTATCATTTTTATCAACCTTCTATGTAAGTTGATTGATGGAAAATCACAATATGGCCAGGACAACAACATTTTGACTGTCCTTGGCACATTAGGAGAGTGGCATCTGGAACTCCTCGGGACACAGGTGTCTCAAGTATGAACCCACGTTGCATGTTGCGAACCCTGGGGAAACAGGGTGTTTCCCCTAAACTTTCCAGCGGTACACGGTAGCACGAGACTTCTTTGGGCTGCAGTTCTCCTGGACGGAAAACTCCCAAGCACCCAGGTACCGTGAGATTGTTAGTAACACCAACGCGTTGCTGGTCCTCCTTGAGGAACTGGGGTAGATCGAATGATCGATTTTCCTACCCGTACGAAAAATATGCGCTCGGAACTCCTACTACTACTATCTTACAGCTCAGCTCAGCTCTCTTGAAATGGAAAAAGCATGCCTTTCCAATATCTAGTCAAGAAATTTACCGGGCCGTCGCTCAGCTTGTAATTGATTGAGATTCTAGAAAAAAAGTTAGCTGAAGTTTCACAATCAATTGACTAGAGAAAGATTCTTCATGCCTACATAACCTCTTCGAGGGTATCCATGAATTTCTCACACCGCGATATAAACAAAACGTTCGATATAAGTCCAAAGCTTCCAAACACGTACTACCGAGTCGGTCTGGATACAAAACTATGGAAATGTAGGCGCCGAAAATACTCGCGTTCCATAAGAACGGCCTTCAATAGAAATATCTCAGTAAAGTAATAAACAAATAACAAAGCCGTCACAAAATATTCTCCTGGTTATTGCCAGATACTAAACGAAGACAAAGATTACGTTCAAGAGATGTGCTACACAGGAAGTAGGCATAAAAGTATTATTTATACATAAGCAACAGAGCTGCCAAAATATGATAAATCTGGGCAGCATCTGCTGGATGAACTTCAAGATAAAGCAGTCACTGAGTGGATCCCGAATAACAGAAATCGAAGACGCAGGAGGGTCAGAAGAAGATAGCGTGACGAGTTAGACTTCCGCCTAAAGGATTGGCGTCAGATTGCTAAAGACTGGGAAAAAAAACAAAAATGGAGCTTTTAAGGCATCAGGTCCCTACCTAGGCCTACCTAGGTAGGGACCTGATGCCTTAAAAGCTCCATTTTTGTTTTTTTTCCACCAACCTTCAAAATTATCTTTTGCGCAAAATGCAAACTGTTTATGTTGCTAAAGAAGAGGCAAAGTTTAATTTGCTACCAAATAAGTCTGTAGTATTGGTGTCGTGATTAGGAAGCGGTTGTCCACGGACAATATGGTACATAATCAAACGTTTTCATAAAAAATTGGCCAGGTGCATTAGAACATCGGAGAAGTGTACGGAATTAGGGAGACCCTTTAGGCAGGAATTAAGACAAAACAGGCTTCAGGCAACTTCTGCTTCGTAGTTAGTGAAAACATACTAATAACAATATATCCATGAGATAGGTACCTGTTGCTCACTCCTAATTTCTAGAAATCATGTTTAAACATATTATATTGTTGGGCTTTTAATATTTTTGTTCTTACCTTGGACACGACATCACAATAACATTAGATTATCTGGAGCTGAGTCTAAAAAAAAAAACAGTTGGTTGCGGTTGGTGAGGTTAATTGCACAGGATGCGACCGACGTACAAAAATAATTGTCAATGGAGCCTCTGTGCTCGGTGGTAGATCTGTTTTATTTTAGCGTGTGGTAATTTTTCATGGATGTCCTTCACCCTGTGGCTGGTGGAGGGGTCAGTCAGACACTTACTGATCAACCACATGGTTTTCTTCAACTGCCTTTGGCTGGGGCGTTAGAGTACCTGCGCAGTTCGTCACGCTCCCCGGCCAGTTTTTCTATATTACCTATGAAATATGCATATGGGTAATACAGAAAAGGCAGATCCATGTTCCTTTATTTCCTGATACATGGAACTCTTACGTAATTAAAAATAGGAAAGTATAATGCAAGAAAATAAAAATCTTTTATTTCGACCAGGTGTCGGTTGATCTATGCAAGGCCGATGTCGGCGCTTGCGGCGCTGTTGCGAAACTCTGTTCGGATGTGGAGCGATCTAAATATAGGTACGCGAGTCTCGTGCGCGCGCGTTGTTCGCCTGCCAGTTTCCTACCTTCGTATCTTGATCAGAATCACCTGTAATTGGTGCTTTGTATGATTTCTCTGATAGGACGTTCAGAATTATGATTTGTATGTGACAGGTGCTTGTTTTGCTATAAAAGTTAAAGATCTGAAAAGGCAGGTGTAGGGCTGTTTGAACTGAAAAAACGATTTTGTTAGCCGTAATAATATCAAGATCTTGGCGCTTATCGTGAGATAGTGGTAGGTTGAACGCAAGCGTATCCGACAAAAAGTAAATTTTGCTGCTTTCCCTAAAAAAATATACCTAATAGGAAATTTTACTATTTTCCGACGGAGAAGAATTTTAAGCTATTGCATAGCTTTTATCGCGGGCTTTGAGCGCGGCGACCGAATTACGAAATTCCGTAACGTAACGAAAATAAAACCTAGCACACCCCCACTCCGCCTACCATGTAATGACGGTTCCCATGACAACGTGATGTTGTCATGGGAAACGTGATGTTGTCATGGGAAACGTGATGTTGTCATGGGAACGTAATTTTCGTTTTATGTCATCACGTCATCATCCCAAGTGTAGCGTTGACAAATAGGAAGTACGGAGGTTACAAATGCTATGCAATAGCTGCAGTCCCCGAGTGCCACACTTTTTTTTTTTGTATTAAGTGATTGATTATGGTCACAATACAAACAAGCTTGTGGCAAATAATAACTGACCCCTCCGTGCCTTGGAAAGCACGTAAAGCCGTTGGTCCAGGCTGTCATTCGTAGATCTTTGACAGTCGTTAAGAGTTGTCAGAAGCCCGAAAGTCTGACAACCAGTGTTGCCAAGGGGTATCGCGTTACCTGGTTAGTAGGTTGTTAGATAGGCAGTTGCTCAATGTAAAATACTGGTATTCAACTGCATCCGGTTAGAATGGAAGCCAAGATGGTTGGGAAAAGACTAGGCTGATGTAAACAAGCACCATGATAGTAGTAAAAAAAAATTATAATCGATTGTTATTGTAATTTGTTTTTTGTTTTTGCTCGAACTTATGGTACGGAAACTCAACGTAAGGTACGTAAGTCCAAGTTGCATTTGACCCTGCATACTAGAACAAAAAGCTTAATTCATCAACCATTAACTGGAGGTAGATACCTTCACAATAATCTCTTGTGGGTAGTATGATTTCAGGAGCTCGTGGCTAAGTACTAACAGCCGCTCGGGTCGATCTGTCAGGTTAAGCTACGCTTGCCGGGGTTGGTCCGTGGATGGGTAACCATTTCCACATACCGAGACTCCTCCGTGCCTCAAAAAGCACGTTAAGCCCCGACTGTCATTCGTGGATCTTTGACAGTCGTTACGGGTCGTCAGAAGCCCGAAAGTCTGACAACCAGTCTTACCAAGGGGTATCGTATTACCCAGTTACTGGGTTGTGGAAGTCAGATAGGCAGTCGCTCCATGTAAAATACTGGTATTCAGCTACATCCAGTTAGACTGGAAGCCGACCCCAATATAGTTGGGAAAAGGCTAGGCAGATATATATATATGGGTAGTATGATTTAAAATTTGAAGACGACCATTAAAATAGGGCGTCTTCGATGGGCAGGACATTTCGTAAAAATGGACAAGAAAAGAGCACCCAAAAGTTTACTCGATAGGAAACGGTCGGAACAGTCGAGAAGTCAAGCTCAGGCAGTCGGATGGCGTAGACCAATATTTAAGAACTGTTGGAGTGACAAAGTGGAGGGAAAGACCGAACCTAGGTCATAGTGGAAAATCATACTCGACTATTCGATGATTGTTAAGATGTTTGAACTAAGTTTCGGATCCGCTGGTTGGTTAAAAAGTTTAGGTACTTCATCTGATTTTCAACCTTTCAACCTATACTCTAATACTATATTTTTGATTGTTATACCAGCAAAACCTAAATTTTTTCTTATCGGTACACCCTATTTTATTGATATCTATAGCGATTTTGTAACAATATTTTGATTTAAAAGAGTGTCCGTGGAGTTTCTTACCTGTTCTTCTCCATAGGTACCTTACGCTTTGGAATGGGCAATTAGCTTCATCTTTCTGACTGACAGACCCCTTGACAATTCAAAAGTACCCGTTATTGGTTTATTTGAAATAAATGCTTAGAGTTTGACTCGCGCCTGCTTCGCAGTTTTTACGTCTTCAAAAAATATCGAGTTTTCTTTATTATAAACGAGCAATATTTGTATATTTATTTGTACTCACGTTCTTGAAATTGGCTCTAATGATTTCGATGAAAGTTGCAATATAGGGGTTTACGAGGGCGAAGAATCGATCTAGCTAGGTCTCATATCTTGGGAAAATTTGTTTTCTCCGTATTTTCACCCGAGCAGAGCTCGGTCGCCCAAAGTTTAGAACAAGATAATGAATAATAACATGGCAGCATGGATTTAGTAAGTACTTACTATCATGGCAGCATGGAATAAGTAGATACTACACATGGATTGGTATGAAATTACCTATACTATTAAATGAGCATTCCCTATTTTTACCAGAGCAGAGCTCGGTCGCCCAGGTACTAAATTTATTATAAACATAAACCTTCCAGAATAAATTCCCTAAATAATGGTGAAAACCGCATGAACATCAATTGCTAAGTTTATAAAAACAACGAGCTCACACAAACACGAAAAACGATTTGTATTTATAATATTGTGATTTCCAAATAATATTACCAACAGGTGCGCGAAATTAATGATGACGTCGTCTTTCGATTCGAGACGAGTAATAAATAGGTCATTCACTATCGATACTTTTGTGCTCTAAAGAATTATAGGTTCATTGTATTCATTCGTGTACAGGATGTGCACTTTGACGGTTGCACAATCGACTATTGCTCGTATAATTCAAGCCGGATGAGATACAAATTGTCCTACATCTATATTGGTTTGAAGTTTTTCTAGAAAAGGAAAATTAATCCAATTTAATTGTACACCAGCCACAGAATAAATAAGTAACACTTATGTCTCGACAGTGACCTTGAAATAATTACCAACGGCCGCTCGACCTTCCGCGTCCGTGCGTAACTGCCGCGCACTCGATACTGTTGAGTACTGATATACACTGAGATTTCTAAACGCGTCGTTTCAGCCGGTTTTGTATAAAGATATAATACTTTACTTATTTATACTGTGCACCAGCTAAGTGCTAAGATAATCTACTGAAAATCAGCAAGCACTTGGACGATAATACGTGTTGCGATATTTTTGTTTGAGTGATGAATACAGACGATGTTTTTAGGTATATAGTCAGAGCATGTTTAATTGAACTGTAAGCGTTCACTGGTCAATTAGGATAAAATAATCCTATTTTTATAAAGACAACTTTTAATCCTTTAGTAATATCCATAATTATGTCATCTTCTCATGTAACTGTGCTAGTCAGTCACCCCAATATATGTTATATATTTATTTATTTGGCTTATTTTATCCTATTTAGCCATTGAACGCTATTTAGCTCTAAATATTATGTCAACCGTATCATCGTTAATATTAGGTGGGAGTTAGCGTTCAACGTAGGCCTATCAAAGATGGGCACGCCACAATTGCGGCGATAAGTCCCCTCTTTGAGGAGTGACTAGAGAGGCACCACGGTATCCTCACCTTCCACCTGACGCAGATCTTCACCGGACACGGTTGTGTCGGGAGGTTTCTGTTCAAGATAAGGCGGAAGGAAACGCCCGGGTGTCACCATTGTGCGGATCGCCCGGAGGACACAGTGGAGTATACGGTGGAGGTCTGCCCGGCTTGGGCAGAGCATCGCCGTGTCCTCGTGGAGGCGATCGGCGGCAGTGATAATATTGTCAGTTAGTAAGAGTCTGACACGCCCTCCCGCTCCGCCCAGAGCGGGAGAAGTTATTTAATAATTCACCACCCAAAAAAAAGGCCTATCAAAGAAAGAATATCAAAATGGAACATTCTTATTCCTTATTAAAGTGCACAAGATCTACAGGTTGAAAGGCACTTGCTATTTGTTAGTTTCCCTTCTTCTTAGTCACTACACTCTTGATAAAGCGGTCGTGGTCGTTATGAGGCATCTCGATGCAGGACCCGCTTAGCTATGCAAAGCTATTCTTCTCAAACCACTGCTTTCCTTTTGCATTTGAATATATAGGATGGTTTATCGCAACCTTAATTTTAACTTTTCGAAATTGTCCTTTCGAATGGTTAAAAATAAATTAAACAAAAAAAAAACTGTAACAGGAAAAAACTTGAATAGACCTTTATGCTCATACGCTATATTACCATTGTATTCAATCAACTCAGCCTATCGAAGTCCATTGTTGGACATAGGCCTTTCCCAGGCTGTGCCACAACACCCTGTCCTCCACCTTCCGCATCCAGTCTGTCCCAGCCACCTTCTTAAGGTCATCGGTCTATCTAGCTGGGAGGCGTCCCACACTATGCTTGACCATAAGCTGTCTCCACTCCAGGACTCGTCTGCTCCACCGTCCATCGGTCCTTCGAAAAACATGGCCAGCCCACTGCCGCTTCAGTATGCTTACTCTGCAAGCTATGTCGCCGCGTCAGTAACTCAATTTCTTTTCTGGATAATTTCATTCCTGGTTATCCTTTAAAGAGACTCCGAGCATAGCCTGCTCCATAGCGTACTGAGCGACCGTGAACTTGTGGACCAGCCCGCCTATCAGTAACCACGTTTCGGCACCGTATGTCATGACGGGCAGAACGCTAAGCAACGAGAAGACTTGACGAAGATTTCCAAACGCTGCCTAACCTAACTGGATCTTTCTGCTGGCTTCTTTCTCAAACTTATGTCTACCGAGCTGGATGTGTTACTGGTAGACATACTCCTTCACAACTTCGAGAAGCGTCCCTTCGATGTGGATTGGAATGACTTGTCATGTTCAAATTCTTAAGGTTTTATTTAGGCTGTGCAGCATCGGGTCTAACTATTCCAGCGTCTATGCCATTATGACGATGTCATCGGCAAACCGATGTTCTGAGATGTACTCGTCGTCCACGTTGCCACTCTGTTCAGTTTAAGACGTCTTCCAATGCATTTGTGAACAGTTTCGGGAATATTACATCCTCCTGTCTCACCCCTCTGAGCAGTTGGATCGGACTGGTTTTCTGACCCTGAATCTAGACAGTCATCATGGCAGCGTCATCACAACATTTTGATGTAGCGCCAGTCAATCAAAGAGTAGCATTGTCCATATTTCGATGGAGTCGAAGGCTTTTTCGTAGTCCACAAATGCCATACACA
Organism: Agrochola lychnidis; assembly: GCA_963680765.1. NCBI lineage: Eukaryota > Metazoa > Arthropoda > Insecta > Lepidoptera > Noctuidae > Agrochola > Agrochola lychnidis. The sequence goes on from OY796848.1 coordinate 7,523,130, forward strand.
GCGGCTGGTAGTATTTCTCGGTCTTCTGTACAATTTACCGAACAATATGGATGTGGTCTAAGGTACTGATGACTTTTCGAAAAGCGGCTTGTTCTAGTGGCTGAAACTCATCAAGTCTCCTGGCGAGACGGTTTGTGACGACCCTCGATAACAGCTTTTATACGTGGCTTCGAAGTGAGATCGGTCTATAGTCCTTCAGCAAGGATTTGATGCAGAACCACCGCACCTCTGCTCCACGACTCGGGTGATGTACCTTCTTGGATGACGGAGTTAAAGAGACTTGCTAGCTCTCTCAGGACTGAAGCCCTGTCCGCTTTAAGGAGCTCTGTCGCTATCCCGTCATCACCAGGTACCTGGTTGTTCTTCAGCTGTTCGAGAGCCACCCTAATCTCGCACTGGTCGACTTTCGGGATATGCTCCGCGTGTGGCGCGTTGATTTGGCTCAATGGAAACAAAAAGAAATGTTACAAAGAGGAGGAAGAGAATGACGCATATTCTGTGTTGCTGATTTATATAATTTGTGCGGGCTGTTCTACACAAACACTTGTTCCGGGTCAAATTTTTTGCGCACATGAATTTTGCTTCTGTTGAAGAATCTATGAAACAGGAGCAATAGTATACCTTAACAATTTCCAAAGTCTAAATGTTAGAAAAATTGTAAACTTACACTTACAACGATGTAAAAATATTTTCCTATGTCGTTTGTCTGGAGAAGAATAATATTTTAATGGCATTACCATTTATCCTACACCTATATCTTGTTTACATTCTTGGCAAGATTATCTGGCGCCGAGTTTACATAACATCACGCTTGTCCCTAACCGTGTAAGCAGAGTTACGGATAGTCAAGCCACTAATAGCAACCGCATTTAGTTTTGGCATAAATATAGAGTGTTTAAAATAGATTAAAATTGCATAATGTGGATACAAGTTGCTATCTCAACACCAGTTGTCATTTTGATGTCTTGCTGTACTCAAGAATAAAATGAAATGGCAGGTCTGATTAAGTTACAGAGTAATAGTTTTATTATTAGCTCGTAATGCAGTGAATAATGTACATTAATAGCTCCTACTAGAGGCGATATTCATGTTGAAACATCCGGTGCACCTAGGGTAGTCAGTTCCGCTAGCATCTTACTACTGGCTAATATTTTTTTACCACCGTTACCGATACCAGAGATTGGTAAGGGTAACTAATATTTAAAACAATATTATTTATTTTCTTGAACAAATTCTAATAAATCTTCTTGAGTCGCTTTATTATCTGAATATTGTTCGAATCACTTTTTAGTTTTCAAATACCACGACGGAGGTGATTGCACACCTACGCGGGACTATTTCTGTTGACTCCGGAATGTTTCCACCTTACAGGCTGTGAGGTGAGGCAATCTAATCTGATCTCACGAATAATCATTCTGTTAATAATCATATCTATGTGTTGCTTTCAGTTTGTTTAAGTTCTAGCGTGATTTGTTTGTGGTTTAGATGGTTGACTTTGCTATTTGAATGAAAAGGTTTCGATGGAATTGATTGTTGTTGAGCTCACAATGGTTAGATACATTTTGTCAGTTAGGTAGTCAGAAAAATATTCTGGCCACCTAGCACTACAACGCTGCTATGACTAATATAATTAATGTTAGTTTGCGAAACGTACAGTGTCAAAACAACATTCTGTCACCACAATTTTGTCTTGCTCCAATAGTTTTCGACAGTTCCGCAGTGAATAGGAATTGAATTTGAAATCCGATAAACATTTTTAAATCCGCGACCGTACACTTTTCTCCTAAAAATAAGTTCCTGTTTATAGAAGTCTGATTAAACTTTGAATCTATAAATAAAGCAGAAAAGTTTCGTAAAACTCGAATTCTTTCGTTAGACTTCCAAGAAATTCTTATAGCACAAAACATTGGTTTTGTGTTTCAACACAACATAGGTATATTTATTAATGCCTTGTGATGGCCGACCAAGAATAGTTTACCCTTCTTTTTCTTAGTATAAGAGAAGGGATAAGAGATATTAGGCAAAGAGTAGCAACTGCCTTACTGAAATAATACGAATTTCATATAGCTACTGGTACGAAGCATACCTGCCAGCTGTCGTATAATTCCTCAGTTTTTGGTTGGCTCCTTAAAATGTTTTTCGTGTTCTATTTTTGGTAAAAAACTTAAGATTTGTTGTGACAGACTTTACAAAATTATGAGGGCTTCAAGTTTGACGACGGAACCCTAAAAATATTATTAATATTTACCTGAAACAATACAAAACATATATCACAAATTAGTTCAAAATGACGATCTTTACGTATTACGACGAAAAACACACTGTCTTAATTACCAAAAGAATGTCAAAGTCATCTGAAAGCTTTGAAACCACGAGATAATCACACAGTTTTCTTTCTTACGTTACCTACATATTTCTCTGAAACGAAGCAACCGCGTTGACTCACATATAAATGTTTATTTCTGAATGAATCATCTTTACGCCAGCGCCGCTTTTGCTTGCGTGAATAATTTCGGGATATTATTGACACTGCGATTACGTGGGTTCTGTATAAGATAAATAAGACTTACATTTAAAATTATGCTCGTCGAGGACTGAAAACTATTACCTAGTGTCAAAACAGTACGTACTCTTGTACTGATTCTACTTAGCTGGGTTTGTTCGTTTACACTACCTACTGTAAGTTTTCGGAATGTGGCTTTTTTTCTTTAGCTCGTAAAAGCTGGTAGTGGATACAATTGAAATCTAGGGGACCTTATGGCTAAGTAATAACAGCCTCACGGGTCGATCGTTCAGGTTAAGCTACGCTTGCCGCGGTTGTTCCGTGGATGAGTGTCCATCTTTACATGCCAAAACCCCTCCGTGCCTCGGAAAGCGCGTTAAACTGTTGGTCCCGGCTGTCATTAGTAGATCTTTGATAGTGTTATGGGTAGTTAGAAACCCGAAATTCTGACGACCAGTCTTACCAGAGTATCGTGTTACCCAGTAACTGGGTTGTGTAGGTCAGATAGGCAGTCGCTCCATGTAAAATACTGGTATTCAGCTGCACCCGGTTAGACTGGGAGCCGATCCCGCCCAACATAGTTGGTAAAAGGCTAGACAGATAAAATAAAATAAAAATAAAATAATTTTTATTGACACAAATACAGATTTTAAAAACTTTGTTTGAAGCCCTGGCTCCTGAGCTAGGTAGCAACCTGTGTTACAGGAGCCAGTGTCTTCGCCCATTAAGATGATGATGATGGCTACAATCGAAATCAGGAATTGAGTGTGTTTTTGAATAAGTACTATATTTCTCGTTCGCCAGAGCTTTGTTTGTTAACTAGCTGGTACGGTTGAAGTCCCATGTAATAGGGGGCGAGCCTATTGCCATCGGCTGGGCACAAATCCAGACTCCGGGCTGCTACTGAGAAATTCTAGATAGAAACACCCAATAACACTTTGCCCGACCCGGGAATCCAACCCAGGATCTCATGCTCAGCGGTAACGCTTGCGACCACTAGAGCAATGAGGGAAATGTGGGTGTACTTGCTACAAGTACACCTCTGCCCAACCCTTCGGGGAAACAAGGCGTAATGTTATGTTATGTAAGAAGACGAATACATAAATAATAAGAGATTAAAACGTTGGACATCAAAATAAAATTTTCGCCAGTTATTAAAAACAAATCTGCTGTTTCATAGAAACGTGCAATATCTACGCGGTCAAAATGTATGGAATAGCTGATTTTTCTTTTAAATAACCTACGAAAAATTTCAGCGCTGGGGGTTCAGAATCATGTACTGAATCCATGGTTTCAGTTTTCGCGTCGATGTCCCTGACACCCTGTATACGGTTTTCTCATTACTATCGTGTGCAGGTTTATATTCCGTGGTTTGACGGTGTTCGACACGTCCTTAAAAGCACGCCACAATTACGGTCATAAGATCCCTCTTTGAGGAGTGGCTTGAGAGGCGCTACGACGTCCTCACCTTTCGCCTGACGCAGGTCCTCAACGGACACGGCTGCTTCGAGAGGTTCCTGTTTAGGATAAGGAGAAACGTCCGGGTGTCACCATTGTGTGGATCGCCCGGAGGACACGGTGGAGCATACGGTGGAGGTCTGCCCGGCTTGGGCGGAGCATCGCCGTGTCCTCGTGGAGGCGATCGGCGGCGGTGATCTCTCGCGTCCGGCCCTGGTTCAGGCCATGGTACGCCACCTCCTTCTGTGAAGCGGTAATTCTCGCGAAGGAGGAGGCGGAACGCATGAGGGAGAGAAATTTCGCGCCCTCACGCCCCTTACCGCCGCAGGAGGAGACGCCCAGGGCGTCGGGAATCGCGAGCCTATTTCCGGCCACCGTAGGTGCGGGCTTGCGGACGGTGAGCAATGGGTAGCCGCCGTTCGATAAGGGCCAGGCCCGGATCGAAGGCGCGTTGTGTTCCACGCGCGCCTCATAGAGATGTCAGCAGAATTAACGGGGTCCGCTAGGGCCAATGCCTGCCGGGGGTTCGAAGAAAACCGATAGGGAAATCGTGGCCCCCGGCAACAGGGCAACCGAAGAAACACGAGTGGGTTTTAGTCAGTAAGAGTCTGACACGCCTTCTCGCTCCGCCCAGAGCGGGAGAAGTTATTTGATAATTTCCCACACAAAAAGAAAAAAAAGGGGATTCAGAATCATGCCACCCGGTATGTAGTAGATATTCTCGTTACCTAATAATTTCATCTAAGGATTAAAAACTCTTTATTGGTAAATATTCGATTTTTTAAGGGCTAACAATATTTCCTATATTTCTAGTAAGCTACGAAGCAGAGATGTTACGGAGCTTCCATTCCAACTCCGAAAGGTCGGAACTTCCGATTAATATTACTCTCCGACGCTGACTTCGGCTCCGATAATTTTGAATCGGAGTTATACCGAAGATCGAAACGCAGCGATGCACGTGACTAGAGCGCATACAAACCGCCTGGGTAATAATTTTTATACACGCTCGCGTTTATTGTTTATTGTTTTGTGTATGTCAGACGCATCACGTTAATGTGTTAATTTAATTAAGAGCGGTGTATTAAGTAGTTTTATAGGAGTTTATCTACTATAATTGCTGCTTTAGAACGAAATGATTCCGGAGTCAGTGTCTCATTTTCGTCACTGGAGGAACTCATCCTGCTAATATTATAAACGCTGAAGTTTGTGAGGATGGATGGATGTTTGTTACTCTTTCACGCATAACCTACTGAACGGATTTGGATGAAATATGCCACACACTTTTTATCTCGATATTCCCACGGGATCGAGACTTATGTGGGTGAAACCGCGGGGTGCTGCTAGTTTTATTATAAAATTGTGTTAATGGATTTTCCAATGACCTATAACAACAACGATGACAGATAGAATAGAACCTAACTAAAATTGGAGGGATATATTTAAAAGAATTGTATAGCTCTATGGCATAGTTCCATTTAGCCAGCCAGTAGGTACTTTCGGCACGTTTTATTTATTTTTAGGGTTCCGTACCTAAAAAGGAAAAACGGAACCCTTATGGGATCACTTCGTTGTCAGTCCGTCTGTCTGTCAGTTTGCCAAGCTTCTTTTTTTCAAGAACGCGTGGAGGTATCAAGTTGAAATTTATATCAAATACGTAGGTCTATGGTCCCTTGGAGTTAAAAAAAATCAAGCTTCTAAGTCAACGCAATATAAAATACGGCCATTTATGTGTCATATTTTGATACTCGCAAATAAATCAGAACCTACAGGGTACTTCCCGTTGACCTAGAATCATGAAATTTGGCAGGAAGCAAGGTCTCACACCACATAAAAAGGAAAGGAAAAAGTCCGGAAATCGTTAATTTGTAGTTTTATCACACAACATTTTTATTTTTTGCGGTTACTAACTTACATTTGCAGTTGGAGAATTGACCGTGACGTACATCGATGTATGGGAGAACATATTTTTCAACTACAATATTAAGTTTGTTTTTGGGATAAATTCATCCCAACTAATACCCTTCATTGTGCGTTGATTTTGTAGAAAATTCGTTTAATTCGTGCTTGTTCCAAATTCGTAATGTTTTTATTCACTCAGTGAGTAAAAGAGAGTTTTCTGTTATGATAAAACAACACACTTTTCGAATGGCAATAGTAAAAAAAATACTTTTTACAAAAAAAACACTACAAAGTGAGAAATAACTTCAATTTCGGAAGTCGGTGGCAAAAAACGAAAATACAAAACCTAAGACACTGACTTCCGAAATTAAAGTTATTTCTCACTTTGTAGTGTTTTTTTTTAAAGTCGGTTGTTTTTATTTTTGTAAAAAGTTTTTATTTTTCACTTTTTAGTTGTGGTACCTACCCCACACACATTCCAATACCACTACCTGCTACCAGTGACAGGAACTTATTATAATCATCTACATACGAGTACTAAGTGGGAAAAAAATACATATTATTGCAGGTAACTCAAAAACTATCCAAGGAAAGTAAATACAATTTATATGGGACCAATTTGAGAGCATGCCAATTTAAACAAAAAAAAGATTTTTTTAAATCGGTCCACAAATGACGGAGATATCGGTGGACATAAATAAAATAAAAAAAAAGACAAACATACGCTACGAACATATAACCTCCTCCTTTTTGAAAGTCGGTTAAAAATGAGTTCTTCCAGTGTTGAAAATGAGACACTGACTCCGTAATCATTTAGTTCTAAAGCAGCAATTAGAGATACTATTAATTATTTTCTCGCAGTCAATGGGAAAAAGTAGAGTACACAACTCGTGAAAATAAAACAATCTCGGTCCTTGTATTCCTCGCTCCGCTCTGGATTCCAAACTAGAATCCTTCGCTGCTCTCGGCATCCAACTGGCTTACTGGTGGCTCGCCCGAATTAACTCGCCTGAATCCGGGCAAATCGACCATTTTCTTGTTTTTTTTTTTTTGTTTGGAAATTATCAAATAACTTCTCCCGCTGGGCAGAGCGGGAGGGCGTGTCAGACTCTTAATGACTAGAACCCACCCCATTTTTTGTCCCTCGAATTAAATTCCCTTTTTTTTACTTGTTGTATAATCTACTATTTATTATTAACTCCTTTATTTCATTAAAATACTAATAAATTACATTTTTAAATATTAGAATATAAAAAATATAGAAACATTTAAAAATATAAAAAATAGTAGCCCACCGGTATCGGGAACAGGGTCCAAGCTACAGGGCTCCAGATAGAGGAACCTCCTGACCATGCGAGCCATGTCCAGGAGTACCGCTTTCTGAATCAAGCCCTTGATTCAGCTGCCCAACGAGAGCCTCTTTAGGTGTTGGTCGAGGCTCTTGGCGATTAAGCCATTGGCTGTCACGACTATCGGCACAATGATCGCTGAGTCCACTTAAAACTATTAACGATCTTTAATATTTCCCATATGTCTAGTTCGCTACGAAACTACGAAAGTCAATAGTGCCAACACAATAAGTTCAAACTAATATGTTACAACTAACTGTCTTCGAACTTGCCAACTCTCTTTAATTGAATTACGAGAGGATTTTCGCAGCAATTCAATCGCATTCGTAACAATCCCGAATTAACTGAGTGCGCACGAGTTTATTTGATCGTCAGAATTAATGTTTGATGTGTTCGAAATAAAAGCTTTTATGTGCCCTTCATTTTATTAGAAGTTTGAAGAACGACTGTCAAATCGGTGTTTTCTTTTCATACGATGGAGTTAAACCAACTGCTGGTCGAACTTGGCCGCCCGCCCTTTTGTGATCACTCTTGATACCCCGTTAGTGATGTCCTGGGTCGAACTTACAGTGTTTTTTTTTAAGATGATGATGATGAGAATTTAGAACTGCAGCTGACTAATATTGATATAGATTATATAAGAAGACTAACTAATAAATAAATAATAAGAGATAATCTTGGACATAAAAGTGCTTGTGGCTAAATAAAAACAGCTGCACGGATCAATCCATTAGCTTAGGCTACGCTTGCCGCGGTTGGTCCGTAGATGGGTGACCATCTTTAAATACCAAGATTTCTCCGTGCCTCGGAAAGCATGGGTCCCGACTGTCATTCGTGAATCTTTGACAGTCGTTATGGGTCGTCAGAAGCCCGAAACCAAGGGTATCGTATTACCCAGTTAATGGGTTGTGGAGGTCAGATAGGCAGTCGTTCCATGTATCAATACGGGTATTCAGCTGCATCCGGTTAGACTGGAAGCCGACCCCAATATAGTTGGGAAAAGGCTAGGCAGATAGATAATCTTGGACATAAAAGTAATTTTATAAAATAAAAATTTACTGATATTGATTTTTGTTTCTGACGAATTAATAATAAACTTCAACAAAATCGCAAAGGTGTAGTGCCAGTATTCACGTTACAAATTTACAATTTTATGTTTGGATTCAAGATTCTATTGGATGACCAATGAATGAAAATTTGTTAAACCTAACCTTTGATATTGCTTATTCACAAACCCAATAACACTTCGCCCGACTTGGGAATCGAACTCAGGACCTCATGCTCAGCAGTAACGCTTGCGACCACATTATCATTGTGTTGATTTATTCCGTAAAATTATTTACCCAAACTAATGTGTAATGTCGGACTCCTGTATATTTTGTAAAAGACGAGTTTACCTTTGTGAGCGAGGAGTTGAAAACAGTTTAAAATATTTCTGCATTTACCGAATGTTATTGAAACAATGTTCGGGACTTCGGGCCTTGACGTCAGACTTATAAATAGTACGTTCCTAACGAAGACAACAGTTTTAATACGTTACATCACGTAACTAATTTTGAAAACGGATTGTACTGTTCGTGTATTAAGACTAGGCTTACTTATTTATATAAAGCCGCCAACCTGTCTCCGCCTATTTTCTGCTCCTTACACATAACTGTTATCTTCACAGAACATTAAGTACTAGCAGAGCCCGCGGTTTCACCCGCATAAGTCTCGATCCTATGAGAGTATCGGGATGAAAAGTATACTGTGTATTAATCCAGGTTATAAACTATCTGTGTGCCAAATTTCATCCAAATCTGTTTAGTAGTTTTTGCGTGAAAGAGTAACAAATATCCATCCATTCTCACAAACTTTCGCATTTATAATAATATATAACAATAATAATGTAATAAAATTTATATAAAATATAATAATATAATATATATTATATAAGTAGGATTTAGGTTATAGACAGCATTCAGTAAATTGGTGGTTGCAATTAAAAGCCTCCACGAGTATACCTCTCTGTGCAGTCAGTCCCTCTACGATCTTCTCTCTCTCTCTTAATATTTTTAACATGTCATGATTTATTGTAACCAATAACCTAACCCTAACCCTGCTCCAAAGATTGTCTAGATTTCAAATCCATTCGGAGATGTAGTATAATTTCATGCAACATTTTGGCAATCAAACTTATGCTGTCTTTTTAATGACCAAGCTAATTTCACGAAACTAAGTCATCTTTTGCAGATACCTATTTTCGTAACACACCTCATCCTTCAAAGAAACCCAGATCACTTAACCTGTACGAATTAAAATTAATCGGGAAGAATTGAGCGAACGATGACGCGCTTCAAAAATAAACACTCGGTTAAAACTTGCAAAATGTATTACGTGGTACAAGAATAGAACGGACGCATGTTTCATTTCACATCACAAAAATACGGTTTGTTGTTGATATAAATTATTATGGCACAAATATCTTTGGGTGATTTGTTGAATTATGCTTTCTTATAATTCTTTAATTTTTGAATTTTTTTTTTCTTTTGGAGTACCCTCAATTCTTTGAATAATTGCCGATCCATGTTTTCTGTAGTTTTGTGTTGATTTTCATACCTTCATAGCAATTAAACATGTATGACCTTTTGACGTGATAATGTCTTATAAATCGATAAACACCGGCTGCACGCACGAAAAAGTGTCACGTTCCGCCTGAGCCGAGCGTGTAAGCGAGAGCGCGGAACAAGCGATAGAGAGAGTACGATCGGCCTGACGTTATCACGTAAAATTATCGTCCGTAAACCGACTTTACAGACAACCAATTTTTTTAATGATTTATACAATGTTAACATATTTTATAATATCAAAAAAGGTGTTATTCAAAACCTTTGTCATCGTCATCATTTTAGCAGCCCGAAATCACCAACTGCTGCGTAAATGCCTCCTTTCCTTTCGGCCATACTTCATGTTTCATTAAATCCCCACACTTGAAAAATTTGAATCCAGTTGGAATAGCTGCCATAGCGATCCCTGTTCAAAAACTCACTAAGAATAATTCTATGTGATATACAGAAGCAGTTGTGATCATCAATACTAGTAAATGTCAAATAAACTGTTGTCATCATTTGTTGCTGTAACTGTCGTATTTAATCGTTGTAACATATTGACCGTGTGACCATTGGGTACATTCTGAGCAATGAAATATTAACGACTTACAGAATGCATTCTTGATTATTTATTTATTTGAAAGGTACTCCAACGACTTATTCACTAGTAATATACAGCATAATAAAATCGTATACGATTTTTCTGAACTGGTCCACACACACCGATGGACGGCAGAGGACGGCATCGAGGAGGATTTGCCGAGGAGCATCCTGCGGCCTTCCGCGGTATGCCACGGGGGAAATGCGGATTACAACCCCGTTTGCACTGCCTCTCCACCGCGATAGTACACTACCGGACTCCGGCGCATACTTTCGCATGCCTTCGCAACCCACCGCGATCTCCTTCAGCGCGCTTTTCAATAACGCACAGAAACATCCCCTTTGATGCTCCGTGGTCGGTCTTAGAGCTTTGCAATCCATATCTTGTTATCATTGGATACGTACGAATTTACGTTGGTAAATTTAAAATACTCTGCCCCGCCGTCCGCCGACGTGCGCTGGCCTTTATAGAAATACATACACAGCACTTACATAACAAAGTTTTGTTCTTAAAAAACTGTTTGCAAGATTCATCAGTACATGTAGTGACATCCTAAAATTAAATAAGAAAAAAAAAGATATGAAAGTTGAAAATAATAAAAATAGTAAATAAGATTAGCGGTTTAACAAGAATAAAATGGAAGAATACTATGCCAGCAAATCGGTTATGATTCGTCGCTAGATCTGCTTGGCCCAGTTGCTGTGTCGTGGTTGCAGCAACTATACAACAACTGTCTGGAATCAGGTTCAATACCCCGTCTCTGGAGGAAATCAAAGGTCATGTCAATTCTGAAGCCAGGTAAAGCAACAGAAGGTCCAAAAAACTTTCGTGCAATTTCTCTGCTCTGGCATACATAGGTACAAACAGTTTGAGAGACTGTTGCTGAACTGATTAACAAGTGTTATTAACCGGAAGCCAATCCCGGAGCGAGTTGGCTTCAGACCCGTTAAGTCTTGCTGCAATCAGACCCTCAAATTCGATCGGATGATTTCTAGACAGGAATGGTCACAGATGCTGTATTTATGGACCTGTCAACTGCCTACCATACAGTCAACCTCAAACGATTGTTGTGGAAGGTGGAGACATTGTTCCGCACTCAGAATTTTGTTTGAATACTCAAAGAACTTCTCCACAACCGCCGTTTTCAAGTCCATCTTTTCTCGGAAAAAAGTCTGTGGAGGGCGCAGAAAAACGGGCTACCTCTAGGTAGTGTCCTGGCACCGCTCCTTTTAATATCTATACCAACGACCAACTATCCCGCCCGAACACGTCTCGCAAACTCTATGCAGACGACCTTGCCCACACCTCCCAAACCACCACCTTTGAGGAAGTTGAGGTCCACTTGTTAGACGTTCTTGGTCACTTAGCCACGTATAACCTCGCTAACACACTCAAGCCCAATCCAACCAAAACCCAGTCTTGCATATTCCATCTCCGCAATAGAGAGGCGCGCCGCAATCTTAACATCGTTTAGGGTGTGGTGTCCATCGAGCACAGCAACTCCCCTAAATATCTTGGTGTTACTCCGGACAGATCTTTAAGATTCAGCAAAAACTGCAAGAACAGCAAGCAGAAGGTACACTCGCAACAGTCTTCTTCAGCGACTAGTCTCATCGAAGTGGGGTGTTTCGCCTGACGATATGCGGACTACTGGGCTGGCTCTATCGTGGTGCGGGTGAATTCGCGTGCCCCGTGTGGAATCGTTTTGCCCATGCAAAGTTAGTGGATACAGCTTTGAATGAAACGGATCATCACTGGTTGCTTATAACCGACCCCGGTTCAAATGCTGTATCCACAAGCAGGAATAACGCCACCAGTAGTTCACAGAGCGGTGGCAAGCTCCAGCGAAAGATCCAAAATAATCTCCAACACACGACACCCTTTGCACGACAACATCCTTGTGTCATGAAGGTTGAAAAGCCGAAACAGTTTTTTAAAGTGTGTCGTCCCACTCACTGGCGAACGACGAAAAGAGAGACTGAAGTTGTGGCGAGACAGTTCTTCCTTACCTAAACCATTCGTTCTACCTGCTGAAGACCTTGAACCTGTACATGAATTGCCTAGGGTAACCTGGAAGTCTTTAAATAGACTCCGGACCCAGGTTGGCCGAAGCAAGGAAAATCTGTTCAGGTGGAGATTCAAAGACGACTCCGCCCTGGAGTGTAAATATGGTGCTGTTCCACCAACGATGGGACACTTAATGTTGTGTCCTGCGTGTCCTGCTGGCTGCACGTTACAGGAGTTGATGGACGCTAGTGATGCCAAATACGTGGCCAGCTATTTCGAAGTTTGCTGTCCTTATGGTTAGCGCCAGATCATCCGTGTAGAGGAATCCTTTTGTGTTCATAGAATTGGGTTGATCATTGGCGTAGATGTTAAACAAAATGGGAGCCAGAATACTGCCTTGACGTAAACAATTCCTTAAGGTACGCACTCTGCTTTTATCAGAGTTTAGGTAGACTAAGAACCGCCGGCTGTGTAGTATATAACCCATATATAATGTACCCAGGTTTGCAAGCCTGATTGTTTGTTAGAGCTGTCTATTTCAATGGCATTTTTGAAGAATGACCGTATCGTAAGCTGCTGACAGGTCAACTAGGGCCGCACTGACTATTTGATTGGCTTTGTATCCATGCTCGATAAATTGAGTGTTTTACGAATGATTTATTTATAATATTAATAGTGCCGTAAATTCCTGTACTTAAGATACATGCGAGATGTATATTATGGCAAAGGCTTTGAGTTAATGCTGTGTATGTGTTTAGTAGGTATGCCTTTATAAATTAATAAATCAAAATAAAATTGAATAGCTAAACTAATATATTTTTGACATTATCAAATTATATAAAGGCGGCCTAATTGCTATAAACATTCACAGCTAGCCAATTGATGCCAGATTAATTAGTTGAAGACTAGTAACAATTTGTCCGCGATACTAATATTAAATGCACTTGCGCTTTCAATCAAAAACTTTATTCTGTTATCTCAGATTTCAGAATAAACTGAGCAAAAACTGTAGGTATTTAGCGAAATTTGAGAAAAAAAAACTTTCAAATGAGGGTAGAAACAAAGTATTACTACGTGAATGAATATTGTAATACCTAAGTTCAAAGTCATAAAAATACAGGGTGGCGACGCGAAATTTTTTACCATAGATTCAGTACATGATTCTGAACCCCCGGCGTTGAAATTTTTTGTTGGTTATTTTTAAAAAAACTGCTATTTCATAGAGAAGTGTAATACCTACGCGGGAAAAATTTATGAAACAGCAGATTTAAAAAAAAAAATCGACGAAAAATTTTAACGCAGCGGGGTTCAGAATCATGTACTGAATCCATGGTAACCGTTTTTGCGTCGATGTCCCTGCCACCCTGTATTTTTAATGATTCATATGGTTGGTATCGTGCGCAGTTGTTTAAAAACAAGCCATTTTTTACAATTGCCGGAAAATATAGCGATGAGAAGTGTATTGTTTAAAAGTTTTAAAATTAATTCATGACGTATGTACAAGTCTAAAAATATTTTGATAAACAAAATAGCCAGCGAAACTGAGGTGAACACCATCGGTGCCCGCTAGAAAAATTGAGGGCGTTAGGCCAGGTCGATCGATTTCAGACTAAAATTGTACATACTCGTAGCAATCCTCGGCTTTACACAAGCTTTTCCAATTGCTCGACTAAGTTTAACCCATTGCCTTTCTTCTGTCATTACCAGTCATGTTACAAAGATCGTGGCTCCACCTAGTCCATTGGCATTTTTCATTCGCTAAAGCTTTGTTTAATAACCTACTTACCAGCAGTTCAGCTTACCTCCTAAGGTTTAATGAGCGTGAAGCCAGAAACGATTCAACAAATAACGATGTTATTAGAACCGATGATTCAAACGTCCACGTGTAGGTATTGCTCATTCGTTTGAAGAACTAGAAACCTATATTTGCAAAAATAGCAATATGACAAACTCAATTTTCAGTAAAGATTTTACTGTGGGCTGTCGCTTTGATTTGGTTGCGAGAAGTGGACGATGAATCCATTCTTGCTGACTTTAACAAAACACTGCTGGAAACAGAAAACAATCTTATTTTATACCTTCGACGTTAAAACCTTACTTTATTTGAGACGTTTTATTTCTACTCTTGATCAAGTTTTCAATAGATTTAAGAAACAAAATGCTGACTTCTTGAAACTTGTACGAAATATTTTTAGATCAGTGTACTTACCTTCATAAATACTTGCATTAGTCATCGCAGGTCTAGATCCACCTGCTGTTAGTGAACAAGATCTATACAGATACATAACAGACCACTTGGAATATAGGTCACCCAGAAATGCGTAAACAGAGTCAACACTTCTGAGCATTTCGGATCTGTATCGGGATTGTAAGTGGGTTCTTCAATCATTTTAAGAATTACAGATAAACAAAACAAATGTATGGTACCTACATGAAAATATCTTCAATTTCCATTACTAATTTTTTTTTTCTCGCAAGGACTGTTTATATATGTCGGAGCCGGGTATGTGACTTTCGTTATTATCAGCGATATTTTAACTACTGTGGGCGTAGTGTGGGTAGTGTTGGTTAATGCGCAATAGAAAAACGGTTTGCAGTTCAGATCACATTATAATTTACTATCAAATGAATCACACTAGCTAAATTACACACACTGGGTGCGACGGCGTTTATTAAAATCACCAATTAACACAATGATCACAAATTACAACTATCACAATAACCGAGCACCACGAATCGAGAACAGTTTCGCGACGTCTTGACTCCAATGCGACCAAAGGTTGAATGGCCTCCTCGCCTTGGCCATCAAACATCACGACTCTGTAGAAGCGCGCCTTTTTTAGTGTCGGTAAATCACTCTTGATGTCGCCAGTGGCGCGCTTGCGATTCGTTTTGTGTCCGTACTAATGACCGGACCCGACACGGCCATCCTGCTATGCACACGTCCTCGTGTGTTTACCTGCAACCAAAACTCAACAACAGTGCCTGTTCGACTCGGCCAATTCTGACCGTTTACGGGTTCCAACTTTTGAGTTAAAGATACTTTAATCCTCAACACTTTACAAAACAATACTCCTACTTCTCAATGAACTCAACAAACTTTCGACTAATTATGGCAAAAATCATCAACCAGAGCCAGGTACCATCGTTTTCCACATTAACAATCGTCTTTTCACTAAGAGCCTTAGAAACCCACACACGAGTAAACCACTTTAACGCCATGGCTCTCCAGCCGACTAGCAATCGCATTGCTCTCACACATCCAGCGCATGGATCAAAACTATGGTCGCTCCAGACCCTGACCTCCGCCAGTCTACCTACTGGCACGGTCCCGCACAATACGGTCGTTAGAGAACCCTACTCGCGTGGTTCCCATAACTTAGGTTTGCTCATCACCACTGTGATCACCATCTACTACGACTGGTACATGACCTACTGGCATCTTTCTTCACCTAACGTAAACGTGAACATCTGTAAAGTTTGTTTATTTAACTAACATCACATTTCTAATATCATTTAAATGATTGAAAATTTCATTCAATTCAAATTGTAGGCAGGGATAACAATTAAATAAGCAACATAACAATCAATTAGAGTCCAGGTACTATAGAGGATCATGTAAACTGATAATTTAAGAATTGACCCAAAGTCATTAACCAATTAACAAAGCCCCGGGTATCTCATTCGCGATCAACAATCACATGCGCACTTCCCAAAGGAATGCCGAGTCGTCCTTGACTCTACGATCTTGGCTACAAGGCTAGATCCGACCATACCAGCCAGAGCTATCGCGTACCCCGTACACGATACTCTGGTACGGTCTCCTATACGGTCTTGGCTACCAGGCTAGACCAGACCATACCAGCCAGAGCTATCGCCCACCAAATTCCCACGGTCTATCAAGTAGATGCCGATTTCTAACGGGCTATGACTACGACGCTCTGGTACGGTCTCCGACCCAACGAATTGAGAACCCGTGCATCTCACACGAACAATTCAATTTGACTCTACTTTCACTATCCAGTTTTCTTCAAAATCCTCAATAGGCCCTCGGCCCCTGGCCCTTGGCCCTAGGCCTTTGGCCCTCGGCCCTTGGCCCTTGGCCCTCGGCCCTTTACTTCACGTCAAGCTTAATTTAACTACGTTCTTCGTTTTCCAATAACACGAAACCCCAAACTAAATTTTTGTTATATCTGCCTTTTTTCTAATATTTTCTAACGCAATCTCACGGACTTCATCAACGTCCTATCGTAATAATTTAATTACTTTGCAAGTTAGTGTCGGGAAGCACATCCCAAAATCAAAACAATTAAAACACAAAAACCTCAAATTGGTGTTCGCTAATCGTTACGCTACATAACCTTTCAACTGTCATTAACGAGACATAATAGAATTTTAATTGTTATCCACCTCAATGAGGCGTCGTAACAGATGATGAGATAAGATTGGTTCTGAGCTGAATACACGTGTTTGACCAATACCAGTCAAAGCAACAACGTTATTAACTCGTTTGCCATTTAATTTGGCTACACAACTTTCCTTTACTAACGAGCATTCAACACCAGAATCATTAACGAAACAATACAGCTCACCTTTTTATTTAACGTGCCTGAGGGTAGTTGTGCAACGACTTCCACTCGCCGTTCACTGTTTGCAACACGTACTCCAGCATCCGACCGGGTGCCACTGTTCGTGTACTGGCGTCCAGCTGCACCAGCGTCCAGCTGCATCGGCGTCCAGCTGCATCGACGTCTGGCTGCACCGGCGTCCGGCTGCACCGGCGTCCAGCCGCACCGGCGTCCGGCTGCACCGGCGTCCGGCTGCACCGGCGTCCGGCTGCACCGGCGTCCGGCTGCACCGGCGTCCGGCTGCACCGGCGCACTGCCGCACAGGCGCACCGGCGCACAGCCACACCGGCGCACAGCCGCACCGGCGCACCGGCGCACTGGCGCACCGGCGCACAGCCGCACCGGCGCACAGGCGCACCGGCGCACAGGCGCACCGGCGCACAGCCACACCGGAGCACAGCCGCACTGGAAAACAGCCGCACCGGCGCACAGCCGCACTGGCGCTCAGCCGTACCGGCGTATAGCCGCACCGGAGCACAGCCGCACCGGAAAACAGCCGCACCGGCGCACAGCCGCACTGGCGCTCAGCCGCACCGGCGTACAGCCGCACCGGAGCACAGCCGCACCGGAAAACAGCCGCATCGGCGCTCAGCCGCACCGGACCACTGCCGCACCGGCGCACAGCCGCACCGGAGCACAGCCGCACCGGCGCTCAGCCGCACCGGAGCACAGCCGCACCGGCGCTCAGCCGCACCGGAGCACAGCCGCACCGGCGCTCAGCCGCACCGGAGCACAGCCGCACCGGCGCTCAGCCGCACCGGAGCACAGCCGCACCGGCGCTCAGCCGCACCGGAGCACAGCCGCACCGGCGCACAGCCGCACCGGCTCCCACTCGCGCATCCGCGTTTCCAGTTCCACCCCCAAATGGACACCATCTCGTGCCAGGGTCGCCAGCTGGCGCCCCGTGAGGTCGCTTCACCATCGCGAAACACCACCTGAAAATGAAGCAAGAAGCACGAATGGTTTTGCCGACGGCTGCGGGGCTGCTTGGCTCGATACTGAAGACGTCATAGATCTTCCTCTGCTGTCAATCGGCTTGGCTTGGCTGTCGCGCACCATGTTCACGCATAAACGCTTGCATGTTTTTATTTTAATGTTCAAAAACGGTACGCCAACGGTCATTTTCAACGTTTTTATTTTGCGCCTGAACCAACACGAATCCCACTTATGATGTCGGAGCCGGGTATGTGACTTTCGTTATTATCAGCGATATTTTAACTACTGTGGGCGTAGTGTGGGTAGTGTTGGTTAATGCGCAATAGAAAAACGGTTTGCAGTTCAGATCACATTATAATTTACTATCAAATGAATCACACTAGCTAAATTACACACACTGGGTGCGACGGCGTTTATTAAAATCACCAATTAACACAATGATCACAAATTACAACTATCACAATAACCGAGCACCACGAATCGAGAACAGTTTCGCGACGTCTTGACTCCAATGCGACCAAAGGTTGAATGGCCTCCTCGCCTTGGCCATCAAACATCACGACTCTGTAGAAGCGCGCCTTTTTTAGTGTCGGTAAATCACTCTTGATGTCGCCAGTGGCGCGCTTGCGATTCGTTTTGTGTCCGTACTAATGACCGGACCCGACATATATAAATGTCCAGTTCTATATAAACGCATGCAGTGATTCTTTTAAATCAGTCGCAAATAAACCACCGTCAAATAAACACATTTTTTTTTCTTAAATACCGTTCATCATCGCAATTGGACACCTAGTACATAAACAATAAAAGCTACCAAAGTTTTCTATCGGAGCTAAAGTTTTCTGCACTGCGACATAAGTCCCCCAGCTCGGTTGCTAACAAAATCAAATTAATTAAATAGGTATGCACCAAAAACGTTATTAGGTACTTCTGTCCCGACCGCAATCAGAGCACATAATAGCATGAAGTATAGAGGTATTTGAAACGACACGTAAATAACCTGAATTGTTGGCACCAACGCTTACTCCTTTATGACTGTTAGGGACGTAAAGATCAAAATAAACTTTATCGGGTGCGAAGACGACTTCCATGACTCGCTGACTTACGATTTCTGAATGTATTTAGGACTCGCCTCGTCAAAATATTCCAGACGATTCGACTACGTTATGCACATCACTAAGATAGCAGGTCGATTTATCAAAGTGATTCATTTATTCTAAGATTAGATTATTGTTTTGATACTTTCGCTTTTTGGCATACGGTATGCATTAGACGATCCTAATTTCTTTGACCCTATGACCCTAAATCGGACGATTAGGTTTTGTGTATTAAAAGACCGACATTGAAAAACCCATTCGAAGATAAAACATCTTTTTCAAGCAAGTTCACTAATATAGGTATTTCCGTAAAGCTACCCTCAAATAACATTGATTTTCAAATGTGAAGTTTATACCATCTATTTACATACCCACTGGTCTAGTTTGTAGACACTTTTAAACAAATTGGTATCTCAAAATAACGTAGTAATGTTTTTAGGCGAAACACGATGGACCGATTAACCTATTAGATATATTATTGGTATCAGTCCATAGTGACTTAATTTACTAGACAAGGTGTTTTGGCAAGAAACTATATCTGCATGTGAATGCCCTTTCGTTCTAAATAGAGACGAAGAGACATTCGGAATTTTTGAAATTCGTTCATTGATCTGTTTATGCCTGTGTTTGCATCTTATTTACGATTATTACTAAGAGCATTTCTTAGCGTTGCTGCTAAAAGATATATATGAAAAATACTGGTCGATACGTGTTGCAGTATTTTTCCGAGATTTAACTTGCTATGAATCTCTTCATTACGACAAAGCAAATTACTTTCAGTTTAAAAGGTAGAACGAGAACTCCAAAACAACAACATACCTATACTAAAAAAGAATATCTCATAACACTGAAGATTGAAACCGATTGAGCTATGCATCGGTCTCCAATTTGACTTGGGAGAAACTGTTGAGTTTCTCCTAAGCCAACCGAGAGACCGGCTTAAAAATTGCAGTCATCCCATTCCAAATAAAAGTTTTAAAATAACGAATATTAACAACTATTCTGATATATATAATTTTAAATCGAAGGAACAAAATGTTAAAAAGCGTTGTGGCGACACAAACAGGTTGGAAAAGCTGGCATTAATAATTTCCATCGTGTCCAGAGTCGGCTGAGTCATTCGCTAAAGGGGATGCGACGCGTGGAGAGGGGGGCACACGGAAAGCGCTCGGCCCACTTCGCGCAGGTACGAATATAACCGAATACTTTCCCACCTGCGCGTGCGCTGCGTGGTGGAAATTGGGCCGCAGGACAGTCGTGCACATATTTTCATCTCTAATTTATTAGTTTGACTCTGGCGCTGTAGTTAAACACAAAATATTATATACATAGGCTTACAGCCGTATCTATTTATTTCCAAAATGAAATAAATAGATACGGCATGAAATTCCTATCGTTTTCATTATTGTTTTATTGTTAGAGTTCATTTCAATAGTCGGGGCCTAAAGGCGCGAAAAATCTACGCATGGTAGCTGTTTTTGAATGTAGGTAATAATATATTCTCTCTGGTAAACGTCTCCGCCTTGCCAACAGGCTCGGACTGTACTCGAACAAACCCACAGCAGCTTTGCATTTACTCGCAATGGCTAGTAGTGGAGTGGTCAGTGGCGCTCGACGATTCAGTAGCATTACGAAGTCTTGTCAGGCGTAATTATTATCAGTAAGACAAAGGTACGCGACGATAACCGTGTCTCGTAATTATATGTCTCTTCTTATGTAAAAAAATAAATACTCGTTTATATGTACATTTTTATTTAATACCTATATTCATAGGAGGTACAATAACTTACAAAAAAATTCTTATAAGAAAGGGGAAATTACCCCTTTCTCATACATACAATTAGATACACAAAAAATAATATTTATAGTTAACTAACAGCGCCCCGCAGTTTCACCCGCATAAATCTCGATTCCGTGGGAATATCGGGATAAAATCTATCCTATATGTTAATCCAAGATATAATCTATCTGTGTGCTAAATTTCATCCAAATCCGTTCAGTAGTTTTTGCGTGACAGAGTAACAATCCATCGATCCTCACAAACTTTCGCGTTATAATATTAGTAGGGTATCCATTACAATTTATTAAATATTCATCAAAAAATACAGGGTGGATTTTTAGATGGGGCAGTAAGGGCAGCTACCTTACCTAACTGTTGTAGTTACAGAAAAACGATCTAAGGATACTGACCTTATGGTGAGCAATGGGTAGCTCGTCGTCCGATAAGGACCAAGCCCGGGTCGACCGACGGCGCGTTGTGTTCCACGCGCGCCTCAAAGAGATGTCAGCAGAATTGACGGGGTCCGCTAGGGCCAATGCCTGCCGGGGGTTCGAAGAAAACCGATAGGGAAATGGTGGCCCCCGGCAATAAGGCAACCGAAGGAACACGGGTGGGTTTTAGTCAGTAAGAGTCTGACACGCCCTCCCGCTCCGCCCAGAGCGGGAGAAGTTATTTGATAATTTCCCACCAAAAAAAAAAAGAAAGGATATTGACCTTGAGTTTTTGAGAAATTTTGATCTGCATTCACAGATTATTTTTAAATTGTACAGTAAACAAGAAAATGGCGAATTTTCATAGAAACTTTTATAGATGCCAATTGATCCTGTTTCTTATCGGGATTGAAAACTCTATCGGACAACTGAACTTTGAGTACTAGAAATCGCAAAAAACTTTTCCCAGACATTTCGTGGGAAATGAGTTATTAAATTTTTATGATGGATAGATTGGTCGCTCCACGAAAGTTGCACACAAAACGGAGCTCAAACGTCTAACATTGGAAGGTGGGGATGGCGCCATGATTGCGAACTTGACAGCTAAAAAAATGTGCGCGAGCCTCATTGCACTGGAGTGGAAAGTAGGAAACAGTCTTTTTGTCCTTCAGCTCTTGACCTAATGTCTTCTTGGAACTGCTCTTTCAGCTTATCTCACTGTTTTGCATAATAATTTTTTAACCCATGATTAATTCGGCTGATTATAATTTAAGCAGCTTCTTTATCTTGATAAACAGAAACAGCGGTTTGGAATTCAAACAAAAATAATGTAAGTTAAGTTTACTAACAGATGGCTGTCAGTTTATAAAATAATTTTTATCCGATTTTTTTAAGTGAAAACTTCTTTAGGCGCGTTGGGCATTTATGAGATGGGAAAGAACAATTGAACTCGCGACACTGTTACCTTTACCGACACCTCATTAAAAGTATTTCCTGCACAATAATCTTAATCTTAGTTTTTGTTTCTTAATTTCTTAACTTTTTTGTTTTTGTTGTACCCAGTCTTATTTAATTTAGTCTATTTTAGTTTTAGTTTAATTTAATTTATTCAATTGCAAGGCAACAAGATATTGTTATCAATGCTATGTACGCCGTAATTGTCATGTACATTAGTCGTTTAGTTATAAGATTATTTTAGCATAAATTTAATGTATGTGATGTGGCTGTGCTTTTTAAAATAAATAAATAAACAATAAAATTGTTCAAGTTTTCACTTCTGTCGGCACTCCCGGAGTGCCACTGTTTTTTTTTTTCCATTCAAGGTGCATCTGCTCTTTCGTACATCGAGCGATCCATGTTCTATTCGGCCTTATAAGATCATTGTACAAATTTACAAACGTACAGTTTATAAATGGACCGAAAGTGACATCGACGTCGCTTTTCCAGCTTACCGACACCATGCCGTTAAACAAAGAGCGTTTTACAGTCTTACACTGTTTGTCCACTGCACCGTGAACGGGAACGTCAACGAGAACGAGATGACGGCGCGGCGGCGAACTAGCGATAGTATATTTACTATGGCCGCGTAATCTCGTTTCTCGTTGACGTCCTGTTCACAGTGCGATAGACAAACAGTGTAAGTATGCAAATGATCACCAGCCCATGGTGCACAGATTATGGTGTAACAGCTAATAGTCAATACTCATCAAACATGATAAGACAATATTTCGTTTTTTAATCTCGATAGTAGGTACTTGTACTTATCAAAAATAATTTCTAGCATAATCATGTTGCAGACGTTGTAGAGAAATACATTACACTGTACACTTAATTAAACGGTTTAGTATTTTTCCCAGATATTGATCCCACATTAAATGCAATACCTATGGCGCTGTCTAGAGGACATATAGCGATGAACTTAAAAAAAAATTGTGCCATGTTGGGTATCAAATAAAAGGGCTTGACGAGCACATTACAAAAATGTATATATATCATATTGTCTAAGTAAATAAATATGTTTAAATAGTTCAAAACAAGCAAAAGTGAGACTGTGCTACGTACGGCGCGGCTGTAAAATTATTTTATTACACCTGTTTTGATATTTGCGAGATAGTTTCTCGACGACAGTACGTGCGTAACCAAAATAAATCCATGATTAATATCGGTGCATTAGGACATATGAGAAAATATCGTTGACATTTCACTCTTGACGATACTATGCCGCAACGAATGCAGGTGCTCCGGTTTTGCAATATACTCATGTATCACGTGAACCGTCTGTTAAATTAGCATTAAATTCAGCGGAACGTGTTAATTTTTAAACAATGTTTGTTTATAGAACGGGGTAGTAAAATGTAAACTCCTGTCTAATGTTAATGCATGCATATAGGTTGGTTTTAGTCCCTGGATGTTTCTATGATTTTAATTTACGTAACATAGAATCTTGTACACTGTACAGTATTTCTCTTTAGACGCATGTCTTCCCTTAGCAAAATTGGTGACTTAAATATTTAGGGTAATACAGCTCGCTCTCCACAATTATGTGTAACATCTGACAGCTCACCTTGGTAATAAGTAATAAGCAACATAAAAGGGGCGGGGCCTCGTCAAGGTCGTTTCTGACGGCAAACTCTACCACCGCACGCTCATTGGTTAAATCTTAAAGCGCGCGCTTTCCCAAGTAAGGCAAACACACGATAAAGTCGATTTGAGGCAAAAAGTTAGTGTCTGATCGATACACTCCAAGATATCCGATAACGTAATGGACTTTGTAGGGGTGTACACACGGCTACACATCTAGCTATACATTTCCAGTATAAGCTGATCTCGCATTGTATGGAAATTCTATAAAATGCAAGATCAGCATAAACTAGAAATGTATAGCTTGATGTGTAGCCGTGTGTACAAGGCACTAAGAATGGGTTAAGTTGGTATAGGTAAGTGTGATCAGTAATGTTATTCAGGGCAGAAGATTCCTCTTAGCAATAATATATTTGGTTTTTGATACATTTGAAGTCAAAACATTGTGTTTAAGCAATTACTATACCTCATTGAAACTATGTTGGGCAAAACTTTTTCCACAAAAGAATTAAATACACTGTATCATGAGAGGAGCTTGTGGCTAAGTAATAACAGTCGCACGGATCAATCCATCAGGTTAAGCTATACTTGCCGGGGTTGGTCCGTGGATCGGTACATGGTATCGAGATCCCTCTGTGCCTCGGAAAGCACGTTAAGCCGTTGGTCCCGGCTGTCATTCGTGAATCTTTGACAGTCGTTAGGGGTCGTCAGAAGCCCGAAAGTCTGACAACCACTCTTACCAAAGGGTATTGTATTACCCAGCTACTGGGTTGTGGAGGTCAGATAGGCAGTCGCTCCATGTAAAATACTGGTATTCAGCTGAATCCGGTTAGACTGGAAGCCGACCCCAACATAGTTGGGAAAAGGCTAGGCAGATTTTTGTATCATCCGCAAAAGATAGTAGTTTTCCGTGTTTAAGTTAGAGTTAATACAAGTCATTAATATACACAAGGAAAAGGCTAAGACCCAGGACACTGCACAAACAAAACATATTCCCTCTTTTCACTTGGTTTAAAAAAAATTGTTTAGCGTGGTTCCATTATTTGACTTTACGATTTCTATTTTCCAATTTTCGAGTAAATCCTAGCAATCAGTTAAATCTTCCATTAAAAACTTGATTATCCCTTTTCACCCAGTTAAAAGGGTTGAATTTCAATAAATCCAAAAACAGGTAATACTTTTTTTTTAAGGATTATTAATGGTACATTTTAAATTCATCAGACCGCGCGTAAAAATTCTTCGTACAAACTTTAACACCCCCTAAATTCCTTTAGGGGTTGTTTTGAAAAACTAATAGAGTCAAACATTTTATTTACTTATGTGCGCATTCGTGCCATATAAACCCAAGGAATAAGATTTTTCATATAAACGAATTCCCCCTTTTCCTTCCCATAAGGGTTAATTTTCGCATAATCCTTTCGTTTTAAACTAATTAGAGTCTTACGGACATACCCTGTTTTTTTAGACATATAGATTATGTTGTAACATTATAACTGGTTTCCGAATATCAACTACGGTTTTGGTACTTTGGCTCGTTGAATAAAAGTGGTGTGTATGGTCTACGTGAAGTGCTACGAAGTGCTACGACGCGACGCTCCGTGAACGCAATGCAGCGATCATGTAGCTTCATGTGCATCTCTGTTTCTCTAATATAAACAAATATACATAACAACAACGTTTGGGATTCTACGAAATCTAGTGGAAATAAAGATAAAATAAAACACCAAGTATCTTGGACCATCAATATATGATTCCATTAAAATTGTTTTAATATTCAAATTCATGTCTAATTCTCAAGATCAACCGATAAAATTAGATTTAATTAATGTTTGTAAACAGAGAGCAGAGTCATCGGTTGTTAGGGGTTAATTTAAAGAGTACAAGAAGTTCATTGTTAAGTTCAGTCGATTGGTGGCATTTAGCGGGGCGCGGGCGCCTGCCAGGGACCGGCAGGAATCCACCAGGAAACGCCTGGACCCGACTCTACGCCCACGACTCCACTGTTTACAACAACTCTGTGTACGCCGATATAGCCGCGCTGCGTCAGCTGCACTGCTGCATGATAACACAAATGGACGTGAAGGGTTTCGCCAAATTTTTGGGCAAAACAAATAAAAGAGAACCGCGACGGCTTCAAGACGGGCGTGTCTATAAAAGGCTGAGAGGGGGGTGCGCGGGGGTGGTAACACGATCCGCGAGCTCCAGCCGGCCGGCCGCCCTGGAGCGCGCGGGGCCGGGAAGGGGGCGCGCGGGGGCGCGGGGGGCGCGGTGCTGCCGTGGTGCGCGCGCGCCGCCCGCACCCGCTCTCACTAGTCGAACGGTGCCCGACCGGTAACGTAGCGCCGACTGCCGATCGAGAGACGAACCAGCGACAATGTCCGCCGTGGCGAAAACTTCCAAGTACACCTACCGCAGCAGCGGCGGTGGCACCACCGACGTCAACATCGAGTACAGCGCCGACCTGAGTGCTCTCTCCAGGCTGGAGGTACCGGCCCCGACGACACAGTGCAGTGCTTGTGAAGTGTTTGCGGACACATGATAGAATATGTTGTATTTTTCAGGACAAAATCCGTCTCCTCCATGATGATCTGGAATCCGAAAGGGAGCTGCGTCAGAGGGTAAGCTGATCGAGCATGCGAAATGTGATACGCGTGTGCGCCGGCCATACAGGGCGCGCGCGCCGCTCAGGTGTAGGCGGGGCGCGCGCCTTCCGCAACACCTCTATTAATACCGCCCGCCCTATGCCTTTGATTGCATTTACACCCCCATCAGTGCATACTTTTACCCCCATTTTAGTAATTAATTAATCATCGAGACTTAATTATGATGCAATTCTTATGTCCTAACACAGCTAACCAAAGATATAATTTTTATCATCGCTTATTAACACCCTCATTTGAAAAAATTAATCAAATTTTTATGATAATATTTCCGCTACGAACTACCTTCTCAGAATAAATTTTAGTTTAGTGAAAAAAAATTGTGGAAAATAAATTGTTTCAAGGAATTAATTGAAGTGACCTTAGGTTTCCAAATAGGTTCATATCCGTGTGATAAAGTTCAATATCATAGATAACGGGGACGTCATACACAATACGCGAGAGATTGTTCAGGACAGACATCTGATCAAGCTCGCGCATTCTATTTCGGTTGCGCGATTGCGTGGTCATAGAATGGCAAGCGCGCATGCGTGCTGCAAGCGGCTGCGTCGCCGACTCGTGCTTGCCGGCGCTCGCTCACTCTGCGATATATTTAGCTCTGTAGCGAAAGCATTCTCTGAAATCTCAACTCCTCGCTCTCCGGTCTCACTTTTGAAACTGGGCCAAATGATGCTCGTTCCCGTTGAGAATGCCACAATATTGAAATATAATAATAGACCGCGGTATGAGTAGCGAAAATATCCGAGTTAGTCAGAGCTGCCGTGAGACATAAACTGTTTCTTATTTTAGATGGGTACAATGCTGAAATATGTGAAGGACGACTTACCCAGAAACCTGTTATTGCATAATGATTGAAAGAAAGTTATTTTATGTAAAAAGGTACATTTTTAGGAAAGTCAACACTTGTGGTTGAGGATGACGCACAATATCTTGTAGTTACTTCTATTAATTACATCAAAAACTAAGTTAATCAGAATTGTGACAATAGTAAACATGTCAACATAACGACAACTAACTTAACTCTATAATCATGAAATAACTCTTTTCAGAAAAATATCATAATTTATCAACTTTAACAATCATTGACAACTAGAACTAAAACCATAACAAAATACTATTAAAGTTCATCTTCCAACTTAATACAACTTTTGTTAATTCCCAGATCGAGAGGGAGAAGGCAGATTTGAGCGTGCAAGTTATCCAACTCTCTGAGAGGCTGGAGGAAGCTGAAGGCGGGGCCGAGAGTCAGGTAGATATTCCAAACATATATTTACTAATTTTGACAAAAGTTGCCATTATAACAACTATTAAAGTATCGGTAAGGACTTAAATGGAGCAAGCACAAATCATAAAAGAAAACAACAAGAGCAAACTGAAGAAGGAAACAAGTACGAGTGTACGAGTAACCAGAAAGATAAATTGAAAAATAATTGATAATAAAAAGCACTGGAAATCCAACATCAGAAAAATCAATCATAAGAAATAAATATACCCGACATAAGTAAAGAAATGGCAGGAATGAAAACAATGCAAAAAACAAGAAACAATAAAGAATCACTGTTAAAAACAAAACACAACTGTCAAGAAGAAAGTTTAAATGGAACAAAGAAAATTTAAAACAAAAGTCTAAGGAAAAATAAAATAAACAGATTCGTGAAACCCAACAATCATTTTAAAAGCTTTGCGAAATTATTTTTATGCTACCAGTGCGAACTATTGCTTAGCGATATTTTTTATGTCTATTAACTGTATCTATTTCAGGAAAAAAGTGAAACGAATTAAACTTAAAAAGTAATATTTTATTTTCACGTAAGATATTGCATTAGTTTTTTATAAAGATAACAAGCATTATTTAATCATTTTATACTGAAAGTGAATATAAATGTTTATTTCAATTTACAGAAATATTATCCTTGTTAAAATTATAGTTTAATTGTTCTTTTTTTTTGCAACAAGTGTTATAATAATTCAACATGATTAAATATTTAGTTTCACAAATTCAGTAGTGTAGTGGGTATAAAACCTTAATTATGTTCAAAAAGCCCATCAAAGAAAATCATTTGATCATAGTGCAAAAATAATATTTCAAATGTCCACCCCAAAGATTTCATGTTTTGGGGTCGTATTTTGAAATGGTACCATACATTTTTCAGTTCGAGATCAACAGAAAACGCGACACCGAACTTACCAAGCTCCGCAAGCTACTGGAAGATGTTCATCTTGAGTCCGAGGAGACCGCCCACCTGCTCAAGAGGAAACACCAGGAGATCGTGGTTGACTTCCAGGAACAAATCGACCAGCTTACCAAAAGCAGAGCCAGGTGAGGACACACTGACTATCCTCTAAATACATCTAGTCATCGTTATACTAACTAAACTGTGTTTTCAATGTTTAGAGTTAAGATAATGCTATGCGAAACTTATTGCGAAAATTGCTGTGCGTGTATTACACTTTCCATTAATACATCACCTACAAAACGTCCACCTACTCATCATACTAAAAATAATGTCGTTTCCCGTGATTGCATCGTATCTTTCTTTGTCACCAGGTCTGAGAAGGAAAAATCCAAATTCCAAGCTGAAGTTTACGAGTTGTTGGCCCAAGTGGAGAACACGACCAAGGAGAAGATCACCATCTCCAAGACATGCGAGAGGCTCGAGATCAACATCAGCGAGCTGCACATCAAGATCGAGGAGCTGAACCGCACCATTGTGGACATCACCTCCCACAAGCAACGCTTGTCCCAGGAGAATGTTGAGCTCATCAAGGAAGTTCAGGACCTTAAGGTGAGCTTATGTTTCTTGCATGAGATACATACAATAAAGAATTTTGCAAACAACTACATATATTCCCGTAATTGACTTAACAAAACTTATTTCCAATCACAGAAAACTTACTCCGTTGAAACTTTTTCTACAAATCTTTAATGTGTATACCTAGATACTAATAGAAGTGGTTACACGTTCCAGGTGAACATTGAGAACGTGGTATACCTTAGGAGCCAGTTGGCCGGCCAGCTCGAGGACTCTCGCCGCAGGCTCGAGGATGAGGAAAGGAGGCGCTCTCTGCTTGAGGCTAGCCTTCACCAGGTAAGAACCATTTAAGTTTTTCTACAGGTAATTTTTGGTCTTCTACCAACGCAATTCGCATAAAACCCCAGTTTTACATTTAGAGTTCATAGATATTAGATTTCATTAAAGGAATCAGCTTTTGATTTGTCGTCCCAGTTATATGAAGTTAACATCAATGTGTATCAAAATCGTTTTCCAACACCTACAGGTTGAAATCGACTTGGAGTCCGTCCGCGTCCAGCTTGAGGAGGAATCCGAGGCCCGTTTGGACCTGGAACGTCAGCTGGTCAAGTCCAATGGCGAGGTCAGCCACTGGAAGTCCAAGTTCGAGGCCGAGGCTGCTGCCAGGTCTGAAGAAATTGAGGAGATCCGCCGCAAGTACTCCATCCGCATCCAGGAACAGGAGGAACAGATCGAGACTCTCATCGTTAAGATCAACAGCATTGAGAAGCAGAAGTCTCGTCTTCAGAGCGAGGTACATATTCGTAATTTTCGAAATTAGAAACTAGTAGTTGACCCTTTTCTAATTCAGTAGCAAACGGTATAAAAAACCAAAGGCGTATCGAAACTTACGTTTTCGGAACTCAATCAGTCTGTCGAAAATATAGGTACTATAATTAACAAACCCCACAGGTTGAGGTCCTCATCATCGACCTAGAGAAGGCCAACGGAACAGCTCGGGAGCTGCAGAAGAGGACTGAACAGCTAGAACGTGTCAACATCGAGATCAAGTCGCGCCTGGAGGAGACCGTACAGCTGTACGAACAGACCCAGCGTGACCTGCGCGTCAAGATCACTGAGATCCAGCGCATCTCCCACGAACTCGACAAGACTCGTGAGCAGAAGGATGCCCTTGGCCGCGAGAACAAGAAGCTGGGTGGTAAGTCTTTTTTTAACTTCAGTATTTTCTATCAAAGCAAAATTCTCACTTTCATTCATTACTTGAGTTGTCTTTATTCCTGGCGTTGGCAAAATTAGTCAATGGTTTGTTTGTAATAGAGATAAAGTAATAAAATAGTTCATAAAAATTTAATTATTGTTAACAAGAACGTTAGTAATCGATTCACGTTTACTTTTGGTTATCTTGAAGCCAAAGTCTGCGCCATCATAAATTATCAACATAGATCTAAATGCTGCTATTGATTAACTGACCCTATTTCTGCTGGCAATATAATAATCACAGTCATTCTCTTTCCTCTTCTTCTCTGGTACGTCTATGAGACAAAAAAAGATCCCAGAAAAAACTACTTAAGTACCATCTAACCAATGTATCCTCAACAGATGACCTGCACGACGCACGCTCCAATCTCACGGAGTTGACCCGCCGTTATCACGAGCTCGAGATCGAGCTGCGCCGTCTTGAGAACGAGCGAGAGGAACTCACCGCCGCCTACAAGGAGGCTGAGGCCGTAAGTACCTTTTAACCTCGGTCAGTCAGTGTAGTTCAGTCTAGCGCACGTCCATGGCACGGTCCTTTCAGTTACTTTAACTCTGATAGCATACCTATGCAGCATGCCACCAGCAACCTTATCGCAACGAAAATAAAGTGATATGCAGTATCAGAGGTAAAATTATTACTGTAAAAAGGACTGTAACAATTTTATTAACAGGCAGTGACAGCGCTGTAGTCGTGTGTGGAGCACATTTCCGCGAGGAGGTTAAATAATCGTAAATCCATGAGTTTCCGTGATTAGTGTTACCAATGACAATGTGCGGTAGACATGTCAGGCCAGATGCACCTGTTTCTAGGTGTGCTATATACCATAAACATTTTAGTTCGGATGTAATTGTAGGGACTCTCCATCACAAAAAGCGAAAGTTATTTTGTTTGTTAAAAGTTTCCAAAAACGTAGTCAGGGAGTGATCCTAAAAATGAAAAGAAGGAAATAGTCCTTAAATATTGATGAGGAATTGTTTATGTAAAATCTGATGTTGAAGGTGATGATAGCCCAGGAATATAAGATTGATGGTTCATTGAAAGCTATATATAATATTTATTATTTTAAAGTGAAATTAAGACATTTAAATAACTAAGCAGTTGAACCGTAATCAGGTCAGTGGGTAACATCGCATATTCTAAACAGAAAATGTTTGTGATGGTAATAGTCTTATTAAGTTTCCGGTCTCAAGCAAACCTCATTGAAAAGCATACTTTAGGTTCTTTCACTCTCTTTTCAAAAAAATGTAAAAAAAAATACTAAACCGTTTTATAAACTTAATGATCATAATCGTAAAACTTGGATTAAATTATCACTCTGCCACGATTAAGATTACGGTAGTAATTGTAATATTTTTTGATAGTCCACAAGTGTCGAATGTCCAATCATTAGCAGGCTGATCCTGTTGACTGAAACTGTTGACGCAACTGTGTAACTGCAAAATTCAATTTTGGAAACCTAACTAAGATTTTGCAGAATTACATAAACATATACAGGACGGAACCAAAAGAACAATATCTTTCAACAGATATATCAGATTTCCGCGAACCGAACTCATATAAAAATAACCACATAACCAAGCAACTGAACGGCTCATTTGACAACTGTAATTAATAGGTCATTCTTGTACAGATTGTTAGCAACGCTTTGGCAACCAATCAGCTATTAAATACGATACCAACAGACTTGCCAGGGTTCCGTAACAGCTAAAAATAGTACAGATATATTTAGCAGCGGGGACAATAGTCTATTTACACGATATACGTAAAGTTATTCACGGAAATTGTCAAGATTTACGAGGTGCTAATGACCGCCTTAGAATTTTAAGGATTCTATTAAACGGAGTCAACTCGCGATGCAATAAAAGAACATTAATAAAATCGCTAATACATACATTCGCATACAGAAAAACATTTGCGTTATTATTCAAGACAATGAAATGTTGGTTAGGGAGAACGTAGATGAAAAGTAATCCGATGACAACGATCCAATCATTTATATACCTTGTGTAGCAGCGAAATCTATTTTTAACAAATATAAAGCGTAGGTGTATGTATTTATACCTTAACTTCTGGCAGCAACACCAAACACGTAAATCAATTATCCAGAATTTAATTACCTTTTCCTGGAATACTTGATCATTGAGATGATTGACGTCGTCATTAGACTTGTTTATGTGGTCAAACCAGATCCATCAGTTAATGTTGCGATTGACCATGGTGTGTTTGATGTACCAGGGACGCAAAGCTGAGGAGCAGCGTGCCATGAGACTGGCCTCTGAACTGGGCCAGTTCCGCCACGAAGCCGAGCGCCGCCTCCAGGAGAAGGATGAAGAAATTGAATCCATCCGGTAAGTTCTTAAACACACTAAAGCTTTCATTATACCAACAAAATAATATAGTTTCTGTCAAATGACAAAAGTGTATGCGTCAATTTGGATCTGGATGTGGACTTCTAAAGGAATTATTATACGTTTTTCAAATCGAGACACTGGTTTTCTGTACTAGAAAAGATAACGTACAGCATCGAAGGAATACCTGCAATATAGATCACTTCAAAATGATTTATCGTGACATTAGATATGAATGTTAGACTCAATGTAATATAATCATCATCTGAGACACTTACATAAAGTAGGATTTGTTGTAATGTTTACACCGGTGATGTCCACGTATGACTGAGGCATCATCACACACCTCACTCGACGATCGCCAACTCGGAACTACAAGCTTACGATACCTTTCAACGATTACGCCCCACCACTTCCCCGCGCTGACTGATGGGTTTCATCACTGTCATCCAAACACGCAATCAACAAATCACAACCATGACACAATTATAACGTGGATCGGCGCCAATCGAAGTTTTATAGAGTACTTCTAAAACTAATAACTTACAGAAATTACGAGTATATCCTATCAAATATTATTCCAATTTACGGTCTAAACCTTTCAGAACTAATGCAATTTAAATGTATGAAACGACTTCCGACACCGTCCATTCGAACCAAATGCAGTTATGCATTAAGTAAATATATTTCGAATAATTGGCACGAATTTCGTTTATATATAACCACGCGTCTGATTGGTGCTTATTAACGGTGATCACATATGAGTTTGGCAATAAGTACTACTGAAAATGTACAAAAGACGGTGTTCATTTTCTCGCGCCCCCAATTACGCAACCTCGGCCCCGGACGGCGCATATCGGGGTGACCGCGTCGCAATCGTAGCAAATCTTCGCAAGTCGTATATCTTTCATCATGCCGCCGGTTAAAGTGCCTAACTACACTAAGTGGAACAGACCACCCACCGCAATATACGAAGATAATTATGGCTACGGGATAAATTTTTACCAGCCGATGATCGACTACATCAGTGCTAAAGACCAGGGTGTTGCCACGCGGCCGCCGCACCTACCATGGAACAACGAACGAGGGTTGGAGAAATACAGGTTTGATAAGCCGATACGAACCTACTCTGAAGAGGACTTGACGAGACTTTCGCATGAGGCCGCAGATCAAGCCAAACGGGATCTCAACACTTTCAGAATTGCGAGACGATCCCCTTTCTCAGTGATCGCTACTGCCGATGCAGCAAATATAGTAAAACACGTTGGAACCGAAAGTTTAACTTCGAAAACAAGGAAGAAGCAAGAGGAGAGGGGCAAGTATAAGATCGAAAGGCAAAAAAAGAGAATAAACGAAATAAATAAGGAGCTGGACTTATACGAAAAGGAAGTGAATGTAGGTGCCGAACTTAGAGGAAAAGCCAAAATGTATAGAGGTAAATCGGCTAAAGCAATCGCTCAGACTCTTTTGGAGGAGAGTAGACGAAATGTTGCCGAAGATAGACCAACTAGAACGGAATATCATAGTAGAAGAATTGTTGCCGAAGACAGGCCTACTAGGATTGAGTATCGTGGCAAAAGAAGCGTTATTGACAAAAACTTGTCTCAGATAACCCAGAACGTTTTATCAAAAGCAGTGGCAGCATCAAGCATTTCAGGTGCAGCGGCAAATCACATATCAGAAAAGATGACAGAAACTATACATAAAGCTATACGAGAAACGTCGCCATCTACGTGCGTCGTAAGGGTTAGGGAAATGCCGACCGAGGTTCTCCGCGTAGATGACTCATATTTGCAACCTTTGAACGAACTCAAAAAAACGATTAAACATTTTGATGAGCTGAGTTCATACTTAATGATCGACTCGAGGTGACATTGCTTTTGAATAAGTAGTGGTTATTAGTGTAATAATTTTAAAAGTGAATTCAGTGTTTGAATTTGTATTGTATTGTCAACAGCAAGCAGACCAGCATCGAGATCGAGCAGTTGAACGCTCGCGTGGTGGAGGCTGAGACCAAGCTGAAGACCGAGGTCACCCGCATCAAGAAGAAGTTGCAGATCCATATCACCGAGCTCGAGCTTTCTCTTGATGTTGCCAACAAGACCAACATCGATCTTCAGAAGGTCGTCAAGAAGCAGTCTCTGCAGGTACGTGCCCTTCAATATTTTAGTAACATATGAGTCCAGATTAAGTAGCAAGAGTAACATGGGAAAAGGGCATGAAGATGATGAATGAATGATTAGTGGCCTATGGATTTTTTTCTTTTTTAAGTATAAAAGACAAAAATTCGTAGCAAGTTAAATACTTAGCGGAGTTGTAGATACGCAGTTTAACTATGTAAGGTTGGTAAGATTTCTTGATGAAACCACTTCTTTAGAATACTTTATTTTAGTTAAGAATTTCCCACAATATTCTCATGGATTAACGTCGTAAGTTACCCCCTGACCCAATTTCTGTTTCCATCAATCACATGACATGACATGTTCTTATTTCCAGCTCACTGAGATCCAGACCCACTACGATGAGGTCCAGAGGCAGCTCCAGGTGACGCTCGACCAGTACGGCGTCGCCCAGCGCAGGATACAGTCCCTCACCGGCGAGGTCGAGGAGATCCGTGGCAACTACGAGCAGGTCAGTACACAAACCTTATAGGAAAAACAAAACACTATAGATGATCTCCGTTCTAAACTTGAATATGCTCTGCTCGAAATCTAAAAGTGAACGTGGCAATATATTCCGATATATTGGAAGCCAAACTCTAAATCAAAACAAATGAATCACGCTAGACAGTTGCTCCACGCAGGAACGTAACTTCGAGACAGTTATTGCTGACGTCAAGCGATAAGTAGCTACACCTGTTGCTTGAGATTGCCGAGAATCTGCGTGATAAAGTTTTCCAACATTGTAAACTTTGGTTACTGTGTCATTATGTCATCAAAAATGAACACATGCCAATATTGATTCATCTGTTGGCACAATTCTTCCAACTTCACAGACAGCCAACAGTTTCTTATAAAAACTTTGTGATTTACCCAGGCCCTTCGCGCCAAGCGCACCGTCGAGCAGTCGTATGAGGAGGCGGTCACCCGTATCAATGAGCTGACCGTGATCAACGTCAACCTGTCCAGCAGCAAGGCTAAGATTGAGCAGGAGCTTGGAGCCGTCGCCGCTGACTATGACGAGATCACTAAGGAGCTGCGCATCTGTGACGAGAGATACCAACGCGTCCAGGTTGGTTTTGATAAATATTCTTATGATCTCCAAGCATATTAGCATTTCGAAAGGAAATTATGCAGCTACAATTTTAGCCCTGATAGTTGAGGGGCAATTTCCATATTTTTAAAAACGTTCGCATTCTAATCCAAATCTCACTCTGCCAAAAGTATATATTTTCAGACATTTTTAGAAGTTTTTACATTGTTTGTCGCCAAGATGAGATTGCGTCTAGATTTGATTGATTGAACGTTATGAGCTATGATATTATTAGTAATTTTACACTTCCTATGAATTTAAATTTTATTAGTATCTTACTAACGTATCTAAATACACCACCAGGTTTATTTGTTTAAACATTCTAGTAAAATACCAAATGCATAATTTTCTAAGTTATAAAAAAAAACAAAAAAAAAAAAAAAGGTACCAAAATAAAACAGACGTTAAGAAGACGCCTATCTTATTCTACCAACTTACAATTTTAAGAAAAATAATTGAATTTCTTGCTCAATTTTTCAGACTGAACTGAAACACACCGTTGAGCACTTGCACGAAGAGCAGGAAAGGATCGTCAAGATCGAAGCTGTCAAGAAGTCTCTCGAGATCGAAGTCAAGGTACGTCTACCAATCAATTATGTTAATTTTTTTCACCTAAACAACGACAAAAATACCCCAAACTGGCTGAAAAACCTCATTGCTTTAACACAACACCTGGAAGAGTAAAATACTAGGAGAAAAGTAAGAGGGCAAAACTCAAATATCCCAAATATTTACTTCAAGCACCAAGTTTTCAGAACCTAATAATCTTATTTAATCGAATAATCTAATTTTTCTTTCTAGAACATCTCTGTCCGCCTGGAAGAGGTCGAGGCCAACGCCATCGTCGGTGGAAAGCGCATCATCAGCAAACTTGAGGCCCGCATCAAGGACATGGAACTGGAAATGGATGAAGAGAAGAGGAGACACGCTGAGACCATCAAGATCCTCCGCAAGAAGGAGCGTACCCTCAAGGAGGTCATGATCCAGTGCGAGGAGGACCAGAAGAACATCGTCCTGCTCCAGGACTCGCTCGAAAAGACCTCCCAGAAGGTCAACATCTACAAGAGGCAACTGACGGAACAGGTACGATTCTTTCCATAGAAATGTTTTCCTCAAAGCTATGAATAATTCTCTTGGTTATGAGTCCCTTAAAAATTGAGGACATTGACGATCAGAAGCCGAGTCGACTATCGCTGTTGGTTCAGAGAAGCAATTATAATAAACTAGCGACCGCCCCGGCTTCGCACTGGTATAAACCGGGTTATCATACATATAAACCTTCCTCTTTAATCACTCTATCTATTACAAAAAACCGCATCTAAATCCGTTGCGTAGTTTTAAAGATTTAAGCATACATAGGGATATAGGGACAGAGAAAGCGACTTTGTTTTATACTATGTAGTGATACTTTGAACGGCCATACGACGCTGGCCTTGTACGAATCCTGTACGATTCTTTTGGTTCCCCATTCCTTATATGTTATAATTGATACCAAGGTCTACTCATATGATCAGTGCATATATAAAAACTAAATCTTACTTTTTCCAACAGGAGGGTATGTCCCAGCAGAACGTGACACGGGTGCGACGATTCCAACGCGAGCTGGAAGCCGCCGAGGACCGCGCCGACTGCGCCGAGAGCAATCTGTCCCTGATCCGCGCCAAGCACCGCACCTTCGTCACCACCTCTACTGTGCCCGGATCCCAGGTCTACCTGGTGCAGGAGTCCCGTGCCATCAGCTCAGAGCGTATGTGAGCGCCCCACCCAAAGCCCCAACACAACAGCATTTCTCTCCATCAGTCGATATCGGGGCGCAATTCCGGTCGGGTATAATAAGCCTAGTCGTTCGTTAAGTGAAGTTCAAGCGGTAGAGGGCGCCAGTGGGCGCGGCGTAGCCCGTGCTCGCCGGCGTCCTCTGCGCAGCTGGCGGCGAGTCGGGACGGGCGCTCGGCGCTACGGCTCGCCCTAACGTTGCCGTGTCTCCGCACTACTCCGGCCAAACGCCGACCGCTCGTCCCAACGGACGTTTTTAATGTAACGCTAATTCAACCAAATAAAGGAACCAAAAACTTTAAGCTTTTTTTTTCAATATTTTTCTAATTTAAGGTCACCGGCGCTATAGAATACAATGTCGTTATGTACCGTAATTTAAGGTGCAGTAGTTTAAAATAAACGAATTATTTTATATTATTATTTATTAATGGTGCAATGCATATTGTACGTTTGTAACTGTAACTTTTATTAATTAAAAATAAATGCTATTTATGTTAAAGAAACAAAAAAAGCAATAAAACTTCAAAAGTAAAATGGGTTTTTATTTCGGCCAGTTCGATCACAAATTAAGTATATTTACGAAAAAAAAACAATGACAAATACACTAGATTAAGTAGATACCTACTGACAACATTTTCTTATCCTGGCAACAGCAGCAAATTTTTTTATTTATTAATTGCATCTCCAACAGGGGCTACTCAATTACATACAGGTTACAAAAGTCAGAACAAAAATATAACCGTCCTTCCACATCATTCACTTATAATCTAGGTACAGTCACGAGCCCTACATACAAGCAAAATTCAAAAGCGATTTTCTTCTAAAGTACATAATATAGTATCGAAATCATACTTTGATGAAAAAGTTTCTTTCTTAAAGTTGAAATTTTATTTCACGAGAAAAACTCTTTTGTATTTTACGTAGCCGTAAAGTGAATACATTACATAAAATCATGCAAAGGAAAACAAAATGAACAAGGGTACAAAATTATAATCTTCATGATTTTGATACTATGACCTTGTAAGTCTTTTTTAAATGTTGACATTTTGCATGGCGTAATATCCAATTACTTATATACTGCCTATAGAGCCTAGCCAAAACGGCAAAGAGTCCGAGGTTTGTTTTGGATCCCAGCAAATAGAAAAGGGTAAAGTCCCATTTTCTCGGCAAGCGACATGGTGCACTCATCTGCAGCTTTCCAACGAGCTTGCTACAGTCAACAACCGTATTGAACAATTTGTGAAGAAATGTGAGATCTAGAACTTTTCTTTTAGATAGAAGAAACGTTCTAGACTGTTCTGAGTTATAGAATTTTTTGGAACGAAGTTCCATAGCGTACGTTATACCCTGCATACTTGGCGAATGAGAGCTAGACTGAAAAAAGTGTAACATTTCGACCGTCACCACACTTTTGCTATAGTAACTGTGTTTGTGTGTTTTTTTTTTCTTTTAGTTAATCCAAACGTTGTTAATTTATTTCATTGTGCCTGTAATTTTATACTAAAGGAACTTCGTTTCAACCGACTGTCCCATCACAACACCTGTCGATTTTTTGGATCTAATTTTCTTATCGCATATTATACTCTGTACACTTAGCGAATAAAACCGAACAAAGTGTAACATTTTGACCGTCTTGTTGCTTTGGCTATAGTATGTGTGTTGATGTGTTTTATTTATTTATTTTTATTACACATTTTATAATGTTGTATTGCTAGGTTGTAGCTTCTATTTTATTTTTGCTAGACGGTTTTTGCCAGTTCCTCTGTGGTTGATGATTCCAAGTGATGCTCGCTTTTACCTTCGGCCTGATCATCACTTACCATTAGGTGAGATGCAGGTCAAGAGCTTCCCCGTTGCGGAGGAAAAAAAATAAAAACAAAAAGGCATTCTAACGCATTAGCATTAGCTAGTAGTATTGAATAAATAAATCAGGACACATCGGAATTTTGTAACCATCCATCCTTCTGCCTGCATCCAATTGCTTCGAATTAGTGGTCGCAAGCGCTACTGGTGAGCATGAGGTCCTGGGTTCGATTCCCGGGTCGAGCAAAGTATTATTGGGTTTTTTCACCTGCAATTTGTCAGTAGCAGCCCGGAGACTAGACTTTTGCCCGATTGATGGCAATAGGCTCGCCCCCTATTACATGGGACTTAAATATAACACCTCTGCCAAAGGTCCTTTTCACATTTGTCGGTACGGTATCGTTTCGGTACCGATTCTGTACCGTTTCGGTACTGCTTATGTTTCATCATTGGTCGGTAAGCACTCTGTACCGAAACGGTACCGCACGCGCGCATGCGTAACTGCTTTCATTTCTAGAATTCCAAATTTAAATTAATTATATTGGTACGAGAGCCCATGACCAAATTTCCGCGTCTCGTCTGACTTGACCGCATTTTAAAATATGTCAAAAAAAAAAAAATACCGAACTGTTTTATAGCAATTTGTCTGATTTTCAGAATGTAGTTGAACGATAGATTTTAGATACCGAAAACACAATTTTCAGAAACCAGTAGCGTCACACGTACCGAGGAGACCATAATTTGAGAAAATAAAAAAATGAGGCAAAAAACAAAACCCAGCATCCCGTCTGAAAATCTTGTTTTGATGTGAACATTGGTCAGTTGATGCGAATCATTTTTCAGAAGAAAATGTGAGCATCATATATTATGTGTTGAAACCATTTTGAACTTATTGAAAATTTTTACCGATCGGTAACATAGCATTCTGTCTGAAAACTGTTGGACATAATGAAAAAGGTTGTCCAGATGTAGACAAAAATTATATCAGACAAATTTAGTGTCTCACGTTACTAATCAGACAACTATTCGATAATTAGAAATTATTAATAAATCATATTGCGCCGTTTATGTACGATTAATAAAGAGCCAAAACCAGCAAAACCATCGAAAACCATCAAACTAATTTACATTTTATTTTTTTATGAATTGGACAAAAGGAAACTGCGATAACGTTTGAAAAATACTGTTTATTGAAAAAAATAAAACATTAAATTTAGCTTAATCCTGACAAACCACGATTTTCCATTCTAAAATTGACCAAAGTGACACAACTTAACTATATTTTAGTTTGAGAGCACTAAGATGGCACTGAGTTATTATTTTAGTAAAAATGGCAATTTTTGCTATTCTGAATTTCACGTTTTTCACCTAAACTTTTGATTGTCTAACTAAATCTGACTATTTTTAATCGCGATTAAAAATATGTGGTATAAAATTTGTTGTCATGAACTAAAATTCACACCAAGACATCGACTTGTCTTTTTTTTCTTATGCTTATATGTCAAAAATGGTGTAGCCTATCGCAAAAATAATGAAAATTTCGACTCCCTTTATAAGACCCTTAAACTCCTAAAACTCAACACATAGGTTGGTATTTTTTTTCCACACAAAAAGTGAAAATTTCCATATAAAACACGCCGAGGCTGCCCCCACTGCGCGCCTCGGGTCTAAAAAAAGTTCACGGGTTAGGGCAAACAAGTACCACGTGGAGTCGCGATTGTCAAATTCGATTTTAGTTGTGTCAAAATTATTTTTAAATTTAGTGATATTTGTTTGCAGAATAGCTTTAAGATTCTCATAGCCAAGTAAGGAATTTTAGTGATAGTTTAGTTAGTTTATTTCGGTGTACAAGAGAATCGGCACCATTACCATTTAAAAATAAATTCACGCCGTCTGCCCATGGGGGTAAGTAAAAACTACGGAACGCCATTTGCAACGATCCTTACATACTCCTTTTGCTTCGTTTACGTTCATACATCTGCTCATACACCTAAGTAAATATTTTATTCATCGTCATCATCATCAGCCTATAAATGTTCCCACTGCTGGGACACAGGCCTCCTCTCTGTGAGAGGGAGTAGGCCGTAATCCACCACGCGGGCCCAGTGCGGGTTGGTAGATGTCACATGTCTTCGAATTCTCGGTTCTAGGACATGCCGGTTTCCTCACGATGTTTTCCTTCACCGTTTTGAGAGCAGTGGCGATGAAATAATTTACACAAAGTAAAGCGCCTGTCTGGGTTTGAACCTACGACCTACAACTCGTTAGTCGCGGCCATTACCACTGGGCCACCACTGCTATCTCAAATATTTTATTAACGGTATTATATTGTGCATAAGCAAAATAAACCTAAGTCTACGGAATGTTTCCATAGATGCCACAAACACCAACGGGTAAAACTTATCAATGTTCTAGCTTTACCCGTAATTTACATTTTCACTGATTGGAAAGTAGACATTAATCACTGGATAAGGTGAATCAAGCTAATGGAATCTTTCACCACGTTAATTACTTTCAAAGGGCATTTCTCTCACTTTGTAGGAATATGTGTGTTTTTAATTAT
The DNA here is from genome assembly GCA_963680765.1 of Agrochola lychnidis. Taxonomy (NCBI): domain Eukaryota; kingdom Metazoa; phylum Arthropoda; class Insecta; order Lepidoptera; family Noctuidae; genus Agrochola; species Agrochola lychnidis. The sequence goes on from OY796848.1 coordinate 7,565,397, forward strand.
TATGGTATTGCATGGAAAGACAAGACTTTTGTCGGAATTCACAGAATAAACAAGCTGAAGTGGCAATGGGCCGGCCATATTACCCGTAGAACCGTTAGGATAGACGTGTTCTTGAGTGTAGATTGTGAATCGGCCAACGTTAGATAAGACGCCCTCAAGCTAGGTGGAGCGACGATTTTCGTAGTGTCTGGATGAGAGTTGCCGAGAATCGAGATAAATGGCGCGCGTTTGGAGAGGTCTATGTTTAGCAGTGGACAGTGGAAGGTTGATAATGATGACAGCCACCACACAGTAAGTAATGTATTAATGTAGTCCATAGCTATATTTATAATAATACATCTATGGTGGACGCTGACACCGACAGACAGTTGAAATTCCAGATGCACCGCAGGTATGCTGCCAATCCAGAGACAAAGATCAAGTGTCTCTTGAAAGAAAAGAAAAAAAGAAGTTTTTATTGGGACTCGCACAGGAAATCACATATTATACAAAAATACACTTCTAGAAACAATAAAAAATACAAAAAAGAACAAAGTAAAATGGAAATAAAACAGAAAGTCCTGTACGAGGCTAAAAGGCTCCTATCTCAGCAAGATGTTGTGACATTTAAAACAAGTGTCGCAGCGCTGGTATTCTTGTGCCTGTTATTACATCCATAAACTTACCCTTCAAATCGAAACATAGCAATATTGCTTGTCGAGAAGTGGTAGATTTCGGTAATAACAGCTGTCGCTGTTACTTACCCCACCCATACTGGGCCAGCGTTGTGGATAATGGCCCAGTCCCTTCCATAGCTGGGCTCTCCGGGTCCGGTGCCCTAGCAGTGGGAACGTTATAGGCTAATTTTAGGCACTTATTCAACTCAATCAACCTTTGCCTAATGTAGTTCTCTGTTTGACATAGGCTCTCCCAGGCTAAACCACAACACCCTGTCCTCCGCCTTCCGCATCCAGTCTGACCTAGCCACCTTTTTAAGGTAGTTTCAAACTTCCAGATGCACGGGCAGCGCAGAGCATTCCCATCGGCGATAAAATGCTATAAAACCTTCGTTTTGCAGACGATACCTATGGTTCTTTTTGCTTCATCGACAGATAAAATGCAACAAATACTCCAAGAACTGAGAACTGCAAGCTTTGAGGTTGGACTGACGATGAATCGGTCAGAGACTCAAGTCATGACCCATGCCGCTAAATATAGGGTCGAAATGGGTGAGCATCAAAAACACTATGTCGACGAATATATACTATGTGTCCGGACATGGACTAGCGATATTCTAAATACTTAAATCTAAACTATTTAAAAGTACAATTACACTCTAAGCTTGAGTCCAATACACTTCTCCGCTATGTGGCAGCCATTTTGCTTTTTTTGTTGAAATATTCTCTGTGCGAGTACAAAAAAGAATCATATTTCTCAAAGTTTTAGTCATACTGAGATAAAAATAGGCTTATTCGAAAGGCAATAATATTGTCCACCGTATGCATTATAAAAAAAATGTATTCACAATTCCGAAACTTTTGAAATAAAATGTGAAAGTTGAAAAATAAAACGAAAAATAATGCAATTCAACCAGTAATTGTTAATTTTCACAAAAACGGGCAAGTCTAGTGGACCCAAGCTTAGAGTGTAATTGTACTTTAAAATAGTTTATATTTAAGTATTTAGAATATCGCTAGTCCATGTCCGGACACACTGTATATCTGAGTCAGCTAGTTTCCACAACAGACAGGACAAAGAGATTGACTGTTAGGTCGAAAAAGCCTGAAGGAACTACTGGTCCATGAGGGAGCTAATGAAGGACGACCTTCTTATCTCACTAAAGCGCGAGCTCATTGACATGGGTATCCTGCCTATTTTAACCCATGGCGCTCAGTCGTCTATGATCGAGGTTCAGAAGTTCAAACTAAAGGTTTGCCAAAGAGAGATAGAGCGTAGTATTTGAAAAATTAAGCTCACTGACCAAATGCGCAACACCATGTTCTGCTAAAAAAAAACCGGCCAAGTGCGTGTCAGACCACGCACAATGAAGGGTTCCGTAGTTGGGATGAATTTATCCCAAAAACAAACTTAACTTATAGTTTCAAAACATGTTCTCCCATACAGAATGTATGGGAAAACATGTTTTTACAACTGCAAATATATAATATGGTCGATTATTACTCGTTAACTTGTAGAGCCTACTTAGCTGTGATAGTTTTCCTTTTAATTTCGTTATATAAACTACTGCTGTGATTTTTTTACACATCCATAACCAATCATTTAGCTGGCAGGGGGGAGACACTTGACTCTAACAAAAATTAGCACTTTAAAGCTTAATATTTCGCAAACGGATCCCTAAATCCAAAACTGGTTTTCACAAGCTAGGACCTTTCCAATGAAGGACCTTTCCAATGATACCCCAAACCATGGGATAGAAAGAAAAAAAACATCACCACTTTACGTTTAGGGGAGGTAAGTACCCTAAAAAAAATGTTTTTCATAATTTTGTTTTACCACTTTGTCGGCGTAATTAATATGTATTCCCATGCCACATTACAATTTTCTAGTACTAAGAGTTTAGGAGCTAGACCGCGGATTAGACAGACAGACATGACGAAACTATAAGGGTTCCTTGTTTACTACGGAACCCTAAAAACAGGCAACATCGAAGTGGGCAATACGTCTGCGAGGCTGAAATGCGACTGGATAGGTCACATGTATAGGATGCATCAAGACAGATGGGCCAGGATCGTCACATAGTGGGTGCCTGAAGACGGGCAACGTAACCGAGGTAGGCTTAACAAACGCTGGCGTGACGGTTTGGACTTGTTCCGGACCGATTGGCTGGAGCAGACACAACGAACGCTTATGCGGGAACGCTTTTCCTGCGCCCATCCTTTTGATGCACCTTGCAGGTCGCATCTTAGAAACCTTAAATCCCCCTCCCCACTCAACCGACTTCTATTCCTACTCCTGCACTGTGCACGCGGTTCGGTTGTGAAATTCACTTCTGCCTGACATTAGGGACTGTCAAACTGTTGAAACAATTAAAAGAAGAGTGAAAGAACACTACCTTTCCACTTCGTCATAGATGTATAGTTATTTTAAATTACATTATAATTATATTTATATTTTAGTGATATTTATTTTACAAGTATGTATCTAAGTATTATGGTGCCCAAGATACAGGCTGTGCCTAGTTTGGGACCAACGATACCTCCTAATTGTAATTTTGAATGAGTGTTAAATAAATAAAATAAATTAAAATTAAATAAATTAAATAAGTATATTCTCTTATTGTATATTTATATTTAAATTAGTGAATTGTATTTTTTTCTTCTTTGATTTTTTTACATCATCATCTACATCTCTTTTCATGTACTTTCCTATCGCAGGTATGCTGGAAGAGATTTCTTTAGAAATAAGCATCACCTTTGTACGTATTTTTCTGTTTTTTTCTTCTAGTCTGTTTATATGTGTGTGTATAAATGGTTAAATAAATAAATAAACGAAAAGTAAATTGGAAAAAGATGGGGGAGACCTTTGCCAAGCAGTGGGACAACATAAATTAATTTAAAAAAATATAGGTGGTACTCATGGATGCTATGAACATGCCATATGTTCACAAGTAGTTATTTACTTTGATTATTAATTTAATCATCACCAAGTTAATACCTAAATTGCTTAATTACATACTTATAGCAAATTGCTAAACAGCTGATATACATTCCATTGTTGTAAGCCATTTGGCATCCTAGTACCAAACACTGTTATGATGAAAACATATTCCATTGAAAAATCTTGTTTTTCAGAATACTAAGGAACAATTTACATACTGCGATTTTCAAGCAGCAATATTTCTTTCCTGCGGATTTTGTACATTCTCCTACAAACTTCAACACCCCCTTTAATAATGGGTAATTTGGAAAATTAATCATCACAGTCTTTATTTTTTACACCAATAAGTATTTGTGCTAAGTTTCTAGTTTTTTAATCAAAGGAATATGATTTTTCATATTGATTTTATCTTTTAAAAGTCATTTATACGATAATAATTGATTTTATGATTATTTATTTATTTATTTATTTGCTCTCATGCACATAATACATTTACAAAATCCACTGTCGGTCTCTGTACATGAACCCTGTCAGGGCACCGCAAAGAACAATGATCGTTTTCTGTTGTGATTATTTACATTCATTTTCGAGCTAGCAGTAAAATTTGCTTCTAAAAACTTGATTATCCTTTTTTAATCCAATTAAGTATAGAGTATAGAAAAATTCAAATTCTTATTCGTTTGTAAAGACATAATATGTAAACTTCAACACCCCCTAAACCCCTTTAGAAGGGTAGTTTTGAGAAAATAATAATGTCAAACTTGTTTATCTACTTAGATGCATACATGCCAAATTTCAAGTTTATAAACCCGTGGAATAAGATCTGTCATAAAAACGAATGACCCCCTTTTCATCCCTTTAAGGGTTGATTTACGTAAAATTCTTTCTTCATACACACCTTCGTTTTCGTTTTAAACTCTAAAGTTTTCGTCTAAATTAAAACTGCTTTCCAAAATTCAAGTTTGCGGTTTGGGCTGTGCGAGAGTCCTTATTAGCATCTCATCTGAAAATGTCCCAACATGACCTTATTTTGTTTTTACCACCGCACTTTTTGTATATAAATGCGTGACGCTGCGGCCCGATACGGCTGAAAAAATTTCATAATCGTATCGTCCCCGTTCCGCACGGTGTGAGTCGGTGCGCGTCGCGGCAGCGAGTCACCAGACGCCGCCCGCCCAGTCGTCGGCCGCCCGCCCAGCAGCGCACGCGCAACTCCACGTCACAACACTACAGGTCAGAACCAACTGCATTTTTAACTAAAATACACCCATTTATATAAAACCAACCAACCCAAACTGCACCGAAGTATTCGTTGCGCTATCCGCGTTCATTCAACATAAATTTTATTTTAGTACCGAAGTATATTCGTTGCATGTCGTCCGGGCTGAATGTGTAATTAACCAAAACGGCATTTTGTATTAAGCATTGCAACACTTTTTAGATAAACACGCGTCGCACAAGAATAACTTGACGTTACAATTTAATGCTGATAAAGTGATCCGGTATTGTTTGATAGATGAGAACTGTCACATGGTCGGATGGTACTCGGATTTCGGTGTTCGGTACTATTTTATATTTCCGCGTGAAGCTGTTCTTTATTGTTTTTTTATAGTTGTCGCACATAAATATTATGCATGTATAGTATTTTGGTGTTTATAACGACTGATAAGAGATTAAGTTTTCTTTGAATGTTTTGAAAGTTAATGCTTAAGTAGAAAAACTATACAATATAATAGAATATATAGGGTAGCATCCCACATCGACGCGAAAACTGGTATCATGGATTCAATACATGATTATGAACCCCCATGCGTTGAAATTCGACGGTTATTTAAAAAAAAAAAATGCTCTTTCATAGAAAAGTGCAATAATACCTACGCGGTCGAAATGTATGAAACAGCCGATTTTTTTAAAAATAATCGACGAATAATTTCAACCCAGGGGGGTTCAGAATCAAATACTGAATCCATGGTAACAGTTCCCTGATCCCTGTATTTATTTTGTTTAGTTTTACTCCGCTGTTTTCAGTAGTAGGTACGTAATAAGAAATAATGAAAAACTGCATTCAAATTAATAATTTTGATTTGAGCTTATGATAAAGATGTCAAAATAAAAATAGTTTCAACAGTGAATTGTTTAATAAATACAGTTTAAATAAGCTGTTTTGCAAGAAGCATAAATAGTTTCAAAATAGTGCCTAATTAATTAATAAATTAAACTTACACTATAATGTTCCCACTGCTGGGACACAGGCCTCCTCTCTGTGAGAGGGAGTGGGCTGTAATCCACCACGCGGGCCCAGTGCGGGTTGGTAGATGTCACATGTCTTCGAATTTTTGGTTGTAGTGCATGCCGGTTTCCTCACGATATTTTCCTTCACCGTTTTGAGAGCAGTGGTGATGAAATAATTTAGAAGAAAGCACCTACTGGGGTTCGAACCTACAGCCTACTCGTAATTGCGGCCGTTACCACTGGACCACCACTGCTCCGTCTACCTACACTAACCCTTTATCATTACGATTAAAATTTAGTTTATAAATTAGTGTATCGTTTCCACTACTATTTACCAAATAAAATAAAATACACTTTTAGTTACTTCGGAAATTGTGTGTCATGAATTCATGATTGGTGAAAAGGACTTCTGACAAAGCCTGAAATAACCATCTTAAATTCATTAATTCACTGACAAATAACCCACACTCTAAACTGCTAGTTAAGTTAACAAGCAAATCATTTTGAACAAGATTTTCATAAATAATGAAAGTGAGAACTAAGAAAAGATTTTTGAAATTTCATCCCCATAACGGATTGAAATAGGGGGTGAAAGTTTGTATTGAAGTTCATCGTTTTTGCCGACGAGAAATCCCAAGGGGCAAATGGCTTGTTTCAGTACAGCTGCATTATAATGTGTTGATTTGTTTACTGTTTCAGTTAGGTACTAAAAGCTTTCTGATCATAATCAAGCGATATAATGCGTTGCGAGTTGTCAAATGTCGTCATTTGAGTGCATTGTCGTGATTAATAGTCTGACACTTCGATAATACAACAGCATATTAGTGCTTTTAAGATGATACGTATCATATTCGGCATGATGGGCCTTTTCAACGGAAATGTTTTCTAGGAGACTGTGACTGTATGAGAAACGTAAAGAGTTACATATCTCAATTTCTAATACATTAACCTATTGCAGTAGGTATATTATGTAGGAACAGAGTTGTGTAATAAATCAATGGTGCCGATTCCCTTGTTCACAATCTAAACTAAATTTAAGTTCAGAGCATCTTTTTCTTTCTATTTCATTAAGAAAAGGACAGAAGATACATTTTTGTTTAGTCCTGTCAAATTAATCAGCGCCTGTCACTACTCCATACAAGTTTAGACGTGATTAAAAACTTAACTACTAAAATTACGTCAGTTTACGCCAAGTGCTGATTAATTTGATAGGACTAAGCTAAAATTACCGGCCGCGACTTACGAATTGTAGGTCGTAGGTTCGAACCCAGGCAGGCGCTTTACTTTGTGTAAATTATTTCATCACCACTGCTCTCAAAACGGTGAAGGAAAACATCGTGAGGAAACCGGCATGTCCAAGAACCGAAAATTCGTAGACATGTGACATCTACCAACCCGCACTGGGCCCGCGTGGTGGATTACGGCCCACTCCCTCTCACAGAGAGGAGGCCTGTGTCCCAGCAGTGGGAACATTTATAGGCTGATGATGATGATGATGAAGCTAAAATTTATCTTCTGTCCTTTTCTTAATGAAATAGAAGGAAAAAGATGTACTGAACTTAATTTTAGTTTAGTTTGTGAAGAAGGGAATTGGCACCAATATCAGGAATATTATGAGCAGCAGTGAAATTCTGAAGTTAGTTACTGATTGGAACGATGGTACACAAATAGTAACTACGAATAATTAAAAAAATAAATATTTTAAATACTTCTGTCAATGAAATAGAAGTAAATCTAATTGAGATATTTCTTTACATTAAATCTGCCTAGCCTTTTCCCAAATATGTTGGGGTCGGCTTTTAGTCTAACCGGATATAGCTGAATATCAGTATTTTACATGGAGCGACTGCCTATCTGACCTCCACAACCCAGTAGCTGATGGGTAATACGATACCCCTTGGTAAGACTGGAAGTCAGACTTTCGGGCGTCTGACGACTCATAACTCAAAGATTCACGAATGACAGCCGGGATCAACAGCTTAACGTGCTTTCCGAAGCACGGAGGAGTCTCGGTATGTAAAGATGGTCACGCATCCACGGAACAACCCCGACAAGCGTAGCATAACCTGTTGGATTGATCCGTGCGGCTGTTACTACTTAGCCACAAGCTCCTCCTGAGATATTTTTTTTACTTTAAATGGTTTACATATAAACGTTGCTTAAAGTTAAGAGACATTCAAGCGTCAATAATTAAATTTAATAATATACCCATAAATTAGAGGTAAATAGATAAAAATTTCAAAACTGTTACTAGACGCTTCAGGCAAGAAAGTTGTGCATAAAAAAATCACACAGATCATAGTGCTAAAGAACTTTGAACTATTTTTAGTCAAAATAGTTGAAAATAGTTCGTTGTGTTTACTCTAAATACTGACTAGCTACAAGATAGATAAAAACATATGTGTATTATTTATAACCAGGTAGTCTGATTGATTCTATTTGGGAATGGATCGTGAACTCAACTTTCTTGCCAGTAGGCGAACTATGACAACGCCAGCGGGTTTATATATAAATAAACTTATTCGTGGTTGCAACACTGCGGCACAGTAATAGGTATACAGGGTTATTGGTTTTAAGCCGGCAATCCATTAAGGGGTGTAGGAGAAGTCATTCGAAACCAAATTACCCCTTATGACCCCTGACCCAAATAAAAATATAAAATCGCTGTCCACGGCGAATAAAACCGTAATCGTAAAAACTAAATTTTACAGGAAAAATTAAAAACTGTTTTTTATTTATTTTTTTAACTAATTATACAGAGCGGAATTGTTCAAATACCAAAAGAAAAGTATTTTTTTACATTAATTGCAATAAATCAGAAATAACCGTAGGAAATTAATGAAAAAAAATTACAGAGTGTAATAGGACTTCTAAATATTGAATATGCAATAAAGTTAAAACTATCGTAATTACCATTTTATTCGCCGGAGACAGCGAAATGTCAAATGACTCGAAATTGTTGACATTTACATGGAAGTCAAAAGGGGTCATTTGGTTGTAAATGACCCACCTTACATCCCCTTAATGGATTGCCGATATATAACCAATAACCCTGTGTATGGTTTCAGCGTAACTAACTTGTATTTACAATCTTCTTATCATTGAAACAAGGTTCTATTTGCGTTTGTAGTGTGTATATCACAGTAAGCCTCTGTTATTTAAAATTGTTTAGTTAGGTTTTGAAAGGTTTGCGTTGACGGAAAACCAATTCCATACATATCCAAAAGACGATTTGACTTTGATGGAACATCTTATTGTTACCATCGCGGATAGAACCTGGGTGAGGTTAGCACAGGAACGTGGGGATTGGCACTAGAAAAGGTAGGCTTCTCTTTCCTCCTCAACAGTGGATGAAGTCGGGCTGTGAATGAAGATAATTGTAGTTCCAAGTCTTACTTGCACGTGTAGCATGACAACCATAGAAACGGGTTTTTCACGGGTGGGTTTCGTCGACGGAAGAACAGACAAAATGACAGATTGTGATTCTTTGTCTATTCTTCCGTCGACAAAACCCGTTTCTATTGTGGAGCTAAGCGTAAAGATGATATACTTTTTTAACTTCTATGCAAGAATAGAATATAATGTTGCACTTAAACTTGTAGACGCTTTTTCAATTCTAAAATAAAATATATGATATTGTGTGTAAATTATCTCTACAACTATGGTTGATTGGATTGTAATTTGTATTACATTATTTCAATATTTAAATCGATGGTTTAGGATGAAATTGATTTTGAAGTTTGCCAAATTATTAGGAATACTTTTTCTCACCAGTCTTGCCAAGGGTTATCGTATTACCCACTAAGTGGGTTGTGTAAAATACTGGTATTCAGCTGCATGCGGTTAGATCGGAACCAATATAGTTGGGAAAAGGCTAGGCAATTGGTGGTGACTTACTTTGTGTCTGAATCTGAATGAACATACAGGTGAATATTCACTATGTTCGTATACCAACTGTGCTCATGCGAGGAGCATGCAGTTTTTGCTCGAAAATAGTGGATACACAGCTTAGTGTCAGTCATAATTTGTTGTTTCCGTAAACAAAGACAGATTTAGTTATTAGAAGCCTTTAGTGACAAGACTACTTTTTCCGCATCCCCAATTTTGTTATCATAATAAGCAAATTCGCGGGCAACTAGCCCCAAAATAATAGCATAACACAAGTCTGATTAATTACTCAACATGCACCGTCAATTTTAAGGTTAATAAACAAAATACGATCGTCCGGTTCCTCTCACAATTTTTTTCGTACATTGTTATGTTAAAAAATTGCCGTCGATCTGTGTCAAGTTCGTGTTCATTAATTTCTTATTATATTACGGCTGGTACATACCTACGGGTTCCTGTTTTTTGCAACGACCCGTAGAATTTACGAGCCGTATCTTTCGTTGGATCTTGAGCGTATTCTGTTCTTACTCAATTAATTCCGACGATATGAATTATTTATAACGGCTAATTTACTCAATTGTTGTGGTAAGTTATGTTCATTATGTAGCTTATTGTGAAAGATGCTTCGTATACTGTAAACAATTAAAATATTTGCTCTTTCAGTGACTGCTACGTTGGTCTAGTGGTCGCAAGCGCTACTGCTGACAATGAGGTCCTGGGTTCGATTGCCAGGTCTGGCAAAGTGATATCGGATTTTTCCAATTAGAATTTTTCAGTACTAGCCCGGAGTCCGGATTTGTGCCCGGTTGATGGCAATAGGATCGCCCGCTATTACATGGGACTTAAAAATAAATGTGGGTGTACCTACTATGGGTACACCTTTACCTAGCCCTTCGGGAAAATAAGGCGTGATGTTATGTAATATCTTTTAGTCTAGGTAGGCAGCACTTTAAGCCAATTTCAATAACTAGTCAAATCAAGTTCAGTATTCATAGCTCCCAAATATTTTAGCTGCATCAATTTGACGTCTATAGGAAAATGTACAAAATAGTTTCCCAAATACCAAAATGTAGTTATTGTCACCATTCTAATTCGTAACACTTAGGGCTAATTTCATCAATGAAACTAAACGCGATCAGCACATTGACCACGTTTAAGGACTGTCAGTGTCATTTTGACAGCTCTTGAACGCGGTTTAGATGTGCTGATCGAGTTCAGTTTCATTCGTGAAATTCGCATTTAATTGTGAGATTTCCTTGTCATTATTAACCTGGAATCAATAACTAAACATCGTCTACTATCGAAGAACAAAATAGATAGTATCGTCCGAAGTTACGCACCTTTTTAAATCTGTACCACATACAGACTTTGTTCGGAACCCGAACTAAGAATGAATGCCAACACGATTTGACAGTTGCCCCTAATCCCGATGTGCTTTTGCCAGTCCGATTTTTTTTTTATGTGTTACATGTTTTGACGGGTCAATTACTTTCGGACGGGCCCGAATTTTCGTTGACCAACCCCCCAGATCTTTATGATAGAAGAATGCAAGTAAAGCTGTGGACAGCAGCTTGTAACTAAATATAATTTAATTCGGGCTTGTAGTGTACCTAATATTGTTAGTATTATATTGTTGGAGCGATTGACCGACCGACTGAACCCTGTTGCCAAGACATGTTTGTTTACTAAATGGGACACACATTTTGGCATGTATTATGAATTTATGATCTAAATACAAGCTGGGAAAAATTTAAGTATTAAGTTTAGTTCTGAGAAAAAAGCGTAATTATTATTATGGTTCGAACCCAAGGCACTCACCTTTAACTATTCGGATTCATATTCGTATTGTATAATTATCACTTGAAAAACGGTGAAGGAAAACATTGTAAGGAAAGCGGCATGCCTGAGAGATATTTCTCGACGGCATGTGAAGCCAAGTCAGGGGACCATCGACGGCATAAAAACTCTGACACCAGGTTAGTCAAACCAAACGAAAAAGAATAGTAGAGTGTTATACGACGGTCTAAAATAAGCCATTGTAACGAGGTAGTTTTACTCCCGAGTTTTAGCGATGGGAGTAAATAGAAACCGAGTTATAATGGATTTTAGCGCCATGTGTTACACTCTACGTTTCACTACGATTGCGAGAAAATAAAATAATCCAATACAATATTAAATAGTTTATTGAAATGTACAATTTGTACAATTCTGGATATTTAACGAGATATTTTTTTTCAGCAACTTAATATCAGTCCTCTGCGAAGATGTTCTCACTAGATGATGACATTTTCACTGTTGTAAATTATATAACGGTCACCAATTCAATTCGTAATTAGAGAAAAATTCCAAAGATTTCGCGCCAATGCCTTTTTATTTCTTCTGTAGCCGCAACGCAATGCACGCATTCTACCGAAGAGATAGCCGCATTAAGTTCCATTTTCAAAAATAAAATGTTCTTCTTTTTTTTGTGAACCAGTAATAAGTCGAGTCCATAATCATGATTATTCTACATAAGAATAAAGACTTTTTCACTCCTCTTGCTCAAAAAGGCCGTCATTGTAGAGTACCAGAGTGGGGAAAAAATAGCATTTCATGCTCTAAGGGAAAAGTATTTTTTTTTAAATTTTTGTCTGTTCCAACGAGCCTTGAAAAACTAAAAAGAAACGAAAAGTAGAGTGTGTTTTATACGAGGGGTTAAAATAACCCATTCTATCGCGGTAGTTTTACTCCCGAGCGAAGAAATAGAAACCGAGTTATAATGGGTTTTAGCGCCGTGTGTTACACTCTACTTTTTACTACGATTGCGAGAAAATAAAATAATCCAATACAATGTTAAATAGTTTATTTTATTTTTAAAAATATACAATTTATTCAATCTGAATTTTATGGAAACTTTTATCTCGATATGCGGTAGTAAAAAGCTAGTTTTACATAAAAATAAAGACTTTTTCGTTTTTGTAGGCTCGTTGGTTACAGATAAAAATTACTTTTTCTCCTAGAGCAAGATATGCTATTTTTCCCCGCTCTGGTACGCTACAATGACGGACTTTTTGAGCAAGAATAGTGAAAAATCCTTTTTATTATTCCATTTTAAAAGATTTATTTGATAATTTTCAAAATACTTCTGTGCATTAGTATTGCCTGTATTTTCATTTACCGTCGTATTGTTGTCTACAGTTTGTACAAAGTCACCCACATTTTGTCAGTTATAGCTACATAATCAGCCTATAATGTTCCCACTGTTGGGACACAAACCTCCTCTCTGTGAGAGGGAGTGGGCCGTAATCCACCACATTTTTCTCGGACATTCCGTTTTCGTCACGATGTTTTCCTTCACTATTTTGAGAGCAGTGGTGATGAAATATTTTACACAAAGTAAAGCGCCTGTCAGGGTTCGAACCTATGACAACTCGTAAGTCGCGGCCGTTACTACTGGGCCTCCACTGGTCTGCCACAATTATAGTTTACATCCCTTGTAATAGGGGGCGAGTTTATTGCTATCACAAATTCAAACTCCGAGCTTCTAACAAATGAGCAATTGAACAATTGAGAATTATCTAACAGAAAAGCCAAATATCTAACTCCAATAAACTTTGAACATAGATCTGTTGTGTTAATTTAAACACTCCCCCAATAAACAAGCTAAGCCTATCTAGTAGAAAACGATCCGTTTGATTGGAAAACAAAACACGCGCGTAATTCTTCAATTGCACCTGCAGGGAAAGTCTCACTTTATACCTCGCGTCATCCAAGCCTTTGATGTATTGCCGCTGGACTAAGTAATTACTGCACGATCACTTAATACATTCTCAGAACACAGTATTGCGAACATTTAGTATATGAATTCAACTCTTCACCTAGTAGATCATGGTCAGAGCCGTTCTTATTTCCTCGTATCAGACTAATTCAAGTGTGAGTATTTATAAAGTGCACATATCGAAGTAATCTATGCTTAATTTCATCGACGGTTCTTTTTTTTTTAATGGTACGTCACTACGGTACGTGTTATTGAGAAATTTTACGATTATTGTAAAAAAAAAACAGGTTTTGCTTAAAAAAACATGTTTATTTTCAATTGAGGGTAGTTTTTTTTCCACAATTTTATGAGAACGCCTAATTACTTCCAATCATTATGGAGTTTTTTTCATCGCGATAGATTATTTAGTTTAAAAGTTACACCGTTTTGTTTAAAAATTCCATAAAAAAATATTTGAAAAAGAAAGATTTTTTTAATATATTTTTTCCGTCTATAAAATTAAGCATAGATTATCATTTCGATATCACTACATAGTATAAAACAAAGTCGCTTTCTCTGTCCCTATATCCCTATGTATGCTTAAATCTTTAAAATTACGCAACGGATTTTGATGCGGTTTTTTTTAATAGATAGAGTGATTGAAGAGGAAGGTTTATATGTATAATAACCCGGTTTATACCCGTGCGAAGCCGTGGCGGGTCGCTAGTATGCATAATATAAAGACTCACTGTATATAGGTCATGCCTGATGCACTGGTACAAATATTAGACGGCAGTCAGGTAGTAACAGGGCTAAATGCCCAGGCTAACTTAAAAATGAAAGCATATCTTAGAACCAGAGAAAAGAAAACAATATAATGAATGTATGAACGGCTAACAAACAAAATCATCATCACCTGCCTAGTCTTTTAGCAACTATATTGGGGTCAGCTTCCAGTCTAATCGGATGCAGCTGTAAGCTGAACACAAGTATTTTACATGGAAAGACTGCCTATCTGCTTCATAACCCAGTTACTGGGTAATGCGATACCCCTTGGTGAGACTAAGTGTCAGATTAGATTAGATAACGACTGTCAAAGACCCACGAATGACAACTGGGACCTACGGCTTAACATGCTTTCCGAGGCACGGAGGTGTCTGGTATGTAAAGATACAAACAAACAAAATTGAATACCTATTTTTGAACAAACACCTCTCTAATAAAAACATTAAAATGGAAAGTGCTACCAATAAGTATCTTTCAGACATTGAATAGGTACAAGATGAGACCCACGAGTATTTTTCCACATTCTGTCAAAAACATCTCCAGTCTTACATTCATTAGTTGTCTTCTTCCTCGTCGTGTCGATGGCACGACAGTGTATTAAAAGAGATGGAAACGATTACATACAACCTTGGGCCCGAATGTAATCAGATGAAAATGAATTAATAGATTCAAACTTATCAGTCCCGCACTGAAAATCCTGTAAGCTTTGACAATCTGAGAGCTGAGATAGTAGAGGTTTAGTAAAAGTAAGATTATGTTACAATCTTTAACTAACAACTGATTCCTGAAGTGTAAAAGATGTTCTTCAAATAAAACTTTTGGCCCAAAACTTCGTCACTTCCACGGCATCGTCGGTGGAGGTGGGCTACGCTGCATTTTTTAGGGCTCAGTGGACAAGCCAACGGGTGAGGCATCGTCCGCAGCGTGACTCCACCAGCCGCAGCCCGTGCAGTTCGCCTGCTTTCAACCTAATCAACTCTGATTCTCTGATGAGCCACGGGAACAATAAACACTGCTTTATAGCTTCCGATCACTGTATTCCGACAACTACCCGGACGGGATCAGCTTGTCTCGAAATTGCAGACCAATAACAATTTTGAACCCTATCACAGCTATACAAGATCGAGAATTACAAAATGGGGCAAGCAAAATAGTTCTCGTTGACAGTGTTTTATTACAGAAATCTTTGCTTTTAATTACGTCGAGTAAAGCCGCTAATAACAGGAATAGTTTTAGCTGAGTCTAGTAAACGAAAGTACGCAATATATTTAGCATTATTTGTATGCGTAAGAGCATATAACTTATCTACGTGTGAAGACTGAATGACTTATAATGTTTACATTTTGAAATGTAAAATATGCATACGGTGCATTCTTTGGTAGTTGTAAACTTGTTTTCGTTGATCAATTATTGCGTTTACATTTTTTTTTGTTTCTCCTGCTGCGTTTTTCATTATTACGTTTACTGAATGAAAAACAAATTCTACACTTTTTGTATCACATCTCGAAAACGCGCGTCCTTGCATTGTGTTCTGCGTTAACATATTATTGTGATTAGAAACCTGTAGTATGAGTGCAGTAGGTACCTAAAATTAGTAGTAGCGTAGGCTATTTTGTTTATAATTATGGGGATTAAATACTAAGTATTATTATATGTATTTACAAGGCTGATGTAAAGGGAAAGGCCGGGCGGGGACGCCCTAGGAGGACATATACTTTTTTTTTTTTTTTAAACTTTGCCCCACACTAGGAATTTCTCCTGTATTGTGGGTGCGTTTACAAACATTTAAAACTCACATACACAAACAGCCAGACCCGGAGACCTGTAGTTCATACAAATATTTGTTCCGTGCGGGAATCGAACCCGCGACACGCAGCGCAGCACTCAATCGCTGAACCACTGCGCCAACCGTGCCGTCAAATATTATACTGACCTTATTGATGACGGTCTTCAGAAAGGCCAGGTGCGTAGTACTCGCAACCGGCGTGCGTGTATGACCATATGTATGAACGTAAACGAGGCAAAAGGACTATGTAAGGATCGTAGCAGGTGGCGTTCTGTAGTTTCTGCCTACCCCCATGGGAAGAAGGCGTGAGTTTATGTATGTATGTATTATTATTGGGTATCTAGGACTAAGTATTTGTATTTATTTTATTTTGGATTTCTTATTTTGTTATTTCACTAAATGCTGCACCGGTTGATATTATTACGTCAACGTCGGCTGTCGCTAAAAACCAACGCTGGAGCTCTGTCTCGCATGGGGTCACAACATTATGCTGAGTGATGGCCGTTTTTCGTGGATGTGACTCATATTTTCCCCCAATTTGTTATTTACGTGTTTTTTTATCTTTCTTTGCGTCATGTTTACTGCAAACAAACGTATTTTCTTTCTTTTATTTCTAAATTGTGAAACTAAGAATTGTTCCTAAATACATTAATTTTAACCAGAATTGTGATTATTAGAGCTTTTCATTTACAATCGTAAGGTCATGTTGAGAAAACGTTGCTTCTTTTACGGTTGTTTTCGGGGATATAGACACGGAATATTTTGCGAATGTCCGCGTAAAACTAAATGAACAACAGAAGCATCGCTACCAAAATACTCGGTCAAGGTGAAGCCCGATTACCTACCGTACGACTTTTTTATAGATTTAGGAATCATATACAAACTCCTTTTGTTCAAGATAGTTAATTAATTCAGGCGTGACCTTGCGGAAATCCATTATAATATACAATTGAAGTGGATATATTTAGTAAGCTGTTCCGCTTAGCTATTTCTAAAGAGTCATGAAAACCCTGAAAGAAATCGACACGTGTTTCACCTCTCAACGAGGCATCCTCAGGATGACGATTGACTTGTCGCGAAATCGAACACGGCATGTTGCCACACCGAGCGCTGAACGCAGACAGCGCGTCTGCGTTCAGCACTTGATGTGGCAACACATGCCTCTTTAGAAATAGCTAAGCGGAACAGGTTACTAAATATATCCACTTCTATTGTATTTTTCTTTTGTTCAGTTTTGATCAACCTTTTTGGAAGAAAAAAGTTCGTTGATCATTGATCAACCTACCTAGCCTTTTCCGTAAGTTGGAGTCGGCTTCCAGTCTACCCTGATGCAGCTGAATTCCAGTAAAAATTCAAAATTCCATGGAGCGGAAAAACTAAAATGACTAATATTTCCAACTATAAAAAAATGGGGGTTTATAAATTTGAACTCAGGAAAGAAGCTTAAGATACAACAAATGCACTATATTGTAACAAGTTTTGTTGCAAGCGGGGGTGTCTTGTCTTTAATTTAGTTGATTGAAAGTCTAGTTGGCAATGTTAGACGTCGGCGTCGTTCAGAAAATAAATAAAAATTACATCATTTTGGTGAACATAAATACAATTTTGTAATGTTGCTGTCACAACAGACAGAGTGTGCGTGTGAATCATAATATTCAAATTTTTTTGGCTCCAGCAGCGGCTCCAACCTACACCCACCTGCAATCCGAGCAAATATTTTGTCCACATGCATGCTGCACACTTGCACACATATAAACACTACATTCTCTTTGAATTATGTTAACATACAAATTTAAATACACTTGAAATATCTGTTTCGGGCAAACTTTTTTTCCTGGAAAATAAAATGAATTATCCGATATTTTGCACTTTCTGGAAACTGCATAACACCGTTCATTTATTATTCATATATTCAGTAGACAAAGAACTTCAGTATTCATATACGTATGACTTAATTAAAAAAAACGGTTCAGATATTCGTGAAGTTTCATAAAAAAAAGAAAAATTCTTCGATTTCCGTGAGTACTAAAATCAACAATTCAACAGGAAATTTGTTTTATATCCACATAATTAATTATTTTCATTTATGTACTACCTATGTAGTTGATGATCTTACACGATACACATATCATGTTGTTTTTTAAAGTAGGTACTTACATTATGTTATCTAGAAAATAAAACTTCACAAACATCACTAAAATATCACACAAAATATTAGCCCCATTCATCACGTCGCAGTGTCTTAGCATCTCAGGCGATTATCACACTGTACCGCGCTCCGTCGCGTAGAGCGGCGCGTGTATAGAAAACAATCTGCGCGCGGGACGCGCTGCCGCGCCATGATTGTTTGTTATGGGTGTCCCGCGCTACGCGACGGAGCGCGGTGCAGTGATGACAATCGCTAATGATAAGAACAACACATTAATTTGGTAAAGGGATTTATGTCTTAGGGACCCTCACAAATCTGAAAGTTTGAAAACAAACCTAATTTTGAGGTCTCAAACGGTCATTGCTTAATAACTGAACTCTGAATTTTACTGAATTATTTCTTCAGCAATAAAATATACTTCATTTTACTGTAAAAATGTTTTCCATCTTGAGGTTCCGGCAGACAGGCGTGACGCGACTCCGGTAGAACAGTTCCAATTAAGTTTTCTTAGAAATTGTTCTATCAGAATTTTATTGCGTCGCACCGTCGCATTGCGCCTGTCTGCGAAAGCTTTTTCGCCACGTCAACGACCTAGGCATGTTTCGTTTCTAACACTTCCTAATTGTGGATATTGACTTCCATACATATCCTCTTTTCTCAGTATTCAGTCTGTTTTTCTCACTTTGAACATCTAGAAAATCATAAGTGCCAGTTACATTTGTGCCTCAAGTTCCAATCGAGACACGTACCATCGTGGGCGGGTATCATAGTAATCAGTCGGTTATCTGTGTGTGACCCGGCTACCGTTGTGAAAAGGCACATTTTTGAACGTACTTAATATTTCGTTTCTTTTATAGCCTTCCTTCTTTTGAAAATGCCGCTTTTTGTACCAAAAGTGAATTTAAAAATGTTTAGATTGCTTTAAACACTATGTTGAGTCAAAACTTTGTAAGCACGATGAGACAACTGTCACATTCATTTGACACAGAACCCAAAATTCACCGAAATTTTCTCTGGGATGTCTCTGCTGCTTTTGGGGACCTGCAAGGCCCTAAACCTCTTCCCTAACAGGAACGCGAACCATCTCAGGATCCTAGGATCCTGAAATGTTCGCTAAAAACTTGTGCAGTATTTGTACCACAACTTCCTCCACTTTTAGAACCACCTCGATCATTGAATATTTAATCACTAAAATCTTCATTCTCAGGCCCTGCAGATTCTTCATCTAGCTATATTATGTCATCAGTGTCCTCAGATTAATATCACACCCATCAAATTCCATAACATGCGTTTCTAATAAGTAAATCACCATAACATCTATTCCAAATCCTTTATCACCTATACTTTCATACCAATCCATAGAACTCAAACAATTCACACCACTTTAATACATAAATACCACATTGAACCAAAAATACTCCCCTACAACGAACAATTAGAAATAGGGACCTTCCCTAACGGATATAGAGACAAACTGGGATATATAAAAATAATTTGTCAGGATATCCCATCGCATCAAAATGTTAGCTGTGGGTTATTTTGGGCTGCAGTCAAGAACTGTACCCTCGCGACGGTCGTACGTAGTGATAAAATTATGTTGACATGCTCTGCCTGTGTATGTCTTTAAAATGTGTGTGTGCGTTGCGATCTGTTCTATAGTGTGCGTGATTTTTATAGGTTTTCAAGCTTTATTGAAATAATGCCCGTTTTCACCTTCACTAAGTGACACTTAAATGAATCCCTAAATAAAAGTGCACTGTTGGATTTTCAACGCTAGGGTCAGCGCTGAGAGTTGAAATCTAATAATGCACTTGTATTTAGGGATTTATTGAAGTGTCTCTTAGTTGTCGGTGAAAACGGGCATTAGAATGATAGAAAATATTGATTGTGTTTTGTTTGAATGTTTGTCTAGGAAATCGTAGCTACCGTTTACAAGTTCCTTCAAGATACTTTTGGTGGTTTTATTTGTATAGTATTAGCATTCTGGTTAATTTTTTTTTATGTTTTTTGACATAATTGCCACTTCCAAATGTGTTTTCCTTTTTTTTTTCAATAATATCACTAGCGCGGTTATTTCTTTTAAAGTTATTAATATTTTCGTCAACAAATAATTTTCACTTTTAATATTTCCATCTTAGTTACAGCTACTTCTGAATGATCAATATTTTTCTACCGCCCCTTGTTTATTAGTTTATTACAGTACAAAATATTAAAACTAAAAAATAAATACCTGTTTATATACAACAAACTATTTATACTATAAATAAAAAAGAATACTAAAAAAACAAGGGCACTGGTTATATTTACTATTTATTGTACGTATTAAACATTCCTATAAAAAATATGAGTAGTTAAAGGATTTATGAAGAAACAAACAGAAAGAAAAGCAACATTTAAAATGTGTGTGTGATGGGTCTTAATTTTCTACAACAGATTACTGAGACTCATTAATCTATCAATAAAAAGAGAGAGCAAAATGTATACAGCGTGTATCAGAAATGTGTAGTCATATTTAAGGATGTCGTACAGACCAGTACCCTAATTGCGTTTACACGATCAATCACAATTTAGTTCAATAAGAAACATATTGCTAATCTATTGCTTCGTAGGTTGGAAAAAAAAATTGTTCAACATCGTAAATAGCGCAATGAATGTTGTTGAAGGAAGTTGCAGATGTAGATTTTTTAAAATCTGATTCGGATGCGGATGCGGATTTTTGGTGGCTCACATCCGCGGATGCGAATGCGGATCTCAAGTTTTTTTTAACGGGATCCGTCAACGCGGCAAGGCTAAATTCAGAATTTCTTACGTTTATTACAAATTCCTTCTGCGAAGCAGTAATGCTTGCGAAAGAGGAGGCGGAACGCGTGAGGGAGAGGCAAATTTCGCGCACTCGCGCCCCTAACCGCCGCAGGGGGAGACGCCCTGGGCGTCGGGAATCGCAGGCAGATTTCCGGCCACCGTAGGCGCGGGCTTGCGGACGGTGAGCAATGGGTAGCTCGCCGTCCGATAAGGACCAAGGCCGGGTCAACGGCGCGTTGTGTTCCACGTGCGCCTCAAAGAAATGGGGCTGCGAAGAAGTCCGAAAGGGAGATCGTGGCCCCCCGGTAACATGGCAACCAAAGGAACACGGGTGTGTTTCACGCCCTCCCGCTCCACCCAGAGCGGGAGAAGTTATTTGATAATTTCCAAACCAAAAAAGTTAAAAAAGTGTTATTTCGCTGTATGAAATCTGCATCCGCAACATCCCTAGTCTGTACTACTTCCTTAAATATGACCACACGGTCCTGATACACGCTGTGTAGACTGTTATCGTAGCCTGTCTTAAAACCGATACCACAAGAGGTGTTGTCTTGATACCAGAGTCGTGGCAGTAGACCAGCACTACTAATTACTTTATATCAAATCTTAGCACACCGTATCTAACCAAAACGTGTTTCCAATTAGTGCTTTGGCTTTCGTACTAATTGTAGCAGCGGTTATCTTGTTTCTGTATCTGTTTAAGCGTGATCTTATGTAGGGTCTTAAGAAGTGGGAACATAGCTTTTTACGCTTGAAAGCGATTAAAGCGAATTCACGATACTAGTTTATATCTTTTTTTACACAGAATTGATTCGCTACTGATCACTATTTCACCTGATGAGATTTTTACTGAATAGACCGGGTATATAAAAAATCTCATATTGAAAATCTTAGATGAAGTGAGCTGTCATTTCGCCAGATGCTAGGGATTGACACTATTGACAGCTCACTTCACCTTAAAAAATAATGAAAGAAAGAAAAACATTTATTTGGACACAGTACACAGTTCACAGTGCGTTTTTAGGGTTCCGTAGTAAACAAGGAACCTTTATAGTTTCGTCATGTCCGTCTGTCTGTCTGTCTGTCTGTCTGTCTGTCCGCGGTCTAGGTCCGAGATCCTTAGTACTAGAAAGCTTTAATTTGGCATAGGTATACATTTTAATTACGCCGACAAAGTGGTAAAACAAAATAATGAAAAAAAAATTTTTAGGGTACCTCTCATACACGTAAAGTGGTGATGTTTTTTTATATCCATGATGAGGGGTATCATTGGAAAGGTCCTTCAAAAACATTGAGAGTTTGTGAAAACCATTTTTGGATTCAGGAATCCGTTTGCGAAATATTAAGCTTTAAAGTGATAATTTTTGTTAGAGTCAAGTGTCCCCCCCCCTGCCGGCTAAATGGTTGGTATTGGGTGTGTGAAAAAAATCACAACAGTATTTTATGTAACGAAATTAAAAGGAAAACTATCACAGCTAAGTAGGCTCTACAAGTTAACGAGTAATAATCGACCAACTCAAGTTTGTTTTTGGGATAAATTCATCCCAACTACGGAACCCTTCGTTGTGCGTGGTCCGACACGCACTTGGGCGGTTTTTGACAGAATAGATCGGCTGATACCTTTGTCATGTTAACGAGTACGACGATTATAATTTTTGTTTATTTGTCAATATTACTTATTCCTTCATACAACGCCAAAAACGAAAGTCAGAATAGTCAAAGTCAAAAGTTTTGACTTTGACTTTGGCCACTCGCTCAGAGTAGAGTACAGAATGAGACTCGAGTCCAGTGTACTGTTTTTTTTATCACGCCCAAATCATTGGATTTGTTACGGTTATCATTTTAGCATGATCCGTGGCAACGTATTTATAGAACGTTTTCAAAGAATTGCCATAATTAAGGTTTTCCTGTCATTATTGTACGTCAGTGTTTATATAGGCCACTCGGGTATTAGGGCGTCTACTCGAAAACATATCACCTCTTACGATAATGTCCACTATCTTTAGAACAATATATTTTTGGAATAATTTACTGGCTTTCATCCACACTACAATTTAATACGTATTTTACGGAAAAGTTAAAACTATTATTATGACCGGCCAACAAATTATGTGACTCAGTGACATTTAGCGATAAAATTTTAGTTGTAGTCTATGTTTACTATATTTTATAGTTTAGGGCTTAAACTTATTTATTTGTCTTTACATCACCAATTTATGAGACTGTTGTAATGGATTTGCAAAATGAAACACATTAATATTGTGTAAGAAAAACACCGCAAAATGAAAAAAAAAATTGCATGACATCAAAACCAAAGAAATTGGAAGTTTTGAAAATCCCCTTAATTTTCCCCCTTTTTTAGACTGAATGAATTGAAATATTTACGAAGGGCTTGTGGCTAAGTAATAACAGCTGCACGGGTCGATCGATCAGGTTAAGCTACGCTTGCCGGGGTTCGTCCGTGGATGGGTGACTATCTTTACTACCAAGTCCCCTCCGTGCCCCGGAAAGCACGTTAAGCCGTTGGTCCCGGCTGTCATTTGTAGATCTTTGACAGTCGTTACGGGTAGTTAGAAGCCCAAAAAGTCTGACAACCAGTCTTACCAAGGGGTATCGTGTTACCTATTCACTAGGTTGTGGAGGTCAGATAGGCAGTCGCTCCATATAAAATACTGGTATTCAGTTGCATCCGGTTAGACTGGAAGCCGACCCCAACATAGTTGGGAAAAGGCTAGGCAGATGATGATGAATTGAAATATTTACTCAAAGTAACAAATCTAACAACGAGGACAGACAAAACTGAAGACATATTCAGTTAAATTCGAAGTTAGAACAAAAACCTACCAAAGCTAAATGACTCAACAGTCAGTGGTCACCTTGTCGACATACCGCCACGTGGCTTGATTCCAAAGTGTGACTGTGCACCGTTTCATCACTTCAAATCATCGTCCATTTTTTACGTACCGACTCATTTTTCTCTGCCATTCATTTATTTTAGTCTCTTGGGCTGGGTTGCATAGACTGTTTTAATTGTGCAAGCTGTATGCATAAAACTTAATCAGGTTATATTTAAGAGTCCCCAGGGCCCTAGACAAAGTGACCTTCTATCAGCGATAACGACGATTTAAAAAAATAAAAGAAAACCCTACTGCGTAAAAAGTAAACTTTAATAAAAAAAATATGGAAACAAGATGAGCTATTTCTGTCTCCAATCCCACTTAATCCTAAAAATAATTTCATATAGTCGGAGGTAAATTTGTCTTTATTGTTTTTAAAAAGATGCTTCCGACTGCAAGATATTGTTTTGATTTTTTGACGCCATTTTGATTTTTCATAATTTTAATTTACCCAGTTATACTCGCGCAATAAACACAAATCTAGTAACAGGGGAACATAGGGACGGACATACATACATACAGGTTCAACACATAACCCTCTTTTTCGGCTTCGCCGCAGTCGGGTAAAAATATATGAGGACTGACAATCTTGTTGAAAATCGTAGAAATACGAAATCCTTGGAAAGTGATTGCCACTTGTCTGGGCCCTCAGATCAATTTAGAAATTCTAATTATGGCTGCCTCAACTAAGCATGGTCTTATTTACTCTTCTTGGAATTAGTTAAATACCGTATCAATCTCATAATTCTTTAAGCTGAAAATAATTCTTCTATATCATCTTCACCAATGACGATTGTTATACACCGTGACATTTTAGTCGTCTTACAAAAGCAGCCCACTTCTTGTATCCAATGACTACTTAAAATTCATTAAAAATATACAGGGCGTCCCAAAATTATGGGACATGAAGGGAAAGTACCTTAAATATCGTTGATAGGGTATTTTGCTGAAAGAAGACTTTATGTTATTTTTAAAAGTTAGTAATTCTGCATTCAACGATTTTCAAAAAATTACTTGCCTCGTCTGGGAATCGAACCGACTTAAATGTAAAAAAAAAACACCCCTACTTTTATGATGCCAATCGAAAGAATGGCTAAAAAATAATAACTCTTCTTAAGTAACATAGTATTTTAAAAGAAAGGAACAGCGTGAAATTAATAATTTTAATCAAATTAAAAACATACATGAAACTGCCGTAGTCAATTAAATGGGTATTTTTTTGTAAATTAATTAATAAAATGCTCAAAATGTGATTCCTCTTGTCTTACGCAAATCGCCAATGTTTTAATGAGTCCGCTGCCTGTTGATTTTCTTATCATTTTATGGTGAATACTCGATATGATATGGCACAATTCTGTTTGTAACTCACCCACGTTCTCGTATTGCTTTTTGTATAGCATATCTTTCACGTATCCCCAAAAGAAGAAATCTAATGGTGTAAGGTCCGGGGATCTGGCCGGCCATCTAATCGGTCCATTTGTACCAATCCAAGTAGGAAAACATTCATTTAGAAAATCTGCTGCTCTCCGACTATTATGAGCCGGATCAATAATATTGCAATCAATAACTTTCTTGAAATTTGACTCAAACATTTTACGTTGTTCGTTTCTTTTAAAATACTATGTTACTTAAGAAGAGTTATTAGTTTTTGGTCATTCTTTCGATTGGCATCATAAAAGTAGGGGTGTTTTTTTACATTTAAGTCGGTTCGATTCCCAGACGAGGCAAGTAATTTTTTGAAAATCGTTGAATGCAGAATTACTAACTTTTAAAAATAACATAAAGTCTTCTTTCAGCAAAATACCCTATCTACGATATTTAAGGTACCTACTTTCCCTTCATGTCCCATAATTTTGGGACGCCCTGTATATATATATAAACACCGTGACATTTTTGTCGTCGACATAAAATACCTCTAGGAGCAATAAAAAAATTGTTACAATATATCATTTTTTTTTTTAATGAATGTTTAGTAGTCATTGGATACATGAAGTGGGCTGCTTTTGTACACGACTAAAATGTCACGGTGTATAAAGCCCATCTACTCTTTGCTGGTCATCATCATCCGCGTAGTCTTATCCCAAATATATCGCCAGTTGACACTCAAACTCAAGTTCCACATAATGCTGCAACGATCATAATCCACCACTCAATCAATCTGCCTAGCCTTTTCCCAACCAGAAATAGCTGAATACCAGTATTTTATAGAGCGACTGCTTATCTGACCTGCACCAGTAACATGATACCCCTTGGCAAGACTGGTTATCAGACTTTTCGGGCTTCTGCCTACCCGTAACGACTGTCACAGATTGCCGGCCGCCTGCTCACATGTATTTAACCATCACAGCATTTTCGATTAATCTCGAAAAAGGTTTGCAAAATAATGCTCGAATTTCCAAGCACGTTTGAGAAAAAGTACTACTCACTATCGTCCAAACCTGACGAAGTAGTTCATATAAGTTTCAACCTCTTTCGTGAAGGATCGCATATCCTGTGAGTTTACGCTTCGAAATTTATTGGTTTTATTTACTTCTGAGAATCTGTGTGTGGCTGTTTCACCGAGTTGAAAGGATAATACTTCATTTCAGCGTTAAATATGATTTTGAAGTGGACCGTGACTCTGTTGTTAATTTGTTTGTGGATGTCG
This sequence comes from Agrochola lychnidis, assembly GCA_963680765.1. NCBI lineage: Eukaryota > Metazoa > Arthropoda > Insecta > Lepidoptera > Noctuidae > Agrochola > Agrochola lychnidis. The sequence continues at coordinate 7,591,917 of OY796848.1, forward strand.
AATATTTTCATGATATATGAAGTAGGTCAGATCCGAGGAGTAAAACGTTTGTAAATGAAGAGCTCATGCCGTTAATAAAATATTACAAATATTAACAGCAAGGTGATTATGGTTTTACGTACAACATTTCCAATGTATCGACTCCCCTGGAGGGTATTTCTATGTCTTACTGTACCCCTCTTGTCTTTTACTTTGAATGCGGTGATTGTGATAAATGTCTAACCTTATCTACAATAGATGTAATTATGGGCAATTATTTAATTTTTAGTTAGTGTTGGCAACGGGTCGTGTGTCTGGTCTGACGCTGGTCTCTAGGTCAGAGGTACCTTCATGATCAGATAGCTGAAACATTGTGGCTTTTATACTTAAAAACGTTGCTTAAACTTAAGTGACGTTCAAACGACAAAAATATATCGATAAACTGTCGCTAATCATTACTTAAGTTTAAGCAACGTTTTTATAAATGTTTTTTTTTTAAACATACAGGGATTTATTTATATAAACCCCTGTATCTTTTTCCCCTAAAATGATAAAATAACGAATAAAATAACTTTCGCACTAGTTCTAGGTCACCATAAAAATAAACTAAAATGTATCATCAAACTTTACGAGATTAATAAAAATTCAGCAGAAACGTTACAAAAACATATATATTTACAAAGGAAGTCGGATCACATTCTAAAACAAGATCATTTTTTAAGAACTTGTATGCAAATCGTAAATCTAGGAGAAAATCTAATTAATCATTACCAGTTTTATTGGCAAGTTTCGGTTTATTTTCCGTCGATGGCCTGAAATTAGGTCATCGTGCATTTGAGTTATAATTTAGTAATTGACGTATTTTGGTACGTTAGTAATTTGGTAATCTAATAGGTACGTTTCTGTCTTGACAATCGATGTTTTGGAATTTAGCAAGATATTTTTTACAGATTTGTAATTTAGCAACACAATTACTTCACTGTCTTGGATATCCTTTGTCGTAAAGGAGACGACAGCGATTTTCCCACCCAATGCATCTTGTTTGTATATTAATTACTTAGCCTATCATTGCTGGACAAAAAATACCCTTCCAAATTGCGCCACACTACACCATATCGACGGTTGAAAGGCTAATTGATCTAAGCGACATTTTGTAAAACTTGCAGGAGGATGGATTGGTTGTTTTTTTTTTTATCATAATAAGATCTTATTATGATTGATTGATTTAAGTAAATAAAAGTCTATTAAATAGTTGTTTTTTATGAATTTGTTTTTGAAAAAAGGAACTATGATCCGTCCGGGAGGACGAATCATAAAATTGCAGGAGCAAGTTTTACAAAATGTCGCTTAGATCAATTAGCCTTTCAACCGTCGATATGAATGTCTTTGTTTGCTTCCTATTATTGTTTCCTGTAACACAGGTTTTTCCTAAATCTACATCAGGCACCAGCTCTCTCAATATGAATTTATATAGATCAAAACTGTTATTTATTTTAACTTCTCGCACACAATAAGGTACAAAGGCGGACTTAACGCCTTAGGCATTCTCTACCAGTCAACCAAGGGTGGAAAGTGCTGTAGCTCATCGTCCGATAAGGACCAAGCCCGGGTCGACGGCGCGTTGTGTTCCACGCGCGCCTCAAAGAGATGTCAGCAGAATTGACGGGGTCCGCTAGGGCCAATGCCTGCCGGGGGTTCGAAGAAAACCGATAGGGACAGCGTGGCCCCCGGCTACGGGGCCACCGAAGGAACACGGGTGGGTTTTAGTCAGTAAGAGTCTGACACGCCCTCCCGCTCCGCCCAGAGCGGGAGAAGTTATTTATTTGATAATTTCCCACCCAAAAAAAAAAGGGTGGAAAGTGCTCAGATTGAGAGGATTGATTATAATAAAAATAATTAAAAAGATAACAATGAATTATAAATAAAATAGATACACAAGTACATAAACTTATATATACGTACATATTTACTATAATATATACGTATATTATATATAAAATATTAGGATACAAATTCAAAGGAAAAGAGGTGATTGAGATGACTCTACGCTATTTGTTTTGAAAATAACTCTGCAATTTCCGCTTAAATGCTTACCGACTGGTGGACTGGTGGTGTTAAGAGGGTTTATCCTAAAAGTTGGCAACGTCGTAAATAGCTGTCAAATATTTACCTGTTTTGATTAATTTGGCAATATTACTGTATGGAATTAAGAAATGTGCCTAACTAGTGAACTAAAATATTGATTATGAAATGCAATAATTAATATCGTAACACCGTAGTTTTAGATGTAAAAAAAAAGTATTTGGAAACTTTCCAAATGCCTTTTTTACACTTAAAACGGTTACAATATCAAATTCAGTGTTATAATTGTAATTCGTTATTAATATTCTAGTTTCTTTATTTCCATACAGTAATATTGCCAAATTAATCAAAACAGCAAAATATCTGACATCTATTTACGATGTTGCCCACTTTCAGAATAAACGCTCTTAAGTGCTACAAAACCATTGTGAGAGAAAATAAATAAACATATTATAATGTAATGGCAACATTCAACTAAATTATTTCATCTTGAATGAAAAGTGCAGAAATAAAGATTACCTGTATCAGTGACAATTAATGAATATTTTCTTTTTACATTATTCTGTGTTGTTTCATCAAAATTGTCACGGCAAAAGTCATTCCCGCGTGGTATAGGCTGTCATAATGTCACAAACTTGGAGCCAATAACCACACCATAAAAAGGTGTCACGTAAAAACCTTATAATTACCAATCCAGTGTATCTAGCCCACTCAATGAAGCATAGCAAAGTGCCCAAAGTTTCGGGAAGCTCATGGAAGTAGAATGCAGAAACCGGGAAACGTTTCGTGGAACTGTGTCATTTACAAGGAATACACAACAGTCAGTTTCACAACAGAATCTGACTAAGATGTCTTATTCTTGGCACGTCTAAATCCCACAGGCTTGGGTACCAGGCACCAGCTTGCACCTGTAAAAACCGATCTTAGAAAGTTGGTTGGCAGCAAGGTGTTGGCGGATAGCTACGGGAAGCTGATACGACCCCATTTCGACCGAGGCAACAACCCGCACCGAACCCAAGTCTTTGACACTTCTACTGAGAGTAGGCCATTTATTTTCGTAATGTACTTTCGACAGAAATAAATCTAACAGTTCCTATAACGATTGTTTGGTTCGAGCTCCCGTTTGGTGTTCTGTAAACCGAATTTAAATAGACGATACGTATATGTACGTAGGTTTGCGTCAGTAAATAGCGCGACGTTACATAGTTAGAATAAGTACTAGGAAAACAAAACTGTTTCTACTATCTAGTCTTATTTTCCATTGGATGGGACATTTAAACTGTTCACTTTGTGTAAAGTTACTCGGTTTGTTAGCCACCATTATTAAATAAATTACGCCGTTTACATTCAATTTATTGTGTAAATATTCCATTTTGTACAACAAAGTGTTTTTTGCCTCGGGTGACGTAAAGAATGTAAGCGATGCATGAGTTCAATGATTTTATTTTCACTACACATCTGTTCAACGAAAGTTAAGCTTTTAATTAATCTATAAAAAAGGCGAATAGTAATTTAGTTTTATTTTCGATTTGACGAATCGATTGATGCCACAAAAAATTAAGGCATCATAAAAGTGTCAAATTTTGCGAAGAAGTCCGACCATAAATTAATAAATATATTATTTTTTTAAAGGAGAAGCCTCCATTGAAAAATGAGACGTTATTCGATATAATCATATAAGCGATATATTTTCCCATGATGTTTCTTTATTTCTCTTTTATAAGACAAGATTTAAGTTAGTCGTTGTTCTACAGACATGTTCAACAGCTTGCCAACAAGTTTTTTGTGTGTAATGTGACAGATCAAATTGACTGCTGCAGTGACCATGTACTACCACTTTTTATGAATGTGATGTGGTTCTCAGAGCGAAATCTTACCGAGAGAGTCAGTTAATTGAAAAACTATAAATTATATCGGAGTATGATTTTCTATTTTTATTTGTACTGGGTCGGTTAATTTACTGTCTACATTTTGTATTGATTTAAGAATCGTGACGTTTTCTTACAAATCTTACTTTTTTTTTGTGTAGGGCATGTCGTAGTTGACCTCTGAGATCATGACTACTTAACCGGGTATTCCTGTGGGTGCCTTAAGCTACTATACTTAAAACCTCCAGCCAGGGGTTATTCAACTATACTAATTAAAACTAGATGAACGCTCGCTAAGGGCACCCCCTGTGGGGTACGAACCTCGGCTTAGGGCGTCAACCGGAGGAAGGACATCAAGGATGGGACGGGCTGGTCAAATCTTACAATATATAATTATATTCACCCTACAATTTTTGGAGCCAAGTATTTCAGCAATTAAAACTTCAGAGACAAGTAGCTTGCATGATAAATAATTTTATTTCTGTAAGTAGGTTTGGACAAACACTTTTACACGTCAATCATATTTTAAAAACTAGATGAGGTCGGCGTTTCCGATCCGACTACTCTGAGAAGAAAGGCCGAAATCTTTTAGGACGTTTTGATACGGAGGGGAAATAACCTTACAGGTCACAGTCCCTTTAAAAGTCCAGAAATAATCATGGTCAGATCATGTGAGGACATGTAGATTAGTGTCTGAAATGGTCTTTTGTGGAAAGAACCACACACAGCTTTGAGTGGGCCTGTCCAGCAATATAGTTTCATTCATAAAATAAATAAGGTACAAACGTATCTCCGAGCACGATGATTCCGACATTAGACCGAAAATACTTCAACTAACTCAATGAAAGAAACAGACACATGCCCTAACGCAGGCCAGACACGTTACGATATCCTTGCGCAAAATTGGACTTGCACAAGTATACGATAACGTGTATGGGATGAATGAGCACAAGTATCCATTCGGTGTCATGCAGACTTGTGCAAGTCTAAACTTGCACAAGTATATCGTATGTGTATGGCTACCATAACCACACTACTTTTTACACCAACTAAATACCTATTATGTTTCGTACCAGTACCACAGCAATTGATATATTACAAACGTAGATCAGACAGACAACAGGTCGCCATAAAGTTCTAAGGACACAAATAGCCCTATCCTCACATTGCTGTTAAAATATTATGTAATTACCGTCGCGGTCCGCTGGCCAGCATTTGTTCAAGATCTATGGCCATTGTCCCGACTTAGGGCTTTATTACCGGCCAGACATATTCTGCATTACTTAATCAGTATGCTCTTATTAGGTATAAGAATGGCGTGCAAATATTAAGCGTCGTATGATGGTGTTTTTGTTTATTTGGCAACTGGAAGGTACTTCACAGATAATGAACCTTAGTCCTGACTTTATTTATAGATATTATTTTGACTCATGACAAAAAAAGCTCGTTGGGATCATTTTGGAAGTCTCCCATTTTGTTTCTTCGAGAAAAATTATATTTAGGGATGGCACTCCCCATACATGACTTGCTTGTAGCAATTAACATTGCCGGATATACATTTTTGCGATTTTTAAATTTATAATTTATTCTAAGACCTTTAGAGCACTAATTTAAAAATTGCAAAAATGTAGATCCGACAATGTTAATTGCTACAGGCGATGTAACCGAAGGATTAAAAGAAAACCAAGTGCGTATAAGGATGTGGTGTATCATATATTAAAAAAAGTTTTAAGTGCTGTTTTAATCAATCATTTTTGAGATAAGTACCTATGGGATATTTTCGGTGACAATCGAAAAATACTATAAAACGCAAATTTATTTTTGAGGTCGTTTTAATCAATACTATGCATGCATAAATATTTATCCCAACTACGTAACCCTTCGCTGTGCGTAGTCCGACACGCACTTAGCACTACCATACTACCTATAAATGAGTATAGTGTTTAAATCTATTTCGTAAGAAAAATACAGTACTTTTATTCAGCACAGACGAAAAGGCACACAACAGTTAACTAGAAATTTCATTGATAAAATCAACTCAAGCTCGATAAAAAAAAGTATTATTATATTCGTGTCCGAAATCACACTGGAATCTAGTCTTCAAAACCAAAAGCAAACTAAACATACAACAAGACACATTAATTTAAACACAGACAGACAAATAGAACCGAAGCGTACTTTGTTTAATAATACATAGTTATTAGGACATCTTCGTGAGTTTATTGCCCGTTATTCGAGGTCGTACAAGCGATATATATTTCTCACAAAATAGTCATAATAATATAATAGTAAATTATTAGTGTTTCGACAAATCTATGGACGCATCGTGCGGTATAAGTGATAGGATTGTTTACGGAAGTATTATTATGTATGTCTGCAACTCATTTGATATTTACTTTGTATAGGACGAACAAAAAACTATACCTAATAAATATATGGATACATACATTTATAGACATACAGATTTAAGAAAAAAAGGCAAAAAAATTCAAGACGAAAGAAAAATTTTCCCGTAGAAAAAAATAACAACGGTAATTTTTCAGTCGTACGCGAAAATTCGCTATCATATTTTTTTCGTAAACCCTAAAAGTTATTGGTGGACGTTAGTTGGACGGCGTGGTTGTCAAAGCGCGCATTTATAATCCGTTTTTTTTTTTTCACCGCACATGGTTCCGTGTACTGGACTTGCAGTATTTATTTAGGCTAAATAATGAAAGTGAACTGCAGGTATACCTGCCCGGTTAGTATTATCTTCCGGCGGTGGTTCCGCCACCCCCTCGAATCTATGCCCTCGAGTCGAAGGACATACTCCTGGTCCGGTGTAAAACTGTGCACACACTTGAATATTTTGTTCCTATGTTTGGACTCAAAAGAACGTGCAAACTTTGAACCTTAGACATCAGCGATAAAGTTGAAAATCTATTAAATAAATTTGACAGATTGTAGTAGCTTGATGTGCTGGCGTCTGTACATCCTCCAGTCTTCCTAACATGAAGTCCATACCTTGTCACAGTCAGCCACGTTAAGACGATAGCACGATGACGTTTCTATATAAAATACTAGTGAGTGATACGCTCTTGCTTCTTACGGTAACCTATTACGAACTGACAAAATATGTAGATTTCTTTATTGTATCTTATTTGTCGTTTCTATATGTATTGATATTAATTTATTGGAGGTCACTGAAATGGTATTACTGGACAAAATGTAGTCCTGAGGGACGAAACCACAGAATGGTATCACAACAATCAATCAATCAACATTGGAAGCTTGGAATAGTGTTGTGCTAAGTTATAATATCGAAACTAAAAAAGATGGATTCGGTGAATTAACAATTCATCAGTTTATATTTTACTAGTTGTGTCTGTGTTCACGTGAAACTGCTAACTTATCTTATCTCGACTGCAATCCATCTCGACGACACACCATCTATTGGATATGACTTCGATGAAAAATGTTGGTCGTAAACAACGATGACCGCTGGCCGGTGAAACAGCTAGAAGTTCAGAAGCACAGTACCTTGTTTTCTTCTGTACAGGCAATCTGATAAAGGTCCCAGAATACAGAAAAAGATTTTTTTTTTGTTGATAGCCAATAGTTCTCATGCTCTGCCATTACATCGTAATCAGATGTACAGACATGTAAATCGCTTTAAAACACGCGGAAATAAAATTTTACGTACTTATTTTAAGTCTGATGGCGATTGTCCAAGCTCTATTTTATTTGTATTATCTTCGATACGCGTAAGAAGTTGCTGAGCAATTTGTTCCCCTATCATGTACTTGCCATAAATACTGATTTCAAGCGGTGGAAAAGTTTTCTTAAAACATTAAATCGTGGAGTAGAGAGTGTGGAGCGTTTTCCTAAACATAAATCGACTTTTTACGAATCTACAGTTATGACTTTGGTCTAGTGGTTGCTAGTGTGATCGTTGAGCGTCAGGTCGATGCGTCAGGTCAGGGTTCGATTCCCAGGTCGGGCAAAGAGGTAAAGGGTTTTTCCGTCAGGAATTTCTCAGTAGCAGTTTGTAGGCTAAATTCATGCCTGTTGATGGCAATAGGCTCGCCCCCTATTACATGGCACTTCAACATAACTGGCGAAATGTGGGTGTACTATAGGTATATCTCTGCCTATCCCTCTGAGGAACACTATTCCTTCATTTCAGAGCCGCTGCACTTAGGCCTGTGTTCACCAACGTTCAAACCACCACCAGTTAGGTATTCAAACAGTTGGTTTATGTCAAATTTCCTGAGGAAATTTTAAATGTAGAACTGATTAAGTATCTAAACAGTTGATTTAAACGTTAGTGAATACATAGTCAGGTAATACATGTAATCTACTTAAATAAATTAGTTAGTCTTTTAATTTAGTACTTAGTGTAAATAGTTGTGTTAAAAACTGTAAAGTTATATTTCATCATGCAGTAAATAAATACAGTATTTAAATAAAGAATTGAATAAATATCTAAACAGTTGATTTAAATTTTGGTGAACACATAGTCAGGTAATTCATGTAATCTATTTAAATATAGAACTGATTAAATATCTAAACAGTTGATTTAAATGTTGGTGAACATATAATCAGGTAATTCATGTAATCTATTTAAATATAAAACTGATTAAATATCTAAACAGTTGATTTAAATGTTGGTGAATACATAGTCAGGTAATTTATGTAATCTATTTAAATATAGAACTGATTAAATATCTAAACAGTTGATTTAAATGTTGGTGAATACATAGTCAGGTAATTCATGTAATCTATTTAAATATAGAACTGATTAAATATCTAAACAGTTGATTTAAATGTTGGTGAATACATAGTCAGGTAATTCATGTAATCTATTTAAATACAGAACTGATTGAATATCTAAACAGTTGATTTAAATGTTGGTGAACATATAATCAGGTAATTCATGTAATCTATTTAAATATAGAACTGATTAAATATCTAAACAGTTGATTTAAATATTGGTGAACATATAATCAGGTAATTCATGTAATCTATTGAAATATAGAACTGATTAAATATCTAAACAGTTGATTTAAATGTTGGTGAATACATAGTCAGGTAATTTATGTAATCTATTTAAATATAGAACTGATTAAATATCTAAACGGTTGATTTAAATGTTGGTGAATATATAGTCAGGTAATTCATGTAATCTATTTAAATATAGAACTGATTAAATATCTAAACAGTTGATTTAAATGTTGGTGAATACATAGTCAGGTAATTCATGTAATCTATTTAAATACAGAACTGATTGAATATCTAAACAGTTGATTTAAATGTTGGTGAACATATAATCAGGTAATTCATGTAATCTATTTAAATATAGAACTGATTAAATATCTAAACAGTTGATTTAAATGTTGGTGAATACATAGTCAGGTAATTCATGTAATCTATTTAAATATAGAACTGATTAAATATCTAAACAGTTGATTTAAATGTTGGTGAACATTATAATCAGGTAATTCATGTAATCTATTTAAATATAGAACTGATTAAATATCTAATCAGTTGACTTAAATGTTGGTGAACACATAGTCAGGTAATTCATGTAATCTACTATTGAATATAATTTTTTGCTGTTGCGATTGGTTGACGAAACTAGAAATATACAATCAGAATAATGTGACTTATGGTTGGATAATAAAATAAATAGGCTCTTAAAAATCTCTAAGGGGTTAGTGTAAATTACTACCAAAACTAGTGTGACTAATTAGCTTCTGTTTCATATGATCAGCCTAATAGAAAACACGTTCAGAAATCAAGTCATTTATTCAAATTAGGCTGGCAATCAACACTTTTTTAACGACAAAATTACATAAGACAGTCCTCCAAAATGTTCGCCCTATACCACTTCCTAGTTCTTTGACTGTTACTTTGTCCAAAGAATGTTTTCGTAAACCCAAACACACAAATCAATCAGTCACAACAAATAAAGCTTCTCAAACATTTTACGAGTTTTCTTCATCCCGGAACTGCATAGTATTATTGTAAAACATTCCGCCTTATACTTGTACAAACGATGGAAATATCCTTGTGAAATCAACAATTACTTGAACACTACTGAAAATATTTACGTAGGCAGACCTTAGTCATGGCTGATGTTTACAATTAGAACCGCGAACAAGCTTTAAGTGTACCGGTAATACAAAGAAAAGTGAGGAACAGCATCGCCTTTACTACTTCACACCTTTAGTAAAAAGTTTGTTATGGATTGAAAACATTTTTTTAAAGCTTCAATAGGATCACCATGATTTGTGAAAAGACGGGGATAACTATTTTATAACGTTTTGGGGAAAATAATTAAACTCAAACTCAAAGCATTCATATCAAATAAACCACCTACAGGCACTTTTGAATTGTCAAGGGGTCGGTCAGTCAGAGAGATGAAGCTAGTTGCCCATTCCAAAGCGTAGTAGGTTCCTATGGAGAAGAACGGGCAAGAAACTCCACGGACACTCTTTTAAATCAAAATACTGTTACAAAATATTGGTGAAAATATCATAGTTATAAAAAATATAGGTTCTAAATATGTAGCAACCCCGCACCGCACCAATAACATAAAGACGTCAAGGAATAATAGAAGAACACAATTCAAAACAAGACAAATCGTTATCCCGGAAAACCCGAAAAATATCTAGTCTATTTTACACCAGTCCGAGACGAATATTTTTACTACCTATCCTGCATGTTTTTTTTTATTTCTAGAGCTACAGACGACAATTAGGAACGTAAATAAAAACAACTCTAATCGTTGCATCTGTCAGTGCGATCTATATCTTTGTACACCAGAGGCAACATGGACCGGAATAATAAAGAAACATTCACAAACAATTTGAAACATTCACTTTAGAAAGATAAAGTTTAGAATCGTAGTGGAGCAAAATGCTAGGAACTTGACCATCCATCTTTTGTTCATTGACTCAATCGATATAGGTCAGTCCGGAAACTAAAAACGTTTCTATTTTGAAACTAAAAAGAAACTGGTATTTCTTACGCAGTCGTGTATAGAATGGCCCTGTTGTTCGGTGCGTTTGCGCAAAGGATCTCAATGCGGTCTTTTTGCTTCGACGTATACACGTGGCCGCGTGGGCTCACCAATGACGTTTTGCTCTGTCTTCACTAAAGAGGAGACGTTGACTATTTATAGGAAACTTGAAACTAAAAATACATCTTTGTATCAATCAGCTACCTGCCTTATACCGACTTACGCGTTTTTTTTATATCGTTTATGTTAGGATCTACAAGCATATTCGACAATTTACTAATAATTGTTATATTGACGTGGAGTTAAGGCTGATTATGGATGACCGTATTCGAAGATATCGACGAGCAATTCGTATATAGAATTTAAAGAGCAGACCAAACTTCATGGGGATAAAGTAAAGCAGTTGGGTAAAAAGAATCTTCATCTTTCTACCACATTTCCAGTGTAGGAATACTTCTTTAGGAAAAGCTTGCGCCGGTTGACATAATCAGCATGCATGTTTTAAGCCAGGTTTCGTTTGCATACGTACACGCTCGAACATGCAAGATACCAGGCTTAACACTAATCGTAAAATTAAACTTATGGCGTTACTGTGGAATAGGGGATCGCCTTCTATGTACATTCCATTTACTGAAACCGTTACTACACAACAGTAAATTCCAAATGTCTGTTAGTCTTTACTTCTAACACTTTGTCTTAATGGATTCTCATCAATATATCTATTAATTGTTGCTTAAAAGAGTTCCCTAAATTAATTCATTGTCATTAGAACTTAATGACTATATTATTTACAAAATATAAACACAGGTTAAGAGGAAGTTGTACAAAAGGAGCCTGCTAGGTTCGATCTTAACATACTAGTGAAACTAAAAAACTTATAAATATAAATGTACTGGTATATTACATGGTGGCAGGGGGGACATCGACGCGAAAACTTTAACCATGGATTACTTACATGATTCTAAATTTTTTGTTGATTATATTAAAAAAAATTGGTTGCCTGTAAAGTCGGTATACGGGCGAAAGTTTTACGTGACAACGACTTTGAGTGGTAAAATAATTTTAATGTGAATATTCATTCGTATAGTAGGAAGAAGGATGAAATAATAGTAACAATTTAAAACATTTATTAATACAAAGAATTATATTTAAAACATTAATTTATACAAAGAATCTCGCACTGAATTTCATATTAACAAAATTTTATTTTTACCTTTACACATACATACGTATTTATATACAAATATACATACAATAACTTGACGCAAGACATGAACCGGTGTGTATGCCTATCTCTCTCACTCTCTCTCTCTCGCTCTGTCTCTCTCGCTCTTAGGCGGGCTAACTGTGCTCGAGTGGAAGGGACGCGTGCCTTTCACTTTTTATGTCTGTCTCTCTCGCTCTTAGGCGGGCTAACCATGCCCGAGTGGAAGGGACGCGTGCCTCTCACTCGCTCTCATTGTGAGCGCATAACGTGAGCGGAGCGTAACGCAGTTTCTTGAAGTGTCACCCGGCAAACCAATTTATAAGACGTTGTCACGTCAAAACAGTGTTTCATAGAAAAGTGCAATACCTACGCGGTTAAAATGTATGGAACAGATGATTTTTCTTTAATAACAGACGAAAAATTTCAACTCAGGAGGTTTCAGAATCATGTACTGAATCCATGGTAACAGTTTTCGCGTCGATGTCCCTGCCACCATTTATAATCTGAAACAGGGAATTGGGTAACCGGTGCTGGTTCATACCCACCTTATTCTCAGTTTCCTGGTTCCTAGGGGAACTGGATCTGGGCCGAAAAATATGGTACTTCTTTTAATAATTCGTTGAAAAGGAAGAATCAGAAACACCGAGATACATGTAGAGTATTGACAAAAGGTTAGTCTTAATAAACTTGCTGATCCTTATTAATATATCAGGAAATAACAACGTTTAGGATTTATTTAGTGTCAGTACACTGAAGTGTCACTTCTTAGATTTAATATGTTCAAAGAATACTTTCAATTAATTGGCTACGTGCTACTAAAATAATGAAAAAGTACAAACAGAATTTAAAAAAAAAATTCAAAACAAAGAAAACAACAAATCCAGGGTAAACTCTTATTTTTTTTGTAAGTTTCCAGAATCATAGTTCTTTGCGAAAATATTAATTTATTACGATGAAGGATAATAAATGCAGTGTTGGTTATCTTCTGGTACTTTATATTATAATCCCTTCGTCGACCGACACTACTCACCCACGAGAAGAAATACGATGTTTTATTTTTAGCCGCGATTCACTTTACATCTGAACCGTATGACATCAAACAGTGTAATGCTAGCGCGATAAATTGTGTTGTAATATTAAAACAATGATTAATATCATTGCAGAATTCACTCGAGTTGGAAACGTGTTACGCCCCGCCTAATGGAAGAGAGCTGATGTCTTGGCAACATGTCTTTCAGAAATTATGTAAGTATTTTATGGCTTGCTGCGTACTCTCCGTTCGAAAAGTGTTCTTAACCATCAAACACCGTATTATTATCATTAGAAGATATACTTAGAGGTCGATCGCGAGCATCTCCAGTACCTTCGACGACCGTATCAGTGCTTAACTTTTGGAGATATGGTGATGGATAGCTGACCTGAGGCCCGCTACATCGCTATAATGCGTAACTGGTACACGGTGAACCAGTTACGCCTGAGCTTCGCAAGTTCTGCCGTCTCAAATAGTTTATTTCCTAGTATTACCTTCGTTTCTTTTTTACTAGAATCATTATTTACGAAGTCAGCGGTTTATGCAACAGTACTTCGGGATGACTGTTGCTAGCGTCCAGGCTCACCCTACACGTGTCCCACGGGTGGTGGAAAAAGTGCAACTCATCGACGATTATAGTATAAATACACATAGGCGGCGGTTAAATAACCTGTAGGTACTGCAGGATTGAAATGGTCTTCACAAATCATAACCCAGAAATCGTAGTAAAAATGGTGGCACGCAAGCGCCATCCTCATTAGACTCGGTTAACGTTGTTGAATCAAGATTTCTTGAGGGAATTGGCGTCACACCGCAAGTAACTTTTTAATTCATCCTAACTCGTAAGAACAAAATGAATGGAAGTAAGAAAAATCCAATCAATCCCAATATGATTCAACAACAATTTCACAAAAGCCTGTTTATAGTAGCTGCAAGTAAGTCTAATGATAGTAGTGACACTACTAATCATCCAAAAGAAACGGAGCCGGCAACAAAGTGTACACCCCCTTGAAATGGTAAAACGATAACAAGAAGAGAGAGAAAGAAAATAGAAAAAATAAAAAACAGCACAAAAGAAAAGAAACAAGTCTAACAAGCAACAACAACACAAAGCAATTTAAAAATTAAACAACCTGTGCTGTACCTATTGACATCCTAGATGAAGAAGAAATAAGAAAACCTGAAAAGGAGTTCAAACCCAATATCAATAATAAGACGGCATTAAACCACATAGTAAAGTGCAAAACATATATAATAACAACCATGAGATCCGGTCATATTATCAAACTAATGCCAAATAGTGAATAATGTACTTATTTTTTTCTTTTTGTTTGTATATTGGCAACTTGTAGGTATTTTTTTAATATTCATGTAATTTGACTTGAAACCGAAACATACACAAACATTTTTTTTATAATCGTAAATAAGGAGTATGAGCTTGAAAATCTGCTTTAACAGGGAAAATAACGATGGATATCCTTAGAGAAGATTTATGAAAGGTAAAAAAGGGTTTAAAAATGGATTCCACATTTCTAAGCTAGACAGGTTAATGTCCGACCTATTTTAGAAATTTTCTCGAAATCCACACTAATAAACTGTCGGTAGATTCCGCACTTTAGCCGGCGATTAATCAGTTTCAAGCTCTTAAATAGAGTGAATAACGAAGGGCTCAATAAAATCCCTCCCCGTATATAATCTTCACACATATACACATACACGCATTCCCTTCGCTATTTATAAAACCGTGAAAGGAACGGCTTTATATGATAGTGTTGAACGAAGAAAATCGATCTTACGTTTTGTTACAGCGATGTACACACTGCTACACTCTTGTGGTGACGAACAAAATGCCGTTTGTTTGTTTTAATAATGATCAAGAACAGTCACTACCTACTTAATAAGTATGATAGTAACATAAACGTTTTTCATTTCAGTATGATACGCCATCGTACGGCCGGAGTCGAGACACTACCGGTCGGAGTTCATCAAGTACAGCCGCGGAACGGCCGACAACAGTTACAGCGAAGTACCTCAATACAACACCGTCTTACAAGTCGTCGAGCATTCCCATCTTATGCCCTGAGCGCTCGGCTAAGGAAGAAACCCCAATCTCAGCTATTGCTAACAGATATGCGAACTATGGTAAAACAGAGAAAACACCCACCAAATACGATGCCTATAACACAACTAAGACAGAAAAACCAACAACAAAATATGATTCCTACAACATTAGTAAGACAGAAAAACCTGTAACTAAATATGATGCCTATAACACTAGTAAAACAGAGAAACCTGCACTGAAATATGATGCCTATAATACTAGTAAAAATGACAAACCTATTTCTAAATATGATGCATATAGTACAACTAAAGTTGATAAGCCTGCGTCTAAATATGATACATATAGTACAAGTAAAACAGAGAAACCCTCATCTAAATATGATACATATAGTACAAGTAAAACAGAGAAACCCTCATCTAAATATGAGAAGAAAGACTATTCAAAACTCTCCGTACCATCAATTACCACGAACAAAAGTAGAGACGTAAGTCCCGTTTCGACATCGAAATACAGTCTGAGCCGACCTTCTCGGCATTTGAGCCCAGAAAGGAGAACAACGAAAACGTTTAAAGATAAAAGCCGAGATCCTAGCCCAGGGGATCACGACAAAGACATTCCAAGTAAGACTGACAAGTCTACAGGCTATAACAGCCTGTCGAGTTACAAGTTATACCCTCGAACTTCAAATTACACACGACCTGCATCTAGAGCAGAAGCTAAACCAGAAATTACTGTTAACAGATACGCTATAGCAAATAGACTGTCGTCCAATTATTTAAGAAGTCCTCCCACTGTGAAAAGAGCATCTTTATCTCCAGTAAATCACACTGACCCTGTTAAGAGTGAATCGGATAAATATGTATCACAATCTGCTATAGTAGAAGAAACAAAACCACAAAATGAAGCAGTCAATGAAAGTAGCGAAATTTTAAATTCAAATGAAACCCAATCAGAAGAAAATGAGACTGAAACAGTTACAGTAACAACGCGTCACACTTCACCTACCCCACCTGGTTCATCTTCATACGTTCGAAGTAGAAGGGCGGACATGGCAAAAACTATAGAAAAATCGATAACAAGGTCTAAAAAAAGGCCTGACATGATAGATAAGGAAATTCAATCGGATAGATTAGATGATTCAACACGATCAAGTAGATTTGGTAGCACCGCAAGAACAAGCGTGACAAACTGGTCTTATTATACACCAAATTCTAGCAGTTATACAGGATACGCAGGTAGATATTCCACGCAATATTCAAATTTGAGAGAAGGCTCAGGTAGTAATTCCTATTCCCCTAGTGAAAGGACAGGTCGAAGTCAAAGTTCAGAGCCAGAGAGAAGGGAAAATTCAAGTTGCAACTCCTTGTCGGAACATAACAATATAGATAGCAATTTATCGAACCATGTAGCTGAAGCAGACCAAGAAGTCTCATTGGTTTATCCTCCCGAACAAAATAAAGGCGATGATACATCGGAAATCATAATTAATGTCAATCTAAAATTAAAAAGAGCTAAAAGTCCAATCACATCTACTGAACTAGTTTCACCTGAGATCACAATAACAAATAGTCAATTACCACCACAAGCTCCGAAAACAGAAGGGGCTGCCAAGATTAAAAAAACAAAGGTGAAGAAAACAAGTACAGACTCATCATCAGATACGGGTTCCAAAAAAAAGATAATTAAGAGAAGAAGTAAATCAGTGAGCTCTACTGATTCAGATCAAGGAAGTGAAGTAAGTGAAAAAGGATCTCCACTAAAGAGTATACAAAAGAATTCGTCAAGTAGTAATTTACAAAATGGACTTACAAAATTGAAACATTCCAAGTCGCGAGAGAGTGCCAGCCCAGAATCGAGTATCACGTTATCGACACAGTCGTCTATTAGCGAAGATGAAACTGTTTCTAAGTCAAAAACAAATGAGGTTTCTAGAACTTCTGCTGATGAATTATCAATTCCAACAGACCGGTCAGGTAAACAACCCTCGCCTGCATCTCAACAAAAGAATGAAACTGGTACTGAAGAGGCTAAATCATTCTTGATACGAGCGCTGGCACCTGTTACCAATCTATTTAAAATGAGGCATCAAGAAAGCAATGAAAATAGTCGTTGGTTAGAAAATTCTACTTCAGAGTCAACAGGCAAAGACGTTACAAATATTACCACTGAAAGTGATAGAAGTAAAGGTAAAATTGATACTACAAATATTATAGCATCTAACGATGACAATCTAGTAAAACTCAAAGCAATAAGGCCCATAGAATCTGGAGAAAGAGCATGGTGGTTAGATTCTGAATCTGAGAAAAAAAGTAGCTTACAAAATAGTGAAAATCAAAGGTCTCCTTCAGAAAAGAATATTCCTCGAAATATAAGACACGTTGAATCTGGAGAAAAAGCGTGGTGGCTTGAATCTAATAGCGAAAGTAAACATGAAAATCAAATGTCACGTGGAAACACATCAGAAAATTCTGATTCTAACAAACTTATTAAGAAATGTAAATTCGCTGACGACGAAAAGCCGTGGTGGCTAGACAGTTGTGCAAACATCCCAGAAGGGATAGAACGGCTTAGTCCGCCCAGAAAGTCGTCCAGTGACAGTGAAAAAAGTGATAAATTCAATTTTTTTAAAGTACGCCACATTGAATCCGGAGACCAAAAAGATTGGTGGGTCACGAGTAATGAAAACTCATCGAATAGCAATAAACTGGATCAAAGCCTAATGCTGAGTAAATCTGGTTCAGAACGCAGCTTCCCATTGAGGCGAATACGGCATATAGAATCTGGTGAGCGGCCTTGGTGGTTGGCAAGCGACAAGAACATTCCAGAAGGTATTGAAAAGTTGCCTACGCCTCCACCGCCAGAAGAAAGTGAGTCTTCTGATTCAGAAGTCCAAGTTTACGTTCCACCAACACACATACCGCCGTTCCCTCTACATTTACCTGATGATGAACCTTTAGGAGCTAGAAGAAGTCCTGAAGGTTTGGAAACTCCAAAAGAAAACGAACACTACAGAGGCCGTACATCACCTTACGAAAATAATCGTCAATTTAGGAGACCTTCAACAAACTCTTACCAGAAAGGCGTAAATAAATACATATCTCGTTACACTGACATAGACGATATTCTTGGTACATCTGGTCAAATATACAGTCCGTTTATGGACTCGATACTGGCTAGGAGAACCGGACAGCTACCATTTGACGATGACGCGTGTGAAGAAATAGATCCAACGCAAGTCCGAATCCATGACAGTACTGCGCAACGGCCTGTTATTAAGAAGATTCGTTCCAGGTAAGGAATTTTTAACACATTTAAATGATGCTATTTCTGTACTTTGAAAAAGTAAACGATTTTTATTTATTTATTTATTTATTTATAGTTAATTAAAACGGCACAACACCAATTACATTAATTAACATAGAAACAATTACAATCTTGACATTAATTAAATTTAAAACTAACATGGAACAGTGGACTCCCTAGCATACTTTCTCTCACAGAACACCAGACATATACGCATAATTTTACTCCATTCATCCGCAAACACATCACATTCAGGGTTGGCAGTCAGAAGGGCATTTAGCATTTTTAGGGTACGACAGACTGGGGATTCGGCTCTGGCTACAGTTTTGCATGATAGTTGCGCAAACAAATTGTGTCGGCGGCTCTGACGGTGTCCAATGTATTTGTCGGGCACAAATAATCGACAGAAAAGGCCATGGAGCTCTGGACAGTCGATACGTCCCCGTAAAGTCTTACAGGCAACCGTGAGCTGATCAAGACCTCTTCTTACCTCCGACGAGTTAAAGCCTAACATCCCTAAAAGATAGTTGGTAGGGTACATGTACGGAAAGAAATGGTATAACCTTTGGAAGAGGCATCTTAGGAATGTTTTCTGAACCTTTTCCAGCATAAGTGTTTGGGTCGCGGTATAGGGGTGCCAAACACAGGCACTGGACTCGAGTTTGCTTCGAACCAGAGCAGTGTACAACAGCCTAATAACATTTGAATTGCGAAAGTCACGCGCATTTCTCAAAACAAATCCCAAGCGCCTGAAAGATTCCCTCGCAAGGGCAGAAACGTGATCTTTAAAAGACAGACAGCGGTCGAAAGTCACTCCCAAGTCCTTTATGTTGGTAACACGAGTGATTACTTCACCTCCCAAATTATAGTCATGATGTATTGGTCGTAACCTCCTACCATATGTCATGACGTAGCACTTGTTTTTATTAAATAATAGCTTGTTCACAATGCTCCACTCATAGATGGCGTCAATATCCCTCTGAAGGAGCTTGCAATCCTCGTCCGTTCGGATTTGTGCGACTAGCTTAAGGTCATCGGCATATAGCAGGCACTTGGCAAACTTAACACTAGTTATGAGGTCATTGATCATGATCAGGAAAAGAGGCGGCCCTAACACGGATCCTTGACTTACGCCCGAGCGTGTATTGTAAGGCTTGGACTCGAAGCAGCCATGTCTTACAAACTGCTTGCGATCGCGCAGATAATCTGAAAAGAAGTTAAGAAGACCGGACGAGAAACCGATGGCCCCCAGCTTTGTCAAAAGCACATCGTTGTCAACTCTGTCGAATGCTTTCCGGAAATCGAAATATAGAACGTCAACCTGCCCACCGATGTCCAAGCAACGGGATATGTAGTCTACGTGAATCAGTAAATTCGAATTCACGGAGCGACCCGGCCGAAAACCGTGTTGGGCATCAGATAAGGATATATTTATGCGTTTGTAAATGAAAGCGTGAAGTATATGTTCGAAAACCTTGGCAATCGTTGGCAGGATAGCGATGGGTCTGTGTTCCTCTACTGATGTTTTGTCACTAGTTTTAGGAATGGGAGTGACTCGCGAAGTTTTCAATTGTTCAGGGTATATTCCGGACCGGAGGGCTAGGTTAAAGACATGACATAGAGGGGCTGCCAAAACATCATGACATCCCTTAAGAGTAAAAGCTGGAATGTTGTCAGGGCCAACCGAGCTACAGGGTTTGAGTTTAGCAATAGCCTTAACTACATCCGGTGGGGTTAAAAAGGGAAGAGGAATGCTACCTCCCTCACTACTCACATTTAATTTTCTAGGGTCCAACTCAGGTGTATCAGGCAGAAACACGCTAGCAAAATACTGAGCAAATGCCTCGGCAGCTTTGACACCCGAACAAGTCTCACCATTGTACACCACGTTTGGTTCGAAGCCGCCCTTTGATCGCAGGCTAGATACATGCTGCCAGAACTGTCGCGGATTTTTACCTATGTTATTTTCTAAATTATTACAGTACAATCTGTAGGCGTCCTGGGTTCTTACTTTAAGATCTGATCGCAGAGCACTAAACTGCGCGTAAGTAAGATCACAACGTGAAAGTTTCCATTTCTTATGTAGCTTGGTTTTATGCTGAGTATCGTTTATAATATCTTTAGTAAACCAGACTGGATACCGCCTATTTCCAGCGATCATTCTCTTCTTCTTTGGAATGGAAGAGTCAAATAAATTATACATTATTCCGTAAAAAGTACCAGCAGCGGAGTGTGCATCATTGCAGCGAAGAACGTCTTGCCATGGAGCAGAACGAATAAGGTCGCTTAAAAGTGCGTAGTCCCCTTTTACGAAGTTCCAATCTCTACTGCGATCAATGTTGCTGGGGTCCAATTTTTCACTATCCATAAGCGGTGAGATGGAAATCGCAATATCTAACGGAGGGTGATACAAGTCGATTGGAACCAGCTCTGTACCTATGACATGCTCGCAGTTTACTTCGGTACCCTCCCGAACCAACACTACGTCTAACTTACTCCCACGCATATTCACCACTTCACGATATGTTCATGCTGTGGAGATACGTACAATGAAGGGTTCCGTTGGGATGAATTTATCCCAAGAACAAAATTAACATCGTAGTTGAAAAATATGTTCTCCGTTATATTCCAAATGCAAATGTAAGTTGTTCGATTATTATTCGTTAACTTATATACTACTGCTGTGAATTTTTTCACATATCTAAAAGCAACCATTTAGATGGCAGGAGTGACACTGGACTCGTAAGAAAAATTTGCACTTAAAAGCTTAATATTTCGCAAACGGATCCCTGAATCCAAAAATGGTTGTTTTACACTAGCAATATTTTTGAACGACCTTTCCAACGACATCCCACACTATGAGATAGACGAGAAAAAACATCTCCACTGTACGTGTAAAGGAGGTAGCTACCTACGCCAAAAAAATATTTTTAATTTACCACTTTGTCGGCGTGATTAATATGTTTACCCATGCCAAATTACAGCTTTTAGAGGTCTCTCTATTAAGCCGCGGACAGACAGACAGACACACGGACATGGTGAAACTATAAGGGTTACTTGTTGACTACGGAACCCTAAAAAGCTGGATTTACACATACACACGTAGTATGTAAAAAAGCCAGTTTTTTGATCGTTACCGAACACAATCATATTTATTTGCATAGTGAAATAATAAAGTATGGAAACGTTTAGTACTCGAAATCGATTAAGGCTCTGAGCCGATCTACAAACTGTCAAAATGTAAGAGAGGTATTTTTAACCGACTTCAAAAAAAGGAGGAGGTTCTCAATTCGTCGGGATATTTTTTATTTTATTTTTTTATGTATGTTCCCCGATTACTCGAAGACGGCTGGACCGATTTTAAAAATTCTTTTTATGTTTGAAAGGGTATACTTTCAAGTTGGTCCCATTGTCATTTGGTCATGATCTGATCATGGAATCTTGGAGAAATCGAGGGAACTCTTCAAATATTAAAGGCACATCTATAGCGATTTGGGTATTTTTGATGAGCAGTTGATATAAGGCTATTGTGACTTAGATAAATTACAAATCAACCCACTAAAAAGTGATAAAAAAAACTATTTTACAAAAAACACAACCGATTTCCAAACTACAAAGTGAAAAATAACTTTAATTTCGGAAGTCGGTGTCAGAAAACTTAAATACTGATCCAAAGACACCGACTTCCGAAATTAAAGTTATTTTTCACTTTGTAGTTTGGAAGTCGGTTGTATTTTTTGTAAAAAAGTTTTTAATGTACCTAGACAAAAGTTAAGTCTGAAAATATTTCGTCAAAAACCTTAATAGTTCTCCAGACCGAATTTCGGCCATGGTGACCAATCTCAGCGGAGACTAGCCATCGGCGCGGGAGATATTATAGTGCACAAGCGTGTGCGCAGACACAGGTGCACTCACTCTTCCCCCACTCTCATAGTCCGATGGGACGGCAATCCGACACGACCGGAGAGAGATCAGGCGCAGGGCCAACGGCTTAACGTGCTTTCCGAGGCACGGGGGTATCACACCGCCAACTTCCAAACTCTGGGCTGTTACTAAGAAATTTCTTATGTCAAAATATCCGTAAATGACTGACAAAACTCTCAAAACGAAGTTTCACTTGACCCAATCAAACAAAATACAGTCAAACCTGGATAAGTGAGAAAACTCTCCCGTCATTTTAACCCTCTTAAGCCTCTTTAAGTGAGAAACAGAACCCTCTATAAGAGAATGTCGTTTTTCACTCGTAGACCTCTATAACTGAGACTGCTACTTGCCTGTACCTCTATAAGCGACAGTCGAGCGTAATTTAACATCTGCTATTTATGACTCATTCTTAAATTTCGTGGAACTAACATTGTTTTTGTTCCTCTCAACCCTTTCCAACTAGCGTCAACCTCTATAAGTCAGAAAGGTTACTACGGTTCCTCTATAAGCTAGAAACTTGAGTCAGTAACAACCTTCTATAAGCGAAAAAGAGATCGCTGTCCTTTAAACTCTCGCTTATCCAGGTTCGACTGTAATTACTATTACGATTCGACAGTTTTTATCACATCCGTGAATCCTATTTTATAGTTCTTCAACGAACTATAAAATAGCTTCTATTTAGTTCCCATTTCCAAATGTAAACTTGCGTATTAATAGTAAATATCTTTCTTAATTTTTATCGATTTACTGAAACATTTAAATTCTTACCTATACTCCGTTTGAAATAAGATTAGACATTTAAACAAACCTTTTTTACAGTCCGTTCAACTGATTTTGACTTCTATTGCGTAGGCATAAGGATGGCATTAAAAGCAAAAAAAGTGGTTACAAACCAACTGTTTACTGCAGCTGCCATTTGTCATGCTGCCAACGCAATAGAAGTCATAATCGGTTGAACGGACTGTAAAAAGGTTTAGTTAAATGTCTAATCTTATTTCAAATGGAGGATAGATATGTTTTCCAACTAAATACATAGTATCGCAAGAAATCCGTGCTCGAAGACACTTTTACATGTAGAGTCAGTTAACACTATAGTCCCGTACAATATGAAACAGTTTTCTTTCAAGTTTTATTTAATAACTTAATGGTTATTTAATCAGTTCTCTTTTATTCGCTGCACTAATACAAAGGCATAGACTATCTACCAGAAAACCTTTAAAACTAAGGAATAATTCAATATTATAATGAAATCGTGTAGTATGACATGTGTCCATCCCTACCGTCTCTTCTACATCGATTTAACTTAATGAAAACCTCGACCATGAACTACTGAAAAAATCTGACAATAAGTACCTATTTAAAACCATTATTTTTTCTTTTTCAGAAGCAATATCATCGATTACCAGGACGAGGATCAAGTAAGTGTATTATTATTGCATTATTATTTTTTATGAAACCTCCAATTACAATTTATCGGTCAGAGGTTTAAATCTTGTAATTCCAGGAATTTAACCTATACTCCGTTTGAAATAAGATTAGACATTTAAACAAACCTTTTTTACAGTCCGTTCAACCGATTTTGACTTCTATACCGTAGGCATAAGGATGGCACTAAAAGCAAAAAAAGTGGTTACAAACCAACTGTTTACTGCAGCTGTCATTTGTCATGCCGCCATCGCAAAAGAAGTCAAAATCGGTTGAACGGACTGTAAAAAAGGTTTAGTTAAATGTCTAATCTTATTTCAAACGGAGTATAGACAAGGATGACTCAGGTTAGATCGTTTGCTCATGAACTCCTAAGGCATTGTTCTTGCGTTAATAGCTGCCTTATTTATCTAATAGGCTTCCTAACGGAACCTTTTCTGACACACGCATTCAAAATTACTTAAGACGCAGATATATGACAGTGACCTTGAGTGGTTAGCTTGCGTGTTCTGTACTGAGCTCACACAACGCGTCGTACGTCCAGCCAGTAATAGGAATCGCCCATCAAGGAGCGCTGTCCCAAATTAAACGCATTATTAATTTATTACATAAAATAAAAGGTATTTTAATAAAACTCGTATACTAAAAGATCAATAATTAAATTATCTTTAAAATTGTGAAGGTTTCAGAAAAATACGATTGATATTTTTTGCAGTGATTCTCAGTTTTTTATCCGCGTTATACATAACTATACAAATTAATTTCACTATGTAATATTAACATAATTCAAAATATGCCTATATTAAAATATAAAAAAATGCTCTAATTTAATTTAACATATATTTTTTCCAAATCACTAACACAACTCGTTTAGACGTCATCTTCAGTATAAAATCATTAAAAGTCGGTTATCGTCACCTTAAAAGTACAATCTTGGATGGCCCCAAATCTTAATTTAAACTGTCATAGGTACGTAAAATCCCGTGCACACGACCCTTTTTTTTTGTAGGTAAGCGTTACTATAGCGGCCGAGCGCTGCAAGCAATAGTAGTCCTTACAGTGTACAGATATGCGTTTTTTCAATAGTACTTAAATTATATCATAATAAAAACATAATATCACGCCTTGTTACCCCGTAGGGTAAGGCAGAGGTCTACCCATAGAAGGTACACACACATTTCGCCAATAATGTTTTAAGTCCCATGTAATATGGGGCGAGCCTATTGCCATCAACCGGGCATATATTATTATGATTGATGGAAAAACCCAATAACTCTTTGCCCGACCCGGGAATCGAACTCAAGACCTCATGCTCAGCAATAGCGCTAAATTATAAATTAATTATTAGCTTAAATTAAATCTTGAAGGTTATTTTAATGCAGCCCAATTGTAATACTAACCCACGTCACAGTATAATAAAGAAATAGGTTATAAGTAGTTCTTATTTATATTGTGTCCACGTTATAATACTGTGCAGCAAAACGAACTTGTGTAATAGGTATGCAGTGAAACCCAACCTACATAACCTGATCTAATCCGATAAAGTAAATTAAATCAGTGGTTGTAAATAAGCAGACAGAACAAGAAAGGCGGCATTGGTGCCGATTCCCTTGTTCACAAACTAAACTAAATTTAAGTTCAGTGCATCTTTTTCTTTCTATTTCATTAAAAAAAGGACAGAAGATAAATTTTAGTTTAGTCCTCTCAAATTAATCAGCGCTTGACGTAAATTGACGTAATTTTAGTTGGCAAGTTTTTAATCACGTCTAAACTTGTATGGAGTAGTGACAGGCGCTGATTAATTTGACAGGACTTAACTAAAATTTATCTTCTGTCCTTTTCTTAATGAAATAGAAAGAAAAAGATGCACTGAACTTAAATTTAGTTTAGTTTGTGAACAAGGGATTCGGCACCATTTTGTAACGAAACGGGCATGTAAGTACATGTTCCCTCATAATACTTCAGTACCTAGTCTACCGAACTTTGCTCGGGTAAAACAAATTTTCCTAGACATAAGACCTACATAGCTAGATCGATTTTTCGCCTCCCCCTATATTGCAACTTTCATCAAAATTGTTAGAGCCGTTTTCGAGAATGTGATTACAAATATTTACTTAGAGGATACCATAATCATATCAGCCTATAATGTTCCCACTGCTGGGACACAGGCCTCCTCTCGGTGAGAGGGAGTGGGCCGTAATCCACCACGCGGGCCCAGTGCGGTTTGGTAGATGTCACATGTCATCGAATTTTTGGTTCTAGGACATGCCGGTTTCCTCACGATGTTTTCCTTCACCATTTTGAGAGCAGTGGTGATGAAATAATTTACACAAAGTAAAGTGCCTGCCTGGGTTCCTACCTATGACAACTCGTAAGTCGCGGCCGTTACCACTGGGCCACCCCTGCTCATCATTCCATATAGGATATCGAACAATAATAAAAAAAACATCTGGCAACAGGTTTTTATAAGACCTAAGAAAGAAGAGTAACACGGGATGGCCACCGTAGCTAAAAATGACGATGTGAGCCTTCGAAGTTCGTGGTATAAATATTTGTCGTATCTTGTGAAGTTGTCAAATACCATAAACACACATAACATCAAGCCAGTATTTCCCAAAGGATTGGACAGAGGTTTACCTAGAGTACAGCCACATTTTGCTAGTTATGTTTAAGCCCCATGCAAAAGGGGGCGAGCACATTGCCGTTAACCGGGCACAAATCCAGACTCCGGGCTGCTACTGAGAAATTCTAGATGGAATAACCCAATTAGACCAATCTAACCCAGGAGGCCAGGCTTGCGTCCACTAAACCAAGAAAACCAAAACATTGTCGTAACCTATTTGATATATTCCATTCTTTTGGTTTGTCAGCCCGCTTTATAAACCAACGTAAAAAAGTTATTTTCTGGTTGCAAACCACAATTAGTTGTGTTTTATTATATCAAAGGCTACCCTGCGGTTAGTAATCGACTATGTTATACTTACTTACAAAAAAAAAACTCCTGAGATCCTTGGATCTTTTTCTATGTTAATTAGATATCGTAAATGATGTTTCAGATAACTACCCAAAACTAATACGTTTGTATAGGTAATTATTTTATTTGGATTAGTTAAAATAATCACATTAGGTACCTTACCATATTTCATTTATTATAAAATTTATTAAATTATATAATTCTTTATATAACGTATTATTTTCTTAGTAATGTGTCTTTTCATTCATAGAGGGCGCTCCTATTTTTAAATTAATAGGGACAAATATTTACACAAGCCATTAAAATAAATTGCGGTCGCCACTAATAACATCAGCTGGCAGTACAAAAACTTGTCCAAGTTAATAAAAAAAAGTGGGAGCCGAGCAAAGTCGGTTACCGGTCTAATGGAGACGGACTTGGTTCTCGACAGCGACGTCTTACCGTAATTAATATTTACCTATCCTAATTTCAATAAAGCGTCACGATTTTTTACTTAATCTAATTTATTGCGATGATTAAGCATATATAAAATGACAAATTCATAAGTTTTTTTTTTTTCATTACTTTGCTTTTATTTCTATTTCTATTTTCCTAAACATTAATCTAAGTCTAAAATAATTTGTTAAAAAATTGCAAAGTAAAAATATTTACACGAGTTCGGGAAGTAAAAAAAACGGTCGGACACTCATGCGCAGAGTAAGGCTTCGACGCAACAGCGGGAGCAGTGAACTGAGGAGTGCACTGTATCCTTGAAACGGTCCCGTATGGGAGCTCGGCGGCAGAAAGAGACGGCAATATGGTGCGCGTTGCTGACATTTTACAATGATGACGTCAGAGTCAAAGAGTTGGAATTACGTAGACGGGGTGTGAATGCATAATATGCACAGGTCTCCTCTCTTCGAGAGTGAATGGGCTGTAATCTACCACACGGGTATTTTATTTTCAAGATCATAGTTTTCATACCTTTGCATAATGTATAATAAACCACAATTACTGCGCCGTATTATAGCGATATTAAAATCACACCAAATTGTTAACGATATTGAATTGTCAGTAAATTAATAATATGCCGTACACAGAAGTTTGAACTTTACAGTTTCAATCAAATAATGGAAAAGACAGAAAAATTCTTTGACAGAAAAAAAAACCTAACCATAATGTTGTCCAGTAGGTATTCTAGTTATCTCACAAAGGGTCCATATTGAATATGGCACAGAAATCTTCGACTTGATAAGTACTCACCATCAGTAGGTCAGAAGAGCAAGCATTTGTCTAAAAGGTGTCAAGCAAGACCTACAATTAGAGTAAATACTAATTTGTTTATATTATTACGGATTGGTTTTCACGTCGAACCATAAAACTCTTTTAGCTTAATTAATAGTTTTTTTCTTAACCAAGACCATAATAAAACAACTCATTGCTCCATTTAAAACCAAATTCTCATTTTATAAAACAAACAAAAAAAGTTCAACCATCTTTATAATTACTGTTTGGCTCCTCTACTCGTAAACATAGTTATTCTATGCGAAGGTTCAGTCATTCACTTTTCATCTCTTTCTTCCACGCCGGACGATGTGATACAATGTTCTTTTCGATACAACCTTACCAAATGTAGTAGGTGGCTACGTCCGTACAGGCGCTACTACAATACCGACCTGTTCAGACTAACCGGTTAATAAAGACGTGAAAATTGTACCTGAGGCGACTTGTCTCGCAAGCTCTTCAGTAATACTTATGACTCGGTATTGGTATCTACTCGGGTGTGCTGACAGTGCCTTCGCACCCTAAAACTTGGAAACAAAACAATGCAGTGAATATTGTGATACAGATACTGTTTTCTGATCTCTGAAGGTAGTGTTTATACCTTATTTATTTTCTCGTAAAAAATACGCGCAAACTTTTGAACTTGGAGCCGGTTTTTTTAAACTTTTTTTTTCCCCTTTTTATACACGAGCTTTCTTACTGTACATCGTGGTAATATATTTTGCTATTGTTAATGTGCTTTATTTTACGTTGTATGTGCTATCCTTGTGTTTTTATTATTTTTAAACGAACAATTATATTCGTGGAACTCGTCTTAACAAATTTTTCGAGTAACATTTTGATCGTTATCTTGATAGGTATTAATAATAGTATTGAAAACATCGTCTGTGTTTTTGTTGCTATTTTATTAATAATGCATATTGTCTGCAAAATCTGTAATTAAAATCTTATCGAAAACGATTTGGATGAACCCAAAGGTACCAAAACTTTACGTAAGTTAATTACCAACTATGCTGAAATTGCTTTTAGAGTCCCTAAGTTGTACAAAGTACACAGCGAATATTGTTTTTAGGATTATGTGCTGTGTGTAATACCTTAATAGAATATATTTTTGAATAAAATTGCCTGAACGCTAAGCTGGGCCTTGACAAACCGTAACCGTTTTCCAAAAATCATTTTCTCATTTACCATTAATTATTTGCTCCTACCAAAACAAAAACCCATAAAGTTTCTCACATTTAAGTATTTGTCAAACCTAATTGGTAATCAAATATTGCAGTCCTAACATGTTTTATAGCACACAATTTAGCCTTTCAAACAAGGAAAAATATTAAGCAAAAAACCCATTGGTTCGTCCTTAACTTAATAAGACAAAATTGTAGGTTGCACTTATGCATTTTATTATTTATATAAATATGTAAGTAAATATAACTATGTTTTTTAATACATAGTATTTTTTTATTGGGTAATTCCATCAGGAATTTATCAGTAACAATCCTGATCTGTTCTGATCGGTCTGGATCTGTGCCCGGTTGATGGAAATAGGCTCGCCATATTCATATTCATGTTAGAGGGTAACATGTAATACACCTATGGGCATCCACCGGGCAACACTATTTCGACAGTTAAGTTTAAGTGTCATGAGACTTAAATGTAACTTAATAACTTATGTTACGTTGTAATTTGGACATTGAATTTCTATATGGTGAGAAAAACTTGAAAAATATCGACAGAATTTTATAGTAAATAGGTAGCTTCTTAAAGTTAAACTCTATAAATGACCGTAAACAGTGGTATTTTTATTTTATAAAGAATCTACTAAACATTGTAACAGCGAATCAATTTTCACGCCTCCCCCATAAGCCCTAGGCTAAATATTTTTAGATATTCAGTTAGCTCATGATCATGACCCAAAGAGAAATAAAGAATATGAATAAAAATCTAAAAAATATATATTATATTCATATATAAATCCGCGAAATGTCGCGGGTTAAAGCTAGTGAGTAACAAGATAGGAAAATTATGGGAATTTCCTATATATGATATCTATCATTAAAAATGTAATTTTTCACTTTTTTGTTATAGTTTTTTTTTTCTATTTATTGTTTTCTTTCTAAATACATAGTCAAGGCTATTAAAGCCTGATTCATAAAACCGGCCAAGTGCATGTCCAACCACGCATAGTGAGTTCCGTAATTCGGATGATTATTTACACATGCACATTTACGACTTTGTTAACCACAAAAATAAGTTTGGATTTCAAAATATTTCTCGAAAAAAAATAAGGACGGACGTTTCGGGCTGAAGGACGTACAGATAGATGGACAGACGTTGTCCTGTAAAATTTTCACCCAAAAATTCCATAGAAAGTGCACCTTCAGTTTACCCGAATTTTCAAAATTTTTCTTTCCTAAACTTGATTTGGACTAGCTAGGTATTAGATAACATACAATATAACAAAAATTTGCCAAATCGGTCCAGCAGCATTTACTATTAATATAGATTGTAAAATACGCTAATTGAACATGTTTCCTAATTCCCAGGTAAACAGATACCCCTTATATGTACCTACAGAGGAAGAACATTCTTTGTTCGTTCGGTTTTTTTAAATGTCCGGTCAATTCCGGACCCTTAAGCCAGATAAGAGGTTTATTGCCTTTACACCATGGAACAAAGGATAACATATTATATTTACGGGGAAATTCCATTGGACTGTTTTATTTAAAAAAGCAAGGTGTTAGTTGCTGATAACAAATAATACGACGGTTCTGGGTATTCTATAGATGTGTCGAAAACAGACAACCCTAATAGTTTTAAAGTAAAACATACTTAGTTTTTTTTTTTCACCATTTTTTAAGCTGACATGTTCATGTGGGAGGCTTTATAGTGAACCAGTTTTAAACTCTGAATGTTTTACTAGATATCTAGTTTTTTATTTATGTGGATAAACAATCCCAAAGTACCAGTTTCAGTTTACAAGCCCAAAAATAGAAAAGACAAGATTACGGGCGCGGGCAACTAAATGTTTTAAATTCCTACATGATCACTAGGTACCCCGAATTATTCTGAACAAACAAGGTCCGTATCCACCTAAGAAATAAGAATAAATTTTTTAGTTCCCTGTTTAAAAATTATATGGAAGTCTTCAAATGTCAGAAACTACAGCATTTTCACCAACGGCATCTCAGTGCATCTCTGGTCGAAAATTTATGTCGGTTTAATTTTTTCGCTGTACCGGAACCGAGCCGGCCCAAAATGGACAGGTTTCACACCAACCGGTTGCTAGAAACAATGTTCAGAGGACGTTACACCGACATTTACGATGTTTTATATGTGAACGCTATCGATTGGGCTATTGATCTGTTATTTTTAATTAATTTAAGTTTTTTTTAAATAGATGTTATTTTGCACTAAAACCGTAAGAACTGCATATTACCAATGTTTATCAACAGATTAAATAACAACTTTCCTGTTCGCAATGTTAGTTTGATAACCCCATACAAAAGTACGTACCTACATAAACGATTGGAACAATCCGCTTAGCAATTAAAATATGACACGAGCTTTCCTAATGAATTAACAAAAGATTAGAAAGCCTGGTTAAGACGGTTTCACTCGCCGCCGTGGAAAGTACAAAGGACGAATGATCAGATAGTCGAGCGAGTTTAATTCTTTTTTAAATTCAAACTGCGTTTTAAATATTGGTGCAACCAGTCTTACTAGTGACGTACTATCACTCAGTTTTAGGTTTTAGTCGACTCGTTTAATAGTCGAGTAATTAATAAGTAGCCGTTGAAACGCAGTTTTTAGGAACAAGGCCGAAACTATCTTGATTAATTATAGAGTTTACACTAAAGTGGATTTGGTCGAAATAACTGAGGATATTGTAACGGCTCCCGCAGACAGACGCGACTCGATGGCATGACGCGACACCGGTAGAACATTTTCCGTGAAATTTTCATAGAAATTGTTACACCAGAGTCTGGAGACCAAAGTGCCTTAATAAAATAAAATCATTCTTCATTGACAGTAAGAATAAGTATCACTACAACAGCGTCCAAAATAATTTACGATTCGATCACTAGTGAATATGAATGTAACGTTTCTATCAATATCAATTTATTCTCGTATAAAAGAAAGTGAACGATTGTTAGATTTATGAGGCTAAAGGCTATAATACTGGACATTATCTTATTTTATAACAAACTTTTACCCACGACTTCTACTGTTGTAATGAACATTTGCTTTTGTGAAGCATGACTTAAGTTTTTGTGATTTATGACTTAATATTTAATTATCTGTGTCTTGGTTTGGCTGGCAACATTCACTGCAGAAACGAGCTCATTATTATGAAAGAAAATATGTTTATTTGCGGTAAACATGACGCAAAGAAAAAAAAAACACGTAAAAATATTTTTTTATTTTTATTTTTTTCAAGCCTACAACCACTTGCATTAGTTCTAGTTAAAAGCTACGGAGCTCCTTAAGTTTTACTAAAAGATTGACTTATTCATGACCTAAAATTAAGGAGATACTAAAAATTATACAATCAGATTAATTTAAAAAACCATGTTAGGAAGTCGAAAACTGAGGAGTTTGTGGCTAAATAATAACAGCGGCACGGGTCGATCTTCTTGCCGAGGTTGGTCCATGGATGGGTGACCATCCATTACAGTAAAGGGTCCCGGCTGTCATTTATACACCATTGACAGTCGTTACGGGTAGTAAGAAGCCCGAAAGTATGACAGCCATGGGGTATCGTGGTTCCCAGTACATGGGTTGTGGAGGTCCGATATTCAGTCGCTCCATGTAAAATACTGGTGTTCAGCTGCATCCGGTTAGACTGGAAGCCGACCACAACATAGTTGGGAAAAGGTTACGCAGATAATGTTAGGAAATCGAAAACAGAGGTAAATTATAAAAACGAAGGTACGACACTGGCTAATGCCCGGTGCGTCGCCAACGACAGTCAAACTCGCATCGAAACAATAATCGATTTTTAATGCAGAGATCGGCAGCTGATACATTCTAAGTTTTTCTTTCGCTTCAATTCCAAGCTTGTCATTTTATTACGTAGGTATAATATAATAGAGTTTCAGATGTGAACGGTCAAGACAGACGGACGAAAAGGCGTTGACCCCGCGGTATTGCGAATTAATATTTGATATCGATTCTTGACGCGCTGGTAGTTGAATCGAGTGAACATTGTTATCCTGTTAGGACCACGCATTAATTTGCCGCAAGCCTTTTTCTTGCGCAGTTTGTAATAGGTACCTTCTTTTTTTTCAAAGCAAGTATTATATTGACTCACACTGATCAGATTTCATCCCACGGGTACTAAACATCTGTTCTGTTCTGCAGATTGCAACTTAGTAATTATTGAGTATTCTAGAATGCTTTCTCTAACACTTAATTCTATTGCTAGATATGTAAACGAAGAGTCGTAAAGATTTATATCGACTTTCAAATACTTTTAGTATCTTCAATCGTTTATTTACTCTCTATATACGAAATATCCTGATGACGATAAGAGACTAGGCATCAAATGTTTGATGTCGTCATCAAAAACAAAAGACGGTTACGGACCATTGCTGAAGTCATGTATTTCTATTTTCTTAATCTCCCTCGGGAATATCGCATTTCCGAAGACAAACAAATGCTAATTTCTAATTTAAGTCCATCAATTATTTAATTGTATAATAATTTTAATTCAGAACTAAGTACTTTATTGTTGTTTTGTTTTGATTTTCGTGTGAATTATATAGAGCTGTAAAACTATTTTCCTATCTGTCGTGCCTGCGACTTTAGCAGCTTTCCTACCATTTTTTTAATAAATTACATGAAGTTAAAAGAGTATTAACAACTCTATATACTTCCAAGTCGATTGAGAGCGTCCGATCTGCACCAAGTGCAAAGGGTAACTGATAGAAATCCGACGACTGACGAAACACGAGGTTTGCCGAGAAACATTAAGAACATAGTTGTACTGTACATCAAAACGGTAGAAATGATGTCCTTATAACTAAATCAACACCTAACACGTCTTCTCAATCTGACGATTATGTAATGATACATATATTAATCAACGAGAAAGATTAGAGCTGTGATATAACACCATTTAAAGCAAATACTGAAGCGATTATTAACAAAGAACACTGTATTAAAGTAAATGTAAGCCAGCTTGAGGAAACTTGTTCTGCTAAGAAATGAACTAACGAGATGACTGCTATTATAAATCGATTTATTGGTAATAAAGTGGGAGACTTGATTGTCGTCCGCAAATATTTAGGACAAATATGTTAATCTTGTTGAAGATTAATGATTGAATACCCACACTGTTTCATAGACTGTTTGAAGTAGACATCAATGTCAATGTCAATGAAGCACCACCTCCGCTGATCCCAACAAGCGGTGGTGCTTCAATAGATAAACACACTGTTAATCTAACGATTTTGTTACAAGTGTAGAATTACATAACCCGGAAAGAGTAGTAGCTAATAATTGAAGATGTTAAATAATAAACAAATATGAAAAGATGAAGTGGTTAAATAATATCGGTGACGTTCAGTGGTTAGTTGGTCGATGATTTCAGAGATAGAAATAGAATCACCTGACATTGTGTTAACCGTGGTTTTGTCAACATAACCACTTA
Organism: Agrochola lychnidis; assembly: GCA_963680765.1. Taxonomy (NCBI): domain Eukaryota; kingdom Metazoa; phylum Arthropoda; class Insecta; order Lepidoptera; family Noctuidae; genus Agrochola; species Agrochola lychnidis. The sequence goes on from OY796848.1 coordinate 7,626,689, forward strand.
TTGATCGTTAGATCGACAATGACGTTATAAAATCTTTTCTATTCTCATTGACTAGTACATGCGACTTTATCTCAAGAAATCATCCTATAAAATGTTTGTATATGAGGGTTGATGTTGTTTTGTAGGTAACCGTTTGTTCCTCAGCTAACATCATTCAAAATAATCGTGACATTATAATAACTACGCAGCCACCTTTTAGGTGATTCACCTTGTCTCATGTAATTAATCAACTTAATGTAGTCTATAATAATCCTGTTCGGTCTATCTGAAATTCGTTCTAGATTTTATGCAAATTGTAAAAGTAACTGTAGATTATATACTAGCTAAAACTGTGGGCAGACAATGAGATATTTGTGCAATAACTATTTATCTTTTTAGGCACCGGTTCACCGGTTGTTAAGACATGCAAATGACTAATTATAAAGAAAGACATTATGTTTTGTAAATAAATAAAAAGAAAGATATTAAACTAGATAGGTAGTAAAATCTTAGCGCTTTGCGCTATGAATTAAAAAACTTGCTTATGTATACAAATTGTTTTAAAATATAAGTTTATAGGAAGTATCGAAGAAAAATATTAGAAGCAAGACCATGTTCCATTGATGCGTCGGCTATGCGTTTGCATGGAGAGGCTAAGCAACTTTACGCAAGTTGTTTGTCTCGTTCCGAGCACTTTAAATCAACCTATCGCAGTCCACTACTGGAAATAGGTCTCTCCCAGACTGCGCCACAACACCCTGTCCTTTGCCTTCTGCATCCAGTCTGTCCCAGCCACCTTTTTAAGGTCTTCAGTCCATCTAGCATAGGGGGCATCTCAGACAATGCTTGCCGATACGCGGTCTTCTCCTTCTGGCTCGTCCACCAGCCATCGTTCCTTCGACAAACATGCTTACCCCAGTGCTACTTCAGCTTGCTTACTCTGCAAGCTATGTCGGTAACTCCGGATAACTTCATGTCTGATTTTATCCTTTCAAGAAACTCCGAGCATAGCCCGCTCAATACCGCGCTGATCGACCTGGAATTTGTGAACCAACCCGACTGTCAGTGTCCACGTTTCGGCACTGTATATCGTAACGGGCATGACGCACTGGTTGAAGAGCTTAGACTTCAAACATTGTGGGCACTGAGCACCTTAGCCGTCGTAATGGAACAGCAGCCTAATGTTTTTGTTGCGTTTTGCCAAATGATGTCACCGTTATATTTACTTTAAATGGTTATCTTGTTTACTTATCCGTTTCTTGAGCATTTTCAAGTAACCTGAAAACTATTTGTTTTCCTTATTAGGTTATATTTAAAAATATTGCAAGCCAATTCTATGAGCCATCTCATAATATTTGAAGAATTCGTGGGTCGTTTTGTTTTCAATTTGGAGACAGTAATGTTGCAACCATGAATAACCATAACGTCAATACTTTACCCATAATAATTATGCAAAGCACAAGACGGTTTTAACTGGATTCGCTTAGAATCTTTCGTATTAATATATAAAATTTATATATAGATAAAGACATATCTAGACATTAGACAAAGTTGCATAGCTTACTCTAAGGGCGTATAGATAGATTGCAGACTGAGAAATTGCAGAGTTTAAGATGCGTAAACGCATTGGATATTGCAAATTTTGAAACATTGTTAACGTTTCTAAATTCAGATAATAGTAAGGCTATATTCAAAGTTTTAAGCTGATATTTTTAGGTTCAATTGAACATCGGTTATATATTTTTATCATCTGGTAACTTGGAAGCTGCAGTGATGTAAATGTTTTCTACGTTTTGAACTTTTGACTACGAATTTCGTCAATCCTCGATACGATGCCATATGGCAAGTGTACTGTACATACACGGACTTACCATTCGCATTATAAAATCGATTTAATTGCAGCGCCTAAAGCACCCTTCATAAACTATTGCGAAACAAATGAACACTGACAGTTCATTCTAATTGGCCTTGAATAATGTTGATGATGGGAATTATTTGAATATCGAATGCCAAGAGGTTACGGATAATGTTACCAGTAGTAAAATCGAGTTGCACCTGTTCAATTTCACACGATCAATGTTGCCAAGTAAGTAGGAATCGGTATATGATAAGCAGCAGATAAATGGCATTGCCCTGCTGCATTTCAATGGTTCTCAGTATCTAATGGTATTATTCATGAGCGCAAAGTGTGTCATATTCTTATTCATGTAGTCCCGTCGTGTTTTTAAGAACTTTGTAAACTAATGTGTAAGTGGTTGCAATGTTATCGATATTGTGTTGCCGGGATAGAAAATCGATAATCGATTTGAATGTTTTGTGTTGTCGTCAGATGGCGTTTGAGTGATTGTGGTAATTTTAGAAAATCAAACTGCAGTGTCTGGCTAGACGATGCAGTTTGTAAGAGTAGGAATATATAATAATTTAGATAGTAGGTAATAGTTTTCAAACATTTGTGTAGTTTCCACAAATCCATTGAATACCTATAGATAAGTAATCCCTCATTTGGCACTTCCGGTAGTATAATGATCATTTATCCTAAATATACATACACACCTATGTACACCTATAAGAATAAAGGTTAATGGAAAAAAAATATGCGATACAAATCGTTTATGAATGAATGAACAATGTTTTGACATAACTGCTAGATATATTAAAATGTTGGCTACATTACTGGTATCACCAGGTCATAAAATGCGCAGTGAGTCCTAGGGAATTGACCACGCATACAAAAGCGGGCCACGTCCCAAATATACACAGAGTTTGCTGTCCCTCTCACACTACGTACAAAAGAGGAAGACAGGTACATATTCTCGGATTCCTATGCATAAATAGGCAAACGTGGGAAAATAACACTCGAAGTTCTGTAGGCGTCGTGCTAACTATATTGGGATGAGAATTAACACAGACAAAGAGATTTTTTGTAACAGAAAAAAATTAAAAATGTATCTCGAAATAGATCAAAGTTAAAAAGCAAAACACGATAATTAAGATAAAAAACGCCTGCACAGAAACCCAATACGAAATGGTCAAAAAATAAATGACTGTAAACCAAAAAAGTCACAGAACTGAAAAAAAATCAAATCATTTATTCAATCAGCACTTTTCGAACGTCAAAATTACATAAGACAGTCCCCCAAAACGCCCGCTCTTCACCGCTTCCTAGTGCTTTAGCTGGGAAGAAGAAGTAGCGCAGCAAACTCCCCAGCAGTAATTTAAATAACTAAACTAGCTACAAAACAAAGAACAACCTACCAGTCCCGGATCTAGGGGGGGGGGCAAGCCGGGACCCGTGCCCAGGGCGCCAACTTCAGGGGGCGACAAATTCAAGCGTAGCAGACAAGGGCACCACCCAGCACACACCAACTTTGCAATAAATGAGACGCGCAGCACATTTACAACCTTTCAATTTGTTTTCTTTTTTACAACAGTTTTGGCGCCTCTGTTGAATTTTAATTTTGCGCGGGCTAACTTAGCGCATCCCCATAAAAGATTGGCGAGGGGCGGCAAACGACAGTTTTTGCCCCGCCTCAAAAAAAATCTAGATCCGGGGCTGCAACCTACATTATAGGAATTAAACTACGCGCAATAATCAAGCGGTTGAAAAATTCTCGTCATCTATTGCTGTAGTCCATTATAGAGGAACAAAGAGACAGATAGACATAATATTATGTATACAATAGCGTGGTATCACAAACGTATTACGTCTATTACATACAATCTTCCTTCATACAATGATCGAATGTGGGACATCGTCACAAAACACTGACAACCGGGTCTAGGTTAAGTGGACTGTGACAGACAGACTATATTCATAAAGGATTCAATGCTAAATTGCATTGTAACTAGGTACAATTATATTTATATGGTTGTGGTTTTGTAGGTCAGGAACTACTGACCTATGTTCCTGCTATCTGTCTTACATTTCATGGGAATTAAAAATCACAAACTTCCCTAGAGATGATCTTCTGAAAGAATGTTGTCACATTTAGAAATTTCTGATGACACTGAGCAAGTGAGGACACTGCAGAGGATTTAATATTCGAACAACAAATGGACAATTCGTCCAATTTTGAATCAAAGGGTAATTCTACTATAACATTAGAGATGATCAAGCAGATCTCTGAAGAAGGAATAACTCAACTCTGAATGTTAATGAACAGATTTCTCCCTAGATATGATTATGAATCCACGATTCCACTAAGTTTGATCATTAAAATGAGTCAAGAGTAGACGTTTGGACAAGTTTATCCCCCTCGTACTAACCTACTACAGATTTATAGGAATGACGTAAGCGCATCACAAATATGCGTCGAATTACAATTTACTACTTTTTCATCTACTGCTTGTAGCACAGCTAAAAACTCGAAGACTTCCGTACACAGCTTAGTTTTTTGAGTTACTAAATTCGTTTCATCCAAAATCAAGTGTGAAATATATTTTTTGACCTGTTCTGGTCACGATTCTATTGAAAAAATTTCTGAGACAATTCAGAGGCACGAATGAGGAATATTTCAATTTAATCTTCTCCTGTTTTCGTGACCCTTGGGCTGGCGGCACAGCACGGGAAGGGATTTTTATGCAACGAATAGGAATACAACTTTTAACAGTATGACAATAAAATTGAATTTGTACCTACAATGATTGTCATTGAAAGGGAAACGCCTATTTTTGGCCATAGTTTGCCCAGCAATGTAGTAAATACAAAAAAAATATCCATTTAGTAACTAAAATATTGCTGTTACTTATTTGTAACGAAATCTCCGGAATTAAAAGCCGATTTAATCAAGACACTCAATCGTTTATTTCCTTATTCCACTTCCACTTCCGATTGTTGGTTAATCCTGTCAAAGTAGGGATGGCAACTTTTACTGAAAAAATCGATGCACTAAAAATCGGTTACCAAAAACAGATTTATGGAAAATCGATCTTTTATTATGTAGTTGTTACAATCAACTCAACCTATCACAGTCCACTGCTGGACATAGGCCTCTCCCGGGCTGCGCCACAACCTCCGCCTTCCGCATTCAGTCTGTCCCAGCCACCTTTTTAAAGTCGTTGGTTCATCTAGCTGGGGGCGACCCACACTAGGCTTACCGATACGCGGTCTCCACTCTAGGACTCGTGTGCTCCGGCCATCGGTCTTTCAACGAATATGACCAGCCCACTGTCACTTCAGCTTGCTTACTCTGCAGACTATGTCGGTAAATCCGGTTCTTTTTCGGATAATTTCATTTCTGATCTTATTTAAAGAAATTTCGAGCACAGCCCGCTCCGTAGCGCACTGAGCAACCTTGAATTTGTGGACTGGCCCGACTGTCAGTGTCCACGTTTCGGCACCGTGTCATAACGAGCAGGACGCGCTGGTTAAAGACCTTAGTCTTCGAACACTGCGCGATTGGCGACGACAAGACTTGACGAAGTTTTCCAAATGCTGCCCAACCTAACTGGATCCTTCTGTCGGCTTCTTTCTCAAAATTATGCCCACCGAGCCGGATGACTTGCCCTAGGTAGACGTACTCGTTCACAACTTCGAGAAGCGACCTTTTGATGTGGATTGCATTTGACAAGACATGCGAATTGTACATGACTTTCGTCTCGTCCAAATTCATGCCGAGGCCAATCAGCCGAGAGGTTCTATTTAGGCTGTGCAGTATCTGGTCTAACTGTCCCAGCGTCTCGTCAGCGTTGATCTGGTTTTGTTATTTTCTTTAGAGACAAAAAACAATGTGTTTGTTCATTTTCCGGCTTCTAAATATAATCTATTGAACCGATTCTGTATAGATTCTTTTTTAATATCGATTTTTCGAAAAATTGATGTCATATGGCATCCCTACGTCAATAATAATCGTAATTGACAACTGATTGACATTGATATTTCACATTTTGTTTGGTGCTGTATTTTTCCGACTGCGTTTTTGTGTTTGATTTTCTGAAGACTTTGATTACGATTATGGAGCCTGTAACCTCTCCTAATGACGACCTTGGCTTTACATTGGATTTTTTACCCGCCTCCCACGACGACACCAGCTTGCCAATGGATACCGTACCTGTTTCTCGCCAAGGATCTGACACGAATATGGAACCTGAATTACACAAACTTACCAGCTCACCACGGAGCCATCTCCGTGTCAACTGTGGCGTGGGTACACGAAGACTTATTTTAAGAGATTTCCCGTCAGCAACGTGGAAGTTCGGTTTATATTTCAACATTGGATTGAACCATTGATGAAATCGATGGATTGAACCACAAAAACTAAGTTACTTTATGAACATACAAGGTACATACTCAGCAACTTTTACTGCATAGCTACGTTACGTTAGGTTTGAATTAAATAATTCGGTTGGTTAGTGTCACGAAAACCATAGAAATAAATAATTGAAGTTTGTTTTGTCTCAAACCATTGCCACATATTTTATGTGACATAACTACATAAGTAATGAATTTTGTGATCATCAAAAATGGTATCACGAGACCGGTGTCGTTCAATGTATTTATACATAAATTATTTTGATGACAGTATGCAATTATGTTTCAGATAATAGTTTGATGTGTGACCAATGTTAGATTAGACGTTGGCAAGGAATGCACAGCAGTCTTCTGCACCACAAGAACGAAATGTTGGGCATTGACAAATATAATTGTGTAAACTGTGGTCAATCGGTATTAAGAAAGTACTTTCATCATTTATACCAACGCAAAACAGGCACAAGAGACATACAAATAAGAACTATAATTGCAGAATGGATTACACCAAAACTATACAATATATTTTTTATTAACCTTTAATTTATAAGAGACCTACCGAGTTCTATGTAAAAAATAGAGGTTGTTTCTTTATCTATAATATCAACCCTAATGCCTATAACTTGTTTCTTTCATGGGCGTCACTTGGCCAAAATCTCTTTATCAAATGGGCATTTCCCTTTCAACTTAATTGTCATAACATTAAGTTACATTCCTATTCGTCACACAAAAATCCCTTGCCGCGTCGTCCGCCAGTGGGCGCAGGCCCTAAGACTGTGGTGGCCATACTTGTTCTCAGTCTGAATAAACTTTGTGCGTGTCATTTGCGTTTCTAATGTCACTCACGACAGTAGCGAACTAGGGAAGTTTGTGTGTATGGCATTATTTATACAGGGTTAGGTATACGTCGGGAATCTGTTTAGGGGATGTAGGAGAGGTCATTTGCAACCAAATGACCGCTGATGACCCCTATGCCAATGTCAACCATTTTCGAGTAATTTGACACCGCCAACTTCTAACCATTAACCCTGTATATCAGGATTATTGGGTATTTTTTTTATTTTAATTTCATACCTTTTAAAATGTACTGTGCTGTTTTACTAAGACAAACTGAACCGAAACCGTTTTTTTGGTTGACATTTTAAGTTCTAAATTTTAGAAGCACGTTCCTAACAAATTTTTCTTTCATTATTTTTCTGGATCCACACTGGCTGCAGTATAGTGTTATTTCTAAATACCGTTCCTTAATTTTTTCTCGAGTTGTGAACAAGAAAATTACCGACTGCGTTTTTACTTTTAAGAAGTAGCTTAGAACTTTCTTCATACTACAGGCGATACACAAAAAGGTATAAATTACCAATGTTTGCAATAAGAGCTAGAGGGCATCAGAAACAGTTGAAAAGACTTCGATTCCGGAAAAATGATGAAGATAAATATTATCTTCGTGAGCTCAATCAAGAATGTAGAAACACAGCATAGTTTTGTTAATTCGTTCAGTAGCAGCGACAGCCTAGTGGTGTTACCATCGGACTGCCAAGTCATAGGTCTCGAGTTCAAACCCAAGGTATGCACCTCTGACTTTTCGGATTCATCGGCGTATTATTGTATAATTATCACTTGCTTCAAAAACGGTGAATGAAAAAAACATCGTGAGGAAACCGGCATACCTGAGAGATCTATTTCTCTCGAAGGCATGATGTGAAGACAAGTCAGAGGCCTTTAATACTTTGACACTATGATAGTCTCTAATCACACGAAAAGAAGTACAATGAATATAAGCGGACCAGACACTACTATCACTAACAATGACATCAATATAACTGCCACTCCTTCCAAAATAGAAGAAAAAAAAAATTGTGGCACTCCGGGAGTGCCGACAGAAGCGAAAACTTGAACAAGATCGCCTTGATGGAAGAAAAATAACTTGGTCCGTAACCTTTATCTAAATAAAGATCACAATGGCGTTTACAAAAAAAAAAATACTTCCAAAACCTTTAAAGTAAAAATACTTGCATAGAACATTGATCTGTAACGTAATATAAATAAAGAGCACAATCGCGTTTATAAAAATGAGATGTCTGTAACGGTGTCGCGAATTCAATTGTTTTTCCCATCTGAAAAATGCCCAACGCGCCTCAAGAAGTTTTCACTATAAAATTAAAATATTTACATTATTCCAACCATCACACTCAGTAGAAATGACATAACTTGAATGTAACGTCATTATTACTGATAATGTCTAGTCCACTATAAAACAAAATAATATAATATGTATTGTAGACTACGTTATATAACCTACATAATATTGTGATTCGATCATCCGACACAAGAACCATTGTTTAACCCCGCTATCGCCTCCGCTTCAGCTTACAGTCGAACACTTGCTCAGTAGTAAAAACATAACAAGCCCTTTAAGTTCATCATAATAACAAAGTCATTGCAACAGATTTTTTGCGGCTGCTATATCAATTAAAATAATCATGGATGTCGTTCATCATTATAAAATCGTCCTCGTGTTTAAATTACTCAAGTTTTTTAGTTCCTACATATTAACCCCGGTGACTGGTGGGTTATAAAGTGACGGATCGGTAGGGATTTTATTAATTGTTGACCATCAACCAATTCGTAGGGACATCGTGACCCAATTTGACGAAATATATACCGAATTGTAATGTGTTTCAATTAATTTAATTCGTGTTGGCAATTTTCAAAACTGATGTGGTACTTACTTAAAAAGCCCCAATTAAAGTCGCGCCAAGAAAAGCATAATTCATAATTTTGGTTCAAATCCTACTTATTTTAGAAATCAAAGTATCTCATCAACTGGATCACTCGACTAGAAAAGATTCTTACCTTTGAAACAGCCACTTTCAAAATAAGGACAGCCCAGAATAAATAAGATTATCTTGTCACACCAATTTCAACTTAAGGCAGCACCAATAAAGTTAATAATCCTATAATAACTCACAAAATACAGTAGCGTTACGCCGTCCTCTGATTACAACCTGTCAATGGATTCTTGAATGGAACATTTTTCCTGTTAATTTCTTTAACTTCCTTGCTAGTCAAGTTTCAATTTTAGACCCTTATGATAAAGACGATAAAGTAATTTCTAAGTTCAAAGAAAGAGGGTTCGTATTGTGATGCGTAATAATCGGTTTACTGACAAGGCACTGTCTCAACATTCTAAAGGTTTTTAGGGTTCCGTAGCCAATGGCCAAAACGGAACCCTTATAATTTCGTCATGTCGTCTATCCGTCCGTTCAGGGGGCCTACCACCAGCTCATAAAGCAGTATTATTTTAATATCACTTCAGTGTGGGAAAGAGATGAAGCTCTACAGTACATGTAGCTCCATCTCTTTCTCCCACTGAAGTCATATTAAAATAATACTGCTTTATGAGCTCGTGGTAGGCCCCCTGATGTTACACAGCCATTTTACTCAGAAACTATTTGCTTTATATCATGTAAATTGGGAAGAAGGTGTGCACCGTTAAACAATGGTGTAGTGAAATAATGAAGCAGAGAAAAAAAAAAATCTATGCACCTAATGTATAAATATCGTCCAGACCGAATTTTGGCCGTGGCGACCAATTTCAGTGGAGACCAGCCTAGCCGTAGGAGATATTAAAATGCACAAGTGTGTGCGCAGAAATGCACTCTCTTTTTCTTCACTCTCATAGTCCGATGGTATGGCAATCCGACACGACTGGAGAGAGATGGAGATAATCCATATAAGCCTGCGGGGTATTATCGAATCCCTAAATAAAAAGATTATGATGTTTCTAAGTACGTTTGTTATTTAAGTCAATAGGTTTTGAGATAAATGACAATTTCTGTTACAACCACAGAAATAACTTCCAGAAATATCAATATATATAGAAACATAATATAAATATCAAAACTTTACATTCGAAAATATTCATCCCAATTACGGAACCTTTCACTTTGCGTGGTTCTACACGGACTTGGTCGGTTTTTAAAGTTGGAATGGTCACGGGAAATGCCCGCGGTAATAGCGTGAGCGCAGTGCAGCAAGGAACACATACCTAAAAAAATATTAAACGACAAAACGTATTGGGTTTATAATTATTCTTTACCAACCGCTTTCCCTTGTGTGGTCAAATCGGATTCCAAATGTTCAGTGAATTTATTAAACTAACATTACGCCTGTAATCCCCGAAGGGTTAGGCAGAGGTGCATCAATAGTACACCCACAAATCATCTGTCATGTTTTAGTCCCGTGTAATAAGGGGTGAGCCTATTACCATCAACCCCCGGCACAAATGCAGATTCCGGGCTGCCACTGACAAATTCCTAATGGTAAAATGAAATAACAGGTAATCGAACCCAGGACTCATGCTCAGCAGTACCGCTTGTGACCAAGTGACCAACGAGATAGCCCAGTTATTAAAATAATTGAGTTGAAAATTGAACACGATAATATTATACCATAGACAACGTATTGTAACTTTTAAGGACGTGTCGAACACAGTCAAACCACGGAATATAAACCTGCACACGATAGTAATGGGAAAAACCGTATATTAACGAAGTTTCGCTTGTAAAAAAGATAGAAAGAAAAGAAAGAAAACTTGTTTATTCTGCACAAACAAAACTGGATAAAATACACACAAAACAAAACTATCCAAAAGCCTCGTATTCAATTAGTAAAAAAGTTTGACAATATTGTTCATAGTAATTATAACACTGGTTCATTGGTTGATGTCAAGGGCACGGACCAAGATAAATCTGATATCTACACTAATATTATACACCGTGACATTTTAGTCGACTTACAAAGGGCCACTCAATGTACACACGGCTACACATCAAGCTATAAATTTCCAGTATAAGCTGACCTCGCACTGTACGGAAATCCTAACAATGCGAGATCAGCCTAAACTGGAAATGTATAGCTTAATGTGTAGCCGTGTGTACGTTGGATAATAAAATACCTCTAGCAGCAATTTAAAAAAATGTTACAATATATTATAATTTTTTTAATGAATGTTTAGTAGTCAATGATACATGAAGTGGGCTGCTTTTGTAAGCCGACAAAAAAGTAACGGTGTATATAGAAAAGATTTGTATTTTTGTTTATAATGTATTAACTAACGGAACGATTTTAAAAAGTCTTTCGCCAATAGAATGCTATATTATCACAGAGTAACATAGGCTACAATTTATAAAGAAATCACGCGGACGAAGCCGCTGGTGGAAGCTAGTTAGTAATAAAACGGATACAGACCTATATTCATTTAAGCAAGTTGTAATAAATCAAAACGTAATCATATTTGTATTTGCAGCACAATTCCGTAATTACATTTAGTAATAGCTAAAATGGTACAGGTTGCATCACATAATGTTTTATTCTAATTAATATGCACATCTGCAATCGTAGCGTTAAAGAATTTGCGTTACCTTCAGATACCTATCTCCTTGGTTCAGTAAGTTTTTACAAAATTTTCCATTTGCAACACTGCTGAATAAAATGAAAGAACAATGAGGTTAGTTAGTATACATGCAATGGACTCGATATTATCGATGTGTATTATAATAAACATATCGAAGAATGTTAAAACACCATCGACACGGCCTCCCATAAAATATTTAAGCGTGCCCAAAAACTACCTAGCTGACAGAATAAAAAACAAAACCAACGTCTGGTCTGTAACCATTATCCCAAAATACGCGGAAGACTAATCGAACTCAAGGACAATTCAATTTACCGAAATCGGTTCAGCAATTTTCGAGACGGCTACACATTAAATATACTCCTAAATACAATCGTCCAACCGGAACCTGTCCAGTGTTGCTGTCGTTTAAATACAGATTTATAGCTTATCAAAAAATACGGTATATAAAAAAGTATTTGTGGGCCTAACACGCATGCGCGGTGTAAACGTAATGTAAATTCAAACAATATTAAAATAGAAAATACTGTTTCGCACATAATATTTACTACGGTTTAAAACTTTATTCATATCTATGGGCGAAACTAATTGTGCTTATCGCAAAAAAAAAAAAACAAATTGTTATAGAATAGTTGTTTATCGATTAAAAAATCATTCGAATTCTCGTTACGTTTACGTCGATCGTTCGTGCCTCTGAATGCTTGAGTCACGCCAGGTAAGCTATTAACGTCACTATATTATTATTTTACCGTTACATATTCGCGACCATTGTCACATGTCGTCTATCTTTGGTACACTGACTGAATTTTGATGACCCTATTAATATTTTTGAGATAATCTTTCTAGTTCCTTTGAAATAGAAATGAGCTCTCTATTAAATTACTATATACCTACTACGGCATTCCGCAGTATTCCATAACTGTGTAACATTAGGAAATGTAGGTATTATTAATGATAATCTGTTTGTTATAAGATCGAAAAGCAAGTGGCAAACCATATCTGTAGCTAGATAAATTTTAGGAATTACACAGATTACAAAACTATGTTCTTAGAACAGTGGGTGACAAAAAGCTCTAAAAATTCCAAAAATTATCAAGTAGGTACATTACTGGAATATGCTGGCGTCTGAAAAAAAACAACCAAAAAATGTATGGCTAGATCCGTCTAGATGACGAAAGCATGTTGAAAATAACAAGAACAGGAAGGAACAAAAGACAAATAGCATAGACAATAAACAAAACAAACTCGAGTTTAACGGGACCCATAGACAATGCTACAAAAACCGTAGGAAGTGACACCTGACGACTACATCTGTCACTTTGCTTCGAATTTGAATACATTCATAATCCATAGATTAAGGCTTGTAATGAGATAATCGTTAAGTATTGACACATCAAGACTTTTTTGTTAGCTCATAGCGGTACGAAGACCAACATCATGATTGAGCTCCGTAAGTGTTTCCACATGCTCTCTGTTTGATAATTACTGTATATGAAAATGATGATCGTACAACACTAAAGTCTCTTAGGATAAATGAAAGATAAATGGAAAAATTAAGAAAGAATGATGAAATAAAAAATGAAGGATCAATCATGATTTTTGTAGGATCATCATTTTAATACAGGTACCTAATGCTGAAAATAAACCTCTGATAATGAAACAAAAGACAATCGATTAGAAAACATCCAACAATGCTAATCACGCATTCAACAATCATCAGTGTGATTAAACTGAAGACATTGTCAGTGTCTTTGATTAAATCAATAAAATCGAACCATGATATCATACATAATTTTAATTTATTAATATAGTACTTGCACTATTGTTCATATTTCCCATGATCCGTTGCTTTAAGTTAAACCGGTATGACGTTGTTTTTAGCATATTCTGCGAAATGAAGAATAACCTGGGGGTCGCGGCGTGTAAAACGTGTCATTGTACGGGACTTACACTGTGATGTCTAGAAACGTACATAAATGTAGGGGAAAACGCCAAGTTACGACTTGTGACCTAGCTGTACATATAGCGTCTATATTGGAAACTGCATAGCTCTTGTCCAAACAATTTATTCAGACACAGCGAAGATAGAGAAACAAAAAAAGAAACACCAAGGCTGCAAAAATATTTTTTATATTTTTATATGTAGATATATACAGGCTGTTTGGCAGAACGTTGAACATACGAAAATGGTGGATAGGTGGGGTCATCTGCTAGTTACTCAGCCCTAATTTATTTGGCCCTGGCCAACTGGATATTAAAAAAAAAAACTTTTTTGCTTTCTTCTGGTTTCACCACTTTCTTAACTTTAAAGTGTATTTTTTATTAAAAATGGGTAAAACAGGCAATATTTTTGTTTTTTTTTTAATCTTTAATGTTGGCAGATTCTTATAAAATTATTTCTTTATTCAGATGTTAGCTAGAAAAAAAGTTATGAGTCTTCAAACTTACAGAAAGATTTTAAAAAATAATTTAAACTTGCATTTAAAAAAAAAACAGGGGCCAGGGCCAAATAAATTAGGGTTCTGCGTTCCCTGTATATTGTTCAAACTGGGTGTTTAGTACGTGTGCAATAATTGTTTTTTTTTTGTGTTTTTTTACTATTCCACTGCTGGGCAAAGGCCTCCCCAAGTCTCTCCAGGAACTCTTTTCCCGCGCCACCTCGAACCAATCCTCGTGGTATACACGGCTACACATCAAGCTATACATTTTCAGTGTAAGCTGACCTCGCCTTGTATAGGATTTCCGTACAATGCGAAGTCAGCTTAAACTGGAAATGTTTAGCTTGATGTGTAGCCGTGTGAACACGTCCAGGTCATGTTGCCACCTCTTTCTGGGCCGGACTCGGCGCCGCTGTCCATCCTCAGGCTTCAATTGTATCGTGACTTTCGATCAGCGGTCATCATGCAAGCCGCTGATGTGACCCGCCAAATTCAATGTGAGCTTGGCAGCCTGCTTGTCTACGTCCATTATACCGTTTTGGAACGCAGCGTGGTGTTCCGAATTTTGTCCTATCTTTTTAGTTTTACGCCTAGAGTGCTGCGTTTCATCGCTCATTTGCAAAATATGGCGCTTCGGTTTGCGCAGTGACTGATCGATCTTCTGCGCACTACAGGCCATGCATCTTTTTATAAGGGGGTGCTCCAATGTAGCCCGCAGAATTCAATTCTCTAGAGATCTTATATGAAGAATTACAAGCGGAACATTAGTATACCCCTTTTAGCGCCGAGTGCTTCCTCTCACTCACAATATCTCGACTTGGTCGTCCATTTAAACCTGTCGTTATTATTATTCTCGAGTTCTGACTTCACGAAATAAGATACGATTTTCTTTAGTGAGGTGTTCGTTGATGAAATTTTTCCTGGTTGGACCTTGAATTTCAATATCCTGTGATGATAAATTGGACCTTGTTTTATATGATTTTATTATTTCGTCCTTTTGGCTCTTGGTAGAAGTTACTTTATAACCGGCCGGGGAAAGTTAGAATCTGAGCTAGACGCTGGACCTTACTTCAAGCCTGCACGGGCGGCCCAGTCAATATCATCTACTCTAAATTGACATCAGTTTAAGTCTCTGTGACAATTGCAATATGATGAAGATTTTCATGGGTAGTTTCTTCCACTCCTATGATCTTAATTTCATTTCTTATGCCAATTTACGTCTGTTGATTCAACTGGTCCTTTAATGAGCATATTATTTGGTTCACTGTAGCCACCTGGGCTACTAGTTTTGTCCTATTTAAAACACCTTCTAAATGTTTCATGTAAAACCCATAGGCAAAAAAATCCACATCAAGATAGAATCAATATTATTATAAAAATCGATAGCAATCATTGCGCGCATTCTCAACAAAACATTCCCGTTTGTCTGGCTTTGCATTTCGTACTTCGCGTTAAGCACGGCTTACACATTGACCTACGACCTTGGTTAGGTAATGTTTGTGGAACAAGTAATTAAACTTAAGCGATTACGCTACTGCACTTTAATTCAAATATTATATCTTAAGACTAACCAAATCTTGTTCATTATCCAATTTGATCTAGACTTTGGTGATAAAACTTATGAGCTATACGACAATGTTACCCTGCATCGAGTGATAGATTAAATTGATTAAAAACGGAACGTCCACCATTTAGGTATACTTAATAAAATAAAATAATTTCTTTAGTTGACACTGTACAGACTTCAGGCGTTTACGAAGTATTCTGCAATATTGCATGGTACAAGTTTTAATTTTATTATCACCGTGATCGTCACTATACAGGTGAAGATAATACAGTGAGAACGTCGTGATTGATCATACAGTTTATACTGTCTATGGGAGATATTACACAATCATAAATATCTAGGATCATAGATCTATGAGTCATAGATATACGACACCCGCAAACAGTCGCGACGCGACGGTGCGACGAGATTTTTATAGAATAATTTCATAAAGTTTTAAAAACTGTTCTACTAGTGTGACAGCGCGCCTGTCTGTTTGAGCCTACATGTCAATGTAATATAGAAATGTGAATAATTTCGTCGATAAGACCACCAATCGCTATCGTCTATTACTTGAGCAGAGACCCGCGCGAAGTCACGGCCAATCTCGTTAGTAAGGAACACGGCACACGTGGAATAGTGACGTTAACAGAATCCTCTTTGTTCTGTTTACTATTACCGGATACCACGTGAACTATATCTCCCGTATTGTAAAATAGGAACTATATTTTGGTTATTTTATTTATCAATAGTGCTGTAAAAAGTTCGAGAAAGTTACAAAGTTTTTCTCCAATAATGTCCATCTAAGAGAGATACCTCTATTAAATTCGAATTTTGTTTGTGTTAGCCTTGTATTTTATTTCTAGTCTATAATGAACCCATTTCGATACGGTTCTTATTCCAAAAAGTATTTTCTTGGTGGTTATTTTACCATGTTTGGTCGGACCTAGCCTTCCTTGCCTTATTAATATTATTTTCAATTTTTATTTTATTATTTCTTTCACAGATATATGTATTGTTCAATTAGCTATACCTCCACTTGAATACAACAAGTCCTTGAATCGATACGATCAGTTTAATCCAACCAGAAGTGCAATTGTCTGAATAAATCGCATAATGAATCGATTTTACGTCCATCCAATTAGTAATCGATAAACTGCAAAGATTTACCGATATTGAGTGGAAGCGATGACCCTGACTATGTTAGGATTATCATGAACCTTGAACATCGTTATGCGCAACTAAACTTCTGTGAAAAAGTGATTAACACTGCAACTCCTTTTGCTTTCATCTTGATTACCAACGCTGCAGTAGGCTGCATTTTTTCCCCTTATTTGATTTTACTAATCAATTTGATATCCGTAAAAATGTCATAATTTGGATATTCGTTGAGGATAGTTTCAGCACCATATTGATGGCGATCTTATACCATAAGTACTTTTGGCCCCCATCTAATTCCTTTGATACATCGAAACAATACCAATATCAGTCCACTGCAATATCCAATGATTTAATCTTATTAGTAAGAACGCATCACAGCCTGGGTTTTATACTAAAAGCGATTCAACCAACATTAATGACAGTAGATAATTTTAATGATCTTTTGGACTTAAATATCAACGGTACGAAATCAAACGGTATATTTTTTGTTACAATATTAATTTGTCTTATAATTTGGTGGCTCAATAAAAGTGTCAGTTATGTGTACCAGATTTGTGTTTTTTTTATTGAGCTTCAGTATTTTCAGCTGACGTTCACCTGCGGTGTGGTAAATTGCATTACCCACATTACAGTGCAGTGCAAAAAACTAGAACAGTCTGCGTACTTACCTAGTTCATTATATCTAATGTGATGGTTGAAAGTGGTTGAATATTAATGGCAGTAGATTTAAAACTGTCCACATAAAATGAAGGAACTGGTCATGCAGTTGCTAATGGCGGCACGACTTTTAGCGGACCTTTGCAAACCGCTGCAGAAGACGTTAGAATACAGATGGTTTCCTAGAACAAGCCATTAACACATGACATACAGCTGATAAACGAATGTTTGTCTATAAACTAAGAACGCAATTCACAGTTATGCAAAAAAATATTTGGATGTTTTTTGCATAGATTAAGTAACATCTTAACACTTAATAGCAATGATGACATCTCCATAAAGTTTCTGATGTAACCATTGGAGGGAGCTAACTGCATCACTGCCTAAAATAGTCAGTGACGTCATAGGCGGTATACCGGAAGTATGGTCGTATGCTGTAAGCAGAAAGTCGTGTAGATATTCTGATCACGCGAACATTGCGCTATTGACGTTTGGTAGTGCCAATTGTAGGAGGTGATGTGTATTACCTGGCAAAGTAGAAAGCTATTTGTATTAGCGCTGGATTTTAATAAAGCGTTCAATAGCTCCCTACTGAAACAGGTTCACATCATCGGAAGAAATTAAAAATAAAATACGGTTCATAACATTCTTTAAACTAGACTCGTTTTAGTGTACACAAATACTACAATTAGTACTGCCTATTATGGAATCGCATTCCAGAATAAAAAGTATTGTTTTAACAAAAAATAAGCGTCGAAACTTGGAGTTCCCCAGGGAACTATCTTGGGACCCGTAAACAAATTAAGCAAAAAGAAAATAAGAGTTTATTCATGATAATTATTGTGCCGTAAAATATTTTCGCGTTCATAGAGTTTATTAACAAGGTACATACCGGCTAAGAACGCCGGTTTGCCATACAATTTACACCTGTCTGTCAAGTGGTATGTTCTCACGAGACGACTCACATGTTTTGTGTTAATTACTTCTCGTGAGGGTTCGAACACACGATCATCTACTGTTAATATTCGAAATAGCAACACTTATACACCGGTGTGAATATACTTTGTAGAACTATCTGTGAGAAAAGCCCCGTTTAAGTACTAATTCTGTAGATAATTCTATAATTTTATCAGCAGCTGATTTAAATTAAATCAAGTCTCAGCTAATTTTAGTATATCTATGGTGATTAGCAGGATAAAATATGCAATCACTTAGTGACCAGGTTTCTTGAGCGTTAAATAAAATATGCGTGTCCGCAGCCTTATGAGAACAAGGAGAACAACTCGTACATCCCAATGCAAGTCAAGGACTTTATTGAACCTAATTAACAAGCCGATAGTCTTGGTACAAGCCGATAGTCTTGGTAGAGAACTTTTATACACGGCACGGTTTCTTTACGGTACGGCGTACTAACCACGCCGTAGAAAAAAAAAAACTTCCACATTGATCCATACTACACTGACAACCGTGTCTACACACGGTGAATAAATCGTCGTTTTTCACGACAAGAAAAACGTATTACATACTTTGTGATGATCAAAGTAGGCAAAGAAAGAGACAGAGTTATGTTTTAGATAAAAAGTTTAGGAAAGCTCTCTTATTATTTGATGTTTGCCCGGTAGTACTCTTTCAATAAACACTATCGGCAGGTAGAAACTTATAAATTTGTCAGCCAATCGCATTACAATGATTGACCTTACCTAAGTTCTGTCCAGATCTCCAGCCTTCCGCCCCCAGCCTGACCCAGCTTTTTAGGGTCTTCGGTCCATTTAACTAATAGACCAGGCTACGTTTGGCGATTCACGATAATTATAATAACCTGTTTTGTCCCATTAAGAGTAGGTTCACTTCCGATGTTTTCATATTATTGGATATAACAATTATATTATGTTTATAGTCACACAGTTCAATAATATTATTATTATAGCCTTTTTATTTATTCCTTAATTAAAATATCAATCAAAAAATTAATGTTTCATTCAACATATGCAGTAATAACAATAAAATAAATCAAAACAGTAATAAATATGAGGTACCTATTCTATTCATCACTAATATAATATAATATATTTGATTCACTAATTCATTTATAACATAAAATAATTGAACTTAATCACCACTTATATAATGTAAAGCATTTATTATCTATAATCCATTTACTTGTACCTAACTCATTAATAACTCAATTTCATTACTTTCAGTAATATTTTTATAATTTGTTGTTTGAGCAATTTGATCTAATTTAAATATGCATTCTCTTTACTTTGATTTAATGTACACGCTTTGAAAATAAAATTATTTGTCAATTAAGCTCTTCACGAGTAAAGGCTTCCTCCGTTTTCCTCCAAAACTGTGTACCTGATGCCTTGAATATCCAGTCATTTCCTGCTGTTTTCATAATTTCGTCCATCCACCTCTCTCTAAGTCTACCTCTAGTTCTTTTATTCAAAGGTTCTGTCTAGTAAGTTAGTTAATAAGTCCATTTTATTGACGTCCATCCGACCTATGTAACCAGCCCATTTCCATTTCAGCTTTTTGCAGAGCTCTAGAGCATCAATGACTTGATTTTCTTATTCTGTCCTTTCTTTTGAGGTTTAAAATACTTCTTTTCATCGATCTTTGGCTTGTTTTTATTTGTTATTTTGTTTTTTCATTAAATATCCAGGTCTGAGAAGCGTACTTTCTTTTTAAGGTTCACTGGTAGCTTTGATTTGAGTACTTCTTTGGTATTCCAGAATTTGTTCCATGATAGGTTGGTTCGACGTTTCACTTCATCGTGATGTCTGGACATAACGAATAAGATCTGTTTACCCAAGTATATGTAGTTGTGCGCATATTCCAATGCGTTATTGTTGACTCTGATTGGTATACTTTGACTGTTGGTCATGATCTTTGTTTTTGAGGTATTGAGGTCCAGACCGATTGCACAGCTAACAGAGTGTAGTTCATTGTCAGATGCTGATTCTTCAAAGTTGGTAATATCGTCTGCAAATCAATTGATCTTTATTTCTGGGCTTTAACCTCCATTTTCACGCGAATTATGCTCTTGCTGTAAATGTGCCTTATTAGTTCAATTCAAGAGCACAGGTAAAAAAAAATGGTATTATTTTTTATTATCATTATCCGTTACTATTTAATCTACTTGTTTAACTTCGCTTGCTTATATCTTACTATCAACATGTAGCAACCAAGTTGGTTGTTTGTATTTCATATAATTGTTAACAATTAATTTATGAAATACCTGCACGTTTGTCGTAGTCCTATGTTGAATAATAATGTACGAAATCGACTATCTGTTCTAAAATAACGTGCGTACAAAATAAGCACCGATTGTGAATGCTATTTGATAATGGAAGTGTTTACACTGCATGGGTTATGCAACATTAGACAAGACATATACTTAGTAGAAACAAGGCAGTGTAGATTTTTTTAAAGCTAAAATACATTGATCGTAGTATCAGGTAAATAGTGATCCTAATCTTTTTTCGATATCGGTGATAAAAATTCTATTAAAGAGAGAGTAATTGAGACTTGCTGTTGAATTATTTCGGATCAATAAATCTTTTGCTCTCAAAAAATTGAATCCCCAAACTTATTGCAGCATGTCCTTGTCGAGAGCTTTGCCCGAGCTTAAAGATTTCAATAATTCACAATTCAATCGGTTGTCAGCTCCATTTCGATGGATTGCATAGGAATGTCGATAGTACGAATTGCATACAAATAGTCGAAAATCGATATGTAGGATTTATTATATGACTAGCGATTTTAGGAGTTCGTTTTGTCAAATACTAAAGAGTAGCTATATGCACATAGGTACGGACACAGAATACAAGGAGTTCATTTGGTCGATAACTTTCTATCAAGAGGTGACTCTGATGATGAGATTGAACGATGCTTTGTAAATTATAAAACAACCATAATGATATTATATTATTTAGAAAAAGAACATGGTTACAAAATATCCGACCAGCTGACAATATAGTGCTTTTGTTTAGGAAGACCAAGGAAGTATATTTTACACGCATTTTGTATTTTGTTATTTAGAAGTAGTTTGTCTTTATAAAAAGTAAAATCGTCCTTATAGGAGTTGTTCTACACAAAAGCACAACATGGAAATCCGAGGATACCGTGCATCTACATCGATGGATTGAATCGATATCGATTACGACATAAACTACCTTCTTTAAATGCAAAATAGATCCAATTAGTTATACAGTATAGGTTGAACGAACCAGCACGCTTCTTCGATTGTTGAATTCGTTAATTATACAAATCTAGTAAAGTCCAGTTTCTCTTCTTTGTTATTTCGATTTGAATATTAATTTTATGTGATTTCGATTCTCACTGATTGATGTGTTGTGTTCATTTCGTAAGAAGGAATGTCACGATTTCCTCAAATGATGTTGGATTGAGTTTATTTGTTTACCTACATTTCTTTTTTGAGTATAAATTCGTTTGGTCATCTTTTCTATGGTTTGAACCAACCCATATTATAAGTCTTACTGAAACTTATGAGGTGCATCGGTATTTTGAAATGACTGCGTAATAATTTATTAAATATTATTGACTTTTAAAATAAAATAAAATTCTTGCCATTTGTCAGCAGTACGCGGTTATGAGCAGGTATGAGGTTTAGAAAATTATTGAACGTGAGACACCAACTCGCGGAAAACACTTTCTTGTACTAACAAAACAGTAATATCTTCATCGTTAAAATCATAACTCGCTCCACATAATTCGAGCACTTCCTAATAGTTCACACCTCGTTATTAAATGTGGTCTCATTTTATAATTACAGACGCTTACTCAGAGCTGACCTTTCACTTTCTTAAATATAATCCCAACGTGCATTCTTTAGTATAAAGGTTGTGAAATTAGCCAATATCATAATTAAGAGATAGCTAATCTATGTGGAACAATGAGATTTCAATCCCAATAAGGCCATAGATGGTAATGCTGTTAAACAATCAGGATGAGACGTCTATAGAATATCTTACTATTCGAGACAGTCGTAGACAAAATTGCACTTCATAAATGCACAAAAGCTCTTCCTTGACGCTCGCTTTTCTACAAAGCGAGACGGCAATACAACTAAGCCTACATGCAAACTAAGAATAAAATGGGATAGATGATACCGATGATATAAAGCTATTAGAACAATAACAGTCGCGACGGCCCAGTGGCCACATTTTCGCGTATTGCTCAACTGTTACCTACATTCGTCCCTGCCCACGCGCATATTACGTAACCGCTTCGAAATTAGAATAGAATACCGCCTAATGACGGCTTGTAGCGCTTGTCAAAGTAATACCACCTGTCAAATCTAGCTTTTAAATGCAAGAATAGGTGCTAAACATGATTTATATTGATTTGTTAACGTTTATGATTGTGTTGGGCCGATGTTTGTTTGTAAACTTGACGTCAAAGTTTATCAACACCGGCTTGTTTTTTTAAACCGGTTGTCCAGCTCTGAGGCTGAGATATATATCAAATGCAAATAACCGAAACCCGTCAATTTAATGCCGATTTGATAGAAATACGGTCTCCGTTTTCCGCGATATCCATCTTTCTGGGAAAACCACAGTTAGCTGACAACGTATTCCTGCAACTGCCAAGTATTTCTGTTAAATAAGCTGTTGAAGATTGGATCTTCTGTAGTGATAATTTTTATCCATATGTACTAAAAACATTTGAGGTATACCTACGCCACAAAAACATTTTACCTTTCCTTTAACGGTGATGTTTCCCAGTCCCACGACACAATAAATGGGTCGTGAAATAAAAACTCTAATAAAGTCAAGATTATGGCAAAAGTAAACAGAGCCAGCCTATCTACCGACAGAACTACAGTCGTGATCACAAGTCCAATGCGGCTAGGGTAACCAAACATTACCAATTTTAAACTTGTCTGGTCTTCGACAAACTGGACTTGGATGTGAGTTGAGACTACGTTGCTTAATAAAAGACCAAATAAATTAAATCTAAGGGAGAAATAAGAATTTGCATCCATGGGGATCAACATATTCTTGAATATAACTTTAGATTTTACAATAAATCGGCTAATTCTGCTTGCTCGGAATCTCTAAGAAAGTTGTAGATTTTTTACTCGTTTTATCAAACAAGTTAATAAAATTGAATAATAAGTATTCACAAACATGTCTCACAAAAGTCTTAATATAAAAAATCAAAGATGATAAGATAATACAGTCAGAGCCGTAAGCAAATAATATCTGGTAAGTGGTAACCCAATCACGACTCCGGCCGGTGAGTTCAGGTCACAAACCATCACGACAGCGCCGATGGTCACTGAGCATCGCACAAATATTATAATTAATATCATTGAACACAAAATGGTTAATAAAAGAGAAAGGGACACGACATGAGCCTTGGCCGGTTGAGTTATTTAAAAAAAAAATTAATATTTTATATTTGAGGGACTTGAAATCGCACGCGGTTATGCTTATGACTATCTCAAAATTATATTTTTAGGGATTTCAAATAATATTAGATATTTTATTAATTTATAATTAACTCTTTGTTTGTGCTGGGCCGAACGATAGCCATGTCTTTTAGAAGTAATCATTTGTTAGGTACTTTTACCTAAAAATATGTCTGAAATAAAACGTCTTGTGTCCCATCACACGAAGATAATGACATCATCTACATCTACGTGAGACAGGTTATGTTTATATAGTATATATTTAGTATTTAACACATTGTACATTGTGTCAATTAAATATAAATTAAACAATCTAGGTCAACTAAGTCAGACAACAAAGAGCATATGACGGCACGGTTGGCGCAGTGGTTAAGCGGCTGACTGCTGCGCTGCGTGTCGCGGGTTCGATTCCCGAACGGAACAAATATTTGTATGACCTACCAGTAGTTGTTCCGGGTCTGGCTGTTTGTGTATGTGAGTTTATATGTTTGTAATCGCACCCACGATACAGGAGAAATTCCTAGTGTGGGGCAACGTTTAAAAAAAAAAAAAAAAAAAAAAAAAAAAAAATATACACTAGACTAAATGACGTTATTAGAAATGTTCATTAAAAAACAATACGTAACGACACATGTAAATATCCAAGAGATATCTCTAAATTCCTCGAGTTCTTAAAAATAAGGGTCTCCACAAGCTTGCTTTCTGTCCGTTCTTCCAGAATTACCTATATCAGTATAATGTTAACACCAATAAAAATATAGATGCGTAAAAATGCATTTACATACATTTCAGTTACCTAGAATTACAAATGTTCTACTCCAGTAGTCGCTTACTCCACATTGTCCGACAAATTGAAATGATTGCAGTTGTAATCCAACTAAAAAGACAATTCCAGAATTGCATTGCAAAAAGTTCACCGTATATTGTCCAATGTTTAGACTAAGATAAAAATACTTTAACACTGCTAATACTACTATTTTAATACTTTCCATGCATGGTAACGAGCAGTAGTAATAAGGACCAAATTCGCAAAACACATATTCGTTAGTTTAAAACTGACAGGTGTCAATAACACATTCTCTCGACAGCCGGACTGTAGGGATGCTCATAACTACAGTTATGATGTATTTAGTCGGTGAACAGGACTATACAAAAGCTAGATAAGAATCTCAGTATAAAAAACCCTAAACAGATTCGGCCTTCCAGCAGACTATTACGAAACGATTCTATCCGGAATCAGTAGTATTTTTTTTATTTATTTGAGTCCCCAATCACAGGCGTGATGAATCGTAGAAACAGAGCGAGCGGCGCGTGCGCCGGGATCGTTGACCTCACGTGAAACAATTTCCCGAACAGAAAGTTTGGGAACAGATACTTAAGCATTTTTCTTGAGAAATAATATAATGCAGTTGACTGATGGTCAGTACAAAGTTGAGTCAGACATTTTTGATCTTAATAGTGAAAAAAGATCCAGATCAATTAAGTAACTATACTCAATTACTAAATTGTAAACGAATAATGACGTAATGGCTACTTGAAAGTTACGACAGGATATAGCAGATATTATCATTTATTCGGAAGTTATGTAATTGCAACCTTCAGGACCCTCAATTACTGAGACATTTCTTAACTAACCTTAAGAGGGTTTATCCTAAAAGTTGGCAACGTCTTAAATAGCTGTCAAATATTTACCTGTTTTGATTAATGTGGCAATATTACTGTATGGAATTAAGAAATATGGCTAACTAGGGAACTAAAATATTGATTATGAAATGCAATAATTAATATCGTAACACCGAATATTTAGATTTATATGTAAAAAAGTATTTGGAAGCTTTTCAATGCCTTTCTTACACCTTAAACGGTTACAACATCAAATTCAGTGTTATAATTGCAATTCATTACTAATATTCTAGTTCGCTAGTTAGCCACATTTCTTATTTCCATACAGTAATGTTGCCAAATTAATCAAAACAGCGAAATATTTGACATCTATTTGCGACGTTGCCCATTTTCGGAATAAACGCTCTTAATGTTAGGATTGTTAATAACGGCAGGGTACATTACCGATAAATTGGATGTGGATATGTCATTTTACAATTACCGGGGCTGATAATTTGGTTTTTCTGTTTGCCAGACTTTAAACTGCCGATAAAACTCTCAGCCTTTATAAAGTTGAGATCCGACGATCGAGTGACGTAACAAGACTGGAAGTACGCGCAATGACCGTTCACGGTCATGATCACGCCCTGATTTTGAACGATGATCACCTGATCGTAGCTTACGTTGAGCTCTAAATGTTTTAGGAAGAAATGACGAAAGAGCAATAGTTTTAAATGATGGTCGAATTGAAATAATTGCTTTCGCTCTAACTTTTCTTCTTATCAGAAATATTTACCACCACCACTGATAAAAAAAAGGTCGACGCTGTAAAAATAATAATTCCAATACATATTCTTGCTTTTTACCTACCATTTCATTACACATATTTTTAATTTTAATACTTATAAGAGTAGAAAATAAACACTACGATTTCTGCAAATGGAGCAATATTTTCAATAAAAATCCAAAATATATATTTATGACGTCACTTGAAACGACGTATAATTTTCCCCACTGATCAACAATGTCGCTCGTATTGCTATCAGTAGGTATATCCACGAATTAGAATAACAGGTTTTAATGGAAAACCGATGTTCGGAGTTAGTGACATATGTGATTACAATTAAAGATCTAATGATCTCAACCATTAGGACTATTTAAGTGTCTCTGGGCTAACATTAAAATGTTACATAGAGGAAAATCCTATGCTAATAGAATTTCCCTTTTCTCCTTTGTAAGTATTAGCCCCATCAGCATAATGAAGATGTCATCATCTATGACGAGACTTTCTATTAGTATTCTTACACTTTCCTCTTCCGTATCTTGAGAAGTGATGTCAATAATAATAGGTATTTACTTTATGCTTGAAGCAAGTCTTGGGTAATGCTATATCCTGGAAACGGGATTAGCTAATGAAACCTCATTCTCAAGATTCGGACGGACACCAGCTAATGCATCATTGCATTTCGCGAAAGCTCATCAAGTCCTTCATCTTTTTAGACCTCGTTACAATTGGCATTTTTTTAAATTATTTTTTATTTTATTTTTGTTTTTTCTACTTTTCATTTTAGTTCTCTTATAGAAAGGGCTAGTTCAAAAAAACCTGCTTGTACAATATTATCCTTTTGATATTGTTTTTTTTTACATTTTAAAGAAAGATTTCTTGAATAGATTTTTATTTTAACGTTTATTCATCATCTTCGTACTTCTTCAATATGACTACTAAAAGTACCTAATTAAAGTTGATAAGAAAAAGGCCTGGTCGCAAAAAAAGTGAACTCAAACTCAAAGCATTTATTTCAATTGAACCATTTACAGGCACTTTTGAATTGTCAAGGAGTCGGTCAGTCAGAAATAATATGAAGCTAATATGGACAATTCAATTCTAATATTTAGGGTCCCACTTTTCTAAATAAAGATGGATGAATCATTCAGATAATCAATGCAATCAGTTGAATGGGAATTGAATTGATTTCAATACGTACATATATTATGTTCGTACGTATAACACTGGTCATAGTCGAGAACATGACCTCGTGTCAATATTAGTGTTATTAAAAGGACTTTACATTGAAAAACTATTGTCAAAATTTATTAGAAAAGTTGTCCTTGCCTTGGCATCACTGGCGGTCAGTATTTTTATGGATATTCGTACTAGCTTTTGCCCGCGGCTACACTCGCGTGGAGGTCGGTAACAGACAGACAGCATTCGTTGAGCATTTATAATATACTAGCTGTGCCCCGCGGTTTCACCCGCATAAGTCTCGATCCCGTGGGATTATTGGGATAAAAAGGTATGTCCTACGTAACCCAGGTCATGGTCTACTCATGTTCTAAATTTCATCAAAATCCGTTAAGCTGTTTTAGCGTGAAAGCAAAACAAACAAACTCACTTTTGCATTTATATTAGTCAGGATTAGGATTAGTGAGGATGCCTTTAACCCTTTGGGTTCACTTTTATGTCCCGTTGACATCGTTTTTTTGTTTATATTGCATTATGAAGAATTGAAGGCATTATCTCTGGTTCCTCTAACTTGTGTCCAAAGAGTTCTATTTTTATTGCTCGAACCTAATCCATGGGAAAAATATATTTGGAAAAGCTCCCTGCATGATTTGGTCATAGGCTGCCGCCCATTGCTCTACTTCCTAGCAGTGGAGGTAGAGAGTTGGCAAAAACAAGGACACGTTACAGGTGGTATACCTAATCTATTAGCTTTAATTACAATGAAAACAATGAGTAAAAAGAAAATCGTCGTCATCAGTCATCAAGTACGTACCTAAGCGATTATTTGCAGAAATTAAAGAAAATCTGTTTGCATTTTCATGTATTGTAATGAAGTATGAAATTGTACAAGTTCTTTGTTTTCCATTACTACTTCAAACAGTAACGATGTAAAATAGCATCCGTTTCGTATTTATATTTACATTACATTGTTTAGAATCTCGAGAAACCTTGACGTTGAAATGTTTATTCACTTGCTAGAATCGGAGGAACATACTTCAGTTTTTTTACCTGTCATTTCGCAATAACGGTGCCTTTCAGAAAGAGAATGAACTTCGTTAGCGTTTGCACCAAACGGAGCAAACCACATCCTTACTCGTGCTGTTGAAAAAACGTAATCATAACATCTGGCACGCTTATCGTAGCACTGCCATCAGACGCGAGCGTGAGCTCCTCAGCGCCAAACACAACGCGGAGTGCAGTCGCCGCGCGCTCGCGATTACTTACACACTGGACAAGATAAACCGCGGAAATATTTAAAATCAAACACCGGCTCCAACAACAATTTTTTGTTCAAATTCAGACATTCTAATTAATTACTCTTTTTACAACAGGTTCGTTTAAGTGTAAAATGTGATTAAAACTGTGATCTTAATAAGTTAGTGCATGAAATCATGATTGAACTGTTAAAAGTGAATGACAACAGGGTAAACGGAACAATGAGAGATATCGGCACGGATTCGTTCGTGTGCAGAGTTCAGTATCTGGACGACCTGGACCCTTTTATGGAGTACAATGTACGGGAGCCTCCGAGGCCACTGTACCACACCTTCAACACCACCATTCCCCTGTCCTATCAAATAGCTGCCGTGCACCGCTTGCTTCAGGCCCCACACCGGGTGAGTGTTACCTGTTATATAACAACTTTATTACTTTTTAAATACCGTAAACAGTTTTTATTACTTGCAAAATTACGCGTGTACGACCTCCTTCGTTAATTAAAAAAACAATCGCCGATTATTTCACGTGCTCGCCCTCACGCACCACGCAGACACGTAAATATTGACAATAAAATCAGTCACTGATAATCGTATGTTATCATTCTATGACTGATTTAAAAGAAAATAGGTGACAATCACTAAGGACGATGAAAAATAATTAATAATACAACGCTGTTTGGTAATAGATTAGACGTAAGGTCTTTGTTTTGATAGAAAAAAAAACAATTCTCCTTTGTATATCACTTTACATTCATAGATCTATTCGATCAGTTATTAAAGACGATCGACGATCGTTGAAGTAAGCGATAAGACTGCTAATGTAGCCTTACACTAACAATATTGATATAACCCGTGTACACTTAATTTATCACGAAAAAGTAAAAGGCAAATGCAGCACCTTTCGTGCTCCTAATAGCACAAAACAAATGAACGTCCAATACTACAAACGTAATATACCATTGACGACGCCGACTACTTAACTATTAACGAACAACATCGACCATATTCCAGAAAGAAGAAATAGGTACATTAGCATGTGCACCAAGAACCTCTAGAAATATTTAAAGCGTTCGAAATAGGTTCGACTCAAGAAAGATCCTTTAAAATTCATTCGTTTAAGGCTAGTTACAGTTAAGGAACAAATCGATAGGAAAGCACAGAACAACACAATACATTAAAGAGCCAGCCTAATAATAGTGCAGTGCGTTATAAATGTGATGGAAGTAAACACTATTACTAATACCGGTGTTACTCATCGCGGTATTTGGCTAAAATTATACGTTCTAAATTCTCCCGCTACCGCTCAGGTGTTGCTGTGACATAATATCACTTATTACAGTACCTAGTTGTTTCGTCGACATTCTATAGGTCGTGGATAGTAATAGACTACCCCGTGTTATATTCCTGCGAATTGAGAATTGAGTCAGAGGTGACTTAGATACTTACCTCCCACGATTATAAAGGAGTCATTTTCTAAGACCAAAGACTGCTCTTATCTTCATTTATGTACCTAGTTGAAGGCCATAAACATCTTCTCCTGAGATGAACCTTCCAATGACCGCTACGATAAATGGTTGATCCAATAGGAAATGGCCATAATCACCACGCTTAGCTAGATAGTGCGTTAGCAGACAGGACGACGCTACATTGCGGTCCATTCAAGTGTGATGTCATCTCTTAGTCATATTTTACGTCAATTACAGCAGAGTCGATTTTCAGAGGACTATTATACAGCATGATTTGATAAACGTTTGAAGTCTGCCATGCAAATAAATGGAGAAGTTGTTGCAGTCTGTTACGTCGTGTCATGCATAACTTTTACCAAATTTAGTAAGTTACTACTACACGATTTTGTTCCTCCATTAATAATCCTCGATTCATAAAAGAAAAATATTTATAGCGAAATGATTACTTGCTAAAATGTTCCTAAAATTCATCGTCCCTTCAGAAAACCTGAAAAATCAGTGTTTAGTTCGCTTGAAAACTAAATCTGTTTGCCTAGCCTTTTCCCAACTATGTTGGGGTCGGCTTCCAGTCTAACCGGATGCAGCTGAATACCAGTATTTTACATGGAGCGACTGCCTATCTGACCTCCATAACCCAGTAACTGGTAATACGATACCCCTTGGAAGACTGGTTGTCAGACTTTCGGTCTTCTGACAACCCGTAACGACTGTCAAAGATCCACGAATGACAGCCGAGACCAACGGCTTAACGTGCTTTCCGAGGCACGGAGGAGTCTCGGTATCTAAAGATGGACACCCATCCACGGACCAACCCCGGCAAGCGTAACTTAACCTGATGGATCTACCCGTGCGGCTGGTATTATTTAGCCACGAGCTTCTCCGCGAGTTTGGTTCGCTTGAAAACGTACCTATCCTATTAGCAAAATAATATGTCAGAAAAAAGTGTATATATCTCGAGAGTGGAAACATCCATTTAACCACAACTAGCTGATAATACCTGGCACTTAAATCTGAAGTGAAACATTCATTACCTTTAGACCCAGTCCCGGTATAGAACCAGTTTTCATTGTTATAGCATCTGTCTGAACTCGTTCACAGCGCATTCTCAATTACACAGATTAGCAAAATTACAGTCTTACCAACTGTACTGAGTGTCGTAAGTCACAGGATGTGTAGTCGAAAGAACGGGAGCACAGAAAATTTATCAATAAAAATTACTATAATTATTTTGTGTGCGGTAAAATATCATACTTATAATGCCCACTTAAATCTCTGTCGGTACATATTATCACATCCTCTAATTCAAGCTAAATGGACGTTTCCTTTTTTAATGTACCTTTGTAGTAGGTACCCGTGTGATTGCAATTCTCTAATTACATAGCAAGGCACTCTAAGGTGAATCTTAGCAAGACCATTCGACAACAACAGTTCAACAGTTTAAATAGCTAGGACTATATTACTCACTAGTTTAATCTTTATTTTCCTCTTTGCGTTTGTCGGAAGTTTATTAATCATGTCCAGATGTAATCTTTGTTTATATGAACACAGACGCTACCTGAGAACATTTTGCTAAAAGCATTGTTAAGATTCCATAACATCCTTGAAACATTTTACTTTCATATTGCATTTAAAAAGGTGTAAATATGTAAATTGCTGTGGAGAAGTGCTGGGTTATAAAAGGAAAAGGTTAAGCAGAGGTTGTTTTAAGATAATATACATTCCGAATGTAACAACAGAAAGGCTTCCTATTGCCCTATTATAACAAAATCATGAATTTTATAAATAGTTTATTAAACACTTTATCGTTTTCATGTACATGGAGTAGGTAATTCTGGAAAAAAGAAATAGAAAGGGGAATTTTTTCACAATAGGTAACCAAAATAATAAAATAGCGCAGCTGCGTGGTAGTCCAAGCCAAACTTACTCAGTCTTGTCCCTCTGATCCCTCTGACCTTACTTCCTCTGCTGTGACATAATATGTGTGTCATCGCATTACTAGATCTGCCAAAAATAATGTGGACTGCGTGTTCCAGGAAACGAGCTGAGAACGTGCGTGTGATGTTGCACTACGAACATAACATACGATGCGTCAAATGTGGGTCGAGTAGGCTCGGATCATTTGTAGTTTATTTCTACACCTTTGTTTATTTTAATTTTTTTACATTCTGCTGAAAGTTTGTGAAATGGGAAGACCCTTAAATTGTTATTGCCGTCAATTTTCTTTGCCTTATTTCTTTTTCTGCAAACCGTTAAAAACATTTGTGTGGTCTCCCAAGCAACATATTATAACTAGTATCTAACTATATTAAACCCATAATAGATTGCAATTTCAGATAAGAACAACGTTATCACCTCATAACGTAGGTATTAATAAACTGATATAAATCAAAGTCGGTTCTTTCACGATGACCTGGTCTGGGGGAAATGTTGTGATAAGTGGATTGTTGGTGTCTATATCATAGTGAGCTATCATGTTAATCATTAGTATTGACTGGGGCGAAAGGTTATTGATGCATACATGCTAGTAATTGATAATAATCACGAGATGATTGCAGTAGGTGGAGAATTATATTATTAAAAATGCATTGGCGATTGCGCTAAACCAGAAAAATGCAAACGACACTCTAGGGAGTATTTAGAAGTGTAAGAATAGTAAATACGAAAGTAAACACGAAATATATCTGTGTTACATAACCGATATAAATAGAACCATCCACGAAGACGCGCCCCACTCCGCTCCGCTCCGTACTAAAGTACAGCTTGCAGTACAGTAATCGCGGAGTGCGGCGCGTCTTCATGGATGGCACTATCTATAGAATGCTGTACCAAGTAACCAAGTGTCAGTCATAAATTGACTCATATCTAGATAGGACACAAAAACAACACAGGACACAAAGCCGAGTAATTTGTGGAATAACATTCGAACAAAATCGCGAGGGACCATGACTAGTCCAAATTCGTGGGTGGCACCGCAAATTCATTTGCTGCTGTTCGGTGACCTTGATGTAAACAAGATAAGCTATCATAATCCAGCACCCACTTACATTCCGGACAATGGACTCTCCGCCCTTTTTTCAAACAAAATCATGTTGAAAATACAAAGGCAAAATGTTTTGTAGTCTCGGCCATAACAGTGACACTCATTGGAACTGATCAACAAAGGGCACACGGAACCCTCTGCTAATTACTGGAGTACATTCTGCTGCTCTCGTACTGGGTTTGATATGGTCATTATATCCCCATTGTGTGTTTGAAGCTGCTAAGTAATAACAGCTGCACGGGTCGATCTATAAGGTTAAGCTACGCTTGCCGCGGTTGGTCCGTGGATGGGTGACCATCTTTACATACCAAGTCCCCTCCGTGCCTCGGAAAGCACGTTAAGCCGTTGGTCCCGGCTGTCATTTGTAGATCTTTGACAGTCGTTACGGGTAGTTAGAAGCCCAAAAAGTCTGACAACCAGTCTTACCAAGGGGTATCGTGTTACCTAGTCACTAGGTTGTGGAGGTCAGATAGGCAGTCGCTCCATGTAAAATACTGGTATTCAACTACATCCGGTTAGACTGGAAGCCGACCCCAACATAGTTGGGAAAAGGCTAGGCAGATGATGTGTGTTTGAAGCTGCTATGTTCTTAATCTAACTAACCAGTACCCTTACATAACTTATTTTCTTAAACGATTATGAGAAATTTGTTTCATTTTGACAGTTCAACAACATTCAGCAGTTGTTGAGAAGATTTTTTTTTCCAACTTATGAAGCAATGGATTAGCAATCTGTTTCAAATCGAAACAAATTGTGATTGATCACGTATTACGCAATTAGGGTACAGGTTCGAAGTTCCCAAAACTGACCTTAAATGCTGAAGATTACTAGGTAGGAGACAATGAGACATGAGTCCAACAATACACCTCCATTTTCCTTAGACCGAATTTCTGGGGAATACCACTTTGAATATGCATAGGCAGTTATTCATAAACCAAATTAAAATGGTGCCTACGAACTGAGTCACACCGTCAATTGAAGTTAATACATCGTGGACTAACCAGTGTTATCAATTTATCATCTAGTGACTTGACAAAACAAACTAGTTTCGTTCCTTCTTGATAATGCTAAGGAAGACAGGGATAGGGAGACACTTCTTCAAAACGATGGTCAGTAAGCCCCTAACCTCTTTAACAACAGGAAAACTTTTATAGAAGACACGAGAAGACACTTTCGAAACGAATTCGAAAATATGTTTCAACCCTGTTCTTCCGTTTTATTTCTAACTATCTGCGCCCCGCGGTTTCACCCGCATAAGTCTCGATCCCGTGGGAATATCGGGATAAAAAGAATTTTATGTCCTAACCCAGATCATAGTCTACCCATGTGCCAAATTTCATCCAAATCCGTTTAGCCGTTTTAGCGTGAAAGCCTAACAAACAAACATACAAAAAATCAAATCTTTTCTCTTTGAAATATTCGTTTGGATATGCCAATTGATCCTATTTCTTGTCCCATCTCAAATTACCAGAATGTACTACTTATCGTAGAAATTGGGAAGCAGGCCCAACTTAGTGTTTCCAATATCCTTAATGGGTACTTGAGCTGTTATCAGTTTCAACAGTCCTCTTATAAGTAGGTAGGTACATATTTAAGGATTGACGTCAATATGATTTCGGTAATCATTATAGGTACCTACGTTTTGTGTATAATTTGCATTTAAAATATTAATTCTATAATACTGCGCATTATATTCAGTTATGGACTGAGAGATAATGTAACATTTCTTATCATATACTTTTTTTCGTCCAACCGGTTTGCTTAATATATCTAACTAAATGCAAATTAATTTTATGTGTGATTTCGCCAAAGCTACAAAATGGTAGGGGTTTTCCAACTATTTTATTATTGGTAAATATTTACCTGTCTTTTAGACAAACATGTTATAATTATTATCATAAAGACCACGTATAGGAGAACGATAAACTTATTGTTAGGGTTCCGTACCCTGGGCACGCCACAATTGCGGCGATAAGTCCCCTCTTTGAGGAGAGGCGCCACGGCGTCCTCACCTTTCGCCTTATGCAGGCCCAACCTTACCGGACACGGTAGCTTCGGGAGGTTCCTGTTCCGGATACGGCGGCAGGAAACACCTGGGTGTTGCCTTAGTGTGGATCGCCCGGAGGACACGGTGGAGCATACGGTAGAGGTCTGCCCGGCTTGGGCGGAACATCGCAGTGTCCTCGTGGATGCGATCGCGTCCGGCCCTGGTTCAGGCCATGGTACGGAGCCATGGGAGGCCGTCACCTCCTTCTGTGAAGCAATAATGCTCGCAAAGGAGGAGGCGGAACGTGTCAGGGAGAGGCAAAGTTCGCGCTCTCACGCCCCTAATGGCTGCAAGAGACGCCCTGGGCGTCGGGAGTTGCAGGCCGATTCCCAGCCACCGTAGGCGCGGGCATGCGGACGGTGAGCAATGGGTAACTCACCGTCCGATAAGGACCAGGCCCGGGTCGACGGCGCATTGTGTACTTGTGTTCCACGCACGCCTCAAAGAGATCGTCAGCAGAACTGACGGGGTCCGCTAGGGCCGATGCTTGCCAGGGTTGCAAAGAAGTCCCAAAGGGATATCGTGGCCCCCGGCAACATAGCAACTGAAGGAACACGAGTTGGTTTTAGTCACTAAGAGTCTGATACGCCCTCACCTTCCTTGCCTCAAGTTATTTAATAATATCCCACCCAAAAAAAAAATGCGTCTCACGAACCGTAATAGGTAGACAGTTGAAATTTTCACAGATTGTGTATTTCTATTACCGCTATAACAACAAATAATAAAAATAAAATAAAGTTAACAATTAAAGGGATCTCCATACAAGAAACGTGTTTCTTTCGGCGAACGGAACCCTTCGTGTGCGCGTCGCACTTGGCCGGTTCTTTTTTTCTCTTCGTAACATGATATAATGCCGGCTATATAATTTGTCATAAGCCACAGTAGAATCCGTTTTAACAAACAGGCTGACACAAACACGAAACAGATTAATTGATTACCGCCAACTACGTACAAATATGTAGTAACTGCACAATGTCCAGCACCAAGACACTTTCCGATGCGTTGACGTTTGGGGTCACAGTTGAAATGTCTGACTTACCCATACTACCTTTACTGACTCGCAAAGGGTTACCAGATGGAAAATTGAAATTCCTGACAAAAAACCTGCATGATTTCTATAGAAAAGTCCTGAAGTTTTGTCATTAAAGTTGCAATAAATGATTCGCTTAGTAAAAGTTGATTCTAGTCTAAAAACCAGAGAAAAAGGGTTTTTTTAAATATATCAGTAGTTAATTTGTGATACCTATCATCCAAACAAGATTATTGTTTTTGTTATGGTTAATTGAAACTATCTAATAAAAAAAAACGGAAAAATCTAGGTACTGTCGAAAAATCCTAAGATTTTCTAAATCCGGTCGCAAAACTGTGAGGTGCCTAAAAATCCTGAAATCTCAGGACAAATCTTGAAGTATGGTATCTACCGTACTCGTAAGTCGCAACAGGACATTATTCTCTAAAAACGTTTTCCTTTAGACCTGTACCCTAATTGCGTAATGCACGATCAATCATAATTTGTTTAAATTTGAAACAGATTGCTAATCCATTGTTTTATAAGTTAGAAAAAAAATCTGCTCAACAACGTAAATAACACAATGAATATTGTTAAACTGTCAAAATGAAACAAATTAGGCATAATTGTTTACGAAAATAAGTTACGCAATTAGGGTACAGTTGTTTACCGCGTAGCTGTTCATAGCAAGCAGTAGTTTAGTACATTTTTATCGCGTTTCATATTATTTCGACAGCCCATTCGGGTTCCTAACACCTACCAACAGGTAGGTACATTTTGGAAGATCGCCAAATAACACAGCGTGGAGATGCAAATGTCTGTAAACACGATATCTAGGAATCGATATTAATATGTCAATTTGTGTTTATTTTAGGCTAAGTTTAGATTTGTTAAATATAGATTCGACTATCGACATTGAAAATCGGCGATTGAAAGTACCTAGCATGTATGTGTAACTAGGAGTTGTACGACCATAGAAAAAAACATGTAAATAATATTCAGGAAACGACTGAAAAGTGGAAACTAGATATGAGTTAAGCAGAATTCACCTTAATAATATTTATCCAAGGAGTCTTTAAATCTTTGCCCGTGCTATCTGAGCTTGTGGCTAACACCCGTTCGATCGCTCAGGTTAAGCTACGCTTGCCGCGGTTGGTTCATAGATGGGTGACCTTCTTTATATAGGTACCAAGACTCCTCCATGCCTCGAAAAGCAAATTAAGCCAATGGTCCCGGCTGTCATTCTTGGATCGTCAGAAACCAACAATAATCTTACCAAGGGGTATCGTATTACCCAGTAACTGGGTTTATGGAGGTCAGATAGGCAGTCGCTCCATGTAAAATAAGCCGGAGCCGACCACAATATAGTTGGGAAAAGACTAGGCAGATGATGATGAGTCCTTGAGCTACAAACGGGCATAATCCTAACTTCCTAACTATATAATATGAATAAACTTAAATGCGAAAGTGAGTTTGGTTGTTTATTTATTTGTTACACTTTCACGCTAAAACGGCTGAACAGATTTGGATGAAATTTGGCACATAGATAGACCTTGACCTGGGTTAGGATATAGGAAACTTTTTATCCCGATATTCACACAGGATCGAGACTTATGCGGGTGAAACCGCGGGGCGCAGCTAGTATTTTTCATAATTACCTATAACTTAAGGTATCACAATACACTCACGTGCTTTAATTTTATTTTTTGGGTGGGAAATTAACAAATAACTTCTCCCGCTCTGGGCGGAGCGGGAGAGCGTATCAGACTCTTACTGACTAAAACCTACCCGTGTTCCTTCAGTTACCTGTATGTTGCCAGAGGTCACGGTATCCCTTTCGGACTTTCCCGTGACCCCGGCAGGTATCGGCCCTAGCGGACCCCGTCAGTTGAGCTAACATCTCTTTGAGGGGCGTCGACCCGGGCCTAGTCCTTTTCGGACGGCGATCTGCCCATTCCTCATCGTCCGCAAGCCCGGTCCATCCTAGGCTTATTATTAAGTTATTATTAAATTACTCTGGTTGTCTCATATTCATGAATAAATAAATATTATTAAATTAAAATTTAAGGTGACCTCCCAATACACCTAGTAACTTGACTAATATTTTCCGAAATATACTTACTTCACTAAAAATGAAGCAATATTTCGTTCTGAATATCAAAAAAACGTTTTAAGGCTTGTGCAGACCAGCGCGATATCGCGGGCGCGACAGGCAGCGCTACCAGTGTCGCGCCCGGGATATCGCGCTGGTCTGCACAAGCCTTTACACATTCTATGATCTTATAGTAGATAGGTAAATGATTACTATACTTTTTGTACTTCCAAAGAAATTTCTTATTCTTTAGATAACTGCCTGGTTTTAAATTCATGTCTCTTCTATATGACAAACATAAGCTAATAGGTATTTAATATAAATAATAAAATAATAGGTATAATTAACTATTAATTGATTAATGTTATAATTTAATTTACAACAGTTTCATCTAATTGACTATGCTCTGAAGGTAAGAAGTATTAATTAAATAGGTATTGGTACTGGAAATGAAACTTCAGATCAAACGCAATTCAAACTCAAAACTCAAAGCATTTATTTCAATTAAACTGATTACAGACACTTTTGAATTGTCTGGGGTCGACCAGTCACAAAGATGAAGATGACGAAGATTTAAAGAGTGTCCGTGGCGTTACTTGTCCGTTCTTCTCCTTAAGAAACTATTACGATTTGGAATTAATTTTTCTAACTGACCGACTCCTTGACAATTCAAAAGTGTACCTATGTAATTGGTTTAACTGAAATAAATGTTTTGAGTTGGAGTTTCCCTAATTACTTGTACCAGCAAAATTTGCCATTCACGACCGTAACAGGAATTGTTTCGTAGGTAGGTACTACTAAATCAAATTATTTTGGCAGGTACTTTCTTCGCAGACACCACAAGGTACTAACATGAAAGCATGGTTTTCATATTTCAGCAAAACTATTAATCATAAAAAACAGTTAGCGAGTTTTTGCGGCTTATTGATCCGGTTGATTCCCACGAATTTACTCAAACGAAACGGGTGAATCGACACTTTCAAATAATATTATTTATTCTTGAAGCGATCCGCAAAAAAGTTAATTTATTTGTGGACGTATCGACAACTCCAGAAATACATATAAGGCAAATGGCACATTTTGAATTTTTTGTAATAAAGTTAAGAAAAAGTACACTATTACTGCATAAAATTCAAAATGTGCCATTTGCATAATACGTAAAATTATTTAAATGTGTCGATTCGCCAAGTTCGTTTGAGTAAATTCGTGCGAATCATTCCTAAGTAATCGATACCTACAGCGCAGCGGGAACACAATTCTTATCAAAACTAAATTTTAAAGTAGTTGCTACCGCATTCAAATATAATTTTTTATCCCAATAAACCGTGAAAGGTACCTAATAACAGTTGATAAGTTTAACGATAGTATTTAATTTGGTTGGTATTTAAATTCAGCAAATAAACACTTAAAAATTGGTACCAAAAGGTGTGGACATTGCAAATAACCGTGGAATTTTCAATCACAAATATATGACGTGGTTTTGATTGGAAATATTGATAACTGTAAATGTAGGTTTTTAATTTGATGATAACATAGTTTAGTTGTTCACATAAGATGCCAACGCCATCTATGCGCTATACGAGCAACCAGATGAACTGAAACTTACATTCTAACTTGATTAATGTTCACAACGCTACATAGGTGGCGTTTATATACATTTGCTGAATATCATTATTTCCCAAAAGTTTATGCAGAGATTTCGACAATTTATTTTTCACTCCTCTTGCTCAAAAAGGCCGTCATTGTAGCGTACTAGAGCGGGGAAAAAATAGCATTTCTTGCTCTAGGGGAAAAAGTAATTTCTTTTTAATTTTTGTCCGTTCCAACCATGGTTCCAACGAGCCTTGATAAACGAAAAAGTCTTTATACTTATGTAGAATAATCATGATTATGGACTCGACTTATTACTGGTTCACAAAAAAGGAGAACATTTTATTTTTGAAAATGGACCTAAATGCGGCTATCTCTTCGGTAGAATGCGTGCATTGCGTTGCGGCTACAGAAGAAATAAAAAAGGCATTGGCGTGAAATCTTTAGAATTTTTCTCTAATTACGAATTGAATTGGTGACCGTAATATAATTTACAACAGTGAAAATGTCGTCATATAGTGAGAACATCTTCACAGAGGACTGAAATTAAGTTGCCGGAAAAAAACATCTCGGTAAATATCCAGAATTGTACAAATTGTACATTTAAATAAAATAAACTATTTAATAGTATTGGATTATTTTATTTTCTCGCAATCGTAGTGAAAAGTAAAGTGTAACACACGGCGTTAAAACCCATTATAATTAGGTTTCTATTTACTCCCTCGCTGAAGCTCGGGAGTAAAACTACCTCGTTACAATGGGTTATTTTAGCCTCGTATAACAATCTACTAATGTTTATATTTAAAAACAATGTGAACCTTTTTACATAAAACTTGCCTTAATGTAATCAGTAGCTGATTTCAACATAGAACAATGATAACTTGGTCACATAATAAAATAGATTGACTCGGCATCAGCCATCATAATCTGTGGGGTAATTGCGTAACATAGGTACATAAAATGACAATTGATCGCAATCCCTTTCATTTTGACAGTTCAACCACGTTCATTGCGTTATTTACGTATATGAGCAGACGAATTTTTCAAACTTATGAAGCAATGGATTAGGAATGTCCTTCAAAACCTTTGGATTGTGACGGTAAATATGTTGGTACAATTCGGGTGCTGTATTAAGTACCCAGATTAAATTAGACGGCAAATATGAACAGTTATGCCATATGAACCTATCTATACTCCGTTTGAAATAAGATTAGACATTTAACTAAACCTTTTTACAGTTCGTTCAACCGATTTTGACTTCTATTGCGATAGCGGCATGACAAATGACAGCTGCAGTAAACAGTTGGTTTGTAACCACTTTTTTTTGCTTTTAATGCCATCCTTATGCCTACGGTATAGAAGTCAAAATCGGTTGAACGGACTGTAAAAAAGGTTTGTTTAAATGTCTAATCTTATTTCAAACGGAGTATAGTAGAACCTTAGTCCAACAGTCCAAATAGCCACGGATAGATGCGCCTGATCAGAATGTGAACGAAGCTACCGTCCACCTGACCTCGACCAACCCAGCTCGAAACGGTTTTCCGATACACGGACCGGATGCCCCATCCGAGACTAATCTGATATAACGTCAGTTAACCTCACAGGTCGATCATCGACACAATATTTATACCATATCTTAATACATTTATAAAACATAATAATATTATCCTTATTAAGTCCAGATACTTAGGCCAGGGAAATTAATACATTTATTTATTAACATTTATTAATTTATTATAACAACACTTAATATCATTGCAGGTTGCCCTGATGCGATAGTTAAGTCTATACATACATTTCCATACTTTCTAGTCACTAAATATTAACTAATATAAAGAAAAAAACTAATATTCTTAAATAAATTCATAATAAACTAAACAAACATTAGGTACACTAAAATTTAATTAAATTATAACATAACACCCTAGAGGTCGCCAAAGTAAAGTCGTTCAGAAAACAAGAAAACATTAACTGTTAACCAAATTGACTACCAATTTAAATTGTCCGTATATTCAAATTCACAACAGTGAAATGGCTTTATGACGGCTAATTGACGTAGGGTGTCAATTTGCCTAACAATTCATGTCCCTCTCTGTAACTTTTAAAATAAATGAATCTTAAAGTTTTTCTCTCATTGTTACAGCTGGATGATGCGACACTCCAGGTGTTCAAAGATGGCGACTACGGACCATACCTGGATCTGGACTCCACACTCGGCGAGCAGGATGAAGAACTCGAAGGTCTTCAAGACAGGTACCTACTTACTTCGTATTAACCGATTTAAAAAAAGGAGGAGGTTTTAATGTTCATCTGTACCTATGTATTTTCATCGACGTTTTTGAAAATTCTTTTTTTCATTTGATAAAGGAAGCTCGGGTGGTGGTCCCATATGAATTTTATTAAGTTTGCTTTTGCAGTTTTTGAGTTAACTTCAATAATACGTACGTTTTCCACCCAGTTTGTGATGATGTAGGTAATAAGTAACACTTTCAGTCATTGCTGCTTCTTTAAGAAGTAGTGGTAGGTATAAAAATTTGTGTGGGGTAGGTAGGGGCGATTTATAAAAAGGGAAAAATGAAAAACTTTTTATAAAATAAAAACAACCGAAAATCAAAAAACACAAGATCAGTGGCAAAAAACGAAAATACAATACATTTATGACACCAAATTCATCATCTGCCTAGCCTTTTCTCAACTATGTTGGGGTCGGCTTCCAGTCTGACCGGATGCACCTGAATACCAGTATTTTACATGGAGCGACTGCCTATCTGACCTCCACAACCCAGTAACTGGGTAATACGATACCCCTTGGTAAGACTGATTGTCAGACTTTCGGGCTTCTGACGACCCGTAACGACTGTCAAAGATCCACGAATGACAGCCGGGACCAACGGCTTAACGTGCTTTCCGAGGCACGGAGGAGTCTCGGTATGTAAAGATGGTCACCCATCTACTAACCAACCCCGGCAAGCGTAGCTTAACCTGATGGATCGACCAGTGCGGCTGTTATTACTTAGCCACGAGCTACGACACCAAATTAAAAAAATAAAATATTTTACATCGATACCTTGTATGTTTTTTAATGAGTGTTTTATTTGGAAAACGTAAGGTTTTTTTATAAAAACGTTTTTGTTTATCGATAGTCAGTCCATACTTTACACCGGTGCAATTTACTGATGTGGCAACAGTGTGAAAACACAGAGATTTGGATGATATTAATATAAGTTAAATATTAATTTACTTATTATTCACGTCCATCACCTTCCGGAATACTAAACATGGACCTATACATATAATTATTATGGGTACCACAGGCTTAAAGGCGCAACATATGAGACATAGGATAGTTACTTATACTCCGTTTGAAATAAGATTAGACATTTAAACAAACCTTTTTTACAGTCCGTTCAACCGATTTTCACTTCTATACCGTAGGCATAAGGATGGCATTAAAAGCAAAAAAAGTGGTTACAAACCAACTGTTTACTGCAGCTGTCATTTGTCATGCCGCCATCGCAATAGAAGTCAAAATCGGTTGAACGGACTGTAAAAAAGATTTAGTTAAATGTCTAATCTTATTTCAAACGGATTATAGTTATTGCTGAACCTGACATAATCTTTTTATGTCTTTTTTGTTATTTAGTTAAATATTTCTGTTTTTTCCACCATATTTGGGAACATAATTAATTTTTATTTTGTAAGTAAATAAATCAACTAACGATAGCTAAAACATCCTGTAATTATTAAGTTCTCTGCTAGTGCTGTGCATTTCTGTGACGAGTTCACAATATCTAAAACTGTTTGTGATTTTTGTATGTGTATGTTTGAGTGAGTAAGTCGTTGAGGTGCCAAATAAATAAATAAATAATGTAAGTTTGATATTTACGTTATTTCAGGCTGGATTTTCAAATCTGATAACCTAAAATCTAAAATAAAATAAAATCTTATTCTAGATTTTAAACAAAACACCTTATAGATCAATGGCTAAAGTAGACCCAAAATTTTTAATTTCAGTGCAATTCTAGCGGGGGACTCATTTTTATTAAATGTAAGTTTTTCGTAGCAAATAGAGCGTAATAAAATCAGTTCTATATTTTAACAAGATTTATTAGTAGGTACAGTGGGCTGCATCAATTGGGTACCCCAGTTGTATTAAAATTTTAATGCAACTGGGTTACCCAATTGATGCAGCCCACCGTACAGATACGCGTTGGTTTTGAAGTTCAAGCATTTTTATTTTACTTTGGGTCAGTAGGTATTTCAGGGGAGGAAAAACATTTTCGCGGTAACAAACATTCACAAAATAAAACGGA
This sequence comes from Agrochola lychnidis, assembly GCA_963680765.1. Lineage (NCBI taxonomy): Eukaryota > Metazoa > Arthropoda > Insecta > Lepidoptera > Noctuidae > Agrochola > Agrochola lychnidis. Next base: position 7,670,953 of record OY796848.1, read on the forward strand.
GATTGTAAAACACGAGCATGAGTTTAACAGTGGAGGCCTATCAGGGTTCCCTATCAAAATGATACAAAAAGGATCTGCGACTTCACTTGTCTGTCACATCTCTGCTTATTTCAAGAACAACGAATCCCATAGACTTGGAATAAATATAAATAATGCTTGTGTATAACAAGTGAAAGAATAGTAAAAATTTTGTTAGTTTCATTGGTTTAAATTATAAAGTGGGGTAATTATAAAGTGCTACTTATCATAAACTAGCGACCTGCCCCGGCTTCGCACGGGTATAAACCGGTACCCTAATTGCGTAATGCAACACAATCAGAATCTGTTTCGATGTGAAACAGATTGCTAATCCATTGCTTCATAAGTTGGAAAAAAAAATCTGTTCAACAACGTAAATAGCGCAATGAATGTTGTTGAACTGTCAAAATGAAACAAATTAGGCAAAATTGTTTACGAAAATGAGTTACGCAATTAGGGTACTGGTTATTATACATATAAACCTTCCTCTTCAATCACTCTATCTATTAAAAAAAACCACATCAAAATCCGTTGCGTAGTTTTAAAGATTTAAGCATACATAGGGATATTATAGGGACAGAGAAAGCGACTTTGTTTTATAGTGATTAGTAATTAGTAATAATCTTATCTTAATATATATAAATTACGTGTCACGTTGTTAGTCCGCGATGGACTCCTAAACTACTTAACCGATTTTAATCAAATTTGCGCACCGTGTGTAGTTTGATCCAACTTGAAAGATAGGATAGCTTACATCTTAATTTAGGAAAAAAAAAAAAGATATGAAACAAGATAGGAAAGATAGGAGCAGATAGGTGCAAGATAGGGGCAGGTAGGGCAGGTAGGGCGGGTAGGGTAGGTAGGGTAGTAAGTGATAAAGATGGTCAACCCCAAATATTTATATGGCAAAACAACGTTTGCAGGGTCAGCTAGTATATGTACATACAGGGCGTCCCAAAATTATGGGACATGAAAGAAAAGTACCTTAAATATCGTAGATAGGGTATATTGCTGAAAGAAGACTTTATGTTATTTTTAAAAGTTAGTAATTCTGCATTCAACGATTTTCAAAAAATTACTTGCCTCGTCTGGGAATCGAACCGACTTAAATGTAAAAAAAAACACCCCTACTTTTATGATGCCAATCGAAAGAATGGCCAAAAAATAATAACTCTTCTTAAGTAACATAGTATTTTAAAAGAAAGGAACAGCGTGAAATTAATAATTTTAATCAAATTAAAAACATACATGAAACTGCCGTAATCAATTAAGTGGGTATTTTTTTGTAAATTAATTAATTAAATGCTCAAAATGTGATCCCTCTTTTCTTACGTAAATCGCCAATGTTTTAATGAGTCCGCTACCTGTTGATTTTCTTATCATTTTATGGTGAATACTCGATATGATATGGCACAATTCTGTTTGTAACTCGCCCACGTTCTCGTATTGCTTTTTGTATAGCATATCTTTCACGTATCCCCAAAAGAAGAAATCTAGTGGTGTAAGGTCTGGGGATCTGGCCGGCCATCTAATCGGTCCATTCGTACCAATCCAAGTAGGAAAACATTCATTTAGAAAAACTGCTGCTCTCCGACTATTATGAGCCGGATCAATAATATTGCAATCAATAACTTTCTTGAAATTTGACTCAAACATTTTACGTTGTTCGTTTCTTTTAAAATACTATGTTACTTAAGAAGAGTTATTAGTTTTTGGTCATTCTTTCGATTGGCATCATAAAAGTAGGGGTGTTTTTTTTTTACATTTAAGTCGGTTCGATTCCCAGACGAGGCAAGTAATTTTAGAAAATCTTTGAATGCAGAATTACTAACTTTTAAAAATAACATAAAGTCTTCTTTCAGCAAAATACCCTATCTACGATATTTAAGGTACTTTCCCTTCATGTACCATAATTTTGGGACGCCCTGTATAGTGATTAGTAATAAAGAGGTATTTATATCTTTTAAGTAAGAAGTCGTCGTCGTCGTCGTTTTTAGATAAGGCATTCCACCCAGTATCACAAACATGTTCTAACCCGTTTATTATTCTTACTACTTCGTTGACGTAGGTATCTACCTAATACCTAAAACAAAATAATTTACTGTGGAGGATGTCGTGTCGTTTTGAGGGAAAGCATTATTAAAATTTAAAGAGTTTTCAGGCAAATTTTTACCAACACGTTAGGTAAACTGAATGCTTAGTCAAAAGTACTAAAGACAGCACCTAACTCAAAAGAATCTTGGCTCTGTTTTCTCGCGCAATCCTATTCTACATAATTATATGAACATTATGGTTAAAGTAGGTAAAAGGCAAAGTGAAATAAGCACTTTGTTGTTGAAAAATATCTACCTACAATACTGCTGGCCTCAACAGTAATCCTCTCTGTTAGAGGAAGTGTGCCATACGGGTCCAGTGCAGATTGGTGGATGTCACATGTCTTCCAATTTTTGATACTCGGACATACTGTAGTGCTATTCTGTAACCATCTCACCGTGTTATCTTAGGTGAAGTGAGCGTGGAGTGAGCTGTCAGTTGCTAAGGATTGACACTATTGGCAGCTCACTTCACCTAAATTATCACGGTGAGATTTTTACAGAATAGCACTACTGGTTTCCTCACGATGATTTTCTTTTTTTAAATTTAAAAAAATCTAGCTGCTTAGCCTTTTCCCAAGTATGTTAGGGTCGGCTTTCAGTCTAGCCGGATGCAGCTGAATACCAGTATTTTACATGGAGCGACTGCCTATCTGACCTCCACAACCCAGTAATTGGGTAATACGATACCCCTTGATAAGACCTTGACCTTGATAGACTTTCGGGCTTCTGACGACCCGTAACAACTGTCGTCATCCACGAATGACAGCCGGGACCAACGGCTTAACGTGCTTTCCAAGGTACGGAGGAGTCTCGGTATGTAAAGGTGGTCACCCATCCACGGACCAACCCCGGCAAGCGTAGCTTAACCTGATGGATTGATCCTTGCTGTACTTGGCCATGAGCTCCTCCCTTTTTTTAAACTAAATTTTGTTAAAAAAATAAAGTGCGCTTCTGCCAGTTCCACTTGATGATGCTCAGCAGTATATTATTATGCGATATGAATTATTTAAGGTCTGAATGCATATGCGTCATTGGTCCCTCACAGACGCTTATTACTTCGTTCCGGCACTGCTCCCCTTTAGTTCCCATATGACTTAATACGGACCAAGCTTAGCATCCACTAAGAAACAATCCTTATGTGTTCAACAAGTGCATATACTTTTAAGCACTGCGTTATGCTGACTCCACATTTTGCCGCGAATCTTAGAATTACTCCTTGATAAGATTTCTGTCTGTGACAAATTTCGTTGAATATCCATCACTTATCACTTAAGTCCGTCTGTTCACACAAGGAAAAACTGTGAGAATATCGCTTTGAGGCTGGAGCAAAGAGGTGCAACTCGATAGCGCGACGCAACTCTAATAAAACAATTTCTATGAAAACTTCACGGTAGAACAAGTCTGCACAAACCTTTAAACACAAGCTACACACGCTCACCATAGAACAGTAATGTCGCACACACTGCAAAAAATCAGTCATAATATTTAAATCTACTGCGAAATTAGTTTTGACAACGATATATAAAACTGTTTTGTCGAGATCTGCGTTGTACTATACAATAGTACCTACATACTAATTTCATGGATAGTCTGCGCACAGTCACACGAAAGAAGTTTCGTATATGATCATACTTTTATCATATAAATATTTACATCGTTCTGTGGTTGTTTCCTGAGCGAAATATGAAAAGGCCGAAATATATGCATATTAAAATGTTTACACCTCTTTGCAAAGGTGACGTCAACTTTAAGGCATTCCTAAACGCGCCTGACTAATAAACTTTTATCACACATTCATATAATAATGATAATCGGATCGAAAGTTGAACGGCGGTAAAAACGGCATAAAATTAAAAAGGCATAAAATATTTTTGCGAGTGGATTGGGTCCTATCGTGATGATGATTGACAAGCTACTGCAAATGCAGGAGTCTGCTTTTAAATAAATGGATGATGACAAATGACCTGCAGCAGATAGTGACGCAAAAAGCCATCAGGTTGATATAACCTAATGAATTTTTGCGTACAAAGTGATTTATTAACGAATTGAATTGTGACATTAATTGTGACATTTGATTGGTAATTAATAGGCATGTGTGAATTTTAATGTTTTTGATAATTTTGTAACAGGTTCTGACATTATTGTTATTATTTAAATTATTTGTGTTTTTTGCGTTTATTCATCTTGGTTCCTATTAGGTTACATTTTTAAATATTTCTTAAAATAAAAGAATTAAAAAAACATTTAAAAATATAAAAAATAGAGGTCCGCCGGTGTCGGGAGCAGGGTCCAAGCTACCGGTGGTTAGGGCTGCAGAGACAGGAACCTCCTCACAATGCGAGCCGTATCGAGGAGTACTGCCTTCTGAATCAGGCGCTTGATCCAACCGCCTAACGAAAGCCTCGAGAGATGTTGGTCGAGGCTTTCGGCCATCAGGCCATTAGCCGTTACGACAATCGGCACAATGATAGCCGAGCTCACATTCCACATGTCAACAACCTCGTGTGCTAAGTCGAGATATTTTATTTGTTTCTCTTTCTCAGCTTTCACGAGGTTCTCGTCATGTGGAATGGTAACATCGACTATCATTGCGCGGCGCGCTAATCGATCTATCACTACTATATCAGGCTTATTTGCTACAATAGGCCTGTTTGTGTTTTTATTGTTATTATTTAAATTATTTGTGTTTTTATTGTTATTATTTAAATTATTTGTGTTTTATTGTCATTATTTAGATTATTATTTTTAATTACCTTGTAAAACATTCAGACACAATGTAAATTGTTATTGAATAAATAAATGAAATGAAATTGGATTTTTTACTGGAATACAATGCCTCATACCGCACAGAAATTGAAAATTTTTAATATTTTATTGAGCTTTTAATCATTATTCTATTTTTATTATGCTCTCATAATTGGCTTTCCTCATGTAGCTATTGGCAACCTGTAAAAAGCTCAGACAAAGTCAATTAAGCTCTTCTCAGAAGACCAACTAATTGGTCATTATAGGTACTGTTGATACAAGTAAAAGACTGATTATTTTTGTTCAGAAATATACGCCAACGCGGTATCGGGATTCATATTTAACTGCAACATAGAGCTTTTGATTTCAAAGTCAATCTTTCAGGGACTCGGATAAATCCAAAAAAAATCGGTTGTTAAAAAACATGCAATTTTCAGCCTTAAATGTTTGGAATAAAGTTGTTGAGTTGGTCCAACAAATAATTAAATTCTACTGTGAAATACAAAGTGAGCTTGCACATACTATTACGTTATTAATTTCGACAATGCACCTGAATATCACACTGACCATTGTCCGGTCGTACAGTGAATACGTTCTCCATTTCCAATTAGTATTTTAGGCTAAAATAGCAATAATATTAAAAGAGCACATACCATAATTGATCCACAATACGCTCACGTTTAGAACAATTTGATTGAATTTATTGCATTGGAATTTAATTACTCGAATACGTACATCGAAATGCAGGTAAAATGGTACTCCAAAATACATAATTATGTCCACTCTATTTTTACGACTCCTGGTAAATCCTGTTAGGATTTTAAGGTTGGACACTAAAAGAAAGACCGTTCTAAGGATTTTAATAATATGTTTATTATCCTTTTCTTTATATATTGGAAGGTGTGTTTTAATAGTATTATGTGAGACGTGTGATCCTGCACAGGGCTACAAGTATAGTACAGTCACTATGAGAAACTAAGGATTTCATCAAGTGGTTAAGGGCGGGCTCCTATAGTAAAAAGTAATATTTATGAGTTAGAAAGAGAAAGCCTATAGTGTTGAAGTAGGATCGATTTGTTTTTGCTAAACTCCAACACGCCCCCTCAAAAATAAATCCCTTTCTTATTAATTACGATATAATAATATCAAACGTTTGTATACAATTACAAAATCACACACACCTTCCTTTCTCTGGGGATACAATCATCAAGGTCCAACATTCGTTGCGCAGGATTAGGGAAACCCAGAAAAACCTAATCAGACCATCATCATTCAATTCATCCATTATATCTGGATACTATTAATGTTACTCATCTACTTATTATAACCAAGCTCTTATAATTATCATATCCTTATCATTTATTTATCCACGTTGTATACAATTACAACGTCACCACGAGTTTCGTTCTCATCTCGGTGGAACGCACTGCGGGTAATGATTTTGTCAGGATATCAGCCAGCTGGTTATCTGTAGAAACAAAAACCATTTTAATCACATTTTTCTCAACCTGTTCTCTAGAAAAATGATACAAAATATCAATGTGTTTAGATCTTTTGTGACTAGTAGGATTGTTCGCGATGCTTATGCATCCATTATTATCCTCATAAATACAAATAGAATCTGGAATCGCAATGCTAATACTTGTTACTAATGAGTTCAATCACAGACTTTCTTTTACTGCTTCATATAGAGCTGTCTGCGTCAGTGGATGAAATTGCCACTGTTTGCTGCCTCTTTATTTGCCAGCATATTGTGCATTGATCAAATAATTTAAACAAATAAACCGTAGTACTTTTTCTACCTAAAATATTAATTACTACCCCAGTCAGAATCAACAAAGCCACTTAAAATATTTTTTTGTAATCATTTCGTGTAAAAGTTGATTTCAGATTTATGGTTCCCTTAAAATAATGTAAGACCCTTTTTAAGTGTGACCATAATGAATGGTTGTTTTTGCTTGCATTTCGACTAAGATGTTAACAGAAAAACTTAGGTCAGGTCGAGTGACCCAATATGATTTCTACAAGGGGCACTTGTTATTTCACACGAATTTAATGCTTCGTAATCTAGTGACAGAATTTCAGTCACTCATATTAAACTTCTCAAGAACTAAAGTAACTATGTTTTCTGACTTGGTTATTTTGATTTCCAGAAAACATTTGTGTTCATTATGTAAGTTTTAAAACTATTCATAGTATTTATATCTGCGGTTGAAATCACAAGATCGTCCACATAAAGTAAAACATAAATATTCTTTAAAACATGACCAGCGTTCAAAATGTAGATGCACCGGGTTCGTCGATGAGTATTAAAAACCCCCTTTTATCAAAGCTTGCTCAAACATTTGGAACCAACAGCGTGCAGACTGTTTTAATCCATATAATGACTTATTTAATTTGCAAACCTTTCATTATAATCAATCAGATATTTCTGACTAAAACCAAGAGTCACTAATCTCGCTTTATACTTCAAGGGTTTTCCAAACCTTAACTGTAAATACCCACTTACAAAGTTACAATCGATAATATTTCTATTATCTGGTTTTGGTACTAGACACCAGGTACCTATCATTTTCAATACGGAAATTTGTTGGGAATCGAACCCAACACCTTGTGCGCGGTCTGCATGAGCAGGCTGCGTGATCAACGCGTCATTGACATGTTGAGGTGCGGCGCGGCGACGACACGGCTCGGCCCGATGACGACTCGCTTCCACGGACTCCATCGCGCTAACAGAACTAATTTTCTCTTTGACACCATTTTTATAGATGCTTATCATCCCTGGATTTAAGTTCTATATAAGATTGAGGAATTTGAAATATTATAGATTCAGCACACATCAAGTAGTTATCATTAATACTATCTTCATAATTCTCATTATAAGAAACTATAAGCATGTTTTGAATCCTACTATTTCGTCTCAAAATGTGTGATGTTTCATTGTCTTGAGATAAAGTTAACTCATTGCCATTGTGATATGAATACCAGTTCAAGCGCTCCCCTGTATCATGTACAGATTTATTAGCAGGTATTATTTCCGTTAGTTTACTTATTACTTTTACAATCTGATTTATTCTTATCAGATTCCCACCTCTTTTCAAAAGGGTGTACATAGTCAGAATTATCAACAGAATTATTACTATTTCTAGCCATTTATAATCCGTTCGGTACCACATCACTGACTCCAACTAACTGTTTCCGTTTGTTTACTTATACAATCTGATTTAATTTTATCAGATCCACACCTCTTTACAAAAGGGTGTACAAATTCCAGAGTTGTCAACAGAGTTATGCTACGTCTAGCCATAATCCGTTCAGGCTCAGGTTTCACATTCACTGGCCAATACGATAAGAAATAAATCTCATCCATTACCACATCTCTGACTTCCATCTACCACACATACCTTATAACCATTTGGTTCATTACCAACGAAAATTCCCTTTGACGATTTTTGTCAAATTTCGTTTTACTACTTTTATTAACAAAGTAAACAGTAGAACCAAAAACTTTTAAATACTTCAGTTGTGGCCTAGTATTATGCCATAACTCATAAGGTGTGTTGTTCAATCACAGTGCTTTCGTGGGACTAATATTGATTAAATGAGTACACAGCCTCATCCCAGAACGATTGATCTACATAGTTTAGATCCTTGTACCATTGTACGACTTCGTTCTGTTTTTAAATAAGTAGCAGTTTACACAGCCTCATCCCAGAACGATTGATCTACATGGTTTAGATCCTTTAACCATTATACGACTCCGTTCTGTTATTGTTCATATCATACCTTCGGCAATAACATTCAAAGCCGGAGTATGTTGCACTGTTATGTGGTAGCTAATACCTATCCGCGCACAGAACTCTTTAATTTCATTGGATAGAAATTCCTCTCTATTATCACAACATAAGTTAACAATTCTCAGGCAAAACGAAGTTCGCTTTTTGCGACATAATCCCGAAACGTAATAAAAACATCTGATTTACGAGCTATCAAGTAGGTCGCGCAATGATGAGTGGGACTTAGGACCATTACATCTGTGTGCACTTTAAATAGATATCGTTCCATTTTTTTTTTTTTTTAAGGATTTGAAATGGCAAACTAGCTTGTTTTCCAAAATGCAAGCTTCACAAAATTTATCGCTTGGCATAATATTATCAATTTCAGAAAATTGTTTCTTTCTTTTTAATTTCCATAAATTTTGATTTGCCAATATGGCCCCACCTTTAATGCCACAATTAATAACTATTATTTACGACTCTATTTAATGAGCACTCGCTATTTAAAGCAGATACTTAAGCCAACAAGATTGTTCAAAAACTCACCCTTTATTACCGGCTTACCATCATTGTACACAACAACATTCCGTCATTCTCGTCTACTGTATTTTCCTTACCGATAGTAGGTCTTACAACCTACTCCTATATCTTCTAGGACATAGGAACAGAAAGTACATCCTGTAGTATGCCTGGTACGCCCATCTCACTAGTAACCTGGAGATTACCTTCCTTCGTCGCTTGTATAAACATGCCATTTTTCGCTACAGGAATGTTTATTGGCTTTTCTAGCTTAGTGAAGTTTAGAGCCAAATCTTCTCGATTTATTTTTTTATTTTTATCAAATGATCTGATGCTCCAGAATCCAAAACATAAGTAATATCGTCTTGCCCGTCATTACTGTCAATTGTATCGCTGCCCATCATAAAAGCATATCCAGAGGTATTTCCATTATGTGGTTTCGAACTCACCAACTGAACCGTTTTGTTGTTGGTTCTTTTATTTTCAATAACTCTTTTATAAGAATAAGAAAAACAATGCTTTTTCAAATGACCCTTTTGCCGTTTTCACAAAAGCTAATGTTATATTGTCTTCAGTCAATGTCTCGATTGCGGTGACGATGCTGCTACAGCTGTTCGGTACACATGCAGCCATATGTTCGGTGACAAGGAGCTTCATCGTCGATACCGATTACTTCCAGCTCACTTAATAGATTGCGAATTCTGAATTTCCACACACTATACTTATCTCCATCAAATTGTCTAATGTTCTTTTTAGATCTTAAATCCATTTTTAAGCACTCGCACTAAAATAAATTTTTATTTATTTTGGTAAATGCACAGAAAAGTTTTTTATTATTTAGTGTCCTTTAATTTCACTTTATATTATTTATTCTCACTTTGGCTTAGCGCTCTGGGTCCCATAACCTGTTAGGATTTTAAGGTTGGACACTAAAAGAAAGACCGTTCTAAGGATTTTAATAATATGTTTATTATCCTTTTCTTTATATATTGGAAGGTGTGTTTTAATAGTATTATGTGAGACGTGTGATCCTGCACAGGGCTACAAGTATAGTACAGTCACTATGAGAAACTAAGGATTTCATCAAGTGGTTAAGGGCGGGCTCCTATAGTAAAAAGTAATATTTATGAGTTAGAAAGAGAAAGCCTATAGTGTTGAAGTAGGATCGATTTGTTTTTGCTAAACTCCAACAAATCCCTCTACCTATACATAGTGTTGAAAAAAGAGTAGGTAGTGTTTGATTACAATCATCATGATGACTTTGTTGTTGCATATAATTGCTCTGATTAAGACAAAAAAAAAAACCTTTTGTTTTGTGTGTTGAGCTTTATTTTAATTGGTTTGTTGTTTGGTTCAATTGTTTTTCAAATCTGCTTGGTCCCATCCAGCGACTTCCAAAGGTCGTCGCACCATTTTCCTTGGGACCAAAAATAGATCAGTACCGGATTCGACACATGTAGATTTATTTGGGTTACTGTTACACTAGTAACCGGGTAAACGCGTCGATTCGCGGTTTTATACGTACGAGATCGTGAATTTGATCATTTGTTCATTTTTCGAATTACTTGTTAATGAGATTTTTTCTCTGCTCTAAACACACCTTTTGTACTCTTTAGTACAAACTGATTTTACAGAACGCGACATCTTAATACATTTGTAACTTTGCCGACGTTCATTTTTTATCTATGTAATAATATTATTTCTTATGTTAAAAGGACTCAAATTAATATCATCATAAGATCTTTAAGGTTGATTAATATCTGGTCTTGGCAACATGACACTGTATATCGTCATGGTAGAAAGTATGGGTACCAACAGCGAGCGAAACCGACCATGTTTTGTTCAGCTCAGTTTTTTAGATTCTGCTTCAATCGCGATGAAGTCGAACGTTAACAAAAACCTAGTCTCCGTCTTAACAATGAACTTACACTGCGAAAACTTATACACAGGCTGCGGTAACTTCAGAGGGAGAAACTTTAAGCATTGATAGCTTTTTTAGGGCCACAGAAGACATACATCTTTGCTTTTGTTTAAGTAGAATCTATTTTCGATCACTGCCCGACAATGAGGAAAATAAAGATCATGTTTTGAAACGATACACAAAAACTTCCATATTCTGCTACAAGCTGTCTAAAAGGTACAATTCTGTTAAAATAACAACCTGATAATTTTAAAGCAGGAAGACAGAACAGCATCCTAAAGTGGAATCATGTAATAATTGAAAATTGCCGGACACTGCATCCGTGTCCCCTGAAGTCTATCCTATGTACGCCTGTCGGGAAAATTACATTATCAACGCGGTACCCTCAGTCCACAGCAGGGAGCGATGGGAGACGCAAGTCCCACATAATGCTGACCTAAAAACTTGATACCGTGATTAAAAATAAATATTCCGATGAAAATAATGTCGCGATCGAATTAAAACAAAATCAGTGGACCAATACGCGCGGTTTTAATATTTTTTTTAACTTTTTTCAAATTTGTTTTGTCCCAATATCCGGAAAATGCCGAGTCTTTTACAAGAAGTGTAATGAACAATTGGCAGCATTCCTCTTAAGTTCACTTATTTACAAACTTTGTAAAAGTTGACGAGTTTAACAAATAAAACAGCCTGTATACCATTTGTGGGAGAAAAATGGAAGATGACATTCGAAACTTCACACGATCCGACGTGGCTGAGGGAAATGCACATCCCGAGCGATCAGTACCGAACAGAAAATTCAGGCAAGCATCGTTAGATTCTGGCATAGCTGATGAAGAAGAAGGTGCTGTGAAAGTGAATTTTAACCTGGATTATGACATGTCGGAGGATGAAGACGAAGATGAAGATCTCCTTGATGAAGAATTGTGAGTCGAAAACAACTTTGTTCTTTTCTTAGAACGTGGTGCATTTATTTTCAAACAAGATTTATTTACATCTATATCTATACACATAATAAATTAAAGTCGCTTATCGTGTCTGTCTGTGTGACCGCGTTGTTCTTCAAAATAACGCAACGGATTTTGATGCGGTTTTCGCCATCATTTAGAAAATTTATTCCGTAAGGTGTATATAATACACTAACATATATTAAAGAAATCTATTTGTTTTGTCAAGTCGTATAAACCATGTGAAGCAGAGTCACTAGGATGTCTTAATTAAAATAATAATATTATGTATAAAAAAGGTGGAAGGAATCATAGGGCATCCAAAAATTACAAAGGTTTAACAATTAAATTGTGTTGAAGACGACATATTTGTCGCGGAGTTCAATTTTATTTGTTATGTATTAATAGGTTTTTTAATTGTTGTTCGTTTCCTAAGTGAGTAAAAAAGTTTAGTAATTTTTACACCTTTTTTTTACGTTCGGTACCGAACTTGTTTTAATTTAGTTTTGTAAAGAATTCTGTAGAAAAAGCCACATTAGCTATACATAGTAAATAAATTAAAGTCGCTTTTCATGTCTGTATGACCGCCTGTTTCTTCAAAACTACGCAACGGATTTTGATGCACTATAATTTTTTAGAGAATTTATTCCAGAAGGTTTATGTGAATAATACATGAATAATATTAAACTTAAATGTAAATAAAGAAATCTCGATGATTTTTAAAGTCCAAAAACACCGTGTGTAGAAGGGGCGGATCGCTAGAAAGAAATAATAAAAAGCATAAAAATTTATAAATTATTTAGTATCGAAAACCTAGTAGGTACATAAACTTATCTACCTAATACAGTCAATATTAATCTTTTGCTATTTGAGAACTACTTTTGAAACGGTGATATCGGTAATTTGTGCTACTGTCCATCAAATTCCTGTTATAAAAAAAAACATAATTCTAACCTTAACCCAATGTATTTATATGGATAGGCGCGGCGCGCTTTATTCCTACATTGTTAGTTGTTATCTCAAATGTAACTTAGTTTCTATACATAATAAGAATGTTTCACACAATACATGCATCCTTTTTGACGTGTAATATCTTTTCTCGCACTTTCGTGCAATCTGTGGCAGAGATTTCGTGATAAGGGACGGAAGTGTGTCACAGGAAGCCGGGGAAGCGCGCGCTATTTGATTTTACTAATGAACGTGCGCGGTGCTAGAATTGGCCGTCAGAAACGACCTTGACGAAGCCCCTTTAATGTTACTCATTACCAAGGTGAAATGTCAGATGTTACACATCATAATTATGCGATAAGGCTCGCCCATTTTTTTGTTTTGTCTCTTTTCTTTTAGCCACGTGCATATAATTAACACTTTTCTTGTCACATGTCACAAAACCACGACAATCTGCTCCTATTTATTCAAATGGTATAATCAGTTGATTGACAAAAATTAGTTATTAATTAATTAACTATTCAAATAAACGCAACTTGTACAAGTCCAATCATCGGAGCCCGCGTACGATTGAAGCAGTGGCTCAACTCTAGATGTCGCGGGTTCGATTCCTGGATATATGGGGTATTTGTTGCGCCACTTCTTCTTCCTAGGAAGCAGCACTAGGAAGTTGTGAAATGCGGACGTTTCGGGGGACAGTCATAAGAAATTTTTGACGTTGATTTTCAGCCTAATAAAAAAATTACTTTTGTCGATCCATATAAAATACTGGTTTTTGAAATTGTTGGAAAAAGGCTAGGAACATTGATTTCATCCTTGTCACTATTGTTCGCAGGCTTATGCAAAGGTAAACAGTGTGACTCTTTATAATGTGCACATATCGAAATGAGGGATGCTTAATTTTATCGACGGAAAAAACATTGAAATCAATCTAAATGTTTTTGGTTTTGTTCTTTTTGACGTCTTATTGAGAAATTTTACAATTATTATTCAAAAAAATGAAAAAATAAAAACAAATTTTTGCTATTTGTATATGTTCATTTTCAATTGAGGGTAGTTTTTTACCACAATTTTTATTTTATGAAAACGCATTATTACTTCCAATCATTATAGAGTTTGTTTCATCGCGATAGATCATTTAGTTTAAAAGTTACGTCACACTGTATTGTTAATAATAAAAAAATTAAACGCATAATTTATTTTTTTAGACATTTTGTTTTCCGTCGATAAAAAGCATAGATTCGGGATCATTTCGATATGTGCTTATTATAAAGACTCACACTGTATAGTGCCTCTCCCCAATAGAAGCCTTTTGTTAACCCGGTACCTTAGTAAATGTTTCAATATTTAATTTCGCGTCGAACATCTGCAATACCAGGCATCGCAAAAGCGTTGCCTAGAGGCTAAGTTGAAATATCTCGTAATTATTTCCACTTCATCACATCATCAGCACTTAATCCGAAAGACGTCCACTGCTGGCCGTAGGCCTTGTCCGAGCGTCGCCATGTCGACCGGCGACATATTATTTCCACTTTTTTGTAAGTAATGATTAAACAATAAAGATAATTGATTTATATATGAATCTTTGAAAAGAGCTGACATCATTTTATGTACTACCTCGCTTTATTGGGTAATTTAATGATAGGGGAAATCCCATACCCACAGCGCATTTAAATATTTATATATTTTTGTTTGTTTTTTTATCTTTTTCTTTAAAACAATTCTGACCTGCTGCTACGGGTCTTGATTTTTAACCTTCTTTGCCATTTCTGCGTCTTACATAAACAAATAATTGAAATGTTTACGTATATTTCCTTATTTTGTTCCAGTCGCAAGAATGCCTTGGTCCTTCGCACGCAGCTATCTGTGCGAGTGCACGCTATCATTGGTAAGTTATCCTTATGTTCATAGATGTAAGAAGTGGCTGTGCCAGAGTTCTGAACACTTGGTTGAAGACTTTGCAAGACGAAATGGCAAAAGTGCAAAACATGTGTTCAAACTTTGCACATAATATATATCTAGTACCCGTGACACACTCCGCGACCATTAATGTCGAATCGAAGAAGATTTTTCTGGCTTCAGTGTTTAATTCGGTGAATACAAAATAGAGCTGTGCTGTCATTAGAGTAACCGTGACAACCGCAACTTATCAATTCTCAAAAATCGAACGGATCTTTCAACATCAATCGCAGACAATATTTTGATACAAAGCACAAACCTTTACATTTTTAAGACTCTTTAATTGACTGCCTCCCTTAAAAACAAGCGTATCGACAACGGGCAATACTGGGGTGTTACCATAGTCACCGCTTGACATCCGGATTAGTTATCGAAGTATGTCGTTGTTGGCATACAAAACTGCCCCTCATGTTTATAACCACTCGCGAAAGAGCCGGTAAAGGATTATACCATTGTCCTTGGTGTACCATAAAAGAGTTTAAGATTTGTCGTTTTTCAATCCCCACAGAGAGATTACTCCATTCTCAAGGACGTGAGCTGCGCAGGGCGCTATTCACCCTCAAACAGATTCTGCAATCTGACAAAGATCTGGTGCACGAGTTCGTCGCCAACAAAGGTTTGGACTGCCTCATGCAAGTCGGCAATATGGCGGACCATAACTATCTGGATTACATACTTCGAGCTCTGGGACAGGTAATTAGTGCTAATAAACTTTGCTAACAACATAAGACAATTTTTTCTACGAATTATTCGTGTATCTGGTGTAGTCTACGCAACACCCGTATACTAGTAGAGTACCAGCGTTAGCTATACCTTATACCAGGAACATGCTGAGCTGGTGCAGCATGTTCCTGATATAAGGTTCCTTATACCAGCATTTAGTGCAACCTTCAGACACCCATCTGATAAATGCCACGTTCTAAAGCTATTTCATTCCGACTGTCATGTACAATAACCAATTAATTATTATTCATCTTCAATGTTTTTTTTTTTGCAATATTCTTCTAGAACAAAGTGTATTTGTTGTTTACTTTAAAATATTTTTCTTTTGTTTTTGTCTTTAAAATATTTTTTATGTAAAATATTGTTCTTGTATCGAATTAACATTCCATAGGCCGACCGCATAACTAAGTCCGGCAGTGCGGGAGGGGTGACAGTTGTCACAAGTTGACGAATCACTGAGCTCTCGCATCACGATACTACACCCCTCCCGTTACCTCAGGAATGGACTCAGTTAAGCGGTCGACTTATATCCGTCTATCTTAACTTAACTAGTCTTTTTTCTAACTTTGTTGTACGCCAAGTCTGAAGTAGGGTAACGTGCTAAATCCAAAGATTGGTCATCCATGAACTTATCTATGCCAAATATGCGTTTAGGCACGATTAAATAACAAACATCCCAAAATACTTTCGCGTTACCCTAGTATAATAAAATGCTGCGATGATTTGGGTCATGTTTTTCTAAGACTTTGATGAGATAAAAAGTATAATGAATGAATTTACATAAATACAGCAAGTAGTAGTAACTAGTAACCAGACGGAAAAGCCCATTGAAGGATAAATTCTTTGTAGTAGACTACAGCATATACTTATCAATGCAAGTTTATACTAGACCCGTACTTATTATCGTTGTCAGTACTAAGTGATAGTTTATAACAAGTCCGTCTTTTTCCACTTTCAGATACTCTTGTACGTCGACGGCATGCACGGAGTGATGGCCCACAAACGCTGTGTCCAGTGGCTCTACTCTCTCATCGCCAGCAAATTCCGCCACGTAGTTAAAACTGCTCTCAAACTACTTCTAGTCTTCGTCGAATACACTGACAAGAACTGTCTTCTCCTCATCGACGCCATTGTCTCTGTTGACGGATCCAGTGGCCGACAGCCTTGGTATAACATCATGAAGATCCTGCAAGACTTCGATGCATCAGATACTGAACTCCTGATTTATGCAACTACTCTAATAAATAGGTGTCTGAACAATGTTCCTGATAGGGATACTTACTATGACCAAGTAGATGCTCTACAGGATCAGGGTATAGATGACATTATCCAGCTGTATATGTCTAAGCAGGGAACGGATTTAGATCTTTTGAGGCAGCTACAGATCTTTGAAGCAGTTCTGCTGTATGAAGACGGTGATGAGACTGGAACGGCACTAAAGTGAGTAAATAAAAACATAACGATAATTTGGTACCTTATGCGTTACGTTTATTTTGCTTCAATCAGTACCCTAATTGCGTAACTTATTTTCGTAAACAATTTTGCCTAATTTGTTTCATTTTGACAGTTCAACAACATTCATTGCGTTATTTACGTTGTAGAGCAGATTTTTTTTCCAACTTATGAAGCAATGGATTAGCAATCTGTTTCAAATCGAAACAGATTGTGATTGTGTTGTATTACGCAATTAGGGTACAGGTTTGGCTACGGGAGCATTTAAACGATTTATATTTTTATAGCCAGACCTTGTATTTCCAGGACTGCATTTAAGGCCTATAAACCGAAATCATTTTAAACCGACCGGACCTTCAGTTTTTGCGATCCTGAGTATTTTATAAACGATAATAAAATATGATTTCAGACAATTAGACGACTCGGTGATCAGTTCAATTCGCCTTCGGAGCATAAACATAAGTACTGACAGAAGAAAATCCAAAAAACAGCAATGCAAAGAGAAAGGTACGTTACAAAGATTTTATTCTGATTTTAGACGTCTCAGTGTGCTTTAATTATTATTACTCATGTTATTACATAGTTTTCTGCATGGTATGGCAGTTCATACCTTAAATATACTAAGACTTTTTCTATCATATTTCAATTATTAGGTACCTACTTTATTAATTTTTATTAAAGTTTTCTTTTTGGGCGTGATGTATTTTGTTTGCCAAGTTTCTGTTGGTATTGTTGTTTAAAAAGCACATTTTGATGGACTTTTTTCCAGTCCATATCTTCTGTAAGTAACAGACAATAATATTTTCAAATGTCGCTGAATCAGATTTAGTGCTTTTTAAACAACATTCATTTAATCCAGGTTTCTTTATTGTGTGCCGTTTTTCACTAATAACAGCAAAACCAGTCATCACTCATACTGAATCAGACAGCATAACGAAAATAACGAATAACCATCGCGCACCATTTTTACCGTCAATCACCGATCATAATAAAGAGAACAAAGAACTGAGCTCAGCTTTAAGAAGACGACGAGATAGATACGCAAGGCAAGCACACCATATCATCCAGCAACAGGAGATGTTGAACCACTCCAGTGATATCTACAATGGACTATTTCCCAACCCTAACGGAAGCTTCACGAGCACCAATGGAAGTTTCACAAGTCTCACAAGTACTAATGGAAACTTCTCAACGTCCAATGGTAGTTTAACGAGTACCAATGGTAGTTACACCAGCCCGAACGGCAGCTTCTCAAGTCTCAACGGAAGTTTTACAAGCACAAATGGGAGCTTTGCAAGTACCAATGTGAGTTTCCCGAGCCTTATTGGGAATTACACAAATACTAATGGGAGTTTCACTACAACGATTGGGAACTACACTAATGGGACATACACCAATAATAAGAGCTACTCGAGTGTCAATGGCATCGTCAATGGTTCAAGCCTATTGAATGGAGTCAACGGGCATCAGGAGGAGGATGACAAATATATTAATAGGACAGCGAAGAATTTTAACTTAGCAGACGTTTTAAAGAATGGTTTGTGCTTTAAACTAACCCACTACTAATTCTTTTGTCACCCGCTTTGTTCTGCTTCTGTTTTGCTCGTAATTTTTGAGATTTTTATATTTACTAACAATTAATTCAATATAAAATGTTGAACTGTTTATTGACAGGAAACCAAAGATATACATCAGGTCTGAAACAGAGGATCCAAAATGGAACTCTAGGCCATAGTGTGAATGCTGTTGATGCAATAACCGTGATGCGGCAAAAACAGGCTGATCCCGTCCCTGAGGTTAAAGACGATCGGGGTATCCTGCTGAATAGAGAGCACAGCATCAAAGATCTGGCACAAAGGCTGACCAGCCCCGTCAGCCCTACTACTGAAGATAAACCATTAAGGGTTTCTGATATGGCAGGAATTGTGTCAAAGGCCAAAGAGGAATTAGCTAAATCTCAATCAAAAGGTAATGAACTTTCCTTAAGTTATTGATTAAAATCAATAACTTAAAAGACTGACGTTTAGTTTTCAGAAAAATTAAATATTTTGTTTTATTCCAGAAATTATAAAGAGTCCAACCATAGAGAAATCATCAAAAGTGCACGAAATAAAAGTGTCAGAGAACGACTTGCATTGGGAAGAACTAAGGAAGGGATGTCTTCACAGAGAATTTCAGCTATGCGACTTGGACTTTTCGGAGCTCCGCGAAGATTCAGACGATGATATGTCATCGCCTGCAGTGAATGCTGCTAGCGGTCCACCACCGCCGCCACCAACAATGTTTCCACCAATGGGAATACCTCCTCCCTTACCTGGCTGTTTCCCAATGTTAAATAAAAACAACGTACCTACTCCACCAAAACCAGCTCTTTCTTCAGAAATGTCAAATGATTCTGATAGCTCCACTATAAAGAAGAATAAGAAGACTGTAAAGCTGTTCTGGCGGGAGATACAAGAGAACCCAACGCCTGTGGCAATAAGGCCGAAGGTTGGAGGATTTATATGGGATGACCTACCTGTTGTCAGCGTAGATACAGCCATGTTAGAGCACCTGTTTGAGTCCAGGACAAATGACTTGATTATCAAAGTAAGTTTTAGTTTACTGCTAGATAGATGTAGAAATAAAACTTGTACTTTCGAGATTAATTGTATCAACAACAGGTCTAACCAATGTCCTGGGTCTATTATTTTAGTCCCTCTTCTTTCGATTCAAAACAAAGTATATAATTCAAAATTTATTTTGTCTTACCTTGACTAAAATTAGAATTTTTGAGTTTTTTTAAGTTCAAGAACTTGTGTATTGTAAAGTGTATTTATATTTCTTTACTAATTACATTTTCTTTCTTTTTTTTCATGCACTCCTTCGGACATCTTCAGGAAGTAAGTATCACGCTTTTGGTACATTGCCTTACCATAATTCTCTGTTTCGTATTATTTATTTAATATTCTGGTACGGATCTTTTGAAGAAAATATTAAAATCTGCTAGATAGAGAACTCAAATGTTTAGAATGAGCGCGAATGACCCGTTGATAACTTTCTTGTATTCAATTTACAGAAACTAATGGAACCAAAGAGAAACCTTATTTTAGATGCAAAAAGATCTAATGCCATCAATATAGCAATGAAAAAACTACCTACACCTCAGACTATAAAAGCAGCTATAATGAAGATGGATGCTACTGTCATTGGCAGAGAGGGCATTGAAAAACTGCTGACTATGTTACCGACTGAAGAGGAAAAAGTTAAAATTCAAGAGGCACAGGTATGTACTAATAGTCTGTAAAGAAAACTTTATTCTCAAAGTAAAACAAGGCTTTTTTGTATCTCTTATTTTGGACAGAGTATTTCTAGACGTACATAATCATGTTCTGATTTTAATTCAATCTATGTATTTTTAGTACGCCAACCCGGACCTGCCTTTGGGCAGTGCTGAGCAGTTCCTACTCACCTTGGCTTCTATCAACGAACTCTCATCCCGACTCAAACTTTGGGTATTCAAATTGGATTTTGACAATTTAGAGGTAAGGACCTAACGATGCCATAATAATTTTAAATATTCAATATAAGAACCTCAATAATATAAATCGTTTGTTTTCGAATATTGCAGAAAGAAATCGCCGAACCACTGATGGACCTGAAGCAAGGAATAGAACTATTGAAGGTGAACAGGACCTTCAAAGTGATCCTCTCTACATTGAGGACTGTTGGAAACTACCTGAATGGTAACTACGCCAAAGGATTCCGGCTGGAGTACTTGTCCAAAGTCGTGGAAGTCAAAGACACCGTGCACAAGCATCCGTTGTTGTACCATATCTGCGAAATGATAATTGAGAAGTTCCCGGATAGCTCCGACTTTTTCAGTGAAGTTAGTACACAGTTTGTATGTTGAAAGTGTTTATTTTTGCTGTCGGTGATGGGCGGAACATTCCCTTGAATAACCGAAGCTTCCAATTTGTTCTTCGGTCGTGATATTGTGAAAACCAACTTTTATATTCTGTAAATATAAGGAATAATTAACTAATTACCCAGATAAATAATTATAATAGAACAATACATTTTTATAAGAACGAAGATAGTCCGACAAACCAGTTTCACAACAACAGTGTTCTTAACTTTCAGGTTGGTCCCGTCATCCGAGCCTCCAAAGTAGACTTTGATATTCTCTCAGCCAATCTCCAGAAGCTAGAGTCTGACTGCAAAGCATCCTGGGACCACATGAAACGCGTCGCCAAACACGACGGCTCGCAGATATTCAAGACGAAGATAAACGAGTTCCTCACTGATGCAGCCGAGAGGATCATCTTACTCTCACTCATTAAAAAGAGGGTAATGAGCAGGTAATACGCTTTAATAATGTAGCAAATTAGTCTTTGTAACTTCCGAAAAATGTAAAGAATCTTTAATCAAGATACAATGAATGTTATCATAGATTATTTTGCACTAGATTCTTAGATTAATTGATTTATTTAAGAACTTACAATTAATGAATAGCAATAAATGCCTATGCGGTTGTGATTAAATTAAATGTACAGCGCAATGCGAATTAGCCCCTAGCGAACAGAATACCCTTGACTTAAGCACGAGACAGAGAGAACAACGAAGCTCTTGCTTGTTACAGATTCAACAAGTTCTTGCTGTTCTTGGGAGTCCCTCCCTGTGACATGCACAAGACCAAGCCTGCAGAATTCTTGAAGGTCATTGCGGAGTTTTCTCTGGAGTATAGGACTACCAGGGAGAGGGTGCTGCAACAACTGGAGAAGAAAGCCAATCATAGAGAGAGAAATAAGACTAGAGGCAAAATGATTATAGACGTAAGTCGCACACCAGATTAAGCTGTAGAAGGTTCATATCCGCCATCATGTTTTTTCAATACATTTCACTAAATATTTGCATACTCGTACATTTTTAACAACAGCGCCTCCCTGTCACTGTCGTTCGAGCGCCAAAAGATCCTTGTAGCAGTGTAGTAACACCATCGAGCATTTATCAAAGAATAATTAATACCTATTGACGAATTTTGCCTTTGAATAAGGTTAATAGTAAACAAATTCCTATATTATTTCAGGTGGGCAACTATTCACACAAAAATGGTGACCACACCGCGGACAATGCTCTGAAGGAACTGCTGAAGACTGATCCAGACACCGATAGCCTCACAGAGGGCAGGAGAAAGAGTCAGCCAAACAGCAGGAGAATTCTAGTCAAGTGAGGAATTTGTTTAGTCTCCGTAGTAAAAATTTCAACGGACGTAGAAAGAGCAAATACGTAAAGGTCAACGTGGAAATATCATATACATTCATATATTCAGCCATCCTTGGTAACTTTATGAACTAGGCCTCTCATATGGTCAGAAAAATAAAACTAAAGCCGTAGGTGTAAAATTAATTTTATATAATTATCGATTGACTAGTTTTTGGATATTTCAGCTATGATTTTAGACCAGTTTAAATCGATCATTTATGGCCTTTACAGAAATAAATTGTCCGGATTTGGTTTTACGCGATTTTCTATCATTCCTTGACTGATGAACCTTACCTTCAGAGCCAAAAATTTTAGAAAATTAACCATCAACAGTACCTACCACCTTCATCAATCATATTTTGTTTTTAGTGGAGACTTATCAGCGGATGATGAGATATTAGAAAGCTTGGTGAGATCAGCCACATCTAAGCGCAAGCCAGTCGCAAGGGAACGTAGGAGGAATCGAATCTCGGACAGGAAGAACTGTAAGTAACTTAACTAGTTTAGTTATATCATGCTCGGCAAGTACATCAATGCAATGCTAACGTCATGTAAACTAATATGAGAAAAAATAATGCACCACTTGTGAATGAATCAAGGACAGCAGTTATAATCCCGATGATACTCAGGTCACTTGAATTTAATTTGAAACTAGTAATATTCACAAGTGGTAAAACATTATTTTCTAACCTACATGGACTAGGAAGCTATGCTGTGCGGCCAATGTGTTAGTCAATCTGATCGTACGTCACGCTACGACGGATTAGCTACCGCATTCTGGCATACTACTGCATTATCTATAAAAGAATCAAAATGTATTCAACATTATAATTAAGCGAATTAAAAAGTAACTGTCTCTAGTCATTGCTGTGCGATTTTATGTATTTTTTCCTAATGCTACTTAAAAGGTGATATGAAAACGTAAGTTTGTTTAAACTTGCCGTCTAGCCCGTCCCATCCTTGATGTCCTCCGGTTGACGCCCTAAGCCGAGATTCGTACCCTACAGGGGATGGCCTTAGCGAGCGTTTACCTAGTTTTAATTAGCATAGTTGAATAACCCCTGGCTGGAAGTTTTAAGTGTAGCAGCTTAAGGCAGCCACAGGAAAGCCCGGTTAAGTAGTCATGATCTCAGAGGTCGACGACGAGACGCCCTAAATAAAATAAAAAAAAAAATCCCAAGCTTTTCAATACCTGTGGATTATATTATAAACATCTATAGCCAAACAAACGACGCTTTGGATTCATTATATTCTTATATTGGCAAAGAGAAGCTAGAAGTTGAGTTTTTCTTCGCTCACAATTGACCCCGTGATAGAAGGAGCGACGTCGATTAAATACGAAACATTCCTCAGAATATGCATGGCCGTTGTCAATGCGATCTAGGTAGATGGTTACCTACCCCGTTGTATATAGGGGTTATGTATGTCGCAGCCATCTGGTTAAATTAGCCAGCTAATTGGACGCCTAGGCCGTTCATTAAACGTTCCACTTAGATGCCTAGGCCGATAGTTAATTGAACTAGAATCATTCAACGTTTAACAACTTGGCGTATTGAAAGTCTGTCCTTTGAAGATGACTGACCAAGACTTAGCAATTAAAATAAAAAAAATCTGCGGGCAACTTGGAAATAGCGGTTGGTCACAGTTTTAACTTAACCTAACCTACTTCACCCAGTTTAACTAAATGACTACACGACATTCAGCCATCTCGTTAAATATTGCGCTCAATGACTTGGCTATTAAATTGGATGCCGGCGTTTAATGAACGGCCTAAGCCTCCAATTAGCTGGTTAATTTAACCAGATGGCTGCGATATACACCGTGAAATTTGAATCACAATTTTACTAGAACAAACGTTGTTCAGACCATAGTCTACTACCATTCTACAGCATCCAATAAAAAAAAACATACTTCGTTTTTGAAAAAACACAAAAAGACAAAGTTTAAAATGTTAAGATTATCTACTGCTTACTAAATTTCGTTTATGGAGGTACATTTCCCGTAGACAATGCTGTGTCCCGTGCGTGGTGTCTGTGTTGTAGGGAGTAACGATAATCTTGACATTTTAAACTTTGTCTTTTTTGTGTTTTTTCAAAAAACCAATTATGTTTTTTTTTTAATTAGTTGCTGTAGAATGGTAGTAGACCATGGTCTGAACAACATTTGTTCTAGCAAAACTGTGATTCAAATTTCACGGTGTATATAAGTCGTTGAATAGGAAAGTTTTATACCCAATATATGTTTTTTTTGGAAATTCGACATGGTAACCACAGCTGTGCTTCTCTGGCTAAAGAAATTATATAATCTGAGTATATTCATTTATATTTTTATTTACAGTGAACAGGACTCTAGATGGAAACCAGTCATGACGAGAAAGACTATCCGCGGTACGTAGTAATATGGTTTGCTAGCGTAGTTTGAATATCTATCTATTGTGGATAACCTGGTGTGTTTAAAATCGAGGCACATTTCTTTGAAGATATACGTAATTATAACTTGAAAAAAAACTGTCACTCGTGCAGAAGGAGTCCTTCAGATGAATCACGAGCGCTATACTCATCTGTACCCTATTTGAGTAACTTATTTTCGTAAACAATTTTGCCTAATTTGTTTCATTTTGACAGTTTAAAAACATTAATTGTGTTATTTAGTACGTTGTTGAGCAGATTTTTTTTCCAACTTATAAAGCAGTGGATTTGCAATCTGTTTCAAATCGAAACAGATTATGATTGTGTTGTATTACGCAATTAGGGTACAGGTCAAGCAACTTTGTTTTCTAAAAGGATGATGGTTTCTATGGTACATGCCTGGAATATTTTCACACCCATTTTGGTAATCTATGCTCTTAGGTGCGGTGTCAAAGCTATGTAACATAAATTAATAAATATATAAAGCAAAAATTACCTTGGTTAATTGTAGTTGGTAATCTTAAAACTTTTGTTACAGATTGACGAATAACCATCATAAATAGCGGGAATTACAATTCAACGCAGTACTAAAGATTCTAATATACCTGACACAAAACTGAATCTCATACATTATAGTCCCAATGTTTAGAATAGACGTGTTGATTAAACAGACTCAGTGCTAGATTAGAGATGACTACAGAAAAAAAAAATTGTCCGCCTTGTAGATTATTAAAAAATATTGGACACGTATTTTTTTTCGTATTTTAACGGTATCAAAAGATTACGTCGATACATTGAGTTGAAATGTGGCATGATGTCACGAGTATATGGATTTTATATTAACCTACTTGTGACGTAGCGACCCCTACTTAAGTCATTTTTATTAACATGATGAAGCAAAAAATACGTGTCAAAAATTTTTTTTGTTATCTGACTGACGGACTTAGCATTTTTTTTTATTTTTTTATCCAGGCATCTTCCCTATTGTGACAAAAATTCTTCTTCGTGCGATATAATAATCTGCAGGTAGACTTTCAGATTATCAATAGCACTGTTGGGTAAGATAGGTCGAAGCCACAGATATAACCACTGCTGCATAGGAAGGTGCTCAAATAAAGGTGCATATGACAAAGTGACGATGTTGAAACAAGACCTTAAGAGCGTTTATTCTGAAAGTTGGCAACGCCGCAAACAGGTGTCAAATATTTCACTGTTTTGATTAATTTGGCAATATTACTGTATGGAAATATGAAATGTGGCTAACTAGCGAACTAGAATATTAATAATGAATTGCAATTATAACACTGAATTTGACGTTGTAATCGTTTTAGGTGTAAAAAAGGCATTTGAAAAGGTTTCAAATGCATTTTTTACATCTAAAACTAAATATTCGGTATTACGATATTAATTATTGCTTTTCATAATCAATGTTTTAGTTCGCTTGTTAGCCACATTTCGTATTTCCATACAGTAATATTGCCAAATTAATCAAAACAGGTAAATATTTGACAGCTATTTGCGACGTTGCTAACTTTTAGGATAAACGCTCTTAAATGGGTCTAAAAACTACTCAGGAATCTTTTTGTCACCATATTTTGGATTCGTTCTAAAGTGCTGAACCAAAAATTTTACGCACTCATAATAGCATAATTCGTAGGTACTCTCAATCTGCAGTTCTGTATTTTAATCAACATTTAAATCATAATTATGCACATTCATTAAGTCGGTTATTAATAATGATTTTTCTTTTATTCCAGTAATAAATCAAAGTATCATTGTTATCCCATTTAATTCTTAATATTCACCTTGTAAATACAATTTAAAGGCACGCAATAAACATTTAATATACATAATTGGAATCTTCGTAAATCTTGATGCTTAGAAAAGTTTTTTCTACGCTAATAGTAGAAAAACACTGCATTTCTATTTCTGCATTTCCTTACTGGCTATGGTGCAATGTTCTGTGTAAGTAGATGATTAGATAACTTCAATAAAAATGATTGAAATAAATACAATTTTTCGTCGATAAAATTAAGCATAGATTCTCTCATTTCGATATGTGCACATTATAAAGAATCACAATTAGTAAAGCTCTCTTCTGTGCATTAATACGCGTTCGATAGAAGATGGGAACATGACTGTTACAAAGATGTGTTTTAGTCAGAATTTCTAAAAACACAATTATGTGATTTCCACCAGTAGGTACCCTAATTGCGTAACTTATTTTCGAAAACAATTTTGCCAAATTTGTTTCATTTTGACAGTTCAACAGCATTCATTGCGTTATTTACGTTGTTGAGCAGATTTTGTTTTCCAACTTATGAAGCAATGGATTAACAATCTGTTTCAAATCGAAACAGATTATGATTGTGTTGCATTACGCAATTAGGGTATAGGTCACCACAGCGTCTCGTCAATGCATTATAAAACATCTATGTATACTTCAAATATATCCCACTTTTATCTAACGCGTTTCACTGCGGCGCAGCCAATATTGACTAAGTTAAATCAAATACTCTAAGAATTTAAATATTGGATGATCTCCCATGTATCTTTAATAATAATAAGAGTCTTGTCTGAAGTTGTGCTGTAATTATTTATGCGAATTTCATTAAATAAATTATCTCTTTCAGAAATAAAGAAAATCTTCACGATTAATAGTTTTCAATCTTACTCTCAAGTAATTTAAGATAAATAAGACTTAAAGGCTGTAGACACCGAGGCCATAGGCGTTATGTATTTTCCAACTAATTATGCAAATGTATTGCATACATGATGTGGTCTTATTTGAATGTAACCGTCACATAGAGGATGTGTTCATTGGTATCGGTGTATAAAGCAATTTTCTGTGAAATGTAACGACTGCTGTATGTCCCAATTTCGTTAGTGTATTTATGTAAATAACTGATGTAAATAGCCTCTAACTATATAACTGTCTTTTGTGGTTTTTGCGATTTTATGGATCTTAATAGTAACACAATTTCTCAATGTTTAATAGGATGTGACCAGCACCTAATTCTCTTTCAAGTTTTGTGAATCACGTTTGCTGTTATAAAAAGTCGCCCGGTAGTGTGCAAGCCAAGTTTTCTAACAATGGTCACGCATACATTGTGCACTTTTTATACGCAAGCGTTCAGTTCTTTAATAATAATTTATCTGAATGTAATAGATACGTGTTTGCAAATAATTATTGATAATTAAACACCACTTTTTCTGAACTATTTGTAGCGTGACTATGTTTATTTTACTGTAATTATTGTATTGTATTCGTTATAAACTAGTTAATTTCTGATTCATTATCGTTATAGCTGTAATAAAATATTCACAAAGTATTAGTGTTTTTTTATTTATTTATGAACCTACCTGCCAGAACTTAAGAGCGTTTACTCTGAAAGTGGGCAACGTCGCAAATAGATGTCAAATATTTCGCTCTTTTGATTAATTTGGCAATATTACTGTATGAAAATAAGAAATGTGGCTAACTAGCGAACTAGAATATTAATAATGATTGCAATTATAACACAGAATTTGATATTGTAACCGTTTTAGGTGTAAAAAAGGCATATGGAAAGTTTCCAAATACTTTTTTTACATCTAAAACTAAATATTCGGCGTTACGATATTAATTATTGCATTTCATAATCAATATTTTAGTTCACTAGTTAGCCATATTTCTTAATTCCATACAGTATATTGCCAAATTAATCAAAACAGATAAATATTTGACAGCTATTTGCGATGTTGCAGGATAAGCCTTCTTAATACAAGATCAAAACAGACTAAGCAGACGGGTACTACCTACTTCCGATCCAGTATGTCACTTTACAATAGAGCCTTTCGCCTCTCTATTGTAGAGTGAAGATGATATTAGTGATCATAAATGTAAAAATAAATGTGACGCTGGCTCATACCAAGTCTTGTGCCCGAAACCTACACCTAGACATGAATTCCCTTAGATAATTTTATCAGAGCAGATGCACTAGTGAAGCTGGACCTGAACCAACCTAGCGGCGCCCTCGTAAAAAGATCCGTAATAAGATATATAAATATCTCCACTATTCCATTGCCTACTCAAGGATGCATATCCGGTAGGCTCGCCAATCCTTCCTAATCCTAAGGGCACGTCTTCCCTACCATTACCCAATGGCGGATTTGCCCTTAGACCTAGTAGGCTCGAGCCTAGGGCGGCCAATCGTGACAAAAAATGCACTGATGATAACAAGAACAAGAATAACTCAAAGTTATTTCTTGTTACCTATATATTTTAAACGTTCGCGCACATTATGGGGCGGGCCGCACTGCACTGCGTCGTATAACAATAATAACTTAAAACCACCTTAACCCTGAAACCTTGCAAAATATTATAAACCATCATCATCTGCCTAGCCTTTTCCCAACTATGTTGGGGTCGGCTTCCAGTCTAACCGGATGCAGCTGAATACCAGTATTTTACATGGAGCGACTGCCTATCTGACCTCCACAACCCAGTAACTGGGTAATACGATACCCCTTGGTAAGACTGGTTGTCAGACTTTCGGGCTTCTGAGGACCCGTAACGACTGTCAAAGATGCCACGAATGACAGCCGGGGCCAACAGCTTAACGTGCTTTCCGAGGCATGGAGGAGTCTCGGTATGTAAAGATGATCACCCATCCACTGACCAACCCTGGCAAGCGTAGCTTAACCTAGTGGATCGACCAGTGCGGATGTTATTACTTAGCCACGAGCTCCTCGGAAATATTATAAACCAGCAGCTTATTATAGTTATCAAAAATTCTGAACCGATTTCGATAAAAGTTGGTAAAGTAAATTCATTATGTAGTCTACATATATGATGGGTGCTGAGAAAGGGGCGGCTGATACTTACTACATGGACTGGGGCCTAGGACCGCCAAGACTGCAAACCCGCCACTGCCATTACCGCACCTACTACTCCTTGATATGCAATGGCCTCTGTAGCCCCATGCAACATGGGGCTCCAGGGGCTAGAGCAAATCTTGGGGTTCATTCAATTTATCGAGTCTGGTTAAACCATGCTAGGATCGGTGCATTTCATTCATTCATTCAAGTCATTTATTAAAGGTTTACGTCACCAAAGGAAGTGTTCTATTTGGAAACAAGTTTACTGCTTAATGCACTGAGTTTGTATGTTAGAATACATAAACTAATGGATTGTAGTCAACAGGATTACTAATTATTCTTGTTCCTTATATGGCACTTAGCTTTGTTAAGTTATATAGCAATTACGTATCTTTAATTGACACAAAGACGAGGGACACAAAGTCTTTAGTTTGCTCGAATCTACTGATACACCTTGTATGACTAGATATGTTATTTGTACAAGCTTCACTTTTTATTGACAGCAAGCTGACTATATGAATTATGCAGCAATTTTTCCTTAACTTCTAAGCAACTGAGTTTCATTATTTGACACAGAATATGAGTACCTCAACAATTCAATTAGGGACTGGGCGATACCCATGCCCAGTATCTAAATGATTTGTTGACTTTAGATTCTTTGTGGACTTTGCTAATGATCCGCAACATCCGGCAACTTTTTTGGTAAGTATACATATGTATGTGGAAGGGTCCGTGGCAGAGTAACAGCCGCAAAATTCGATCTATCAAGGTTAAGCTACGCTTGCCGCGGTCGGTCGGTGGATGGGTGACCAACCCTTTCATAACGAGACCCCTTCGTGCCTCGGAAAGCACGTTAAGCCGCCAACGGCTTAACGTGCTTTTGGGAACCAATTCCGGCTGTCATTCTTCACAGATCTTTGACAGTCGTTAAGTCAGAAGCCTGATTATCTGACAAACAGTCTTACCAAGGGGTATCGTGTTGCCCAGTTACTGGGTTGTGGAGCCGACCCCAATATAGTTGAAAAAAGGCAAGGAAAAGGATTCATATGTCAACAAGGCTAACCGTTCATCATGTTCTTCGAGGCATGGATGTAAAGTCTGTAATAATTGACAGTGGAAACAGGTACTTCCGAAAGATAGTAACCAAAATACCATGGGAAAAGAAATAGCCCTTCCTATGTAAAAAAGGGGCGTATCATACTCCTCAAACTCAGCAGTACAAAACGTGTTTTCTGTTTAAAATTCATCTCTCAGTATGGAGTTCAATTAAACGTGTTCCTTTTGATATCTAGGGTATTAATGAGACCGTCCACGAATCAACTGGCGGGCATTTTTTTTTTTTTTTCCTTTTTACTTTACATTCAAAATAATTCGACAAGTCACGATTATTTATGTAACACAAATGAAATTAAAAATAAAAGTTGGCACTCCGGGAATGCCGACAGAAGTGAAAACTTGAAAAAAAATCGTCGCCTTGGTAATCAACGCGTTGATGTCTTTTACTCACGGTGTCTGTAAATTCCGATACAGTGTCGCGAAATCAATGGTTTAGTCCCATCTCAAAAATGCCCAACGCGCCTAAAAAAGTTTACATTTCAAAAAAAATAATTCAGACTACGTTAGTAGTCCATAAAAAATATGACAACGTTGCATTTTCTTAGCTTAAATAAGTATGATTGATTTGAATGAAAATTGTTTACTTATCAATTAAACTTAGATACACACATCGAGAGTCTAATGTTATGTTATCTTCGAAACTGTTTCTGTATTTTTGGAGCACGTGTTCTAGGATTTTTTGTATTATTTTTACATATGGCATATAACTTTAGAGTTATAGGAAATCAAAAGGAACACGTTGTATAAATGCTTCAATTAATTGTCCATCCAGTTGCAATAATCTACGAGTAGATTCTACGCAATGTCTTTTCGTCCCACGTACCACAGTGTCTCAAGACGAAAGTCTTTGACCAGTGCATGTTGCCAGTGATGACTTATGGTACTGAAACGTGGTCGCAATGAGCCTTATCAGAAGGTTAAAAGTCACCCAAAGGGCAATGGAGAGGGCTATGCTTGGAGTTTCCCTACGTGATCGAATCAGAAATGAGGAGATCCGCAGGAGAACCAAGGTAACCGACATAGCCCGAAGAATTGCCAAACTTAAGTGGCAATGTGCACGGCACATTGCTCGCAGAACGGATGGCCGATGGGGCCGAAAGGTTCTGGAGTGGCGACCGCGTACCGGAAGATGTAGCGTTGGAAGGCCTCCCACAAGATGGACCGATGACCTTGTGAAGGCCGCAGGAATCCGCTGGATGCGGAAAGCACAGAGTCAGTCGAAGTGGAGGTGCTTGGGGGAGGCCTATGTTCAGCAGTGGACGTCTTTCGGCTGAAATGATGATGATGATGAGATTCTGTATAAGCATCCCAGTCATTAGTTCGTTCTAAAAACCACAAAATATACTTAGATACTAATAATTAGGTGTAGCATAGTCAGATTTCTTAACAAAATGGCTACTAGTCGAAAACAACTAGGTACTTCTACACACGTAGCATGGCAACCATAGAAACGGGTTTTCTACGGGTTTTGTCGACGGAAGAATAGACAAAATGACAGATTGTGATTGTTTATCTGTCATTTTGTCTATTCTTCCGTCGACAAAACCCGTTTCTATTGTGGTCATGCTAAGCGACTACTGACTGACTTCGACTATTTCTAAAGATATTGATGCATTCATTAGGTATGTCCGGTTTGTCAATATAAAACTACTATTAAAGTTCAAAGGTGAGATAATGAAAGCAAATAAACTGCATAATCCAATATCTAAAAGAAACTATGTTGCTCTCCATTAGTGTTTAAAATCGTTTGCATCTTATGTTGAATCGATGTCTCATCTTCATCTTCGCAATAATTATGAACGGTTTTTACCTATAGGTAAAAATGATTCCGCAAGTTATTTGGGTATGAATAGGTAATTTAAAACATTCAAATTAGTCTCCAAAGTTTTGTTGCTGGACCGTTGACTGTGAATTGAATTTTGATAATATTCGGCTAAAATCGACGTTTACTGCGTTATCTTTGTTGGATTTTATGTCTTTGTCTAGCAAGTAATAATGCGGACCTTTTGTCCAACCTTCCATCAGATCGGTCCTAGTGGTGAGTTGTCACTAGCGCATTCGGACTTCTGCCATACCATAGTCATCATCGTTGGAAGCTTGTCATCACACATTGAGCTGAAATGCATATTCTTCAAACCAAAACGCAGCTACGATACTTGGAGGCGTAAATGCAGGTTTATAAGAGCCCAGTAATGTGACAGTACTAAGTCAATCTAGCGCTCACTTGTAAATGAGCTCATGTAGACTCTAGTTTCACCCCAGTCCAGTGCCGACTTCGCGCCTTCAAGTCAATCCAGTTGACTAACCTGCCTGTCTATTTTCGGGTCCAGTTGCTTCCCCGCCTGACTTACTGCCGATCTTATCCACATGAACCCCTTAATATCTTGTAAGCACTTCCCTGCCTACCCCGGATGAGCTCTTTCACAAAGAGTCCTACTACTGTTTTTATTCAAATGTTGCTTTCCATCGAATGGGACTGACTATGGAAGGAAGCTCGGGTGGTGGAGAAAATGATACTGAGGAGTGGAAGTAAGGATAAAGAAACAACTCAATGTCTAGATGACAAAAGCAATCAGCAAATGTTTTGAAAAACAACGAAAATGGTGAATGATAGCTATTGAAGTATGGAGTCCTTGGTGAAACTTAAATGCAGGACAGAATTTACACTTGTGACGATAGTGTAGAAGAGAAGTTTTGGAAGCACTTTGACTATGTGATAATGGATTTGCAAGAAAGTGATAAGCTAAGTACTATCGAAGAAACGCATATCTGTACACTGTAAGGACTATTCTTGCTTGCAGCGCTCGGCAGCTATAGTATCGCTTACCTACGAAAAAAAAGGGTCGTGTGCACGGGATTTTGTTTTCAAAATGCTTAGATATGCGTTACCCCGATGGTACCTATGTGGGCGGTGATTTTAACAGGCAATGCATTCTAGGTATTGAATGAAGATATGAGAGAGATCATGGTGGTTGTTACAGCTTTTGAACTGGTAACAACTAACACGTGAGTTAAGATAATAAAAAATCTAAACATTTAATGTTATTTATGTTGGTCATTTTCACGCACTTTATATCTAGTTTTGTCTACTTTAATTGCACTTTCTTTTGTCCATAAAAGTAAAAAGTGAGTTTATTGTATACTTAATTTCTGGCCACATTTTTGCGGTCTAATTCTTTCGTTTACTCTTGTCAACATGTGAACATGTGCCATTATTGCTCTTCAATTGGACACTAGTAGAGAAAAATGTTGATGTTCTTCAGAAAGGTCACATACGTGCTTAATAACTTGTTTCAACTTGTACAGTGGCAATGTAGAAGAATGAAAAAGCTCAAGAGATATTTATTTACGTTTATTTTTATGGATCGAAGCATGTGGTCTCTCGCGGGGAGTTGACATTTGCACACACTAGTGATAAGATAAGGCGGTTTTTGATCAATGGAATTTCTTTAGTCACAATTTCACTAACGACGACTGCCTCGTTGTTCTAGTAGTCGTAAGCGCTACTGCTGAGCATGAGTTCCTGGTTTCGATTCCCAGTTCGGGCAAAGTGTTATTGGGTTTTTCTATAATTATGTTATTTCTGGAATTTAGATTTGTGCCGGGTTGATAGCAAAAGGCTCGCCCCTATTACATGGGACTTAAACATAACTGGCGAAATGTGGGTTACTATTGATAAGTACACCTCTGCCAACTCCTTTAGGGAAACAAGGCGTGATTTTAAGTATGTTATGTTCATTAACGACTATTGACGAATGAAGAATGTCGTTCTCTTGCAAACATGACTTTGTTTTGATTTAAGGTGACTTGTTTTTTTTTCCATTAAATGTAAGAATTACTTTTGTTTTTGTACAAAATTCTTCTGTAATCGTAGACCTAATACTTATGTCGTAGTCATGTCAATATCGCTCTCTTTATTAATTTAGAAACTTTTGGCTCTTAAGATCTTAAGTTAGTTAGAACTTTAGTAAAGTGACAGCAAATGGAACAATTCTGCAGCTTCTGTGTATCATATTGTTAAAGCACATTAAGGCGTATGTTACATTGATAAGTAATGAAAACGGTTTAATGTCAATTTCCAGAATATTTTTTTACACATTGTGTGAATGATGTTTTGGCTAGAAAGGGAGAGAGGTATGGAAAGAGAAGTTTGCGCAGCGTCGACACCACAAAAAAAGAGCAGGAGAATGAGAAAGATGATATTTACAGACTCTTTAAACACGAAGATAATCATGTTATGCCTACCAAAGTTATGAATGATGATGATCATTTACTAGTAATATTCTATAGAACACAAACAGCATGCGTTTCATGACCCCCATGAAAATGGGTTTTGTCGACGGAAGAATAGACAATTGTGATTGTGAATCTGTCATTTTTTCTATTCTTCTGTCGACAAAACCCGTTTCTATGGTGGACATGATACGCGTACAGAAAGAAGGTGGAAAGAAGTTTAAACAAAAATTGATGGAGGTTTTATCAAAACCGAAATACGAACTTACAATTTCGATGACGGTACCAACACGTGGTGATGTTCGGTCTACGAAACTACTTAGCCACACAAGTAAATATTAAGTAATGTATACCGAGTGCAGTCTTTAATGAAAAATAATGGGATCTCTATTCGACCGAACAGGGACACGGATAATAATGGATATGAGTCTCGTATGAAACTCAATGGGACATCATGTTTTTCAATGCCATTTGGCGTCTGAACAATAAACACCACGCTATAGAGATAGGTGTTGTATCTCCGCACTATTGGCCTTGTTTATATTTCGGGGTTATGAAAGTCCTTCCTAGTCGGGGTTATAAAAAGCCTTAGTCACCTGGTGTATCAAAAAATAATATGATATCGTAAAAATAAAGGATGTTGGCGACTTCGGTGTTCAGTCATCCGCTCGTAAAGTTGTAACACCCGCTATCTCGTCCACTCACGCGCAGTCTTAGCGCAGGCACGGGGAAGGCTTACGAGAGCGGGGAGGGACAGGCAGTGCCGCGACGGACACCATCTTGAGTGCGCGTGAGTGAGTCTTAGTGTTGTGATTATATTCATGTTCCATCCAGGTTGGTAACAAACTCTTTACTTAATACTTTTTTTCACAGAAACCATTTACTTCACCTTTTTTGAGTTTAAGTACAACTGTTTAAAATTGCGTTATAACATAAACCGGTTAAGTAATAAACCACTTTTACGGGCCGACCGAGTTAGTCAACTACTGGATTTTAAAGTTCGCTATATTTACTTATGTACATTGTAAGAGCAATTTCTTAATCGGGTACCGTTTTGTGTGAAAAATGGTTTTATGTTTTTAAAATTGGTGCTTAAGTGAGGATGTGGTGAGGTTGAACGTATGTGACGTCATAGTGCAATATCTTTTTAGTGAATGAAACTGGTTTACTGGACCAGGATGAATTGATTGTTGAGTTAATTTAATAAGGTATAGTATTTTTACACATAAGGTATATTCAGAGTTTATGTACCAGCTCTAAGTGCTAAGGAAGATAAAAATACACATATATAAATAAACTAAAAGAAACAAGCTTGTTACTGCAGTTTCCTTCGCAAAACCGATGTTATCGGGAACCAGATTCGATGTCGGGATAAAAACACTCACGTGTGCGTGAACTCTCACGCACACGTGAGTGTTTTTATCCCGACATTGCTTGCTTGTGTTAGTATCACAAAATAGAGTAAGTCCAGATTATGATTTATCTTCGTTGCAAGTTTCACTGGAATCTGTTGAGGCGTTTCGGAGTGATTGAGTAACAAACATTTAAACACGCTTTCTGATTTATTAGTCCTCCTAATAAACAAGTAGGTAGTAATAACTTTTAAGAAAGTGTTATGTAATGAATCAGTACCTACCTACCTATGCTTTTGTGGTAGTCAGCCCTTTCCCCAAAAGTTCGTGTTGACTATACCCAGTCAATAAATCCAAAATAACGTAGATTTTTGCCAATCGATCCTTCTGAAATTTTACAAACGATTGCTTAAGATGTAGAAATATAAATTTAACTTGGGGATAAAACAAAGAGGATAGTCAGCTAATAGCAATAAACTAAAATACCAATTTTTTCGTAACAGGAGTGTTCATTGAAAAGCTTATGTTAAATGGACTCTCCAAGATTCTAAGAATGTGCTTGGAAGTCTTTCCTTAAAAACTAAGAGAAATTGTGATATTCACAATTTAATTAAAATAACAATGGCTCACTAAGGCGTCACAGTGGGTGGATTAGCATTATTTTCACTTATATGGCATTTAATATGTATTGGTTACAAATGTTAAGGCCAATGCCAACTTCGGCAACACTTCAAGATGTATCGAGCTAATGTTATAAAGCTGATAGTATCTACAAGTTAAATACGCAAGTAGATGTCTCGATAAGATACTTGTTAAAAACAAAAACGTATCACAATAATCTGCAAATGCTATTGAAGAGTATGCTCAATGTGGACTATCACGTAGAAGCATCGGACTTTAGGAGTCGCTTGCCACGCCAAGTTCCTGCTCAACTCCAAGTCTACTGGACAGAAAACAATTGATATGGATTGGGAAAAATTAACCATTTACCGATGAGACATAACTTTACGTGCCCCGTGGTTCAACCATAGGAAATCGTGTACTATTTGGAGGGGTATCTATCACGAAACTATCAGAACTGGATGTTGCATGTGCTGCATGTACACTTAACGGCTGAAGGGAAATTCAAGAGGTCCATCGCGGAAAGCCATAATTAACCACCGTAAGGACTATTCTTGCTTGCAGCGCTCGGTCTCGATAGAACCGGGACGGTAACAGATGTGGTCATCGTCTGCACGGGATTTTGTTTTCAAAGTGCTTAGTTATGTGCTTCCGCGATGGTAGCTACTGGATTTTTGCCGAAGTCTGGTAAAAAGCATGTTATCACGAGGTCCATTGCGCAGGAGTCGCACATAATGAGCTTGCTTAATTTCATTCGATCTTTAGATTTTCCATATTCCAACCAACCCAAGTCTTTCACAAGCTAATATAGGTAATAATGACTTGAAAACATTCATTTCAAACAATGGCCTGTGATGTAAGCAAATTCTAAATGCCATAATACTTACGGAAAGTAAACAGTAAATCAATAGATTTAAATTACAAAAGATCGTAAATAATCGAAATTCGTAAATATTTACAAATGAAGGAATTGAAACGACAATAATGAACCAACAACATCCATCACTAGAACGGCACCAAAATAAAAACAGCTAATTATATTGAAAGAGAACTTATGAATCAGCTCCAACACCTCCAAGCTCAGTCCTTGACTATCACCGACGTTTAGATCGAATCGCAACACTTTCAAATGATTCTGATCAAAGAAGCAATTATTAAGAGTGGATTTAGTTGCTTTAAAGAATCCATCTGAATCATTCAGTCTAGTACCAAACTGGATGGATTGTGTTAATGATGTTATGGCTAGAAAGGAACTAAAAGCTGTGGTGGAAGCTGAAGAAAAAGACATGCTTTGTTAACCCCAAACAAATGGAGATAAAACAGACGCCTAAAAAGTACACAAATATGAAGTTTTAAAAGCACTGCCTGTTCTAAATTAACCGTGCTAAGAATGCTAACTAAATATGCTTTAAGTCCCAGATTCATAAACTTAGATATCTACGCTAATCTAACTTAACATAGATTTATAAGTCTGATATGAATAAATATATGATATTTAATTTATCGCACTACCAACCACAAATATACATACATACGCGCAGGGTATCCAGCGATCTCTTGGTATAGCTGACCCATAGATTGCACGTGTAAAAGTTGAAAAGAGTAATTTATATTTGGTCAGAGCAGCGAGCAAATCTACTACATAAGTAGTATCACCTCCTATTATAATAGTAAACCATGAAGAAATATAAATAAACCGTTATTGCTAACAATCCATGTTTACGAGTGGTTCAATTTTTTTTTTAATATACCCGATTAGAAACATAACAGGCAAAATAACAGAACGAAGTGACCTAGAACTTGAAAGTTCAAAGACAAAATACAAAGCTATAAAACGTTCGTCTAATACAGAAATACACTTCAAAACTCGGTGAGTTTGCTTTCGTGATGAGACAAAAAGTTTGCGATAAATTTAAACGCGCCTTGACAATGAAAAGACGTAAAAACAATAGTGTAACAGTTCACATCGTATATGAATGGTGACGTTTCACGTTGTAGCTAACATCCGGTAGTCTGTTTGTGTGTGTGGTGCGTGGGATCGTCGACAGCGGATGACATTCAACAAATGTAAACTAAATGCAAAAAGATAGATAAACAATATATTATTATACATTTATAAATCCTTTTATCTACTCTCATAGCGTAATATTCGGATTATGAACTTCAAAACAAGTTTATATTGACATACTTCATAAACAGAATACCGAAATTTAAAAATAGAATCATATTATAACACTTTTTCTCTAACAAAATAATACTATAAAACAATTTTTTTTCTGTTACGATACAGCGCTAATCCAAGAAGTTAATATCACCAAGGAATTTCCATCAACTTTTGGCGGGGGACAGCAGCACCCGCTGTAGCGCATGTGCGGTGATGTGCTAGTGCAGGCGACATTCATTTGTTTTGTAGTACTTACTGAATTTCGTGGGATTTTTATATTTATTCTTGATCTTTAACTTTGATCTTTTATTTAGTATTTGTTTCAATCCCAATGTTTGAGAGTAGATAAAGTAGTGTATGAAACTGCACAAAACTAAGTATTAAAACATTCGTGTGATACTATTAAAAACCTCGCCTACGGCTCGGTTTTTAAACACACACTCATGTTTTAATACCCCTTATTATGCAACAGTTTCATAAACTACTATTACTTAATAGTCCCTCTCTTGATAATTACGTTTTGCTATGCAATGTCATAAGTATTTACTAAATTCCAAGACTATACCAATTTTATAACCGTAAGCCGTTGGTCCCGGCTGTCATTTGTAGATCTTTGACAGTCGTTACGGGTAGTTAGAAGCCCAAAAAGTCTGACAACCAGTCTTACCAAGGGGTATCGTGTTACCTAGTCACTAGGTTGTGGAGGTCAGATAGGCAGTCGCTCCATGTAAAATACTGGTATTCAGCTGCATCCGGTTAGACTGGAAGCCGACCCCAACATAGTTGGGAAAAGGCTAGGCAGATGATGATGACCAATTTTATAACCGTTGAATAGTTCCCTCGGGTGCAGACGATCCTGGATGCAACATTATGTTGTGGCGGCTTCTACATCGCCTCATGCAAATTACGCATCAAAGACCTGACGTCACACAAATCCTGCATCGCGCAATTAGAGTTTACCGCGCGAACGACATTTATAAGACTATCCGACTTCAACCGTTGGGCAGTTGCCCGCCAGACACGACACCCGTCTTGTTGGAGGATCCTCTCTTGTCTATGGTGGATGAGTGAACTTTACACCCTGTTTCTCATGCCCCTAAAATTTTAATTCTATCAGTAATGTTGTTTTGTCATCAGGGCGGAATGTGTATACCCACCATGGGGTATAGCAAGGTTTAACTTATCAAACCAAGATAAAATGATCCAAAATTAGCTTGCAGTTTCATCATTCGATTTACACCAAGAATGCTCACATTACTTTTTGACAAAAAACATAATATAGTTATACTCTGTTGTCCAAACTAGAAGAGTAGGTTGTGAATACGAGCCTTTGGGTCTACCCGCTACCGCTATAACTTAATCCACACAAATGTTGCACACATCAATGTGGTGGAGAGTTGAACAACTGGGTCGGCAGCACCGCCGGACGCAATAACGCGCGGTTTTCTTTACTTTCATTATGTTTAGACAAACACCCAAGAAAATCTGCAGTCCCGTCTAATACAGTCTATGGTAATTTGATGATGAGAATCTGGTAATAGTGGCTGTGGTCGGAGTTTATCTTAAGGATCGACTCTTCTTTCTTCTCGGACTGCCAAGTCATAGGTCTCTAGTTCGAACCCAAGGCACGCACCTCTGACTTTTCAGATTCATATGCTTATTGTATAATCATCACTTGCTTCAAAAACGGTGAAGGAAAACATCGTGAGGAAACCGGCATGCCTGAGAAATATTTCTCGTCGGCATAAGAAGCCAAGTCAGAGGCCCATGGGCGGCATAAAAACACTGACACCAGCTTAGTTACAACTTAGAAAAAAGAAAGATCAACTCTGGAATGAAGTGACCTGAATATAACAAAGTCATCCACATAACCCATAAGATAACAACGCTGATGTAGCAATGATACCGCGAATCTACAAACAGTGTTGGAAGCTTGCAGGCTAGGAAGAGCGTCGATCTTCACGGGATGGCTTATTATGAATGAGTGAAAGAGAGTCAACGCAAAGATACCATTATATATAGCTCATCAATCTGATTCCTAGCTCTTCATTTGCAGGTATTACAAAAAAAAATCGTAAATTTATTTGACCGTAAGATATTTCGGTACAAAAGTAGCTTTACCTACTTCACATAAAAATCACGTTCAATCAAATATCATTGTTTTGAAACCAAAATCGTAATGGTTATAAGGAAAGTAGAACTTCGAGCGGTACTAACAAATCACGGCACAGTACTTACGAGGCACGTTTGGAATAAAATATTGGGTTTGAAGAACGCAGTAGTAAAGTAGCGAAGGTCAGTGCCCTGTCGTCAAGTACGGTGAGCAATCCGTTACCCTCAGGTGATTTTTATTTGACGAAATGTTCATTCTTTTTTGCAGTTGGTAATATTGACTAATTCCTCATTGTATTGATTAATAAAAACAAACCAAAGAAAAGATGAATGGATTGGAGAAAGAGCAAAGTAAGATGATGGCGTGTCATGCATGATTTTGGAACAAACACAAGGATCATAACAAGGTCACTGATGCAATAGTTAACGAATCTAACAACACAAGACGATAATAGAAATTAACAATATACCCACGCTTTAGCAAAAATGGGTACACGACTAAACGATCATTCATTTAGTGGACTGCCTACAATGATAGTTGCGACATTAACACAAGAAAGGATGGAATAATCAAGTAGGTATCCAAGCAGACATTGGGCTATTTTCAGGCGATATGATATCTGTATTTGAGACAGTAGAATCCCATTCCTTCTAATTGAAAAAGAGAATATAAATGAGAAACAGATCGGAGAAAGGAGTAAGAGCTACACCAACTAGTGCTTTTAGGCAACCCTTGACGTAATTTTACCAGTAACAGTGGTCGTTAGTGATGGCAAGGGAAGGGACCCACCCCGCCATCACTTTCACCAGGAGGGGCAAAAGAAATAGTGGTCTACCACCAGATGCTCACGACAATGAGAAAAACTTTAGAAGAAGTTCATATCAGCAAAGAGTCGATACAAGCTGTAGATGAAACTGACTGCAGTATGTACTTGAACACAGAGATTAATAGCAGAATTTCAGATAGCACCAAGATTTAAATCTGGTTTCAATTCAATGCATCCAGCTTACCAGTCGTAAGACTTTAAGTGTTACAAATTAGTTAACTCACTTTCACTAAAAGCGATAATTTATATTGCATTATTGACACACATATTGCGTAACTGCACAAGCGCCGGCACAGCCGCCCCGTGGATGGTAACTGTCCCAACGTCGCTATCTCCGAGAAATGGTCACCAGAACTAAATCAAAGTTACTGGTACTTGCAACACTGTGATTTTAATTAATTCAATTTTGACTTTAATACCACTATCTAATTGATTATTACATTCGTGTTTCATTGTGCAGTCACACAGAGAGTCGTATGTCAGTGTCCCTGTTAATTGCTTAACATATTTTTTAATTAATTGAAGCATTTTTATATTTATATTACGTGAACCTGTTCCGAGTGAAATAATAGGCTACTTGTGGGCGTGATAAAGAACTATAGCTAGGTAAGAAATTAATATTACATAAAATATCAAAGGCGACGGCAGCCTGTGGCGACGCTAGGGGCATACCATGTTAGCAGTGGATTTTGGACGTCTATTGTCTAAGATGATGAAATTGCGAATAAGATGGATGGCACTGCTTGCAACATATACTCTCCTATACTATTAACCGAGCAATATTTGTATGTATATATATCTGTACCTACTACCTACGTTACTACCTACGTTCTCGAAATCGATTCGATGAAAAT
This sequence comes from Agrochola lychnidis, assembly GCA_963680765.1. Classification (NCBI taxonomy): domain Eukaryota; kingdom Metazoa; phylum Arthropoda; class Insecta; order Lepidoptera; family Noctuidae; genus Agrochola; species Agrochola lychnidis. The sequence continues at coordinate 7,713,848 of OY796848.1, forward strand.
TGCAATATAGGGGTTTACGGGGGCGAAAAATCGATCTAGCTAGGTCTCATATCTGGGAAAATTTGTTTTCTCCGTACCCAAGCAAAGCTCGATCGCCAAAAGTTACAAGATAATGAATAATGACATGACATTACTGACATTAAAATAATGATCATAGCAGCATGGAATTAGTAAGTATTTACTATCATGGCACTATGGAATTAGTAGCTATTTTCACCAGAGCTGAGCTCGGTCGCCCAGATACTATAAAATAACTTCTAGGAAATAAATTTCTGCTTTATCATAGTGAAGTAATCGCACACAATAATGAAACACTATTAAGTTAACTAAAAGTATGAATCATAACTATAAAGATTGAGTTTGGATGTACAAAAAAACGTAGCAAATTGTCGAGTGACAAAAAGGCATTTAACGTCGAAATTCGCACACAGACAAAGATGTAAGTAAGTTTTGTGAAACATAGTGTGATGCCAAATTAAAATATCAATGTAGTAGTAACTGAAAGTCAATTTAGATTGTCCTTGCACGCTTTTTCTGTCAAGATCGATTAAAGCAAATGATTTATAGTAAAGCAAAATGATTGTATGTTATATACGCAGATGCTTAATGATACACTTATCGATTTATTAACGATCGAGACAACTTAGACACACCAGCAAGTGTCTTAAAGAACATTCATAATGCATAATGTGAAGATGACATGCGACCTCATTATTATAATGTAATTGACTAAACAGGACAACAGCCCACCTGATGGAAAGCTTCATACTACCGCTTATAGACACCTGCAAAACCAAAGAATTTGCTGATATAATGCCAATCTTGAAGCCCAAGTGAAATGCCTGTAGTTTCACTGGCACTTATTGGCACTGGCGAGTAAAGAGTACTATGAATCTGCCTAACCTTTTCCCATCTATGTTGGGGTCAGGTGAGTACCTGTATTTACATGGAACAACTGCCTCCACAACCCAGTTACTGGGTAACATTATGATGTTACCCAGTAACTGGGTTGTGGAGGCAGTTGTACTAGTCTGTTGTAATTAGTCTTAAGCGGTATGCCACTTGGTAAGTTGTCAGACTTTTGGACTTCTAACTACTCATAACGACTGTCAAAGATCTACGAACGACAGCCGGGACCAACGGCTTAACGTGTTTTCTGAGGCAAGGAGGGGTCTTCCCTCGATTTGTAATGAATGGCCACCCATCCACGAACCAACCGCGGCAAGCGTCGCTTAGCCTTCGATCGAACCGTGCAGCTGTTATCATTGAGCCACGAGCCCCGCTCACATACCCAAAGAGTACTATCAATTAATATCGAAAATATTCCAGAAAAATGTGCTAAACTTATCACTAAACAAACTATGTATTGTGTTAGGTCGTAATGAGAACGAGGCTTAAGTCGGCAGTCGCTCCGCTACCGTGATATTCAGGTCGAAATGTCTACCATACAGATGAGCATGAAAACTTTTCGGTCAATTAAACTCTTCAACGGTACCGCCGGTGTTGATACTCGAATCATTATATGGGGTATGATCCGCAATGCTTTATGTTACGAACGAGAGGAATGTGCTTACTGTACTTAGGTATACTTTGTTTTTCGTTCATAATCGGAACAGTGATCATCCCCAGAACAAAGCGGCCAGTGTCGATACGGAAACAAATGTCAATCAAACTGATTCTGTAGCTAAACCATAAGGCTGCTTTTCCATCAGAGATGTGCTATGCTACATTGCTATGGATGCGTTTGATATCCACCAATCATATTCATTGGTGCACATAGCTTAGCACTTGTAGAAACGGATTCAACTAAGATATGTTTTTTATATGGAAGGATGCGTGCTATGGATGCGTGCTATGGATGCCTGCTAGGGGTCGTCACCCGCACCGCTTCCCTACTATCGATACATCGCATAGCTCGAGCTGCGCATCTTCCTCGCGCAGCTACTTTGCAGCGGCGCATCTTCATAGCACAGCTTACTCGCACCGCTACATAGCTTAGCATCAGTGGAAACGGTCACATAGTTTTGTAGCTTAGCTTTTACATTCTCGCAGCATAGCTGCATAGCACATCTCTGGTGGAAAGGCACCCTAAGGCTGACTGTCCCCTGGACCTGAGAGGAGAGGAGCGAAGCGGAGCTATGCTATATTAATCAATGGATTTACATCAAATCTCCGCTCCGCTTCACTGGACATGGATTTGCGAACTATGTAGTTTAAAAATTCATATAAAACCGGGAAGTGGAGCGAGGAAGCAAGGCGGTGCAGCGGAGCGGGGTATTGCAGGCCTAGCTCCGCACAGTCCGCAACTCTGCTCCGCACTCCGCGTCACAGGCAGCCTAAACTTAAACGAAAATAGTGTTTTAGGCCTTTTTGGCTACAAGCAAATTGAAATAGGAAAATGTCGATAGGAATAAGAGTAGGGCTCAAAGAAGCGATGGATGGACTGTGTGAAAGATAATATGGCTAGGAAGAGGGTGCCTACCGAGATGACGACTGATAGAGAAGTATGGAAGAAAAAAAAAGATATGCTGCGCTGACCACAAATAACTCGGCTTAAAAGCAGGAGAATAAAAACAGTAGCACTCCGGGAGTGCCGACAGAAGTGAAAACTTGAACAAGATCGCCTTATAGATCTAAATAAAGAACACAATCGCGTTTACAAAAATGAGGTGTCGGTAACGGTGTCGCGAGTTCAATTGTTTTTTCCCATCTCAAAAATGCCTAACGCGCCTAAAGAAGCTTTCACTTTAATGATTATGTGTTCCCAAAGTGTATTTAAAACCGATTTGAATATACTTACGTCAATTCTACGTGAACAAACTAAAATCAACTCAACTCTTGTGACAACTTTATTGACCTCCACTTTTCACTTTTAACCCGACTACGGCGAAGCAAAAAGGAGGGTTATGATTTTGACCGGTATGTATGTATTTAAGTTGGGCGCTCGATGCTGACTTACGAACGCAATGAGCGTTTGTTGCGTGATCCTAGGGCAAAAATAACAATCATCAGATGCTAAATATGGATCTCCCACTGACCGACTATCAAGTCAAAGAGAACTTGACATTGTTACGTTTCTGATTGTTCAATTCAGTATGTTATTATTATCATAAAATAGGATAGCAGGATACTGCTGCTCAAAGTATTGGGTATTTTTCTCCAGTTTCCATTGGACACATGTGGAATATCCATCCAAAATTATTTTTTTAACATGCAATGCAGTTTCTTTAAATATTTTTTACACAAATTAACTTTCTCAGACGAAAGAAAAAATAAACAAACTGCATTCATTAGATTATATAAAACCGTTACATTAAAAATACGATTTATTCTACTGTTCGTAATTTCGTCATCTCCGGAGAAAAATATTTATTAAAAAGCTTAAAAAACCGGTTATATACTATGCCAATGTGAGATAACCTTCGATCTTAATAATGTATACATTATGACGTTGTCCTTGTACAAGTCAGTTTGTCGATAGTGCAAATAATATGTATAAAAGTATAGTGACCTGAAAAAGACACCAGCGCGCACATTCACGAAATCACAACTATATTGCAAACAATTTTTTTAAATATTTTTAGATCGCGTTCCATATAATATATTATGCAGAAAAGTTTTTTGCGATCTGACCTTTCTAGTATTCAAACCTCAGTTGGTATAGTAGAGTTTTTTTATCCTTATAAGAAACAGGATCGATTAGCATCAAAAAGGTTTTTGTGAAAACTGCCCATTTTCTTACTGACTGACCTATGGTACTAAAACGTGGTCGCTCACAATGGGCCTTATCAGAAGGCTAAAAGTCACCCAAAGGGCAATGGAGAGGGCTATGCTTGGAGTTTCCATACGTGATCGAATCAGAAATGAAGAGATCCGCAGGAGAACCAAGGTAACCGACATAGCCCGAAGAATTGCCAAACATAAGTGGCAATGGGCAGGGCACATTGCTCGCAGAACGGATGGCCGATGGGGTCGAAAGGTTCTGGAGTGGCGACCACGTACCGGAAGACGTAGCGTTGAAAGGCCTCCCACAAGATGGACCGATGACCTTGTGAAGGCCGCAAGCATCCGCTGGATGCGGAAAGCAAAGAATCGGTCAAAGTGGCGGTGCTTGGGAGAGGCCTATGTCCAGCAGTGGACGTCTTTCGGCTGAAATGATGTACATATTTTTCAAAATCTGTTAATGAAGATCAAAATGTCGCAAAAAGTTAAGGACAGTCTCTTAAGACCGTTTTCTTGTAGCGACAACGGTTAAGGTATCTGTCCTAACTGTCATCTCAAAAATCCACCCTGTACACGTATATTTTTTTATCGTGTGTGATTTATTATTATTGACGCCACTAATGCAAACATGGTTACTTTCTTTTATGATAAATCAACCGATACATATATTTTTTTTTCATTTATGATTGACCTCTCTGACTCTTGACCTTGGCCTTTCTGTGTCTAGGTTTCTTGTGTGATTTTGCGTACATTATTCTATATGAATCTGAATTGATTTGCGTTATCTTGTTAGATTTACGGCAGGTGTTTAATTTATCGTAATCCTCTACAGGGTCGAATTAAATTAACTAGCAAAATTCCGCAAATATGATATCAAAAACAATGATTTTTTTAGGATCATCGATCCCTGGTAGTATTGTTACTGAAAGTATGAGTCAAATTCAAATCATTTAATTCGACTAACATAGACTCATAACATAATAGAATGGCATGCAACACATTTACAAATAATATTAAAATTACAATCAAAATTAAAACTCAAATAAAATGAAATTAAAATGTACAAATAAAATTAGATTAAATTGTTCGTCAAAGAAAGTGACACGTAAGATACTTCGAAATACATAATAATAAATTATAAACAGTCAAACCTGGATAAGTGAGAACTGGGTAACCGAGAAAACTCTATAAATGAGAGTAATTCCCTGGTCCCGTCATTTTAACCGTCTACATACATACATACATAAACTCACGCCTTCTTCCTATGGCGATAGGCAGAAACTACAGAACGCTACCTGCTACGATTTAACCGTCTAATACCTCTATAAGTGAGAAACAGAAACCTCTATAAGAGAAAGTCTTTCTACATTGTTCTCAAATGTATAAGTTCAACACGAATGATGTAACCAATATTTTGTAACAATATTTTGATTTAAAAGAGTGTCCGTAGAGTTTCTTGCCCGTTCTTCTCCATAGGTACCTACTACGCTTTGGAATGGGCAACTAGCTTCATTTTTCTGACTGACCGACCCCTTGACAATTCAAAAGTACCTGTAATTGGTTTATTTGAAATAAATGCTTCGAGTTTTTTGAGTTTTTGAGTCGTTGTACACTCATGGACCTCTATAATTGAGACTGCTACTTGCCTGTACCTCTATAAGCTACAGTCGAGAGTAATTTAACATCTGCTATTTATGACGCATGCTTAAACGTGGAAATAACATTGTTTTTTTCTCTCTACCTTTCTCAACCAGCCTCAACCTCTATAAGTGAAAAAAAGCGCAACTATACCTCAATAAGCCAGAAACTCGAGTAACTGAGAAACCCGCATAAGCGAAAAAGAGATCGTGGAAGTACAATCGAACCTGGATAAGCGAGAATTCAAGACTCTCGCTTATAACATCCAGGTTCGACTGTGCTTCCAAGAAAGAAAATCTGTTTTTATTTTTAAACTGTTAATTTTTTAATGATTTATTGGTGACTACTCTTCTTTTTTTTTCATTCTTTCTGTCATCTCCTACGGAATGCATCGATGCCCTGAGAAAATTCAATAACATGCCTCGAGGAAAACACCTTTGTGGTTCACGGCGACACATGGCAAAACCATTTCATTACACGTGGTCCTTGTAAAACACATGGCCATTTGTTCATACCTCTCCTCTACATCGTGTTTATTTGTTTATTCTCACTAAAAACATGCCCCTTGTATCTTACATATTCACATTGCGAAAGTGCATTACAAAAAGTGGAATCCCATTGAATTCTGAAGTTATTTAAATTCATTTTCTATTGTAGACACAAACAATAAGCTGCGATTTCCAATGGAATGAGAGAAACCTGCGGTTACGCTCTCGGTTAAGATAACCACGTGGTGGTAGCAGTCGTTATGGTTGGTGATGACAACCGTACTTATTTTGGGAAACTCATGATGGGTTTTCCTTTAACAGTACCTGTAAGACTTTCTGGGCTCGGAGTTCTTTGTACGACCTGGGTCGAAAGATGGCCACCTCAAATCTGCTGAAACCCGATCCGACGATAAGTTGATCAAGCATTAATTCATAATGGTAGCGGTCATTGGAAGCTCCGTGCTTATCAAACTTTACAGGCTAATACAAATGTCGTACCTACTTCAAAATTATACACCATACTGCTAAACACGGCTATAATTTTCTCTAGATCCTCATAAGTTCCAAAACTCCCCCGTGCCTTTCTACATTACCATGTGAATACTCCAGAATTATGTGTCGTAAAGTTAGGAAATGGAAGAATGATATGATAAGACAGTGGTGTGATTTAAAAGAAAATGTGGTGATAAAAATTGAAAAGGGAATGCTGAGATGGTTTGGTCATGTTGAGAGGATGAATGAAAGGCGACTAATAAAATGTATTTACAAGGCAGATGTGGCTGGAAACGCCTGAAGGGGACGGACGCCCTAGAAGGACATATACTGACCTTATTGGTGATGTTCTTCAGAAAGGCCAGGTGCGTAGTACGCGAGTGAACTGGCGTCCGTGTATGACCAGATGTATTATGAACGTAAACGAGGCAAAAGGAATATGAAAGGATCGTAGCAGATGGCGTTTTGTATTTTCTGCCTACCCCTATGGGAAGAAGGCGTGAGTTTATGTATGTATGTAAGTTAGGAAATCTGGAAAATGTCTGGCAAACAGGAAGTTTGTTATTATTTCTATATCAATCAATCAATTATTAAGTGTAGGTTTCAAATGAATGATTCAATTTTGATAGTGTCGCCACTTACACCTTGTGCTGCATACAGCAAAAATATCTTGAAACACTCCATTCAATACCGTAATACCAAAGCATATACATATCCAATGCACTAGAAGTGTTCACCCTATCGTTAGAGTCTGGCAAACGAAAGTAGAAACTGAAAAAACGCGGCAAATTTTTAAAAATATCAGCATAGCAACCCTAAAATTAGTATGACATACCTGGAATAACCTAATTTGATACTTCAGAATTATTTATTTAAAATTATGCTACCTATTATGATTCAAATCAAAGAGACAAGTCTTGACATTTCGAAAAATCAGTTTAGTCTGAATAAAAATACATATTTATGTATTATGCAGCAATTCGAATAAAAAAACCAACAATATTCTATAATAATTTTGGTTAATTATTCACTACCACAATCAAAATCTGAATCTAAAAACGTTAACACTTCCTTATGAAAAAGATTCATTAGAGTCACTGTTTTGTCATTTTTGATTTAGTAAATGCTGTATCAAGATCACAATAAATCACCAACAACACTCCATCTTGTTTTGGCAAATTGAGGTTGACATTAGTATAGCATTGCCCTATAGAGTTATTGTTACACCGTGTGTAACAATAACTCTGAACGCCAAGAAAAAAAAAGCTAAGAGCTAAGCTAAGAGAGAATAAGAGTTAAGCTTGGAGATTTCTATTCCATCATATGCCTAGTCTTTTCTCAACTATGTTGGACTTCCAGATCGCATTCGACCAAACTTATGACAAACAGCATCAAAAGGAGACTATGCATTGGGGGTGAGGAGATTGCATATGTCCAAGACTATATATATCTGGGCCAAGTAGTCTCCAAGACACAAGACAAGATAAAGAAGTTGCTCGGCGCACCGAAAGCGCCTGGAGGAGCTATTGGTCAATGAAAGATCTTCAAAAAGGAGATCTACCATTATGTCTCAAACGGAGAATTATGGGCATGTGTATTCTCCCCATTCTCACATATGGTGCTCAAACCTGGTCTTTGACACTTCAGCAGAGGTCCAAGCTCGAGGTTTGCCAGTGAGCCATGGAACGTAGTATACTGGGGTTCGAATTTCGGACCGTATAAGGAACACAACACTACGTGCCAAAACCAAGGTCACGGACGTTACCCAGAAAGCCGCTAAGCTTAAGTGGGACTGGGCCGGACATGTCTGTCGCATGTCAGATGACAAATGGGCTAAAAGAACTACTGATTGGGTCCGACTAAACGCACGACGACATCGCGGCAGGCCGAGACGAAGATTTCGGGACGAGCTTGACTCCTACCGAAAGGACTGGCCGATACTAGTATCGGCCAGTCCTTTCGGTAGGAGTCAAGCCATTGCTAGCAATGGACAGAGTTGTGTGGAAAAGGGAGAGGGAGGCCTTTGCCCTGCAGTGGGACAATACAGGCTAATTACATTACATATTACATTACATTTTGCGTGTAGAAAACACTTAAGATGGATGTCCTCCGCCCTGGGGCAGGTGGAAGTATTTGTCAGACTCTTACTGACAAACAAACTAAGAGTCTGATAAACACCTAGTAGTTGAAGAACACCGTGTGGTTTTCCCACAGAGTTTTAATGTAAACTAGAGCAGACACCGAGAACAATTTTTTTAATTTTATTGTTAATTTTGGAGCGTTGGAGCAACTTTGGAGAAATACTTTTGGTGCGCTTTGAGAAATAAATACTCCATTTTGTTGCACAAATGTCTCAGCCTCGGTCTGTATCCTGAATACGCATATATCTTTTATTTATTATAACTTCTCTAATTTACATTGAACCTCAATGGGTTTTCCACGCGGTGCTCTTCAACTACCTTTGGCCGGGGTGCTGGACTAATCCAGCACCCTGGCCAAAGGTAGAAGCGAAGTGATTATCAGTACCTAAGTACTGGTAATCACTTCAAAGCTACTCGTATAAGCGATAACCACTTACCTAATCTACGTGATTTAATTATTGTTCGTTTGTCTCAGCTACCAATATTTTGTGTTTTAAGATGAATTTGACCTAGACGAAGCGTTAACTATCTCTACGTACTAATCAAAGGCACAAGCCTGCAGTAACGTTTCTCATCCTTATTCGTTTACTCATAGTTTTCAAATACCCAGCGTGATTGCAGAATGCCCACACTATGTGCCACTTGCTGTCGTGCCATTTCGACACGGAAGACGCAAGTACAAAGTACAAATGAAGAGATTGAAGAAGCTGCTTACAGGTTGACAAATATTTATTCAAAAAAATAAGCGTCTTCAGTCTAACACACAGGGTGTAAAAAGACCCGTCATGTTACTGTTATCCACGCATTACTGGGAAGTTATTACTGGGAAACGACTTTTATTTTTGGTGTGAAAAATCACCGTTTTTGGGAGCGCGCATGTACCGTAACGTACCTAACATTGTGATTAAGTATGGGTGCATGCTACTGGTACAGGATTTGTGGGGGTAATTCAAGTTGTAACTTTTAAAACTTGCTTGTGTGAAAAAAAAAAATTTGTTGGTACTTTGACCTTCATTATCTCGGTAATCAGTAGGAGGTACGGTCCATTACAAAAACAAGATCACAGTGATGGGGAGTATAAGGCTGCCTGTCCATTGGAGCGGAGAGAGGCAGTGGAGCGGAGAAATGTGCCCGCATAAACCAATAGGAGCGGAGCTCTGAAGCGGAGTTTAGATTCTACTGGTTAATATTGGCACGTTTCTCCGCTCCAGTGGACAGGCAGCCTTATACTCCCCATCACTATGATCATATTTTTGTAATGGACCGTAACTGGAAACCTACTGATTACCCAGATATTGAAGGTCAAAGTTCCAACTTTTTTTTACTTTTGATCACGAAAGCAAGTTTTGGAGCGGAGAAATGTACCAATATTAACCAATAGAATCTAAACCCCGCTTCAGAGCTCCGCTACTATTGGTTTATATTAGCACATTTCTCCGCTCCACTGCCTCGCTCCGCTCCAGTGGACAGGCAGCCTAAGTGAGCTAAGTGACTCTTGGCTTCTTTAGCGTCTTTTTACATCCGGTTACCTACTCTTATTGCTCTGTCTACGTAGATAGTTATATGTGATCACGTCACTTACCACCGTTGTTGCAACTTGGAAAAACTACCCACTAACGCACCGGACCTTTTTAAAGAACATCACCGATACTGTCAGTGTATGTCCTAATAGGGCTTCTACCTAACACATGGCTCATTTATTCCTTGTTCGCACCAGTAGCGTTCTGTAGGTAGTATGAAGTTCTGCTGTACCTAGTATATTTGTAGGACATTACTGATTGAAGTTTGCTTTCTCCCCAGGATGACGGATTACGAGCGCATCAAGCAGACGTGTCTGGAAAAGGCGGAGCTCTGGGAAGACCCTGACTTCCCCGCTAATCAATCGTCAGTGTTTTACTACCAGACTCCCCCTTTTCATTTCGAGTGGAAGCGTTCGAAGGTATGTGTTTAGTACTCCTTATTACTCTATAGTTGAATGTTAGAGAATTCGTAAGGTATTAAGTCCACTTATGACTACAGCACAAAAAATACACAGAAGTCATGGTCCTATTAACTTTCAGCGCATTGAATTCATTTAAAACAAGTTCTAATAACAAAAAAACTGAAAACAAAGGACGAAGGTTTTTTTTAAAATCCTCTACGGGGAAGTTCTTGGCCTGCATCTCACCTGATGGTTAGGCTGAAGGAGGAAGCGAGCTTCACCCGAAATCCTCAAACACAAAGGAACTGGCTATCTACCTCTAACTGCCGAAACACAACAATGCTGTTAACATTGTTGTTATGGTGACAAACTTAGATAAGACGGTGGTAGCTAGCCAAAGATGCGTTACTGAAAGGGCCATAATGCTGCAAAAAAAATAATTGTAATTTTTTTTATAAAAAAAAAACAATCATCCAAAGGTGTCTCCGGCGGTAAACATCTACCCTTAATTATAATCCTATCGAAACCAGAATGGTATCATTTTAAAGCCCTTTAAATTCTCCAGGATTTTTAATTTAAATTTTTTCAATATCTCTCTTCGTTTTAAATTTAAGATTCTTTAAAAAAATCCCAAAAGAAACGGTCAAAAATTGGCGTTATTTTTAAATAAAAATTCATTTTTCAATTATTATTATTGGCGTTATAGTAGCCCTTTTAGTAACACATCTTTTGATATAATTTTTATTTCTCTATCTTAAGTATCGAGAACACTAGGCCCCCAGTTGCACTTTTCCTGAAAACGGGTACTCTACTGAAGTGATTGAAAAACCATTTCAATGCTAATTCTATCGAAACCAGAATGGTATCATTTTGAAGCCAGCCAATTTCTCAGGACCATTTTTCTTTATTTTTTCGATATCTCTTTTCGTTTTTGAGAAGTTTATGATTCTTTGAAAAAGTCCCAAAAGAAACGGTAAAACATTTGCGTTTTCTGTAAAAAATACATATGGATAAACATTTTACAAAAAAAAAAAATTGAATTTTGTAGCCCATTTAGTATCGCATCTTTTGATATCATTTTCATTTCTCTATCTTAATAATTGAGGATGCTACCCAGAAATATTTGTTTCAATACTCCACCTTATCATTCAAATAAATGAAGTCGAAGAAAATATTTGATATTAGACAAAGATGTACATTGTCTAAATAAAAAAATATTTTATTATTAATTTTCTTCTTTATTTGATTGATTTGATTTTTAAAGGTCTTTATTAACAGAAAAAGAAAAAGGTTAATACAAGTTAACAAAAAGATCTTATTCTAAATGTAAACTAACATAATCCGAACAATGTTAAATAGGCTAAAACACCTCTCTTAACATACAACATGTATGATTGTTAGGTGTGACTACAAATTTAATAGATACATAACATAAGATTGTGCTGTTATGTAGGGTTTGCAGACCCACATTTTTAAATTTAAGTTACCCATTTTACATTATTTTGGAATGATTATATTGTCACATTATTAAGACAAAACATTATTTAACAAAACGATAAAACTTCTTTATTTAATTTTCCTTAATTAACTTCTTTTTACCGATTACTATCTCTATATAAATAAATACATTAACTTAATTTTGGTATACAAAAATATTCTATAGCCTAATATGTATTAAACTATGTGAATTCTTCCAATAATTTTTTATATATATTATTAACTAAACATTCCAATTTAAATTTTTAAATTTCATTCATTGTAACAGAAATCCGAGGTTTTCATGTTTTTAACGCTACCCGCCCGTTTAAAAAAAAGAAGGCACTCCAACTACACTGTCCCCGATAGAAAAAAAGACGAATCTAAAAATTTTTCCTATTTGTGTTATACATATATACATTGCTCGAATCAGAAAAAAAAGGCGCATCTGCCTGATATATACCTAACTCAAATCTGGAAAAAATGTTAGATGCGTCTTTTTTTTCTATCGGGGGCAGTACAAGACGGGTTGGTGATTTCAGACTAATAAGTCCAGGTTTCCTCACGATGTTTTTTCTTCACCAACGTCAGTAATGTCCGAGATAAACACAGAAAGAACTAATGAATTGAAAAAGCCACATTGGTACTTGCCCAGATCTGAACCCACAAGTCAGTAATGTCCGAGATAAACACAGAAAGAACTAATGAATTGAAAAAGCCACATTGGTACTTGCCCAGATCTGAACCCACAACCTCATGAATGAAGGGCGAGATTTTAACCACTGGGCCATCACGAATTTTTTTCCGATAAACTTGATACAAATCTAATCTCAGCGACTCATGTTTTACCTTAACTTCCAAGCTACTGTCGGACAAACGAATTCGGATTAAACCTTCACATCTATCAGCTATCACTATTCGATTGACTATCTCTTGTGACGTAACAACTCACAAGGCCGCAGTACCCAAAATCTATGATTGCAAACATAATACATGTATTACCTAAATATTATACAAAACAGTACAATAACGATGACGTCACCAATAAAAAAAAACTCGAACGTATTGAAAGCACGCGATTGTATAGAACCCGTTAGGATTTGTAATACTGCTAAATGATGTGGTGAGTCGAAACTAAGAGTGGTTCGTGGTACCTGCTCGACCTTTTGATTTGGCATGGTTATCGCTCAGCAAGCTATGGGCACATTCATAGACGAAGCGGATTATGCATCTATACAGAATGGATTTCTGAGATGGGGCAGTAAGGGCAGCTACCTTAACCGTTGTAACTACAGGAAAGCGGTCTTAGGAGACTGGTTTGAATTTTTTGAAACATTTTGCTCTGTATTCATAGATTTAAAAAAAAAATACAGTCAGCAAGAAAATAGGCAGTTTTCACAAAAACTTTTTTTGATGCCAATAGATCCTGTTTCTTATAAGGATCAAAAACTCTATTGGACCAACTGAGATTTGAGTACTAGAAAAGTAAAAAAAATCCACCAACTTATTTTTTATAATGGACAGACTAGCCAAAAATAAACAAGCGCGGACGATAAAATCACGCGGCCGAAGTTGCGGGCAAAAGTCAACCTATCCGAAATGTGGTGCAACAATTTTCGAGTCCGCTTCGCTCGCTCTTGCCAAAGTGTCTCCTATTTCTGTATAAATGATCAAAAAAAACCTAATCTTTAAAAAGCGGGTGCTACAATTTTCGAGCTCGCTACAGTCCGTGCAATCCACGAAAACGCGCCCCACTCCGCTCCGCGCCGTACTAGAGTTCAGCTTACAGTACAGTAATCGCGGAGTGGGGCGCATCTTCGTGGATTACATTTTATACATTCGCTCTTGCATCCTGCATTCTCAATTTTTTGGCATATCGGGGCGGGAGGACTATTATTTATTTACAAATTGTATTTATTACCAATGATCAGAAAAACTTCAGTTCACATACCTACTTTACGCAAAGGACTAGGGCCCTCGCAAAGATTAGCTGCTCGGTGCCTCACAATAGTTAAAGCTGCACCACCGCGCTGGTTGATATAGTTGGCTTGTTCCCTAGACTTTGTTGTGTACTTAAGCCCGTATTACAGAACCTCACTCAAAACTCAAGTATTACTTAAAGCCTTTTGATTGGTTGAAACTAGTTTTAAGTAATACTTGAGTCTGGAGTGAGGTTCTATAATACGGGCCTTAGGCTGCCTGTCCACTGGAGCGGAGCGAGGCAGCGGAGCGGAGAAATGTGCCAATATTAACCAATAGGAGCGGAGTTCTGAAGCGGAGTGTAGAGTCTATTGGTTAATATTGCCACATTTCTCCGCTCCGCGGCCTCGGTCCGCTCCAGTGGACAGGCAGCCTTAGTGTATTATCTCGATTATATTTACGTAGAGATTGTAGAGAAGCATGAAGAACAATAGTACCTATTTTATTCTTACCTAATCCTTTTAAAATATACTTAAAAACAAAGCCTGGTGATTTCTTATTGTTAAAAAAACTTTTATGTCCACATTTTTTAAATAACACAATGGGCATTGTGTCTTGCCGTTAGCAAAATATTGTAAAACTTGTTTTAATTGTTTTGTGTACTATAAAAGTAAACATAAATAGGTAAAATACCCACCATTGCAAAATATTTTACTGCGGTCGGGAAATGCATGATATTGTAAAACACTAACTGTTGAGCGCGTCTTCACTTGCATTCTATAGAACTATTTCTTAAATCCTGATAATAAGAAAACAGCAAATTTCATCCAAATCTGTCCAGCAATTTATATGTATTAGAGTAACAACCATCTTTTCTAAGTTTAAATTTTACTTGAGCGATACCGTTAATTATCAACTATACTCCGTTTGAAATAAGATTAGACATTTAAACAAACCTTTTTTACAGTCCGTTCAACCGATTTTGACTTCTATACCGTAGGCATAAGGAAGGCATTAAAAGCAAAAAAAAAGTGGTTACAATACCAACTGTTTACTGCAGCTGCCATTTATCATGCCACCATTGCAATAGAAGTCAAAATCGGTTGAACGGATTGTAAAAAAGTTTAGTTAAATGTCTAATCTTATTTCAAATGGAGTATAAATGCGTTTTAAAAGGCTAAAAGCTTAGCATAATGCTAGGTACTTCAACCAATCTCCATATTTTGTACACCTGCAGTGAACTAAAATTACATTGACAACTTCGCCTTTGCATCCGGCAATAGCGACAATATTACGATTAACATGCCATAATCATTCATAACAAAATCGAATATCTTAAAACAATTGACAAAATGCCGTATTACTAAAGAAGCAAATTAATGACCTACCTGCACACTTCAGAGACCCAAACCGAATAAATAATCACTTTTTAAGCGTTCATATCGCAACGCATCTTCTTTGACTCTCATCGTTATGGCGATGCGATGCGATGATAGCTTCACATTCGTATTACAACCAGAAACTGCTGATCAAATTCTGAGAATATGCTTCTGCCCACACTTGCACTCCCACGTACAAGTCTATATCTCTTTTACGCCAGAAGCTTTTAAGCAGAACAGCATGTTGGGCTGAAAACAACAGTTTGGTACATAACGCTACTAAAACAAAAAAATACTGTTTGAAACCAAAAACAAAATCAATGCAGTGTCCGGCTACACTCAAAGTTTTTTTTTAACCTATTTTGTCCCACTGCTGGGCAAAGGTCTCCCCCATGCTTTTCCAGTCTTCCTTATGTTGTGCCTTCTCCGACCAGTCGATCAGGAACGAGTCCAAATCGTCATGCCAGCGCTTTTTAGGCCTGCCCCGGTGGCGACGCCCGTCATCAGGCACCCACTGTGTGGCGATGCTGGCCCATCTGTTTTCATGCATCCTATTAGAGTGACCCTGGGCGGGTCCCAATTCAGCCTCGCAGACTTATCGCCAATTTCGGCGACACCTGCCTTGGAGCGTATTATAGTGTTGCGAATTAATCTGCACTATAATTTATTTATTTTAAATAGAACGGCCGAAGCCAGTTACACTACTTAAACATATAATTTATTTAACACAGTCATGCATTCTTCTCACAAAAATCCAAACATTCTGACAGTATCATCTTCCATTCATTCGCAAACATATCAAGATCTGTGTTTGAGTTCAGGAGAGCGTTATTAGCGACTAATGTCCGAGGAATAGGTGACTTGGAGTGTGCAACAGTACGACAAGTTGGAACAGCCAGTAAGCGGTGTTTCCTGCCACGACAGTAATTACCTGGGACAAATAGTTTAATATCTCCTACGTACGTTATTCTGCATTATTATATTTCCTACGTGCCTAGCTAATTCTCCGTTGAAACTGCGAACCGTAACCGATATCGGTCGGGAGGATACTTAACGACTTACGAGAGTTATAATAACTTAAGGGAGTACCTGTACGGCTTCCTAGTAGGTTGCCTACACGATACATTTTGTTAGCCTGTTCTTTTAGTCCGTCTTATTAGTCATCAAGTAAACAACCCACTGACAATTTAAAAGCACTTTTAAGAAACTTGCTTTTCTATATTTAGTAATACTTCATTAAGCTCTAACAGTTAATTAGTCTATTGACCACGGAATAGAGAAAAAATTTAATCTTACTCAAAGCTGTAGGTACTAAAATTATTTTGTTTTGTCGTCAAAATTAACTGATTAAGTGTTTTTAATGCTTGAAAATTGACTTTGATGCGTTCAAATACAGTTTTTTTTTTTTAAATAAGCTTTTACTCTATAACCTGTCTTCAAATTTTTGTTTTGCTTATGTTTTTCTCAAAACTTTTTTTTTTCAAAAAATTTAACCTCCCCGGCAGGGGATCGAACCCTGGTCTCCCGCGTGACAGGCGGGGATACTAACCACTATACTACCGAGGATAGTGATGAAAAAGCTGAAACAGGGCTTTACTTGCTTCTTGTGCAACACAAAATGTCGAATTTTCCTGCATTTGCGACTTTTATACGAACATTTTTAAATAACATAGGCACGGTGAGAGCATAACGCAATTTTTTGATAAAATTCTCAATTTAATTTGCTATATTTTGGCTGATATTCAAGTTTTTCTATTATTTCGCGAATACAGAGCCCCCAGCGGGACCTCGGGACAACGTGAAACGCATACTCAGCCTCATCCCCAACAAGTTTCAATGTTGCACGCTAGATTGTGCAGTAGCACCCCGATCACTGAAAAATGTACCTTGTTGCCGGTAAACAGGTTTTAAAATTGAATACTCAACCCTGTTTTATTGGTTTAAAAGTTAAATAGAGATGGCAGGTTGTCTAGCTTTAAAGCCTAGATTTTTGTAAGTGATATCATTTGCTTAAAACTTCATTCACTAATGTTCTATAATTGATCGGAGGCTCAAAATGATAAATTAATATCTTTGGAAAAGTTCAATATCATATTTACATTAATTTGTTGTTATTCTAATAACATTTTTAAGGGGCTATCGTTTACTCCAATATGAGTAGGTAAGTAGAAAAAGAAAACTTTAATAAAGTTAGTTTTTCTTTGTCAAAAATAACTTGGGTTTTGTTCACGAAAAAGTAAAAAGGCCTCCTTAAAGAGAATCGAACCGTGATCTCCCACGTGACATATACTGACCCCACTTGTACTACCGAGGAACCTGATGACGCATCTGAAATAGGAGTCCTTATTCCACTGAAGCATCAATGTTGCATCATTAATTTGTTTAGATATCGACCTTTTTGAAGTTCTGTTAACTTTATAACCATTTTTTCTTAAGTTTTCTGCTCTTTTCTAAACAATTTTATTTGAAAATATAATAGTTTTCTTTTCTCGCAGCTCTGGTGAGATTTGAACTCGAAGCTTCGTGATTGTACTTACCCAACGTCTTGCCTCTCCGGACCATCGTCGCACTAGCCTTATAAAGCCAAAATAGTTAACTGTTCTTCCGGCTGCTGTTCCGTCTTATTTTATTTACGAATGAAGGCTCATTCAAACAGGCGCGACACAAAGGCACCGCTCGTCGCGCGACGAAACGTAAACTTTAGTTATACATAAACGTTTATTGGTTGATTATCACTAACAATCCCAAACTTATCATTTCAGAAGAGTTTTCCGTTTTACCCCCGTATTTAACAAAACAACGCTTACGATTTTAAGCTTCGGTTTTGCACTTACCTATCCCTCAAAGGCACTTACTATCAAGAAACTCAGCTTACTTAGTTTTGTAAACCAATGTACAATGTAATGTAATAATATGCTGTTGATGTTCTTTAATAAATAAAGATAACAATAATATCTACATTTCCTACAGGCTGCATTATCTCTTCTCTAACTTCATTTATTGTCAACTAGCTTGCGCCAAATTATAGCCTATGTTACTCAGCGATATTATAGCATTATACTAGTGAAACATTTTTTTAAATCGGTCCAGTTGTTTTTGAGTTTATTCATTACAAACAAACATACCTACAAAAAATCAAATCTTTTCTCCTTATGTTATAAAAATAATAATATTAGTTTAGACATAATAAAAATAGTGTTAAAATGTTGTTGTTATGTGTTAATTTAATGTTTAGATGACCAAAAGCAGTCTCGTTGTTCCCCGTTTGACAAACTCAAGGGTGAAATATAAAGAAAATCCTTTGGTACATTTGGTACCAAACAGGCACTGAAACACATGAGTAAAGAAACGGAATACCTAGTCAGGCATGTATTACATAATCAGCACGTATAACGTTCCCATTGCTGGGACACAGGCCTCCTCTCAGTGGTAGGTAAGGGGTTACAAATCACAATAAAAAAGTACGATTACAGGTACACACACTTCTTTGTATGAAACTCCCTACTGCAACGCACATTAATCGGAATCGTAACGTAATCGCGTCGCCTCGGGACAAGCTCACGAACCGCGATGCGGTGCTGGTCAACTTGCAGTATCCGCGCTTACGGCTCGTCGTCCCCGCGCTTACGTCTCTCCGTACCCGAGCTTACGTCTCTTCGTCCACCCTTGCCTCTCTCACCCCTCCCGCAGCCCGCCTGCAGCACACTACTGCTGCGCGCGCTTACGGCGAGCCGTAAGCGCAGCGTCGCCTAGCCGTAGCCGAGTCGACGTATCAGAGGTTGACGTGTTTGACGGCAACGCGAAAGGCGATACGGTGACGATCCCTTTCCGAATTGATATGTGTGCTACCTTTATTTAAGAAAAAGAAATGAGGTGTAGTTTTGCAACGCGCTACCTCATAAGGAACATTGTTAATTTTGTAATCCGCCCAATACCTGCGAGATATCAATGAACTGCCAAGATGAGTACCTTGTCTGCAGGTGGGCGGCAAGGTCGACTGCTACCCACCACATTGCAATATACCTCTTACTTTTCATACATTCCTTTTGTGGCACTATTTTTTTTATTAACACTTTTGGCATGTGCTAAACTCAAATACCAACTGACGGGGAAAGTCCATCACTGTCGTTTAGTATCTTTTATCAAAACATAACCAATCGTGGCAGTAATAAGAGCCGCACGGGTCGATCGATCAGGTTAAGCTGCGCTTGCCGCGGTTGGTCTGTGGATGGGTGACCATTTTTACATACCAAGACCCCCCGTGTCTCAGTAAGCACGTTAAGCCGTTGGTCCAGGCTGTCATTCGTGGATCTTTGACAGTTATTACGGGTCGTCAGAAGCTTGAAAGTCTGACAACCACTCTTACCCAGCTACTGGGTTGTGGACGTCAGACAGGCAGTCGCTCCATGTAAAATACTGGTATTCAGCTGCATCTAGTTAGACTGGCAGCTGACATCAACATATTTGGGAAAAGGCTAGGAGGCAGATGATAATGAATTAATGATGATGACTAGTGGTGGTCCAGTGGCCCAGTGATATAAACCGCAGGCATAATTATGTTAAACGACTTCTTTTTGTTTACAGGAAATATACCCGAATCCGTCGTTCATACACGACAGGAACGAAGTTTTTGATGTAATACCTGGAAAATTAGGTAAGTAAAATAAAGCTATGCGTCAAACAAAGGTGAAGGTATTGTGCACTCTGGCGTCCGGACGTAATCCAACGAAATGAATCTGATTTGTGTGCTCTGCGCTTTGATTTTAACTGAGGAAATTAATGATCATCATAGTTGTATACGGATGCTCAGAGATTTATAAAGATCCCATACTCGGCTTAAGAAATGTTATTATAACTTATGTTTTTAAATATTTATTTACACACCTAACTTATTTATTAATTTTATAAGTACTTATCTTTAATTATTTATATATATAACTTATTTATTTATTTTAAGTACTTATTTTTTCTTGTTTTATTAAATATGTCGTCTAGGTGCTCAAGCTATTTATTTGCTCGGCGAGGTGTAAATCCGCAATGTTTTTGCAATGCAAACTTGCAAATGCGAATAATTAATTCAACAATTACCTAACTCTTATTTAAATAATTAACCTTATAGGAAACAATGTACACAGATATCTATTTAATTCGTTGTTGTTGTTGAACTAAACTGACGGTTAAAATATAAAGCCATTACGCTAGTAAAGGCCACGAATTAAAGGTTCACTAGTACAAATACTTCCGTACCCAAGCTTTAATGCAAAATTTCATCCGTATACCGATACATATACTGAATTTATACTGCTCTGCAAATGATCTATTTAGCGTAGCAAATGTAGCAATGCCAGACAAAGCTCGCGTAAGTCAAATAACATCAACTTTAATACAATAATTATTAACGTCATATTATTACCAACTCACTAACGGCTAAGTAATAAAAACGGCACGGGTCGATCGATCAGGTTAAGCTACGCTTGCCGCGGTTGATCCATGGATGAGTGACCATCTTTATATACCAAGACCTCTCCGTGCCTCGGACAGCACGTTAAGCCGTTGGTCCCGGCTGATATTCGTGGATCATTGACAGTCGTTACGGGTCGTCAGGAACCCGAAAACCTGACAACCAGTCTTACCATGGGGTATCGTATTACCCAGTTGTGAAGGTCAGATAGGCAGTCGTTCCATGTAAAATATTGGTATTCAGATGCATGCGGTTAGACTGGAAGCTGAACCCAACATATATTTGGGAAAAAAGGCTAGGTGGATGTTGACTCGCAAAAGTTTGTCCTTGGTGTCGCACAGTCGGGGTATAGTCATGGGATCACCATGTTTGGGAGATGGACATTGATTTCAGTAACAACAAGCCTTGAAAAGCCAAAATATCATTCCCTATTAAACCTCTTTAGGATAAAGAGGCATGACGAACAGGGTATAAAGTTGACTCTTTTAAGTTCTTTTCTATTTTGCGAATGTAAGAACGCTGTAGGCTAAGTGGGACTGTAGATCTGTTGACCATTTTCTAACCTGGTACTTATTGAAAGACCTACACTGTCCTCCCATACCTAGTAACACTGTTATTTGAAAGTATTGTAAAAGCCAATTAGGTATTTTAAAAGAGTAACTGTGGAGTTTCATGCCGGCTCTTCTCCATAGGAAGCGACCAATTGGAACCGTGCAACTAGCTTCTGACATTTCATAAGTGCTCATGTAGGTTTATGTGAAATAAAATATTTTGAATTTGACTCATCCTCCGACCAGACGGGTGTTGTGTCCATTAGACACATGCCCACTGCCCGATGATTGATGTCGGGACGTTGTATATATGCTAGTCGCCCGGTAAAATCTGCTTGCGTGACGTCAGTGTGATATGTAGTTCACATGTAGTGATATAGAGGCCGCCACAAGACGATACATTTTTGAAAATCCTCACTTCCAGCTCACTTTTGTTATTTATGGAAGTCTTGTGCAAAGTTTCAGGCTTCTAAACTCAATGGTTTATTTAAGGCTGTGCATTGTCAGTCAGAGAATTCAAGAATTTTATAAAGTACTAGCTTCTGCCCGCGATTTCGTTCGCATGGAAGTAGTAAGACACCACAATATACTAAAATAACAGTTATATTTCCCGCCCGCACTATTACTTTGTTTAATCGTTCTTTCGACTTTTTTCTTTTTGCTCAGCTCTTAAAGGTACTATTCCGTACCCGACCGCAGGAGGTAACTGCAGGCGACGTGTCGCCGCGACACGAATGATTTCTATGAATTTTTATGAAATACCTTCCGTAGCTAGTAACACGTAGTTGGCAGCAACGGGCAAGTGACAGGCGACACGTGCAGCCTGACCGCAGACTAGAGGCCCAAGTCTGCTATTTTTATAAATTCGTCATTCCAACACGATCCCATTGTCATTTTGCTAAAAGTTCGTAATCTGCTAAATTCAAAATGGTCGATCATTGGTCAGTCAATGGTCTCGTCATAGAATAGTGTTATAATGGCATTGTCGTACAATACGGCCAATGATACCGCCTAAGTCAGTCATTCATTTGTCAGTGGCTGACCATTGGAAAGTCATAATGACGCCATTATATTAGTAGATTACCAAACTTGTCAAAATCAACAATTATGAAATCAATGATAGACCATTCTGACACTATTGTAATAGCAGACTTGAGGCCTAGTAGTGGCGCCAACGCCCGAGCGATAGTCATGTTTTTCTATCTTCTATCTACCGACTGGAATACAAGCAGTTGCCGCTTGCGGTCGGGTTCGGATTCATGACTGCAGCGACATGACGCCGCGACGTGTTGTCGCGACATGACGCCGCGACACATCGCCTGCAGTTGCCTCCTGCGGTCGGGTACGGAATGGTACCTTAAGGGTCGTAACGTGATGTTAAATAACCAAAAAAACCTTCCTCAAGAATTAGACTATCAAATTCAAGAAGAACTTTTCAAATCCGACTGGGAGTTCCGGAGATTAGCGTGAAAATACCTATATAATAGGTATAAAAGGTAATCTAAGTAACATATCTAAATAAACTAGTTTCTGCTCACGATTTCGTCCGCGTGAAATTGCATTCAATTTCAGAAAGTCGGCAACGTCGCAAATAACTGTCTAACATTTTGCTACTGAATGAAGTAATGAAATATAGGAGTAGTGTATATTGATTAGGTACCTGTTGTTGTCAGAGATTGGGATTGAGAAGTCGAGAATTATCTCGCGGGGACGTAGTATCGGGATAAAAACTATCTAAACAAAATTACACCATCCTGTTTTACCAATAATAAGAAGTACGCTGCACGCCCTCTGGCCTCGCAGATGCGAAAGAGTCGACTTTATAATAGTAACGTGCATTTTTGCAATACGATGGAGTAGCTTGCTGCTATAATAGCTAGACTAGTTTCGGACCAGACTCCTCAATTATGGGCAGATCACATGTCGAGTTCGCCAGCTGTCATATTCTAACAAAAACATGAACACACTGACGCAGACATTTCAACTGTTGGCATGTTGTTGATAATTGAATAGAGATATTTTGAGTATATATTACAGTGCTCATAGAAACAGTATTGAAAAGTTATGTACAGTATACTTTGATTTCATTGATTATAAACTATTACTAAGCAAATTAGATAAAATACCTGGACGACCGAGCTCTGCTCTGGTAAAAATAGAGAATGCTCATTTAATAGTATAGGATACTACTTACTAATTCCATGCTGCCATGTCATTATTCTATGTAATTAATCTTGTTCTAAACTTTGGATGACCGAGCTGTGCTCGGGTGCAAATACGGAGAAAACGAATTTTCCCAGATATGAGACCTAGCTAGATCGAATTTTCGCCCCGTAAACCCTATATTGCAACTTTCATCGAAATCGCTAGAGCCGTTTTCGAGAACATGATTACAAATATAAATATACAAATATTCCTCGTTTAATAATATAGGATATGGCATAAGGCGAATGACTGGCTTAAAACTTACCTAAGTGATAGGCGTCAATGTGTGCAAATATCAAAGTCATTGATGGAAACAAACATAACATTACGCCTGTATTCGAAGGGTTGGGCAGAGGTGCACCCACATTTCGCCAGTTATGTTTGAGTCCTATGAAATAGGGGGCGAGCCTATTGCCATCAACCGGGCACAAATCCATACTCCGGGCTACTACTGGGAAATTTCAGATGGAAAAACCCAATAACACTTTGCCCGACGAGGCAGTTAAATATTATAAATTTAATTTTAAAACTAACGCAGTAGGAGTACCCCAAGGCAACGTATATAAATGAGCTTCCGAATGCAACACGCCACGAAACAATCTTATTTGCTGACGATACGACAATAATAATAAAATGTAATGAAAACAATAAATTGAAACAGGAAATTAAAAGCAATCAAAGACATAATAATTTGGCATGATAACACCAATTTAAAAATCAATATATATCAAACAAAAATTCATTTTCAAACTTTCCGAGTCTTTGTATAAAATATGAAGACAGTATCCAAGAACAAGTAGTAAACCTTTGACATAGTAATGGATCAAAACTGTAACTGGAAATCACACGTCAATTACATAATGCGATAAGCTAGACAAATTCGTAGACGCAATAAAACGTCTACCATCAACAGTGTCCGTAGACGCAGCAGTCACTGCATATCACGGACGAACCTATCGTTTGTGCTATCTTAAGGTCTGATACTACTGGGCAATTCAGTTGAAATTTTAATGACATTTCGGGTACAAAAAAGTGTGTTAGGGCAATATATGGCGTCTGGTTTTTGGACAGCTGTAAACCTTTATTTAAAAGCTTCAGTTTTTACCTTTACCCTGCATGTACATCAAAGAACTATGTATGCTAGTAAAACAATATCCGCGCTATTTTCGTATGCACTCAGAAGTGAGCCACATAAAGGCTTCTACTAGAAATAAGTACGAATTAAATGTACCTCAATATAGATTGTAAATATTTAAGAGGAATGTATATGTTTTAGTGCCATTCGAGTGTATAACAAGTTACATCCCTATGTTCAAGAAAAAGCTGAAAAGCTGGTTATTAGATAAGTAACTGTAGTTTCTGCCTACACCCATGGGAAGAAAGCGTGAGTTTATGTATGTATGTAACAGCTTTTATGACTTTGGCGAATATATATTTTGGAATATTGAAAAACCCATGAATGGACATGTATTAAATTTTGACATTGTTTTTAATACACAAATCTTAAAAGTAATTGTAATTAGTTAAGAATGACATTTGAATATTTGTACACCATATGTCATGGTAGAATATGTAGAACTTAAAAAAATATTAACACCTTACTATGTAAAACTACATTCTTATAAAAGGGTCTACCTTTTATGGTAGAACTTTTTATGTCATAATATTATTTAGCATAACAACGGATAGCATGATCCTCATTTCGCAGTTTTTTTTTTTTTGGCATACTCATTTAGTATACATTCAAAACTGATAATTTTGTAAATCAGAATCATCTTTTGGCATAAATTTCATATCCATAGTAATGAAATCATCATATTGCAGAAAGTTCATACAAACATGCAAACAAGCATACACCATGCATGCAGCAAGCATGCAGCATGCAAGCGAGAGTAGATAATTAGACAATGATGAAAACATTTCTGCGAGCAACTTGGAAGTAGAGCTCGCTCGGCTCGCGCGCAGTTGGTCTCAGTTCTAACCAAACCTATTTCACCCAGTTCAAAATGACGAATCATACAATCTTCGCCCGGCATATTGACTTTTTAAGACAATGTTTTAATTTTAATTAAAGGTTAAAAATGCTATTTTAAAGAAATGGCGGAAGGTATATTGACCGGTATCATATTAATCCTTATCCAATAAAATATGTTATTTAAGTTGGGCATTTAATTTAGATTAAAATATGCCGTGACATCATATCATTTAAATGAATGGTTTAAAAGGTATCACAGATTCAAAATTACGCGTATCAAAATAATTATGGTTGGAGCGCAGTGGTAGGAAGCAATAACCTTTTCCTGGATTATTAGGTATGTAATCCCGGTACTGCCCGGTAGTACGTTCCCGTGGGATATTTTCCGACATCCACGCGGGCAAAGCCGAGGGCAAAAGCTAGTGCCTAATAAAATTATTCGAAATAAAATTCTGCCATCTGAAAATTATGCCATTGTAAATTCGGACATTTAAACATTCGACCAAACAATAATTAAGATACCAAATAGTTTTTATGTCATAATAGTATTCGTGTAAACAAGATTCTGCCAAGTGTGTTATGCCAAATGAGTTTCGGAGTATCAAGATTCTGCCAAATACAAGGAACCCACTTTATCTATGAATGACGATTATATTATAAAATTAAAGCCCAGATCGATCGAAACCATGGCAACCAGCGGTCATTTTGTGCATCCTCTCTATCGGCAACATTGATTTCCTATAAATATAAATTCCTTTGAATTCGACATCCACCCACCCCACTCTCTTACAAAACTAGTGCAACGGGTGGTATGGGGTGGCGGGACCATGGTAACAAAAACAGCCATATTGGATATTCTATCTACCGGCGGATAGAATTCCTAGAAATAGGTTTTTCTATAAACTCGACATCGCTCACCCGTTGTAATCAATACACGAGAGGTATGTGGGGGGAGAGGAATAGAAATAGACTCAGTCCTAAGTATCAAATTCACATTCGGTCCTTTGTTTGATATACCTAGTTGTTTTTACTGAAAACATTTACATAAAATTACCTACTAAGGTACTTAATGTGATGTATCGATGTGTCACGTTAACCAATCCGAACATAGGGAAAATGCTAGGCCAATGATTATTCAATGCGTCTAATATTTGGTTCGTGCGAAAATCTAACCCGTGACCGTGACACAGTGCAACAGGCAATCAGTCAGCCGCTGCACCAACCGTTTCGACGCATTGGAGAAGTTGTCCGAGCAGCCCGTGGTCATGACATTAGAGAGAAGTCTCTTAAAAATATGCCACACCAGGCACCACTTTTTATATTTAGCCTATCAAAAAACTGTCTAACGAATATGTCAGTCATACCTTATAGGATTTGGCTGTTAGACTATTGGCCATAACGATAACCGGCACAATGACAGTGTTGATTACCACAATCTTTGTCCCAAATTTGCATTCACGATGCAAATAATACCATTTACTTTCATAGTTTAATTTTGTCTTATATCTACAAAAACAAGTTGGGTTGGTTCGCCTATTTCTAGCCAGCTGATGTCAGAGGCTGTCCGTTAAAACCGGTGAATACCATGTAAGCCGACTGGCTGCCACATATCGGAAACTCGTCTGAGTGCACTCCTGTGTATTAATAACGCGATCTGCGAGTTTTGCGACACCAGCTCTCTTACTACGTCGCGGTGGAATTGCAGATTTCGGTTTTCATGTAAAAGTTCTAATTTATGTTCGGTTTTCATGTTCTCTCGACAATATATGCATGACTTGATTCTACACCCAGGATTGGCTCTAGACGAAGGAACTCCTCAACAGTCAAATGTACAAACTCGTTATTTAATATACGCATTCAATTATCATAGCCTGTTCTATAGTATAGAATGAATGACTTGGATAGTGCAACTTGGTTGGCTTCACACCACGACTTGTGTAAAGGCGTGTTTGAGTTCGTTGGATTTGTCTTTACAAGTACCTTTCAAGGAAGGTGATAGAACAGTAATTAAACCAATTCGAATGCTAAAAAGTACAAAATAAGATTAAGTAAAAACCTTTCTAAAACAAGCTTTAAATGAACTAAAAAGTACATAGTAAATCTTACGTAAAAATAGAACTTTAATATTTTCTTAAAAGCTTGAGGCGTGGAGGTCCTTCTTACATTTTAAGATAAGCCTTAGGCTTTTCAAGAGATAGAAACTACGATTTCGTTCTCTTCAAAAATTTCAAAATTCTATGTATTTAGTGAGAATAGGTTGTTTCAACATTCCACCTCGATTGTTAGGGATTCGAAAAATATGAAGTTATTTATGTTCATTGCGAGGCTGTCTTAAAACAATGAAAGATTCCGTAGTTGGGATGAATTTATCACAAGAACAAACATTGTGGTTGAAAAACATGTTGTCCCATAAATTTTAACTGCTACTGTGAGTTCGTTTTGTACGCACAATATTGAGAGATATACCATGTTATTTAAAGACCAGACCAAACTAGACTTCTTATAGGTTTTCCTGTAATCTATAAGTATAAAACTATTTTCTGTATATTTTTAAAACGTTTGGCTTAGTTGTTATCGGAGATAAGGAATTGTCAATTTTCATCTATTTTCTTAAATAAATAGTGATTTGAATTTGGAATTTGGATATTGTTAGTAAAAGTTCCAATCACCAAAGAAATCAAACACGAACATTTTATGAACAAGTAACAGGCTGGAAAGAGAGCGAGAAAGTGTGAATTTGGTCAAAATGAAAATCTAAAATGGTGGCTGCAAAAATTTTCAAATTTTTCGTCATGGGTATCGTTTTCATAGTTTTTGAGGGTACTAAAGCCGATAGTGAGGTCAAAATGTAAATCCACGATGGCGGCTGCGAACATTTTGTTTTTTAATCATACGTGAGAAGGAACTTCGTTCCTGACGGGGTTCGGATCACGGACGTTTTTTTTCTCATAGAGACATAGAGGGTGATAAAAAGTAGAGTGTTCACCTCGGGAGCAACACTTTTTTAAGCTCGAGTGACGTACTTTGAATCCCTCGCTGCGCTCAGGATTCTACTTTAGAATCCCTCGCAAGGCTCGGGATAAGCTCGGGGAAAGAAACACTCTCGCCTTAAAAATAGTTGTTTGCTCCCTTGGTAAACAATCTACTATTTGATCATAATATAACTAAACACCAAAAAATTAAAATTCCGGATACAAGGTTGCAATATTGAACTCACTAACTGCTAGAAACAGTATTAAAAAAACATTCTTCTGGCTAGCTCGGTACCCCACTAGGATTCCTTTTATTATATATGTCATAAGATGATTTATTTTGATAAAGAAATCCGAATTTTCACGAAAACTCTAGGGATAACCTAGGGATATTGCGAAAACACGGATAATTAGACAATCGTGAAATCCACTGCTGCGGCACCTCTCGCTTCATTCGCTCGGCTTGCGCGTGGTTGGTCACAGTTCTAACCTAACCTAACCACTACCACCAGTAAATATCACCCAGTTCAAAATGACGAATCACCCATTAAATATCACCCCGTTCAAAATGACGAATCATACAATCTGCCGCAGAAATGTTTTCACCATTGTCTTATTATTTAGTCGCAGGCAGATTGTATGATTCGTCATATTGAACTGGGTGAAATAGGTTAGGTTAGAACTGTAACGCGTAGCGAGCGGTGCCGCGGCAGCGGTCTGCAAGCGCCGCTTCCAAGTCGCTCGCAGAAATGTTTTTACCATTGTCTAATTATCCGTGTTTTCGCAATATCCCTAGTGTTTTCGCGAAAATTCGAATTATCTAATCATCCTACGACATATATTATAGAAACGTTGATATATACTTTTAAACGACCTACATTTGAAGAAACTACATAAAATGATCGGATTTCAAATACACGCCGTATTTGAAATCCGATCATTTATGTAGTTTCTTCAACTGTAGCAGTAAGTCTAGTCTAGTTTAGTAGTAAGGGGGAAGAAAGTAAATAAATTACACAGCGTCGGGAAGTGCATAATTACATAACAAACACCGTTGTTCATTCTCACGGCCCACTTGCGCGAGCGCATGCTTTGAATTGCGAGTTACCTAGCGAACGATATTTGCTTAACGGTATTCGTTTATTAGGTCAGCAGGAACATAGGTTCACTGCAATGCAATGCTATTGTTGTGAAATATAGGACGACGACTCACGAAAAAAGTATCTTTTTTTTTCACT
Organism: Agrochola lychnidis; assembly: GCA_963680765.1. NCBI lineage: Eukaryota > Metazoa > Arthropoda > Insecta > Lepidoptera > Noctuidae > Agrochola > Agrochola lychnidis. The sequence continues at coordinate 7,743,428 of OY796848.1, forward strand.
TTGTTTTAATTGCTTTGCAACTTTTTTTGTCTTACGACTATTCCCAATGTCTAATAATTATTCTGCTGATATTACAACTACTTTTCACCATGTATATTGTGTTAAAATTTTTGGTTGCAGGTGACAAATGGATGGTTTCCTGCCTCGGAGTTCTATACCTCACAAAGGGTCTTTTCTACAGAGTTGTGCCAGCAGACCAAAGGGTTGACGAAGCTTATGCTGGCGTGTTCAGGTAAGGGTCGATGTTTTATTTTTTTCACGTATCGCTAAGATCTTAAAACAAATAAAGTATTTTAAGTTTCGAACCTCTTTAGAGGAGACTCCAGCAGTGGATAAAAGTTTTGCCGTAAGCAGTGCTATATTCAATTGCTCATCTCTAGTAAAAGTCAAATGAAACCTCTACCGTTGCTGGCACGCTTAACAAGTTCTAAGGTTCATAGTGATAGGACCTCTACTTGTCCTTCCCTACACATTATTATTTTATATTCGCAGGTTTCGACTATGGTGGTGTGGACAATGGCTAGAGGTGCTCGTGGACGACCGCTTGCCAACTGTTAATGGCAAGCTGGCATTCCTCCAGAGCAATCACACAGAGCAGATGTGGCCAGCACTACTGGAAAAGGCTTATGCAAAGTTAGTGAGAATTTATTTTTGTTCATAATTTATGGAAAGAAACATTATGATAGCAATCCAATTTATACACAAGCGGAAAGCTGTAACGAACCTAAGGAGGCCATTATTACCAAAGAGGACAAACTTAGGGTTCCGATGACGCCAAATAAATGAAACAAATTGAAAGAACCCAGTTTGAGAAAGAGCCATTAGATTAGTTTCACAAAATTAAAGGAATCTTATACTTGCTTGACAGTTTTCTTGGTTGGACCTTTCGACAGACTGAAAAAAGTATGCAATAACTTATTTAAAGGTTTCATTCGCTATGAGCTATTAGAAAAGTTTAACTTCCAAAGCTTAATTTCTCACCATTATCTAGTAGTTTATGGCCGAGAGGAGAGAAATTTAAAAAAAAGTTGTTTGTTTCCAAATTAACCCACTTTGGACCCCAAGTTATCAGAGTTAAAAATGCTGATCACATATTTCAAGAATTGCACCCTTAATTACCAATCACCTCTGTAGCTACAGACTAGTCTACGTAGACAAGTGTTTTTTTCTTTAAATTGCTTAAGTAACAAGCTTTCTCACAAATTCGGAAAGGTAAACACTTAAATAAATAACCGTAAACTCTAATACTAGTCAATAACCGGTTTTACCTGTTATAAAAGAAATCAATTGACGGAATATCAATTTGTTAAAAACCCATGTATGATTTGCTATAATTAATTTAATTGCTACCGTAAAAAAACCTTCCACTTACAGTAGCAAATACAAGTTACATCACTGAACTCAGAGTTACGTCACACGTTAGTGTTAGGTCTTTACCTATGAAATTGCCGTTTTTCATGAAATAAGTTAACGCCCTTGTTTCTCTATATTTTTTATTTTTATTAATCAAAGTAATTACCCATGCGATCAATGCATTTTTGCCAACGTAGTGGTAGCTTATTGATGCTCTTTTTGAAAAAGTCTGCTGGACGGGAGGCAACAAATTCTTCAAAGGCATTTTGAACTGCCTCTCGGTTATTGAATTTTTTCCCCGCCAAGAAGTTATCCAAATTCTAGAAAAAGTAGAAGTCTGTAGGGGCAAGGTCTGGTGAGTACAGTGGATGACGGAGAACTTCCAACCCCAGCTCTTGTAACTTGGAGACCGTTTGCTGTGCAGTGTGAGGTCGCGCGTTGTCGTGCAGGAGCAGCGGAGCCGAACGATTGATCAAAGCTGGTTGGAGATGTGCGAGCTTCTCCATCATTATGTTCAGTTCTTCACAGTACACATCTGCAGTAATGATCATCCCGTTTGGTAAGAAGCTGTGATGAATGACACCGGCGCTAGACCACCAAACAGTGACCATCACTTTTTTAGGGGTCAGTTTTCGTTTGGGGCATTGTTTAGGTGCTGAACCAGGATCTAACCAACTTGCTGAGCGCTTGCGATTGTCGAAGAGAATCCATTTTTCGTCGCATGTAACAATGCGATTCAATATGCCTTCGTTTGTGTGCCTGTTGAGCAGTGCAAGGCTCAACTCGACGCGTACTTCGCGCTGGCGATCATTCAATTCGTGGGGTACCCATTTGTCAAGCTTTTTCACCTTGCCAATTCGATGCAAATGGACCAATATTGTTTTGATGCTAACATCGAAAGCTGCTGCTAATTCAGCTGTAGATTGAGAATCATCAGCTTCCACAATCGCCTTTAATTCGTCATTGTCGACTAAAGTTTTCGGTCGACCACAGGGTTCATTTCTTAGGTCGAAATTTCCAGAACGGAAGCGGGCAAATCAATAACGGGTGGTGCGATCGTTAGTAGTGTTCGCTCCGTATACGTCGTTGATGTTGCGTTCCGCTTCTGCCGCTTTGCTGCCACGACGGTACTCATACTCCATAATCACTCGAATTTTTAACGTATCCATGATGACGAAAAACGTACAAATGCGATGAAAACAGAACGCTAACCATTAAATAAATTACTAATTTTCAAAAATAATTCCATATTTTAAAAATAAAAATAATTTACACTTAGAATTCTTAGCGAAAAAAGAAAAAAATTGGACTTGAAATAGCCAGTACAGCAGAACGGCAATTTCATAGGTAAAGACCTATTATTAACAAAACTAGTGTATGGTAGTAGTCTCTTATTCTGGACATAGGCCTCCCCCAAGCACCGCCACTTCGACCGGTTTGTGCTTCTCGCATCCAGCAGATTCCTGCGGCCTTCACAAGGTCATCAGTCCACCTTGTGGGAGGCCTTCCAACGCTACGTCTTCCGGTACGCGGTCGCCACTCCAGAACCTTTCGTCCCTATCGACCATCTTTTCTGTTTCACTTAAGTTTGGCAATTCTTCGGGCTATGTCGGTTACCCTGGTTCTCCTGCGGATCTCTTGATTTCTGATTCGATCACGTAGGAAAACTCCAAGCAAAGCCCTCTCCATTGCCCTTTGGGTGACTTTGAGCCTTCTAATAAAGCCCATTGTGAGCGACCAACAATGGTTTGGTTTAATTATTTAAAAAACTCCTGATGAAGGTGGTTGCTGTAAACTTGTAAAATATAATTGTCTCGAATAATACTGTAGTGTCAGAAATCTGAAATGAGCTAAGATAAAAATTAAAGTGTTTAGATTAAAGTAAGTACGCCCTCAAATTTTTTTCTTTGCGATTTACCGTTTATTTCACTCATTTTTCAGACTGCACGGGTCCTACGAAGCTCTTAAGTATGGGAGCTTGCTCGATGGGCTTGCAGACCTCACAGGGGGCATTACCGAGTCGCTGCAGATGGCCGAACTGGCTGATGCCGAAACGCTGAGGAACTTGCTTAAGAATACAAGCCTAGTTACCGCACATCATGTGGCTGCTGTAAGTTTTATCATCAACGAAGTTAAATACATGAAGTTAGTCTACCAAAGAGCGTAGCTAATCTCATCCAATAAAACCCCAGCAAGGTAATCAACCACTTCCTTAGTAGGCGTATTGTGTGCAAATGCGAATGCTGAATTTAATTTATTCATGGACATATTGTAAATATTGATTGTGAACCATGCGTCATCTGATATTATCCGATTAGCTGTTGTACTACGGATTGCGGTAACGATGTCCCCACAGAACATATTTGTATGACATGAACATGGTTGTTTGTATATGACTGTTTGTGTATGTAAATAGAAGCGCGACAAAGACTAGGGCAGCAAATTTTCTAAACAGTACATTATCGTTTTTTTTTTCTCAATGAAAGACAAAATACATACTATATTAGCATAATTATTTTTGAGTGAGTCAATACGATAGGACACACCAAGTAGATTTTATCATAAAAAATGCTGAGCAAAACTCACTCATCAAATTACTTTTTCAGGCACCTGAAGATAAAATTCCCGAGCTTCAAACAGAAATGAATTACGTCGTCTTGAATGTGGAACAGGTAATGACAACATTGAATATTATTGCTGGAATGGATATTTCCAAATTATGAATATCATCAAAAGTTTTGGAATCTGCCAGCAGTGTAATATTTTATTTAATGTTGCGGGTGCCGGGCGTAAAGAATAGCACCGTCATATTTTATCCCGTGGGTGTCGTAAAAGGCGACTAAGGGACTATAGCAACTTAACCACCAAGCCGCCTACCTTGGCAAGGGGTGCTGAGATGCGATGGTGATGATGTGCTCGGAGCATAATCACAGAAAACTGGAACTGGCAACATATAATACGCATACGCTCCGAACCGACGAGAAGATCACCGAACTCGAGGAAGAATTGAGCAGATTACGATGGGGTATATGAAGCCTGAAGAGTGGGGAGGACTCGATAATCCTCAAGTCCGGGAACTTGGTCTATTTCCAGGAGGACTCCCAAGGCGGTGTCGGATTTATCGTCTACCTATGTGTTGAAAATGTGTCAACGTATACCTACATTTTATTGCTCGTGACTACACCTTATTAGAAGTTAATCAACATATTCTCTTTTCCTACTTGATTCTAGTAGTAGTTAATATTTGCTTCTCAACATTACAGGTAGAAAGCACAAAAGGTCCAGTACACGTCGTGCGTTTACGTCGACCACTTGGCATCGGAGAAGTTCCCGTACCCTACATCGTTTTAAATCCAGAATCGTAAGTTCCTTTATAATATTGTCACGAGTTTATTTTAATAGATGCATAAATGTCTGAACTGTCCCAAACGATACTTTTTACTTCCTCTAAATGTTTCAAATCTGAAAACAAACAGCTTGACTATCCAATGGGAACCTCATAACCGCCATTTTGTAAACCCTGATCTGTAAAGACAAACACCCTCTAAAGTGACTGTGTGTGTGGGTTGTAAAAACACTACGAATAATAACACATTAAAACAATTACAACTCTCAACAGCTGGCACACAATTCCGCAACAGGAAAGAGACCGCTTCATCTCAACGCCAAAAGGCATCTGGATGCTTTTCGCCGAGTTCCAACGCATTTTCACTCGCATAGAAGTAGTACACTTGGACTCGGAGACCTGTAGAGCAGAACCTTTCTTAGCTGACAAACTCAAATGGCAGATGAAGATGCACCAAGCGGGGTGGAAGAGAGGAGTGTCGGCTGGCGGATGCCGGAATTACGTGCGTAAGTACTTTTTGCAATAAAAGTGCCTCCTTGAGTATCTAACGATACTTTGTTTATACTTGATAATCTTGTCTCCGCGCTCATTTATATTGAACAAAACTCAGCCTATTGAAATCCCCAAATACTGATTGATATGCCACTCTTTTGCTACATTATAAGGATTTTCTGCCGTAATTAAACATTGCAACTTGAGTGAGGAGATAATATCAGAACAATAGCGGACCCGTCCTATGCCGCGTTTATGTAAATGGTTTTTCATGTAGAATATATAGATACCTAGCGTTTATCTGATGATGGAGAAGAAAGACAGCCAAAAAAGCTCCTCAACAGTTTACAGGGGCTACATCGTGTTTGGGCTTATTTATTTATCTTGATATAAACTTTAGAACCAGCTTTTAAGAAAAAATTCAGCCGACAAAAAAAAAATAGCAATTTTTTTTATTAAAAAACCTTTTAGTTATACTAAGTTCCTTTTATTAATGTAAATTACTCATTTTATGGCGGCGCCAAGTCGATTTTTATTTTTAAGTTTTTTTTTAAGCTATTGCATAGCTTTTATCGCGGGCTTTGAGCGCGGCGACCGAATCAAGAAAATCCGTAACGTAACGAAAATAAAACCTAACACCCCCCCACTCCTCCTACCATGTAATGACGGTTCCCATGACAACGTGATGTTGTCATGGAGGTTACAAATGCTATGCAATAGCTTTACCGCGGCAGTCCCCGAGTGCCACACGTTTTTTTTGTTTTTTTTTTTGTCTCGGCGGGCGGCCGACAGGGTGAGGGAGCACAGAGGTGGTGCGTGTAGCGTTAGAAAATAGAAGTATTCGGAAACCAGTAACTTTTAAACAAAACGCATTTCCTTCATCACCTTTGACACTGCTTAATATGTGTTGCGTTAAAGAAGCATAATTATGTACTTACTTAGCTCGTATTTACAATTCGTCTACCCAAAAGCTTCTTCAGCACAACACCCGTGCAAGCGTTGGCATGAAGAAGCATTTGTTTACCTCAACACAGCTCATTTGTTGGGTTAAAAAGAAGCATACGAAGCTTTTATTTTAAAGTCTGCCCAAAAAGTGTTGGGATGAAGAAGCATTTGCAAACATGCTTTTATGCGCTAATAACAACACACTGCAATTACATACGCTTATTATTGGGCTGTAAATCTAAATAATAATTTGAGGAAAAGTGAAATTTTTTAATTATCAATCTTCCTGCTACTGACTAAGGTCTCATTTAACTATATCGTTTTACATTTTTCTTTACAGACTTCTTCCACACGAACCCTCAAATACAAATAGTATTGACCGAACCAGACACCGTCATCATATCTTTGAACCAGCACTGCATTATGGAACCCAAAGTCATCGGCTTCAGTATTTATAAAATTCCTTCACCTATGAACGAGACTGCGAAAGCCCTGTTCTTTAGGAAAGTGAAGAGTACCATAAATTCACAATACACGAATAGTCGGCAAGTTACTCACAGGTACGTGCTTTGAAAAAGTTTAGTTTTACAGTAAGCTATGTGTTACTGAAATGATCATTTTCTGAAGGAGTAGGTAATCATGGTCCTGATATCTTCTCAGACGATACATTAATGTCTGAATAATATCACTTGAAGCAGAATATTCGGAAATTAAACCCTTTTCTACTCACTAAACTGTAGGTACCATTGTCTTATCTACAACTTAAAAAACATGTATTTTTTTAATATTGTTTTTTTGGCTAGTTAGTTACCTGCCACTGAGAATTTCGAACTATGTAGCCCTATTATTTTTGATAATCCAATAAATATGTAGTAAGCCTCACAAAATATAAAATAAATTGATCAGTCATTTGCTAAAACTCACTGCCGCCATTTTCCAGATCTCCACTAGAAGCAAGCGCCTTCATCATAATGCCAACAACATTCGAGCCTCGCGACGAAGCCAACTTCACACTAAGAATATACTCGAACAAACCGATCAAGATGAAAGTTTTAGACAATCCACCGAAGATGACCAAAACCGCTCTAGTAAAGGCACCTCCAGTCGTAGAAGTAAATAGCTTCGCGCAATATGAAGCTGTGTTCTTACAACTGGCCGATGAACATAAGACAATAGACCCTTTTGAATTGCAAGAATTACTCGACGCGTGTCTTCCGAATGACTACATCAAGAGCTGCGCGTCGATAGATACTTGTAGACAAATTGTTTTGTCTTTAGATGTATCCTTTTTAATTGTGAAATGTTTTTAATTTCAACAATAAAATCAACCTATGCCATTGTCATCATCATCATCATCATCAGCCTATAAATGTTCCCACTGCTGGGACACAGGCCTCCTCTCTGTGAGAGGGAGTGGGCCGTAATCCACCACGCGGGCCCAGTGCGGGTTGGTAGATGTCACATGTCTTCGAATTGTCGGTTCTAGGACATGCCGGTTTCCTCACGATGTTTTCCTTCACCGTTTGTAATATCTTATAATAGCGGCATGGTATTTACTTACCTACTTTGCTGCTTTCTAGATTAATTTATTGGTGAACGCAGTATGCTCTTGTTAGCAGAACGGAAGATGGTGTCTTATTTCCCGAAGTCGCCTTTACAACTACTGTTGTTACCAGGCAATACAGCTAACAAAATCTACTCTCTATGCCAATGCTCCTACACAAGCCGATTGAATAACAACTTAAAACTATCTGGAACCCCTGTGACATCGTATCTCAATATTCCTTAACAAAAAACCACAGAAAAAAGGCACAGGCCGCATTTCATTATCAGACTTCAAGGACCTTATGTGTAGTTTAAAACACTGGCAGTTAGTATTCAGGACACATGCCAGAGAAAAGATGGGCGTCCTCAGAGCCGAGAGGTTTCGCGACGCCCTACGTGACGTCGGGTTTATAGTCCCCGAGAAAGTAATGAACCTCCTTGTCCTGAGGTATATGCGGAAAGATGGCATGCTCAGGTTTGGCGACTTTGTTTCAGCTGTGATGCATCTGCATCGGGCGTTTGGTAAGCCTTTTTTTTTTTAATAATACATAAATAATAGATATATGCTGTAAAAATAAGAGGAATGCTAAAAGTGGCGCCTGTAACCGAAAGTTATATAGAAATCGGTTGTGATCTGTAGGAATGGTATCACGACAACTTGACCTCGAGACAACTCAACTCGGACAGCTCGACCCCGAACAAACTCGACCCTTACCAATCGACTGCGATCAATGATGGCCTTCGACATGGCAATAGGAACAATAGTTATTTAAACTCCTACTAACATTATAATAATTTCGCCATTATCAAAAACCGGACAAGTGCGAGTAGGACTCGGGCCCAACGGGTTCCGTCGGATTGAAGGACTAGCTTATCTTTATAGTTGAAAAACATGTTTTCCCTTATATTTCAATTGCAAATATAAGTTTTTACGCATAATATTGAGATTTAAAGAATGTTATTTTAAGACTAAAAAATCGTTTTGTCTGGGTCGAGTTGTCCCCGTCGAGTTGCTGGGATCGAATTGTCTTGGGGTTGAATTGTCACGGTGTCGGAATGTCGTAGAATCGTAGCAATAAGGAACATGTCTTGAGAAAGGTTTTGAGTATGAATGTGTGACTTTATCCGTAAGGAAAGATCAAAGAAGCCATGCGTGGATTGTTTGAAGGATGCAATGGCTAGAAAGGGAGTGGACTTCGGAGTTGACGGCTAATAGAGATGGATGGTAGAAAAGACAAGCTGTGGCCGACCCCCAAAAAAATTTAGATAAGGGCAAGAGGTTAATAACAAAAATATAGCAGCCTTATGTCCAGGGGAGTGGGACAAAATAAGCTAAAATCAAAATTTAATTTAAAAAGTCATGTTTAAAATTGTCCAGTAAGAACATTCTTAACTAGCTTCGAGAAGTAGATAAAATACAGCCCATGTTACTTGCTGATAATGTAGCTTTCTACAGATTAATATATTTTTTAAATCGGTCAATTATTTTTTGGGTGTATCCATTACAAACAAAAATCAAATCTTTTCTCTTTATTATTCCTATATTAGTTTATACGAGTATAATGTAGGTGATTGTTCTCTATTTTCAGAAATCTTCCACAAAAGCAACAGTCTTCGAACGGAAGGTGTTCAAATGAATCTAACAGAGGTATGCCTTTTTAGAAATTCTCATAACTATTTGTAGGATCGTTAGATTTCTTAAAATCTATGTACTCAACAACTCGGTCACTTATGACTGCCACATATTTTGGCGGAAAATTGCTTTCAAAATCTGTAAGAATGAACTCTGCGGTAGCATGAGTCGACACGTTTTAGCCATATTAGTCCTAGGGTACCTAATGACTATTGACTTTTTAGAAAACCGTATCTAAGTACATATAAATACTGTTAGGTACTGGATCTAAATATTATTTCTTTTACATTTCTTTCATAGGTATTTTACTAAAACAATATTATTTTGTTCACAGTGGCTGAAAAATGTATTTATGTGCTAATAATACAAGACTAGAAGTGTTTGTGGTTAATTTCTACTTAGTAAGACCCACACCCCTATAGGGTCTGAGCACAGATAACGAGGACTGAATGGTAAAATATGAGTGAACAATTTTTATATGAATTTTTCGTCGAAATAGTGACTAAGAAATAAATACTTTTGGATGTATGTAATAACCAGTGTTGTGGCAATTATGCCAAATACCTCTTAGTTTGTATTACTACAACCAGCAGTCGATAGATACATAGAATATTATGTATATTATAGATAGATATATAGAATACTCTTTATTCTATATTTATGCATAGCTTTTTCCCCACTAAAGATACATCCACGAAGACGCGCCCCACTATTCTTCCTAAACCAATGACAGTACAAGACATGAGTCGTGAGCACAAACTGACAGTACGCAGTAGTTAATTTTTCGGTCTGTTTGACGGAATGAAGAAGCTGGGGGCACCGAGCTGCACGCGATTGGATCATCAGTTGATGCTCGTCGCCTATTGGACCTCTCGCGTGTCATTCGGTACTGTCATTGGCCGAAATTGTAACAAGCACGAGCTGTGCTCACGACTCGTGAGCACAGCTCAGGGCTGAGGCCCTAGTGTGAGTTTCTTTTAACCATTTCGACTTTACGCATCGACCGCGTTCGGCGCTCCGATTGGCCTCTCACTGACCTTTACTGGTAAAGGGCCAATCGGAGCGCCGAATACCATCGATGCGTAAAGTCGAGATGGTTAAAAAAAACAACCGACCTCCAAAAAAAACACTACAAAGTGAAAAATAACTTTAATTTCGGAAGTCGGTGTCTTGGGTTTTGTATTTTCGTTTTTTGCCACCGACTTCCGAAATTAAAGTTATTTTTCACTTTGTAGTGTTTTTTTTGGAGGTCGGTTGTTTTTTTTTGTAAAAAGTTTTTATTTTTCACTTTTTAGTTGTGGTACCTACCCCACACACATTCGAATACCACTACCTGCCACCAGTGACAGAAACTTATCATATCATCTACATTAAGTGGGAAAAAAATACGTATCTTGTAGCTAACTCAAAAACTATCCAACCAAAGTTAATAAAATTTATATGGGACCAATTCGAGAGCACACCCTTTCAAACAAAAAAAGAATTTTCAAAATCGGTCCACAACTGACGGAGAAATCGGTGGACATACATAAAAAAATAAAAAAAAAAACAACCTCCTCCTTTTTGGAAGTCGGTTAAAAAGATACTCACACTAGGGCCTCTGTATTGTAAGCTGTACTGTAGCGATTAGAAAGAACAGTGGGGCGCGTCTTCGTGGAGGACACTATCTATATCTTGGGGTCGGCTTCCAATCTAACCGGATGCAATTGAATACCAGTAGTTTGCACGAATAATCTATATATTATGTACACCATAAAAATTACAGATATATTTAAATGTATTAATTTTACATAGGGTAACAGTGACAAAATAAGCGGTCTTATGGCTAAAAGCGATCTTTTACAGACAACCTTCGGATAGATTAAATGGGACATGGGGAGACAATACTGCAGGTAGTCAGTGGTGAACTATATACATATAGGTACATACAATATATACATCCATATATAAAGTATAGGTATACCTACTTATCTATATACACATAAACATTAAACAAGAGTAACGAACTACACTGACCTTCAAAACTTAGTACCACACTTTTAAAATTGCAATTTCTCCTAAACTATAGAAATCAAAGTTTTGAAATAAAAAACGTTTTAAAACAAATTTCATCAACTGCCAATTTCAGAAATTTGTTTGGCAGTTTGTCAATTTCTATGGCCACTAGCTCTGTGCCACCTTCTGAAGAGATGCCAGCCCATACATGTACAGAGCCTCCACCGTATTGGACTCTTTATGTGAAGCAGGCTTGAATGTATCGCTCACCAGTCAGTGAACTTTAAATATCTTGTAAGTTATTGCAATTTCAAGTGTGGTACTAAGTTTTGAAGGCCAGTGTATATATTTAAGGACAGAGGAAGTGTTTATATGTATGATATATGGAAAAATTACACAATTTTTTTGATAAAATGTAGTGTAAAATTATTTTTGTTAGTCGAGTTTACGTGTCGCGTGCGATTTCTAAAAAAGGCAGTTAATTTGTTTGATTTTCATGTATATATTTTTAATGTGAAAAAATTTGGTGTATTTTGATGAAATAATGTTAAAGTGTCAGAACTAGGTACCTATGTAACTCAATATGCACGTGTTTTCTCAACATACTGTTACTTTTATATAATTTACTCTCCTATAAATATAAGCTACAATTATGTCATAAAGTGAGTTTATCTCAACAATATAAATACTCAGTGCATTTAATGGTTATTCTAGTTAAATATAAGTTTGTGTTAGGTATTAAGTCGGTTGGTTAAAAATATAATTGTGTTAAGTACTTAAATGATTCCACAATTTTTTTCTATGTCTACATACTTTAAGGTTTATAAAATTAGGTGTGCATTGTATTTTCGACGCTGACTTTTAGATACAAGTTAAAACACAATGGTGCCGATTCCCTTGTTCACAAACTAAACTAAATTTAAGTTCAGTGCATCTTTTTCTTTCTATTTCATTAAGAAAAGGACAGAAGATAAATTTTTAGTTTAGTCCTGTCAAATTAATCAGCGCTTGATGTAAATTGACGTAATTTTAGTAGGCAAGTTTTTAAACACGCCTAAACTTGTATGGAGTAGTAACAGGCGCTGATTAATTTGACAGGACTAAACTAAAATTTATCTTCTGTCCTTTTCTTAATGAAATAGAAAGAAAAAGATGCACTGAACTTAAATTTAGTTTAGTTTGTGAACAAGGGAATCGGCACCAGTGTGTTTATACGTAGTCAATACAGGTTATGGTCTGGAAAATAATGATGTTAGTCCACATTACGAATACCTACCTATTTATAATTCTACAGGCGTGAGCACACGACGAACAAAACATGGTTAACACGAACATTGAACACGGAACATTTGGTTCTTCCTTGTGGATGTAAATTAGCAAAGTGAACAGGAACACTATACGAACACAGTTCGACTTGTGTTCGCGCTCAACCGCTCCACTCTCTTTAGTAGTCATGGATTCGAAATTGAATCGAGACGAACATTTTTGACGAACACAGTGTGTGATGTTCGATAATGGTACGCACATTCAAACAAAGTGTTCGATGTTCATGTTCACCATATTCTTGTACCTACATTCGTGGGTACACGCCTTTAGACAACTCGACCCCGTGACAACGCAACCCCAACAAGTCGACCCGGATAATTCTACTAGGTACGTGACAACTCAACCCTAGGACACCTCGACCTTCTTTTTTCCGTGGGGAAATCCTCATGGATACCTACGCTCCGTCTGGGGAGAACGGAGGGTCATGTCGAACTCCTACCGACTAAAACCCCACTGTTCCTTCTACTACCATGAGTCGGGGGCCCAGGATACTTATACATTCGCCGCTGACCTGACTGGTATCAGCCCGCCATGCCCAGCGGGGCCCATCAACAAGCGCGGGCGATCACACGACTGCACGTCCTCCCATAATGGCGCGCATGGAACACTGTTCGAGCGACGACACAGCCCCAATTTCGTCGCCCGCTGGCCCCTTCTTGTGGTGAACGAAGACCAGTCCACAAAGTGATGACAAGCAGGCGTCCGCTTCCAACCTATGCGGCGCAGGTACTTCCCGAAACATCCGTGTCCAGTAAGCACCTGCGTCAGCCAGAAACTGAAGGCGCCATGCTGCCTCTCCAGCCATTCCTCCATAACAGGTCAGCCCCTACTTGGATGTAAAGTCGCTACCTCCGTTCAGCCACTAGGATCTGACAGAGCTCGGTCCTTCATGTCACGAGTTCCCGGAGAACCCGACCACAGGCTCGCTCCACCTTTCGCCAGCGGTATAGGGACGCAAGGATTTTCACGTCCACATCCCAGGGCGTTGATCTGGCCGATCCTGAGTTGCTGCCTCGTAGGAGATCTTACGGTACCTATTTCCTTATCACCCTAACAGCCATCGCTCTCTGAGGCCTTCACAATATTGCGAACTTACGGGCCATCAGTGTCCGCCCACACAGTGCCCCATACAGAGCCATAGACCGCACGATCACCACGTACAGCCTCCGGCAAGAGGCGTTGGGCCCCCACAAATTGGGTAGCAGTCGCGCAAGAGCAGCTACAACGCTCATCATCCTGGGAACCGTACTTCATCGTTCCTCATTCACTATTTCCAGTCCATATCTTTGTCTAACTAAAGGCGTGCTTTTAATGGACACAAATATTACTGCAACGATCTCGCTTGACTCAAAATAATAATAATTATTATAATAATCTTTTTATGTTTAGTTGTAAATAATAGAATCGTAAATCCACCGAGTCGGTACTTACATTACCTACTGTATTTAAATCACAAAAATTGAAGCGTGATTAATCGCATTGTTTATTATTGTATTAAGTGAAACATAATTATCTTGGTTGTCGAATAAAAATATTGGTTTGAAACCTATTCTGTCGTTTATTTTTCTATGGCCTACCTACACGGTAAAAGTGAGTAAAACCTACGTATCTCTGAGATTTGGCGTTACCACAACTTGCCAAAATTAACAACGGGTCAGCGGCGACCATCAGAAAAGCACCGAGGCAAGGAAGCTCAACAAGTCCCGAAGAAATTGTTCATCTGAAACCGAACTGAGCTGTTCTGATTCCATTATACATTAGCAAAATTTTACATTTATTAACAAGTCTTCGGTAGTATAGTGGTAAGTATCCCCGCCTGTCACGCGGGAGACCGGGGTTCGATTCCCCGCCGGAGAGATTATTTTTGTATCATTACAAATAAATATAATATTTGAATCGCTATATCTCAAAAACGGTGATTCTTAAGAAAAAAAGTAAGCACAATTTTACAGATAATTGCATGTTCTTCAATTTTTGTCTGAGCTATTTTTATCATAAAAAAATAATTTTTTCGAACTTTGACCTTGAATTAAAAAAACTGCACACATGGGATCTATGGGGACTTTTCACAATTTCATTATAATGGTATCCCTAACGTTCATGTAAATTTTCAGCTTCTTGGGAATTTATGCAAGGGTACCCCAATTTGACCGGACTATAAACGATTATGACTAATTTGTTTCATTTTGACAGTTCAACAACATTCATTGTGCTATTTACGTTGCTGAGCAGATTTTTTTTCCAACTTATCAAGCAATGGATTAGCAATCTGTTTCAAAACGAAACAAATTGTGATTGATTGTGTATTACCCAATTAGAGAAGTTTTATGCCGACCATGGGCCTCTGACTTGGTTTCACATGTCGTCGAGAAATATCTCTCAGGCAGGCGTTTCCTCACGATGTTTTCCTTCACCGTTTTTGAAGTAAGTAGTAATAAAATTATACAATACGCACATGAATCCGAAAAGTCAAGAGGTGCGTGCCTTGAGTTCAAACTGGAGATCTATGACTTGGCAGTCCAATGGTCACACCACTAGGCCGTAGTATTATATTATCTGTGACTAGGCTATCACTCACAATTATTAATATAGGATTAAATAACAGACATTATTTTTTGTAAATTCTTCTAATAATTCATGTTATACTACCTATAAATTTTCTACTTATAAATAATTCACATTCTATGCTACATAATAATACTATTTACATCAATTTCATAATCAACAAACAAATCACAGAAAAAAGGCAAACTGTATACAAACTATAAAGAGTTAACAAAGAGATTTCACTTTTTAGTCACAAAAAATGGGTTGAACAAAATTTTAAATAATTAGGGCTATCAAAGGCTCAATGTTAATTCTTGTTTTAATTGCATATTAGAACAAGTAGAGTTGTAGTCCTGTTAGAATCGCAGCCAAGATAGTAAGTTGAAGCAACTTTCTATTAAGCTTTCATTCAGCCATCTGAACAGAAATGCGGCATGGTTTGCCAGCAGTCAAGGCGTTAAGGGAAGTCAATGGGGACCGTGTGTTAGGTTAGTAGGTGCATTTTAGCCGTTCTCTAAATGTCTTTGTAGGATCCCAACCTTTACAATAAACCGTTTTTAATTAGTGAAAAAATTTGTGCAATAATACGATAGATATTGATTCAAGACATTGACAGACTATTTCTATTTTTGAAATTAAGAATGCTAGAATTTGTAAATAAAGTATAGGTGGGGTCAATGTCCGCTATTGCAATGTTAAAATGCACAAACTATAGTTCCACCACAACTCTTAGTATAAAAGGTGCTCACTCATACAGTTAAACCTAGCAGTAATATTTAAAATTTTGTTCAACTCATACAGCAATAAGTGCAATAATGCAGATACTCTAATAAGATATTATTTTCATTTCTTATCTTTTGACTTATGTATATCTTCATCTGTAACTGCTGTAGCAGCTTTGTGTAGTTCGTAGAGCTGGACTATCTGTTCATCTGTCATGTGATCTAACATTTGGGGGTCTAAGGATTCCCCAACTTTCTTCTTCTTTACTTGTTGTAACGGTTTCATCTGCTTTGCTAGAGTTATTGCGTAGTCCTGTAATAAATGGTGTGCATTATAAGTTGTTTGTTTTTATAGTTGTCTGATAACATGGTTCAGTCTGCCTGTTTAAAACATACACAATGTTGAAATTGTCTTTTTGTCTAAACACTTGGAGTTATTGAGAAATATAAAAGAAAAAGTTTTCTGAATTGAACCGCATGCAATAAGTAGTTAATGGACTTGATTATTATGGCCACCGACCGTCCATTCGTTGAGAAATGTCGTAGCTTCCTCAGGGTTGCATTTCTTGTGTCTTTTGAATTCATCTCTTGCATAGTTGTCACCCATGACCCGAAGTTCAGGCGGGAGAGCGCGGTGCACTCGGAATATCAGCTTGTAGAGCCTACGAACTCGGGAAACATGCTCCAACGACGACATTCTGTAAAATAGTGCCAATTTATGAATTTTCACTGAAAATGAAAAGTACGGTATCATTATGTTTGATGGCGTATTCATGAAATTGTGAATGAAACCATAACCTTTAGACAATCTGAAGTAGTAGAAACGATAAATGAATAGCAAAGAATAGCATTATCTCTCTACTTATTGTTAAATTAGGTATTTGGAACCAAATCATTACATACATAACCTATAAATTTAGATTCATTGATTAGCAAAAACGGATTACTTACTTAACAAACTATCACGTAGGTATTAAAATTAATTGCTATAATGCTGTTAATTGTTTAATATTAGTTTTGTTATATAGCAAATCTTTTCGACACGAATCAAAATAGTCAACACGATTTTTTTTTTTTTGATAATGTCTTTGACAGACTCATAGATAATACGCTTAAGGCGACGACTTTTAAGTCTATGCCTCTATGGCCCAAAAAATAAAATATTTGTCACGTCGTAGATATATAGCCGCCCGGGAAGAATGGATTCATAGAAAAAAAATGCCTTCATTTGCATAAAGCAATATTTAATTTTTATTGATTCATGAAATTAAATAAAAAGCTTATTTTTAACATAAAGATTCCGGGGCGATTTAGGGTATGGGGCAGATTTAGATCCGTGGATGGTCTGCTTCATATAAGTACCTACCTACCACTGTCCATGTTGCTTTTCACATCAGTCGGGTAGTTGTCGAGGGGTGTAAGCAGCACAAACACACTTTCACAGTTACAATAATTAGTAATAGTAAGTATTTATTTAATTCAATCTGTATCAATGTAAAAGATAAAATGAGAAATAAAATAACAATTGTTACCTTAATAATTTATTCTCAGTAGGCTAACAACATGAAATGTAAGTTCATAGAAGTACACGCACTACTTGTGCAAGAGTACAACAGCAATGGCGCACGACACTTCACCTGTCCCCGTTTTATTTCCCGAAACGATAGAACTACTCAGCATTGTATATGTATAACCATTTAATAAGATAGGTATAACGTATAATCATAATTGGTATAACTATTTACAAAACAGCTAGTTGGGATGTATCAAACACTATCGCTAGGTGGCACTACTTAGTAAGGGTAAAATTGACTAACGTTTTTATAATTTTAGCAGTTCTCATAATGTAACTGTATATTAATATCAAAACAAAACCACAATCTTCAGCGATGCGATGGTACCACCTAGCACCTAATAGTAAATTTTTGATACGAGGTATAAAGAACCACAATCAGAAGTGAGTTTGGGTAGAATTATACATCGAAAAGGTCTTATTAAGTAATATACCGCTCTTTTAGCAAGTTAATGTTTGCATTTGATAAAGTTAACATAAATAAGTACTACAATTTATTGTAATTCATCGTTGCAACTATTAACACAACAACTTAAATACAAACACGTTTTTGAGACATTTAATTATTGTCAAACTATAGTTTGACCGAGATCGCTGTTCGGCGCCTTAGGAATGCGAGGTGAGGCAGCGTTGACGAATGAGCAGCGCGACAGCATAAGCGTTGACGAATGAGCGGTCTACACTGCCCCCCGTCTCGCCGCGCACAGCACGCAGCGCTAAGGCGCGGTACAGCTGTTCTGGTAAAGTATTTTTGTAACAATTTTTAAGATTTTTTTAAAGTGGACCAATTATAATTCATAATTGATGATATTGTTAACGGAACTTAAAACGCGTACAACACAACTTGCTTCGCTCACTCTTTTTCAATATTTATTAATGTGTCTGCATGCTATCTATGTCATTCCCCTGGGTGGAACACCCATTTCAGGTTAACATAACAATTTTTTCACTAATACACTTATTAAATTGGATCAATTACATGACATATTATATCGTTCATGGAACTTAAAACGCATGCATGCTTACTCGCACTCATTTTTACAAATTTTTACTAATTTGTCTGAGTTGTATTTACGTAGAATTAGTTATTACCGCGGCGCTTGTATTTATTAGACCTGCCCCGGTACCCCGGTGTAGGTCGTTGGTACTGCTAGATTTTGTCTTGTATGAACGGGTGTGCGAGGCAATGGTTGACCGAAGCTCTCTTAGCGGGATCGAGCATGAGCATGCGCTCGAGGAGATCCTTCAACTGTGTGATCTTCTTTGCTTCGGGAGCCGCGATCCGGTGGTGTGGCGGCGCGAGCTCGGCTTGCAGGTCCCGCGTCGGCTTTATACTTGAAATTATTACAACCTTTTCCTGTAATAGGAGAAAAACAATTAGCATTAAGGCCACATTTATTTCATTTTAGATTTTTCCTTGAATTGTAGATATCAAGCTAACAGGGGATGGAAGAAAACATTTTCCACTAACCCCGATTAACAATTAAAATTCAGAGTTTGTTGTGTGATATAGATATCACTATTCGAGCTTATGTTTACGATTCCACTAATCCGTTACGTCCAATAACAACATCAACAACAAGGGGTAAAATATCTGAAATTATAGCTAACGAGCTACTGCCGTACTACCACCGGGATAAAAATTATCTATGTCCTAATTCAAGTCATGAAATTATGATCTACCTGCTTGCCAAATTTCATCAAAATCCGTTCAGCCGTTAAGGCGTGAAAATGTAACGGACAGACAGACAGGCTAATATAGTATTAGTATGGATGAAAACTTAAAAACTCACCCTTTCTGTAATCTTATCCAGTTCATGATACATGAAGTTACAATTTGAATCAAAATGCTGCTCCTTGAAAAAGCCTCTCTTGATGATCTTATTGGGTATCTTTCCTTTTAGATCCATGAAATATTTTAGCATTTCATTATTTGATTTTCCACTGAACATGATCTTTCCTGTGGACAGTTCGAATATGGTGCATGCAGTGGACCACATGTCTATTCCGTGGTCATAAGTGACTCCTAGAATAATTTCTGGAGACCGGTAGAACCTTGACACGAGGTACGGAGTGATTTCGTTATCACTGACGTGACCCGCCGCGCCAAAGTCACAAAGTTTCAGCATCAACTTGTTTTCATTTACAAGTATGTTGTCTGGTTTAATGTCTGCAAAGGAAATAAGTACAGGATTAGTAAAAGAGCAATAACTACATAGAACTATTCGAAGAAGGAATAGTCTGATGGTGGCACTTCACATCGCTATTCGATATTCGCGTTTTTTACTGTGTTTTATTCGTAGAAGTCCGAATAACTCGAACATACCGTCCACACATCGTCATGAACAGCGAATATGCCGAACATTCAAGAATATTTTTGCTAGATGTTAATCTGAACACGTTCACCGCACTCTACTGAGCAGGCCATATGGACGGTAAACGAACTTACTCGGTACATTCGCAAACCTTCGATATATGACCAAAAATCGACAACCGAATACGAGTGTACGAGTATTTGCGTATTCGTCTTATTCGTGACATAGGCAAATATAGGCCGCAAAGTAACTTCACATCGTCATATTCGGGCAAACAAGACGAATGCGCGAACACGAATAGCAATGTGCAGTGCCACCATAACATTTTATGTTTTTGGATGAGAAACAAAGCCTGGGGGCCTACCACCAGCTCATAAAGCAATATTATTTTAATATTACATCAGTGTGGGAAAGAGATGAAGCTCTACAGGACGTATAGCTCCATCTCTTTCTCCCACTGAAGTAATATTAAAATAATACTACTTTTGAGCTGGTGGTAGGCCCCCTGGTCCACCAGGTAAGCGGCCTATGGATCTCGATCTATTCACGAATAAATAAATAAAATCTATTATTAAGTAAATGTTATTACAGTGTAAACGAATATTTAAATGATAAATCCCTAAAACTCATATAAAATACACATTTTTTTTTTTTATAATTTAGATTATAAGATACAATAGACGTGGATATATTTAGTAACCTGTTCCGCTTAGCTAAGCTAATAAAATACAATCGATACTAAATATATCGATTGTATTTTATAATGGATTTCCGCAAGGTCACGCCTGAATCAATTAACTATCTTAGATTATAAGATAAACAATAAGTCCTCACCTCTACTATCTTTTTTTTTCTGTGCCCGACAGGGTCCACGATTGTTTCTTAAGCAAATGTTTACCACCTAAGCACATACATTGTGGAATGCAATAAAGTTTTGAGTATTGAGAATTGATCTGCAATGCTAGAGACGTTGCCATCCCAAAAATTCTAAAATGCCATAAGTATGTACACCAGCACCCACACCCTTTAGATCAGACCACAACAACGCATAGTATGGTAGTTATAGATGTGGTGGAACGACTATCTCCTTCACAAGTAGCTTTACTTCTACTACCAATAACTGACACAAAACTTCTTGTTTTCCTTACCTGCATGCAAAATCCCAGTCTTCTTCAACAGCTTCAAAGCTAGAAGCATCTGTTGAGTATAGCTTCGGACGGCCTTGATGTGAATGCCACTATTCTTGCCGTATTTCTTGAGGACCTCTCTTAAGTTCATGGAAAGAGGTTCCAATACCATACACAAGTGTCTCTTGTGGAAGAAATGACGGAATAGACGAAGACAATGGAACTTGTCTTCTGGGTCAGCGTCGTTAAGCCGTTTGAGGATCTCTAACTCGCGAAGTCCTGTCTTGTGCCTGTTGAAAGGGGGATAGGGTTATTTGCTGTTTAATGAAGCTGCTTTATGCTGGTTTTCGCACAACTTTTCACTTCACTTAGGCCACAGAATAAATAAGTAGCAGTATTATATCTTGGCAGTGACCTTGAAATAATTACCTACGGCCACTCGGTAGATAAACCTTCCGCGTTCGTGCGTAACTGCCGCGGACTCGATACTCTTGCGTACTGATATACACTGAGATTTCGAAGCACGTCGTTTCGGCGTTTTTTTATGAAGATAGAATACTGTACTTATTTATACTGTGCTTAGGCCGTGCTTTAATTTAGTATTTACAATATCGGTTCACGTTTTGCCTAGTTACACCCTTTTGGAAATTAATAGACAAATAAAAACTTAATAAGGCAAAAATTATTTTTGGTGGAATTTGTAGGCGGATATTATAACACTGACCATTGGTCAGTCGAACATCGATTCACCATTATTCGTCAAGGAATACGAAATGTGCTTTGAGGCGATAAAAATCGACGAGTCGACGTCGATCGCACTGACGCACCTTCATGCGGAATCTATGTATCCGTAATTTTTTGGTTGGGAAATTTAGTTGTCAAAGCGTAGTGTGTAAAACTGTACAAGGATATTTTGGCGCGTGGCCAAAATCCGAACCAACGCCGCCATCTTGGTTTTACAATACATTTCACGAAATAATATTGCACAATGTTTACCAACAGCGCCCCCCTGTCAAAGTCATTCGAAGGCCCAAAGATCCTTGTAGCAGTGGTGGTCAGGTATACTCACATGATCTCATTGTTCCTGATGATCTTGACGGCGACGTCGGTGCCGTTGCGAGCTTGGTCCCTAGCGCGAACCACGTTGGAGAAGACGCCCTGCCCGGTGTATCCATACACTGTGTATCGGTTGTCCAACATCTCACCGATACGTACTCTGTGCAAAGAGGTTGGGTATCAGTTTTTTTTTTTACTAATATTTGTTACATTTGACCAGCAGTGGGCTGATACAGGCTAAGTAACAGTAATGAGGAACAATTAGTGCTAAAGTGGAATGGCTCCATTACTTAGACTGTATCGCAACTGATGAGGACCACGTTCAGTAGTGATCTTTAATTATCTCAAGCCACTTTATTTTGAATATTCGGTTTTGTCATGTAACATAGGAAAATTACTTTAATTGCAACATAAAATCGCGATCGTAATGCCAGACTAACAACAAACCAACAACTTGTGAATTTATTTTAACCAATAACGCGTTCGAGAGCAGGAAATCGCGAAATGAAACATAGAGTGAGTTTGGTTTGGCAGAATCCACCTTTTATAAAATCATAAAACTTAAAGATTTCATAAAGTTTCAGAGCTCTGAGGGAAATATTAAGAAGAGTCGAATTTCTGAATTTCTTAATGTTGAAAAATGCTTTTTAGAATGGATTAAACGAACACACGATAAAAACATTCCCATGGTTCATAGTCCATTGACCATAATTTTTTAATATTTTGGTGAGAAATAAAATCTTACCATCATTGTTGAAAGAAAAGTCCAAAGAATTTGCTAGAAAACTCAGACTACAGAGCTTTTCAGTAATTACTGGTTTGGGGTTTAAAAAACGTAATAATATAGCTTTCAAAAAAGCAGCCGGAATAACCAAATTTGTGCATCACGGCGTGTGTAAGTGAACCGTAGATCTGCCAATTCAAGAAAATTATGTTGATGTTGGACCTTTAGAACAAGGAGGAACAGGGTGTAAAGTTCACTCATCCACCATAGAAAAGGGAGGATCCTCCGACTAGACGGGTGTTGTGTTCTGGCGGGCAACTGCCCGTTGTTCGCGCGGTAAACTCTAATTGCACGATGTAGGATTTGTGTGACGTTATGACATTTTGCTGCGTAGTTCGTATGTGGCGGGTGTAACCGCTACAGACCTAGCAATGAGGATTGAACCAACCTTGTGTCTCAGAAAATAAATATGTCAACGCCAACCTTCAAAGACTTCGTACAGATTTACGACAATATGGCTTCTGACTGAAAACACACGGATGACGATATTGTTGAGAATTTCGTGAGGACGTTCGCGGGCAGAAATGACAGCGAATTTAAAAACGATCAGCCAAACGGGGTTTTGGATACAGATATAAAGACCATTCCAAAGAAATAAGCTGTAAATGCACTAGACGCTCCACCGG
The DNA here is from genome assembly GCA_963680765.1 of Agrochola lychnidis. Taxonomy (NCBI): domain Eukaryota; kingdom Metazoa; phylum Arthropoda; class Insecta; order Lepidoptera; family Noctuidae; genus Agrochola; species Agrochola lychnidis. The sequence continues at coordinate 7,766,813 of OY796848.1, forward strand.
TTTTTTAATATTCGGCAGCCATTGATAAAACAATTTTCGATAAGAGTTATGAACTTGAAAAACATGTACAAAATTTCAAAACAGAGACGCTAAAGAAATTAATTTTGATTTCTTGAAGTAAATAATCAGTATAACAATACATTTATGTTAATTGTTTAGTTTTTAGGGTTCCGTACCTCAAAAGGAAAAAAACGGAACCCTTATAGGATCACTCGTGTGTCTGTACGTCTGTCACAGCCAATTTGCTCCGAATCTAATAGACCGATTAAGTTGAAATTTGGTACAAACGCTACAAGTTAAGCTATACATTTCCAGATTATGCTGATCTCGCATTGTATAGGATTTCCGTACAATGCGAAGTCAGCTTATACTGGAAAAATATAGCTTGATGTGTAGCCGTGTGTACACATATCAATTTCTGTGACCCAAACACGAACGTGTAACGTAAATAAATGAATTTTGAAACCACACACGCACATTTAATGGCAAATTGACATTTAAAACAAAAACTTTAACTGTGTGACTTATCAAATAAAAGGACTTGTTATGAGGATCTCAATTTTAATTTTTTCATAATTTTAAAATAAATACTTTTAAAGATATTTAAGAAAATAGATGAAAATTTACCATTCCCCCCTCTTATCTCCGAAACTAACGAACCTAAAATTTTAAAAAAGAAATACAGAAGATAGTTATATACTTATAGTATATTACAGGAAAACCTATAAAAAGTCTATGCTCTTAAATTAACATGATAAAGTCTCCCAATATTGTGCGTACAAACTTACATTTGCAGTTGGAATGTATGAGAAAACTTATTTTTCATTTTCAACTACAATGTTAAGTTTGTATTTGGGATAAATTCATCCCAACTACGGAACCCTTCATTGTGCGTGGTCCGACATGCACTTGGCCGGTTTTTTTAAGTGAAAACTTCTTTAGGCGCACAGATGGGAAAAACAAGTGAACTCGCGAGACTGTTACCATTACCGTTACCGACACCTCATTAAACGTATTTCCTGCACAATAAAATTGTTAGGTTTTCACTTTTGTCGGCACGGCCAGAGAGCCACTGTTTTTTTAAAACGTGTTTTTTTTTTGTCTGTGCCGAATTAAAATTATTTCTACATATCTATCACTATTTCCTGTATTTTTTATTCCTCTGTAAGTTATAAAAACCGATCCTGCACCTCATAGTGAGATAAATATTTCAGTCCCTTGAACTCTCGCTCATCCAGATTTAACTATGTGCATAGATATTCTTTAAAATAATCAGTGGAATATTATGTCGCTATCCATAGCAACCGAGAACTGTATACGAAGTACTAACTCATGGCAAACTCTAACGTACAAGAAAACTAAGGCCGCCCCGGAGCAAGACGACTTTTCAACTTTTTGTATGAAACTTTTTAGAAGGCGCCATCTCCAAGAACGAAAGAATCGCGGCGGAATACTCTCTCCGTTCCATCTAATTCGATAGAAACTCTATGAACCAATCTCCACAAGGCGATGCCAAGGCGTGACCATCGCTGCGATTTTCTTACTCGTGGACATGGCGCCTTAGCAATGAGTAAATCACTTACCTATAATATCCTTCTGCGTCATCCCAATTATCGGTCAACGAGGGATTGTCTACAGCATTCTTACTCTTCGGTTTTCCGGCTGTCGGCGTCTGTGGCAAAGAAATATAATAAATAGACCACACCGGAGTACTTAATCAACCTCAAACATTTCCGGTGAGTCGAGGTGAAGTTTAAATCAAGAGAAATCTAGCGCCAAAGGCCTATTCTCCATACAAAAAATTTCTCCCAGAAACTACGCTGCCAAATAAGACCGTATTATTAATACGGACTTAAACAACTCAATTAATACTCACATCGATACTGCCAAAGTCCTGATCAGCAAACATGTCCCATTCCCCTGTCTTGATAGACTTTTCCAACTTGAGGTCAGATTTCGATTCATTTTGGAAATTCTTTACTACATCACTGGAACCCTTCTCCAACTTAGAATCTTTAGCGTTCTTCTTGTCTTTGCTGTCATTATAATTTAGACCTAGACTCGTGTCTTTACTGCATACTCTGACCTCTGGAGTATCGGAACCTATTATGGTGGAACTAGGGTCTAATTTAACTTCTGATTTTGGTGGGGATGACTGCATTTCGGTGTCCTCGACTTTAGTGGGAGCATTGTCGCTGCCAAGCCGCTATAAAGAGAAATAAAAACGATTAAAGAATAAAATTACGATAAAATTGACCATCTACAATTGAAAATGTAAATTTGCCAACAACGCTGCAATGTTCTAATTCTACACGGATACGCAATGAGACAAAGGCAGTGTTGGTAAAGTTTAAGTCGATAACAATTTGGTATCGACTTAAACTTTACCAACACTGCCTTTGTCAATCTATTTAGATTGTAGGTAATTTAAGTTAGTTTTAAGGAATACAGTAATCCTAGAGAAATTTACGACTTTTCACACGAATTTTTGTATCTAAATCGTCTAACTGGTAAAGCAAACTGCTTGTGTCTTTGTACGTGCGTTGCTTGCGACGTCTGTAGGCGACTTCAAGGTGTCCGCACGCCTGTTACGAGCATAAATACCTTAAATTTACCCAAGATTCAAAAGCGATTTTCTCCTACTATGCGAGCCAACTAAGAATAGGATCGCGCTTACTGCCAACTTCACACGATAGCTGTCAAATTAGAAACGCCAGCAAAAAAAATTGTGATGAATTTTTATTTTTATTTTTTTTATTCATAGGTTTCATTATTATTTAAATTCATTGTTATAAATTGTTACTTCTTGAATTCCATAAATAGATAATTTTGGATAAATTTATATTAAATGTATGGAAACAGTATTCTAAATCTGATTAAAACTGAACGAATAAAAATATGTTTTTTTTAACATGCTTTTTTTTCAAATCCTGCTCATGTACAAATTTTTTTTTTGGGTGGGAAATTATCAAATAACTTCTCCCGCTCTGGGTGGAGCGGGAGGGCGTGTCAGACTCTTACTGACTAAAACCCACCCGTGTTCCTTCGGTTGCCCTGTTGCCGGGGGCCACGATTTCCCTATCGGTTTTCTTCGAACCCCCGGCAGGCACTGGCCCTAGCGGACCCCGTCAATTCTGCTGACATCTCTTTGAGGCGCGCGTGGAACACAACGCGCCGTCGACCCGGGCTTGGTCCTTATCGGACGGCGAGCTACCCATTGCTCACCGTCCGCAAGCCCGCGCCTACGGTGGCTGGAAATCGGCTCGCGATTCCCGCCCCGGGGGTCTCCTCCTGCGGCGGTTAGGGGCGTGAGGGCGCGAACTTTGCCTCTCCCTTACGCGTTCCGCCTCCTCCTTCGCGAGCATTACCGCTTCGCAGAAGGAGGTGACGGCCTGCCATTTCGTCTCGCTCCGTACCATGGCCTGAACCAGAGCCGGACGCGAGAGATCACTGCCGCCGATCGCCTCTACGAGGACACGGCGTTGCTCTGCCCAAGCCGGGCAGACCTCCACCGTATGCTCCACCGTGTCCTCAGGCCGATCTACACAATGGTGACACCCGGGTGTTTCTTCCCGCCTTATCCTGAACAGGAACCTCCCGAAGCAGCCGTGTCCGGTGAGTACCTGCATCAGGCGGAAGGTGAGGACGCCGTGGCGTCTCTGAAGCCACTCCTCAAAGAGGGGTCTTATCCGCAATTGTGGCGTGCCCAGTTTGCACACCTTACGCTTTAGTAATGAAGTTCGCGAGTATTGCGGAACAAAATAGCGTCTTGACAGTACTATTCCTACTTGGCTCGCATAGTAAAGTAATTATTTTATGGCGTTACGAACATAATATTATCGAAACTACACTACTATGAAATAGGTCTTTTTTCTACGTTGCAATTTTTATTTAACGAAAAATTTGTTTTTACACTCATACTCGTGACTACACGACTAGTAGTGACGACGCATACAGATCGTGCGCACACCCGACGGCCCTGAATGAAATTGTTCTAGTAACTACAAAACACAACTTCTTTAAATATCCATAATAGTCATACGATCAGTTCCCTTTGGACATTTCTTATTAGCTCACTGGAACGCTCATCCAAACAACTTTCATTGACGGCATCCTCGTCGTTGGTTCCAATCATATCTTTACTTATAATCGTATCTTTACTTAATGTTTGTATGTCTGGCGTATAACATCTGGAACTTATTTGACTGATTTTAGCCTGGAAGTTTGCGTCTAGTTTTGGTGGAGGTGACTTTATTTCGGAGTCGTCGATAGTAGGAGCATTCTTGCAGTCAAGCCGCTTTGAAACGAAAAGAAAAATCATTTAAAAAAAGAAAATTACTATAAACTTGGCGCAGCATGTGTGTCAACCTGATACAAGCTTAATTTTTTTCTATTCACAATTTTTATTAATGTTAATATTTTTCTTGCTTTCGAGAAATCTAATAATTTTTTTGGCAGTTTTTAACCTGCATTGTTTACGGCATTGGTAGACACAAAATAACTCGCTATGGTTAGGTATTCGGTGCGTAATGTGCTGTGCGAGTGGTATATCGTAGGTATTTTCAATACAATGTTGTTTTTTAATAATTAGACACAGTTCCGAGTTTACAGCAACTTTAGTTTTCAGTCTTCCGCCCAAACAAAGGCGTGGGCAAAAGCTAGTAGATAATAATTTTACGATACAAAATACAGATAATATTATAAGGAATACAGTACCTACTTTAGTAAGTAGGTACTGTATTCCTTATAATATTATCTTAGTTATATTATTAGTTTTCTCTCTAAGTAGTCTTAGAGAGAAAACTATTCAAAGAATTTCTGATTTCGTTAACCAACATGTTTCTAAAAGAATTCAAGTAAGATAAAAACCTATTGACATTACTAATGAGGCAATGTAGAGCCATCATTTGTACGACTAGCAATGACAGCGATAATTCAAATACATAGCACAACTTGTTACAAATAATTATCTACACAATCATACGATTAAATACACACATCGCTTATAAACATAATTTCTAAAGATGTAGGTCCTGATTTCAAAGTGAGCCAGTTTTGCTTTTAATTACTTCACTATGAGGTAGGTATACACGAGTCTTTTAACAACGGTAATGCGTAGTTTTCAAAAACTTACGTTGCATGCAGTCTCTACAGTCACCATACTTACAATAGGGGCACACGGGGCTTCACACGAGCACTGCATTTTCTAGTTGAGACCGGATTCATTATCGATACAGATGTCAATAGTTATTAAAGAAAAGAAGAGGTAAAACGCTACGATAAAATAGAATTATAATCATCTTCATCATTGAGCAGAAAGACGTCCACCGTTGGACATAGATCTCCTCCGAGCTCCACAACGACGTATCCAGCGTTTCTGGATTCCTGCGACCTTTACTGCGTCATCGGTCCACCGTAATTCGCAGCGTTGTTATATAGCCCCCCAAAAGTTAGAGGTTAAAATATTGAATAAACTGAACGCGCTAAGGTAGTCCACGAAATTAACTTTCCTTTGCTTTTTTTTGTCTATTTATATCTATTAGGTTGTATATTCAATGTTCATCAAAATCAGGGATGTTAAGGAGCTCCGTAACCGTAACCGAATCTATCGGATATCCGAAATGAAAATCTATCCGTAACCGTAACCGAATCCGTTATAAACGTTTCGGATCATTTCGGATTGGGGCGGTGTCTAAATGAGACACATTATGACAGGTTTTGCTGCCCAGCCGAGCCGATACACTAGCCGCGCGCGTCACTTGTTGTTTATTATTGCTGTTGCTTAGTCATTACTAGTCAGTCATTGCGAGATGATATGATAACATTACAATTTCTTAAAAATTTAATTATCCGTAACCGAAACCGGTATAATATCATTTCTATATCCGTATCCGTATCCAGATCCGAAATTTCATATCCATAGCACAGGTAATATAATACTACGTACAGATACCCAATCCCATACAAAGAAATGACACCTCCCTAAATCTGGCTATTGAACTGGCTGTTTTTTTTTCCTCCATTTTATTAACAGATGGCAGCATAAGCGACTTTTACAACGCCATCTAGGAGTCGACGTAGATACTTAAGATTCTCTACATCGCACATCGCACGATGCGTTCAAGGACAAGTGTAATAACGTAATAACAATACAACAACAAAAAAATATCTCGAGTTGACGGAATAGTTTCATTTGTGTGAGTGAGCTAGCCATTTTCAAACTGCAGCGAATCCCTCAGTGTTTTTTAGCATTTCAATGCTTAAATCTAGATTTTTTTCTCCTCGTTACTAAATCTAGTATTGCTAAAACCCTAAAACTGAAATCACGCCTTCTTCGTCCGAATTCATTTTGACAGTAAGCCGACGTACGCACGGACGTAATAAAATAGCAGCGATATTTTATCGCACACTGGAATTTCAACGCTCTGCTTAGCGCCGAGAGTTGAAAATCCAACAGTGTGTTTTTCCAAAGCGCTGGGACGAGAGTGCGTCTCAACGCGTTAGATTCTCAACGCTCGGCTTAACACCGAGAGTTCAAAATCCAGTGCGCAATAATTATAATCCCGCCACGATTTTATTACGTCCGTCCGTGCGAACGTCGGCTAAATGTTTTTAGAAACATCAAATAAAAATCGGCCAAATGCTTGTCGAACCAGGCACAATGAAGGGTTCCGTAGTTGGGATGAATTTATCCCAAGAACAAACTTAACTTTGCAGTTGAAAAACATGTTCTCTCATACGGAATGTATGGGAGAACATGTTTTTGCAACCGCAAATTTAAATTGGTTGATTATTACTCGTTAACATAATATAGAGCCTACTTAGCTGTGATAGTTTTCCTTTTAATTTCATTATAAATACTACTGCTAGATTTTTTTTTTCAAATAAACCAACCATTTAGCTGGCAGGGGACAATACAAAGGTGCAGGTTAGCAAAGGTGTCAAATGTCATGATTTCATGAACCTTTGCTAACTTATGGAGTTGTATTGCTGATTGTGATGATTATAATTGAGTAAAGCCATATTTGTTACGGCCGCGAATCATATTTTAATCAACATAAAATCTAACACTGACCTGCTAAATACAAAAAACGTAAGAAAATTTGAATTTCGCGGGCAAACAAGAGAATCGGCACCATTAAGGGGGAAGCGTCAGGGTACGCTTCCCCCTTAATGGTGCCGATTCTCTTGTACACCGAACTAAATTATCACAAAAATTGAGAGAATTAGAAAACTGCAAAAAATATATAAATTTAAAATTAATTTTGATACAACCAAAATCGAATTTGACAATCGCGACTCCACGTGGTACTTGTTTGTCCTACCCCGTGATTTTTTTTAGAGCCACAGGCACAGGCGCGCAGGCGGGGCAGCCTCGACGTGTTTTCTATGGAATTTTTCACTTTTTGTATGGAAAATAAAATATTACCAAAATGTTGAGTTCATGGGGTTTATAGGTATTCTAAAGGGGGTTGCAATTTTCATTATTTTTGCGATAGGACACACCATTTTCGAGATATAGGCAAAAGAACAGAAAAGAGACACAGTACTGTTTTTGTACCTGAAGTCGAGGTGTTAGTGTGAATTTATTTTAGTTCATGACAATTAATTTTATTCTACACCTTTTTAGTCGTGATTGAAAATAGTCAAATTTAGTTAGACAATCAAAATTTTAGGTGTAAAACAAATTCAGAATAGCATAATTGCCATTTTCACTAAAATAATATCTCAGTGCACCTTAGTGCTGTCAAACTAAAATAAAGTTAAGTTGTGTCTATTTCAGAATGGGAAATCGTCGTTTGACAGGGTTACAGGAATAAACTAAATTTTGGTGATTTTTAATCTATTTTATAGGCACTCGTGACTAGTTGTGACAAGCGAATCGGCACCATTGGCTACCTATCTACTTTTAAAACGTTTCGTGCAATCCTTTTAAGGGTTCCGTACCCAAAGGGTAAAACGGGACCATACTACTAAGACTCCGCTGTCCGTCCGTCCGTCCGTCCGTCTGTCTGTCTGTCTGTCTGTCTATCCGTCTGTCACCAGGCTGTATCTCATGAACCGTGATAATCAGACAGTTAAAATTTTCACAGATGATGTATTTCTGTTGCAGCTATAACAACAAATACTAAAAAAAACAAAATAAAATAAATATTTAAGGGGGCTATACAACAAACGTAATTTTTTGCCGTTTTTATAGATAATGGTACGGAACCTTCCGTGCGCGAGTCCGACTCGCACTTGGCCAGTTTTTATAGAAAGTTTTAGAAAGGTATCAGTAAAATGAAAAAAATATAATTAAATAGGTAGGTACTTGCCAAAAACATATTAAGTAATAGATTTCTTTGAGTTATTATATTTCTACTATGTAAAGTAGGTAATAGATTATAAAAAAAAACAGAATAGAATATAGAATATTGGTCCGTAATCTAATCTAGATAAAGATCACAATCGCGTTTAAAAAAAAAACTTCCAAAACCTTTAAAGAACTTGCATAGAACTTTGATCCGTAACGCATAAAGAGCAGAATCGCGTTTACAAAAATGAGATGTCGGTAACGGTGTCGCTAGTTCAATTGTTTTTCCCATCTCAAATATGCCCAACGCGCCTAAAGAAGTTTTCACTTCAAAAATTGTTTGATTTTCCTATTAAACGTATAATAATAACGACAGATCATGTGATGACAAATTGAGTAAAACGCCATCTATTGCACGGAGCTCTGAACAAAATGATTAACTTTATCATTCTATGAGTTCGAATTGAAGTAAAAGGTTTAATTTACCTTTTTTGTTGAAAATACATGATTTATGAGTATAATTTTATTAATCAGTATTAAACAAGGAAGTTTTGATTTTTGCTAATCTTACTTATGCCAAAATCTGCCGTTTATCGCTTTTTAGTGATTGTTAATTTCATCATTGTTACCTATGCTGCATCTATGATTTTTTTTACAAAATTAATTATAATTTGTTCGAGTTGAGACCCGTACCCTAATTGCGTAACTTATTTTTGTAAACAATTTTGCCTAATTTGTTTCATATTGACAGCTCAACAACATGCATTGCGTTATTTAAGTTGTTGAACAGATTTTTTTTTTTCCAACTTATGAAGCAATGGATAAGCAATCTGTTTCAAATCGAAACAGATTGTGGTTGTGTTATTACGCAATTAGGGTACCCATGTCCATAGCATCACTGTATCAAAATATGATTCGCGACAGTAAAGAATGAGTATTTACAGAATAACATAATTAAAATCAAGAATACAACTCTAAGTCAAATTGTTTGGGAATTTCGCGAGCTACCTTAGAATATCCCCCTGAACTTACCTTCAAAAGCAGTTCTCTTTGCTTTCGCCGCCTTTCGATGATCTGCTCCTCAGTTTCCTCATCGTCATCAGTATTAATAGATATGTTGAGTTCTTCATCGCTAGAGCTAGGCACTATCTGTGCTACCTCGTTTACTGCATTCTGAAAAAAAAACAAAATAGTAACATTTTCATATTACTTTACATTTTCAAAATAAGTGCCATGAGAAGAACAAGTGTTTAAGGCCCAAAAACGATGTATAAGGGCAATGTGTGGCCTGAAAATGACAGACAGTTGTGTACCTATGTTTAAGTCCCTAAAAGTGTTAACATTTCCGGCATAATATTTTAGAAATGGCAATTTTTGTGAGAAAACATAAGAATTACTTTCTAAGTCAGAAACTAGACAAGGGCCTGTTAGAAGTCAATGTAAGAACCTATTACAAAATGGTAGTTACTTTACTACCGAAAAGTATTTTCGGCATGGGTCTCACCATTTACAACAAACTACCAAATATTAAAAAAAAATACCCAATCCAAATGTTTAAAAAGAAACTGACAGCCCTATTACTTGATAAGTGTTATTATTATTATTCAATTAATGATTTTTTAAATGACCCTAATCTTTAGATTTAATTATTGACAATGGTGCCGATTCCCTTGTTCACAAACTAAACTAAATTTAAGTTCAGTGCATCTTTTTCTTTCTATTTTATTAAGAAAAGGACAGAAGATAAATTTTAGTTTAGTCCTGTCAAATTAATCAGCGCTTGACGTAAATTGACGTAATTTTAGTTGGCAAGTTTTTAATCATGGACTAACATGGAATAACTTGTATGGAGACTGACAGGCGCTGATTAATTTGACAGGACTAAACTAAAATTTATCTTCTGTCCTTTTCTTAATGAAATGGAAAGAAAAAGATGCACTGAACTTAAATTTAGTTTAACTTGTGAACAAGGGAATCGGCACCATTGTGTATTTCTTTATTATTATGCTAGTTTTAAATTCTATTTTTTTTTTTTTGCCATTTTTAATTTGACCTTTTGATTTTTATTCGATTTTTTTTTGTAATAAAATTTACTTTCAATGTTTGCATGCCTAATTGGTAGATTGTACAGGGATCTCAACATTTAATGAACACCTTTATTTATGTACCTACTTTCAAAGCGAATAAATGATTATGATTAAGAACTGGCATGTCTCATCCTCAAATTACAATTACGTGGAGTTAGGTAATTGTGTCTGTAATAAAAAAGCAACCTTCATAATTATCTATGTTCAGCTTCCAGTTACAAATAATTGGTTTTCTTTCTTTACCTTTGCTCGGAAATCAGACCGCGAGAATTTGTCTCGCCTGTCCATTAAACGGTCGCGAGATCTTCGCTCTCGATCCCCAAGTCTGTGGTCGCGTCGCATCTGCTGAGGGGACCGCTCACGCGACCTGCGAGTGATTCTCAAGAGCTCGACTCCTCTCTCCCCACCTCTTCTCCTCATTTCTAATGATCGGCGTTCTTTTTCTCTATCACGTTCTCTTTCTCGTTCTCTGATCTCTCGATCACGCTCCCGTCTCTTTTCTCGCTCCTTTTCTTCAACCTTTCGACGCTCCTTTTCCTTTTTGTCTCTACTCTCTCTTTCTTCTAACCGACGTTCCATTTCTTTTCTACTTTCCCTATTAATTATCTCCCTCAAATCCTCTTCTTGCCTCTTAGGTTTAAATTTGTCTCTTTCTGCCGAGCGGTCTTTACTCGATTTATGTTTACTGCTCCTTTTATGCTCGTGATCCTTATCTTTCTTACGTTTCTTCAGAATCGGTGACCTAGTATCGTCATTAATACATATTACTTCACTTAATTTTCCTTCTTTCGTTTCTTCATCGCTCTTTTCAGAGTTGTAGGCGTAGAGACGAGCTTGAAGTAGCTCTTTTTGCTTCATAAGGTCCTCCAGGTTTAAGTCATCTTCTATTAGCGTCAGTTCAGGACTTGCGCAGTCTTCTTGGTAGTTTTCAGTCTCGGAGTTAGAAGATATTATCTCTAAAGTTTCTTGTTTTTCAACTTTTTCTACTGTCCTTGTATATGTAGTTTTAGTATGAGCCTTCATTGGCGTGTCGCCATTTTTGTCTTTGGGGGCTACGACGGCTGATCGTTTGACCTCTACAGATGGTCGTTTGACCTCCACAGATGGTCGTTTGACCTCCACAGATGGTCGTTTGACCTCCGCAGAAGGTCGTTTGGCCTCCACAGATGGTCGTTTGACCTCCACAGATGTTCTTGTGACCTCCACAGATGGTCGTTTGACCTCCACAGGTGGTCGTTTGACCTCTATAGGTGGTCGTCTGATCTCCACAGATGGACGCTGCCGTCCAGCCTTCTTTATCAGCTCCTCTACGTCTGACAAAGACGTTTCACTATCTTGTTTGGGGCTCTTATGTTTTTCTTTTTTGACTTTCTTCTTTTTTTTACATGTCTTATCGACACTTTCCTCGACTACTCGTTTGTGTTTCTTGTGCTTCTTACTTTTCTTTTTCTTTTTGGTTTCTTCGTCCACACTATCACCGTTCGTAGATTTCTCCACTTCTGCTTTCTTTCTGTTAACAAAAGAAACTTGTATATACTTACTATATCTTTACTCCGGTTAGCTTCCGAGTCTGTTCCATTCACAACATATCGAACAACTCTGCAACGTTATATCAAAACATCAGCTAAGGTTCAGCAGGGTAAGGATTTGTTTAAAATTAAACTTAATTGTGGGTTACGATGCAACGACGACCAATAAGTTTGATATACACTTTACCATAAATACAGCGCCGGACCGAGAATTCCTGGCGTCCTAGGCGAAAGGCTGGAACGGCGCCCTTTTAAGAAAATTCGTGACAAAATAAAACTATGTTCTTTATTTTTCGTGTGGTAGTGTGTCAGAGTTTTAAATCCGCCCATGGGCCTCTGACTTGGCTTCACATGCCGTCAAAAAATATCTCTCAGGCGCGATCGGCACAACGATCGCAGTCAAACTATAATAGTCAAATCAATTTTGAACAAAACATTATAACATACAACAAGAGAAGCAATAAATTTGAAATCGCGTTTTTTTTTTTTCGCGATTTTGGTAGTAAAATTGGTAAAAGATTGAGAGTATTTTCAACATAACATAAACTCACGCCTTTTTCCCATGGGGGTAGGCAGAAACTACAGAACGCCACCTGCTACAATCCTTACATAGTCCTTTTGCCTCGTTTACGTTCATACATCTGGTCATACACGCACGCCGGTTGCGAGTACTACGCACCTGGCCTTTCTGAAGAACATCACCAATAAGGTCAGTATATGTCCTCCTAGGGCGTCCCCGCCCGGCCTTTCCCTTTACATCAGCCTTGTAAATACATTTTGTTAGTCGCCTTTCATTCATTCTCTCAACATGCCCAAACCATCTCAGCATACCTTTTTCAATTTTTGTCACTACATCTTCTTTTAAATCACACCGCTGTCTTATCACATCATTCCGCAGCCTATCATTCATAGTCAGGCCACACATGCTTCGCAAGGAACGCATTTCCACAGCATTTATTCTACTTTCATGTTGTTTTTGCCACACCCAACATTCACTTCCATACATAAGCGTGGGCACCAGCTCATCATTGTGAACAGCCAGTCGAGCCTTTTTAGACATCGACTGGTTGGTCACAATCGCATGTATAGCACCATTCACTTTGTTTCCCGCGTTTACTCTCCTTTCCACATCTCCATCAATCTTCCCATCCCTTGTAAACAGACTCCCCAAATATATAAACTCACTTGCTCCACACTCTTATCATTTATTTTCACATCACACACCGATACATCCTCTCTTTCAAACACCATGACCTTATTCTTATTCACATTTATATTCATCCCTTTCATCTTATATGCTTCACCCATCACAGGCACCATGTCTTACAACTGTTCTGCTGATGATGCAAGTAGAACTTGATCATCTGCGTAGATAAGGCATTTGACAGGCAACTCATTCATCCTCAATCCGCACTCACCCTCTTTCAAATCTATCAGACAACTATCCATGTACAAGTTGAACAGCCACGGTGTCGCTACACAACCCTGTCTAACACCCTTCGAAATGCAGAACCAGTTCGTGTATGCCCCATTTATCCTAACACAAGCACTGGAATCCTTGTATAAAGATTTCAGTGCCCGTACCAAGCGCCAGTCCACACCGTACTTGGATAGTGTCGACCACAGTTCTTCCCTCCACACACTATCATAGGCCTTCTCCAAATCACCGAAAGCACAATAGACGTTCTTGTGCTTTGCTAGATGTTTTTCGGTTATGCACCTTAGGGAGAAGATCTGATCCATACAGCCCATTCCCTCTCTAAATCCTGCCTGTACATCCTATATTCTCTCATCTGTCACTCTTATCACTCTATTTATTAAAACCTTCGCATACAGTTTGCCGACAACGCTCAAAAGACTAATGCCGCGGTAGTTTTTACACTCCTGCTGAGAGCCTTTTCCCTTATATAGTGGTACGATTACAGCCTTGCACCAATCATCCGGCACACGGCCATATCTCCAACACATATTAAAGATTCGGCACAACAGGCTTGCTACCACCCCATCACCGCCCTTCAGCATTTCAGCAGACACTCTGTCGTACCCTGCAGCTTTCCCAACTTTCATCCCTTTCAGCGCTCTTATAATCTCATCTATTTCTATCGCATTTTCGTCATCTACATCTGAGTTTGGGTCTTCAAAACTGGCGTCTGCCCAGTTACCCACTCCTTGCACACTATCCTGACAACTAAATAAACTTTCAAAGTATCCCTTCCAGCGTTCCAAGACCTTACATTCTTCGCTTAGTAAACATCCATCTTCTGCTCTTATAATATTCATACTCGATGTTCTTGTCACTCCACGAGCCAATCTTACCTGTTTCCAAAACAGCTTAACATTGACCCTGAAGTTATCAGAGAACTTCCTGTTATACTTTTCTTCCTTTTCATCCTTCTTAATTTTTACCATCTCTTTCACTTTAATTTTCATTTCGGAGTATTTCTTCTTCACTCTTTCCAAATCATCTGTTTCATTCGTTGTCCCATTCATCCTATTTTGGGCCTTACAGGCTAAAACATTAAGCCAGGCCTCTTTCTTCTTCCTCACAACCTCTTTTACTTCACCATCTACCCAAGAATCATTCGTTCTACTACCACATTTTCTCTTCGCCAGACCACATACTTTTGTGGCTACATGCACCATACTAGTTTTCACTATATCCCATACTTCTTCTAGACTGTAATCATTCGCATCATCAAATATTTTATCCATCTTCACTTTCACTTCCATCTTATATTCTTCTTTTACTATTAACTTCCTCTTTTTATATTTAGTCACAGGAACTCGAACTCGGTGCCGCCAATGCCTGAACAGACCATCCATCCGACACATAACCAGATAATGATCAGTCCCCACATTAACACCCCGATATACTCTAGTATCTGTGACTTTACTCTTTAATCTTCCATCAACAATCACAAAGTCGATCATACTTCTACTGTCTTGCCTTTCCCACGTATACCTGTGAACCTTTCTATGATTAAACATAGTGTTCATAACAGACAGATTCTTCTCTACACATATCTCTAGCAAATTGATCCCATTCTCATTCACTCTTTCATCCCCAAATGCACCTAACACTTTTTCATACCCATTCCTCTTCACACCAACCCAACCATTAAAGTCTCCAAGCATAACAATCTTCTCGTTTGACCTACATCCATTCACTAAATCCCTTAAACTGCCCCAAAATTCGTCCCTCTCCGACGGTGAGCTTCCCATATCGGGTGCATAAACGCACAAAATAAAAATAGAGTTTAGGCCCACCTTGGTTCTTACCCATAGAATCCTGGGACTCACACAAACATAATCTTTCACACATTTCATCATCTGCTCGGACAGGACAACCCCCACACCCTGACTGGCCCTATGTGTCTCTTGAACACCGGACCAAATTGCGGTCAGAGTACCGTGTTTGGATATATCCACTCCCTTTCTTTTCGTCTCATTCACACATAACATATCTATCCTTTTATTCTTCACCAACTCACACACCTCATCCATCTTATCTTTTTATACCTCCCTGCACAT
The DNA here is from genome assembly GCA_963680765.1 of Agrochola lychnidis. Taxonomy (NCBI): domain Eukaryota; kingdom Metazoa; phylum Arthropoda; class Insecta; order Lepidoptera; family Noctuidae; genus Agrochola; species Agrochola lychnidis. Next base: position 7,782,256 of record OY796848.1, read on the forward strand.
TCAGCGTAGCTAAGCGACATTCCGCCGCTCGCTTTTCGCCCCGTGGAAACAACTGACGTGGTGTGTGGCGAGCATCACCGCCGCGTCCGAGTTGATTATTATTTGAATTACTCATTTAGGTCCCACGAAAAGCAGAGGAAAAAATCTGACAACATTCTACAGAGCCCCGCATGTAGAGGTAAGGCTTGTTAGTGCCTGGGGCCACCCGATCCCAGACAACAGGCACGCTCACGACTAAGCTACCCTAGCCATGCAGCTCTCGGCGCGGCAACCTTAGCTTGGGTGTGTGTTGTTCCTACCACACAGCGGGAAACAACACATCCACGGGATGAGATGGAATGGTTCTATTCTACTGCCCGGAGACCACACGGGGAGTATTTTCAAGTTGTAGGTAAATAAAATTAATGTACAGTATTATTTTTTAATTTCGATGCCGCCGATTGCCGCCTCCCTAATACGAGCGCCCTAGGTCGTCGCCTAGTTCGCCTATATGAACGGGCCGGCCCTGCATAAATAGAACACTAGTCAATAGAGGGCGCGCCACGAAAGGCCAGCGGAAAAATGTGCAATGTGATGAAATGACATAACACTAGCGCTGCGTCCAAAGGACTTTAGTGGTAGCGCGGACTTCGTGACCGTTACAGGTGTCTTAATGATTTTTTTCTATCCTATCAAATTGTTTCAACTCACTATTTTAGCATATATCCTAAAGAATGTCATATATTTTTCTGATTTTGTTTACTGCAGTGGATCATATACTTTTAGGCATTATAAAACTTGCCTTTAGCTCCTGTAGTCCCCTTAGTAAGAACCCTTTCCACTCTTATATTTATACTAGCGAGTAAAGACCCGCCCTGCTTCGCACGGGTCTATGGATGCAATCTATTAAGAAGGATGAATGTGGCAACATGTTGTTAAAATATCAAAATTTCTATTTCTCTCATCTATTGTGTCGTATAATAGAACTAAGGTATCACACACACACAGTCACGAAAAGCGACTTTGTTGTATGCTATATAATAAAAGATTATTCGATTTAGTGCGTTGTTCGTAACCGACAAAAAGTTTAACCTTGGTTTTTCTCCAATACGGGATTTATTAAAAAAATCAATAGAAATATCTATGGTAATTGCTGATATGCTCATAGTTGCGAGGTGGCGATTTGTGTAAATCTAAGACAGTATATATATTTTTTTCTGTTTCTTTTTATACAAAACATCACGATTTATATTTACATTGACAAGCTTCAAGTGACATATTTATGTCAAGAATATTAAAAAAGAAGATAAACCACAAACAAACAACAAAGATGATTTTTAATAAAGAGTTTTTGAATAAAAAAAATTAATAAAGCAATTAATATGGTTTCAGAGCCCAAAAGGAAAAACTGAAAATCTTACATTTAAACGCTCTCTTAACATCATCAAATTTAAAAAGAAATAATATAAAAACTAAGTTTGTATAATATTTCACTTACTCTTTTCCCATTTTTCCAGAAGTTGTTGGTAGTCTTCAGGCACTAGCTGTAATACAGAGAAAAATATTATTAATTCTTGCGACAATATTAATAATAATAGAGTTTAATTACTAATATCAGTGTTATAGCCACGAAACCACCTCACGCTTTTATACCGTCACGATCACTAATATACTGTTTATCCACTGCACCGTGAAACGCAAACTTTTTAGCAGTGTGAAACACTGGAAACTCGAGACGTCTTGCTAAGTAGAAAACGTGACTTATATTTTGTTAGGTAGCTCCTTTTTTGGAGTCATTCTCAACATGTTTGGTTCAATAAAGGTTTCTTAATTATATTTTACTGTATCGTGGTTGCTTTTGCGGACTATTGTTCCACATTATAAACACCCTTTTTTATTCTGTACGGGAATCGAACATGCGACTCTTAGCGTAGAAGTCAATTGCTCAGCAAATGCCTCAATAGAACGACCAAGTACTTAGTAAAAACAAATCAGCATGTGAAAATCCTGTTTTTATTTTTAAATACGTTATGAAATGGCTTCCAATATTAAATTAATTAACAACTCATATTTCAAGTAAGCCCAGGTAAGCACGGGAGATTTTTTCCCGCGGCAATTTTTTTTCGCATATTGGATTTTCAACGTTCTACTTAGCGCCAAGAGTTGACAATACAACAGTGTGTTTTTCAACACGCTGAAATGTACGCTGTTGGATTCTCAACGCTCGGCTCAACATCGACAGTTGAAACTCCAGTGCGCAATAAAATCCCGCCGCGATATTTTTACATGCGTGCGAACGCGGGCTTAGCCATGTATTTATTGTAAAGAAAAGTTGCGCAAAATTGTTCCATACACATATTTAATAAAGGGTTGCTAGCAACTTGTCTCCAACACAAAAACATGTCGTTGCTACAATAATGCGCAAATTTTTGTTGACTATTTATTCGCGGACTAACTTGAGACACCTGCGATCATAAGGAAACCTCTTTCATATGTACGATTTGTAGGCAGATTGAGTGGTCGTGTAGTGATGACGTCATTAGTTTTATTTACTCTTATTGATATGTATCTCGGCTTAGATCGCAAGCACTAGATGCAGTTTTTAGCAATCTACACAAATATTTTAGGCACATAAATTACAAAGTCGATAAGCCTACAGAAGCGGCGCCGCATTGCGTTATTATAAAAAAACAAAAACATTTCGCAAGAAAAAGCATAGGCGACCAAGTCGAAGATGGAGGTACGAACTTTACTTCTACAAAGATATAGGACAGACGTGGAAAAGGGAGGCTGCGGCTTTTGCTCAGCAGTGGGAGATTACAGGCTAGATAGATAATATCAATCTATATACAGGGTGAATGTAGGGAACAGCTGATTTTATTCGCGATTTCAGGGTTGATCTTGTGAATGTTGTTCATAATGATGAGTACAATGACCCCTTAAGAGGATGCCGATGAATTAAATTTCATCCTGTATTTCAATTTAAATAGAAGCAAAAGCACAGCTACCTACAGCCGTTTTGTTAAGAATGTAACAGATTACTTTTTAAATATTTAACAAAATGTAGACAGTAATTGTGCACAGCAGTAAAATACATAATGAAAAGGAAATTATAACAAATTCATGACAATCGCAATGGTAGTACAGCATTAACAGTGCGGAAATATTGCTCTTCAAGTTAGGCTTTATTTTTTCAATATATACTGTCATCGCAGCAATTATGTATTACTAGCTGCGCTCTGCGGTTTCACCCGCTAAAGTCTCGATCCTGTGGGATTATTGGGATTTAAAGTATTCTATGTCCTAACCCAAGTTGTGGTCTACCTATGTGCCAAATTTCATACAAAAAATGTTTAGCGTTAAACATATTAATTTGCCTAAAAAAGTTTCACAAGACTGAAAGACAATGAATAGCACAAACCAGTAATTTGATTCTTGCATAGAACACAGTATTTGTACAGCCCACAAGTAATTAACTCTACTTGGATTGGGACAGTGTTTGAGTACATTCAATTTCTGACTGTAAACCATTGTATCATAAAACAAATCGCTGTCCCCGGCGAATAAAATCGTAATCGTAAAAACCAAATTTTACAGGAAAAATAAAAAAAAGTTTTTTTGTTAATATCTTATTAACTAAAATACATAGCAGAATTGTTCAAATACCAAAAAGTGATTTTTTACATTTATTACATCACATCTTAAAATCTCGCAACTTCTGAAATAATCGTAGGATAAATGAATGAAAAAAATTGACAGAGTGTAATCAGACCTCTAAATATCGAATATGCAATAAAGTTAAAACTATCGTAATAGCACATTACCGTATTATTCACAGGGGACAGCAAAATGAGGCTCAACTTATTTTTAATTATACCAGTATTTCCATGATCTTGCAGTGCAGTTGCTTTTCACAAAGATAATAACCATAGTTGCTGTATTAATGCTGATCACGTTTTAGTGTGCTTGTTTCAAACGTTTCGTTTACAAAATATTATGTACTAAGTGGTAGTAGCATGTCAAGAATATTGTCGAACCCATCACTGTTCTATTCATCTTTTAAGGAGCGCCTCAAAGGCTCTTTGCTAAGGCTGTTTAATGAGGACATGCCATACATCAATAGACAACATAAATAAAGAATTCATTGTATTGTTTCAGCTTACACTAGCATAACAACTACAGGAATTATAGGATTTATGTGGAAATGGCTTTTTATTAAAAATGCTATTAACCATGTCAGAGGAAGCAGATATTGTGAAGTTTCATGAACTTAACAACAACCAAAAATTAACTCAAATTTTACATTAAGCATTGCAAATTCTATTGAAAAAAGACAAAACATGCTAAACGGAGACTTTTGAGGTTATATTTACTGTATATTTACGATGCTATACAATTTATTAGGAAATTTTTACCAAACATACAGGGTCTATACCTCTCAAACGTAAATTGTGTTTTTATACGTGGAGATCCGCCGCCGGAAGCAAATATTATGTGAAGTAATATAGGAAGTCCTTTTAACAACACTTTGCACACAACTCAGAGGATTATGAAATTAAAAAGGTTTTACGGAAAATAATAAACGTGACATTACTTCTCATCAACCCACAGAAGAACTTCTTTCTTCAGAGCGCGTTGTTTGTGAATTTGGCACAGGACAAGTGCTATAATGCCAGAAGTAACAAGTATTACTATTTTCTTTAGGTTACTAACACGTCATGGGACATAAGTAAAAGTAATAGAAATGATGAAGATTATATCGTTCCTTAAAACAAGATTGCTTTTACAAAATGAATAAGGTGAAGTGACTCTGTTACATTATTTTAGAACACATTTTAAATTTTTACACACTTTTAACCACGAATAGCGACCAAAATCGCGACCATTAATTACATCACTATGGGGGATTATCGTATCTGTGGTTAACGAAATAAAATAACACATCCGCCCGCTGTCACTGTCATCAATGCTGCCAACTGAGTGGAATCTCAGTTTAATCAATGTACAGACGCCAGCACATCAAGCTACTACAATCTGTCAAATTTATTTAATAAATTTTCAACTTTATCGCTGAGGCCTAAGGTTCAAAATTGATTGGGAAAATTTGACAGTTTCGGGTACCTTGATGTGCTGGCGTCTGTACATACTCTGTGAGTAGAATTTTCACCAAACCTGGACACCCCCTTCTGGCGAATAAATTTTACTTTTTTTGGTTGGTGGTTTTATCTAGTGGATAATTTATTTCAGTTAATGGAAAACAATAACAAACGGACAAGCAACTAGGAAAAACTTTTCCTTGAAAAAATATTTAACTTGATATAGGTCAGGGGCCGTACTACGACGTCGACGGCCACCACGTAAAGTATCGAAACTGCAAAACCTCTACTTTACAGGAGAGGGATTCTAAGTTAAGATTTAAGATTTTTGTCGAAATTGAAATCGAAAATTTTATATTACCGATGTATCTAAAGTGGAAAATTTGACCGTTTTATACTGTCTACTATAGTTTTTGATAATTATTATACTTTTTCTAATATTACACATTCAATAGTTTACTTGGTTACTGCTGGTTACTTTTTACCGAATATGCCAATTTCAATTTTGTTCAATTGAAAAACAATTGAGGGTATAAAAATTATTACATAATTTTTATATAAAATCATACATCTTTATCTCTACTTGCTATTAGTGCAATAAAACGAAAATGGCTTTTTTGTAATTTCGATAGTATACGTGTGGGCCGTCGACGTGCTAAAGCCATCATCGTTACAGTGTGAGAGAGAGATGAAGCTAAACAGCATAAATAGCACTATCACACTGGAACAATGATGGCTTTAACACGTCATAGTACGGCCCCTGCTTTATTGTTTGGCCTCCAACAAGTAATTTTGAGTTTAAATTTTGAAAATCCTGAAACGTCGTGGAATACCTAGTTTTCAACGATGATGTAAAAGATTGTTCTGCATAACGAATATTATATTATATAACGAATATTACAAAAATAGAGACTTTGCCCGCGTGGATGTCTTAATACAATTATTTAGTTCCATTATCATCTTTGGTATCACAGGTCCCCGTATTTTTGTAGTTACACAACTGCGCAATGGGACTTATTAAAATTATGCGTAAAAAGAGTCACTTGTTTACAAGAAATATACGGATACTGACAGCTAGCTGTCAAATTCTTGGAAGCCGGGTAGTAGCGATATCTGAAGTAAGCAAGTGGCAGTTTTTATCCCCATTCATCAGAATCGCCACCAACTTCTTTAAGAGGGCTTATACTAAAAGTTGGCAACGTCGCAAATAGCTGTCAAATATTTACCTGTTTTGATTAATTTGGCAATATTACTGTATGGAAACATGAAATGTGGCTAACTAGCGAACTAGAATATTAATGAATTGCAATTATAACACTGAATTTGATGTTGTTGCCGTTTTAGGTGTAAAAAAGGCACTTGGAATGTTTCCAAATGCTTTTTTTATATCTAAAACTAAATATTCGGTGTTACATTAATTATTGCATTTCATAATCAATATTTTAGTTCACTAGTTAGCCACATTTCATGTTTCCATACAGTAATATTGCCAAATTAATCAAAACAGGTAAATATTTGACAGCTATTTGCGACGTTGCCAACTTTTAGTAGGTATAAGCCCTCTTAATACTTAAACCTTTCGGTAATGTCGTCAATGCATTCGAACACTTCTAGGTTAAAGGAGGAATGAAGTAAACATAATGGCGACGGCCAAATGGCAATAAGGGATGATGCTTGAAATCATGTTTTTTGTATCGTTATGTATAGTCCGTGCAATCCACGAAGACGCTGCCCCACTCCGCTCCGCGCCATACTCAAGTTCAGCTTACAGTACAGAAATCACGGAGTGGGGCGCGTCTTCGTGGATTGCACGTACTATAACTATGCAGGGTAAAACTTTACGGATCTCGAAAACCGGAATCATCGGAACAACACTACGATATGAAGCTGGCCACATTAGTTTTGTTTTGACATTTGCCCTTGTCAATTTATTATCTGTGATTTTAGTTTCCGAGAAAAACAGACTGCAGTGAGCTCGGCAAAAAAGTTGGCAACACTGATTGTCAATAATTTGTGATTTTGTGTAGGTACTCGTTTTTAGAATTGATACAATTTGGGTAAAATATTATCTAAAATATTATTTAGTGGCCAAAAATCGCAAAATAACGGTGTCTAAAACATTTAAAGACAAGAAAGTAAGTAAAACTTACGGTATATTATGTTTCCATTGATTTTCATATTTTCTATTCCATGAATATTTTAGTGAAATTGAATATTAAATTCAGCGTGCTCTATTTACAGAAATGATTATAACAAACAGAGGCCCTGTGCGGAGGTTCTGCCACGACGATGAGACTGGCGAAATTGTTACATACGATATAAACGACGAAACTGGCGAACCGTTACTTGAAAATATGGCGCCACCCGCTATAAATATAAGAAAACCACTTGATACCCGGGAACGCGAAGCTAAGTACATGAAGTTCCCGCGCGGCTACATGAGCAAGACAAAGAAGTTCCAATCATTAAAAGCTAATATTATTGCTGGCTCCAACCAAATCAGCCACCGCTTGCTGCTAATACCATCCCTGATGATGTTCCCTGGCCTCTTCTGTGTTATTCTCATGGTACTGGAGGTTTTCCTGCATGTCCGCTGCCACAAAAAGAATAAGAAGCTAGAAGACCCCAATTTGTATTACCGAAGCCCTTTTCATGTAGTTACAAGCACATTCTGCGGTGTGTGCCGTGACTGTGACACTGCTTCTAAAATTGGGCAGCTCCAGGATCAGCGACGTAACCGTTATGACTACTTCAGGAGTATAGCAATCTAATTTCATATAATGTGATAAAAGTTATAGGGTGTGGGTTTTATGTTAGCATTGAATGAATGTACCGTTGCGGACACTGGTGGTGAACCACTTATCAACCTAATTATTAAGGGTATAAGGGTGAAAAATTGGGGTTTGACGCATTTGGTGCACATCTCAACTTGTACACCATGCTCAAATGGTGAACTTAGCAACTGGTGCACTTCTCATATGGCACACTTCGCAACTGGTGCACTTCTCAATTGGTGCACTTCGCAAAAGGAGCACTTTTAAGATGAGTGGAGATTTGGAAAAATTGTCTAAAAATTAAAGAATCTTTGGTTTTGTGTAGGTAATTTTCTTAAAAATACAATCAACAAAATAATTTTAATTAACTCTACATAATCACTATAACATTTTTATTTTTTCAAAAATAAAAAAAGTCACTCGGAAATAATAAAAATATAATTATGTAAGAAAAATTAGATTTACAGCAAAAAGTTATCATAATAAAGACGTGATATAATATCATATTATATGAATAACCTTTATAATATTATAATTTAAACTGTACTTCTTTTAGTTATAGTTATTATTATTAATTAAATAAAAGCTTTAAATTAAATTACATAATCACTAATATAATAATTGGAGAAACATGATCTTTTCTTTTTTTTTCTTTTTATAGCTTTTATTTAATTTATAGTAACAATTACTAAGTAAGAAACAAAGGTTTATCTATATTATTTATAACCTGTTTTTGAGAAACAGGTTATGATTTAATTTAAAGCTTTTATTTAATTAATAATAATAACTATAACTAAAAGAAGTACAGTTTAAATCATAATATTATAAAGGTTATAGATATAATATGATATTATATCATGTCTTTACTATGATAACTTTTTGCTGTAAATCTAATTTTTTCTTACATAATTATATTTTTATTATTTCCGAGTGACTTTTTTTATTTTTGAAAAAATAAAAATGTTATAGTGATTATGTAGAGTTAATTTAAAATTATTTTATTGATTGTATTTTTAGAAAATTACCTACGCAAAACCAAAGATTCTTTCACTTTTAGAAAATTTTTCCAAATCTCCACTCATCTTAAAAAGTGCTCCTTTTGCGAAGTGCACCAATTGAGAAGTGCACCAGTTGCGAAGTGTGCCATATGAGAAGTGCACCATTTGAGCATGGTGTACAAGTTGAGATATGCACCAAATGCGTCAAACCCAAAAATTGTTCACCATCAGTGTCCGTTGTAATACATGACAATATTTAACATAAAAATGATTTAATGATCTGTTTTCAAAGAAAAAACTGAACTGACTAAACTGCCAAATTCTGTCACTAACGTCTTAAGCCCGGTTTCCACAGCAAGCGGAGCGGACCCATTACGGACTCTGTTAACTCACAAGAGTAAACAGCATTCTTTGCGACAATTTTTTGGAGGAAACACAGGTATGCAGCTTATTTTTGCGAGTTAAACGGAATCCTTAATTGGTCCACTCCGCGTGCAGTGAAAACTGGGCTTAAGTGGTTAGTGACAGAATTTGGCAGTTTAGCTAACCTTGGCTAAATGCATTTAAATCAAAGTTGATAGCAATGTGTGATCCACAGTAGGTGATTGGTAGCAATTTATAAGATAGAAGTAATAAGTAAAAAGTGCATTATCTCCTGTATCAATGGTGTTCATTGTTAGAGCTATAGCCAGGTCGCGTCAACAACAAAATATAGAGTTGGCTGCGTAACCAAGCGGACACCAGGTGAGCCACCTAATATATAGTTTTATACATTTAGCTAGTAGCGCGACCTGGCGACGTCGCCAATGCGTCCTGGTGAGGTATGGCTCTTAGACAATGATTGTTTTCTAGATTTGAAAATTACTACTGCACGCGTAGCATGACAACCAGAGAAACGGGTTTTATATGGATTTTGTCAACGGAAGAATAGACAAAATAACAGATTGTGATTGTTTATCTGTCATTTTGTCTATTCTTCCATCAACAAAACCCTTTTCTATTGTGCTCTTGCTAAGCATGCTATAGTAATCTTAAAAAGTAGTAGTAATCATAAATAGTTGTTCCAGTGATAACTTATAATTGCAACAATTGGACCATACACAGAATACACACTTGGACATGGAGTTGCAGACGAAACCAGCCCATTATGCAATATAAAACAATAAAAATTATAATACAACTTGTTACTACTACTCCTTAATGTTAACAGTAAATAAATGTATTTCCGAAGAAATACATTGGTACTCCTTAGCTCTCTATAATTGAGTAAGTTGTGATCCTAAATAGAAACATAGATAGCACTATTTTCTTTGTTTTTGCCAAATCAACTTATATCTTTATTGTATCAAGATATTCATTTGCTTTTTCGTGTGTTTAATGGTGATTTTAGAGACTGATTTCTGATACACAGCAAATGTATTTTTATTATAGTTACCAGTCCAAGTGGACATTTCGACACTTTATTTACTTATATTGAAGCACTTACCTTAGGTAAGTATATTGTTATTAGAAAGAGACAAATTCTGTTTTTGTCTTTTAGGTTATTTACGTACTTAAGAAAATTTGTATTGGTGGTGGTATTATCAAGATTAAATTAACATGGTGTTATTCTGTTTGATTATATGGTAATGAAGGTCGTTTTTTTTAACAATGTCATTTTTATTCCTTGATAAAAACGATTTCAAGAAAAATATACAAAATGTAAATCCCAAAAGGATTCACATTTCCAGCTGGGTGAAGATGGAGTAAAAAAGATTTATCTTTCTTCCCTAAACGTAAACAAGGCAAAAGGAGTATGTAAGGATCGTAGCAGGTGGCGTTTTGTAGTTTCTACCTACCCCCAGGGGAAGAAGGCGTGAGTTTATGAATCTTTTCCCTAAATCTATAGAATTATTTTTACTGAATTTAATTACTATTCGTCATCATCATCATTTCAGCCGAAAGACGTCCACTGCTGGACATAGGCCTCCCCCAAGCACCGCCGCCTCGCTCGGTATTGTGCTTCCCGCATCCAGCGGATTCCTGCGACACTACTAAATTACTTTTTTAGATATAATATTCACTAAAATTTAGTGAATACTAGCTGACCCTGCAAACGTTGTTTTGCCATATAAATGTTTGGGGTGGACCATCTTTATCACTTACTACCCTACCTACCCTACCTAACCTACCTACCCTACCTATCCTATCTTTCAAGTTGGATCAAACTGCACATGGTGTGCAAATTTGATTAAAATCGGTTGAGTAGTTTAGGAGTCCATCGCGAACAAACAACGTGACACGTAATTTCTATATATTAAGATAAGATATATATTAAGACTAGCTGACCCTGCAAATGTTGTTTTGCCATATAAGTGTTTGGGGTGGACCATCTTTATCACTACCTACCCTACCTACCGAGATTATCATCAAAAATCATGCAAGCCTAGTACTTTTTGTTAGGAATTATGGCATAATACCGGGATATCATAAATACATAATTTTTCTTCATATCTTTTTTTTCCTAAATTAAGATGTAAGCTATCCTATCTTTCAAGTTGGATCAAACTGCACACGGTGTGCAAATTTGATTAAAATCGGTTTAGTAGTTTAGACGTCCATCGCGTACAAACAACGGGACACGTAATTTATTATATATTAAGAAGATAATAACAGTTGGTAGGTACTGTTAGATAGATAAATCGTTTACCTATTTAGTGCACACAAAAGACAGCACAACATACAATAGGTAACACGATAAAATAATAACCAATAATTAGCTATTAGGAAATACCCGCAAGGTGACGATATACAAACAAATAAAATAAAAACCGGCCAAGTGCGTGTCGGACCACGCACAATGAAGGGTTCCGTAGTTTGAATTTATCCCAAAAACAAACTTAACTTTGTAGTTGAAAAAGATGTTCTCCCATACGGAATGTATGGGAAAACATGTTTTTGCAACTGCAAAGTTAAGTTGGTCGATTATTACTCGTTTACTTGTAGAGCCTACTTAGCTGTGATAGTTTTCCTTTTAATTTCGTTATATATGCTAAATGGTGCCGTAGCGGTTAAACTTGGGCATTAAACTTGCACACTTGACTCTAACAAAAATTAGCACTTTAAAGCTTAATATTTCGAAAACGGATCCCTAAATCTAAAAATGGTCTTCGCAAACTCACAATATTTTTGAACGACCTTTTCAACGACACCCCACACTATGGGATTATTGAGAGAAAAAGATCATCCTCACTTTACGTGTAGGGGTAGGTAGTAAAATATATTTTTTCAGGTACCTCCCGGTACCTGAAAAAATATATTTTACCACTTTGTCGGCGTGATTAAAATGTATACCCATGCCAAATTACAGCTTTCTAGTACTAAACGTCTCTGAGCTAAGCCGCGGACAGACAGACAGACGGACGTGACGAAACTAGAAGGGTTCCTTGTTTACTACGGAACCCTAAAAAAAGGCAGAAAAAACATTTTGATGACACTATTGGCTATAACACAATGTAAAATAATGGATCAATGAACTCTTTATGAGTGCGGTGTGCGTCTCAAGGTTGCACCAAATGGGAGTCCAACTCAGCATGTGTCAGGCAAATATACCTGACGCTGATATCCTGCTGAATCTCTGCAGTGACATACGGACGTCGAGTAGATGAGATAAATATGCGAGTTATTGGTGTTCTGTAAAGTGGAATGTGTTAACTATAATAAAGTCTTCATATTTTATTAGCGGTTGTGGGCTAAATAAGTAGGCGGCTAACTTATACTTACCTACTTAATAAGTATGGGAAAGACCAAAGAAACAGAATAGCTTAGAAGATAAATATGGATATAAAAGAAGTAAAGGCTGATAGAGATATATAAAGGGAAGAAGACATTTTAACTTTCCACACGACATTTTCCTCATTCCTCCGCATCACATGCCCATACCATGACAACCGATTTCTTCACAACTTTTCAGTCACCAGAGCCATTTTTAAACTTACTCATTCAATCATTTGTTATTTTTAACCGACTTCAAAAAAAGGAGGAGGTTCTCAGTCCGTCGGAATCTTTATTGTTTTATGTTATCGATTACTCGACGATGGCTGGACCGATTTGAAATAGTAGATTGTTATACAAGGGTGGAAAGGAATCAATTCCCATACGAGGTATTTAGACGCCCGAGCGCAGCGAGGGCGGCTATAGTCCGAGTAGGAATTGATGACTTTCACCCGTGTTAAACACTCTACTTTCATTTCGAATTTAAGGAAAGTAAAAAGTTGTAGTTTTTCTAAAATATTATTGAAAATATAAACATGAGTATTCTAGTACCTATTAGTCTTTTTTAAATTTTAAATATGGAACACACCGCGTCACCGCCGCGGGTCGTCCCGCTTAGGGTCAGTTCACACCAAAACGCGACGCGACGCGACGCTGCGCGTACTTTTAAACAAGTATCGAACTTATTTTCCTCACAAAAAGGTATATTTCAGTGCGAGCGTGAACGCGTGTCAAAGTACGCTGAGGTGCGCGGTGCTGCGCAGCACGTGTACTTTATTGCGTAGTCAATAAATTCGATATTGTATCGGATCTTAAAAAAGTGCGCGGTGCGTCGCGTCTCGGTGTGTGCTGACCCTTAGGTATTTTTTAAATTCACACTGGCTGTTTATACAGTGACAAGACTGCAGCATTTTTTTTAATCAGTATTTTTCTATAAGGGGTATTACACCATCATATCTACGATCACAGATCCATGATCAAAGACATAATCACACTCATGATCACTTGTAATTGGCTTTCTGTCGACTATTGTTTTCTTTCTGTTGTTTTTTTTTAGCTGTAAGTCTTCCATGCTGTAATAAATAAATAAATAACTAAATTGTAAAATAGACATAACATGGGTTTTTTGTGAGCTTCGTAGATAGGTACATGACATAATATGATGGAGCAATATTCCTCAAGGGGGATATACCTATTACAAATGTCTATTTTACAATTCCATTATATCTTCGATCACAGATCCATGACCACAGACTCGACAGTGTAATACCCCCTTAGTAAAATTTTTCGTAGCTGACTACCTAACCAAATATAGTTCTATTTTTAAAATTCATTCCCGCCCTAGAGAGGGAAGTAATTATTATGAGTCTTTCCCACCCAAGGGTGGGGATCAGCTTCTTCCACCCGCTACTTGAATCAAACAATACTTTCCGAGTATGAGAAATGAAAAATATTTTTTTTGTTTGAAAGGGTATTGTTTCTAGTTGGTCCCATTGTCATTTGATCACGATCTGATGATGGGATCTTGGAGAAATCGAGGGAACTCTTCAAATATTATAGGCACACCTATACCGATATGGGATTTTTTTTAAGTAACTTGTGCATTTGCTCTCGAAAATCACCATTTGGTAAAGTGGAAGTTCCACTTTACCAAATGGTGCATCATTAGTTCCACTGTGGAACTGATGATGAAGGACACAGATGGCCACCGGAACTACTTAGTAATACCTATGTATTTCACGGGTTACGATTCGATTACTTTAATATGGCTAGTAAGCAATTGATGCTCGTCACAATTTATATGGTGCAGTGGAGCTGATGGTGAAGTACCTGGAGAACTCCTCAACAATTAAAGTCCCTGCATCGGGAAAAGCAATATTTTGTAAAAGGTGATGAGCAGTTGACATAAGGCTATTTTATACCTATATAATTTACAAACCAACCCACAAAAAAGTGTAAAAAAAACTTTTTTACAGAAAATACAACCGACTTATCCAAAATACGAAGTGAAAAATATAATACTGATCTGACACCGACTTCCGAAATTAAAGTCATTTTTCACTTTGTGGTTTGGATAAGTCGGTTGTATTTTCTGTAAAAAGTTTTTTATCTATTCGTCTAACACTAGAATTGGAAGGTAGAAGACATGACCACAAATAAATTGGCACAAGGGCACGAGGATGGTGATGATGTATATAAGTAGGTACCTAATTAGGTACTTATGAACTTATTTGGTACCTAAAGATTTGGGTAGGTACCTAGTTATTGATACGACTAGAAGACGAGTCGAGAAGGTAGGTAGGTAGATACCTAATAATCAGTAAATAACTGCTCATTTTGATCGAAAACGCTACACTCTAAGTTGTAGACGAGTATGTTTACCTAAGACAAACTGTCCAGTTAGGTAGGTCCAACTTCGAGAAAGAAATTAACCGTCGGATCCGACTCGGCTGGGCAGCGCTCGGGAAGCTACGCAATATCTTCTCGTCCCATACAACGCTGTATCTCGAGACGAAAGTCTAACCAGTGCGTGTTGCCAGTCATCACCTGGCCTATTGTGAGCGACCACGTTTCATTGCTGTAGGTCATTACCTACGGCAATGAAACGTGGTCGCTCACAATGGGCCTTATTAAATAAATAGGTAGGTATCGTTAATGAGAAAGCTAGTTATCCGTTCCAAATCTAGGTCTTCATAGAGACGAAGGATACAAAACTCCATGGTAGCTTGTTTTAAAGCATTTTATCAACACATCTTTACATTAGCATCTAATAAAGTCACCGAAATGACAATGGAGGGGCATTGGAGTTTCCTTAAGTGATCGAATCAGAAATGAAGAGATCCGCAGGAGAACCAAGGTAACCGATATAGCCCGTAGAATAGCTAAACATAACTGTCAGTGGGCAGGACACATTGCTTGCAGAACAAATGGCCGATGGGGCCGAAAGGTTCTGGAGTGGTGACCGCGTACCGAAGGACGTAGCGTTGGAAGGCCCACAAGGTGGACCGATGACCTTGTGAAGCTCGCCGGAATCCGCTGGATTGCGGGAAGCACAGAACCGGTCGAAGTAGCCATGCTTGGGGTGGCCTATAAATCCAGTGGACTTCTTTCGGCTGAAATGATGATGGCGATATGATGATCATTTTGATGACTTGAAGTAGTTAGGTAGGTACCTACTTTACTAAGAGATGTTACATACAGTACCTGGGGTCCTGGGCGACCGAGCTCTGCTCTGGTGAAAATAGAAAATGCTCATTTAATTTAATAGGAAAGTTCATACTAATCCATTTATGGTAGGTACCTACTTATTCCATGCTGCCATGTCATTATTCTCATATAATTTTCCATAATCTTGTTCTAAACTTTGGGCGACAGAGCTTTGCTTGGGTGAAAATACGGGGAAAACAAATTTTCTAGATCTATTCTTAGTTATGTAAAATCTAGAACAAGGTATTCTACCTACATACAGTACCTACCTAGTCATAATCATATTGCTATGGATTAATAGGTACCTAGGTGTTATACTGGCTGGACGATCAATAAATCCCTCACACCACTCCTTGGTTTCCAATAGGAACACCCGCCCCGGAGCCCGCTCAGCCGTCTCGCGGGGCTGCTTTGTAAAGGACTGTTTACATTTTGTCACCGAGCTTATTTTATTTGGGGCACGGACAGAAAGTAGAAACAATAAAAAATAGGAACAATTAAAAAGTAACAGATTAGTGGATAGGTACTTACATAACATAAGATTTTTAGGGGCAACTTTTTGAAATGAAAACTTCTTTAGGCGCGTTGGGCATTTTGGAGATGGGAAAAACAATTGAACTCGCGACACCGTTACCGACACCTCATTTTTGTAATCGCGATTGTGCTCTTTGTCTAATACCTTTAAACGAGCAATTCTTGCTTATATATAATCTGAATCTCGAAATGGCTCTAACAATTTTCATGAAATTTAACATGCAGAGGGTTTTGGGGGCGATAAATCGATATAGCTAGGTTTCATTTATAGAAAACGTCGTTAAAAAAAAACATGTCAAGTCATCCAGATATTTTATATTATGTTACGGATCAATTTTCTATGCAAGTATTTTAACTTTAAAGGTTCTATTGCTGGGCACATGTACTTGGTTTAATTTGAATGGGATCATCCTGATTCGCTCACGAACCTGCTACTTACAATGTCTATATGTATGATCTTTTTTTTTGAGTTGATCTATTTTTTTACCGAGCATATTTGTGTACCGAGGAAGGTGGTGTGAAAAGTATACGTAATACGTAGCCTGGCCAAATGGACCATTAACCAGGCAACCATCAATGCAACTTACAAGCCAACGCCTCACACATTCTATGCAGCAATGAAATAGCGTCTTAATAGAAACATGGTGGGGATCTTTTTTCTAGGCGTTAAGACAAGTGGGCGCATAAATTAATATATGATTAGTTTATTTGCTTTATTTTGTGTTATTATTTCATCTTTTTCTTTATCGGAATTGAAACATTTTCAAGTTCACTCCGCTCGCTCTTGCACCCTAATTCCTCATTCTTAGGTAGGTACCTGGATGCATAATAAACATTTCTGCACATGTCGACAAAGTAAACTTTATTAATGGTCAAAAAATGCAAAGATGTTTAATTGCGAGGTTGCATCAAAACGATGCTTGTTTCTAGAAGCATCACCAATAACTAAAACAGATAGGTAAGCCTAAAGCCCCTATACTGATTATTAACAAAAGTAATTTAAAAAACTCAAAACAATACATTCTAAACAAAACAAAAAAAAAAATGTCCATTCGGCATTTAATAAATCGGCGAGCGTTTGCAAAGCGACGCGGCGACGCTAATGTGACAATGAGGAATCATAAGCACAATTTGACGACGACACATCGATCGGTTATGTTCGCCGAGCCGCGCGTCGATTGCCTCAGCCATCCGAACAAAGCTACGTCGGCGACGGGTCAAGGTCAAGGTTATGAAAGTTTGGCAGCAAACAGGGGCCAAACAAAGAGGTCAAAGTACGCGAGCCTATCGGTCGTCACAGTGCCCTACATCTATGAAACGGCATTATGGTGGCGGATGTGGTACGTGGGGCTTGTCACAAACTATGACCCACCTATCCTGCTCGCTGTGCCTCAAACCCTGCAATTTTGGGCCAAACATAACATGTGCCATCAACCGAGGAACAAATAAATAAAATAAATAAATAAACGACACACATAAACGCGCTTAAGGGCACGTTGTGACCCGCTATGGCAGTGTATCGATGCTGGGGTGCGCATCGATCGCTTCAACCCCCACAAGCAAAGTGGGTCAAGTTCAAGGCCATGAGGGTTTGATAGCCAATCAATAAAGCTAAAATGCGAGTCAATCAGTAAAAAACCGGTAAAGACCGAGTCGGACCAAGTTGAAAAAAAACTAAAAATTCTAAGTAGGTACTTAATTGTATTTCATCCGAAAACAATCATTCCTGACCTCCGAAATATATGTCTTGGGAAAGAAGACTTTTAGTTGGAAAAAATCCTAGTGAAGATTTCTCACAAGAATTATCTTTATTTCATAAGCAATACTGTGTACAAAGTCCATGGTGACGAAAAGATATTAACTGTCAAAGGTCCTACCGGACTGATCGCCTGCTCCTTGTAAGTGGAGGGATTCCACAAGGCTCTGGTCTGAGCCTCGTTCTCTTCAATGTCTTTACAGCAGATGTAACATAAATCCCAAATGTAAAATTTACTACTTGCCGATGACTCAGCCCTTACAACAAGCAACAAAGATCCAATAGAAGCCTCAAGAAAGCGGCAAGGGGCACTTGACTTAATAGATGACGGCTTGAAAAGTAGAGAACTACTGCAAGGGTGACTAAATCCATGCAAGTGACATTCATAGTCAGGAAAGGGCCTGGTGACGTAACTGGGTATGTATCTACACACGGCTACACATCAAGCTATAATTTCCAGTATAAGCTGACCTCTAATTGAACGACATCAGACGATGCGAGATCAGCTTAAACTGGAAATGTATAGCTTAGAAATTAATGGCTTGGAAATGAATAGGCGACTATAGATTGTGCAATCCACGAAGACGCGCCCCACTCCGCGGTTACTGTACTGTAAGCTGTACTTTAGTATGGAGCGGAGGGGAGTGGGTTGCGTCTTCGTGGATTGCATTATCTATAACTAGGAATATCTTTCATTTTGACAGTTCAGCTACGTTCATTACGTTACTTACATTATTGAGTAGACGATTTTTTTAAACCTATGAAGCAATGGATTAGGAATATCTTTCAAAACCCTCAGATTGTGATTGAAAGCATGTTACGCAAGTAGGGTACAGGCTTGTATCACTTTTAGGAACCTGAAACTCCACCATAGTGCAACAACTAAAAACTCAATTTCCAATGCCCCAAACAACAACAACATGAAAACTCTGACACCAGGCCATTCATCAAACAACCGATAAAAAATTCCCCATGCTTCATCGCCAATGCAGAAATTTTGGAGCAATTAAAAGTAAACACATTGAAAAAAAAAATACTGATAATAGAAAATGCATACAAGACCAAGCATAAAAAAATATCCAAATCAGTTGGCCATAGACAGGGCTACGGCCAACAGTAACAAGTGTGCGGTGCTCGCTGGAGCCCTACATAAACTACGTCATGATCCGAGCAGCACATTTGGTTATAACCGGAAGGCTGATTGCTGATACATTGAAAAAAAATAATTCAATAGTCCCAAAAATCAGTTTTCCCATACAAAGTTCAACACCCTATTACACTCCTTTAGAAGTTGTGTATTGGGATAAAAGATACTCTCCGATGTATAAACTATCTCTATACCAAAAATCACCTCGATCCGTTCCTGCGTGAAAAAAAGACAAACCAATAAACACTTTCATCTTTTAAATATAAGTATTTAGTATTTTAAAATGACTGATATGTCAAAAAATATGAGTTAGTGTATTAAACAGTTTTGCTGAGCATAAAAACATCATGGCCCATGGGCGGCTTAAAATTTCTGACACCAGACTATTCACTAGCCTCACCATAAGAAGAAAAAAACATCATTTTAGTAACTAAAGTGATCTAATTCAATCCAGCCTGTCCCTTGCTGTCCTCCCCCAGCGACGCCCTAAGCCGAGGTTCGCACCCGACAGGGGGTGCCCTTTTTAGTTTCTAAGTTTTATACCCTGGCTAGAGGCCTTAATTTATTGAGGCAGCCAGAGGAAAGTCCGGTTAAGTAGCCGACAACCTCCTAGGTTGACCTGCGAGATACCATTAAAAAAAAAGTAAACATTCAGTACACTAGTGTACGAGTACGCTTTACTCCAAGATACACTATTGTGTATCTTGGAGTAAAAAAACAAGACAGAAAATACTTAGGTACCTATTGGTACTTAAGTATTTTCTGTCTTGTTTTTTTTAAGTGTAAACTTCTTTAGGAGCGTTGGTCATTTTTGAGATGGAACTAAACCATTGTTTTCGCGACCTGTTACCGACACTGTGGAGTAAAAGACATCAACGCGTTGATTATCGCGGTGCGTGGAGTAAAAGACATCAACGGGTTGATTACCGCGGTGCCGATTTTTTTTTTCAAATTTTCTCGTCTGTCGGCACTCCCGGAGTGCCACTGTATTTAAAAAAAAATGTTAATTGCTTCTTCTTCAATTTTTCGTAAGCATTTCCCTCGAGAACCATTGGTCATGCGAATATTGCGATGAACCATTGTGTGCATAATTATGTGAGGAATAAACTTACCGTAATACAAATAAACGTAAAACTTAAACTCTACAAAATATTAACGAAAACCGATTTTGTCAGTTAATAACTTCTTTTTTCGCACACGATTTTTCAATTGACTTTTCAAACAGTATTGATAGTGCTTAAATTAATAAAGATATGCCGGTGAAAAATCTACTCCAGGATTTATTAAGTAGTCGGGCTTATTTTCCTAGGCATGCATAGCATATTCAGTAGAGTCTAAAACGTCCTTAACGGGTTGCTACAAGCACACATATGTATATGAGTTTGTTTAAAAGTGCACTTGCGCAGAAGTCCGACGTGCAGCAATCGAGAGGCCCTTTTCCCGGCGGCTCCAGCAGCGATCGGTCGCGTCCAGCGCCGTTGCAGTCACCTCTCACTCTTTGCTGTCGAAGACCATCTCACCACTTCTGAGGGAGAAGAACACCGAGCCAGTAATGTTTAGGGGTAAGTAGAATTGTGTGTTTTCATCGTTTTTCAAGTACTTAAAGTCACGTTCATTGTCTTTAATTAGAAGCTAATTAGTCGAGAAGGTTCTTTTATCTGTTGTTGAGGGCCTAGAAATATTTCAACAGCAATTAGGGAGAGTGCTGGCTGCGAATATCGTTTTTTAATTATTACGTAATACGTCAAGGGTGCGACAGGGGAAGCGGTCAAGGGGAGGGGGAGAGTCCTTGCACCCGCCATCTTGTTGAATTGCCTGATTTCTGACGTATTAACCTAGTTTAACTTAGTATTCTATTGCGCTATTGGTTAGGTTAGCTAGCGCTTTTGCTCGCGCGAATTCCGTTATGCCGCCGCGGCTGCCAATGCTGCAATTTGCAAGCGAGAGGAGTCGATTTCGAAAAATCCTTTTTTTGTGCATCTTTAGGCGTCTAAGCAAATATTCAAAATGACATGCTGTGCTGCTAATCTGCGATGCGCTGAGCTTCATCTGTCAGTCGGTCTCTAGCTGTTTTTAATACTTATGTAATTGTAAATTTTACAAAGTACATGTACATAACGGGCTACATTGATAGATATCTAGGTCCTCCATCAGTATAGATTAATGAGGACGTCTTTGACGTTGTGGGTACGAATAGAACACCCCCTTTAGATGAAACCACTAGAAAGGTTTTGTAAATAGGATGGGCAGTAACATCACCATGTTAATATTTTATGGCAAGTGTGGTGTTATAACCGTAACTTCTAGACGTATTTTTGCGGTTTTATAATAAAGAGGTCCATCCTTGTCCGATATTACAAGTTGAGACAATGTGATTTTGAGATTACTCTTTTTAAATTTCAGGGATGGAAGTGAAGGCGGTGACGGCACTTTACCGGCCTCCTGAAGGTGCAGTGAAGAACATCAACACTCAGACGGGGATGCTACTGAAGGATCCCTGGGCCAGCTTGTGCTACTGTCGACACGTCTTCACTACGGGGAAGGATCCCTGACAGAGGCTCATTTCTTTAGATTTTTTTTCACCACAGACCCTCTGAAACTGCTTTCCCTACGGTCCCGGCAATTGACTAATGGACTTTCCGAAATACCGCACGACTTTATTTTACTTATTTATGACTGCTTTTTGTAGTGGCGGGTCCACAGAGCATATCTTTGTGGACCCGCCACTACAAAAAGCGGTCATTAATTTTCATTTGTTTAGATTTATTAACTTATGTAAACAATCAACTTCACCTCCTTTATTAGGAGGTACCTACTTATCAACTCCATTTAATAAAATACTTTGAAAAGAGGGTTTACATAGGTATGGTTAATAGTCTGAACAAATGGCCTTTGCATCCAATGGCAAACGGACAGTATCAATTATTGAGTAACTTGTTTCAATAATTTGGAAGTATATTTGGATAATTTAGATATTTTTGCGATTCAAAATGAGTTCATTAAATACTTTACGATATTTTAAGTATTTAGCTTAGTTTTTTAAGTTTCAATTAGGCATTTTCTTTAATCAATTCTTTTTTTTTTTAATGTATTTTTCGTTGTCAAAATGATTATTTTGTAGTTTGATTGAAGCTAGTAGATGGAGTATTTTTCCTGAACGAGGGACAATTCCTTTTGGCAGGCAAAGTACGAGACAATCTTCGATTCCATACCCACCGCTATTATTTGAGGTACGAAAAAAAAAATTCTTGACAGTTAATGTTTTCTTTACGTACTCCATAATGTACACCAGAGAAAATTTAAATTATTTTTATATGCTAGGTACTTTTTAGACACATATTTAGGCCTTTAATTTGTATTTCGTACTTATCACCTTGTCCGGGTTTCACTATGTAATTAAAATTAATTATTTCGTCTCGGCAGGCCTTAATAAACTTAACCTAATTAAAATTATCAATGCCATAACATCGGCAGACTTCCTTAACTAATTAATAATTATGAGTAGTGCCATAACACCTCGGCACGGTGTATCTGATATAATATGAATCTAATGAGTTAATATATTATAAGCTAACCTAATTAACATTAAATTAATAACTATTAATTAAGTGTTGGAGTTTGTATTAATGATATCGGAATTATATTAAACACGCGGGTTTGATGCTCTGTTGTAGTTATAAAATTAAATGTAAGTATTTTAGGATTAAGTCGTTGATATTGGTATAGCAATAAACACGCGGGATTGTATTTAAATTGTATTAGGTATAATAATAATTTGTATTCTGAATTTCACAATTCAAAATGAGCTATTTCGAATGAACTGTGAAATTTAAGCCCGACAGAACCTCAATCAAAACTAGTTTCAAACAAACAAATGACTTCAAATTAGTTTTAAGTAATACTTGAGTCTTGCGGAGGTTCTATCGCGCCTTACATTATTATTATTAATTTCTAGTGGTTTAATAAAAGACGCGGGATCGAATTAAATTAAGATAGTTATAAATTAAATGTATTTTGGATTGTGACAACGAGATTGGTATTGTAGGTAATTATAAACACGCGGGACAAGAAATGTGTTTTTTTGTGAATTATACCCTATTTAAACAAACTGTTGGACGTATGGAGAGACAGTATGTAAATAAAAATGTTTAATGGGACGTTAAATAACTATCAGAGTAGGGCAAAACTGGAAGCCGACACTAACATTGTTAGGAAAAGGCAAGACTGGCTCTTAAGACGCAGGATTGTATTGTTTGTATAAGAGCAATGATCCTGTGAACACAGTTGGATAAAGTTTTTCGTAAGTATTAGGGTTCGCTTGCTTAAACTGTTAACTATTAACTGTTGTAGCATATAATAATACTAATGGCATTATTTAATTTATTCTGGAGTAATTAAATACTGCTGAATGTGAGAAGTACTGAACCAGTCGAAGTGGCGATGCTTGGGGCAGGCAAATGTCCAGTAGTGAACATCTTTCGGTTGAAATGGATGGATGTCTTATTTCTCATTTACGTATTCGTTTTTGCTACTCGATATCCATTATATGCAACGAATATGGCTCCTGAAATTTTCATAATGACGCATGTCAATGAATACTATAAATCGCATGGACTTAGTATGTACTATACTCGAACAAACAGAGTACCCATCGGTATATGAGCGTAGCTGCTACGCCGTAGCAGCTACGCTCACTAATGGTTTATTGTTCCTTCTTAATCTATTTTATCAAAGGTAACAATGATCTCAATAGTAAGTAAAGCTATGCCGATCTCAAATAAATTGGGGTGCAGATAGAATGATGAGGACGCGTAGCTACGCCGTAGCTGCTCGTAGGCCGTCAATGTAGTAATTTATTTTATCTACACACATGCTATAAAACCTCTATAAAAGTTTCTGAAACAGTAAGCTTATTGCCAACATTAAAACAGCCGGTGTCATAGTAATTCTATCATCCAAATGAGTGTTATAATGTTGAACTAAATTTCATTATGCAACTCGAATTTTTAAAAAAAGAACATTATCATGCATGCGCGTTTTACTACCACAGCGCCGTAATAAAAAAAATACTTATAGGTTATTCGAATTCACGTCGTATTCCGCCATTTTTATTCGATAAATAGTATTGCAAAATTTTATTACTTTGTTGTTTACAAAAATGAGTGATACAAGCTTTCATAACAAACCACCAGATATTTCTAATGCAGCAAAGAACATTTCTTACCAATTATTAACAGAAAAGTCGAAAAAACAATATTGTACAACACCCTAATTATGGTTTCAGAACCTTTTATAGAGGATTCATATCATGGGTGTAGATAAAGTCTTGTATGCAACTGTTCATAATTAAGTATTAAAACACTCATGTGATACTATTAGCTCACCAGCTAAAACAAACTGAATCTTCATAATATTAATGGACAAAGCCCTGTTCATTTTTATTAGGGTTCCGTAGTAAACAAGGAATCCTTATAGTTTCGTCATGTCCGTCTGTCTGTCTGTCTGTCCAGGGTCTAGCTCCGAGACCCTTAGTACTAGAAAGCTGTAATTTGGCATAAGTATACATATTAAGTACGTCAACAAAATGGTAAAACAAAATTATGAAAAACATTTTTTTTAGGGTATCTCTTATACACGTAAAGTGGTGATGTTTATTTTTTTATTTTTTTACCCCATGGTGAGGGATATCATTGAAAAGGTCCTTCAAAAATATTGTGAGTTTGTGAAAACCATTTTTAGATTCAAGGATTCGTTTGCGAAATATTAAGCTTTAAAGTGCTAATTTTTATTAGAGTCAAGTGTCCCCCCCCCTGCCGGCTAAATGGTTGGTTTTGGGTGTGTGAAAAAAATCATAACAGTAGTTTATATAACGAAATTAAAAGAAAAACTATCACAGCTAAGTAGGCTCTATAGGTTAACGAGTAATAATCAACCAACTTAACTTTGCAGTTACAAAAACATGTTTTCCCATACATTCCGTATGGGAGAACATATTTTTCAACTACAAAGTTAAGTATGATTCAATTTGTTAGGAAAAGTTGAACTAAATGAAGATTATCTTATTTAACATAATTATGTATGTAACGGAATCTTTCAAAGTAATTTTCACCTACTTGTCGTATCGAAATAAAACTTTGTTTGTATATCTACTTCGGATGACAATACAATAATTTTGTATTTTGGAGCTGATCTGATGATGAAGCCAGGAGGTGGATAGTGGAACTCATCAGTGGCTACCGGTAAATCCCTTGAGTTTGGGGTCATATGATTCGTTTTGATGAAACTTTGTATGTATATGTAGTTCGGATGATAATTCTATGATTTGGTATCTTGGAGCTGACCTGATGACGGAGCCAGGAGGTGGATAGCGGAAATCTTTAGTGGTGACTGTAAACTAATCGAGTTTGGGCTCATATGATTCGGTTTGATGAATTTGGTCAATAGATTGTACTTGGTGTTGAGGGTCTGATGATGGAGCTAAAAGTCCCCGTCACGAGAAGCTATAATTTTTGTAAATAAAGAACTTCTACCAAGTTACGTAGCGACAATTTAATCAACAACAAATAATCCTAAATTCAATTAAGTCAAAGTAACGTACGTGTTATACGAAACTAATGAGCAATTTCACTTGATCGGGTTATATTTTAGCGATATAAAGCGCTGTCGTCTAAGGTTTTGTGGTACTGGAACGCATCTGATTCATGGAACGTTAACATTTGGGCCACGATTTTGAAGTAAGTTCACGCTGACGTTGTCTCTGCTGTCTTTCGAGTTTCGAATGTGTCTGTTTGTTTGTGGCGTTTTCGCGGATTAGGTAATATTGTTTGTTTGTAATTAGATGTGTGTGTTAATATAATTATATCCCTGTAAAAAATTTTACAAAACTGTTTTTATTTTATTTTACCCAAAAATTGCAAACCCCTGAATGTGTGTTTACAAAATTTATAGCTTCTCGTGACGGGGACTTTAGGAGGTGGATAGTGAAATTCTTCAGTGGCTACTTGTAAACCGGTCAAGTTATAACTTCGTCGACTTTAGACTTCTATCTATCTGCCTAGCCTTTTCCCAACTATGTTGGGGTCAGCTTCCAGTCTAGCCGGATGCATCTGAATACCAGTATTTTACATGGAGCGACTACCTATCTGACCTCCACAACCCAGTAACTGGGTAATACGATACCCCTTGGTAAGACTGATTGTCAGACTTTCGGGCTTCTGACGACCCGTAACGACTGTCAAAGATTCACAAACGACAGCCGGGACCAACGGCTTAACGTGCTTTCCAAGGTACAGAGGAGTCTCTATGTAAAAATGGTCATCCATCCACGTAACAACCTCGGCAAGTGTAGCTTAACCTGATGGATCGACCTGTGCGGCGGAGACATTTGGTTTAAAAAAACTTAAAAAACACTCTTTTATTAGTTTATTACGCACAAAAAATGATAAAATAATTAAATTGACTTGTATTAGTTACGATATAAGTATCCATGCAGCTTGTCACTTCTTTTAATATCCAATTATTAAATCAAAAAGCGTGGAGCGCTTTGTTTAAATTAATTAAAATATAAACAACTAAAAAGCGCTTCACCACCGTTCGGTGTCCTCTGCTGGACTCATGCGTTCTGTTTTAGCCCTTAAAAAAAAAACAGTTTTCTGATAAATAAATAAAATTATTATGCCGTTTATTAATTTTCTTCCTAATACATTTTTAAATATTTCTTAAAATAAACAAATAATATAATTGAGATTGGTTTAGTCGATTTCTTAGTTTTTGCAATGACCTTGAAATATCCAATCTATGTAGATGCTACACATTAAGTGATTTTAAATACTTAAAACAAAATATATTTTATTAAAACTTTTTTCAATTTTAGCCGAGTTAATTTCACTCAGTGTTGACATACGTTAAAAACTGCAACAGTCGGGATCAATAACTTTGATGGAGTAGCATCTTGCATTCGTTCTGAAAGTATATTGAGTCTTGTAATTACCATTAATAATATTTCTTGGTAAGTAGCACTCTGTATAATTGTAATCTAACCAGGCCTTTATTAATTAACTTAAAATATTTGATTAGATTTTAAAATCTATAGTGATTTCTATATTTGGCGAAAACTGTCTTTGCCTAACTATTAGAAGACAATGTTTTTACCAACTGTTTCAATCAATGTTTCTTACCGATTTAGTAATCGGATAACAATGCCAAATAGTCATAGGTTTTATGTATTATTAGTAGAAAAAGAAATTTCAAAAAAAAAAAATTTTTTTGATTATTTAGTCAATGATTTATAAGTTTGCAAATAGCCTTTGTAAAACAATTGAATACCTACTTGGAACGCAATTTTTATTTTTAAGCCCCGACGCAAAAAGAGGGGTCTTTTATCTTTGACCGCTATGTGTGTGTGTCTGTCTTATAAACCGTAGCTTATAAACGGATGAACCGATTTGAATGCGTTTTTATATTTATTTGAAAGCAGGTTTTCTGGTGATGATTCTTATTTATCAAAATCGGTTTAGCTGTTTGAAGATTATCAGCATTTTTCTAGTTGATGAATGGATGTGAGCTTCCACAGGTCTGATCGATTTGAAATTTGATATTCTGTTACTTCAATGATATTAGAAGGACATAGTAACCTTGAACTGATGCTGCATTATCACCTGGAATTTGCAGGATACCCAATTCCCATACCAACTTACAGCATAGATATCGTGTTTGAGCTCCTTGGAATGGTCTCGATGAATAGGTTATAGATAGATGGTGAACAGGGTCTGGTGATGGAGTAGGAAAGAGAAATGAGGAAATATTTGTGTCGGAGTCTTTTTTAGGGTTCCGTAGTAAACAAGGAACCCTTATAGTTTCGTCATGTCCGTCTGTCTGTCTGTCTGTATGTCTGTCTGTCTGTCTGTCTGTCCGCGGTCTAGCTCCGAGACCCTTAGTACTAGAAAACTGTAATTTGGCATAGGTATATATTTTAATTACGTCGACAAAGTGGTAAAATAAAATTAAGAAAAAACATTTTTTTTTGGGTACCTCTCATACACGTAAAGTGGTGATGTTATTTTTTTTCTTTTTTTAACCCATAGTGAGGGATATCATTGGAAAGGTCCTTTAAAAACATTGTGAGTTTGTTAAAACCATTTTTGAATTCAGGGATCCGTTTGCGAAATATTAAGCTTTAAAGTGCTAATTTTTGTTAGAGTCAAGTGTCCCCCCCCCCTGCCGGCTAAATGGTTGGTTTTGGGTGTGTGAAAAAATAACAACAGTAGTTTATATAACGAAATTAATAGGAAAACTATCACAGCTAAGTAAGCTCTACAAGTTAACGAGTAATAATTGACCAACTTAACTTTGTAGTTGCAAAAACATGTTTTCCCATACATTCCGTATGGGAGAACATATTTTTTAACTACAAAGTTAAGTTTGTTTTTGGGATTAATTCATCCCAACTACGGAACCCATCATTGTTCGTGGTCCGACACGCACTTGGCCGGTTTTTAATTTTAACTGTTTTATATTTTACTTGTTGTACTCTAAAATATGGTGGTTCCATTTACATTATAAAGGGCAAACAACATTTAAACAAGATTACGGAGAGGAACCGATCTTTAAGTAAGGTTGATATAAAACACGCCAGTCTAAGTTTTAGTGATAAACGTTTGTATGTATTACTCAGTAACTGGGCTGTGGAGGTCAGATAGGCAGTCGCTCCATGTAAAATACTGGTATTCAGCTGCATCCGTTTAGACTGGAAGCTGTCCCCAACATAGTTGGGAAAAGGCTAGGGAGATGATAATTTTTGTGTGCTCCATTAGGTACTTCTGCGACATAACACGAGAGAAATGCTATACTAACATTTAGCTTTTACTTATTACAGGTGTCAAGATGGCTATTGATTCTAAAACATTCTCTCGCCTTGAACGCTTCAGAACAGAGCATACTGAGAATTTCGCTATTGAAGATGAATCTGATGATGAAGAGATTATTTCTGGTCGTGTCGATGTGGATGTGTGCAGATTATTGGCCGGTTTCTTGCGCACTTCCTTCACTTTAAGAGGGATGTTCGATTTTCTACGAAGCAAAACGTTCTTAACCCTGTACCTAATTGCCGAATTTGTGTATTTTGTATTGCGTCGCATCCCATAAATTTCGATGGTTATCCTGTATTTTTTATTTTTTTATTTCATTGTAAAAGGTTGTGGTATAGGTTGCAATATACCGAAATTAACTTTTAATATGAGTACAGGCTGAAGGAAAATAACTTAGAGGCATATTATGGTTGTTGTACAAAACCTGGTATATTACAACCTAAAACAGAACTTTTAACCGGTCAGTCAACACTCTAGGCTAGGAACAGAAAATATCAAGTTGTTATCTTAATTAAAAAACAAAGTCTTTTTGGTCTTAGAAGTTTCGATATTTTTTTAAAATAATTAACAGTGGAATTTCCATGTTGCAATGTACAAATAATATTTATTTTCTAAATCTATTTAGCTACCGTGACGACATCAATTTCTCAGTGTTAATATTTATTTTAATTAAAATCATTTTCGTTTTCAGGAAGGCTATGCGCTTATCAAAATATTTGAACAGAATTTACTATTTCATTGTCTCTTGAAATAACTGTTATCGTGTATTAGATTGTAACTGTTGTCGTGTTGCTGTTGTTTGTACTTTTGGTGTTAAAGTAAATAAATATCATGAACATATGTGTTTCATTTCATCTTATTTGTTGACCTATCTTCAATACATAAGTTCGAGTTTACTCGGTCAAAAACACATTTCAGAGTGAGTAATATTTTTTTTCTCGAACAAAGAAAATACCCAATGGAATACGGTGTAGCTGAAAGTCTCAATACTCAATATCTTTATTGCTTTACCATAATATGTACTTAGGTGGTAATTATATAATTTAAATCATTATGGACCCTGTAGGGCACAGCAAGAAGGGTAGGAGAGAGGAAGCCCTGTTTTAGGAGATCTTTAAGTTGTTTTTGTGGGAACAAGTTTTAACTTACATATAATAATCAAAGTTAGGAGATCGCGAATAAGATACTAACATTTTGCTTAGCTAATATTTAATTTGTTGATACAAATAAACGAGAATTCTACGCCGAATCCAAAAAGATTGGGATGCGCGGGAACTACAATGATTACGAGCCGCTACTGCGTAGCTGCTATGGCGTAGCTGCTATGGCGTAGCTGCTACGGCGTAGCTACTCGTAGGCCATAATAATTGTAATAAATTGTTTTAGCGTAGCTTTTTCATTTTATATGGCTTTAGCAAAATGAGCTATGGGCGCCAATTATTTTTGGAACGAAGCTCTTTAACCCGGCTTGCGGTAAGAGTTGACTGGTGGAAGTCGTCACGTAAGGAAAGGCGTTATGTCCCTCCATACGACTTTCTCTCTCCCTCAGTCTCTTTCTTTTATATACGAGTGTGTGTGTGCGTGTGAGTATCGTGTATGGAACTTCATTTTTTTTCTCGTAGGTCGTCACTACAGATACCTAAGTAATAGATTTTGGCGATTATCTGATATTGGCAGAGGTATTCAACAAATGAAAAAAAAAAACTTGGTCGCATGCGACCAGTCTGGTCGTGGTCAAAATAGTAAACTTAACTGAACTTTGATTGCTTTAGTCGATTTCTTAGTTCTTGCACCGACCTTGAAACATCGATTAGATGCTATTTGCGTTAAATGCACTTAAATTATTAAAATAACAAACAAATATTTTAAAAACATTTTGATTATTTTAGTCGAGTTTAATGTCGGCCAGTGTTGACACAAGTTAAAACTCCAAAAGAAGGATGCACTGGTCGATACAATCCAGGGCGTCCTGTTACCAACACTCTACGTTCACTTGTGCTAATTTATTAAGCTCAGTGATCTCCAAATAATATTTCCTTGTAAGTTACTTAAATTGAATGTAGCATTGTAAAACATACAGATAACAATATGTCTTTATAATAGTTTCTTTGTTCGGCGGACAACCACAAAAACTAGCCCACTTGTTGAAATCTTATCTAACGTCAGTTAAATGTCAAAGACCAAACATAATAATGTCGTGTTCAACAGTTGTTCAGTCTAAACATCTGTTGAATATGAAATATTTTTGTATTCTGCGTCGTTTATCTGCACACCCTGCCTTCCACGTGAACCAGTGAATGGTTTATTTACATTTAGCTTGTTATTTATTACAGGCATTCAAGATGCCTTCGGACGCTGATACCTTTGACCGCCTCGACCACTTTAGAACTCGGGAAGCTGAGGAGTACTTTGGAGGAATGGAATCTGATGATGACGACGTGGAAGAGGACTTGAATGAACTTCGTCGCCATGTGATGGCCCTGGCCCATTTCGCGCCGCTGTGGCAGGTGGCAGAATACATTTTCCCTGCGGTTCTGTACGCTTCTATAATCAATGCTACAATCATATTTATAGTTTTTATGCTCCAGAACTTTTTCTAAATCCCTCTATAATATTTTGTTTTGTATTGAAACAAAAACCGACTGTAAAATTTATACGATTTATCATGGTGAGACTTTTATAATTGTATAAATTAAAAAAAACTAATCTGTTGTTTGTTAAATGATTTAAAATAAAATACTTAATATTTAATTTGTATTCTCAAAAAATCAAATGTTTTGATATTTCTTTTAATAAAATAATCTTGACATGAATTTGACTACAATCACTTTGCTAAGTCAAGCCAAACACAATTTATTTTGAAAAGAGTAACCGTGGAGTTTCTTGCCGGCTCTTCTCCATAGGAAGCGATCAATTGGAACCGTGCACCTAGCTTCTGACGTTTCATAAGTGCCCTTGTAGGTTTATGTGAAATAAAATATTTTGATTTTGAAGCCGCTGTATGCACAATTTAGTCAGATGCGTACTCAAATGAGCCACAATACGACTAAGAATCTACATCTTGTAATAAAACCTGCAATATAAAAGACCAAGTCCAATGCTGAAGCTAATATAAAAAACTTGAATCATCGATACAAAGAAGAAGATAATATTTCTGTCCTTCAATCAAGAATGTTCTCTTTACATCCTTGATCGAAGTATGTGTGCCATTTCTCCTTATATTATAACTAACAGTGCCCCGCGGTTTCACCCGCATAAGTCTCGATCCCTTGGGAATATCGGGACATAAAGTATTTTTTAAGTTAATCTAGGTTATAAACTATCTGTGTGACAAATTTCATCCAAATCCGTTCAGTCATTTTTACGTGAAAGAGTAAAAAACATCAATCTATACATCTCACAAACTTTCACATTTATAATATTAGTAGCAATAGACGTGGATATATTTAGTAACCTGTTCCGCTTAGCTATTTCTAAAGAGCCTTAAAAAACTCCTGAAATAAATAAAACACGGCGTGTTGCAAATCGAGCGCTGAGTGCGCTGAGTCAGCGCTCGGTGTGGCAACACGCCGTGTTCGAGTTCGCAACAAGTCAATCGTCATCCTGAGGATGCCTCGTTGAGAGGTGAAACACGTGTCGATTTATTTCAGGAGTTTTTTATGGCTCTTTAGAAATAGCTAAGCGGAACAGGTTACTAAATAAATCCACGACTATTGTATTTTATAATGGATTTGCGCAAGGTCACGCCTGAATCATTTAACAATATTAGTAGCATAAATATAAAATACCCCAGTGGCCCAGTGGTAACGGCCGCGACTTACGAGTTGTAGGTCGTAGGTTCGAACCCAGATTGGCGTTTTACTTTGTGTAAATTATTTCATCGCCACTGCTCTAAAAACGGTGAAGGAAAACATCGTGAGGAAACTGGCATGTCCTTGAACCGAAAATTCGAAGACATGTGACATCTACCAACCCGCACTGTGTCCGCGTGGTGGATTACGGCCCACTCCCTCTCACAGAGAGGAGGCCTGTGTCCCAACAATGGGAACATCTATAGGCCAATGATGATGATGATAATCACATAGTAGGAAGTAGAATTTACTGATAACATTTCGTCGCCCTCCCTGCTAACTGTCGTTACTAGCAATTGGTATTTTTCCAGGGCGACAGTTTTTCGGTCGGGCGCTACAATCATGTTAATATAGTTGCGTTAGCTGTGGCTTTATTAATGAATTAATAACTTTTTAT
Source organism: Agrochola lychnidis (assembly GCA_963680765.1). Lineage (NCBI taxonomy): Eukaryota > Metazoa > Arthropoda > Insecta > Lepidoptera > Noctuidae > Agrochola > Agrochola lychnidis. The sequence continues at coordinate 7,815,614 of OY796848.1, forward strand.
AAATGGCTCTTGATGTGGCACTAACTGTAGATGTGTGCATATACGACAGGTGGTGAGAATATTTTTTCCCTCAAACAAAACTCACGCAAAACAAAATACGTGATTATCTTCTAAACGGTAAACGACACAGACACGACGATTAGAGAGAACTTTTTCGAAACAAAGTTCTGAACACGTAGGTAATGTCAGTGCAGATACGTCAGTTTGTGAGATACGACAGTTAGCGGGTAGGACGACGATATGTCACGGATGCTGTCCAAATCAAGTGAAAGATCTGAGATATATTGGGTAACACAAATCTTGTCGCTAATGTTAGGTAAGGTTGAATGTACTCGGTCAGAACAATGCTCGTAGAAAGTAAATTGTATTGTTTTAATTGAACTTTGTTGTTTTAGCAGAGGTCATAATGTTGCTGGTGTTCCACCTCGTAAAGGAATGAATGAATGAATATTTATTTGTTAAACACAGGTACATTTGGTCTTCAGTAAAAATTCAGGTGCCTCTCTATGTTTTGCCATTGGCGTACAAATTTTATAGCTACAGTAGGTACAATAATATGAGAGAGGTATAAATATAAGTTACAACAGCTGCACGGGTCGATCGATCAAGTTAAGCTACGCTTGCCGCGGTTGGTCTGTGGATGGGTGACCATCTTTACATACCAAGACCCCTCCATGCCTCGGAAAGCACGTTAAGCCGTTGGTCCCGGCTGTCATTTGTAGATCTTTAACAGTCGTTACGGGTAGTTAGAAGCCCAAAAAGTCTGACAACCAGTCTTACCAAGGGGTATCGTGTTACCTAGTTACTAGGTTGTGGAGGTCAGATACGCAGTCGCTCCATGTAAATTACTGATATTCAGCTGCATCCGGTTAGGCTGGAACCCGACCCGAACATGGTTGGGAAAAGGCTAGGCAGATGAGTAGGTAAAATAATATTAAAAATAAATTCAGAATAATTATAAATGATTAAATTAAGTATTTACATATTTAAAGTACTTATTTTATATTAATTAAAATTAAATTCAATAAACAAATCACACAAAATACAACAAAATTACACACATTCATTACTTAGTCAAATTATATTAATATTATTGTTATTAAGAAATTCATCCACAGTGTAACATTATGGATTAGAAACATTGATAATTTCTTCTTGAAGCTTGTAATCTTTAGTTGCTTCAAGGAGTCAGGTAACTTATTATATATTCTGGGTGCCAAGCCCAGCAAGCTTTTGCGCATCAAAGCTGTCTTACAAAACCTTTCGTTGGTTTATTGCGAACATATCACCACGCACGCAGCGGGGCACTAAGCACTAAGCGAAGTGCCTACTACTGTATGGTTTCAAACCAAGTTAGGTTGACTGCTACGCCGTAGCTGGGCTACGGCGTAGCAGCTAAGTTTAGTCGTTGAATCGTATGTAGGCTGTAATTTTTTGGTGCTAAACATAAAAAAAAACAAAATACATATATCTGCTGAAAATGCATTCATGTGGCTAATACAATCGACCAAAAAATATCTTTAGCATAACTTTTTTAGCCCTTTCAAGAAAGATTAGTCAAAAAAAGAAAAGCACTAGGAAGACAATACTACTATACTAGGTTTTTATGAAAGGTTTATATTTATGATATATTTATTTAAAGGGTTATATTTAGCCTTAACAGTATTTTAGCTACACTGGCGGACAAGGTCGATGGACCATTTATCAGGCTCTGGGCTAACAGACATGTGCGTGCATATGTCTATGTAGCCAATTAATAATTATTGTATTTTTAAGTTATTGAGTTTACTAACATAAGCTAAGTTTTTAGTATCCCTTGGTCTGAAATAACATGATTGAATTTATCAGGTCCCATTAGATTAGCAAATAGCATGCGAGTGCAATCGACTACAATAAATATTTCAGTCGATTGCACTAGCATGCTATTTAAAACAGACAACAAATTATTCTAATAGAGTTTTATTTAAAGTTCAACTAGAATAATTTATTGTTTAGGCTTATGACCAGTTCAACCATCCTGCTTACTCTAATAAAACCATATTTAACGTCCCTAATGCAAGTAAATTCATATGCAGGATACTTCATTGTTAATACTAAACAAATCGACAATGTTTTTAAACACTAACCGTCTTATTACAAAACGTGATCTAGCTTGAGTCCAAGCCTTCTTGCCCTTTATTTTAATTTCAAATTTATTCCAACCACGATAAAGTTCCTAATACTAAATTGACAACTTAAACTCGGATTTACCGTTAGGTTTTGTAATTAGAACTGTAAATATCTACTAGCGGACCTGACAGACGTTGTCCTGACCGAATACCGCCACCTATCGGGTCCGATTGTGAATCTAAACCATTCCCAGATCCCCTTGAACACACACAAAAAATTTCATCAAAATCGGTCCAGTCGTTTGAGAGAAGTTCAGTGACATACACACTCACAGAAGAATTATATATATAAAGATGTATAAGAACCATCACCAGAAAACCTGCTTTCAAATAAATATAAAAACGCATTCAAATCGGTTCATCCGTTTATAAGCTACGGTTTATAAGACAGACACACACACATAGCGGTCAAAGATAAAAGACCCCTCTTTTTGCGTCGGGGCTTAAAAATCAAAATTGCGTTCCAAGTAGGTATTCAATTGTTTGACATACACACTCACAGAAGAATTATATATATAAAGATATATATAGTGGGCGTTTTTGGGGGACTGTCTTATGTAATTTTGACGTTTGAAAAGTGCTGATTTTCAGCCTAGTTTGAATAAATGACTTTTGAATTTTGAATATACATATAATAAAACAGTAGAATCTGGTGTCTGTCTGTCTGTCTGTTTGTTTGTTCTCGCACATCTCCGGAAATACTGAACGGATTTTAATGTAGTTATCACAGGTAGACAGATATTAATTTGGATTAGAATATAGGCTTTGTTTCATTAAAATCGGATGATGCAAAAAAAAGTTATCGACACACAAGACGATATTCTGTTCACGACAGGTTGTGCACAATTTCTGAGAGTAATCTAACAAAAAGTACAAGGCTTGCATGAATTCACGTTTAGATTATTTTGAAAATGCTATCTATAAAGAAAACTAGACAAGGTTTGATGTGATGGACGAGGTGTCCGCTATCCAGATCTGCGCAACAAACTTCAGCGAAGATGACATAGCTGCTGCCAAGCTGTTGTTGTTCAGTGTGCTTAACAAGCGCGACCAGATGGTGTCCCGCCGGCGTGACGGGACTAAGAGAAGCCTGCAAGACATTATCACGCTGTTCAAAGAGACCGACCCGGACGACGTACCGACGTTTGTGGCGAAGGAGCTACACAAGCTTCCTCCCGTCACCTTTGATCACGTTGATGTAACGAGCCTTCTGAAGGACATTCTCTTTCTGAAGGCCCGTCTCGCGGATGTTCTGGCGAAATTAGATGCATCCCAAAACACTGTGGCCGATTTGCGCAAAGAATTTAATGAGTTGCGAAACAGTGTGGCGGTAACTAGGTCATCAGTCGATGCGTCTAACGTAAACAACTGTCGCGGAGCTGGCCTCGATGTATCGTCGTCAAATTCCGCGTCAGCAGTTTTGTCGCCAGCGCATCCGTCGTTTGCTGAGCTTGCAGAGCGTTCCGCCTGCGTGCCCCGCAGCCCCGCGCACGTCACCGCAGCTCCTCCACGCAGCGCTGCCCGAGCTCCTCGCCCCGTCCCGCTGCCAGTGTCTGCAGCCCTGGCGAAACCTTTACAAAAGGATTTCGCTAGCGTTACCGCGAGTGCCCCAGGCGCGTCAAGTATGCAACCTATGCTAGAAGAGAGATCTGATGGCGAGGGTTTCGTGACAGTGCAAAGAAGGAAGCGCCGATCGCGACCGATCAAGAACCGCTGTGGCAAAGCACCTACAGCGCCCGAAGTAAGCTTGCGTGCCGCAAAGCCGAATACACCGGTGTACATCTCCCGCCTACATTACACCACTAAGGCGGAGGACATCGTGGAGTACGTGCGCCAGAAGACCAGGTACACGCTGAGGGTGCAGTTGTTGGAGTCGCACCGCAACGTCAACTTCAAGGCGTTTGTGGTGCGAGTACCGAATTGTTTTCTGTCCGTCGTCATGGAAGAGGACTTTTGGCCGCAGGACGTGGTGTTCCGTCGCTTCCGCGGACAAATACCACAGGACAGCATAAGGACAAGCTAGTGAAGTGAAGTGCTACTAACATAGTTTTAAGCTATTTACTAACACAAGTTTTTTCAAGTTCTCTTATATTAAAATATGTATGTTTAGGTTAAGGTATTTTTCTATGGGCCTGTGTCGCCTGAAATAAATGGTATTATTATTATTATTCTATATTTTAATAAATCTCGGGACCATGGATCCCGGTCCTTTGGAAGGCGTACGAGGGGCCGAAGTCAACTCACAGAGGCCCCTTAGACATTAATAAGAGTTGAGGCACCAACCGACGATTATCCCTGTATGCACCATGCAAGTGCACCCAAGGACAACCCTCGGTTGGTGTAGAACTATTGCAGAACATCGAAACAAAACATATTAGGCTATGGATTTGGGTGGCTATAATGGATTGGTAAACTGGAATTATGGAAAGACTATGGCCCCTGCCTGATCAATGTTTTAAATGCACACGGATAAAATGGCAGGGGGTGACTTGCACACTCATTAATGGGCCCCCGAAAACGGTCGCTAGCACAAAGTGTCGTAGCGACAAGGGGGCAACATGTCCTGAGGTGCTTGAGGAGTGGAGAGGTATTCCACGGCTTTCAGAACAATCCCAGAGCCCGGAAGATGGTCAAGATCCCTACGAGCACTTACTGGAATACTTCCTTCCTCCGAGCACGTTTGCTCTTGCGAATCTCCACTCAAGCCGGCCAATTAAGGCAAGAATGAGATGGGAGCTCTGTTCCTCGTCAGTGTTTACTCCAGCCAGCCAATGAAGGCAAGCCAGAGGTGAGGAACAAGACTTCTCCCGGGAGATAGGGTCCGTGGGGTCGCTACTGCCCATCAGCTCGCCACATGCTGCCCTGCGGGTTTTTGTATCTCTCTTGGTCTGGCTCCTCATCCCAGACCTGTTCCGGCAAAGTAAACTCTACCGGCACAGACCTAGAGTTCGGAGCGCGCAAGCCCCACCACGACGTCAACGTAGAGATACGGCGGTGGGGTTATTATTATTATTATTGGCACCAACAGCTAGTGTCTAAAAATATTTTTATGATTAACCTGGGTGTAAAGATAAATATTGTTTTATAATAGGGCCGAATTGATTTAAAAGAAATAATCTTTACTCGCATTTTGCATTCGCATTTTTTAAGTGAAAACTTCTTTAGCATCGTTGTGATTTGAAAGTCGATGAAACGAAAAAGCGACAGTTAAAAGAGACAGACACATAAATTCATAAGATTTAACGTGGGAGAAAATGAGACAGGAAGCATTATAGTGTTTCTTATGTTCGTGGTTCTCTTTGTGCTCTGCTTCGTGCCCCCTACACTCGTGTTTACCAAGACATAGTGGGAGTTTGCTTGGGCCTCAGCGTTGTACGTGTGTTAATACGTGTTTGTGCGCGTACAATTCTTTTTTTAAATTTTTTATGGTTTCACTTCTATCACGTGTGAATTGCACACATGTTTTTTTTTCGCTCTTTTTTTTGATATATTGTGGCGAGAGAATAAACGATTTTATTTTTCCGTTGATAATTCGAATCTTAAAATTCAATTAGTAATGAATAATTGCAAGCCCTACCTTAACTAGCTAGTATTGATTTGCGTTCGGATACGCTATGGGGGAAACAGGGGGAACAGACATGAACAAATCGACTAAATCTCGGCTAAAATAATCAATTGTTTTAATGGTCTACGAACAATTAAAAATTGCATTTATAGGCATTTACTACCTCTACATCATCATCATCAGCCTATAAATGTTCCCACTGCTGGGACACAGGCCTCCTCTCTGCGAAAGGGAGTGAGCCGTAATCCACCACGCGGGCTCAGTGCGGGTTGGTAGATGTCACATGACCTCTACAGAAACATATCAAACAAACAGTATTTTATCTGCATATCTGTATGAAAGCAGACTCAAGTTGCAAATACATATTAAATACTAGTTGCGCCTCGCAGTTTAACCCGCATAAATCTAGATCCCGTGGGAATATCGAAATAAAAAGTATTCTATGTCCTAAATCAGGTCATGGTCTATCCACGTGCCTAATATCATCCAAATCCGTTCAGCCGTTTTAGCGTGAAAGCTTAGCAAACAAATAAACAAACTAACTTTCACATTTACAATATTAATAATAGTTAGAATTAAATACTTGTGGACCTTTAAATAATTAGGCAGAGATTTTTTGTACTTTAGTCGATTTTTTAAAGTTTTTATGTTCTTGACAAGAATCTGATCAAAAGCTGCAATGCGGAGAAGGGTGCAATATCGGATCAATACTTCGAGGGGCGTTATTCCATCGTCAGTCTCCGTGCGAGCAGGTGATTTATTGCCGCTACTGTTCAATTGAGATTTTTTGGTAAGTAGAACTCTTTCTGATCCTTATCTTAGTCTTGTTTATGTCCCTGATTGTTTGTAGAGCAATAGGATAAATTATTCAGAGAATTTATTCCGACTTGGTGATATCTTTCTTTGTCCTACCTTTGATGACTTCAATATATAATCAATATTACTTAAATACAAATAAATATAATTTAAGTGTATTTTTGTAATATCAAAATAAAAAAGTTGTCCCTTAGATTTTTTTAAATTAAGAATATCAAATTGGTTCTACTATTAACATCCATTAGGGTCGGGGCCCTAGATTTTGAGAGGTCAGGCCAAGATGAGGGGTGGCTTTAATAAATCGCAAGTTCCGAAACACGAGACATGTCGCGATTTAAGATGATTTGGGAGAGGGTGGGGTCGTGACCCCCCCCCCCCTCACCGACCGCATTTGACTTGCGTATTGGTATGACTATTGTGTTGCTCACGCAAAGTAAGTCAGGTAGTCCCTGCCTTCCAAGTAGACCAGCTACATATTTGTTAACATTGCTTTTTATTCTTTACAGGTGTGCTGAGAAATCAAACCTTTGTGGAAATGTCATCCGATCTCGATTCGTCTCTTCGTTTCCTGGCCAAGTTGGAGGGCGCGGTAGTTTTCAACTACCAGGACTATAGATACCTGCGTCGCCTCGGGTTCCGTGGACCCAATGTCTTGGAGGGGCAATTCCACGTTGTAGAACAAGACCAACAGGCTAACTAAACCCGTTGCATATCGTTGCACCTCTAGGGTGCATCTGATAGTAAGGTTTTTCTGCAAAACCTACCCTATACCCAATGACCCGCGCATATCTGTAAAAGTTTGGTATTTATCTAATTTTTTCAAATTATAATTTCATTTAGTTCTAAGATGTTTTAAATAAACAAAACGGAAAATCTAAAAAAAAAAATTGTTTTATATGATTTGTCTTTTGATTACGATGTTGTTATTTATTTAAAATGTAAGCTTGCTCTACTTATAATATTATTTGCATTTTTTTTTTATGTAATTATTTTTCTCCTTCACCAAACTGCTTTTGTGAATCCTTAAATAAATGTATTAAAAAATTGTATTTGATTTTCTTCTTCCTATACACTCAAAGATCACATTACACAGTTACACTGGAGCATACAATAATTATCACAATAATTACTGTCCAATCTCTCACACTTTGGGCTACATTCAATCTTGGGGCCTAAAACGGCCACATTAAGCAATTCCCCTAAAAGCAATTCATTTTCTGAATTTCCAAGAATTCCTCTTTAGTGTTATACATATTTTAGCTGAATCATATTCAATTCAATTCAATAATTTCTCTTTACAGTTTTATTAAGCAAATGAGATTTTATTTCTACAGTTTAAATGTTATTTTATTAAAATCCAAACCGTCAAACAGATGAAATGAACGCAGATAATAATATGAATTGTCAGTTTGTGTGATTCATAATATTATCAAATTCTGATTCAGCCAAAGCGGCCATTTTAAGCCCCCATTTTAAGCCAGGGTAAGGTAAGGTTAAATAGACTCGACCCACATGTTCGACAAGCCAATCGATAACATGAATAATTTATAATGTGATTCGAACAAATGCTCTTGAATATTTTAGTGGCGAAGCCTCTACGGCGTAGCAGGTACTACGTCGTAGGCAACCGATCTTTGTTCGATTGTTATTGTAAATGTTTCAATTATGATTGCAACAATTATTGATATAGGAACCTCTATATCAATAATTGTTACAATCACTTATTTCTCTCTAGATAATCTAAACCAGCAAGGCTTCTGTAGCCTTGCTGATTTAGGTTTTGGCATGGGCTACCGAAGCAACTCGTAGGCCGTAATTACACAGTACTACAAACTTCTTTATGAAGTTATCTTATATGTGTAGGTATGTGATAATGGCGGATATCCACCCTTCAATCATAAATATGTATTCCGTATACGGCATAAGGGGTGGGTGTAGCCATAACAACCATAAATAGATTGTATCGAAGCCTTATTTTATCTATTCTTAGCAGAGGTAGGTTATCCTAATGAAATAAATGAGCGATATTATGTTACATACATTCTGTGATTTTAGTAAAACTTTGACTTTTTAATCGATTTATTAAGGTGTGTTCTCACATTGGTAGTCTTAGGTTGACCTATTCACTAGGGAAGTCGCCTACTAAAAAAAAATCTGCTAACATGTATTGTTCTAAAATCTATTGCTGAAAATATAGAAAACTATATAATAAAAAACACGATCAAATCTTGACAAAAATTACTAAAAATTGTGTTGTGACGTAACACTTCTTCGTGCTGAACGTCCGCCCAATTTTCTTATTTCGATTCAAAAAAAATCATTCAGCATTAGGCTGCAAAAAATTCGAGCTTGGCAAAAAAGAGCAAAAACTGAATAAAACTCTTTAAGTATATTATCAAGAGTTTAAAAAAAAAAATAAGTTTGTTTATTATTATGAGACCAAAGAAACGATGGATAAATTGTGTGAAAGATGATATGACTACTGAGATGACTACTAATAGTATTATAGGCATATAGTTGAGAAAACACAAAAAAAAAAACAAATACTCAAGTAAACGAATGGAAACAATAACTACCAAACTCGGATAACTTACAAAAAATATTGAACGTGTTTATAGAATACCCAATTCATCAAATTTATGTAGATATTATCATTCCCAAACTAATATTTTCCTACCTAAAAATATACAAGTACTCAGAATTAGGGACCAAACTCATAACTTAATCTAAAATGAAATTCACTAGAAATTTAAATAATTTTGAACACCGAGCGCATTCCGAATTTAAATTTTGCATAGAAACAATTCAGCGCGAAATCCAGTAAAAAAGGTACCTCCGAATTTATGTTTACCTATGGCCAGGCCCTGTCTGTTGTGTCTGTGACTTGGTTTCGCTTTCGCACATCATTACAATTAAAAAAAACAACCATGTTCGGCAATTTTGAACACTGATTGAGTTGTTATGATTAACGTGTTTGTTGGACCTGTGTTTGTAAATTACGGTAAGATTGGAGCATTTTCTTGTTATTTATAATACATTTAATAATATTTAAATCGTTTAGCTACGTGATATTTGGACTTATGATATTTATGCAAATTAGAACCAACCCACAAAAAGTAATTTTCGAGATTATTAGGTTTTTGTTATAAAGGTGTGTAGAAACAAATGGGTAAGTTATTTGTGATATTTTATAACTTTAAGATACTTATGTTTTAATAATATTTTTATTGTGACTTGAACAACAACTTGAAGAATACTACAAAACGAAGGATACAAATACAAAAAATAGCGGGAGATTCAACTGTTGAAGTGATGAACAATGATTTGCGTGTGTAAGTACACACGCAAATCATTGTTCATCATCATAAAAAAGAAGTAGAAGTCGAAGATGGTGATAAAGTATTACCTAATCACCATCTTCAACTTTTACTTCAAAATCAACTGCACCAGAAAACCCATCTATGTCATCTTCAACTGTTGTATCTCCGGTAATTTTTTTGTATAAGTCTTGGGCATCGTTCGGTATGAAATGCATCAAACTTTTCAAATCATTTAGCTTTGGTTCGGGAATGGGTTTTCCGTTAGGTCAAAGCGGGTTCATCAGTTCTTTAGTTAATCGGGTTGTATTTCCTTGTAAATTTTTCTTTAAATTTAATTCTACATATTCATCATCTAGGTTTGAGTGCATAAAAATTGAAAACTCATTATCTTTTTTGATCATTATTACTTTTGTAAGCAGCCATGACACTTTCGATCCATCAGTAGCTTTCTTTCTTTTGGTTTTTTTTTTCTAGTTTAGCACTGGACAACAATTCTTCTATTTTCATTATGTGAACTTGCGCAAAAAAAAAACTTGTGAAAAGAACCAAACCACATGGTTTTCTTCAGTGAAAAAAAAAACACAAACATAATTTGTCTTTTTTATTTTCTAGTGAGAACCATGTAGCTTGGTTCTATTCTGCGTAATAAAAATCTACAAGTACCATGCTACATGAGTCCGTTTAGCTTTTAAAAAGTGACTCTAACTCGGGTTCGTACCTTAGGCGGCTGTTAATATTATGACCATTGCTTGGTATATTGGCAGGATCTTTTCTGAGGAGATGCAAAACACCATTAGATGTCTACCTAATATGTTATTCAATTTTCACTCGATATGTGGGTTGGTTCTAGTTTGCATAACTACGTCCATTTGTGAAAAATAAAAATGTAAATACGAACGATTACATTGGCGCGAAACATCGACTTTAGATTACAAAAAAACTTCATTGCCACTACTAATTTAACTTGAACAATGGATGAACTCGTTAAATAATTAAATTATGTTAATCACTGCCTCTGTAGTGGTGTTTGGATGTCCCAAATTTTTAACGTTTAAGTTATTTAGCTTCGGCCACCACTGTAATCAAAATGGCGATTATCGCATTTACACACTAGGATTTTATAAAGGTTAATTAATAAACTTGCGCGCTAAATATGAAAGATTTAATGTCGTTGATACATGAGCTTTTTATTCAACTCTTTTAATTAACGCACACTAATAACATTTGATGGGTAGCATAATAAATATTTACATTCTATTTAGGGTGTCGTATGTTGTCACTCTGGGGCCCGCGCTACAGAGCCGGTGGAGATTTATATGTTCAGGTCCAATCGGCGGCGCTTCCGAACTATACCTATGTTAAGATAAATAAATGATATAAATACGAGTAGATGTTATAGTAATGGCTCATACGCCTAAAGCTCCTTTTCATTGGTCGATAGGGCTCGTATGCCATCGGGGTGACGCATGCCATCTCCTGCGCAGTGTCAATACACCTCAAGAAACACTCGTGACTGAGGTCAGAGCTGTGTGTGTCCGCACGCTTTTTACCGACCGTAGTATTACATTGGTTGTTACGCCCGCTTAAGGGAATCCCCGCAGACGGTGTACCGACCGCGTTATCGACTTATGGCTTCGCTACCCCGCCTGCGGGGACTCTTAGCGTACTACATAACGACAGAGTTATCGACTAATGAAAATAAGTCATTAAGTTCAAAACAATATATGATTTTAGCGGATCTTGATTGTTTTAGTCGATTTGTTTATGGTCATTGGGTATCCTATGCACGTGATAAAAAATTAGGCTGATGACACAATTATTTTTCTTTTTTAAAGTACCTGAACACTTATCTATTGGGATTGTTAGGTGTAATGGCTCTTGTGCTAATAAAAAATAAAAATCATAGGGCTTGCTTATTTTGTTTTGGGCCAAAGAATCAGCATTGCCATTGCCATTGGCAAGGCTGCCAGCCTTCAGCCTTATGGGCACTTTTCTTGTTGACAGCGATGCGGATGAATTTTTTGATGCCTTGTGATTCTTCTCCCTTTATAAACTTTTGCATATTATTTTTATTTTCAAGGCTTTTAAATTATGTAAATATTATGTTCCATATTTGTTAATAAATTACGTTTTAATGTATTTTTTATTTAATTTTAAGTAATTAAATTTTGAAAAGGTTTTGATGAAATAAAACCGACGGATGACTTTAGTTGGTAAACACATTAAGATTGTAGAGCAAATATATAGCAAAATCAAGCGGAGATGGTGCGGCAACGGCGCTGTGGCGGCGCTTCATCGTTCAGTCTACACGGTTACGCGAAGCCCGGCTGCGGTGCCGTCTACACGAGTCCATGTTGCTGTTGTGCAACAAAATGTGTGGCTAGCGCGCGGTTACGTCAGACGAGTTTAAAAGTTGTTGTTTACTCAATAAAGTTCACAATCGCCACCAAAGTACTCGAAGGCGTGACCACCACGCGACGATGCGGGAATATTTATTGTTTTCCCGTCAGATAAATGCTCCCTAAACCTGAATAGTTACGAACTACTTTTAGTTCTCGCTGAATTCTAAAACAACAAATTATTTAACCTCAACTTACGAACTTAGTCGATTTCGTGACGAGAATAGGTTCAAATATATTCTCAGCTTTCAAACGCCGTCAGTGTGGTCATGTATTAAAACTGCAGCAGGCATCAATCGATAATCGTAGCCGACGCCATTCTATCGTCGCATCGGGTCGTCGTCAGATCGCTAAGTTATCCTAGTGACTATCGATACCTAATCTCTTGTATCTACCTAATATTTTTAAGCTATTTTGGTGACTGTGCTTTTCGAGACAAACTTTTGGTAAGTGGTAGTCATAGCTTTAATAGTCCTAAATTATCACACTGTAGATAACTAGTAATATTTCAGTAATATTTAATAATGTACTGATTTCTCAGAAATTGCAAGGTTTTCACTTACTTGAGAACATTTTTGGAACTTTAAAATATAGTATTATAAAAACCTTAAGATACAAACTAAGTAGGTAAGTATTTTTTTTTAACAAATCTATTACTAAATAACATTTCATTTTGTAAGAAACACTCTTTTCAATCCACTCGCAAAATAAATAATTAGCGTGGTTGCAAATATTCATAACAGATAAGCAGGAGTCACAAAATGGCGGACCGCGGTCCGGATCCAAACCTATTTCGAGCTTACCTTAAAAATAAACAGTATTTATTAATAACTAAAACTTAATCTAAAAATATTAAAAAGCTCTCGACTTCAGACAGATACCTAGTTCAAAGTAAAACAAACATTTTTCACAATAATATTAATAACTCTATTTTTATTCGTTACAAAAAACTTGTTTATTACCTACTTTAAAAAAAAAATCGTTTTGTTTGTTCATTGATATTTTTTCATCTTGGTTGCTAATAATTGTCTACCAAACGGACCGCGACAGTCATATAATTTTTAAAACGGACCCCCATTAAAACTAATTGGTGATACGGAATACAAACCCGGTGCCACAATAAAGCAACGCACTAAGTCTATTTATGGTAGCAATGTAAATTGCAATCATTTAGAAAATGTAGGAAAGTTTTCTCAGGGTGTGTGGGTCTATTAAATGAGTTCAAACACACCTTAAACAGTATTTGGGACACAAACAGGCAATGATATAAAAACAATGAATCTTATATGAGCGGGTTGCGGGCGTGGCGTACGGCGTACGGACTCTGGATCTTTCGTCCACACAATGTCGGTTGGCGGGGGTCCGACGGGGCGCGATCTTAATTATTTATTAAATAATTATTTTATATTATTTATAACAAAAATAATTACTAGCAATCATCACTCTACTGCCCATATCCCAATAAAAAATGCTAGAAACAAAATAAGGCCCTCAGCGTGAGCAAGCTATACAAAACAATTTTTTATTCTTGCTTCGCGTAGTTGCGTCAGTCAACTTGTGAGATTTTCGGCAGCTTAACCGGGCAATCCTGTGAGTGCCAGCTAGTAAACAAAACATTATCAGAACACATTATTTAGGTATACTAAACGGGCATACAAGAATGAATAATACCATAGACCATAGGCACTATGATGAATGACTTATCGTTTCGGCTCGCTACGTGTCTCCGCTTGGGTGCACCTTGTGTTGCTCCGCATCGGTGTCACTGCGGTGAAGCTGTCGACAGTCTCGGGCACCATGGCCTGTCCTACTGCAGGAACGCAGGTCATATAGCACGGCACGCAAGCATTAACAATATTATTCGTCAAGCCAAACAGCTTACTTAGTACGTGACGATGGGGAGACCAGACGGTATGGCGTTGTTGCCTTGGAAGGAAGGTAGGACTCTGGTGTGTGATGTAACCTGTGTCGACACCCATGCGCCATCTTACGTTCCTAGCACGGCGGGCTGTGCTGGCGCCGCTGCAGCGGCTGCTGTGACCCTCATGCGGCGCAAATACTGTAACCTAATGGGTAACTACAGTTTTGAGCCATTTGGGGCCGAAACACTCGGGTCATAGGGCCCGAATACGCGTCTCCTTTTTAAGGAAATTTCTGGACTGGCTCGTTCTTTGGCCAAAAAATTAGTATTGACATTCAACGTGGCAATGCTGCCAGTCTTCTGGGCACGTTTCCGGATGACAGCGATACGGACGAATACTTCGACGCAAGTGTCCTTTTGTTTTTGTATTTAGTTGTAAAGTTAGTTAGTTGTGTTAAATATGGTAAAATAAATATTACATTATTTGTAATATATCTTAATATTGAACAGAATAATAAAATAATTAAGGTTCGCGCTTGAAACTTTTCGCTAATGTTTTGGGCCTACAATATGTTCGCCAGCCAACACCTTGACAGTCCGGAGCTCTCCTGGAGATCGGTAACAATTAAAATTCTATTGTGTCTCATTAAGGACAATAGAACTCTTAAGAAAAACATCGGGTAACAGTCGGCCATCTTTGATGCGTACCGCCGCGCGCCCTAAACAAAACGATGCGCCGGCCATGTTGAAGTAGGCGGCGCTTGCGCAGACATCGTGACAAAACCTTATTTATGACGTAGAGATTGCGTGATCTCCTGCCGAGATCTCACCGCTCATAAGCGGAAGCGGTTGTCGTAGCAAATATAGTCGGCGCTGTAACCTCCTTACTCTTTTGGAAAATCAGGCGTGATGTACAAAAAAATGTATATTGTAGTCGGTTTAATTACAGGTAGATGAGACATTTCAATTTTTCACTAGAATGGCCATACGGTAGACTTACCATCAGGTGAGCCGTAGGATTGAATGCCACTACTCAATCCTTTTCTCTCTCATGTGAATATCATACTCTTGTGAGTACTGCTAAAATAAAATTGTATCTTGTCTTACTGCGTTGCTCATGCAAAGATAAGACAAGTAATCCCTGCGTCCCAAGAGAATCAGCGAACGAATTGTTCACATTTGGCTTGTTACTTGTTACAGGTGAACGGAATTGAGGAGCCCTTCAAAATGGGTTATGATCCCAAGTCGTTGAATAATCTGGAACGTTTCCGTGACCCCTTGGCACAAATAGAAGTAGCCGGCCGTGGATTACGGCTGCGGCCGCTGCGGCCGCAGCAACCGCTGCATCCGCTGCAGCCGCTGCAGCCGGAGCAGCTGCTGCAGCCACAGTATCGGTACAATCCGTACAATGCTGAGCAACGTAACTTTATACGTAATATTGCCAATTGGGCTTGGTAATACAAGCGACAGCTTGTATTATACCAGCAGCATGGCTGCAATCTAATTGCGTAACACACGATCAGTCACAATCTGTTTCATTTTGACAGTTCAACAACATTCATTGCGTCATTTACGTTGTTGAGAAGACAATTTGTTCGAACATATGAAGGAATAGATTAGCAATATCCTTAAAAATTATTCAAATTATGATTGATAGTGTATAACGCAATAGGGTACTGATTCGATCATTATTTTACTCGTCTGTGTTTGTGCTGTGATTTATGCTTGTGCTCATAAATAAAAGTACCTCTTTTTTGAGTTCTTGCAGCTTGTTTTAAACATAAAATAAGCGGCAAGAACTCAAAAAATGCCATTTTTATCTGATATGTTTGATGATGTCATGATTTATGTCTGTTTAACATTATTTCTGTCTTGTATTCCGTCATGAAACAACTACCTACATGTTAAGTTGTTTTAATTTTATATAATTATTTTGACATTATGTTAATTTTGTTTTTGAATATTATTTTTGTTACTGAAGTTTCTTATTACATAAGTGTGAAAATGTTTGTTTACACAGTAAACATTTTCTTTTTTCTCGTATAGTTTGGTAATTTGGTGCGTAGAAAAGACACAGTGTATTTAGGCTATTATATTGTTAAAATGTGATAATGTTTGTTTACACAGTAAATTGAAACATTTTATTTTTTCTTGTAAATCGGTAGGTAGATTTAGACTTTTATATTGTTATAAATGAGTTAGGTACCTGATATTTGTAATTTTTTTTAATTATTATAATTCAAAAACTGTAATAATGAAATCGTCACATCATATCATATTTTTGTAGTACTTTATAAAGGATCACCTTTGTCTTTGAAACCTATTTGTATCTTGTCAAAATTATTAGCGTTGATTTGTGCTTGATAAATAAATGTGTATGATTTAGTTACTGACTTTTATTTTAGTACAATAACAACCTAAAATAAAATGATTTCACTCGTCAATTGCCTCTAAAGTACAACTATACAAAGCCTATAAAAGTCCTCAGTGAAGAAAGTAAGTATGCCTGTAATAAACATCTACTATTTCAATATGAAACATTTCTATGACTCAATTGCTAATTAATAGTAAAACTTATGAAGTCAAGTTCCACACATTATTTCCACATACTCTGCATTCAAGTGTACTTAAGTTTCTACCTAGTTGGTTTTATTTATAGAAAAACATAAACCATTCATTGTCATAGTAAAGTGCCTTGTCTACAAAATAGTCTAATTTCACGTAATCTTCAGAACAAATCTATTACAACAAGAATCATTCAAGATATTCAAATTGAAAATGACAAGCAAAAGAAGAATCAAGCTTAGTCATAACAATATTCACGCTTACGCGTACTCAACAAAACACGGCAACATAGTGTGGCGTGACTCACGGCACAATATGTTGCCGTGTTCCATGTTCCATTCACGACAATGTCAAGGCGTGTTTTTCTGTCATTTATAGCCATGTCAGTAGGCAACTTAAGTCTTGACGTGTTTTGCCGTGTTCCATCTGTTGTTATGTCAGTAGTTGGTTAGGAGGGCGAATTTTTCGATCGATTTATTACCCCCCGCGTGTTTAACCCCGCGTGGCATCCGTCATTTGAGGAAAACGTGACTGCAGATTATTCCAAACATATCAGAGGGGTTCATCGTCTATAATATAAATAACAACGTTCTACCTGACTGTATTTCCTGTTCGCCTCATTAATTTAGAAGTATATTGTGAGCTGTGACTGTGTGTGTGTGTGACGTTGATGACAAGAATTTCGACAAAATTAACAATACATTAAGTAAGTCATGTTGCGGTGTGATATTCTGTGGGTTGTTACTGTTTTTAGAAAGGCGTTTAGAATCCTAACCCTCAATGCCCTCCGCACATGTCATCCTGAATGGTTCTGTCGTATTTAGTGGTTTATCTTAGTGGTCAGTTGTATATATGTCGTGGCCAGATCTTAGAATTGACCATTTAATTAAATGACCGGCTACAATTGGCCATATCGTTTAAACGTCAACGTTTAATGATATGTCAGTCGACGTTTGGCCATATCATTAATGTAGAGTATCCATGGTTTAAGGTGTAGTTAAAATAGCCAATTAACTGCGACCAACTTGGAAGTAGCGATCGCCGGCCGCTGCCGCAGCACTGCTCGCTTCGCTCGCTCGGCTCGCGCCGTTGGTTACAGTTCTAACCTAACCTAACCCATTTGGTCGGGGTGCCGTAATTTTTTTTTAAGTTGCGTATTTATTTTTTTTCAAACTCAAACCTAATCATTTATTTCAATTAAACCATTTACAGGCACTTTTGAATTGTCAAGGAATCGATCAGTCAGAAATAGGTATGAAGCTAGTTGCCCATTCCAAAGCGTAGTAGATACCTATGGAGAAGAACGGGCAAGAAACTCCACGGACACTCTTTTAAATAAAAATTGTTACAAAATATTGGTTACATCATTCATGTTGAAATTATACATGTGAGAACAATGTAGAAAGACGTGCACGTTAGAAGCGTCCGTAATAAAAAGATAAAACAAAGAACAATTAAAAAAAATAAAAATAAGCCCTGGCAGCTAAGAGATGACCAGTCCCAACTGACGGCGCCCGTTCACGAACAGTGCTATGTTGCATTTCACGCCGCGGCAGCGGCCGGCGCTATTTCCAAGTCGATCGCTTATCGTGGCCTCCGGCAACATGGCAACTGAAGGAACACGGGTGGGTTTTAGTCAGTAAGAGTCTGACACGCCCTCCCGCTCTGCCCAGAGCGGGAGAAGTTATTTGATAATTTCCCACCCAAAAAAAAAATAGTCGATCGCTTTCCATAATATCATATTTGGAAACCCAAATAAAAGTCCATCGACTTTTTTTGCGTGGTCAGGGTGACCACTTTGTATGATTTGTTGTATGCCGCCGCCATGACGCAAAACAAAAACAAAGCGACATCAACGCATCTACCGGTGGATAAGCTATTTTACAATACGATCACAAATTTTTGGCCACATCATGAAGTAGTCGTGCATCTGGTCATATCGTCAAACGTTGAGTATTCATTGATCTGGCAAGGCCACATCATGATGTGACCAGCGGTCGATGTTCATTTCATAAAATTATTAATTCTAAGATCTGACCACGACACGTTTGATTGCATCATTGGTAAATTATAGTCATGGTGCTCATAGCTGTGGGTAAGAGAGGCCAGCTAGATAGTAGTCCGTTTATTTAGCGTAACTGTGAACAATTAAGGGGGTACTTAGTAATTGAATAGCTGGGGATCTTTTGTTGGATAGTACCTAGTTATAAGTAATTATAACTAGGTACTATCCAACATTATTTACCTATATTTATTTACTGTAAACATTATTATTTTATACTAGCCAAAACGTTTGTTTTACTTGCACCTACGCCACTATATTATATTAAGATTATTCATTTAAACATACATATGACTATATACTCTATAAATAATCAAGTAATCAAAACACAATCGACACATTAACGAACAAGAACCTTTCCCAATGCAAAACTTGTTGTAGATAGGTACATAATTTAAATTGCGGGTACTTATAAGTACTTACTTACATAATTTTACTCCACGCATAACACTGTCACAATCACAACACCAATTTATCTCGTCTGCTCGACGTCCGTACGTCACTGCAGGGATTCAGCAGAATGTCAGCGTCAGGTATATTTGCCTGACACATGCTGAGTTGGACTCCCATTTGGTGCAACCTTGAGACGCACACCGCACCTTATATATTTAATTATTCCGAAGTATGTCATAATGTCACTCCATTTCTATACTTAAATTATGTTTTTTCTTTATTGTACATTGGCATCCTGTTTTTTTTTTATATCCATGTAATTTATTGTAATTTAATTGTGTTTATGTGTGTCTTTTGTGTGCACTAAATAAATGTTTTATCTATCTAACTTATCCCCTAGCTAGGCCATAAATAATTGGCCTTATTGTGGTTTCATATTAATGAACTAGCAGTGACACAGCGTGTGGTTTTCTTTGCCCATGATACATGTCTTCTCTGTACCTAATTTGTGTGGCAACATGATACAAACGTTCTTTAACTTGCTTCTATCTTGTATAATTCGGCCATACTTTATAATTTCCAATAAAATTAATCCATTTCAGATTAAGTGTGTTTTCGGTAAATTCACTATATATACAGCGTTGTCATAAATATCTTAGCTATTTTAACAGAACCTCATTCATACTTATTTATAGTTCTATACTATTTAATATTACAAACAAATAAAATTTGGTTTTGGTTTGGGACCAAATTTTGGGTGCTCCGGAACTACCAGTCGGGTCTGGAAAAAAATTTTTTCTTCAATTAAATTCTTTAGTAGGATCAGTAGTAGGTAGTCTAAGTTGATTTTTAGCGAGCAATTTTTTGTAAAAAAATCCTAAATAAATAGCAATGGAAGTTAAAATTGGGGTTTATGGTTCTAAAACAATATTATCTTCTACGGTCGACGCCGATCAACCAAAGTCTGGCCTATTTCTTTAACAATACAAAATAACCAATTAAAATACCACTCACTCACTGACTGACTCTGAATCACGAAATCTCAAGAACTTAAACCAACAGACTTGAAATTTGGTGAGCAAGTTCTTTATACGGTGTAGGTGCCAGCTAAGAAAAGAGTTTAGGAAATTTCGCCCCTAAATGGGCGTCAAAGGGCTAATAGGGCGTCAAAGTTTGTATGGAAATCCGTCATTTTCAAAGTTAGTGGCATAAAATTAAACATTTAGGTTTCTGTTTAGAAGTAAACATCCATGTTTTTTCCGAGTCTGGAAATTCCACCCTTATGGGGGTTAAATAGGGGATGAAAGTTTGTTTGGAAGTATGTTTGAAGAGACATCTTCATCAGAACCTCACAAAATAAATATGAGACCACATTGAAAGTATGACCTTTCAAACAAAAAAAAACATCAAATGGATTTAAACTAGATTGTTTCCCTAATCTCTCCACTTGTTTCAGGAACTGATGCGAGGCAATAAGTGCTGAAAAAAATGCACTTATACTAGCAGAGACCTTAAGTGGTTTTCGAGCTACCCTGGGCAGGACAGTAGCAGATAATGCACATAGTTACAGCTCCACATTCGTCGAGTTTCTTGCCGACTTTTCTCCATAGGAATCGACCACTTGGAACCGAGCACTTAGCTTCTGATGTTTTATAAGTGTCCATGTAGGTTTATGTTAAAAATATTTTAAATTTACATTTGAATTTGAATACATATTTAATACTTTGAAATTGTACAGTTGCTGCTTTTTATTATACATAGTAAGATTGGGACTCATTGAAATTCAATTCATATTGAAAAAATCTACTTTTTCTTGATGGTATAAATGTTCGTTATTTATACTTACTATCCAGATAACTGTTATATCTAGGTGTCATTACTTTTGCTTTGCTTTAATTCATTTTTTTTTATTCTATTTCTTAAACAAAATTGTAAGTGATATAATTTTATCACCTTTTGCTATATGTAGTTGCTGAACAAACTAAGTGGAAGAAATCACTGGCTCCTGAAATATAGGTACACTAACCTAGCTCGGGAGCCAGGGTCTCAAACTTTTCTGCAAGAAAGAATTTTTTGAATGCTGAAAAATTCGGTCGCGCCTTGCAACTTCCATCGGGAACAAATAACACTTTTAAAGGAGCAGTTTTCAACTCTCCAAACCTTTGTCTCTGTCAGTATTACAGTGATCTGATTCTGCTTGATTCGGGCACCACGTCTCATGTGTCTGAACTGCGATGTCATCTCCACAACGGTCGCCGTCAATTACAACTTAATGTCCTATGTAGATACTTGCCGACATAATTATTTCA
Organism: Agrochola lychnidis; assembly: GCA_963680765.1. Classification (NCBI taxonomy): domain Eukaryota; kingdom Metazoa; phylum Arthropoda; class Insecta; order Lepidoptera; family Noctuidae; genus Agrochola; species Agrochola lychnidis. Next base: position 7,837,072 of record OY796848.1, read on the forward strand.
AGTGAATACCTGTAAATCAGGGCGCGAATACCGAAAACAATCCTGACAGTAGGCACCTGAAAAAAAACGGCGCACTTTTACAACCATGTTTAGGCTTTAGGCTGCAGAGAATATAAAAACAGTGAACGTTGGCTAAGCTACAAGTAAATCAATACAGCAAAATTATGTTGTCCCCTCGCCCATTCTAAAACATTATCTTGCTCCCTCCCTCTCTCTCGACTTGCTTTCTCTTTTTCTCTTGTAGGATCTAGTGATCTATAAAGGGTTTTCCTTGCATGCACTTGGTAGATTTTTGACCGATACTTGGTTGAAGATATACTTAACTGGGGTTCCTTTTGAATCATGAGCTAATTTTCTATCAACGTACCTACTCCCAGGTGTTCACTAGGGTACAGGACAGCCCTGCCTGCAGCCGCACTCCCAGTGCGGCTGCAGGCAGGGCTGTCCTGCTGCTGCAGTCTATTAACAAATTAAATATTTTTGGTAGGTCTTAGAAGAATTCTTGTGGCTTCAATAATTTTTCAATAAGTTGCAGAAGATGCTTAGGACACATTGTCGCTAATCAATACATGGCCCAAATAAATTCTCACGACTGCGCACAAGGGGTGCTACTTTTTCGGAAGCACCCCAACGGTTTCCGACCACGGTGGTGCATTATCACAATTGTGGTGGCAAAGTGCTGGTGTCTTTTAACAAAAACAATTATGTTATATATAAAAAATATCTACGTAAAATATTGTTATAGGTATAAGTTCCATAACATCTCCAATTATGAAATTATGTAAGTAATCTATATTATTTATTTATTTGCTCATTTGCCTTGCGAACAGTGCAAATCGATATGGTAAAATGCGTTATTTTATTATCTGTTTGCGTTATAGACACAAAATAAGTATTATATACATTATAATAACTTATTTGTATATTTGTGTACGTACGTATTTATTAATTTAGTTAGGTATTCATTTGTTATTATATAAATGTAAGGGAACTTGGTGTGTAAGTAGGGTGTACAGTTATGGTGTAGTGTGGTTTGTGAGAGTACAATGAAACACCTTGTGACATCTTTCACATTTAATTAAAATTAGAAAAAGTCACATTCAAGATAATACTTAAACATTGAAACGTTTATGAATAGAATAATAAATAGGTATACACTGGATAATTTTAAGAGTATTGAATTATATTATAAAATAAGTAATTACAAATAAAGTAAAATAAATAAAAACTTAGTACAATTTATTTTAGTCCTTTCCTGCATTTTGTTGTAAATTCTCAATTTAGTTACTTTTGCATTTTGGCTCCCCTTTTATAAATAACGTACAAAAATATTGCAAGTTAAATAGGTATATTTCTCGCGAAATTTTAAATCGAAGGCGATTGTAATTAATTAGGCCTCAAACTGATTTGTGTTTAGCGCTCATCTTTGCCTATGCAAATGTAATAACTCCAATGGTTAGGTCTATTACTTAGGGCTTTAGTGTTATTGCTTTGCGCCCATCACCCAGAAAGACATAACGACCCTCGGACCTGATAATCGATAACAAATCCACGGACAACCTCCTTCACTAGGAGCAAAAGTAATACTAATTGTACATAATAATAAACACGAAAATTCCCATTAACTTGACTACGTTTTTTTTAAAATTTTATACCAAAATATATCTTTTAACCAATTATTTAGGAGGTTACTACCACTTTTTGTTTACAAAATTTAATTTTTCTATTAAAAAATATTGTAAGTGAATTAAATAATCTAATACAGATATGTTTTAACGAATCTTTAAGGTATTAGTTACATTAGAATAAATTGTTAGGATTAAGACAGACAAATATTTGTTTAACATCTAGTATGTTATTGAAATAATAGGTACAGGAAAACTTGTTTATGCATTGGAAAAATAGTACAATCAGCTTAAGAAAACTTTGTCACATTAAACTTTTTAGTGTATTTAGCTTGTTTTATCATCACTTGGGCAGGTATTGTAAACTAGTAGAACTTGCAAGTCCTGCTTTCAAACTGATAAAACTTATTATGAAACAGTTAATATGATTTTCAATATATACCAACTTTATGATTTAAAAATCTTGCAATTCATTTTGTAGGTACTGGTTTTGCCAAAGTTCTTACAATTTTTAAACTTAAATTATATATCTTGAATTTAACCGTTTGTAAATTAACATGTCGTAAGAGAGCCATGTGATCCGTAACTCAGAACCTTCCGACCTCAGACACCTCTCTCTATTTAAGATGGTGCATTTTATAAACTGGTGCCTGATGTTGAGAGAAATAAAGATGTATTAAGATTGTGATTTTAACGTTGGCATTTGAGTTGATTAATATGACTAGCATCGAAGTAAAGTCAAGTTTATCATAGGTAGACTGTACCAGTTTTCGATTAGATAACTAATGCATTCAAGGACACTGAACAAGCCACAATAGAACTTTTATAATTATTTATAACGCCTATGGGCGTTAAGTGTCTCTCAGAGTGGTAATGAGAACTAATGAAATGAAGAGTTGAAGCCAGATATCGTATGGAACTGTAATACATTAGCAATTAAAGTGAATGATTGGTACCCTCGCCGGCAGCCACGCTGAGTGTTCTATCTTGGATGCAGCGTAAGGCCATGTCGTTGCGGCCTTCCTCGACGTCCCGAATGGCCGCGACCACCGGTACGGGGGCTCGCACCATCAGGCTCACCACTATCCGCGGCTGGTCCCCCACTGCCTCACACACAGAGATCAGCTGACGCCTCGGTGTGCAGTGCCTGTGCTGATGCGATGGTACACGATGCGCTAGCATGTCGATCGCTAGTTTCACCTGTAAAATTTGTAAGCAAAAAGTTAACCAAATCCTGACTATAACAGTTCCACTGCTGAGACACAGGCCTCCTCTCTATAATGGCCATAATCCACCACGCCATATTAATTTTATTAATCACTCCTTCAACTTCACAATGTAAAAAATAAGGGAAGAAGAAAGGGCCGAAAGAAAAGACTTTCATATTTTTTTTTAATTATTTGCACAGTTTCACTTCCACAATTATAAGCTACAATAAACGTTGATATATTTAGTAACCTGTTCCGCTTCTTAACTATTCCTAAAGAGCCATAAAAAACCCTGTAAGAAATCGATACGTATTTCACCTCTAAACGAGGCATCCTCATGATGTCGATTGATTTGTCGCGAACCCGAACACGGCGTGTTGTTGTGTTGTTTTTTATGGCTCTTTAGGGATAGTTAAGCGGAACAGGTTACCAAATATATCAACGTCTATTATGTTTTAAAATAGATTTCCGCAAGGTCACGCCTGAATCAATTAACTAACAATTATAAGCCTTAACATACGCACTGACTCGTAAAATTCTATAAGAGAACTTTGTGTTCCAGATCATGAATAACGTTTAAAATAAACAAAGAATTAGCCTGATTATTTCGGAAAACAAGTACGAAAATAGTGACAAAAAAGAAACAAGGCTTACGACAGCGATTTTTTTTTTTCACGATATTTGCATTGGGGGTGCTAAAACGATTGCAGAATGGACACATAATTTCACTTACCTGAGATAGATAACCACTGAGTTTACACCTTGATGCAAGAAACCAATATTAGTCAAAATTCTTTCTGACGAACGTGTCCGACATACGACACGGGAGGTTATTTGCAATTATCGACCGGTTTGCTGGCCCCTTGTGCGCAAGTGCAGTCTCCAACCCTAGTTTATATCTACTTACTTATGTATGTACCTCAATTACTAGTAAGTACACCTTTGAAATTATTACATGCGATTTAAATATCGCTGAATCTGCTAAAGCAAAGAATGATAAAAATCTAAATACTTAGACCAAAATTCCTCTTCGTGCTGTCTTTTTTTTACCACAACGGGAAAGCTTGACCTTAATCTCACCTGATGGTAAGTGATGATCAGGCCGAACACGGGACACCTGGGTCTGAGACAGGGGTCTTACTTAGACCACAAAGATGCTTATAAAGGTTTAAAAGGTCCAAGCGTAGTGTAACGATAATCACCAACCTTGACAAAGTATTAGGATTAGATGACAAGCAATTTACATCTTTGTTATCAAACATATATCTTCTGGTTTGCATTCACTGAGGCTTCATTTGCTTAATATTATAATGCCTTTTAATATTACAATAATATACAATCAATGTACATTACACACTGAAAAAAATGCTGAAATCTTTACAAAAACTCAACTGCAGCAAGACAGAGATATATCAGGACACTATCGAAAGGTTTAGGTTTAAGACTCTTCAAGCTTTTATTCATTACAATGAATCTAGTGCAGTAACTTTGAGTAAGATCAGCTATGAAGCTTATCTGTTTCACCCTTTCCACCCAGATCAACAATATTTAAAGAGAAATCAGGCTTCCATAAAAATGAATATACTTAGTGTAGCAAGCCTGATCCATACTGGTCAGCAAGATCCAAAATACTTAAAGAAAAGTAGAATTAGCGTAATGTCGAGAGTCTTTACACTAATTCTACTTTTCTCTAAGTATTTTCCTTCCCTCAGACAATCAGGCTTTTATTCAAATGAATATACTTACTGAAGAAACTAACAGGGTAGCCAGCAGCTCTGCTCTGCCTAGCAGCAAGCCCCGTCTTCCTCCAAGACCAAGGATCGAGATACTCACCTAGCCCCATAAATCAGTAGATTTATTTGAATTCCAGGAAAAATACCTGGGGTTTACAACACAATACAATAAAAGATAGACATTTTTAAAATTTTATTGGCTACAATTCATTGATTATATTGAATTATTAAATACTTGGTTATTATATTGATTAAATAGACACTTAGAAAATGTAAATAACAAAATAATAAGAACATAGTCAGAGCTTCAAAAGAGAGACAGTAAAACTTGGGTCACTGGCCTTTGTGCACAAGTGAGCTTATAACAATCCATTTTATGTTTTATGACGGATCTCCAAATTAAAAAGTATACACAACAATAGACAGTAACTTAATTAAAAGAAAAACGGACAGAAGAACAGCTCTGGTTTGAAGAATGACAATCAAAACTATTCTATGATTATTATTACATGGATTAATAAATGTATCGTCGTCATTGAAGCTGCGCCAGGTCGGGAGTTTTGTATTAAGACATCTTAGACTGACATTATAGTCTTGTCGGGATCGATGTGCGGACGTAAATGCTCCAGCCTATATTTGTTAGTGTTGTGTCCGTGAGGACGCAGATCATTAAACGAAGCAGAAATTACGAAGTTGCAGAACTTCAAGTCGTTGTCGCCGTTTGACAGTTCGGCAATCAACGTCTTCAGTTCGTCGAAAGTGTAGATTTGCTGGTACGGTGGCCACGGATCCCTTCGGTGTTTGGCGATCGGTTCCATTTCTGTAATAGAAAGATTAGAAATTGTTAGTAGGTGAAGATCATTGAAAGGTCAAACGATCATGTACCGAATGACTTTGTTTATGGCTCGTGAAATTGGCAAGGGGCACAAGGATAGTCGACGAGGGTTGAAAGGGTAAAAGATGTTAAACAGACTTGTAGCAGTCACCCCAATACTGAGTGAAGGTCACAAGGGGAGCGTAATGGCGTCGCAAATGGAAGTAAAGTTCTTTTTATAAAATCATTTAACTTTCTATTTATCTCCAATTAAACGTTGATTTATCTTTTACTAATAGATTTTCCATTTAACAAAACTAAAAATATAATATCCTTACCTAACTAAAACTATTAGCAAACTAAAATATGGCGTCGAAAAATTCCTCCGCGTCTCTATCGACTGGTAATGTACCCAAGAGACTGGCGGCATTACCACGTTGGATGGCAATGCTTAGCCTCTGGCCAAGGTAAAAGTCAGCCCTTTGGTCACGGGAAGTATTATATTTATGGTTTAAATATATCCATTACGTAATTGTTGGAGGCCATCTCCTGAAGGCGGAAGCTACGCAGTTGCGTTATCATTGAAATTGCAACTTTTATGGCTAAACCTGCAAATTAATAGTTAACCGTGGTTCTACTTACTTGATGTCTCTCCTCGTAGGCTTATAACGCAGTCTCGACAAGTGAACAGGATTTTTTCTCAAGTGCTGATGTTCACACGCGACACTTCCTGTAGATGAATATTTCTGTCGTTTTATTGATTTATTCCTGCCAGGTAAGGACTAGGCTAGTAATTTAGTCGAGTACCGCAGTATTAGTAACCACGGTGTAAATTCAGCACATGATTCTAGATACCGTAAATTTTATTTATTTACCAGCTTCTGCTTCTTTTTCCGTTTTCGTGAATTTTCGGCCTCCGACCCACCGCGTCGCATCGCATCGCCCGCCCGCGCTATTACTTCGTTTTCACTTAGCATTATTTCTGACTTTTTTCTTATTGCTCGGCTCCTAAGGGTGGTAGAGTGATGTTATATTGCCTATAACTTTCCTCAATAATTGTGCTATCGAATGCAAAAATAATTTTTCAAATCCGACTGGTAGTTCTGGAAATTACCCTCTACATATAAACTTACAAACAACCAAAAAATATTAGTATAGATATAAATTTATGTACACATAAAACAACAGAAAAATTAATAAAGATACAAGGCATAAGGTACTGTTGAATTTTTAAACCGACAAAAAAAACACTCATCTACATGGTCCTCATGGCCTGACCAAAATTATGTCTTGACTTTAAAAGAGACTGCGACCTCTGAGTTTGTATCGGCTTTTCTTCTCAGAGTAGTCAGATAGAAAACGCCGAACTCATCTTGCGTATTATTATTATTTTTTATATGACGTGTAAACGTGATTCTAATATCCTATTTACAGAATAAACAATTTCATTTCATATATCTGAAAGCTCCCTTTTTTGCTTAATATGGGGATGGATTTTAGTCGATTATCCTTATAAAAAATAAGAATGTGCTGGGGCGGCTGCTGCAGGTGCGGAAAACCTCAAACGGTGCAAATACCCTTATCTTATTGGGATTTATATGTTCGAGCCGTTTGAGGTTGAAACACTAGGGCCAGCCGATCTATTCTGTAAAAATCTCACCGTGAAAACTTAGATGAAGTGTGCTGTCATTCCACCTGATGATACTATTCACACTGCTCACTTCAAGTTCACTTCACATAAGTTTCCATGGTGAGATTTGTACAGAATAAATCGGCAGGGGTCCGAGTGCCCACCTAGTTTGAGAGATATCACCAAGCGGTTGGTTGACTCTTCACGTGACCACAGAGCTGGCCAAATTTTTGGCGGAATGCTGCCAGCCTTTTGGGTACTTTTCCTGTTGACTAAAAGCTACTGCGGATTTTTTGATGCCCTATAATTATTTCCCTCCCTTTTTATGTAATTGTGCATATTATTATTTTAAGACTGTAAGTTTTTAAATGATGTAAATATTATTTAGAAAAAAGTAAATAAAAATTCAGTTTTAATAAATTTAAAAAAATAAGAATGTTGAGATATTTGTATTGCATAAACATGAAAGTCCTGACCTTAAAAAGGTTTTGGCGAAAAACAGCTTGTCATTTTTGTGTTGCCTCGAATGTCTATGATTAACCTGCAGGCTGCCATAGAAAAATATAATTGTTGGTTGCATTTGAGCGTTTTTTTAATTACATTATTTGAAAATATTCGAAAATAGGGATCCAACGATACTTGAAAATGTAAAAGATATTGACAAGATAGAGCAATTAGTACTTCAGTAGTTGAGTCACATCACTAATTTCATTAAACACGGATATGTTGAAATATCCTAAAAACGACGTTTTATAGTAGTTGTATGCATCGGAAATCATGGGTAACATCTATGTGTGCGACTACCATCATACGTTTAGAAGCAAGTGGGGGAAAAGTGTAGTGTGTATTCTTTCATGGGGCGGTGTCTTAAGAAAATCAAGGACAGATATATTTCAGTGGAGGTTTCTTTTACTCCCATTGTGAAGTTATCGATATGGGTATGGTATGGGGGTTCTGAGGGGTATATAAAGCGGGAACGAGCCTTGATACGGCAGAAACCCAGGGCAGCACGGCGCTTCCCTTCCTTGAGCCGTGCTTCCTGGTTTTTTCCATAAAAACCAATGAAAAGCACTTAAATGTAGTGCTCTGTATCACCTAGCAGCTGGTGATGTCAGGGACCATAGTTTCTCATAGCAATAAATATGGTATATTATATCAAACCGTATTTATTTGATGATGACTAGCTGCTGCACGCGGCTTCGTCCGCGTAGTCCCTAATTCTTTTTTTAAACAATATTATAAAGTATTTTGTTTGTTTGTAATGAATAAACACAAAAACTGCTAGACCGATTTTGGGTTTGATTAGATTCAAGCTAGTTCTCGACCTCGATTTTGCTGTTTGTGATAAGTACCAGAGCTCACGTGCTTCTCATTATCCTCTCCATGTATGTGTGGTCTACGCACTTGTGAGATTGGGTAGTAAAAGACAATTTAAAAATATCGCCATAATTGTAATGTTGAAGAAATTAATGATGATCTTCATTTATTTCTCCAAAATTACAAAAAAAAATTACAATATTGTAACAACTAATAGATTTTCAATTAAAAACACAAGTTGGTTTTTTTGAATTTTATTTTAAAAAAAAAACACTGAATAAATTTGCCCCTGACCCTAACATGAAACATTACAACACTAAAATACAGACAAATACACGAGATATGCTCTTCCAAAGGGTAAAATTAATTGGCACGCATTATTAATCAATCAAAGACATTTCTTTCCTGTTTTTGCACTGACCTTGGAGACACATTATAAAACACGCCCAGTATGAAAAAGATTATTCAAGTCACTTGAAAAAGAATTGGAATTATATTAGACCTTAAACATTCTAGTACACATTAGAATTACATTAGACCTTTTACATAGCCAGATATACAATACATCCTAGTATAAGTAAATAAGTGATGGGATTAATATTAGATCTTAAACATCTTGCCCAAAAGCCAATTCCTAGTACCTATACCTTAAATCTATAGTATTAATAATTAACTTACGTTCATTATCGATACACAGTGATAATAAATTATTAAGATAAGTCACAAATAAATATGATTACACTCTAAAGTTTTAATATGAGATTATCCCAAATTCATAATCTAGATGACTTATATTAAAATTATGCTTACTGCTAAATAAGATGTTAAAAACGAAGGTGCTTATTGCTATTAGAAAGAAACGCGCGAGGCGACTAATACTAAGCACAGGACAACATCAAAAACACCTAAGTACCGTAGTACTGATACATCTAGATATTTAGATTGACATAATAATGTAATCGAAGTCGTAGCGCATCTGCTCGGGTACGGTGGCGCCGGGCTGCTTGCCGCCGGGGCTGCGTTCGCCGCCGCTAACCGCTGACACAACGCGGCTGCGGCAACCCAAATCCGGGTCGTTCAGCATCTCCTCGGCCATTTTCTGTATGTTCTCTATGGTGTAGTCGTGGTTTGCGGCCTTGGCGGGCGGCTCAGACGCTTTCTCCATCTCTGAAACGAGACAATACAACAATAAGAATAATTGAACACGTAATGGCGGACCGTGTCATTGCGTCGGTGGGGTAGCGTGATCGACGCCATTTTTTACCATCGAAAAAAAATCTGGAGGATTCGTTTTCCGAAGTTTAGTAACATGAATGAAAACCTAGTTCTTGTGAGAAACAATAGCTTGTGAGCTGGAAGAACATACAAAACGACACCGGCAAATGTATCTATAAAGAACACCTAATGTTCAAAAACGAGGAAATTTGGAAAAACACAGGATTTACTAGTATCTCAAGATTTACATTGGATTAATAATTCTGTGAGAAATAAAGAGGAAAAACGCACCTATGCCTTATAACAATGGGATGTTGGTCAAGCCGGAAAACAGAACAAGAAATTTCCGATTTGGAAAAACCCTCAATTTTCTACTTTCCCACTTACCTGTATCCTTTCCGCACAGGCACCAGCCGGTGCAGAACACTGAGCTTATTTGGAAAAAAATACTGTTTCACAGAGATGAGTTGTCAAGTGGGCTGCTCAGCTCCGCTGCTCTGGATCGAAAGGCTCACTATCGATTCAGTGAGCCCCTCCTGCCTTGCATACGCACACATAGGCCTGCTTTGCACTAACACTTAGCTTACGGTGGCACCACTAGCGGCCCTACAGACCCCGCCCTCGGAGCTTTCGATGTACATTGAAGCTTTAAAGTTTCTTTTTTAAATTTTGACGGCAGGTTTTGTGTCTCTTATTGATATGCAGCAATGTATGTCAATTTTCTTGTCACCAGTCAGGCAAAAGTGTAGACTATTTATTATTGGTGCTGATGTCTCAGCATACGATTTAAAATAAAGATTTGTACATTATTAACATAAGTGACAAAAAATACCTTTTACATGATAGAAGGCAAGAAAATTTTCAATTTTAAAAAAAAATATGCATTCCGGACATTATGGGCAGCTATCATAAACTTCCGGTTTACAGAAGCTTCTCCTGTCTGTTGTGATTGGTTGTTAGGATTTTGTTTTACCAATCACTGTGATTTCATGTGAATGTGTGTTCTCTAAGTAACAATAATGAATACAGACATATTCATTATTACCACCACATCGTGGATGCGTGTGTTGGTGTGTTTGCTCAGTTTTCCTTTTCACTGATTTGACAAGCGGGAATTTTGCTTTTTTATGGAAAATTATTTTATTGATGAAATAAAATCTAAAGTCTTTTCTTATAGGCTAAGTGTAAGCGTAGTTAATAAGCGGAGCCTTCGAAGTACATTGAATTATCAAAAACTTTTTTAATTCATGTCAATTCACAAAAATCTAAATCCTTAATTTTCTGTATGCGTTTTTTAAATAAGGATTCATAAATTATTATTATAAGTGGAAAACAAATACTCTCAATATTATTTCAGGGAAATTAAAAAAATTAAATTTCGTAAAAAAAATAAGCAATCAGGACATGTTGGACAGAAAACCGAACAACTTCCGGTTTCTGGAAGAAACGAGAACATTCTAGAACCCGGAAGTTGATCCCGATTTGCTGTGATTGTATGTGTGTGTGTTATCTGAATAACGTAGGATTAATACTACTAATGCAGGATTCGACTACTCACACATACCCACTAATTGAATGCGGTAGTGTGAACTTTGGTATTTCCTGTTTCCAAAACTTGGTTAGCAGTCGTTTTGCTTACGCGCCAAAAATAATGTTTTCAAATGATTTTTTGTTCTTATAGACGTATATGTAATTTTAAGGACTTTATATTATACATTTGTGGTTAAAATAAAATTACTAGCTTGCTTGAAAACCAGATCTAAAGGTAAAATAAATAAAAAACAATAATAAAAAATATCGTGAAATAAAGTTCTATGCGTCTGACAAACTTATGACCAACTTGGCCCTGATTGAGCGAAAGTAAGACGCTTTATTCCACTTTCTAACGATTTTTCTATAAAACCATTCGTACAAAATCCATTCACACTAAGTCGTCTTATGTCTGACGAATCTTCACCAAAATTTTTGGGATTGGGCCATTCTTTTGCCTATTTGCATTGCTCATAATTAAAAGTTGTAACCCTTTAATATGCTAAAACTAGAACGAAACTTTCACTGAATTTTATCTGAGCAGTGTAATAATAAGTTAACCCCTTTTATTCTCATGTAAAAAGCCAGACATTAGGTACATCTGCCAAACTGGCCCAGACAGATTGCAAAAATTGACGAGCAAGAGACAACTCGACCCCAGTGAATTTTGTATAAAAAATAAAAGTACAAAAAAATATTGTTTGTTCATGTCATTGTATTGAAACATTAAATAAACGTTATCGAGTACAACTGGATGGCCCAGATTTAAAATGACCCCGTTTATCCAATTTTGTCTTGTTTGAAATGTGATTTAAGAGATTTTTTTTCACTGTTGTCCCTTTTAAAAGTACATGTTTGGAAAGCACAGTTTAAATTCCTTTCATAGAAAAACGCGCTTAATCCGCTATTAGGTCAAATAACCGTTATACTTGTTTTTATGGTGAAAAGCGAATTGAAACGTTCCCAACATCTGGTATTTCATATCGTTTAACATAAAGATGCTTTTTTTTAACAGCAACTTTGAAAATGCGCGCCAGGTTCAGAACAAAATTGTATGAGGATGCAGCAATCCTACATCATAAATCAGGACCAAGAAAAAATATGTATCTCTTTCATCCCCATGAGTATTCATTAAGAGCGAGGAGCAAATTAATATTTTATAATGTCTTGTTTTTTAAGCTATTATGAAACGTTTAGACAAATATTTGGCCTTGAAGCCAAAGGTTCGCCTCCCCTAGACACGAGGGCGGAGCTCTATCGATTGATGTCACCCTTACTTAAGTAACCTGGTAATCAATATTTCTATAAATGAACTTGTTTACAGTACAATATAGGGAACAGAGCCAAGATTTTTTATTTATTTTACATCGTTTTGAAATGAAAATGATGGCACTAATTTACATGGCTATGCTTGCTCTTGATAATAAACTTGAATTTTACCAATCGGCCTTCATAATGACTCTGGGTTTTGAAAATATATAAAAGACTTATTTGAATAGAAATCACTTATATTTTTGTTAGAATGTATGTGTAAATCAAAGAATATAACGTAAGTCCTACTGAAAATTTTATTTCGGGTTATAAATATATTGACTTTGGCAAAAGAAGTGATGGCCAGTGGTCAACAGCTTGTTGATCTCTCACTGAAGCTTAATCTTACCGTGCTAAACAGCAACTCCTGGATCTCCCTAGACAGGAAATATAAAATGAAATAAATTATGTTAAATAAGCAACTCTCCAAAAACTAGATACATCAGTTGTATCAATCCAACATTCGCATAGAGCTTCACTCAAAATTAAATCACCTAAAATGTCTAAAAACACATGTCTCATCCAAATCACTGTTTCAACGAGAGAAGTTCTGACACATTGCCAAAGATCAACGGAAAAGAATATGACTAGTATTAAAAACAAGACAGGATACTAAATACCCTGATTAGAGAAAATACAAAAGTTATTGATGCTCTTACTAAAATAGACCAACAAAAGTGGAAATGGACAGACCACATGTTATGAGGGATTCAAGACAAGTGGAGTATGACAGAATGGTACCCAAGAGATGTCAAAAGGAGCAGGGGAAGAAAAAAAAGATGGGAAGACGAATTAAAGCTGACAGCTGGTCCAAATGGGGAAAGACTTGCGAGAGAAAGGACTCAGTGGAAGTTGTTGGGCCTTTGCCAAAAGGCACACTGAACTAAGAGACATTCTGTACACTACTGAAAATATCACAACGCAAAAATGTTCAGAATTAAAGGGCTTAAATTATTATATTATTAATAAAAAAGACGTGATTTTTTAAATCTTTATTCCACATAAAATGTACACATTAATACATGTAGATATTGTGGCTTATACTAGTAATACCAACATTGAGTAAAATTTCTAAGAAAAATACGTTTATAGAAGAGTAAAAATAAATTTGTTTCTTTTAAATATACTTAAATAACGATGATATGATAAATTAAACCAACCTTAAATTAAACACTTGAAATACAATTCAAAATAGCTTACAAGAGATTCGTAGGTTCAATGTAAATTGTGAAAAAGGTTTAAATAATATAAAGCCATTGTTGTGCTCAATTGCTTGCTAATGGTGGACTAATACCTGTCTCATTGTTACATTATATGGCCCATCTCAAGACATGATTGCGATCCGCCACTTCATCACTACAAACAACAATCCAAATGAATACAATCATCTTACTGACTACTACTGACTCTCAATACACGGTCAGAAAACATCAACACGATACGACATCCAACATCAAAGGAATTCATGCCATGACCAAACGCAGTTTGAAGTCATGTAGAATGTATGATATTTAAATAAAACCTGCTTGGAAGCATTTTCAATTGTTTCTAACAAGTGAACCCTGAAATATTTGATAGATTTTTATCATTAAAGTTTTGCGCCGACTTCTAAAAATTGTGAAATCCTCAATAAAAGGTTTCATCTAAATTCCAACATGGCCATTAAGAGTAACTGTAACAATTTTAAAGTGTACAAAAACGGTGTGCAAAATTGGCTATCTATCAACAAGATTAGTTTTTGTGAGTTTACGATAAAGGGGGGATGGGGTTTACATGTTCACAACACCGAGAGAGTAATTTAATATTTGTATTGGTTGTAAGAAGTTTTGGCGCGCTTCTCCTCCCTGGGTCCCAAGTGGACATCCGGGGAGTCCATTTGCACATCCGGAGAGCACATGTGTACCTCCGGATGGCACATGTGGACCTCCGGGGGGCCCATGTGGATGCCCTCATCGATCTTCGAAGCGTTGTCGCAGTTGCGTCCAGTGCAGCAGATGGTCACCAGCTGCCCCCCTCTGCCGCATGGGCAATACATGTAGTCATGGTCAGAAGGAGGCGCTGAGGGTTCTTTCTTTCCCGACTGCGGATCACAACTCTGAGCAGGGTTCACCAATGTGAACGGTGTGGCTGAAACATAGATATAATCTATACAACATGTGTAATCCACTGATCAAATATGGAAATTTTTATGCTTCGTACATTTATACGGATGCATTATTACCTGGTTCCTGAAAATACTGTTCGGGCATTTGTTCTATTTTGGCTCGATCGCAGTTGGGCTGCTCGCAGCATACGCTGGCATTCGTCAGCATCTGATGGCCTCGCTGGCCCGGTTGTCCCGCGTGGCCTGAGTGACCTGGCTGGCTCAGCTGCCCTGTCTGACCCGCATGGCCCGAATGGCCTGGGTGGACTGGCTGGCCCAGATGGCCCGGGTATTTCTGCTGTAGTGGCTCCTTGAAGATTTCATTGCTGGGTATTGGTATCAGATCTGATGGTTTCATCAGCAGGTCGTTGCGCCACTGCTGACTCTTGCTGGTGCTCGAAGCATTGAAAGAACTCATTTCTGAAATTGAAACAAGCTGAATGTTAACAACATACCTGACCTAGATTTATCTTTGCACCTTTATGAAACAGTTACGTGTAGATGCGACAACCTGACTGCTTGACGGATTGGTCATCAACACCTTAACCCACTGTGGATTGAGATAATTTAAAATACATAATATGTCAGAGCGAGCAAATTATTTAAAAACTAGCAGACTTAAAATAATAATATGCACAAGTATATAAAAAGGGTAGGGGGGAATAATCATAGTGCATCAAAAAATTCGTCCGTATCGCTGACAATAGGAAAAGTGCCCAAAAGGCTGGCAGCATTGCCACGTTGTATGGCAATGCTGATTCTTTGGCCAAAGAATAGGCCAGGCCTCTGGTCACGTGAAGAGTCGACCAGCCGTTTGGCGATGTCTTGAAAAACTAGGTGGGCACTAGAACCCCATGGCCTTTGTGTTTCAACCCCAAACGGCTCAAACATATAAGTCCCAATAAGATTGGAGTATTTGCGCCGTTTGAGGTTTTCCGCACCTGCAGCAGCAGCCCCAGCACAGCCCGCCATGCTAGGAAGATGGGATGGCGCAAGGTTGTCGACTTCCTAAATAAAATATAAATTAAGTTTTAACACTAATGTCGCTATTGTGGCCGCTTTCTTTAGCATAATGTTGTAACATCGCATCTCGCGAGACTTAGCATAATGTTGTAACATCGCATGTTGCAAGACTTAGTATAATATTGTTAAATCGTATGTCGCGACACTTATGATCTAGCACTTGCCTTCAGCCTTCCTCTTATCGGGTTTATAGGTAAACGGCATCGTACTACGCAGTAGAATAAAAATCAGTAGCAGGACGCGCCGCCTTAAAACATAAAAATATTGGTACTAATAATATACAAATTTCGAAAAAAATGTTTACATAACTTGGGCAAAAGCGTAATTAAGATAAATCATAAAATTAACAGACACGTTTCGTAAGAATAAAACCGATCGATAAGCGCTGATGCTTGCGATGTTCAGGGAATCTTTAGATCGAGTGGCCTATAGTTGATTGTTAAGACTTACCTTGCGATCGGATGCCACGCACTTGTTTTACAAGCAATAAATCTCAATTTACTGAAACCTAATGACCTGGTGAATAACGCGAAACAGAGCAAGCTCCGAGGGTGTCGGCGTCCTGATAGAATGAAATTATTGATTCATGCAAGGCCCGACTGCGCAAGTGCAAGTCCACGATGGAAACCTTGTTGGTATGCAGATTTCCTCGCAGACAATTAATAAGCAAGACAAATGCTTCTAAAATTAAAAGGCTACTTCCTTGTTACAACTTAGTATTCAATTTCATGCATCAGGACATCAGACCACGAATCTTAACAAGAAAAATGTTAGGTGTATACATCACCAATATATTATTAAAAAATATTTTAATGTAGATGTAATTAAGTCTTTATCTTGATTAATGCAAAATTATGTCTACCTTATAGTAAAATGGCTCAAAAATTGACAATTTTTTTTCACTAAAACAGTCGCACAAATTTGTGTTCAACTTGTAAATACACCCTTACCATAACTTTTTAAAAGAGCCATAGGCAATAAATTATTCGCTCAGAAACGCCTTACGCTGCGGAAATAACCGCAAAAATCAACCAATTTTTGATATTATTTCATTCAAATTAGGTTTAAATCAGTTTTTACATTATTAATAAATATGCGGATTTTTTTTTCTGAATTAGATAATAATTTTCAACACTTGTAGTTAATACTACAAAAAAAAACTCTAACTCTTTTTAATAAGTTACATACAGGGCTTAAAAGCAGATTCAACTACTCAAAAACCGGTTAGTCAGAAGTCTTAGGAGTAAATGATAAAAGCATTTAGTTCACACGTACGCAAAAGCATTATAATTTAGAATCGTACATTTCCCAAAAACTTACCTATGGGATTCAGCTCAACCGTTTTCTTTAGTTCATCATAATATTAAATCTTTGTGAATACTTCGTGTTCACAAAATGTTTTGGTTTCTTGCCACGAAACATATTCCTAGCACTAAGCACCATTGTGTTCTTATTTGAAGGGTATAAAGATAGTACGTAGATTCCGCTAAAAGTGGGACAATACAACTTTGTCTCTAAGGTTGGCAACGTATCCGCAAATATGGGTATTGCAAGTGTTTGTAAATAGCTGTAACAATTATTTAAAAGAGAGGACCGTCTGCCTAACGCCTATAGCCTAAAGAATCGTGACCTATCTTAGCCATTTTAGACATCGCAAAGGCCATTTATCATTTTCAACTTATTAAGGGGTCACCCAACGCCAGTTTTATACTACAATAATAAACTTAATAGTAGTAAATAACATCTCAATATTATAATTTATACAATAACTGCCTTGTTTTTACCCAACTGCCCCAGAAGGAGAGTGTTGTTGTTTAATATGAAATTGATTTGTTGTTTTATGAAGTTAAAGAACGAAAGTTTTGTTTAATAACGCTGGCAACCCAAAGCGGATACGCCCTTACAATACGCGTATTGCCCGGGTAGTGTACACTAGTTAAACCTACGTATGTAAGAGATCTGTGAAATGCCCTTTATGTACCTAGAGGGCATTTCACAGATCACTTTTATACATAGCTTTAACTTATGTGGTAAGGGTAAGACCGCGAAGTTTTGAATAATTACGAGTTCCTATAATTTACTGACTGTTATCAGTTAGTATTTTTCCATTGTACCTATTTCTCATCTTCTTTTTTTCGTGTGGTTAGTGACTAAACTGATGTCAGAGTTTTAAAGCCGCCCATGGGCCTTTGACTTCACATGCCGTCGAAAAATATCTCTCAGGCATGCCGATTTCCTCACGATGTTTTCCTTCACCGTTTTTGAAGCAAGTGATAATTAGAAAATATGCACATGAATCCGAAAAGTCAGAGGTGCGTGCCTTGAGTTCGAACTCGAGGCCTATGACTTGGCAGTCCGACAGTCTCACCACTAGGCTATCACTGCTATGCCTACCTATTTTCCATAATAACAATGAATAACAATCGGCTCAATAAGTTTATTTGAGTGTAGAATATATATACAAATAAATAAACTTGAAGTGTCTGTTCATAATGCCGAATCAATAGGTTTTGACTAAATTCATTTAAAAAAATATATGGTAAAAAAATAAATTTTTGAATATTTTGTCTTTCTGTGTGTCTGTCTGTCTGTTTGTTCCGGCTTATCTCCGAAACGGCTGGACCGATTTTGACGGGCTTTCACTTGCACATAGCTGATGTTATAAGGAGTAACTTAAGATACTATTTTTTAAGAAAAAGAACAAGGCGAGCCGTCCGCTGCGAGCTAAACGAGCGAGCGAGCGAGTTTAGTTTAACTTGGCATTTTTTCATACATGTGGGTAGACGCACATGTATGAGAAACTGACTATGTAAACTAAACTAAGTTTAGCTGGCGGTCTACGGCTCGCGTTAGGGTAAACGCGGGCGAAGCCGCGCGCAGCAGCTAGTAGGTAATATGAAAGCTAACAACAATATAATAAAATATAGGTATATATCATATTGAATATGTATGTATGTGTATTATAAGTAATAACCTATTTATGAACTGTTGTTCCTATTTTATTTCTAATGATATATTTTTTATTATTTTTTTCTTTGTTCCTCTCAAACAGAGCACCTGCCATCCAATCTCTTCACCACCCTTGGTTGACTGGTAGAGAATGCCTAAGGCATTAAGTCCGCCTTTGTACCTTTTTGAGTGTGAAAAGTTTAAATAAATAAATAAACACCTATACGCTATTTTATTGGTGTTGTAGCTGCTCCTCATGAAGTAAACTGAGTAATTTTTTCACATTGTTATCACTACTCTGAAAAGTACCCAAGCAGTGCTAATTATCTTTGAAGCTGTTGTTTTAGCTGTTGCTCGCGACTTCGTTTGCGTTTTTTTTTATACAAACCTCCTTATCTAGCTCCCAGACTACCTATCTGTCAAATTTCACAACGATCGGTTCAGTGGTTAAGGCGTAAATGTGACAGACAGAGTTACTTTTTACCCGACTACGGTGAAACAAAAAGGGGGTTATGATTTTGACCGGTATGTATGTATGTTCATCTGTTACCTTCTAAAATGTCGATCATAATTTGACAAATGAGGTATCATTGGAACTGTATTGATTGTCCGCTGGTTATAGGTTATGTGACTTCACATTAAATGCAATATGGCGCCCTCTAGAGGACATAAGGTAACGAAATAAAAATTAAAAATAATTGAATTGTGCCATGTTGGGTATCAAATGAAAGGGCTTGACAAGCACATTACAAATATGTATATATATCATATTTTCCAAGTAAATAAATATGTTTAAATTGTTACAAACAAGTAAAAGTGAGACTGTGCTACGTACGGCGCGGCTGTAAAATTAATACCTATTTGACCATGAATGCCGTGATGGTCCAGTGGTTATACCTCGCCTCTCATGCACAAGGTTGTGGATTCAAATCCGGGCAGGTACCAAAATGACTTTTTCAATTCAAATGTGCTTTCTGAGTTTATCTTGGACATTACTAACATCAGTGAAGGAAAAACATCGTGAGGAAACCTGTACCCTAATTGTGTAATACAACACAACTACAATCTGTTTCGATTTGAAACAAATTGCTAATTCATTGTTTCATAAAATGGAAAAAAAAATCGCAATTAGGGTAGGTACTGGACTTATAGTTAATTATATAACTCTGAAATCGCCAACCCGTCTTGAGCGCGCGTGGTGATCAATGCTCGTGCCTTTTCTGTATGAGAAGAGGCCTTTTCCTATCAGAAGGACAATAATAGGCTGGTATTATTATACCATATAAACCAAAAAATAAAATTAAGCTGCTCTGCAAATACTTTATCACGAAACTATAACCCCAAAATAATTTAAATAAAAAGTAAGTTTATGGTCGCATGCCATTATAATTTTGTAGGTCTACAAGCATGCGACCATGGCTTTACCTTGATCATTTTTGTACCTATGTCTTGACTTCTGTCTGAAATATTTTCTTGTTTCATATCTTTTAGTCGGATTTTAGTTTTAAACTTACTTTTTATTTAAATTATTTTGGGGTTATAGTTTCGTGATAAAATATTTGCAGAGCAGCTTAATTTTATTTTTTAGTTTTAAACTTACTTTTTTACATGAATAATGTTATAGTATGGATTTAAATTAGGTAAAGTTCTTGAATCTACTTTTCACCGGATCTATTCGACTTCCCAACTTACCTTCTTCAGAGAATGATAGATTTACTTAAATCTTTTGTTTTCTTTAAGCTAAGAAAGGCTCACGTAAAGTGTTGAGTATAATATATTAAATGAAAGTTATCTAATACACTTTTCGTCAGAGTTTACAGATACACCTACTTACCATTTTTCTGATGGATTCTAATGACTGAAATTTCCACATCATCTACCTAGCCTTTGCCCAACCATCTTCCGGTCTAACTGGATTCAGCTGATATCAGTATTTTGTATAAAGCAACTGCAAGGTTTACTGATCTCTCAATACTATTATTAATTGAGTAATTTATAATAAGCTTCACCTGCATTTGAACATTTATATTGTAGGGGGAGTCCCCCTAACGCCGGACGGCACCTAGCGCCGGACACAACTACTATCTCAGCAGGTCGAAACGCTTTCTATACGAAGTTATAGTGAAAGGGATGCGGGGGCGCAGCAATACACGCACACGGAACGCGGATCGCCAGTCTCACTCAAGGACAAGCTGAGAGCCGTCGAATGCTATATTTGGCGGAGAAATACTGTATCGGATAATATCAAAGTGAGTGTTACTGCTAAGTTTTTGTGATTAAGTGTTTATGGTAATCGTTGCTTGATGTCATGTTCCTTATTTTTATAAATACCTAATAGTTTTTGTTTGTTATCTAAGAGGTTTTATAATATAAACATTATTTTTTAGAATCGACTGTCCCCTGGTACCGGACAAAAAGTTGTCCCTTAACACCGGACAGTGATTATGTTGGTTTTTCGTGTCTATTTCATACTTTTTTATAATTATTGTCATATATTATTTCAGAGGATAGCAGATTGCAGCGAAAATAAGCATGGTAGAGATAAAATAGAAAGGAAGATGGGACCAGGAAAGTTTAAAAAAAAGGCTCTAACAAAGAAACTAGTTAAGAGGACCATGACGAAAATTGGATCCAGTGCTGCAGCTGTCACGCGTGGGCTCAAGAAGCCTGTGCTGATATTCCAGAATATTATGATACCTGCATATGCAATAGCTGCAATACATTTACGTATGTTGTCCGGCTTTAGGGGTTTCAGAATTGGTGTGTCCGGTACTAGGTGCCACTTTATGTGATTTAAAAATCATAGGCACAAGTTTGATTGTAGTTCTTATAATAATTACGTAGAAGCTACCTTTTTTGTTCATTTATATTGATTTTAAATATTGTTAACTTAATTAATTCATAATTAAAGTAAGATATCTTAGGTATTATTTTTATTTATCGCCAAAAAACCTTAAGTGTCCGTCACTAGGGGAACTCCCCCTATCTAAGGTTGTGGGTTGAAATCCAGACAAGTACCAATGTGACTTTTTCAATTCTTATGTACTTTCTGAGTTTATCTGTGAAGGCAAGCATCGTGAGGAAATCCGGACCTATCTATACACAAATAAATAAAATTGAAGTGTCTGTTTGTAATGTCGAAATAACAGCTTTTTACTTCATGCATATGAAAGTATATATGGTATGTACATACAACAAAAACACAATTTTTATAATTTTTGTCTGTCTGTCTGTTTGTTCCGGCTAATCTTCGAAACGGCTGGACCAATTTTGACGTGACTTTCACTGGAAGATAGCTGAGTTTTCTTTGCCACAGAATTAGAGTTACGTGCAAAAAGAATCAAAATCATGAAATCTGTATCATAAAATTGAAGTGTCTGTTTGTCATTTAAAAATAACAGGTTTTTACTTAGGCTCTAGACAGACGGACTGCATTTTAACTGCAAATCTGCAGTTTGAATGCATTGCATGCAATGCTGTGTTTATTGCAGTCGTACTATCTGCATTCAAACTGCAGATTTGCAGTTGAAATGCAGTCCGTCTGTCTAGAGCCTTCATGCCTATGAAAATAGGTGGGTATATTTGCCCTATAGTATAACCAGACCATTAATATAGGCTGGTATTATTATTGTATCTACAAATTACTATTAGGGTAAAGATAAAACAAAAGCAAATACACACTTCACATTTATCACCACATCAAAGGACATTAAATACCAGTATTAAGTTAACATACGACCTACCATATAAAGATATAAACATCAATGATTAAAAAGGTACAATAACGTTTCAAAAACACACAAAAATAGTTAAATAATGACTAGATATTTTAAGAAAAGACCTCTTTCAGTAAATTTACATCAGCGTATGTCTGAAACAATGTGAAACTATTGGGTCGAACTTTTAAAAACTTAACATATCGTTTGCTTACTAAAAATAATACCTACCTATTCGTTTAAAGCTAGAACATTAATTTCTATAAGACAGATGTATACCACAGATGTATCGTTCACTCCGCATCTTAGGTATGAAGCTGCAAGTATGCGGCGGGCTCGACTTGTCGGGCCAATTCAGTGAGTGTAACGTACTCAGAAGATCTATGAGTTACGCGATAGAAATAACTTCTCCCGGAGGGCGTGTCAGACTCTTGCCTTGCCTTGCCTCTTGCTTAACCCACCCGTGTTCCTTCAGTTTCCTGTATGTTGCCAGGGACCACGGTAACCCTTTCGGATAAACCCGCAACCCCGGCAGGCATCAGCCCTATCGGACCCCGTCAATTGTGCTGAAATCTCTTTGAGGCGCGCGTGGAATACATCGTGCCGTCGACCCGGGCCTGGTCCTTATCGGACGGTGAGCTACCCATTGCTCACCATCCGCAAGCCCGCGCCTATGGTGGCCGGGAATCGGCCTGAGATTTCTGACGCCCAGGGCATCTTCTGCGGTGATTAGGGGTGTCAGGGCGCGAAAACTTGCTTCTCCCTCACGTGTTCCGCCTCCTCCTTCGCGAGCATTACTGCTTCGCAAAAGGAGGTGACGGCCTCCCATGCCCTCTCGCTCCGTACCATGGCCTGGACCAGGGCCGGACGTGAGAGATCACCGCCGTCGATCGCCTCAACGAGAACACGACGATGCTCCGCCCAAGCCGTCAGACCTTCACCGTGTGCTCCACCGTGTCCTCTGAGCGATCCACTCAATGGTGACACCCGAGCGTTTCCTCTCGCCTTATTCTGAACAGGAAACTCCCGAAACAACCGTGTCCGGTGAGGACCTGCATCAGGCGGAAGGTGAGAAACTTCGTGGCGCCTCTTTACCCACTTCTCAAAGAGGGGACTTATCGCCGCAATTGTGGCGTACCCAACCGCTGTGCGACGTGAATTTCACTTTATTATGTCGTAGCAAGAGTCGCTTTTTATTTAAATGATTTTGCGGAGTGAAACATCTGTATTCATCTGTACTAGTACTGACTGTATTGTTTCCCATTTTGAGTCGCAATTCGCATTTTGATGGAATGATGGGTTTATAGACATCCATCATCACACGATTATTACACTAAACGATAGGTTTCTGTCAATGATTGTGGCATAACTGACAGCAAAATCTATCTAATGGGCTTCTTGGTGTTATTGGGGCTGAATTGCTTAATTTTTCGTAGAAAATCCAGCGAGTCATCTTAATAAAGTTGTCTCTAAAGCAATTTATTTTACAATACTAACTAAAACTAACCATTGTCCATTGACAGATATTTTCGGTATACAAGGACATCATAGGTGGTCATTTTCAAGCTGTGAACATTGATTGTCTTCTAATACATAATACTTGTGTACATATTTTAAAACATGTTTTTATATTAGGAGATAATTTTCAGTGTGCCTAATTTTACTCATTCCGAGTAGCCTAACCAATACAATATTTAATTGAAGAGTTCCATTATCTATATAGGTATGTGTCAAAATATAAAAATGGGACCAAAAAGACGGTTTACCCTTCTAAAGATAAACATGTAAATGTATTTAGGCGGAGATACGTGGTACATTAGACAATACATAAAAAAAACAATGAGGGAAAAATCCCTCTTTGATAAAAATTGGACTTTTCAGTCTTAGTAGTAGCCATTGATTATCAGGTAAAATACAACGTTATGCGTTGAACCCGTAGGCTAATGAGTGCGCAGTTCTAACAATTACGCATTTGGCACGTACCTAACTAAAATCTATGGACGATGTTGAGCTAGTTTCTTGTAGCGTTTTCTTCGTTTTCCTCTGGTTTGTTTTGGTTGTTATCAGGTGTTGTTATGCTGATAGCTCGTTCAGTCTTGCTGGCCATCACCAGGCCATAGTAGATCCAGTAGGTGTGCTTCATGTCCATCAGGAATGGGTCTATGCATGGGACAGGTTTCCTGTAGTTGCAGTATTTGATGCAATCGTGACAGGCGCAGTACAGTGAGGTGGTGAGGATGTGTTTGCGGTAACTGAAGCCTTGTTCTTTCAGCGTGTCCTTATGACGCGGTTTGGTTCGCATTTTCCCACCAGTTTCTTCACGCTTACTCATCTCTGTAATAAAAAACAAATGGAATTTAAAAAAGATTTATAAAACTTTGTAGCAGCATGCATCCTCATGGCAGGGCGCTCGCCACTACACTGAGCTGCAGGAGCGAGCGCCGGCACCTATATTTATAACTTCGTGCGTTTAGCAGTTAGTTGAACTGTTGTCAGAGGGCGCGCACCGCGCGCTGATTATTATTGTATTTGAATTGTTCTGATTGGCTGTTAATAAATATACGTCTTTTCTATAATGTCCACTACTTGCACCTAGGTAATTTTGTATATAGTTAGGGTATCAATAAATGAGGATAATACCCCGTTCCATCCATAGGATGCAGACCCTTCAGAACCGATTCCTTCGCAAGGCCACGGGAGCCCCGTGGTACGTCAGAAACGAGATCCTTCATCTCGACTGTAAGATCCCTACGATCCACCAGTTTCTCAAACGCATGGCCAAGCGCTACTTTGAGTCCGCTCCTCGACATCGGAACCCTCTGATAGTCGAGGCAGCCAGTTATGTCCCGTCCCAAATCAGTCAGATCCGCCGTCCAAGGCATGTACTATCCGACCCAGATGACCCCATTACACTCCTCCAGGAGCAGAATAGGGCCACCAGTACAGTGCACACAAACAGACGCCTTCCATCATTCCGACCTCGCCGCCGAGGTCCTTTACGTACGCGATCTACTCCCCGAGTAAACGATTCCCCCCCCCCGACCCTTGCTCGATAACGAGGTGCCAGCAGTTGTTGCAGCTGAGCACGTAGCTTTAAATACCCCGAATAATAATCATGACGATAATATAAATTTGATCCAGCCTGTCCCCTCTTGCTGTCCTCCCGTCAGCGATGCCCTAAGCCGAGGTCCGTACCCCACAGGGGGTGCCCTTAGCGAGCATTCGCTTAATTTTAATTTAGAATAGTTTTAAAAAAGCTCCTAGCTGGAGGCTCTAAGTGTAGAAGCTTATGGCACCCACAGGAAAATCCGGTTAAGCAGCCACGACCTTAGTGGTCAAAACTGCGAGAAGCGACTTAAAAAAAAAAAAAAAAAATGAGGATAATTCATTCCTTCCATCATTATCAATACATTGTTTAATTGCTATCCCAACTGTCGTCAATCGTTAAAACTTTAATTGATTTCATTAAATTTAAAAATCTTTATTATATAACATAATATTACAAAGTGCGTATATTATGATCTTATTCGATTTGTGTATAACCACCACACATCCCTCTTAGCATGCTTATCTCAGCTGAATGCAACGCCTTTCATCCATCCCTTTTGTGGCCGAATATCCTGATTCAGCAGGTTCAACCACAGCTGGTCTAACCATTGTTTTATAAATCTTCCCCTTAAGTTGTTGCCGCCATTTCATCCAGCCAGTGTTAGCACTGTGCATAACAGTCCGATATACTTCACCATCGCTTTGCACGAGTGAACAGAGATATCGACAGTCGGAGCAAACCGGGAGAAGTGCGCCATCAAGTGCTATGGCTCCAGAACTGGAGAGACCGCCCAAATCGCAGAACATATATTCGGTTTTGGTTCTGCTCATTTTGAAGCCAACATTCTCCAGCTTTTGTCGCCATTTCTCTAACTACAAATGTTTTTTTTTTTGCCCTGTTTTGATTTTGAATAACACATCCAAACCAACATTTAAAAACCCTCAAGCAATTACAAAAATATTAAAAAACAAATTCTTTAAAGCTTCTAATTTCAAACAACTGTGACATATCTATGTCTTTAAATAAGTGTCAATGTTAATAGGTACATTTTAGAAATGGTGTTTAATAAACTACAATAACGGGATATAATTCGAATTTATACTTTTCCTCCAATGATTCAGAAATCCCATGTAAAACACCCTGCCCTGTACAGGTACCTACATCATTATGTAAACGTGCAAACAAAGCCGTCACAGCGTTATGTATAACATTGACAGATGGATAGATTATATACAATCATATTAGGGTAAAGTGTCAACCCAACTACAGTGTTAACCTCATCCCTAAGTTGAAGTATTTGAGACCTGAATTCTGGCTGAATGAGGACAGTATTGTCAAAAAACTGACGCTCAAGTGTTCATGAATGTCATCGGTGGGATAAGTGACGATAAAAATCTGTAGGTACTTACTTGGCGGCGACGGCGACGCGGCTTGAGCTTAATCCACGTTCAACAGGTTGCTTCTTGATACACTACTTCTGCAAATGTTACAATTTTTCTCATAACCATAGCGCAGCTCCGCACGAATTAAGACGTCTGAAAATAATTTATTGATTGATGGCTATGCACTAACTATTTGTGCGCAAGTGCAAATTATTTCCTGGTTCCACAGTCTAGGTCACGTGGAAATATCGTGGAACGTGCTGAACTGAGGAGCAGTAATGATTTATTAATGTAGATACTGAGACTAGACACCCGCTAGGTAGGACAAAAGAATGTCCCTACTAATACTAATGACACTGCTAACCTCCTACACAAATATCTATAAATATATTCCTGTGTTAGAACAATACTCTTATCAGTAGTAAGTTTGTGCTATTAAATTAACAAACTCCTGGCAAGATTGAGAAGACATGATATTGATTAAATAAATAGGATGTCGCGTCATTGCTTTACATTTAGTAAACAATTTGAGAGTATGAAATCTGTGTTTGAATACTACGATATACCTATATTTCCACTCATTAGTAGTCATTAAGACTGCTGACTAACAGCAGTGATAACCTATTAGTGTGAACGTTGGACTGCCCAGTCATAGGCCTTCGAGTTCGAACCCAATGCACACCTCTGAATTTTCGGATTCATGTGCGTATTGTATAATTATCACTTGCTTAAAAATCGGTGAAGGAAAACACCGTGTGTGCCTGAGAGATATTTCTCGACGACATGTGAAGCCAAGTCCCATGAGCAGTTAGTCACTGACCACACGAAAAAGAAAGAATTAAAGACTGTATAGTGAAGCCCAGAAAGTTTTGCAAGTACCAACGAAATTTACAGGATTATTTATAGGTAACTAGGCAACTGATAGTCTTGTGTCCTTCAATCCGTTCTACTTAGTCCTTATTAACATTGAAAATAGCCTGCGTCATGTTGAAAATAAATAAGGGAGGTTGAGGGGTCTATTGGCACACTTTGATCGAGTAGCGAAAAAGGTAAAATGAAATACAAGTCAGATATTTTATCATTTTAATTCCCATACTACATCTACAATGTAAAAGAGTGTGCACAATCATTTCAAAAGACATCCTTGTAATAAAAACAACTAAAAATAAATCTTTATAAAATAAAAAAAATTACATCTTAAATTCAATGGTCGAAGCTTTTAGTCAATATAACTTTCACAATTGTAAAAATTTAAAATATTTTCGTAACATAATATACCTATCAACAAAACCTTAAATAAAATAGCACAAATTCAATTTAGACAAATAAACATTACTAGGAATGACTTTAATTTGATATGCAACAAGAAATATAGAGGTGTGACACAAAAAATGTACGAATAGCCGAAACTGGCATAATTACTGTTGTTATTGTTGACCATTCTTCATGACACAACTTGAAGGGAAGAGAAGACACAGACGATAAAGACAGAAAGACAGAATACGGCAAATAAATGAACCAAGGAACGGTGGCGAAGGGCACCAACGAAGCTTAGTCGTCGTTGATTTTAGCCCGCTGCACATCGTCGGCCTTGTCTGCGTTCTTGCAAATGGCCGCGATGTACATGGGGTCGTCGTTGTCCTCACTGGCAGACAACTTGGCGACCACCACGCGAAGCATGCCCTTCCCATCCGTCAATTCTTTTGCCATCACGATTTGCATGTTTCCCCCGACCTCGAAATCCATCCTCCTCATCTTCACTTGAGCAATGTTCCTCCTGGAATTATATAAAAATTCACTGTAAAAATTACAGAAATATGAATAGTAAAAGTTTTTCTCAGGAATAGATGAGCACGGAATTAAGGCTGTATTAAGTTTCACATAACAAAAGTATGACACTTTCAGTAAATTTTATTTAAGAATCAAGCCACTTGGAAGGACATGGTCACTTCTTTGTCTATATTAAATCAAGTTTCAACAAAAAATTTGCCAAAAGAATACGTTCCTTATGAATCAAGGCCATACATTTTATCAATGAAAGAATATTTTCGAGCCAATTTATAGTTTTATCATTCGCTAAGAGCGCCTTTGCTACGAAATAGTCGATAGACGGACTGACGCCATCTTGTTCACGAGTCCGGGGTGGGATCACACATCTATCTATCTAGAGTCCTAGATCTTACTACGAGAAAATTACAGAATAATGGGTGGACACGTAACACTTCTAATCACACCTGACTAGGATCCCTAAAATTGAACTTTATAAGTACCTATATCATGAGGAGTCCATACTAAGATGTCCACAGACGATATTATTTTGTATGTTTCTGATTTAGAATTCTTGCTAAGTACGTGCGTAGATTTCACTTACCTCACCACAACCGCAGGAACAAGGGCCGTTCGACGTGGCCGCCGTCGTAGAAAATTAACCGGACGTCTTCGTCCGGCTGCTGCTAGTGAACGTAGAGAGTAGACAGATATTGATCCAGAGGCGGAGCTTCATCCAAGAGCAGCTTCAACCAGTGTTGCCAACCATCCGCTTAGAAATCTGCCAAAATCGTAAAAAAATCAAAGTCGTTGAAAACACAATAAGTACCTAACATGTTTCATCATTTATGCAACAAAACATTGAACTTTGAGTAAGTTCAAACTTTTTAGTCTTTAATGGTCCTTTGACAAACATGGCCAGCCCACTGCCACTTGCAGTTTGCTTACTCCGCAAGCTATGTCGGTGACTCTGGTTCGGAACATGTTATCATCTATACTAAAAATAAAACGCTGTTCATCACTTCAAAACGGCTGGGTCGATTTGGCAAATATTTATTTTAAAATGTTCGTAATAGTCTGAATCAGATTTTCACGGAAAGAAAAAATAAAAAATTGCTCGGAAAATTCGAAAATTCCAATTCAATTAAACCAATAAATAATAATAAACTTGTCGCTACGTCACTATGTGCTAGCGACAGTTTTCGGGGGCCCATTATTGAGTGTGCAAGTAACCCCCTGCCATTTTACCTGCGTATTTAATATAAAATATTGGTCAGGCAGGGACCATAGTCTTTCCATAGTTCTAGATAACCAGTTCACTTAGCCACCCAAACCCATAATCCAATATCTTTGTTTCTATATCCCGCAATAGTCCTGCACCAACCGGAGGTTGTCCTTGGTGCACTAGCATAGCGCGAACAGGGATAATCGTCGGTTGGTGCCTCATTTCATTAAAAATGTCTATTGGGCCTCTGCGAGTTGGCATCGGCCCCTCGTACGCCTTCCAAAGGTCCGGGACCCCAGGGTCCCGAGATGTGTCTAAGACATATTAATATTAAGGGAGTGCTTCCACTGCCAACTCCCGAATTGGCTGCCGGCGCTGAGTTTGGAAAAAAGAGCGGAAAACGGGTTTGGCAATTTGACATATTGGAGTAGATAGGTAGGCATAATTAAAAAAAGCATTCAATAAACCATTTTTTTTCATTAATATATTTCCTTAATCAATTATTTCCATATTGCAGTAATCAAGTACTTATTCATAAACTAGTAGATTAGGTAAATATTTTTACTCGCAAATAGGTTGGAACTGTGACCCCCTTCGCACGAGCAGAGCGAGCGAAGCGAGCGGTGCCGCGGCAGCGACTGGCGAGTGGCAAAAACGACTAGAACATATAGAAAAAAATACTTTAGTTAGGGTTAGTTAGTTGGAGTTCTGAATACTGGAAGGGTTTCCATAAACGCCGCGCCAATGTCGTTATTTTTGGGAGTCGGCACCGGCAACGGAGGCACTCCCTAATATTAATTCATTTCTTTTCCAATTTTGTATTAATTATTAGAATTTAAACAGGACAACGTCTGTCGGGTCAGTAAGTATATATTAAATTTCTTAAAATTCGGTGACTTCTTAAAATTATCAAAATACGGCAGTGCTTTTTGTACGTTTTTTGTGACATGTTTTTTTTATCATTCATCTACAAGGTTTATCCTTAATTCGATTTTTTCATTGGCCAGTAAAACTCTTGAGCTAGTCAGACGTTTTTTTTCGTGGCTACTATTTAAAGTTTTCTATATAAACTTATCCAAAACCCATAACACGATTTCCTGGTGAAGACCCTTAAGTTACTGCTTATTAAGTAAGCTTTGTAAGTTATGCACTTTTGAAGGAAGTAGCATTACTTGCTTCGAAAGCTTTTTTGAAGCTTACAGCATTACTTATACGAGACGATAGACTTCAGTCCTGAATGCTGACATAATTTTAAATGTTTCTTCTTTATGTCTTTCAAAATTGTAAGCATGAAATTGTAAGAATGTAGGTAGGGAGGTAGTTAATGCCCACAGTCAAAATGGGCCAACAGACATGTGGGATTATGTAAGTGATCTATTGAGACAGTTTGATCAGCACCCTAATTGCGTAACACACTTTCAATCACAATCTGAATGATTTTGAAGGATATTTTTCTGCTCGAAAACGTGAATAACGCAATGGATATTGTTGAACTGTCAAAATTAAAGCCATTATAATTGCTACTGTTAGTTGTTACGCAAATACCCCGCAGATCTATCAGCGGAACAGTAATTAAACTAAACAAGACTTGGATTTTGTTAATTTTTATTTCCCATCCTACAACTACCACACATATAAAGTGAAAAAGAGTATACATTATCATATCAAAAGACATCCTTGTAATAAAAACAATCCTTATAAAATTCAAAACTGTAAAATTAAAATTAGTTACACCTAAAATACAATGGTCAATACAAACAATCTTTACCCAATAGACCTTTCTTATGATTACGGAAACTTTTAAAGGCCTTTTTGTTAAAATATTACAATAATCAAACACTAAAATAACGTAAATTCAATTTAGTAACATAAAGACCTTGATTTGATATGCAACAAGGAGTTTACCGGATGTGACATTAAAATGTACGAATGACCGACAGTGACATAGTTTATATTCTGTTGTAATTGTTGTCCATTCTTCATGACACAACTTGAAGAGAAGACACAGACGATAAAGATAGAAAGACAGAACACGGCACATAAATGAGCCAAGGAATGATGTCGAAAGGCACCAACGAAGCTTAGTCCTCGTTGGTTTTGGCCTGCTGGACATCACCGGCCTTGTCTGCGTTCTTGCCCTGGCCTTTTGCCTTGCCTTGGCCTTTACCCTTGCCCTGGCTCTTAGCCTTCTCGTGGTCCTTTCCCTTGTCTTGAGCTTTTCCCTTCTCCTGGTCTTTTCCCTTGTCCTGGGTCTTACCCATCTCCTGGTCCTTTCCCTTGTCTTGAGCCTTACCTTTCTCCTGGTCCTTTCCCTTGTCCTGGCCCTTACCCTTCTCCTGGTCTTTTCCCTTGTCCTGGGCTTTACCCTTACCCTGGTCTTTTCCCTTGTCCTGGGCTTTACCCTTCTCCTGGTCCTTTTCCTTGTCCTGGGCTTTACCTTTCTCCTGGCCCTGTCCCTTGTCTTGGGTTTTACCTTTCTCCTGGTCCTTTCCCTTGTCCTGGGCTTTACCTTTCTCCTGGTCCTTTCCTTTTTCTTGGGTTTTACCCTTCTTCTGGTCCTTTCCCTTGTCCTGGGCTTCACCCGTCTCCTGGTCCTTTCCCTTTTCTTGGGTTTGGCCCTTCTCCTGGTCCTTTCCCTTGTCCTGGGTTTTACCCTTCTCCAAGTCCTTTCCCTTTTCTTGAGTTTTACCCTTCTCCTGGTCCTTTCCCTTGTCCTGATCCCCTTTAACCTTCGCTGGGTCCTTTTTGCAAACGGCTACGACGTACATGGGGTCGTCATCATCGTCATCACTCTGAGACATTTTCACAACCATCATACGAAGGTTGGAGTTGTCTTTATTCATCGCTTCTGTTAATGCTTTTAATGATTCAAATTTATCGGTTGACATCTGTGATCTCAACTAACTGCCTCCAAGTGCCTCTCCCTGACCTCGTCCTGTAATAAGATACAAATTCGTTGTTAAAAATAATATGAGATGACAAAATGTGACAAAAGGTTTGCTCAGCACGCGTAACATGTCCAATTCCATCTGTACGAAGAAAAGACTCTATGCAAAATCTCTTTCTATAAAAAGTGACATTTCTTTTCTTCATTTTGGACATGTTTTTGACATTGATTGTCGCTGGGATGAGATTGCGACTAGATTTTGAACGTTTTTTTACTGAAATTGGCCTTCTGTTATTTTGTTTTTCACTACACATGCTGAACAGATAAAGACATCCTAAACACGTCTTGAGTTTCATAAACTGTTTTTATTAAGCATAAACGGTCAGAACATTAATTAAAAGGTCTAAGAATAAAATTGAATCATTGAACAATAGTGTTACCAAATGAGAGTATGACTTGGCTACTAAACTGCTTTGTCTATTTTTAAAGATTTGTTGAATCGTAAGCTACGCTCATCTTTTTACAGTATATAGAGTGTTTTTAAAGTTTCGTAGCCAAATGGCAAAAAGATAACCCTTCTTATATTGTCATGGTCGTCTTTTAGGCTGTCCGGATCCTAAACTATTAGCACTATGACGAGGAAAATTGGAAAGAGGATGTATTCTGTGTATCGGTAAATAATGGTGTAAGACAGTTATTTGATTCAGGCGTGACCTTGCAGAAATCCATTATTAAATACAATAGACTTGGATATATTTAATAACCTGTTCCGCTAAGCTATTTCTAAAGAGCCATAAAAAAAAAACCTTGAAAGAAAGCTTTAAGTTTTGCGTGGATATGACGCATATTTTCCCCAAATTTGTTATTTACGTGTTTTTTTTTATCTTTCTTAGCGTCATGTTTACCGTAAATAAACGAATTTTCTTTCTGTCTTTCACGTGTTTCACCTCTCAACGAGGCATCCTCAGGATGACGATTGACTTGTCGCGGACTCGAACACGGCATGTTGCCACACCGAACGCTGAACAAGTCAATCGTCATCCTGAGGATGCCGCGTTGAGAGGTGAAACACGTGTCGATTTCTTTCAGGGTTTTTTTGATGGCTCTT
The DNA here is from genome assembly GCA_963680765.1 of Agrochola lychnidis. Lineage (NCBI taxonomy): Eukaryota > Metazoa > Arthropoda > Insecta > Lepidoptera > Noctuidae > Agrochola > Agrochola lychnidis. Next base: position 7,870,704 of record OY796848.1, read on the forward strand.
TAGATATAGCTAAGCGGAACAAGTTACTAAATATATCCACGTCTATTGTTGGTGTAGTGAAATTACGATTTCCTCATAACTACACGTAACCGAGGGATGAATAAAAATGTAATTACACATCGGTATTTTTGGATACGGTAATTATACAGATTATGATGTTTTAAGTGAAATACTTTTTATGCCAATCGTTTTAAATATGTAAGATATTTTCGGTTCCAACCGCAGAAATAACTTCGTTTTAATAGTTTTTCGAGAAACATTGTAAATACAAACTTATTTTTGCTGCCGGATAAATCAATACTGTTAATGCGTATCCGTCTTTAGCCAGTTTTTTTTACTTATACTGGGAATTCCTAAGCGATACTGCGAACAGACACGGTCCGAGGGGGGTCCTGGGGGGTCATGACCCTCCCAAAATCTTTCACGCTGCCTGAATGATTTACTTATATTATTACCTTTTAAAACCGTACTTACAGCCACGGGTTACCATGGCTCAAGTACCTGCAGTTACGATAGGCATATTATCCAAAAACATTAAGAAAAGAAGCAGTCATGGAGACTGCCGACAGAAATGAAAACTTAAAACTATGAAATTACAGTGTTTTTTTTAATATTTTCCAATTAATTGAAATTAATATTAGTCTGGTTCTCACATATATCGGCACTCCCAAGCAACAATTAACGCAACACGTCATACTCATAGGTGCTGTGCTGTTAACGTTAGCATAGCGGTGACGCAAACCCATAAGATTTTCCCCTACAATCGCTCAATGCGCCTGAAGAAGTTTTCACTTCAAAAAGTCAATTATAAAATAAAAATAGAGTATCTTGGATGCAAGAGTTTGGGCAACCCGCTCGTACGTACGGTTTGAAAGTCTAAGGTGCAGGCAATCAGATTCTAAAACCTAAACTGCTGTAAAACTGTTCAGTTTATGTTTTTCTTCATAACTCGACAATGTACTATTTCTGTATAATGGTCAAAAGAAAACAGAAGCTTTTCAGGGTGGAGTGCTAAAATTTTCAGGCTCGCTTCGCTCGCTCTTGCCTTCTACATTTTCTTAATTTTTGAGATGTTTCTTCATAAGTCGACAAAGCAACTGATTCCTAGTTCTTTTGGAATTATCTAAATAAAATCTAACCTATTCTAGTGTCTGCGAAATTTTCGAGCTCGCTACGCTCGCTCTTGCATTCTGAGTTCTTATGATTGAAAATATCAAACAAAACCTAAGGCGGTTTGTTAGTTCCCTCTTCTCATAATCTACTGTTCTAATACCTACTATCAATCAAAAAGTGCTGCGACTGGGACCAATTTGCCCGCAAATACACCCCGCTCCCTCCCCCCCGCCGCATGTAAAATATGCATCCCTGAATAGCATAACTAATGGTTGGTCTAGTGGTCGCAAGCCCTACTCGCGCGTGCTCTTTTAGGAGGTACCTCCTAAAACTATTCCTCGGCACCCATGGTGACCCCCCCAAAATCTTGAGCTGCGACCGCGCCTGACTGCGAAACTGTCGTGCTCTTTTTTCATGGAAACAATTTTGGCATAACTTGTTTTTTGGTGAATTGCAAGCTGTCCATAAAAATGAGTAAAATTTACCAATTTTTTCAAGGGTCATTTTAATGTATCGGAAAAAAATCTGGACAGCAAAAGTGGGTCAGTAAAAAATATTTTGTAAGAAATCAAAAATTAATGCTTTAATAAATATTCAATATGGCATCTATCTTACTGTAAGATCAACAAAAATTGCACTCTAAGGTCTCATGGGTAACATACTAGACCTGGTCTTTCTACATTCCTGATTAAGAATTCAAAATGCCACTTACCTTACCACACCACAACCGCAGGGACACGTGATGGTTTATTTTAAAGATGAAAATTTTGGTTCCCGACACAACAAGTGATAACCGGGCTGTCCACTTCCGGAAAAAGTAGACAGCTATGTATCGATCCATAGTCGGAGCTCCAAAAGGTCAGTGTGGCAACTCATTAAAAATCTGCCAAACTTGTAAAAAAATACGTTTCAACATATTCCTGATTCAGTAGTTAATATTGAAAGTTAAGTATTATAAACAACTGTTTGAACTCACTAGCCTCTAAATTTAAAGAAAATTCTATTAAATATTTCTTATTTTGCTTTTACAATTACTTACGTTCTCTCTTAGTAAGCACTTGTTACCCTATTTACACAAGAATTGTCATCTCCATACTGAGGGGCTAATTAATTTCCGTCGTTTTGAGTCCAAATTGTACCGCGTGCTGTACATTTATTTATTTACTAGAATTCCTTTAATTTTTTATAATTTTTTTTACGAGCATACAACAACTTACCAAAGTTTCATCACAATCGGTCGAGCCATTTTCGAGTTTTTACCAGATTAACTCACCGCATAAAATTTATTATTTATTAAAATCTCCTTATAACTATCATTCCAGGTGTATGTACCCAATGCGAATTTGGTAGTTCTGTATTTATGCCAATTTATCGTAGTTGCGTAATAAGGAACTATGTATACAGTACTGAATTTGGATCCTCTTTCCGTATTTGTCTTTGTTTAGGGCGCCGCGCTGCCTTGAACTGCACATACCGGTCAACCTTATTTTTAAAATATTGGACTCGAACATTTTCGTCTTTCAATTTCAGGGAATTTACTAAGATTATTAGTATAAACAAATGAATTTTCTGGCTCATAATTGGTGACTTTAAACTAATAAGAGAAAAGGCATATTTTGAAAATTTACTGTAGAGATCTGTGTTCAGACCAATTTAGTTCAACAGACTGCCGTCCTTCCGCGGTGGCACCACAACCTACACAGGAGATGTAATCTCAATTTATTGTATCTATGCTTCCGGAATATGCTTCCAGAATGTTATATTTATCAAGTCACGTGATTCGGGAACACCAATCACGGTGCTAAATCCAGTGACGCCCTATTAACGTGGACGATTGTGATTTGTCGTTCTATAAATAGTTACGGTAGAAAATCATTACTTTCATCATATAAACATAACTAGTACTGGCCCATATTCGACGTTAACACAGTTCGACAGGCCGACATAAACTTGAAAAACAAAAGCAGTGTTAACGCAGAATAGTTGAAAACCCAATAAATTGGGAAGCCCAGCGGTGGCTTGTCCACTTCCGAGGCCAGTGCTGGTAAGCACTGAAGAAACTTATCTTATGGACGACATCTTCGATGAGTTCTACTGGTCATCTTTTTTAATTTGGCTGCTTGAATAATCATCTTCTCTACATCTGGCCCGCTCTTCCTGTGGCAGAATTCGGACACCGAAGTCAAGGACGACGAGGCATCAACAAGTTTCCAGTCCAGGGTTCTGGTTGTGAGTCTTTTGCAAGACAAAGAAGAGACCGATCTTCTTGACCAGTGTTCTGAGTCCGTAACTACGTTTCGTCTAAGTGCTTCCGTGTTCCTTCTAATTGTGCTTCTACAAATCTTTTCGAAACCTTTACTGTGGATTATTATCATTTATTACACTGTTATATTACCTTTCTCAACTTTATTAGGTGAACTTTTATTACTGTACTTTGTAAATCGTCAGTAAAACTACAAATTGTTATTTACATATCTGTACATATTACTATCAAATCTGTATTTATATATCAAAATGGTATTTCTTTTGGATAGCATTATTGAGTATTTTGTCGATAATCTCCAAGATTTCGAAACTATTATTATGCTTGCGGGAATATTTTTGGTATACTTAGGTATTGATTTACTTATCGGGGCTGTAATTACTACCAAAATTCTTGAACTTTTAGGAGATTTTATTGATTCTTATAACTAACAACCATACTTGCGCCAAGCAACTATGGCTCTTCAATTATATGTATATTTGCGGTTATTTTACTACATTACTCTTCTACGTTTATACCTGCGGTGTATTCCTTTGTTTATATTTGGTTAAAATGTAATATATTTTAAGGATCTGAGTTTCAATCCGAATGAATGGGATTTTTTATTCAAAAATGTATACTGGTGTCTCTTGGTTGCCAAATAAATGTTAATTATCTGACTCCTGTTACACAGGTACCACCTAGCTCAGGAGTCAGGGCTTCAAATTAAAATCTAACACCTTTTTCATGTCAATAAAACAACTTACTATTATTATTAATTATAATGTGTGAAAGTCAGTTGTTTTACTTTTATTTGAAGCCCTGACGGCTTCAAATCAAAATCTAACACCTTTTTTATGTCAATAAAACATTTAATTATTAATTATTATTAATTAAAATGTGTGAAAGTCAGTTGTTTTTCTTTTATTTGACCATTCTTTTATACCTTACTACCCTGGCTTGACTACTGACTTGGCTGGCCACGTCTGCCGCATGCCCAATGAGCTGTGGGATAAAATACCAAGTATGTGGAGCCCTGAGACAGCTAGAAGGCATCGCATAAGACTCCGTAGAAGATGGCGGGACAATCTGGACAAAATGAACGACCAGATATCCACATTAGCAAGTCATGGAGAGAAATCATTGCCCAGCATTGATACTGGCTAACAGTAACAGTATATCCTTAGTTAACGAAATCAGAAAACATGAATTGAAAAACGTTTATTACCATTGGATTGAAGGAATGACATTATTACATATTGTCATCTTAAAATATCACACCTAGAAAAGTCATAATGATTTACATCGAGATAAAAAGATTAAAAAGCGTTTATGAGCTCCTAATAGTATACCTACAAAGAGTCAAACATCCACAAACACTGCTTATATTATTAATAATTTATAATTTTCCTGTAATTTATATTGGAAGCATAATGAAAAATACTACTGAAAAATACCTGAATTCGAATTACCCTCAAGTTGCCTTGGCAGCTGACCATAAAATAAACATGTTGTAGTTTTAAAAACAAGTACAAAAGAATGGCCTATATTGACCTACACTCGTTCTAACTTTCAGTACCTTTCAATCACAGATTTTGCCTATAAACAGCCCCCATAAGTCCAGATCATATCACTACACCTAAGTAAAATAATTAAAATATAATATATTTTTAGGATCTGAGTTTAAATCCGAATGAATGGGATTTTTTATTCAAAAATGTATACTGGTGTCCTTGGTTCCAAATAAATATTAATTTTCTGACTCCTGTAACACAGGTACCACCTAGCTCATTAGTCAGCGCTTCAAATTAAAATCTAACACCTTTTTCATGTCAATAAAACAACTTACTATTATTATTAATTATAATGTGTGAAAGTCAGTTGTTTTACTTTTATTTGAAGCCATGACGGCTTCAAATTAATATCTAACACCTTTTTTATGTCAATAAAACATTTTATTATTAATTAAAATGTGTGAAAGTCAGTTGTTTTTCTTTTATTTGACCATTATTTTATACCTTACTACCCTGGCTTGACTACTGACTTGGCTGGCCACGTCTGCCACATGCCCAATGAGCTGTGGGCTAAAATACCAAGTACCACATACTTGGTATTTAACCCTGAGACAGCTAGAAGGCATCGCGTAAGACTCTGTAGAAAATGGCAGGACAATCTGGACAAAACGAACGACCAGACATCCACATTAACAAGTCATGGAGAGAAGTCATTGCCCAGCATTGATACCGGCTAACAGTAACAGTAAATCCTTAGTTAACAAAATAACGAAATTAGAAAACATGAATTGAAAAACGTTTATTACCATTGGATTGAAGGAATGACATTATTACATATTGTCATCTTAAAATATCACACCTAGAAAAGTCATATAATGTTTTACATCGAGATAAAAAGATTACAAAGCGTTTATGAGCTCCTAATAGTATACCTACAAAGTGTCAAACATCCACAAACACTGCTTACATTAATATTATTAATAATTTTCCTGTAATTTATATTGTAAGCATAATAAGTTACTGAAAAATACCTGAATTCGAATTACCCTCAAGTTGCCTTGGCAGCTGACAATAAAATAAACATTTTATAGTTTTAAAAAGAATGGCCTATGTAGACCGACACTCGTTCTAACTTTCAGTACCTATCAACAGCATTGTTGCAGCATTTGTTCAGTATTGTTGCCTATAAACAGCCCCGTTAGTCCAGATCATATCACTTCACCTAAGTAAAATAAAATTCAGATCAATTTTTTGCACAGATTGTACATAGATAAAATAAGATCTAACAGTAAAATCAGTGCTCCTTGTACAATCTACCTTATATTAGGCATGCAAATATTATTATTGAATTAATTACTTAATATAAAATGACTAAATAGTAACAAATGACGTATTAACAATAGGGATGATGCCCAGGATAAAAAAACGAAATTCTATTTAGTCTGTCAGTCAGATAATAAAGAAATATTACACACGTATTTTTTGCTTTGTCTTATTAATAAAAATGATTTAGATAAACCGCCTTAAAATTGCTACGTCACAAGTAAGTATAAAATCTACATACTCGTGACGTCATGGCACATTTTAACTCAATGTATCGCCGTAATCTTTTGATTACGTAAAGAAAGAAAAAATACGTGTCCAATATTTTTTTACAATCGAACTGCAGGAAAAAAAAAATTGTTTTCATCCCTATTAAAACAATAGTCGGCATAATACATTCATGATATAAAACATTAGCTAAAATATCTACAATATATATATTCATAAATAAACCTTCGCCTTTTTCCCATGGGGGTAGACAGAAACTACAGAACGCCACCTGATACGATCCTTACATACTCCTTTTGCCTCGTTTACTTTCAATAATAATATGCTTAATACAATCAGATAAATGGAGACGATGTGATAGATAAATGCCTATGTCAAAATTAATTTACATTAAATTATTCAGTACATAAATCAGTCTCATTTAAAAAGGCATTCACAAAATAATTTAATTTTAATAATTAATAATGCTGCCTAACCTTAAATTAAACTATCACCACATTATCATTATCCTCATCGTCACTAATCATCATCACACATGTTACTACCTTAGTAGTCGGCAGTTTGTGAATTAAGCAATAGTCACACTAAGTCTTACTATGCCTCCATGTTACCTCAGTATAAATAAGTAACAGTACTGTGTCTTCACAGAAAATGGCCGAAACGACGCGCTTCGAAATCTCAGTGTATATCAGTACGCAACAGTATCGAGTGCGCGGCACAGACGCGGAACGTTTGTCTACCAAAGCGGCCGTAGGTAATTATTTCAAGGTCACTGCCGATACATAATACTGTTATTTTATTGTACTGTGATGTTACTTTCAAGTCTTATTCATCTCTCATACAAAATAATAGCGAGCCATGAAACACTAACTTTCTATGTCAGTCTTACTAGATGAGATACATTCCTCGGCCTTCCTACTTTTACCAATTAAAATTAATTACTAAAAAAATCTTAAAACTAAAACAACATAATACAATCAAACTTAACATTTTAATTATTGTTTGAGCAAAAATTTTTTGTGTAACTGAACCACAGAAACAACAACCACGATACGGTTCTGAAGAGTGCTATTAACGCTCAGTGCTTTCGTCGTTTTTGCTCCGGTTCCTCATTACTTGTACCAGGAGAAGCTATTGTGGAAGTAGAATCACCGCCAGTACGCGTAGTAGTTGTCTTGCTAGCAACCACAAGACCGTGGTAGATCCAGTGAGTGTACCTCATGTCCATTAGATATGGGTCAATACATTTGATAGGCTTCCCGTATCCGTAGTACTTGAAACAGTCGTCACAGGAACAGTACCACGAAGTCGTGATCATTTCACTGCGATAGCTGAAGCTGGGGTCTTTGAGAGCATCCTTATTATACGTCATAGCGTATTCTTCGGTGCGAATCCTTCTGGTGACATTGACCTGATGTTGAAGATCAGCAGCAGACATTTCTGGAATTAGAAACATGTTAATTATTAATTAAAGTTTAAAGAAGCATTTTTTGTGTCATAAGAACATGTAACTGAGTTGACATAAATGAGATCAAAAGATAAAATTGATATTGTTAAGTTAAGAACTGTTCTTAATAACAGTTAGTATCTGGGCGACCAAGCTCTGCTCGAGTGAAAATAGAGAAAACGATTTTTCCCAGATAAGAGACCTAGCTAGATCGATTTTTGGCCCTCTAAACTGGGGTTTAGGTTTAGGTGGGGTTTGTCGTATAAGGGATACGACACGAGAACGTGATACAAATATATGTAAACAAATATTGCTCATTTATAACAGTTATACAGGGTGTTTGGCAGAACGTTGAACATACGAAAATGGTGGATAGGTGGGGTCATCTGCTACTTACTCAGCCCTAATTTATTTGGCCCTGGCGCCCTGGATATTAAAAATTTTTTTTTTTGCTTTCTTCTAGTTTCACAACTTTCTTAACTTTAAAGTGTAATTTTTATTTAAAAAATGGGTAAAACAGGCATTTTTTTTTAATCTTTAATATTGGCAGATTCTTATAACAGAAAGATGTAAAAAATACTTAAATACTAATTTCAAGCTGCATTAAAAAAAAAAACCAGGGAGCCAGGGCCAAATAAATTAGGGCTGAGTAAGTAGCAGATGACCCCACCTATCCACCATTTTCGTATGTTCAACGTTCTGCCAAACACCCTGTATTATAATTTTTAAATTAGTGGGCCAATAGTCTACCTAGCAATAAGTAATCAGAAGATTAGACTGTTACTCAACTCGTTAAAACGAATATAAAACACTCGTAGAACGAGAATCACTATGATTAATAATGATTCTGACTACCGGAAACATAATCCGGTTGCTAATTATAAATATTCTAACATAAAACATGTTCATACATAATTTGAAATCATTTATCAACAACAAAAGAATCTGCGTCCAAACTTAATAAAACCATTTTAAACATCAATTAAACTATAATAGTAACATCATTCTGCAACCACCATACTAAATATGGTAATAAATAATTTCGGATCATTCAGAATCCTGAAACATAATAGAAGCCAAAGATGGCTTCATAAGAATAAATACAAAGGGCTAGTACTTACAAACGCGGTGTCTGTAATGTGGATTCAACAGGTAGGCTATTAAAACAAATCACTTCACAGAAGCTAGGGTATTAGACCTAAACACTCATTTAGCGTGCAGGCCGCAACAATCCCGAACCACGGTCCGAAATTCTTTATTGATTGATGCAAATAGTTTGTGCGCAAGTGCAATTCAGCTCTTTGTTTACCTAGACCAGGACACACCCACCTGCGAGTACTGCCTACATCCTAGATAAAAATATACCTACATACTTACTAGAAATATTAGATTTATGTCTGACTACGATATAGTAATTTAAAATTCACTTCGACAGTATTAAGAACCTTCTTCATTCAAGAAGGGAGATATCTAAAACTACTACAGCAGCCAATCTACAGCTCAATCAAAGTTATCATTTGTTTTTAATTATAATCTAAAGTCGTATAAAAGCCTAAACATTTATTTCATATGTCAGCAGCTCCATATTCTACTATATTATATGCTGACAAAAAATATGTTCCTAAAGAAAGTCTCCCTTGACGTCTTGCATGTACAGTTAATGCCCAATTTGATTGGTTTCATTTAGTTGCACCTAGGCTACTATCCTTTACTGGATCATTACTGGGCATCGTCAAAAGTGATCAAGGCCACCCTAAGCTACCCTAAGCCAGCTAAAAACTGCCGATTACCTTTTTACTGATGTTTAGCTGCTTAACTTAAAAATCGTATCTTACTTCTTCTTGGTGAAGAAGCCCACCACCAGTCTTCTGTCTGCTAATAACAGCTCCGATTACCAATCCGTCTACCAAGTATTGCTATTGCTTTTAAAGGCTCATTTTCATTGGGCGATTGGTCGATAGGTCCCGTATTTAGGGAATCGTTTTCATGAGTCAATAGAGAACAACTGCGGTATAGGTACGGAGAACCGCCGTTATAAGGAGAACAAGTGCGGTGCAGGTATACGGAGAACCTGCACGGCACTTGGCAATTGCTTTGAAGTCTCAATTTCATTGGTCGCTACGCCCGCTACGGAGATTCCCGCAGACAGTGTATCAACCGCGTTATCGACTTATGCTTTCTATTTGTCATTACCGCGCCTGCAGATGTCCCCGGTATGAAGTATATCAACCGAGTTATCGACTAATGAAAATGAGCCCTGAGAGTAGCGTACCAAAATGGTAAAAACGGTACATTCCTTTTTGGGCAGTCGTGTAAAAAGCAAACCCTTATGGTGCAACTGCGTCTGTTTATCTATCACAGCTGCTTATTTCAGGAACCGCTAATGCTATCGGCTTGAAATTTCCATCGTCATACATTACAAATGAATTAATTGAAATAAAATCGTTAGTTTCGTTGCAACTGGAGTCCAAATGGGGGTTGTTTTATTTCTGCAGTTGCACATTTTCATTTATGCCGCATAGTTCTTTAATTATGATGAAAAATATCCATAAAAATAACATTCCGCCATTCCCCCACAACCGAAGTATGCAAAGCGAAAAATCTGAAATACTTAATCTATTAGTTGACGCAGGTTTATATAAATATTACAGGAAAATTAAAATGATGTCTCTAACTAGAACAGTACTTTAGTATTCAGCAAAAAGCCCTCTACAAACAAATTTAGTTTAGTAGTCTTTAAAAGTTAAAATATTACTTTAAAAATGATAAATATTTGACCTACCAAGCTAGTCGTAAAGAGGTTTAGAATATAGTACCGATATACTTACATCATTAGATCAAAAATAATATATACCTACCTAATCCCACCATCCTACCTATCTGATCTTGGTGCATGACTCAGATACAGCAATTCATGCTCTCCAGATTTTTGTATCAGAGTGGTTTACTTACGGTATTGTTTTGTTCTTCAGAACTGTTAAACTACCTCTGATTAAAACCAATTTTTACCACATTCATTTTATTAGAAGTATAAGATTATTTATCAAGTGTAAGGTTATGATAGAATAATTATTACAAGATGGTACTTATTACAAATACTTGAAAAAAATCAAAGAGTTTTTTGTTTTAAACAAACAAAAGTTATCTACAATTTTTTTTTTTTAATTTTACCCTGTTCATTTAATGACTAAACCTAAAATAACTAGGACTAATATAAAATAGGTGAAGACTAATTTGTTTTCAAACATCATGACTTGATATGTAAATTTTATAAAAATTATAAGAAGTTACTAAACTTTTGATTACATTAGATTTAGGTTAAAAAGTAAGCAATAATTATTAAAATAAATTTTAAAAAATATTTCAAGAATGTAGATAGCTGTTAAGTTTCCGGGTTTTTTTATGGTTTATATACAAAGTCAAAATTTTAACAGATTTTTAAATAATATTACTATAAATAAGGTACTGGGCCAGAATAAAATAAAAATATCGGTAACCCTGCAGAAAATGACACATCACACAGACAAAATACAAGACTACATTAAGAGCCCCTTTTCACATGCTCAGATAAACTCAGATTGCCGGAAAGTCGGCATTGGGTCGGCCAGTGAACAGATAAATATTTTTAAGTTAGGATTAACAGGTTATTTCACCTGTTTTAGCACTACATTTGCCAGCATCTTGAAAGTATGAAAAGGTGCTAATACACACAAACTACATGCACAGGACAACATTTACGCACACATAAAACATTTTAAGACTTGACTTTTTTTATTTTCATTTCTTGCGACTCCCTTAGCTCTTTTTCTTTCGACTCCTTCCTCTCTTTTTTTTGTTTACGTTCTTTGCGATCTTTAATTTCCCGGGGTTCCTTTATCTCCATTTCTTCGTCTAGTTTCTTTTGTTCTTCTTTTTTTATCTTATAGTATTTGCCTCTTTTACGCTCTCGACGCTCTTTTCTCTCCTGCTCTTTTCGTTCTTCATGCTCTTTCCTCTCCTGCTCTTTTCGTTCTTTATGTTCCTTCTTCTCCTGCTCTTTTCGTTCTTTATGCTCCTTCCTCTCCTGTTCTTTTTTATCTTTATATTCTTTACAATCTATAAAATCCATCGGGTCTTTACTCTCGATTTCTTCGTTTTGCTTCTGAGCTTCTTTTACTTCCTTTGGGTTTTCCTGCTTTACCTTCTTCTCTTTTCGTTCTTTTCGGTCTCTAAATTCCATTTCTTCTCTCGTTTTTTTTACTTCGTGCCGTTCTTTTGCCTCTTTGGGCTCTTTCACTTCCTTTCGATGTTCTGTACGCTCTTTTTCCTTCTTCGCCTCCTTTTTAGACTTCTTTTTCTTTTTATATGTTTTATCCTTGGAATCCTTGGCGTCTTTCGGATCCTGAGGATCCTTGGGGTCCTTAGAATCCCGGGGATCAGTGGGGTCATTAGGATCCTTAGAATCTCCAGGTTCCCGAGGATCCTTAGAATCTCGAGGTTCCTGAGGATCATTTGGTTCTTGGGGATCCTTAGGTTCCCGCTGCTCTTTATTTTGTTTAGGCTCTTTCGACTCATTACCGTCTTTTGGCTTCTTCAGCTTGCTCGTCTCTTTTGGCTGCTTTGGTAACTTCTCCGATCGTTTTTCGGACGTAAGTAGAGTTGTAAAGTCAGTATCTTTACATACCGCAGCGAGAAGAATGGTGTTCGTCTCGGGGTTATAAGTGCCGGTCACCACGGCGATAGTTAACTTCTTCTCGCTCTTCCGTCTATCGCCCGTGTCCTGCTCCATCATCACCTCATAGACCTCCATTTCCACTGAAAAGTGACAAGATTTGATATTAGTAACAAACATTATAAGAACAAAGGGCGATATCAACAAAAACTATTTACTAAATATAAATATGTGGAACCTTGGATATAAGAAATCATGCAAAATCTTTGAATTTGAAGTTATAAATGTTACATTTATAATATTTTTATATGATAAAACAACTATATGGAAGAATTGGTATTTTTGCTTGTCATATATCGTGAATACTTAAATGTGACCTGCATTCATGATTTACTAGAAAAACTAATGACATGAGAACAGTTATAAAATACCTACCCTTAATTTTTTGACACAATCAAATTGACTTTTTTTTATGTAATTTTTTCATATTTAATTTATGTTTACATATACAGGGTGTTTGGCAGAACGTTGAACATACGAAAATAGTGGATAGGTGGGGTCATCTGCTACTTACTCAGCCCTAATTTATTTGGCCCTGGCCCCCTGGATATTTTTTTTAATGCAGGTTGAAATTAGGATTTAAGTATTTTTTACATCTTTCTGTTATAAGAATCTGCCAATATTAAAGATTAAAAAAAAAATACCTGTTTTACCCATTTTTTTTAATAAAAATTACACTTTAAAGTTAAGAAAGTTGTGAAACTAGAAGAAACCAAAAAAAAATTTTTAATATCCAGGGCGCCAGGGCCAAATAAATTAGAGCTGAGTAAGTAGCAGATGACCCCACCTATCCACCATTTTCATATGTTCAACGTTCTGCCAAACATCCTGTATATACCTACATTTTGCTTGTAAATATGAATTAAACTGTAAAAATTTTTATTAATGTGTTCGAAATACAAATTGCACAATGTACGTACATAACTGTATGGAACATAGATTTAAAAAAAAACTGAAATATAAATAAAGATTAGAAAAACAGGGCGAAAACTCTATTGGCCTAGCAAATTAAATCTACCTCGTGTTTGACTCAGTTTTGTTAACAAAGCTGTGTGTGCGACTTTTGTGTTAGCACTGATGGCATCACGCATTCAAGTAAAATACAAAGAAGATAGAAGAAAAAACTTTTCGCTATAAGCGAATATTATGGCCAAGCGCTTTCATGAAAATTAAAAATTTGCTCCGGCTGGACACGGTTAAACAAATGAGTTCTTCATTTTGTTTGCTTTGTAATTAGGCGCGAATGGCAAAACAAAGTTCAAGACGCGAGCAGCACCACACAACAAGTTATAAAATAAAAACTCGCACAAGAAATTACTAATAAGACAATACAAAACAAAAAATATAATTGAATCGCCATGCCAAGTGATGTCGGCTTGGTCATTATAATTAAACTTCGAGAGAGCTACTAAAGAGAGAGAAGATTTAAAAAAATCGACAAACCTTTTTTTCTTTCGGCTTTCCCTGCCATTTCTTCTAGTTCTTCAGTCATTTTCTTGGTGATTTCCTTCAAAATCTCAGCAACCAGCGGTAGCAGTTTAGACCACGACAGCGACGCCTCCCCATTTGCTTTTTGCTTATTGATTTATTTCACGGCACTGAACCGCGCAATTTTACGTTGGCAATACCTTTATTGGCTCAAGTTCTCGTTATTTGGGCGATATAAAATATACCTTATTCCTATTTGTGTAAAACTCATAACTGCCAGAATTAGGTACAAGTCAAGTTGCCTGTGCCAAAAACATGAATACTCTGAAAAGATATCATCACTTTTGGTCGATTAAAATTCCGTTAATAAATGTAACTACAATTTCAAAAATCGTAGGTACAAAATAATTATGTAATCAAAATGCTACATATAATATAAAAATATATTTTCGCCGACCGCGACATCTTGTTCATCATTACTAGACATCAAAATGCCATAGACTAAAAATACTAAAATATAACAGATATAGATCGCAGATGGATCCCGGCCGATGATTTTCTGCCTACACTTTTGAGTATCATTCGTTACCGAATATTAGGGCATTGACTGTTTTATAAGTATTCTGGTTGCAAGAGCGACTACTGAACCTTGTGATACAAACTGGGAATTCAACTGTATACTGGTAATAAATTGTCCATTTTTTTTTAAACGTTTGTTGAAAGATTCCCAGTTTGGCCAGAGTGGTTTTGGGGTTTTCCATGAGGAATTTCTGTCAGTCAGGGGTCTGGATTTATTTCCAGTTGATGGCAATACTCTTGCCCCATTGCATATGAGTTAAACATGACTAAAGTGTAAATGTACTATGCAGATACACAGGATAGTTTTATCCCAGTGATCTAAGTCCCTCCCCACTTACAGTGGGATTGCTATACGCTCATATACCATCAATATGAAATCAAAAGTGAAGTGTTAAATGCAACTGTGTACGATGTGAGCCTGTCACCTGTATCTGTCTCTTCTGCCTTATGATTATGGTATGACACCTTTTTTTTTTACTGTGGGAAATTATCAAATAAGTTCTCCCGCTCTGGGCGGAGCGCGAGGGCGTCTCAGACTCTTACTGACTAAAACCCACCCGTGTTCCTTCAGTTGCTATGTTGCCGGGGGCCACGATCTCCCTTTCGAACTTCTTCGCAACCCCGGCAGATGTATGGTATGACCCCCTGGTCTTTTGATTCGGTAACAGGAAGAGATCTGCCAACACACCGTGGTCGTTAGGAACATCCTTACTTATTAAATGATAAAATTCAACATTTATCTGTGTTTATCTAATTGTGCGCTTTCATCTCGAGAATCACTAAATCAAATGAAATCACTAATCAGATTTTCAGATTCTCTTTATGATTGAAAAAACAGTTAGTATTATATTACACAACCTTGTTTATTTTACATTCTAAGACCTAAGTTTGAAACGCGATGTTCAGTTCAGTTATGAATCTAAATAAATATTGAATTAAGAAATTCTAAATAAAATACTCATTTTATTTGCAATGGAGTGTTAAAAAGGTTTTGAAATTCGTTGTATTTTTTTGGCAATTTAAATGAACTGGTTCATTTCAAATTTTTTAAGTATGAAAAACGAAGTCTGCTTTACAATCTGATTGATAAATACATAATCATTCTAAACCAATTACAGGTATTAAACATTACACATATTATGTACAAGTGCGTAAATAACTTATAACTAATTCGATAGAAATAACAAAATTATACATATACTAACTTAATTAGAACTATTTACAAACTAAAATATAGCGTCGAAGCTTTACAATCTTGGTTTTTTTTTTGCAGACGGTGGCTTGTTTTCGTCAGGAAGGCACCCTGAACTCTTAACAGCCGGTACGAAATCTCGACAAAGGAGACAACCTTACAACGTTTACAGATGTGAGCGAATTATAAAGACCGCCAAAGAGCGTTGCTGTTTTCAGCCTTGTAGAGTATGAATACTAACTTAATTACAAGCACGTGAAATATATTAGCTATGTCTCTGAGACAGTAGCACACCTGCGACGCAAGAAACATATCCATAGGCGGTGGTGATCACTGATGATCGGAGCACAGGTTGACCACTGATGGTTGTACCACAGGTGGCCCACCTGATAGTACCTAACCATCGAATGAGCCGCTTACTATATTTACATCAGTACTTGAACTCAACATCGATCAGATATAGCCAGTTGAAATATCTTGTCATATTTTTAAGCAGTCAATTGACGTTTAACTCAACTCTTGCCCTTTCACAACTTTCTTAGGGCCAATTCAGGATGGCTTCTTCCAGACATCACTTTCAGCCGTTTCTTCAGTATTTTCTTTCTTCCTCACAATCCATGCAATGTTAGTTTCACTGGTGTTCCCTATAGATTTAGATATATATTATCTTCTCCTACTCTTATTAGTATTATCATCAAAACACACACAAAACTAACTTATCTCATTTATAAAATAATTTCCTACTATATTATAAAGTACCTGGGCGAAAGAGCTCTGCTCGGCTGAAAATAAAACGAATTTTCCCAGATATGAGACCTAGCTAGATCGATTTTTCACCCCGTTAGAGCCGTTTTTGAGAACGTGATTACAAATATATACAGGGTTATTGGTTATAACATCGGTAATCCGTTAAGGGGATGTAGGAAAGGTCATTTGCAATGCAATTACCCCTGATGCCCCTTATCCCAATATCAACCATTTTCGAGTAATTTGATATTTTATATTTAAATGTATGAAATAAAAATATGAAATGTACCCAATAACCCTGATATACAGGGTTAATGGTTATATGTAACCAATTTCGAGTAATATGACATTTACATTTTAAAATGTATGAAATAAAAATATGAAATGCAACCAATTACCCTGATATACAGAGTTAATGGTTAGGTTATGGTTACGGTTAGGCATAGGGGTTATCAGGGGTAATTTGGTTGCAAATGACCTCTCCTACATCCCCTTAACGGATTGCCGATGTATAACCAATAACCCTGTATATATGCAAATAATGCTCATTTAATAGTATAGGATAGGATATTTGAATGTAGAAGCAAATGAATTTGTGAATTTGGATGTTTGTGAATCAATCACGGCTTAGCGGCTGAATGGATTTGCATGAAATTGGCCACATGGGTAGGCCATAATACTTGGATTATGACATACTATACTCTTCATACCGGTAGTAAGTTCCCATCAGATAATTTCTTAGTATTGTATAAATATGTAAGCGTTGCTTGTGCGTGGGAAGAACGCGGGTACTTCCCAATATCTTTATTATAATGACGTCACAAAGAACCTGTTGTAATAAAAATAAATGAATGCGGATTAGATCTATGTTATTATGAAAGTATTAATAGTAATAATATTATGTAACTTGTCAAATGTTAAGCCTTCCAGTCTCTTGTCACACTTGCTCGATAACGAGGTGCCAGCAGTTGTTGCAGTTGAGCACGTAGCTTTAAATTCCCCGACTAATAATCATGATCAAAACTTTGATCCAGCCCGTCCCATCCTTGATGTCCTCCCTCCGGTTGACGCCCTAAGCCGAGGTTCGTACCCCACAGGGGGTGCCCTCAGCGAGCGTTCACCTAGTTTTAATTAGCATAGTTGAATAACCCCTGGCTGGAGGTTTTAAGTGTAGTAGCTTAAGGCACCCACAGGAAAGCCCGGTTAAGTAGTCATGATCTCAGGCGTCAACTACGAGATGCCCTACATTAAAAAAAAATCTCTTGTCACACACCTGTAAGACGAAGTAGTTACCGTAATTTATAGACAAAGAAACATTTACCATTTTGGCGTTTTACTACATTGGAAAATAAAAAAAAGTGTAACCGCAACACCATAGGTACCCCAATTTATTTATTTATTAAGTTATAAGTACTTGCAATACCTGATTTTTTAATATTTTAGTTCACTTTTACCAACCCAAAAATCGTAATACTGTTCTGTCGTAATAGTTTTAGATTGTTCTATACTGGCCAATCTCACTGAACCATCTTATAAATTTTATTTAACATACAAAGTCACATTTTTGCGAAAAAATACACTGAATCATTAATAGTCAGTATTTCTTTGTAAAAGATTTAAACGCGTTTTTCTCGAAATCATTATTTTACTAGTAAGTACTACATTTGCAGAATATTTGCCTGCTTCCGAATGCAAAAATAATAATAAAAAATTATTTAACAAAGTTTAACGTACTCATTCATTGAACGATTTTCAAAGCAAAGGGTTTGACCGTCTTCAAAAATTTTTTTAATCTAGGACTGGACATGTTAGTACCCATGTATACAGACCGTTCATTCATGTAACCTAAGACAGCAACCTTATTGCTACGCTAATAAAGATCAGTATTCCGCAAAATGAGAGGTAAAAAAGAGACAGGACTTTAGTGAACGCTGTTAGATAGGGATGGCGAAAATAGTCTCAAACTAGAGTGGCGCCACCATTGCAGGACGAAATAATTTTGCAAATGACGTGAAGTTTTGAAAATAATGGTGGAAGCCATTTTGATGCCGTGACATTTGAATGCTTTTCAGAAACAACCCATTTATTTTCGTGCCTTAGAATATTCTTGGACGTTACCCTTAAGGACATCGCTCATTACAACAGCACGGAACACGGCAAATAAATTGTCATTCAAGTTAGGATTTTAAATCAAATGCGTTAAAGTCTATTTTACGTGTGACGGCTCGCGGGCAGTGAGCGGCCGGCGAGACATCCACTATTCTGTATAACCATCACAAAATAAACTTTAAGACATTTGATTTAAAACCCTAACTTGAATGACAAGTTATTTGCCATGTCGGAGCGGTGCTGTTATTTGAGCAATGTCCTTAAGGCAACTACTAGGAAAACTCCGAACAAACGCGGGGTTTATAAAATCGAATTAATAATTCACTGGAGTAAAATTACAGGTACTAGCTGTCGCCTTGTAAAATAATAAGGTCATATTTCTATTTTAATATTATAATCACAAAAGTTGAATTAACTAACGAGTTAGTTTAAGTAAGTTTAATATTAAGTGTAAAATCTAGAACACAATAAACATTTTCATAGTATATTAACATGGTGACAGCTCACACCTGCCATTTTAGAATTAATAATTCGACTCTAAGGGATGGCCTCAGGCAGGAAATATTCTCTAAATAGCTAGCAATAGGGCGGACGATTTTCGACGGTTGTTTCTAACCAAATGAGAATTCAGATGTCGATTGGTATATTATTTTTTATTTGATTTTTAATAGCAGATTAGAATAATGTTGCTTTATTGGTAGTGATAGTCAAATCTACTAGATATTTAATATGAGTACAGAAATATCATTCTTCATCTAGTTTTAGAGGTTATTTAGAAGGAACTAAATTTTACCGTAAGATAAAAAGGCTGAAATGGAAATGGGCATCTTACTGGAATACTTCCTTCCTCCGAGCACGTTTGCTCTTGCGAATCTCCACTCAAGCCGGCCAATTAAGGCAAGAATGAGGTGGGAGCTCTGTTCCTCGTCAGTGTTCACTCCAGCCGGCCAATAAAGGCAAGCCAGAGGTGAGGAACAAGACTTCTCCCGGGAGATAGGGTCCGTGGGGTTGCTACCGCCCAACAGCTCGCCACATGCTGCCCTGCGGGTTTTTGCATCTCTCTTGGTCTGGCTCCTAATCCCAGACCTGTACCGGCAAAGTAAAGTCTACCGGCACAGACCTAGAGTTCGGAGCGCGCAAGCCCCACCACGACGTCAACGTAGAGATACGACGGTGGGGATATTATTATTATTACTAAAGTTTTACCACCATGTCTACTTCAGCTATCAAGAAGCGGAATTAGTTATTCCGCTTTGTCTCTAGAAAGACAGCGCACTTGTATCACCCCTACAATTGTAGATCTCCGAAAGCTTTAGTGAATACTTACCTATCTACCATCAGGCGGCAGGCTCCATGATTGCCTTATAAAAAAACATAAAAATAAGATATTCATTAAGACAAGGTATTATTTTTCAAGAACTTTTAATACGCACAACACCGAGTGACAGAATGGTGTAAAATTCAAAATATCAATAGATAATAACTTTAATGAAATACACCTTACATTCAAAATAATTCCGTCCTTTCTTTACAAAAACACACTTCATTGTTTTTTTCTTAATGACTTGTGAAAAATTTGGCCTCAAAATTTTATTTTGTTGATACTAATTAACTTATGAATGGATATTATTACACAAAATAAGCTCTGTTACTAACTAAAATGCGCAGCTAGACCGTGTCTTCAAGATCTCAAGAGCAAAATTATTTACCAACAGTTTAATTCTGGCTACGCACTCTTGCTAGTTTCTAAAATTAAGGAATTCCAAAATTTGGACCTAAAAATTTTCATTAAAGCTTTTCATCGAAACTAACTATAGAATAACCGTTTGACGGCAAGTTACAACAAATCAGAACAATAGAATAATTATTTAAGTATATAATCAGTCACACAAACGTCTCTCTCATAAAACAAAAAATAAGAAGATTAAGTAGACAAAAATAACAAGGATAAGGGATACAACAACCACAGTAATTTCCTAATTTATATTACATCTTTACGTTCATAGTATGGCTTCTACATCTACTGTATTTATGTGACATATCTAACAAGCGAAAATCGAACCTGGAAATCTAATGTAGAAAAAATATAATGAATAGAAGGGAAATGTCACATTTTCAGCTTCCGTCGAACAATTTACTGACGACGGCGCTTCATATTCTGACGCAGATTTTTCTTTTTAACCTGATCTTTGGAAGCCTTCTCCTTTTTCGGTGCCTCGGCCGCGGCGCCGGCGCCCTCGCGTTCAGTGCGGAGTTTAGCCTGACGATCTTCTTCACGTTTGGCGAAAGCAGCTCGCATGGAGTTCACGAGGCCCATGTAGCTGTACTTGGGGCGACTGAGCTCCAAAGTGCAAGGGTGGACGCACCTGATGGGTGCACCCCTTCCGTAGAACGTGCGGCAGTCCTGGCACGAGCAGAAGAAGCAGTACTCGCCCGGTCCGTGATTAAGGGCTTGTTGGACCCAGAACCGCGGCGGCCACGTGTCCCCTGGGAGCAGCATAGGCGATCCCAGTAGCGGTATTTTACCGCTCTTATTGACGTCGGACATGACTGCAAAAAGAAGGCAAAAGCTATTACAAATATACTAGAATAGGAACTCCTATAAGCCTCCACCGGTAATGATTCACGAGTGGGCAGTTCGACTTGACTCTGCGACTAAATATTTACTATTCCATCGAGCTGGTACGACAGAAGATCCATTCTTGATCTAGCGAAGGTGAGGCCCCAGTAAATAGTTGTACACAAGCATCGGTATTTTTTTATTCCGAGTCATGTATTATTTTCAAAGTACAAACCCAAGACAAAGGATAACCCCAAACAATATTTTCAAGTTACTTTCGATTATATTGCTGCACTGCTATCGATCACTTTATAATTCTAACACTTTTTACTTCCTTAAGGATCTCATAAAATTACACAAGACTGAGAGATGACCCGCAGCATCATGCTAAATTGTCGGTTACGTTAGTCCCTAAACTCTGATCACTGAATGAAATAATAGAACGTTTAGTAAAATTAGTCACTTATATGGTACTTACCTAGCTGGTTAAGGCCTTTTAAGCGATCCACAGGTCGCGAAAAGAAGATCAGGTATTAGTGCCGCGTCACCGAACAAGGTTCACTGAGGGACTGCGACAAAGAGCGGCTCTCGAATTCAATGTATTGATTGATAGCTGTTACTAGTCATTGCTGCGCAAGTGCATATTTTTTTTTGTCCCGTGACCTATTTTACCTGCGAACCTAGATTCCGCTCGGGGAATATACAGCTCCCACGTACGCTACCCGAGCTAAGGGATCTTGATACACCGAGATAGGTCACGTTTTAAGTCAAATGACGTCATCTTTTTGTTCATTTGACATAAATGTTTATGAATTCAGCCGATATAAGTAAATTAAACCATCATGATTTATCGCGCAGACGACGACTGCCAAAAGCTCTTTCTAAGAAAATCAATTCCATACTTTCGATCCCACCCATATAGGCAAAAATAGTTTGAACTACACTGCCAATATTCATTTGTATTGTATGCGTGATATTTTAAGCGTTCAGTAAAATAATTGACAATTGAGTACACCTGCAACATTATTAAAAACTAATTGGAATTTTAAGTTAGCTGCCTGTACAACAATAATTTTTTCAACAGTTCTTGAGTGTGTTTAATGATTTTAAGATTTAAGAACCTAAAGTTGACACGAAATTGAAATACTGGAAATTATGAGTTATTACAGAAATTGTAGTAACACATAATTTTGACACAGGTAGTACCTAACTATTACTACTAGTGTCATTTACTCAAATTGAGATTTAGCTAAGAGTAAATTAGTCAACTTGATAATACTATTCATTTGCAATGACTGGCTCAACAAGACCTGTACCCTAATTGCGTAATACAACACAACCACAATCTGTTTCGATTTGAAACAGATTGCTAATCCATTGCTTCATAAGTTGGAAAAAAAAAATCTGCTCAATAACGTAAATAACGCAATGAATGTTGTTGAACTGTCAAAATGAAACAAATTAGGCAAAATTGTTTACGAAAATAAGTTACGCAATTAGGGTACAGGAGTTGTCTCTTTCTTAACAAGACAATGATATACATGAAATAGAACTCTAAATACTTACATTCAAGTCTATAATTTCAATGATGTTCTGCAAGTCACGTCGATCACACTTATCGATGAAATACTCAATAATGATTATACTTACCTACTCAAGAACCTAACCAAGTCCTCCTCAACTTGTAAAGAAAAACATTCCAAAAAGTTTCTCTTCTGTTCTGCCAGTGTGAGCTTTATGACAAAAGTTCTAGCTGTGCTAATAGATTAGTAAAGTAACAAGTTTGATGGCAGGGCTGAGGGTCCAGCACGCGTAGCATGACCACCGTAGAAACGAGTTTTGTCGACGGAAGAATAGACAAAATGACAGATAAACAATCACAATCTGTCATTTTGTCTATTCTTCCGTCGACAAAACTCGTTTCTACTGTGGTCATGCTACGCGTGCAGGATGCCTAAAGTAAATAGTCTATTCTTTCTTTAGAAATTCTCTTGGGTATACCTTCTGTCTGGGAATGGGGATCACAGAGAGTTATATAGTACTCCTACCGACTAAAACCCCAATTTCCTATTTCTAATATGAGTCGGGGGCCCGGGAGATACTTGTACATTCGCGCACAACACAGACTGAAAAAACAGGAAAGGGCCTAAAATTAAATGAAAGACAGTATAAAAAAAAAATTTTCGACAGAAAATATGTCATTGTTTTGTTTATACAATAAATACATATAGACAACCTTATATAAATAGTAAATGGACAGGTACAAGAATATCTTAACAAAATTTAAAAATTCGTGGGTCTTTCTGAAAACTAAACGTTTGTCTTTTAATTTGGACGCTGGCCTATTAATTTAAATAAAATCTTATAACACACGACATTTACACACTGGTTTAGCACAAGAATACTGCTTAGCCTAGATAACATTTACCTAAAGTGTAGGTGAGCAAAATATAACTGCAAGCATCCTTCAAAAGGTTTCTTTTTCATAATAGTTCTTAATCCTACCAGCACGCTTGGTATGACCACAATAGAAACGGGTTTTGTCACAATCACTACCTGTCATTTTGTCTATTCTTCCGTCGACAAAACCCGTAGAAAATCCGTTTCTATTATAGTCATGCTACGCATGCTGATACACTAATATTTTTTTAATAACCAGAAAATAAGTGACATAAAAATTTCAAGACAGTTGCTAAATAAAGAAGAATAACAATTTCTTTTTTGTGTAAAATCTATCATAATTTTGTGTAGGTAACTCGTAAAATTTGCAACCCAACTTAAATGGTGGTATTATATTACACCTCACAGGAGTATTGAACATAGGAAAATACCCGTACGAATATCATTGATTTTATCATTGAAGGATTTCTAACACTTTTACCAGTTCGATGTTACCATTTTAAAATAACTTATTTTCTAAAGCTATACAATATAATTAAATACAAAAGAGGCTTTTTTTCTGGTATATAAAAAATAGTAGTGCATATCACAGTCTTATATTTCTATTTCCAATATCATATTATGTATTCATGCGATTTATGTCACCACCTCCAGCTGCTTTACGATTAAGTTATATGTCAGCTATCGAATTTCACACAAATACTGCTTCTTTTAGGTGTGGTGTAAATTGTCTATTCTAAAACCGTGAAACAGACCTTAAAATCCTTACATTTACAAACCTTATGTACCTACTTAGTAAAACACAATAGTGCCGATACATAAATGTTGAGATTATGTTATGTTTTTAAGACTTTAGAATTGTCGACTATTAATGTTTCTTAGTTTATCATAGCGTGGTTGTTAAGAACAAGAGAAACTGTTGCTGATCAAAATTAAGTAATTCTGTGATCAATATTACATGCAAAATAATAATTAGTGTCTGTTTTATTAGCTCCCAAAACCCCACCCCAAATAAAATGGGCCAAGGGCAGAACGGAGAAGAAGAATTACAAGTAAACTTGTTATTCGTGATAATTTCTAGAGAAACTTGAACCTAAGGGGGATGCACCAAGGTAGCCCGCGAAGTCTTTAGTTTTTTTGCAATTTGCAGGTCAGTGTCAGGTCGTATGTTGATTAAAATATGATTCGCGACCGTAACAAATATGGCTTTATAGAATTATATATCATTAAGATCAGCAATACAACTTCATTAGTATAATCCTCAAATGTCATGATTTCATGAAATAGTCATTCAATAGATTACAGAGAATAGATTACATGAACTTAGAGAGTTGTATTGATGATTTTTATGATTATAATTCTATAAATAAACATTTTATATGGCCGTGAATCATATTTAAATCAACATAAACCTGATACCTACTAACCTGCAAATTGCAAAAAACGTACGAAAATTTGAATTTCTCGGGCCACCTTGACGCTTTCGTCTTAAAGACGCTATAAACTAGTACGCGAAATTCGAAAATTCTTGCGTTTTTTGCAATTTTCAAGTCAGTGTCAGGTTGTATCTTGATTAAAATATGATTCGCGATGGTCGTGAACGTGCGACGATCGCGTATTTTTGCTTGCAAAACCGGAAAACGCCCTATGTCGGCGAGACCACTCATACAGGTTCACCGAACAAAAAGTGACATTTAACGCAACGATCGCGTATCGCGCGCCTATCGCTTTTAAATAGGACGCAGCCTTAGAATTGATCGCTTGTGCAGTCGGAATGTTAAAATATTTAGAATATAAACGTTTAGAATATGTTTTCATAAGTCGTTGTACCACGTGTGTGCACGTTGTATTTTGTATAAGTTAAGGGGTTTATCAACAGGCAACGTTATTTTCTTTTTATTTCTAAATATGGGTTTAAGAGTTTGTTCGAGCTTTTTTCTAACAAAACCTGTTTTGCACTCCGTAGTTTTGAGCTTTAAGTCTGAATTACCAGAATCTCTTGTGATATGAACGAATTTTGTCGTTTTGCTTTGAAATCTAAACATTATTGGCTTTTAGAATTCATGTTACTGCCTATGTGAAACAAATTACGCTCTTTGAAAATGTTGTATTATAATATATTTTTTTATTTTATTAATTTATTCTTAGATCAATTTGATGCAAAAGTGTTAATAACAATGTAACGACTACTGACAATTCATTTACCTTTTAGGCTAGCTAATTGATATTTCTCAATTTATTCATATTAAAAATTAGTACCAAGACCCTCACAGGACACTAAATGCGTGTCATCATACTAACTTACGATAAGACATTCACAGAATGTCACAATTAACACTTATCCACATTTTATATCGTTAATATGTAGTTTTTATCCTAACATACTGTCAAAAAATCACAATTTAGGTCTGTAACTTATGAAGAATATACCCTTCCATTAAATAGATAATGACTAAGCAAATAAATGTAATTATTAGTAAGCTCTATTAGGTACAATGGACATTTAACACCTATATTATAACAGTTACTACAAAACTGAACGTGCAGTCTCAAAGTTTCACATAATTCGATTCGGATGATCGAGATCAGTATACATTTCTCATCTCAAAACAATTTCTCAATTATCGAGAATAGCATAAAAACATACTTGGACTCGCGCTCCAAATGTGAAACTGAATTATAAGAAACCTGTTTGAGCTGCAGTCTATAAAATTTGACAGCCAACAAGAAACATTTGAGAAGTTAACTAGAAGTATCGTACTTATTGTGTTGACATAATGATCAACGAAAAAATGTTGTGTGTCTCGGAGCCTGTATTTCTTCTTTTGGGCCTGTAGCTTTTAATCCACCCTGAAAATATAAAAGAATTTTTACAATATACATAATAACAGATACAATAAATACACAATACCTTGTCGAACGAGGTCTGCTCGGGTAAAAATAGATAAAACGAATTTCCCAGATATGAGACATAGCTAGATCGATTTTTCGTCCCCGTAAAGCAGTTTTCGAGAACATGATTACAAATATATTTTTATATTTATGCAAATATTGTTCATTTAATAGTGGATGTAATCAACTCATCATCTGCCTAGCCTTTTCCTAACTACGTTGGGGTCAGATTCCAGTCTCACCGGATACAGGTAAATATCAATATTTTACATGGAGCGACTGCCTACCTGACCTTCACAAACCAGTAACTGGGTTATATGATTTGGCATAGACTGGCTGCCAGAATTTCGATCTTCTGGTGACCCGTAACGACTATCAAAGATCCAAGAATGACAGGCGGGACCAACGGCTTAACGAGTGCTTTCCGAGCCATGGAAGGAACTCGGTATGTAAAGATGGTCACCCATCCACTGACCAACCGCGGCAAGCGTACCTTAACCTGATCGATCGACCCGTATAGCTATTATTACTCAACTACATAAGAATAAAAGGGAAAAGATAAAAAACAGAGCAGGAATCGCTAGCTTTTATACGTTACTAAAAACAAGGGTGATAATGAACAAATATATATTTTATTGAAACTTTTTTTCAAAGTAGAAAATCTATTCTTTTTACAAACTGATGGCCCTGTATTAATTCTAACATCTCTAAGTGCCAATTGCATCATGATCGCTGTGCTAAATGTTTGAGGGAAGAGCTTAGCCTCGCAGTGCAATAATTATAATTAAGTACTTCAGCTTGTAACAGAACTAAAAGAATTAGGTACTAACTACACGAGCAGCACACACTTTAACAAAACTTCGCGAAGGCTTATTGCGCAGTGCAAACATACACACAAACACAAAAAAAATGCAGCTGAGGGATGTATATGAAATGATGTTCATACAACATGGACATGTTGTAAGGAGAGAGTTGTTGGATGGAGAGGAAGAAAGACAAAGAATGGATAGATTGTGCGAAAGATGACATGAATTAAAAGTGAGTGAATGATAATGTGACCCCCCAGTTATAAGACAAGGGCAAGCCAAAGAAGAAGGGTATTTAATACTTCAAATTGCTTAGCATGATCCTCTTTTATATCGAAAATACCGCAGTATTAATTTGGAAATAAATATATGGTAAAGTTGAGGAGTAATGTTAAGTATTTTATTTGTCGAAAACACAATTCCATGACAAATTTCTTGATTTAAAAAAATCCAAAGCTACCTCCAAACAGAACAATAAACCGAATACTTCAAATTAGATCATGAAACTTTGCATGATAACTGAACTAATTATGAACTATTATTTTCGCCGTAAACAGAAATGACCTAAACTATTGGCGCCTTGGAGCCTTCTCCCTGCAGCTCAGTCTCGCTCTCACTCAGTCCGCGAGCAGTATCGTGCGAGCGAGATAAAGAGTGAATTTGACCTCAGGTTGGACTGTTAAGCTACGTTTTACACGTCTTTGTACTCTACGATATTTTACTGTAAAAAACTTTTTACAAAAAAAAAAACAACCGATCTCCAAAAAAAAAACACTACAAAGTGAAAAATAACTTTAATTTCGGAAGTCGGTGTCTTGGGTTTTGTATTTTCGTTTTTTGCCACCGACTTCCGAAATTAAAGTTATTTTTCACTTTGTAGTGTTTTTTTTTTGGAGGTCGGTTGTTTTTTTTTTTGTAAAAAGTTTTTATTTGTCACTTTTTAGTTTTTAGTACCTACCCCACACACATTCAAATACCACTACCTGCTACCAGTTACAGAAACTTATCATATCATCTACATATTAAGTGGGAAAAAAATACGTTTTTTGTAGCTAACTCAAAAACTATCCAAGCAAAGTTAATAAAATTTATATGGGACCAATTCCAAAGCACACCCTTTCAAACAAAAAAAGAATTTTCAAAATCGGTCCACAATTGACGGAGAAATCGGTGGACATACATAAAAAAAAAAAAAAAAAACAAACATACGCGACGAACATATAACCTCCTCCTTTTTGGAAGTCGGTTAAAAATGATGGGACCGCACGGCAATAAGACCGTTCATACGGTTAAAATAAATCCTGTTTAAAGGTCAGATTAGACTAAACAAACAAAGAATCAGAACAAGACAACAATTTTCTTGATATTTTTAAGTTTTTAGTATGGACAGACAAACGAAAGGATCATCCATTCCATGTTTACAATAAAATAATTTGGATAGGGATAAAATTTGTATGTAGAGAAGGGATAAAATGTGTATTCGCTTTAATTTCAAACCGTTCCGTGAAATGTAAGTTCCGTTCCGTTTTGTGTGCAGTGTAATCCCAACAGTTTACTGTAAAAAAAAACTTTATTACAAAAAATACAACCGACTTCCAAACTACAAAGTGAAAAATAACTTTAATTTCGGAAATCGGTGGCTTTGGATCAGTATTTAAGTTTTTTGACACCGACTTCCGCAATTAAAGTTATTTTTCACTTTGTAGTTTGGAAGTCGGTTGTATTTTTTGTAAAAAAAATTTTTGTTTTTCGCTTTTTAGTGGGTTGATTTGTAATTTATCTAAGTTACAATAGCCTTATGTCAACTGCTCATCAAAAATACCCAAATCGCTATAGATGTGCCTTTAATATTTGAAGAGTTCCCTCGATTTCTCCAAGATTCCATCATCAGATCGTGACCAAATGACAATGGGACCAACTTGAAAGTATACCCTTTCAAACAAAAAAAGAATTTTTCAAATCGGTCCAGCCGTCTTCGAGTAATCGGGGAACATACATAAAAAAAAATATCCCGACGAATTGAGAACCTCCTCCTTTTTTTTTAAGTCGGTTAATAACGTACAGTACAGCACCGCTGATGCTTACGTATCAAATTTATGCGCGGGCACCACTGGTTTAGTGGAGCTGGAGCGGCCAAGACGCATGAAGAGCTCCAGCAACTGCGAGAGCTACATAGTGACACCGGGGCCCACAGGCTCCGGCAAGTCCGCGGGCAGCTCGTTACTGGACCCCGCCACCTCAGCGTTGAAGCCCCCAACCGGGGCCCCGAACTGGCTCAACTCCTTCTCATTCAACATCTTGATGGACATCGCCTTGTTTATCTCTGAAATCAGTTTTATTTAAATGTTAGTATTACTCTGTAATTTTTTGGTAGTTTTTGGTTAATTGTTAAATATTTAAAATATAAAAATAATACTAAGGCCCGTATTACAGAAGGTCACTCAATACTCAAGCATTACTTAAAACTAGATTCAAGCCATTTGATTGGTTGAAACTAGTTTTAAGTAATGCTTGAGTATTGAGTGACGTTCTGTAATACGGGCTTAAGTATTAAAAAAAAATAACTTACTTAAGGAGGATTATGTCTGTTACTTAATTATTATTACTTACAAACAAAAAATAAATAAAAATAAATGTATACAATGCCTGTATACAATACAAAGTTATCAAAAGCTCAACTTTGTTTGCTCACTACATAAATGATAAATGATTTTATTTCTGTAAGTAGGTTTGTACAAACACTTTTACACGTCAATCATATTTTAAAAACTAGGTGAGGTCGGCGTTTCCTATCTGACTACTCTGAGAAGAAAGGCCGAAACAAACTCAGAGGTCACAGTCTCTTTTAAAGTCCAGACATAATCTTGGTCAGATCATGTGAAGGCCATGTGGATTGGTGTCTGAAGTGGTCTTTAGAGGAAAGCATCACACAGATTGAGAGGGTCTGTCCAGTCAGTGCACGCATTTGTCAGTTATCGTGTAGCTCAACTCAGAATTTAAGGAGCTCAACGATTCGACGAACAATACCAAAAAAAGGACATTTGTGTAGGCCACATAAATTACTCAAACTGTCAGACCATGATTAAAACTAACTGAGAAAAAATTAAAAACAAAACAAAAAGGAATGACCCATATAGTCTTCACATTCACAATAATTAAAATAATATAATACTTTAAAAGTAAATATTCATGTCATTGTATATATAAAAATCATTAAGTCAATGTGTATACAAAAAAAAATAAAAAACCCAGAAATAATCTTGGTCAGAGCATTTCATTTGAGGACCATGTAGATTTGTGTCTGAAATGGTCTTTTGAGGAAAGAACCATACAGATTTGAGTGGACCTGTCCAGTCAGTGCACGCATTTGTCAGTAATCGTGCAGCTCAACTCAGAACTTAAAAGGAGCTCAACGATTCGACGAACAATACCAAAGAAAGGACATTTGGGTAGGCCGCATAAAGTACTCAAAACTGCCAGATTATCATTAGTAGTAACTGAGAAAAATAAATAAATATATATACATGAGCTACATAGTCCTCACATTCACAACAATTAAAATAATAATAATGTTATACTTAACAAAGTAAATATTCATGTCATTGTGTATATAATTTTGAAGTTTGCAAAATAAACAAAGTTACAAAAGTAAAAAATAAAAATAATAATTGGAGCTTATTCAATATTCATACTTGCTTTATTTGTTTTAAACGATGTTCTTGTACACGTGACTAAACGCGAATGAAGGAAAATGTGAGTGCGAGTGTGTTGTACAGACGCCAGCACTTCACTACTATCTACTACAATCTGTCAAATTTATTTAATAAATTGTCAACTTTATCACTGAAATATAAGGTTCAAAGTTGATTGGGAAAATTTTACAGTTTCGGGTAGCTTGATGTGCTGGCGTCTGTACCTACTATCGAAGAAATGCATATCTGTACACAAGGACTGTTTTTTCTTGCAGCGCTCGGCCGCTATAGTAACGCTTACCTACGAAAAAAAGGGTCGTGTGCACGGGATTTTGTTTTCAAATTGGTTAAATATGCGTTACCGCAATGGTATGTGTCTTAAGCTACAACAAAAAAGCAAATAGTAAAATATAGTTTTGAGTGTGAATGTGGCTATACGAGTAGACGAAGATCAAAGAAACGATGGATGGACTGTGTGAAAGTTGATATGGCTAGAAAGGGGGTGACTACCAAGATGACGAATAATAGAGAAGTATGGAAGAAAAAGACATGTTGTGTCGACCTCACATTAATTAGGCTAAGCAGGAGAATTATGAAACCTTCTCTGGTGATACTATCGAAGAAACGCATATCTGTACACTGTATGGACTATTCTTGCTTGCAGCGCTCGGCCGCTATAGTATCGCTTACCTACGAAAAAAAACAGTCGTGTCGTGTGCACGAAATTTTGTTTTCAAAATGCTTAGATATGCGTTACCCCGGTAGTACTTCCAACTGAGGCCCCAAACCCCGATAGTAACAATAATTTGTTATTTAAGTATACACATGTATATCACAAAAAATTGTGAAAACAGATTTAACCAGATCATATTTTCATTACTGTTTGTTTTGCGTATGTATTATGCAATGTGTTACAAAAACCCTGTCCGATCTGAAAATGGCACATAGATACTGCAATAATATTACCAAAAACTAATAAAAAAAAAGCTTATTAAAATTGAAAATAAAAAGTTATTGCTATTCACGTTTTTTGTATCAAAATGACTTATAGACACCCGCTAAACGACTGCCGCCCGCGTCCCATGAAACTATTTTTTATTTCTTTGTCCCAACCCATTGAAAACATTTTTTATTTCTTTGTCCAGAAAACAGACAGACAGAGTTTTTTATTACACGGTGTATAAACCACTCAATCACGAAAAAAATTCTACTGATGCTTGCAGTGATGGATGGATGGTCTACGGTGCTACGGCGTAGCCTCGTAGCCTCGTAGCGTGGTGGCCTATATTTGTTACTGTCTAGTTTCGACAAGTGGTTGGATTGGGTTCCGTTAGCAACAAGATTTTATTTAAAAAAGTTTAACTCTCTATTTACATAGAGTCAGGAGAAATAAATGAAGGAAAACTTTCTTATTAATACTTACAACTAGCATCATGGTTTATTAAAATATTAATTATTGTAATAATTTTGCTACTAAAAATGTTATAATAATAACAGCCTACTATTGTCTCACTTCAGGGCAAAGGCCTCATCCCATGCAGAGGAGGTATGAGCATTCATCAATACGCTGGCTCAAGGCGGATTGGTGATTTCAGACTTGTACATATAAGTTCAGGTTTCCTCAGGAAGTTTTTCCTCCATCGATGTCAGTAATGTTCTAGATAAACTCGGAAAGTAAACCACTGTAGGTAAATCTCTCCCCATTCCTCTGGGGTAAACAGGCTCGATGTTATGTTATGTTATAAATAATGTTATAACCAACCGTTATCTCGCTCCTGTGGGTTCATGCCGAACTTGCAGTCCTGGCTGTTGCAGGCGCTGTTGTCCGCCTCTCTTATCTTCAAGAGCTGAGTCTCAGTGATCTTCTTAATGATGTTACTCAGCTTACGCTTCCGGTCGTTCACGTCGTCCGCGTTCATTTTCTGTGAAAAGTTGACCTCAATGTTAATAAAAAAGATTCAAGTTTTCACCATCATAAAATGGCGTCACAGATCTTCAAGGACTTTCTTCCACCGTCTAGATACGGTACCATCACTTATGTAACACGCCACTTTGACTTATGTAACACGCCACTTTGACTTATGTCTAACACACAGCTCAACTTACTGCAAATTTTCGTTAGGACGCAAATTCAACAGGTACACTCGCGTGACGATTAGAACTTTTTTACCGAAACGTCCTCCGAGCGATTGCAAAGGGTTACCAGCACCCTTTATCACTGCAGCGGTTTGAAATTATTTATTGATTGACGAAGTCCTGAACTGCGCAAGTGCAGTTAGCTTGGTAGTTCCGACATTCACGAATCATATGTTGTTGTTTCTCTCCCCCAAAACAAGGGCTTTCAATATATCTTCTATCCAATGAGTAATTTTAACACAAGGTTCATCATATTACGGTCTAAAACGTCGAACTTTCTGAGAGTTTTCTTTAACTTGTTGTTGAAAATGAAGCTAAAGGTACACTTACCCTGAAATATGTTGAGCCGTCTTTACATTTCCAAAAAAAAAAACATTGTTACGGATATCAATAGGAGCTCGTGGCTAAGTAATAACAGCCGCACGGGTCGATCCGACAGGTTAAGTTACGCTTTCCGGGGTTGGTCCTTGGATACCGAGACTCCTCCGTGCCTCGGAAAGCACGTTAAGCCGTTGGTCCCGGCTGGCATTCGTGGATCTTTGACAGTCGTTACGGGCCGTCAGAAGCCCAAAAGATTGACAACCAGTCTTACCAAGCAAGAGGTATCGTAATACCCAGTTACTGGGTTGTGGAGGTCAGATAGGCAGTCGCTCAAATGTAAAATGCTGGTATTCAGCTGCATCTGGTTAGACTGGAAGCTGACCCCAACATAGTTGGGAAAAGGCTAGGCAGATTGATTTGTTACGGATATCAATATAATCGAATAACAGACGAAACATTGATGTTTTTAATAGCTTGAAGATTGAAATTTTCATTGACCCCATATTTCCAGTTCATCCATAACGTTTCTTTTCCATAATCTGACAGTATTTGAACTCTAAAACAATACAAGTCATGGGGACTCCTGACTGAAGTGAACACTTAAAACTATGGAAGAACGCAAAAAAACATGAGGTTATGAATTCGATGTTTTTTTTTTTTTAATGTATGATCAGCGATATCTTCGCCAATTCCTTACGGATTTAGATGGTTCATTTTTTGTTTGGACTACTATTCTCCCGAGGCGGTCTGGTTTAATTAGGTCGATGATGATCTTTGGAGATAGACAATGGAACTCTTCAATAAACGACAGCAAATGTCTCGCGATTGCTGCAATATCGTGTCTATGTATTCATCATCATAATCATTTTAGCCGAAAGACGTCCACTGCTGGACATAGGCCTCCCCCAAGCACCGCCACCTCGATCGATTCTGTGCTTTCCGCATCCAGCGAATTCCTGCGGCCTTCACAAGGTCATCGGTCCATCTTGTGGGAATATTTCCAACGCTACGTCTTCTAGTACACGGTCGCCACCCCAGAACCTTTCGGCCCCATCGGCCATCCGTTCTGCGAGCAATGTGCCCTGCCCATTGCCACTTAAGTTTGGCAATTCTTTGGGCTATGTCGGTTACCTTGGTTACCAGTTATGTTATTGGTATGTTTGTTACTTACTGCGTGTCGGATCACGTACAAAATCAAATCAAAAATAATTTATTCTAATAAAGCTGAGGATTATTAAGGATGAGAATAAGGCAGCACTTCTTGAACATCATCATTACTTAAGACAGTCCCCAAAATGCAATGTTTTTGGAAGTCACTGGCAAATTACGAAAATACAGAACGGAAGACACCGACATTAAAGTTATTTTTCACTTTGTAGTGTTAGTTAGAGTGGGGATAGAATGAGCATTCGCTCGATTGATATAAACTAGAGACGTGCCGGATATCCGTATCCGCGGATATCCGCGGATATCCGAGGGAAAAAAAAGATCTGTATCCGTTACTTTTTGGCGGATCTTGAACGGATCTTTTATATTAATACAGATACAGGATACAGAAGTTTTTCTCCCTCGGATATCCGCGGATACGGATATCCGACACATCACTAGTATATACCCACCTTTAGGTGAACACAATCGGTATTTGGTTTGTTCTTAAACCTCTGTTGCGTTGTAGAAGAGGATGTGAAATAAGGAACACAACACATTAATTTTGTCATTACATTTATTTCACACAACACACAAACAGCGGGACATCATGAAAACATCTCAGGTTACACTCACAAGATTATCACCTTAACTATCCAGGTTTATTACAAAAACAAAACATTTTATGTTTCCAAAAGTATACCAAAATAGATTCAAAATCAGTTATTTTTTATATTTTCTTCATCATTTTCATAATAATAGGTACTTATCTAAATTAAATATTTGGCATCACAGTAATAGTATTCACCCTTTAGGCCCTACGGTTATTAAAACCTTAATCACAATAACCACCAAGATAGTAACACCTGCCAAATTGCTAATAGAAGCATTCCTTATGTTACAATGTTTTGAGACTAAAAACAACTCCAAAATATTTGATTTGATAAAAACACATTGAACGAATACACTCCTCTATTTTGAAGTCGGTAAAAATTAACAAAGACTATTGATCAATATATGACTGGCAGTGAAGAGAGATAGTCATCTAACATGACTGAATGGGATCACGGGACACAGGACTGGCACGATTAGAACAGTATGACATTTAAAATTTGAATGGGTTGTTTTGGTCAGCGGGTCCTGCAGGTTGGTCACTGATGTGACAGTTGGCGACGGCCGCTGTGATGTCGTCAGTGGAGTCGGTGTCCCGCCGAGCCTTGGCCAGGATCATGGCCACAACCACACTGAAGTAGCCACGATTATACTCCTTGATCTCGAAATTGCGCTGATCAGTAGCGAGTGGTGACATCAACACCACGCGCACCGGAGCACGTTGGTCCGGACCGTTCATTTCTGAAACTATAAAAAAAGTGAATGAGTAAACAGTCACAGAATTTTCTAAGTTCACTGTTTAGGTCGATTATACCGTCACTAACCCGGCCCAATTTTGCCTACCCTGGTTTATAAACATTCAATAAAGGGGTATCAAATTTGCATTAATAATGAAAGTCAACACCGTCGATGACGTCCCCCTTTCAATTAGTATTGAAAGAGGGATGTCATCGACGGTGTTGTGGTAGTGATAGTGACGGGTAAGGGGTTGTGTAAGTTATTTCATCACCACTGCTCTCAAAACGGTGAAGGAAAACATCGTGAGGAAACCGGTCATGTCCTAGAACCGAAAATTCGAAGACATGTGACATATACCAGCCCGCACTGGGCCCGCGTGGTGGATTACGGCCCACTCGCTCTCACTGAGAGGAGGCCTGTGTCCCAGCAGCGGGAACATTATAGGCTGATGATGAAGGGGTCATCAGATCAGATCTACCTACAACTGGGCACGCCACAATAGCGGCGATAAGACCCCTCTTTGAGGAGTGGCTTGAGAGACGCCACGGCGTCCTCACCTTCCGCCTGACGCAGGTCCTCACCGGACACGGCTGCTTCGGGAGGTTCCTGTACAGGATAAGGCGGGAGGAAACACCCGGGTGTCACCATTGTGTGGATCGGCCTGAGGACACGGTGGAGCATACGGTGGAGGTCTGCCCGGCTTGGGCGGAGCAACGCCGTGTCCTCGTAGAGGCGATCGGTGGCGGTGATCTCTCGCGTCCGGCCCTGGTTCAGGCCATGGTACGGAGCGAGAGGAAATGGCAGGCCGTCACCTCCTTCTGCGAAGCGGTAATGCTCGCGAAGGAGGAGGCGGAACGCGTGAGGGAGAGGCAAATTTCGCGCCCTCACGCCCCTAACCGCCGCAATAGGAGGAGACGCCCGGGGCGGGAATCGCGAGCCGATTTCCGGCCACCGTAGGCGCGGGCTTGCGGACGGTGAGCAATGGGTAGCTCGCCGTCCGATAAAGACCAAGCCCGGGTCGACGGCGCGTTGTGTTCCACGCGCGCCTCAAAGAGATGTCAGCAGAATTGACGGGGTCCGCTAGGGCCAATGCCTGCCGGGGGTTCGAAGAAAACCGATAGGGAAATCGTGGCTCCCGGCAACAGGGCAACCGAAGGAACACGGGTGGGTTTTAGTCAGTAAGAGTCTGACACGCCCTCCCGCTCCGCCCAGAGCGGGAGAAGTTATTTGATAATATCCCACCCAAAAAAAAAAAAAAAAATATCTACCTACAACAAAGCCGAAATGAGAGGGAAGACAAAATAAAAACCGGCCAAGTGCGAGTTGGATTTGCGCACCGAGAGTTCCGTACAAACCGCGTTCATGAGGAAAGGGGTAGTAAATTTAAAAATATTAAAAATATTTTTATTATATGATGTAACTAAAAATTAATGCTTTTCGCAATTTTTTCCTTTATCTATGCTATAAGGTTCGTACCAAATTTCAAGATTCTGAGTTCACGGGAAGTACCCTGTAGGTTTTGATTCCCTTGTGAGTGTCGAAAATTTGCAGCATAAACGACTTTATCTTTTGATTGCATTGGCTTAGAAGTTTGTTTTTTTCACAGCTCCAAGGGGCAATAGACCTAAGTATTTGATATGAATTTCTGCTTGATACCTTCACGCGTTCTTGAGAATAAGGGTCTTGACAGACAGACGAACAACAAAGTGATCCTATAAGGGTTCCGTTTTTGTTTTTGAGGTACGGAACCCTAAAAATGTGATTCGTTTGAATGTTGCTATGGTAACCGATATTTAATAATATATTATTATAATATATATTTAATATTTTAACAAATGAATAACTTATCGCTTGGCCTGTTTATTTAGTTAGTGCTTAGTACAAATATCAAATAGGTATACTCTACGTTTGGAAAAAAAATAATTAAGCCTGTCTACCTAAATAATGATATGATGGCACACATATGGTGAGACATATATAAATTCAAACGAATAGCATACCTAATCAGCCTTTTATTAGCCTTTTGCGGTTCTACCGTTACAGGAATGCATTGTAGACTTAGGCTGACTTCATCATCATCAAAATCAGTCTATAGCAGTCCACTGTTGGATATAGGCCTCTCCAATTGCATGCCATTCAGCTCGGCAACTCTCACCCAGTTGCTATCCCTGCGTAGAGAGAGCGTCGCTCCACCTACCCTGGGGCCTCCTTACGTTTGCCGATTCGCGGTCTCCACTCAAGAACACGTCTATCCCAACGGTTATCGGTTCTACGGCTAATATGGCCGGCCCATTGCCACTTCAGCTTGCTTATTCTGTGAGCTATATCGACTATATAACTTTAGTTCTTTGCCGGATCACCTCGGCTGACTTTTTTTTTTGATTGGAATATTATCAAATAACTTCTCCCGCTCTGGGCGGAGCGCGACTCAGACACATAGGATGTCAGACTCTTACTGACTAAAACCCACCCTTCAGTTGTCATGTTGCCAAGGGCCACGGTATCCCTTTCGGACTTTTCCGCAACCCCGGCAGGCATCAGCCCTAGTGGACCCCGTCAATTCTACTGAGATCTCTTTGAGGCGCGCATGGAATACAACGCGCCGTCGACCCGGGCCTGGTCCTTATCAGACGGCGAGCTACCCATTGCTCACCGTCCGCAAGACCGCGCCTACGGCGGCCGGGAATCGGCCTGCGATTCCCGACGCCCAGGGCGTCTCCTGCGGCGGTTAGGGGCGTGAGGGCGCGAAATTTGCCTCTCCCTCACGCCTCCTCCTCTCCTTCGCTGCTTCGCAGAAGGAGGTGACGGCCTCCCATGCCCTCTCGCTCCGTACCATGGCCTGGACCAGAGCCGGAAGCGAGAGATCACCGCCGCCGTTCGCCTCCACGCGGACACGGCGATGCTCCGCCACTGGCTCTAGCCACTCCTCAAAGAGGGGACTTATTGCCGCAATTGTGTCGTGCCCAGCGATGGGTTGCGACAATAGCCCTCTCGATGACGCCATGAGATGCCGCCGGAGCTCTGTCCGCTGTGCCGTGATTTTTCGCGGCAGCGGAGTTAAGCCCCGGCGTTTCGCCCCCTCGCGCCACTCCACTCCCAAATGTGCGCGAGGACTTTTGCCTCCAGATCCCATGGCGGTAATCCGGCAAGGAGGCTCGCCGTCTCAAAGGAGACCGGTGGTATCCTCGGGCCAGCCAGATGGCCATGACCCTTTGGGACGCGTTCAACCGACGGGCTGACCGCCGCTGCACGGAACCCCGTAAAGGGCCATGGACCGCACGACCTCGGCTGACTTAGATTATGTGGATATAGTTTTGTTCTGTTATTTTTTATGTTGTGTCAAATGCATATATTTAACAATATTTTACGTTGTGTAAATTGAAGATTTATGTACTTTAAATAATTTAATGTTTAGTAATTATCTTCAATTGTAGGTACAGATAATCAGCCACTCTAGTAGAGTGTCGCACCGAATGGTTGCGTGGCGGTGGCGGCTGTCTTCTGATGAAAGAACTTAATCTACTTTTTGTGACAGAAGATGATGTCAGGGGTATACTTTTTGATTGCCTTACTAGCAACACTCCAGAATGGAGAAGAGGCAAACAGCATTCAACAAACATAACTGAAAAAACTCCACACCTGAAATTATTTAAGGAGATGAAATTGTTTTTCCAATCATTGGACGTAATGGGATATCGTTCAAAACCACCATCTATAGAGGGTTGATTGTAGACGATATAACCAGTAGATTTTTTTTTTTTTTAAATTATCTTCACGGCATCCCAGCATAAAGATAACTGCTATCAATCCAACCACGGGGCAATTTAAACGGTGATTCTGAGTAGTTTGGCAAATGTACGAACTCGTGGGAACTGTAAATTAACCAAAATGATGCAATGATCCATCAACTTTTGACCCCGGAGGCCTAGAAGAAAATATTCAAAACAGTTTTGAAAAGTATAGGAAGAAGTACTTATGGAAGAGGTCACTGGGGAGTAACAGGTATGTGCATAGTTGTGTAGCTTCATATAAAAAAATATTAAAATGATTGTGCTGCTTGTAAGGAAAGCTTATCTATAGAAAATTATTTTTATTATTATTTTTACATAATCACTTAAGAATGATTTAAAAAAAAATTATTTAACAGTTTAATTAAAATTGTAAATTTTTATTTCTCGAGGTGCACTTTACACTAAAAAGCAATAAAGCAGCACATTTTAAGCAATACATTTTATAGGAACAAAAAAATTACAGGGGGGCATCGTCAACTGCTCTTCGGAGAAATATATATTATAGCAAATTTAAATTAAATAAAAATGCTTTTGGACCACTTTCCCTTCCTCCCTTTCCTTTTTTTATTGCAAATTGTAGATCTATAATTATCAACTGAGGATTTGAATTTGCGATTGTTGCTAATGCAACAATAAGG
Source organism: Agrochola lychnidis (assembly GCA_963680765.1). Classification (NCBI taxonomy): domain Eukaryota; kingdom Metazoa; phylum Arthropoda; class Insecta; order Lepidoptera; family Noctuidae; genus Agrochola; species Agrochola lychnidis. The sequence goes on from OY796848.1 coordinate 7,911,069, forward strand.
CCGCGCGCACTTTGGACACGAATTTGTATTATACGTAAACGTACGACCGTAGTCGTACGAATTAACTACACACACTGAATACGTTTTCTCTGTCAAATAGGTAGAAGTTCCGGTGATATCGCATTGGACCAAGTTAGGATTGTTTTCGGACGTCGGAACTATACGTACCATCGCGGAAAGCCATAACTAACCACCGTAAGGACTATTCTTGCTTGCAGCACTCGGCTGCTATAGGACCGGGGCGGTCACAGATGTGGTCATCGTATGCACGGGATTTTGTTTTCAAAATGGTTATGGGCTTCCGCGATGATACGTATCATCATCATCATCAGCCTATAATGTTCCCACTGCTGGGACACAGGCCTCCTCTCTGTGAGAGGGAGTTGGCCATAATCCACCACGCGAGCCCAGTGCGGGTTGGCAGATATCACATGTTCTCGAATTTTCGGTTCTAGGACATGCCGGTTTCCTCACGATGTTTTCCTTCTAGACCAGGGTAGATAATTTTTGAAACCAAAAAAAATAACAGTAGGATGAAACCCATTGGAAAAGGAAGAGAATATAACCACCACTGCTACGTATACGTACGACTAACTCGTACCCAGTCTGCGCGCTCACTTTGTGCTTGGAAGGTCGGGATCATTCGTGCGTGTTCGTATGTGTACGCACGAGTAAAATTCGTACCAAAACGCGTCCAACATGCGCACGGCCTAATTCACCTGAGAGTAATAAAAAAAAATTGGTGAAACTGTACTATTTTTTATTTTTAATAAAAACATATATTTTAAATAAACTTGTGTTTTAATGTCCTTGTTATTTCATTAAATAAAAACCTTTGAATAAAATAAATAAAAAGAAATACAAAATCCAGGTTCCAGAGGCGCCGTAAGGTACCATTCCGTAGCCAACCGCAGACAGCAACTGCAGGCCACGTGTCGCCGCAACGTTTTAATCGGTAGGTACCTATTTATGCGTCTAAAGACCCTCAGCGAGTCGAAGAAACGTCTAAATTATACACACGGCCGAAACGCGGTATTTCAGGTATAGGTAGCTCGGTACACATCAGTCGCGAGCATTGCGCGTTTGACTACCGAAGCCATGTGAGATGTATAGCGTAGGTAAATTATCTCAAGGACACTGCTGTAAAGAGGAGCAGTGTAAGCCGACGTGCGCACGGGCGTAATAAATCGCGGGATTTTATCGCGCACTGGATTTTCAACTCTCGGTGTTAACCCGAGCATTAATAATCCAACGCGCTGGAACACACTCTCGTCTATGAAATACCTTCCGTAGCTAGCGACATGTCGCTTTCATAGAAATACATAAGAATAAATAGAAACCAGTCGTGTCGTGGCGACAAGTCGCCTGCAGTTGCCGCCTGTTGTTGGCTATGGAATTGTACCTTTAGTAGGGACACGGTATCGAATAGAAAGTATCGATACTGTACTCGAGTAGTATCGAAAAAAAATATCGTACTCATAAAAGTATCGATACTTCAAGGTTTCGAGTACTTTTCTTAGGGCCTAATGCGCATAGAGCATAGGTCAATATCAGTCAGTAAATAACGTCAGTTTAACTTCAGTAGGGCAGGACATGAAAAAACAAATGACAACGGTGAACGAGTCAGTGAATGAGTGATTGATTAGTGTAGTAAATGAATGAAGGAAAGGTTAGGAATTTAACTGTGGACGGAAGGAACGATTTCGAGCAAAGATCGATGTAATGTTTTAGAAGGTTCAGAACGAATGAACTAGATAGCATTGCCATAACCATAAACATAAGCTGTAAGATCGCAAGTTTTGAATGGGTAATTTCTAAGATTACCCATTTAAAACTTAATTTCTTATTCGATACGATACCTGCCAAAAAGTACTCATTGAGTAAAAGTATCGAGTACAAAAGTATCGGTATCGAATGGAAATGTACTCGATACCACAAAGTATCGATACTTTTTTCGTGTCCCTAACCTTTGGGCGCGTTTTAGTTGCATATTTTTTGTATGAAGTTGTCATTCTTCTCGCCGTAAGGTGAGTATATGTTCCTTGACGGAGCCGTTTTCGTACACATCCACGATGAATTGGTATATTCCGGCATAATCCTGATGATATAGAAACTGCTAAACCACTAATACGATGATCACTCCTAGTAAAGGCTATCCTGTGCCGTTAGGTATTTTTAAATGTCTTTGCTTAGATATAAAATACTGGTATTCAGCTACTTCCGATGAGACTGGAAGCCGACCCTAACATACTCATATTTGGGAAAAGGCTAGCAGATTGATTCATTGAAATGTCTTTGCTTAGGTATGGTAGGGGAGCCCAGAGTGTGTTAGAGCAAGCATAAGCAGGGCAAAAAGTTGACAGCTGAGTAGATGCGGCATCTTGAGAGAAAACCGATAGTGTAAGTATTTGAAAATTTTCATATACGAGCCCCGTGATCAGAGATCCACTTTGAGATTTCTAAAATAGACAAAATATAACGTAATCTTCAGAGCCTTTGATTTTCGTTTGATCGTGTGCGGCCTGACGCGTAATGTCTTGAATAGTCAAATCTGAATTGTTTGGAAACTCAGATTTAGACCCTGGGCATTATAAATAAAATGTGCTTAGAGAACCAGGTGATACTCGAGACATTCTTCGATATAACGACAACTGTTTAGTGCATGCTGGCGTGGTCTAGATACGAAAGCGAGTACTGTTTTTCGTCGGTACTAAAATCACCCCAAACAGTCCATGAACCGCCACCAGCTTACTTTGTCCTTAATGCAGCATAGTGTATAATGTTCTCCCTCTCTTCTGTAGACCTTCTTTCTTCCATCATTAACATGTAGCCTAATTTTTACTCTCACCAGAAAAGAGAACCTTACTCCATAATAGGTATGATAAGTACTCGAATGCTAACTGAAAGCGCGCTCTTCGATGATCTGTTGTTAATTTTGATCTATTGGCTGGCTGCTAATTGTAGAGTAAATCACAGTCACCCTTCGAACAACATCGAGCTGTTGTTGCAGTTAAAATAACGAACAGACATTTAAGTACTAACAAAAAAACTTACGCGGTCACGCAGAATCTATTGACTTATGATTATCCCACAAAGTATTCAACCAATAATAAAATTCAAACTTCACACCACCCTCTCTATTATGGCGCGATGTCTGGGGCAGTCACGAACGTGAGGAAAATATGCTCCAGTCACCCACTTTTGCACGGAATGACCTCGAGACCGAATTCACCACTTAACTAGTTGAGCGCTATCTGAGGGGTTACGCACAAAAGACAGAAAAACACGTGTTCACTAATACTACGATATCTGCAACAAAGGGTTATGTTGCCCACTTACCTTCCTTTTTCAGAAATTTTGATAAAACCGGAATGATGCCGACAGATGTGGAAACGAAGACCGGATCAGCCGGAGCCGCTTTCAAGAGATTATTGATTGTTTCATGTCGGGTACTGCGCAAGTGCAGGCGGGCCCTAGACACAGATACTAACTTAGAACCCTATCAACTAGAAGAGTAGTTAACTGGCTAATTAATTTCTTAAATCCATATAAGCGGTTTTATAAAAACCCAATTTTAATCTTGTAGTGATTTCGCAATATTACGTTACCTACCTATGTCTCATATTGACAAACCTACATCCGTGTAGATTCATGTGGCATACACATCAAACGTAAGAAGTTAGGTCTATGGCTCCTATCTGTACCTACTTACCAAGAAACAGCGGCAAGAAGCTCCAGTTTACTTTTATTAGAAAACTTACTTAAGTTATAGGTAGGTGGCACCCACTTACAATTTTCTCTAAATAATTTCATACAATTTTGGTACTAAAATACAAAAAATATTACAGTTTGCGGGGACCAAACGTGCGATGCGACCACATGTCGCGTCATTTTCGAGTTGCCACTTTTCTTTATAATGTTACGTAGGTCAACAACTTCATATTGTTACGAAGGTCTAAAGTTCGTTTTTTAATCCCAGAGACTAATTTGACATTTTAAATGATTGTTTTTTGTTTTTTCAATTCGGAGAGTACTTGTACAACAATGAACTTTTATATTTCATTCAGCGTTTTTACAACAGCTATTGTTTATTTTGCTATCCTTAAGTGCACGAGTAAATGGTGCTAACATAACACGTATATATTTTTTTTGTTATCTTTACAATTTAGGTAGGTAATGATAACGACACATGCAATCCTAAATCGTGCAATTAAAGTTTTCTTGCCTTTTTTTTTTGGGTGGGAAATTATCAAATAACTTCTCCCGCTCTGGGCGGAGCCGGAGGACGTGTCAGACTCTTACTAACTAAAACCCACCCGTGTTCCTTCAGTTGCCATGTTTCCGGGGGCCACGATCTCCCTTTCGGACTTCTTCGCAACCCTGGCAGATTTTTTTTTGCCTCTTAGCATTAATGCGCATCTCGTACGGGACTCCGTGTCTACTCAGTAGGACAGTGGTGGTGATGATGTTCTATGTATATGGTCGTGGTTTAGAATCTATATGGGTATACATTCTAAACCCATAATCTTAGTTACTTTATTGAAGGCCCGTAACTAGTAGTTCTGCGAACAGTAGACCTCGTGATTACAAACTTTTTGCAACAATAAACTAACCCACAACTAACCAACTACTATCTGTTAAACACGAGACTTTACTTTGAAGCCTATCAAAAATCAGTCACACAAAATGTTCGACGGAACTTAACCATTTGGCGAGCGACAACAACAGCGCGATTTAGCGATGCACAGTAGCGCCATCTAGTGACCTTATTGTAAAACTAACATTAATAGATATTAGTATTGAAGCCCCGTTATAGAGAATTCAGGAAATAATTTTCAGAATTCCCAAGTTTTGTGATGAGAAGGTGGTCCCATCCATCAATCCCTACTTAGTAGTTAAAGAGCCTATTCTACTGGTAGAAATCGACATGTGAGCAATTTACTGCATTTTGAAGAGCTATTCTGCTCTTAATATTACTACTTTGCACTTAATATTACTACTTTTTAAACAAAAAAAGAACCATTAAAATCGGATCTCATAAGGCTGAGATACCCAGTAGCCCCCATTTTGCTCCTTTTTGGAGGAAGTACCCCTTCAATCAAAAATTCTCGACGACAAAAAATATTTACGACGATATCATGCTGAATGGAAGTCTTCTTGTCACAGTCATGTCGTGCAGCTGCCTCCTAAGTAATTTCTGTTCTATGCTCGTGATTTGTTATGTACAGACGCCAGCACTTCAAGCTACTACAATCTGTCAAATTTATTTAATAGATTTTCAAGTTTACCTCTGAAGCATAAGGTTCAAAGTAGATTGGGAAAATTTGACAGTTTCGGGTAGCTTGATGTGCTGGCGTCTGTACTTTGTGTCGTTCTCTGATTACTCTTGTCTTTTATGTATGCACGTGTTTCTGTGACAAATAAATCTATTTTTCTTTACTTTTTTATCTATAAAGTCGTAAAACAGGTAGGTATACCAAGTTTCGTCCAGATCGGATGTAAATTACGACCTGTAGAGCAGTGACAAACTGACAGAGTAAAAGAGAATTTTGCCAGACTTGAAGCAGAGACGCTTCGCTCGCTCGGTCAGTTAAAGGATCCCCATACAAGTCAAGAAAACGGCACGGAACCCTCGTGCCCGATTAATACAATACTATTCTAAATTTTAATTAAGTATTAAATGATTAATTTAATTTTAAAAGCAAACAAATAAAGTAATATCGGCGATGTTTGTCCGATGTAACATTATTAAAAGAAAATAGAATAAAGGAAACTTCAACACAACGCAAATGGCGCAAATTTTTATCCAAGACGTTGAACTAAGTGGCGATTTACGGTCGAATATTACGTAGGAAAGAGATAGACAAGGGAGTGGACAATTAAATGCGAAACGGTCTCTAAATTACAGCTCAATCCCATGCCGATTCTCATTTCTCTCGTCTTCATTCATAAACATCGATAACATTCCTCTCATTTCTCTTGTCTTCATTCATAAACATCGATACCATTCTTCTTCCAATGGGAATAAGTCTAGCTGACCTTTCTTTTAATATACCGTCAGCAGTAGACCCGTTGTTGAACTCCTTCGTGCTGCCGTTCGATGACACAATTTTTACAGCAATAAAAGAGTGGCCTGCCATATTTCCGTCTTTATTCATAAACATCGATAACATTCTCTCATTTCTCTCGTCTTAATTCATAAACATCGATAACATTCCTCTCATTTCTCTTGTCTTCATTCATAAACATCGATAACATTCTTCTTCCAATGGAGATAAGTCTAGCTGACCCTTCTTTTAATATACCGTCAGCAGTAGACATCTTAGTTGGGGCCGAAGTGTTTTGGTCCGTCTCATGTAATAATAATTAGTACCTGGTAATATAGATAAACATATCGTCCAGATTTGTATCACATTACCGAGGCTGTGGAAATAGAGCCAACGAATTTCCCAGATATTAGACCTAGCTAGATTGATTTTCCGCCCCCGTAAACCCCTTTTTTTGCAACTTTCATCGAAATCGTTAGAGCCGTTTCCGAGAACGTGATTACAAATATATAATATTATGTTTATGTTGGTGGTAAATAACATATTATTACTTGCGATACCGAGTATCCATTTTTGTATTATAGCTAGGGTTGCCAACCATACTACTAAAAACAGTAAATACTGATAAAAACAGTATTATACTGTTTTTCTCATTAAAATACTGATCACTGTTCAATAAAATTAAAATATACGAATATACTGTTTTCACTGAGCTATACAATTAAAAAAAAGGATTGTGTGGTTTTATAAAACCACGGTAATAGTGAAACTTTTAAGCGAACTATAGGCGCCGCCATATTGGCCTTGGCTGCTCTGACGAGCGCCTTTCACTTTATCCCTACTCCGCGGCCGACCGTCACGCGACATGCAACACACAGACGAAAAAATTTGAGACGATGTAATAAAAGTTTCACTTTAATTGTTCCAACTACTGCGTAGAACATGGTGCATGCAACGAGGCACGAGCGCGGTGTTTTAGCCAGCCTTTTCATTACCAACATTAAAATTAAATAAATAAAATACTGTCTATTTTCTCTCTTTAACCATAATATACACTATTTCTTCTACAAAATGTTGGCAACCCTAATTATAGCGTTGTTTACGCTGAGCCAGTGATGCTAGCAGACAGGAGAAACAGAAATTTTAATTTAATTCAATAATTTTTGGCATTTTTATCTGCCACTGGACACAAGCCTGTCGTTTCGCTCAGCTGCGCTATCTAGTGAAGCTTACTTACCTATCCGCTTTTCAATCGTTTGTCGGAATTCACAATCTCCTATTCATACTTTATCATTGCTTGCTAGATAAGAGAGATGGCCGCCGGTCTCACTCAAAAAAAACTGGTTTAAACTTCCATCCTCATATTCCTCTTCAGAACCCCTCAACTCTTTCACTTATACTCCTGTTTTCTTTGGACGGCCACCTAATTCTATATTCTTATCCACAGGTCTCTGATGGCAATGTAAAATACCTGCAGCTGCGAACCTTATCTATTTGGAAGAGTCCTGCTAAGTTTTTACCCTGACGGGAGTCACTGACGTGAAACCAGCGAGGGGCATCATTTAGAAGGCACGCACTTTTATTTGCTCCCTTCCAGATTTTTGAAAACTACGTTACAACCTGGGCAGTTTGTTGGGAATTGAACTCAACACAACACTGCACGCGGTCTGCACGCGCAGGCAGCGTGATCAGCGCGTCATCTTCAAGCTGAGGCGCGGCGCTGGCGCTGGCCGATGACCACTCGCTTCAGAGTTTCAGACGCTTCAGTCGCTTCCTCGGACTCTTCCGCTACGGACGATTCTCCTCTCTAATTTTTACTTAAATTGTTGCACGGAAATAAAACATTGCCTAAAATACAGTCCACTATTTTATTACTCCCCGCGCTGACATTTAGGTTCCCAGGTAGGCCAATTTTAGTGCATTTAAGCAAAGAAAACTTTTCGCAAACTTTATCTGACCCCGGCTGCGCCAGTCAAATTATGAACGGCAGTGATTTAATTAAAGAGCCTTTATTTACTATTATTACAGTTATTAGGAGGTGTGCTCGATTAGAGCGTTACAGACAGAATGGCTTACGAACTAGGTGAATATTATACAGACAAATATTCATCTAAACAATGGTTCCGATTCCCTTGTTCACAAACTAAACTAAATTTAAGTTCAGTGCATCTTTTTCTTTCTATTTCATTAAGAAAAGGACAGAGGATACATTTTTGTTTAGTCCTGTCAAATTAATCAGCGCCTGTCACTCTCCATACAAGTTTAGACGTGATTAAAAACTTGCCGACTAAAATTACGTCAATTTACGTCAAGCGCTTATTAATTTGACAGGACTAAACTAAAATTTATCTTCTGTCCTTTTCTTAATGAAATAGAAAGAAAAAGATGCACTGAACTTAAATTTAGTTTAGTTTGTGAACAAGGGAATCGGTACCAATGACTGCTCTAGTATATTTCTGTAACTGACCACGTTAGATAAAGGTTAAAAAAGGTTTCGTAAGAGATATATAGTATATTATATGGAATCGGTGACATGGCTATATAACTAAATAATAAATACAAGGGGTTAGAAAAGCGGTGTCGAGTGAGGTGTTATTATGTCGTGACATTCACTACTGGGAACTGATGCTGGTATCAATAACTACGTATCATTGAATACTGAATAATAAAACATCTACATTAAAATGTATGTTTGAAGTGAAAACTTCTTTAGGTGCGTTGGGCATTTTTCAGATGGAATTAAACCATTGTGGCAGCTGCTGTTTTAGGAAATTTAAGTAGCACTGATAAAATGTCAAGTTGGCGCACCGTAAGCACTATCGTTTCTCGGTATAGCATATCAGTGGGGTATCGGATGCCTAATCTATGAGACCTTAAGGATAGCTCTTTGTGCACGTTCCGCAGTAATTGGATAACTTTTACCAGTGAAACCACAAGATTTTTTTTTCTTTGGGTAATTTCCTCACTGTTTTTTTCAAGTGTTCTATGAAAACCTCACTTATTGCAGCCTTAATAGTCACTTTGTTATTTTTGGACTGGCCTTTTTGAAGGCAATTCAAAGAGTCTTTTGATTATGACATTGAGTGATGTAGTGCCTGAAATCAGAGAAACAATATTAGGTACTTACTTATTTATCAAAAATGCTGATTAATTCATCCTAAGCTGAAAATCAGTTTAGTTTTCAAAGTTTTCAGATATTGTTATCAATATCAACCAGTACCCTAATTGCGTAATACAACACAATCACAATTTTTTTCGATTTGAAACAGATTTCTAATCCATTGCTTCATAAGTTGGAAAAAAAATCTGTTCAACAACGTAAATAACGCAATGAATGTTGTTGAAATGTCAAAATGAAACAAATTTCGCGAAATTGTTTACGAAAATAAGTTACGCAATTATGGTACTTACAGGATTGATAAAGATTATGATTTTCATGATTAAGTATGCCAAGTGCGAGTCGGACCACGCATAATGAAGGGTTCCGTAGTTGGGATGAATTTATACCAACTTCGTCCTTTGGTCGCAATTACTTGGCTCTTTTTACTACCTACACCTGAAACCATGGATACCCTACATTAATGATATGGCCAACCGTCAAGTGACATATCATGAAACGTTGACGTTTAAACAATATGGTCGATTTTAGCTGGCCATTTCATGAAATGGTCAATTCTAAGATATGGCCACGACATAAATATAACACCTATAAATTATTTAAATATAAAGAAAGGCCACGACATAAATATACCACCTATAAATTCTTTAAGTATAAAGAAAATAGGTACAGGGGGCCTACCACAAGTTCATAAAGCAGTATTATTTTAATATTGCTTCAGTGTGGGAAAGAGATGAAGCTCTACAGGACGTATAGCTCCATCTCTTTCTCCCACTGAAGTAATATTAAATTAATACTGCTTTTGAGCTGGTGGTAGGCCCCCTGACCGTTCTTGACAGAAGCATGTCTTAGGGGATTTGTTTCAGATAGATCCTCCGATATTGGCACAACTGCTTTAGACCTTAAATACAATTGATGCAATTAGTGCAAAATACATAATATACAGTATTATTAAGGTACACAACATAAAAGCATAACCTAATTCATTAAGACAACAGAAATCAGCCGATTATTATAATAATTTTTATTTATTTATTTTCACTTGAAGACACAAACAACAGGTAGCCCTGGCTATTGTCCTAGCAGTTCCTTTATCACGAGAGCCAAAATATTATATCCTTACTCAGATCAAACAAATTATTACCTTGTCCATAATTGGCTTCTACATTATCAGATGACAAGTCTATTTCAGCATTAGTTGATGTAGATCATAGAGGAAAGTAATAAGTATGTAGATGCTGAAAATTGTATGTATTATTTTTTATAAATAAAAAGTATAGGCCAATCATGTATTTCCTCCTTCAACATTATCATCATAACAGCCCTTTTTTCGTCCACTGCTGAGCATATGCCTTTTTTAAATGTAGAGAGAGAGAGAGAGAGAAGGCTGTAAACTACCATGCTAACCCTCTGCTGGTTGATCATCACGCTTTTCAGAAGACGATGGTGCCGATTCCCTTGTTCACAAACTAAACTAAATTTAAGTTCAGTGCATCTTTTTCTTTCTATTTCATTAAGAAAAGGACAGAAGATAAATTTTAATTTAGTCCTGTCAAATTAATCATCGCCTGTCACTCCCCATACAAGTTTAGACGTGATTAAAAACTTGCCGACTAAAATTACGTCAATTTACGTCAAACGCTGATTAATTTGACAGGACTAAACTAAAATTTATCTTCTGTCCTTCTCTTAATGAAATAGAAAGAAAAAGATGCACTGAACTTAAATTTAGTTTAGTTTGTGAACAAGGGAATCGGCACCATTGTAGATGCTAAAATCTAAATATGTACAGACAAACCATGTTCTTAATATCCCTCGGCAAACCTCGTGTTTCGTTAGTCGTCGGATTTCTATCAGTTGCCCTTTGCACTTAGTAGAGACCGGACGCTCTCAATCGACTTGGAAGTATCTAGAGTTGTTCTTTTAACTTAACTTATTGAAAAAATGGGAGGAAAAAGTCGCAGGCACGACAGATAGGAAAATAGTTTTACAGCTCTATATAGTTCACACGGAAATCAAAACAAAACAACAATAAATACTTAGTTCTGAATTATAATTATTATACACGATAAATATAATAACACTTTGTATAATAATACTTTCAGGATGTTGTTGGGGCTCCCACGTTACTGTAGCGCGTCAGGAATGTTCGCGGAAGCACGTACTGACGGTTTCAGTACCATTATACGTAAGAAGACTGCTTCTATGATGCGTAGAGTGCGTGGGAGCGGCAACGACATTCTGATGAAATGTCATGCCCTCCTTATCAACCTTTAGAATGTTCCCACTACAGATAGGACACAGGCTTCCTCTCAGAGAGAAGGCCAGACTTCTCTTCTTAAGACAAGCCATAAACTACCACATTGGTTTCGATTCCCTTGTTCACAAACTAAACTAAATTTAAGTTCAGTGCATCTTTTTCTTTCTATTTCATTAAGAAAAGGACAGAAGGTAAATTTTAGTTTAGTCCTGTCAAATTAATCAGCGCCTGTGACTCACTGCGGATTGATTAAATTACACATGACCTTGATGTTGTGATATACCTATTTTTGAGACTAATATGTATTTATAGAATAAAACATATAATTATGAATTGTGCGATTACATATCAACGCTTGAAAGGCAACATTCGATCGGTTTCGGTCGATATATATTCAAACTAGTCCGAGCTAGTATGGTGCTAATGTATTGTGTTTCACAATATGAAATCAATATAACCCGTGTCCAATAAATTCGAATACACTTTCACGGGCACTTTTTCTGAATACCTAAAGCAATTTTTTTGGAGGGGATCTTTTTTTAACAGTTTATTGTCTATGTATACGACTGCAAAATAAAAGAAAAATAAAATTACTGATGTATGTTTTTGTTAGATTTATGTCAAAAATTAAAAAATGAAGCAATTTCGAGGAGAAGTTGTAAAAAATTCTCAGTGGCGAAATGCCAGGTGCAATTTTGCTACTATATTTGATTGATTAATTTCTAATGTAATAGTAAAAGTTATTTATGCAACTGTTGTAAAAGGGGTATTAAAATACGAATGTGGGTTAGTATCACATGAGTGTTTTAATACTTAATTATTACAGTTGCATACAATACTTTATCTACACCCATGATATGAATCCTCTAAAAAAGTTTCTGTAACCATTGGGTGTTTGTAATTCAAGATCAAGAATAAAGAAATTCCCACGATATTCAAAACAACTGCACATACTATGTACGTCGCCTGCAGCAGCACATCACACACACATGCGTGCAGCGGGTACTGCTGTCCCCCGCTTGAACGATGAAACGAGTTGCGTAAAGAAATTTAGTAGGTACAACATTGTAACACTCATTGGGATGAGATAATGGTTACTATGACACTGGCTGTTATAGCCAATAAGCTAACTGTTTCAGAAACTTTTATAGAGGTTTTATAGCATGGGTGTAGATAAAATAATAAATAAAACTTATTATTAAGTTTTGCTATTGTTGTACTGTTATCAAGTAGCTCTATCTATCGGTACAAATGTAAAACTATGGCCAAAGTTACTGTCCCGGCACACTCAGATGGCAGCACTAGCAATGAAAAATTTTGATAAGATGATGACTCATTGATCATTTTACTAGAGGTACGATAATTTTGACGTATTAGGTACCTACTTAAATCATAATACTCTTATTTCGGCAACAGAAGTTTTATTATTCTAATGTAAATTAGAGCCTAACGGTATAATTTGGTAAAACAGTTAAATGATAAATGATAAATGATTTTATTTCTGTAAGTAGGTTTGTACAAACACTTTTACACGTCAATCATATTTTAAAAACTAGATGAAGTCGGCGTTTCCTATCTGACTACTCCGAGAAGAAAGGCCGAAACAAACTCAGAGGTCACAGTCTCTTTTAAAGTCCAGACATAATCTTGGTCAGATCATGTGAAGGCCATGTGGATTGGTGTCTGAAGTGGTCTTTATAGGAAAGCACCACACAGATTGAGAGGGCCTGTCCAGTCAGTGCACGCATTTGTCAGTTATCGTGTAGCTCAACTCAGAATTTAAGGAGCTCAACGATTCGACGAACAATACCAAAAAAAGGACATTTGTGTAGGCCACATAAATTACTCAAACTGTCAGACCATGATTAAAACTAACTGAGAAAAAATTAAAAACAAAACAAAAGGAATGACCCATATAGTCTTCACATTCACAATAATTAAAATAATATAATACTTTAAAAGTAAATATTCACGTCATTGTATATGTATATAAAAATCATTAATGTCAATGTGTATATAAACAAAAAAAAAAAAAAAAAAAATCCGGAAATGATCTTGGTCAGAGCATTTCATTTGAGGACCATGTAGATTTGTGTCTGAAATGGTCTTTTGAGGAAAGAACCATACAGATTTGAGTGGACCTGTCCAGTCAGTGCACGCATTTGTCAGTAATCGTGCAGCTCAACTCAGAACTTAAAAGGAGCTCAACGATGCGACGAACAATACCAAAGAAAGGACATTTAGGTAGGCCGCATAAAGTACTCAAAACTGCCAGATTATCATTAAAAACTAACTGAGAAAAAATAAATAAATATATATACATGAACTACATAGTCCTCACATTCACAACAATTAAAATAATAATAATGTTATACTTAACAAAGTAAATATTCATGTCATTGTGTATATAATTTTAAAGTTTGCAAAAAAAAACAAATTTCAAAAGTAAAAAATAAAAATAATAATTGGAGCAGCTCAATCCCAAGCCTTTTTGTCCTCAATGTAAGTTTGCCTGCGACTGTACATCTTGACACCAAATAGACTAAGAGCAAGGTTAAATGTTTTCAAAGTAGTTTAAGCCACTCTAACCTAGTAATTTAAAAACATAAAAACGTGTATTTGATTGAGAATTAATCTCTCTGATATTTCTAAGGACTTTAGACCGATAAAACTAGAAGTTTATTACACATATTAAAAGAATTTTTTTTTTTGGCAATTTTTCGATTTTCTCTTGGACTATACCTTAAAAATTGAACTCATTATATCTTCTAAACGAAGACCCGAGTAAATCTGTAAATTGGCGAAAAATTGCGACTAATTAGCGACTAAATTTGGAAATAAATAGATCTTCGCTAGGTGCACTAGTTTTTGAGATATAAATGTGGCCAAGCTGGGGAGATTCTCCAGGTCAGCCATCTAGAAACGCTTGTAACTTTTGACCCAGTGACAGACTAATTCTGATATTTGGCGACAATTTTTGTGTTATCAAAATTAAAATCCCTGATGGTGGCCATGCCAATGTCAGGTCACACGTCTTTCCCGCCCAAGGATCAGCAGCGTCTTCCAGCCGCTACTCGGTTCAATCAAACACTACTTTCAGTACTTTCAGAGTATGAGAAATGAAAAAGCAATTTTATTACGTCCGTGCGGACGTGGGCTTATATAGAAACCAGTCGAGTCGCTGCGGTCTGTCATTATGTCCGTGACAACCGCTGGACCACCAACGCCAATCGCTTCCATATTTAGTAAATAATTAGTACCCAATACCATTGAGAACTTAATTCGGTCGGGTTATACGCGGAGATTTAGTATGGAAAAGTAATGAAAGCTAATTTCTCTTAAAATACAACACTGAGGAATCTGAATTTTTGGTCGCTATAACTTCTTTAGGAGCACTAATTTTTTGTATAAATTTGAGAAGAAATCACAGAGTTTTTAATAGGGAAATCTTGAAATGAAAATTAAACACCGTGACTTCCGCCACCCCACCCAATGGCATAGTATATTTCGTAAACTACTGAAGAATTAATTTTGAATTTTGGGCACTAATTTTATCTTGCAGGGTACTAATTTTCCATGTAGGTTTGAGAAAAGTGACAAGCTTCTCAAACTTGGAATCAACATTCAAAGTCGTGGTCCTGATGAACGAGCGCGCAAAAGTTATCATCGTTGATTTCTCGGTAAATACAAATGTTTCAGTTCTGTTTTTTTTTACGCAATGAATCACATTTAAGGGTACTAATTATTTGTATAGTTAGAATAGCTGCAGCATGCCCTCTTTTTCGGCGCTCATGGTAGTCCTGCTGAAGGGAGCGTGACTACCACCGGACCACCTTCAAAGTCGAGTTTCTCGAAAACTACTAAGGGACCAATTTTGTCGTTCGAGTACTAATTAGTACCAATTGGGTACTAATTAGTACCAATTGGGTACTAATTATTTACTAAATATGGAAGCAATTGGCGTTGGTGGTCCTGCGGTAGTCACGGACAGTGTCATTGCGATTGAGAGCAGCGTTGTCGCCGCAACGTCGCAAATGCCGTCTATGGTCGGCCCATAGACTAATATATATATAGTATAAATGAGGGTCGGCCGTCCGCGTCGCCGTCGGAACACATTCATGATACATTTGGCGGATAGGTAGGTATAAGAAATAAAAGACGAATTTTTAGAAAATACAGATTATTTATAATCGTGTATACATCTAAGCTGCGATATAGAATAATAGTAATACAAATCACACAGACAATTCAGTGATGACAGTTATTAATTAAATTAACCATACGTTTATTAAACATCATACAGTTCGCATGCAAGGTAACGCTTAAATAATATTCACGTAGTATGTTCACCGATTGGTGCTCTAACCGACCGTTTAGAAAAAGTTACAATCGTGATTTGTGTGTGCAACTATTCATAAGATAGTAGATCTTTTCATTGTTGCGTTACATTATCACATACAATAGACATATTTCATGAAAAACAATTTCATCTTGCAGCTCATCGTGTTCAGTGTGTGGATTCCTATTCAGAGGCCCCTTCTCTAGCTATGAGTGACGCACCATTAGCAACAGGCGACTTTTCATTTTAAACGTGTCAACCTTCCAAAATACTAACAAAGTACCAAATTTTTTGTTAAAAAAGTCTTGATAACAATGTAGATACTCATTTCTAGGGAAGGGGTAAGTCATCTTCCGAACATTCCGCCATCGTTTTTCCTATATTTTAACTTGATTACTTGGGAAAAGGTATGAGTATAATTATGTTGCTTATGAGATCGAACATTTTAGAAGAAACAGAATAGAATAGAAACAAAACTAAAGAAAAAAATGTGTTAGATCTGCAGACTTTACCAATTTTGACTCAAAGTTAAGGCTAATTCATAAAAAATATACGAGCTTGGCCCACATCTGTAGTCTTCCAGTGCCTTACATGCTAATCTTTAACCAATCACATTATTAGACCACACCACTATGTTAGACGACTTCGAGGCCTGATACAGACGAAGGTGAGGTCGCCTAGGTGTTCCACGCGGCTATCAGTCACTGATCTCACTTCTGCAATGTACAATCAGCTATGTAAATAACAAGTATCGTCGAAACAGTCTTATCGCACCTCTACCCAGAAGAACAAAAAGTAAAGTAGTAAAGTTCTCATCTCGTTTACTAGTACTTACTCATCATTATGCCTCATTAAATCAACATGAAATGTTAGCATTTCCAAATAAATAACAAATTCAAAAGTTAACAAAACAAACTGTGAACATGTACACAAATACTCCAACTTTGGAGATGAAATATATACCTTAATATGCTTTTATACGGTTCAAAAGCTTTGTCATGGGTAACCTGATACCCCTTGGTAAGAATGGTTGACTTTCGGGCTCCTGACTACCCGCAACGACGGAGTTTCAAATCTTTGTGATTTCATCATTGAAATTTAAATTGGTATAACAATTTTATCAATTGGTATAATAATTTTATCAACATTTGTTGACGATCAAACGCAACAAAATTTCTGTGTACAATTAGCGTCAAGAATGTAAATGTTGTTATAACTCATTATCTGTTACGAAGCCTCATTGAGGTGGATAACAATTAAAATTCTATTGTGTCTCGTTAATGACAGTTGAAAGGTTATCACTGTATGACCTTTAAAGATCCTTTAAAGACCAGGTAAACTCATGGTATTATTACAATATGATTGTATTGGTGCCGATACCACAGAGGACGAGGCTGTGGGCATGAAACCAGCTGCAAGGAGCGGTAGCCAAGCGGGGCGGTGGCGACAGAACAATTTTGTACCATTCCCGTCGCCCCTCTGGGTCACAGCTCCTCGCCGCTGTTTTGATTCATTCAAAGACGACTCCGTCTTTGAATTAATCTTGAACGCCCGATCAAGACGCGCGTTGGGCATTTTTGAGATGGGACTAAACATTGATTTCACGACACTGTGACGGAATTTACCGACACCGTGGAGTAAAAGACATCAACGCGTTGATTACCGCGGTGCCGATTTTTTTTTTCAAGTTTCCATTTCTGTCGGCACTCCCAGAGTGCCACTGTTTTTTTTTTTAATATTTTACATTTTATCCCGTCGTGTATTACTTGATTTATCTAAACGCAACTTAACTTTCATCTTTACAGCTAATTGCAAACAGAAATAACAAAGACAAACTTTTGTCAACTACATAATAAATTTTTAAAACTTAATACAATTACGATTGAACGATAACTGCCAGTTCAGTTAATGCATATTCTATATGCATAAAACATTAAAATAATCTGTATTTTATACTAAGTGCAAAAAACAATTAAAAATGGCGCCGGTAAGAAAACGTTGAAACGTTCAAATTATTGTATTCCAAGATTCTGAATTTTCGTTCTAATAAATGAACGAGTGTTGTCTCTTTCACGGTGGCTTGGATTTTTTAAATTCAACGGAAATTGTTGCAGCGTTCTCTTACCAGCCAAGTTTTTGAATTAATAACTTACATTGTTTTGATTTGTCTGGAGGTGGATTAACTTTTTACACTCCAAAACAGTACCTTTTAGAATGTCAAATGCTTTAGTTTTTTTTTTTTTATCATTATTAAAATAATCATTAGTGAAATTGTACATCAAGCACCGTAATAATGGGATAAATTGGAACTGCCAGGGTGAATAACAACATTTTCGGAGGATAAATAAGTCACCATAGTAGCTACATTTAATACTACTATTAAAGACAAAATGCTTATGGCAATAATTGGTCCTTACATCATTTTCTTTCATGTTACGTTTATCTAATCTGCGGGTATTTCGCTGTCAAAGTATAGTCGCTTGATATAACTACATTTTTCGTTGGAGGATAAACTTCAAGTTTTAACTTATCTCCTTCTGAGGTTTAAAACAAAGAAGGAATCTATGACTTTCACATTTTAGGCACCGTTTTACCGCTCAGCTGTCCATTTGCCTTTACAAGTCGATAACAATAAAAATGTTGTCTAGTTATTGACAGTTAAGCACAATATCAATAAGTAACAGTATTGTCTTCATAGAAAACGATCGAAACGCCGCGATTCGAAATCTCAGTGTATATCAGTATGCAACAGTATCGAGTGCGCGGCAATTACGCCCGGACGCGAAAAGTTTATCTACCGAGCGACCGCAGGCAATTATTTCAAAGTCACTCTCGAAACATAATACTGTTACTTTATTATACTGTGGTTTAAGTGTGACAGAAATAATATGACCATCGTAATACGGAAACATGTTGTTAATCACCCCAAATTACCGGTCACTGTAACGTTTGTTCTCAATAAATAAAAATTAACATCTATTTAAGGTTCAAATCGTAATTAATTTACTAATTACGGTCGAACATTACTTTGGATAGGCTATGTAAACGATTGACAGAAATTATTAAACTGTATGATTCTGTTTTATATAACAAAAAGGTTTCATATAAATGCAAATGCAACCTGAGAGGGTTCCGTACATTCTAGCTAAATATTCTAAGAAAGGTTTTCGTGAGGTGTTTGTCTTAATGAAATGACAAGCAAGCAAGATGTAATCATAATGTACTTAAGATACATTTGACTGTCAATATCAATTCCTGTACTAGAAAAACAGCGTCTATATTATTTTGAAGTACGTATAAACCTACATATACAACTACAATCATATATATTTCGCTAAATAAACATGACATGCATTTTACGAGCAGCATACGGAACCCAACTAACTACAAACAGATTTGTGTTTAAATGTAACATAACTCAGGGATAAATCCAGTTCCCGATTTTACTATATTATTAATAACTGCAGTGTGAACAACAATGTGTGGATCGTCTACTGAGACGCCTACATTTCAGATTGATCCTTCCACCTTAAGAAAATACTGATATTGTTACTTCATAATCACATTTGATTTCGCGCTATCGCCCTAATCTGTTTCTCAACCTTAGAAAATAAAATGACAATAGGAAAAATAGTGATACTAAAGATATAGTTTGACTGCGGGGACGCCGCGAGCGTTGACCAATGAGTGGCCTGCACTGCCGCACACTATAACACAGCCATCGCCTACACTCATGAAGAATGTATATTATAAATACGTTTGTTTTAAAACTTTGTTATGATCGTTAATAATAGGCACTGTTCTTTAAAGACCATAAAAAAAAAAAATACCGAATGCAACTTAGTTATTAAGCCTTTTCTACATAGAACTGTAATTCCTAATATTTAACCTCGACTATTCGACGTTAAAACTTGATTATGTACAGTATTAGTTTATAATTTATTTAATCATAACTGTAAAAATTGCCATTTCATGTACTAAAGTGAGGAGACAGAAATGAGTCGTGAAGCGGAAACAACTGGTATCCTTCCATAGACCACTGCCATAATTAATAAGAAAAAATAATGAACTAAATATAAATTGCAATAATTAAATGTATGAAGTACAATATCAGTATTCAAATATATTGAATATTTACAATGTGATAATCTATTTTAACTATCAGGCCTTCCAAATTGACTGCAATCCTATTTCACTTACGAATCACTCTGTAACTATTCAAAACATTTGCTAGAACCTGTCATATTTAGTACATGTGCATTCTAAGACAGGGTCAGCCACACTTGCAATATATATGCTCCTTTTGATATAGTCGCCGGCTTGAAATACCACAAAGGCTTAGGAGCCTTTTTACATTAGTCTAAAGCCTCACCGGGAATTTAAGCAGTGGCTAGCCGCCTACGCACGTTACCAAGTATTTATTTTTATTTTAGACAACGTTTCAGTGCCAAGCTGTTTTGTAATGCTTAACTGCTATGCTAAAACATATAACGAACAATTTAGAGCCGATATATTTGAATTGAATTTAACGTAACTAAGCGTCAAATCGGAGGATATATTCGACAAGTGTGATAAATGTTAATGAGAATTGCAAAACATTAGATTTACGATCCGAACTTGAATTTGGTTGGCACTTGCGCTGGTACGGTGAACATGTAACCTAGAAATAAAATTAAAAGTAAGATTCATAGTCTTTTAAAAGATCTTTATTTAATATATTCGCCTCAATAGGCTAGTTGACTGTATTTGAAAAATCAATTAGAAACGTTTTTTATGGTTTATTTACTTCAAAATATTAATATAATTTTGAACTAATTTTTAAAACGTTGTTTAATTTTGACTGTCAAATCGGGGCATTCTGTCTGGGGGGCTCGACTAACTACAATACTTTCATTCTGTCAAATCAGCGAGTTTATTTAAGTGTTGCTCGCACACAAGCTTTATTTATTACTTCTGTCGGAATATTACAATTTGACACTGTCATCTGGAAGTTGTGACATGTCGTGACGTGACCAATGGCTTTATTAGTATTAAAAAAAAAAAAAATCTTTTACAAAATTAAGTTGACATTTGAAATTTTTAGCTGGGAAATCGTACTACAATACAAAATTCATAAGGTATTTTTCTTACTGTCAACTAGCCTATTGCACGCAGAGCATTGGGTGGTACATACCTCCACTCTGTTCGATACGCTTGCTGTCTTGTTGCGCCTTGCGTTGGTCGGCCAGCACGAAGACAGCGTTCAACTGTTTCTGTTGGGTCTCGTTTAGTCCGCTTGTCAGTGCGTGGTACAGCGCCGGCTCGCTCGTCGCCAGAGCTGTGTTTAGTGATCGATAAATTACACATTGGTACCAATTCCCTTATTCACAAACTAAACTAAATTTAAGTTCAGTGCATCTTTTTCTTTGTATTTCATTAAGAAGAGGACAGAAGATAAATTTTAGTTTAGTCCTGTCAAATTAATCAGCGCCTGTCACTACTCAAGTCTAGACGTGATTAAAAACTTGCCTAATAAAATTATATCAATTTACGTCAAGCGCTGATTAATTTGTTTGAAACGAAAATGAAATAAAAAGAAAAAGATGCACTGAACTTAAATTTAGTTTAGTTTGTGAACAAGGGAATCGACACCAATGAAATCAATAAACCAATAATTACAATAATGTAAGCTGAATTTTTTAAAATTAGTGTTAGAGCAGTCAGATCGAGCCGCATTCGTTTGGTACGAATTTAAAAAACGCTTAGCAAATGTGTTCGTTTGAGACAAGCAGTTGCACATAAATGTTGTTTTAAAGGAATGTGGTACAATGATGAAGCATCAGCTCAATTTTATTGTTCTTTCGGTAATACAAAGAAAACACGGCTAAGAAAAAAGGAAAAAGAAAAACCAGTGGATACATACCATGCAGTGTGCTCTTGAATTTGATGTACTCGTCAATGATGCAATCTTTCTCATCGAGAGGAGTGGTGTAGCATTCAATCGCTGTATCTTCTCCATCGTAGTCATCGTCATCCTGCCAACAGAATGCATCACTTCTAACGTTAACCTATTACTAAGCTACATGATTATTGGAATCAACTTTTCGGTTTAATTCAATCTTGAAACTAAATTGTTTACTAAAAAAGAGTATCAACTTAAATTTGTTGGAATGCTAATACTCGATTAATGATATAAATTTCAACTTGTATTTATTACGTGAGACTAATACCTCGGCGTATCTACGTTATATTACTACTTCACCTCAAGCGGATAACAGGCATGGTATAAGAGTATGGTATGAATACGAAATACTTGAGAGAATCATTACATTACTTTGTCTAAATAAAGCAGACGAGTGTTTAATACTAGGTGACGCATGAGTTATCATCTCTTGGGAAAATGCTCTCATTTTTGAAAATGAAATGTTTAATCATTGCGACTTCGACATTTATGAAAAATACACATCGTAAAATAGGCCTGTGTCCAAATTTTTTATTTTTATATTTTGAACACGTATTTTTTCTTTTTTGACGTAATCAAAAGATTACGGCGATACATTGAGTTAAAATGTGGTATGATGACACCACGCCTTGCTAGATTTTATACGACGATAATTTTAAACTACCCAATTATGGTACGCAATACTCTACAAGAGAACATCATAGAAGAAGCGGCGAATCTATCGCCCGAAGTACTGAGAAAAGTAATGCAAAGTGCTCTAAAACGCGCCCAAACGTGCGTCAATTCTGGCGGCGGCCTCTTAACAGATATTATTTTTTCGACTAAAACAGAACAAAATTATAAGTCCGAATAAAAAATATAACGATAACCAGAACGATTTTTCTTATTTACAAAAAAAGTTATAGCCTTAGGAAATCAGTTGATTACATATGCGCCACCTAGAATAACTCTTACGATACTCTCCCACGGTAGATTCTGCCTGGATACAGCGTATGCGGAGGTTTTTAGGTTTTTCTGTTACGAGACACTCAATTATTGCTTCTGACCAAGTAAATGGCGGCTCATTCACCCATATTATAAGTACCTAGCCGTTCAAACTTGGCTGATATTTATATCAAGGTTAAGTAAAATTATTTCCAGTGATGCCCATACGGAATGGGATTATAGTTTGAGCGACACTGCTGTTCTGCGCCTTAGTACCTTAGACCATTTCAGACATAAATCTACATGGTCCTCAAATGAAATGCTCTGACCAAGTTTATTTCCGGGTTTTTTTTTATATACACATTGGCATTAATGAATTTTAAATATACAATGACATGAATATTTACTTTTAAAGTATTACATTATTTTAATTATTGTGAATGTGAAGACTACGTGGGTCATTCCTTTGTTTTGTTTTTAATTTTTTCTCAGTTAGTTCTAATCATGGTCTGACAGTTTGAGTAATTTATGTGGCCTACCCAATTGTCCTTTTTTTGGTATTGTTCGTCGAATCGTTGAGCTTCTTAAATTCTGAGTTGAGCTGCACGATAACTGACAAATGCGTGCACTGACTGGACAGGCCCTCTCAATCTGTGTGGTGCTTTCCTCAAAATACCACTTCAGACACCAATCCACATGGCCTTCACATGATCTGACCAAGATTATGTCTGGACTTTAAAAGAGACTGTGACCTCTGAGTTTGTTTCGGCCTTTCCTCTCAGAGTAGTCGGAAAGGAAACGCCGACCTCATCTAGTTTTTAAAATATGATTGACGTGTAGAAGTGTTTGTACAAACCTATTTACAGAAATAAAATCATTTATCATTTATTTAGTATGTGCGCGGCTCACGGGGGGGCAGTGCAGGCTGCTCATTTGTCAACGCTGCCCCCCGCCTCACCGTGCATTCCTAAGACGTGGAACAGAGTAGTGTCGGTCAAACTATAGTATGACTATCTAAGGACTACAAGCCCTCACCCATAGTTAGTGTAACATTAATTACTACTTGTTATTTTGCGGTAAGCATGTTAGAGACATTCATAATTTAATTACTGCAAGTTTACGAACAACACATCAAAATATTTGAGATGCATACACATTGACATGGTGACTGTTGATACCAAGCTAATATTTTTTAAAATCAGTAGTCTTCTGCGGATCTTCCAACTAGCGAAAACTTATACACGGAACAGCGTCATTTAATTAAGTAACATTATTTAACATTGTGCTGCAGTGATATATAAAATAATTTTAAAAAAATCTTTGGATCGGTTCTTGTTTTCAGGGAAACAGTAATTCACAGTTACAGTTTATTCCTCATTTATGACCTTTTATTTAAAAAAAGTTCGTAGCATTGTATGTTACGAACATTCACTTATTCTCTATGAACTTATTGTATTTATTTATACGATTTCATTGTAAATAAAAGGTACGTGTTCGCGGTCACTGCTTTGCACCAGCCTATGTACATGGACTCTGATAAAGGATCGACCATAACAAGGAGTTGTAGCCAAAAACCACATCTTTTTTAGATCAGGAACTAAACTTGCACTAATTAAATTATAAACCAATTTGAATTAAGGATCAATAAGTACTGAAACACATGGTACTCACATTGCCTTGGTCATTGGTCACCAGTTAACCACTTTTGGTCACCGACATCTCACCAGCAGCACTTTGTCGTCTAATGTCAACAAGTATTACTTACAGCTATCCCCCGCATCTCAACGTGGTTTCCTCGCCCGACTGCTCCAACGTCGAGAACTCTTGACGCCAAAACACATACTGTGCTAAAAGCAAGGTAATACTAACTAGTGGACTCACATCGTCACTTTCTTCATAGTCCTCGATTTTAGCTGTTAGATTGACGCCTTGTTGTGCGCTATTCTTGACAGCCATCCGCGCTAAATTTTCGAGGTATTCAGTGTTCATTTCTTCTAAATCGTCTTCATCGCTTGATAGAACTTCTGAAATGTTTTACGATTTATTTTTAGTAATTTTAATGGTAAACAGTAAAATGGACAATAGAATCGTGGCAATGATACTTTAACAGTAAGTCAGCCTTACCTCGATGACGGGTCTATAATTTCAAGAGCACTTGTGCAGAATAAAAACAAAAGACTTACCTTCATCGTCTTCGTCATCGTCCTCTTCAGAAGACGTCTCTTCATCGGCCTCGGCCCTGGCCTCGTATGCTCGCTTCAATCCGTCGAAAAGCACGAGGCAGGATGGCAACAGCTTTGCCACGATCTCTTCGAGGTTCGGCCTTTGTGGGCCCATCTCTAATAGCGTGCAAATACCGAGAACGCACAATTTTCTATCGTGCAGTCTGGAAGGGAGAAGTATCATATGTGAATATTATTAGAATGATGTCAAATTGTAGTTGCAGGGCAAACGCCTCTCCTCATACAAAGAAGAAATAAGATATAATCGTCTCGCTTCGTCAGTGCTGGTTGACATTACTTAAAAAGACCACCTTAATAATGGTTAAGGTGAGAATGTCTAAGATTAACTTACAAATTATGAACTACTTTTACTGCCCCAATTTCCCACACAAATATAAAGAAGGCGTGCTTCTGATCGGAATTGTGTCTTACCCCAAGAAACAGTCGGTGTCGTGTATCCACTGTTTGATGAAGTGCTGTGTGATAGACGCATTGGGCACTGACTCCTGTAGCTTATCCAGGATCGTGAACAGCAGGTGTGGATTGCAATACAGGATTGCTATTAGAACCTGAAGAATAAATACACATTTTATTAACAGATGCAGCAAAATAACTAGGTTGCAACCTTTTAACCGGTCTACTTCTATAGTAGGCTATGAACTTTTCTGACCGCGTGGTACTGCAAAACTTTTCTATACCCGTGTATACAACGTGTAACTTAAATGCACAAAACCTCCGATGTTTAATTCAATTGACCTGTTTCAGAGAGAAAAAATTGTAAAGGTTTTATTTGCCGGTATAGTTCGAAAGATTCGTATTTGCATTGAAATGAAAGCTATTATTATCCCGCGTATGAGAAAATTTAAATTGATCGACAACAATTTGTGTTCGTTTACCTATTTTGGCGGTTTTGCGCATGTGATGGCTTGACCTATTAATAAATAGACACGGCAACGTTTTCAATGAAGATTTTTTGAAAAATGTGACCTATATTAAAAAGTGGTTCAATTGATTCTGCTCGTTATTCTGATCAAACTATTTTCCGGTTTTGCGCATTTAACGTTAAAAGTTATAGAAAAGATTTCCAGTGCCACGCGGCGAGGTCGTGATTCAAACATAGGAGAATGGCTGTAACCGTCAAGCCTCTTACTGCGGGTAAACAATATTGAGCAAAAAGTTTGTGTTGTTAGAAACAAGTTACAAGTAAACATCTGTTTAGCAAAGCTTTTTAAAAGTTCATACAAAATGTAGTGAGAAGGGTGCTCCGGAAGTGTTGATAAAGGTTAGTGTTGATCATCATTCTCACCTGTAACAACATAGTCCTAAGCTCGGAAGTCTTGACCTTCCTCGTAAGCCTATTCAGCACCAATTCTACGAAGGAAGGCAGACAGTTGTCGATCTTGCCCGAACACTGCAGAACCATAACCTCGAGGAGTTTCGCTGCATAGATCTCCGACTCGTCTTCAGCGTCGGAGTTTAGTACCTGGCGCCAAACATGGTTTATGTTTATAAACGTAAATAGTTTTAGAAATATTAATTAATTTTAAGATCTTAATTTTACAATTATTTTATACACAGACAGAACGCACAGCCTTAACTACTGGGAAGCATGAAATATTGCACAAGAGTTACTTATATAACGAAAGTAAGAACTAAGAAAGGATTATTGAAAATCATCCCCTAAAGGGGTTAAATAATGAAAGCTTGTATGGAAGTTCGTTCGATTTTTCAAGATAGAAACATGGAAGTTGGAATTCGAGACTTTTATTAATAACTAAAAGATTGTTATATAATCGTTTTTCGGAAACTCATCAAACTCAACCCTAAGAGCGAATTTCACCAACAAAACTAAACGCGATCAGCACATAAACCAAGTTTAAGAGCTCTCAGTGTCATTATTTTATTTGGAATATTGACACTGACAGCTGGTGAACTTGGTTTAGATGTGCTGATCGCGTTCAGTTTCATTGGTGAAATTCGAACTTTGACTCCTGGGGACCTACCTAGCTCATAAAGCAGTTTTATTTTAATATTACTTCAGTTTGGGAAAGAGATGAAGCTCTACAGGACGTAAAGCTCCATCTCTTTCTCCCACTAAAGTAATATTAAAATAATACTGATTTTGAGCTGGTGGTAGGCCCCCAGAGAAGTTGCCGATTGGAAATTCCATCAGGCACACATGTTGTGAAATAATAATTCAGTTTCGCATGTAGTTAGGTCATACATAGAAATATATCCAGCAAACGCATAGCGCACAATCTATTTCAAGTTCAGTTCGCATTATGAATTCATTTGCATTAGGCTAATGTTTCTTTAATTAGTCTACGTCTCTAACTGCTTTGGATCACGCTTGTTTTTTCAGCCGGTACCAAAGGTGCTATGGTACCGAGGAATCGCACACAGCAATGACAAAGAAAAAATTATAGTACTCTCAATTCCAGTGTTCATACTAAAATATTATAGATGTTTTTATGTAGTAAAAATGTGGTAAAAATCCATAACTGAAGGTCTCATTTCCATAGGAACAGAAAAACAGTAGAAAATTTGATTTTATTAATATGCGCACAGCTCTTTACGAATACAATCCAAACCTCAGAATGTATCAAAATGTTAGTTCATGAGAAAACATCGAAAAAGACTTTAAAATTCAAAGGAAATTGCAAACTTATCTAGATGATGACGAATGCGTTTTTTTTTTCTTAAAGCCTGACCTCTTTCGCTGTCTTCAAATAACATCAATAAAGATTTATTAGGGTCAATGAAAGTTAGAATTGGCAATGGGATCTAATATTTATTGTTGCTGCTTTTGATAAGTTCTAATTTGCAAATATGATAACAGACAAATAGACAGTTAAACTACGTTTTATCATTTATTCTAAGTCTAGCACGTCGTGTCTATTTCCGTACATAAACGGTAACGTTACACACCAGTGATGTAACAAATGTCAAGGTTTAAGGGGTCCTAATGAATACAAACACGATCGTTGTAGTTAAATATTTAATATGCTTGCACTAAGTTTTTTTTAAGCTTTAAATAATGTATTAATTAAGCGCCAAAAACGTAAGTTTGTAAATGGAAACAACAGATTACTAAATGCACCTTCTCGGTTTTTGTTTTTTTGTGCTGTTTCTGCTTGCTCTTGACCTTCACCTGATAGTTTCTGGGAAAGGCCTGCCTTTATAATTTTAGTCAAAGCAAAACATGAGACATAAGGCTAAAATTGTATGATCTGAATAAGATTGACATGACTAGAGGATTTTATCGGACTGATGCCAAAATGTAGATGAATAACATCGTACATCGATTTACATTCCTCGTTTTGAGAAAACCGCTTCTGTAGCGTTGGGATCATATTTAACTCAACAAAACAGCACTAAGAAATGCGGATGTGTTCCGCTTAAATCTGTCAAGCAATCTTGCACTTTAACTGAACTAGGAAGAGTATAATTTGCGCTATCGGAATCGGACAGATTTTAGATACTCGTGCAAATAATTATGCACTTTATTGATAACACCGGAAAGCATACATCCCGATTCTAAAGTTAACGCACGGCTTGGCCGCGTTCCAATAAAATTAGACACTGAGTTCATTAACACAAAACATTCACGCTTCGCAAATGTGTGACATTTTCAACAACACGTGTATATAGTTACGAGACAAGAAGAAATTCGAGCAAAATTCAAATGACTTTTGTGTAAAAAAAATACATTCTATTGAAAAGCACATTATTATTCTAACATCGAGCTAGTAACACTATAATTAAAGTGTGGAATGAAATTCAGGGAAAGCCTAGGACTAGACTACTTATTAGGTGTGAGCATTGTTTATATAATTATAGCCATATTATAAGTTATTAGTTCTACTATATGAAAGTGTTACACAACATAATAGGCGGATCAAATGTTATCAGACGCATACAAGTAATAAAAAAATCGTAATCGCGGATGCTATCAGCAAGGCGCGTACGTGTTTATGGAAAAAATCGCAAGACTTACACTTTGCTCTTAAAAAAGTTGGTAACACGAATAGTTGGATTTTCTTAAGAAAAAATGTCTCTTTAGAGCGTTTTTATTTACTGTCAAGCGGATTACTTCACGTAGGCGGATTCATTAGCCCCGAAAAACTAAAAAAAAAAAATACGTCACGCATGCGGGCAAATCCGCATGACAGTAAAAACGTCCTTATTCTGAGAGACGAATTGTTGTAAATAACACCAAAAACACATTAAAAATAATAAATGCACTTACAGCTTTAGCCATGTTGAACATAGCAAGGATATGGTTCTCATTGGACAGGAACGCGTTGGTGTCCACCGTGATGTAGTTGTGCAGGACGGGCATCATATCCGTAAAGTAATCGAAGCCTTCCTTCTCGAACACTTGGTACAGCATCTCGAGAACCTTCCACATGTCCTCAGATATGGTTTTAGCTGTTAAGTTGCAGAGCAGTGTCATCGCTTCCTCGTAGTATTCTGTAGAATTTTATAAGTGTCATTTGCCTGATATAAAAGCCCAGTATTCATTGGAAACAAAGTTCAAACAGTTGCGCAACCTTATTCCCCGGAATATAAAACATGTTGGTGGAACAATGTTACGCGTTTGATTACCATGCATGAAACATAGCCTGTTGTTGCCAACAACATATTTTCCGCAATACAAAAAATGTTAAGGAAACAATGTTGAGTAACTTTTGTTTACTAAACAATGAAGAGGTCTAAAGATCTGAAGACTACTCACATACAGGACCATTAATTAATCATAATGCGCTATATGATAAGTTCATATGAAATTGTGTAGTCATAATCATAGTGAACATTTTAGTTTGAACGTAATTAATGACTAGCATAATTACGACGTATCCTGCTTTTAAGTATTTAGTTAAACATAAAAAAATACTACTATTTAATTGTTTTATTTTAGTAGATCTATATTTATGTGTCCCTCCCTGTGTTCTGTGTATTACTCTGCCTAACCCTTCGAGGAAACAAGGCGTGATGTTATGTGTTATATTCCAAGTGTATACGGATTTCGAAAATTTCAATGTGATGTTATTGCACAGAAAATTCTAATGATAAGGTATTTAGAATTATATGTTTAATGAATCTCTCTTGAATTCAGTCCCATTATGCATTCTGTAGTCAAAAACATACTCTAAACTCTGCATAAACTAATTATAACAGACAATGATTGATTTCCGCGCTGCAATTCAGTGATGGACAGGGACATAAATCATGAATTTTAAATCACTGTTCAATCAAGAAACCTTTGTATTGAAACACAAAAGCAATTGAGCACTTGACACCGGTTGCATTAATAATTTGATACTGCATTCAATGGAAAGAAGACTCCTTACCAATGATGTTGTGGTGCAGTATGTGTCCGACGACGCGCAGCACTGTCTTCTCTAGCTGAGCCATAATCTCCGGGTTATCCTCCATCACATTCAAAACTGTCTCCATGGTGTTCAGCAGACCCATTGCTGTGATTGCCTTCTCATCAGTCCCCGAATCCGTCTCGATTACTTTACTGAAAGTAGTCGCCAGATGATCGGTGATCTCAAACGCCATATGCATCAGTTGCTCGGTATACAAAGGTACAATCTTCTGCAGCACATTCGCTATATTATCATTCTCAGTCTCGCGAATTACTTTCAGCAGTTCAGTCGTGACGGCCTTCACTTGTGGCTCCAAGTATTTGTGTACTTTTTCTTGTGAGGACAATAGCATTTGAATGGCTATGGCTGCCTCGACTTTGACGGGAAGTTCAGCGTCGTTGAGGAGCGCCGTGACGGTCAGGCGGACAGCTTCCAGAAGAAGCTGGTCGTTCTTGAAGCGGACGCCGGCGAAACAGTGGAGTACCCAGCAAGCCCTAGCGCGCATGTAGCCGAGCGGACTTTGGAACTCAGGGAATACGTATTGGCTGAGGAGAGAGTCGATCTCTTCTTTGTAGAACTTCTTCTTGATAAGAATATCGTTGAGCGTGCCGACCATGTGCAGGGCACCGTCGCGCTGTCTCGGTCCGTACTCGCCGTTCTGGCTCGTTAGCACTTGCATGCACAAGTGCATGGTGCGTCCCAACATGTCCTTGCGCTTTTTGCAACATGACACAAGGAGCGTCTGCGCAGCGGTGACTGGCGACACAAAGTCTTCGAATATGTCTAAAAAATATGAATTACATATCAATAAATGAAAGTTATAACTGTAGTTGTTAAAATTATAATTTTGTCGTTACTTATTGTAATAAATGGTCCTATACCCAGTTTCTGAGGTGCAGTTTAACCTGAGTTGATCTATTTGAGTGTTGTTGGTTCGATTTCGAGTTTCTGAACACTTAGAGGAAGCAAATCGCTTAAATAGATAAGTTTGTTGAATTAGTAGTTATTAAGAGTTTATCTGAAGACCTTAGAATCCGGTCAGCTTAGTGGCTATAATAATTCAACTTAAATAAATTAATAATAATTCATTTAGTTGTAACACTGCCAAGTCAGCCCTCCATACAGGACTGTTACAAAACCAACCTAATCGATTACGAATCATTTTCATACAATGGTTTGTAATTTCTGCGTTGTATCATTAATTATCATGAAATTCTTAATTGGGGAACTGCTTCTGAATGGATACTCTTAATCATAGACCCCTTTGCTGCAATCACTGCAAATGGCACATTGATTGATTATCACAATACGTTGTTATTAACATTTGAGATGAATAGGGGATTTGACGGGCTTTATTTATTAAATTTTTCGACCCTTAAAAACCGATAGCAACCATCATATCCTTAAAATAAGAATTATATTCACGTAAACTGTAGCCAAATACCCTATCGGCAGAATTGTTCCAAGGTTTGGCCTTTTTTTACCGTGTACTAAACAACGAGTTTCGAACAACGGTTACACATATTATAGTACAAATAAATATCTGATTAAATCTAAAGCAACATTACGATATTCCAACTGGAGTTGGCAGACTGTAAGGAAGCAAAGTCGATCCTGGTAAATTTGTTATTGTGATTTTTTTATAAAAGGGGTTTATTTATAAACTTTGCTAAAAGTTAACTAATGATTAGCGACTGTTTGACCAAACATTTTTGGCGTTTGAACGTTTTAACTTTATGCAACGTTTATAAATAAACCCCTTAGTTATTTAAGGTTTTTACCTACCGAATTTGATTCGTATATATTCGTGAGGGTCAGTTTCCCATAGTTCTTCATCATTTTCGGAGTATGACATGAGAGGGAACAGCACGTCTTGAATTATGGCGAACATGTGAGGCTTCAGGAGCTTCCACGAATGAGCGTGGCTCACGCTGGGAAAGAGACGACAAGTATGTAACAAAACTTTTTGAAATATCTTTGTGCTATGCATAAATATCAGTCGTGAGACAAGCAGATGACTAGCGATGTCGCGTGCGTGTTGTATGATTGTGTTTGCAAACTCATCGCCCACGCAACGTCTCAATAAGAGTCAAGCCTTGCATAAAATGTCTGATACAATATTGAATATCTTACCATTGATCGATGTAGCTGATAGTCTGCTGTAGGACTCTGGGTGAGATGTACACCTTGTTTCTGTACTGGTCCAGTATGCTCAAGAGGACCTCCAAGATTCCGCCGGTGAAGGTAGTAAGATACCACTCAGCAAACTGCACGTACTCCTCACGGGCGTTCACTGGACTTCCATACCTGTCAACAATAAATAAATTGATAGATAATTAGTTAGAATAATGCTTTATTGTAACCAAAATGTATAAATGCGACAATGCAACAAAGTTGTCGTATTCGTTTTTATTTTTAATACATTATTTTAATTTTTTAAATAGGACATGCTCCAATAATATATTTAAATGAGAAAAATCTGCCTGAAAAATCAATCTGTACTACCAAATCCAACAACAAATCTGCTCATAGTCCAGGGACTGATCGCAGAAAAATAAAACAAAAAATATATTAATTTAATTGAAGATCAAATATGAAACATTTTATATTTTTGTTATTTAAAGTGTAAGGCTTACTACACACTTGTTCGGGTCGGCATTATTCGGTACAGCCGGGCGGTACGGTATAATAAATATAATAAAATAAATTCTTTATTGGCATAGATAGACACAGGTTACAGAAAAACATTGAGACCCTGACTCCGAGCTAAGTTAGAGTACCTGTATTTCAATAGCCAGTGACTTCTTCCAGTTAGGTTACAAATACAAGTGCTATGCAGCGAAGGTATAAATTATATTACTTTAAATTAAGTTTAATAGCGAAAAGCAAAAAAAAAAGCAATGTTAGCATCAAGTTTATAATCAAACTAGAATTTAAAAAAAAATAAGTAAAATCATGAAATCAAAAACAAAATTAGAATAAAATCAGGATCAGAACAAAATTAAATTTAAAATTGGAATCAAAATTAAAATAAAATTAGAACAGAAACAAAAGCATATTATAAAAATAATCGAATGTAAGTAGATATGTTTGGGAAATAGGTCGCACGGCGTTCAGTAAAAATGCCGTCGGTAAAAAATCAACTGCGACATGCCAATGTAGAACATAATTATGTAGTAATGGGTTAAAAACTGAAAGCTTGTGATAGGTGGCAGCACTGCTGTTAGTCCAGAAAGTCAGAAACCGCCATTGTTACTGTTGTGTCGATCACAAATTAAACGAAAACTAGATAAATATGTATTTGGAGTCTAGCACAGTTAAAAAATTTGCTAAGGGAAAGATCAATAAATTATTAACGTTTTATAATTTTTAGGTCGTTTTGTGTTTATTGACTTTAAAGTCGAAGACTAGAGGCGTACGACAGAAATAACCTGATCGGAGTTGAAAACCAACTCGAGGTTGATGTGCCAGACATTCCGGCCCTAAAAAACGTTAGAATAATGTTGCCCTAGAAAAATGTTAATTCTAGCACTGATCTAACATGAACACACACACCCATAATATAATGTACTTACATACTACACCACGAGTGCCTGTAATGAAAACGAACTTAGTTCTCTTTGGAGCATCATCTGTATATGAATTTAACCCATCAAGTATTCAGGTTATATGTGGATAGCACATAGTTTCGACGAATTATCGTGTTTTTTCGTCCCTTAACATCTTTGGGAAATACATGGGTCCCCGTATTTTTGCAGTCAACAGCTGCGCAACGGGGCATATTAACTCATGTTTATAAGAAGTCGCTTGTTTACAAAAAAAATATGGATAATGACAGTGAGCAAGTGGCAGTTTTTAACCTTATTGCTTCAGCTTCAGCAAAGCAAATGTGCCGACCCGAACAAGCGTGTAGCACACCTAAGGGTGGTTAACATTGATCCAATATTTCAATCCAGCGCTGGAATCTAGTAACACTGGAACAACATTAGTAAACATTTTTCAATCCAGTCCAAACTCTGGTATTAATTTCAATAGAGCAGTGCTGCAGAAGTACTACATCTATAAACTAATCACGGTTTAAAAATAAGTATATAATGATATCAGCCTATATTGCACCATTGCAGGGCAAAGACCTCCCTTTCCTTTTTCCACTCATCTCGATCCTGAGAAAAATAAAGCTAGCATGACTTTACTAACATTGGCAAAATATTTCTAACACAGAACATCTGTTATCGAAGGTTATGGACATGCATGACAGTTGCGATGCAAAATATTTTGTGAACGACAAAGCTAACTAGTGAAATAAACAGCCTAATGAAAACAACACAACTTATTAGTTTGTCATCAAAAACTTATTGCTAAGAAACAACCGACTTAAAACGAAAGTAAAAACTTAAAAAGCGACTACTGAGTGAAAAATAATTTCATCAATATTGACGAACTGGATTATATTCTATCCTATTATTGAAGCTAACTCAAACATTTCTCAAGCAAAGTTAATCAATTTAAATGGAACCACCACCACGCGGGCTTCTACCAAATGAAACAATAATCACGCAAATCGGCCTAGTTATCGATGCACAAAAAACAAACGAGTATATGAAAAAACAATCGTCGAATACATCGCTGTCCCCGGCGAATAAAATCGTAATCGTAAAAACTAAATTTTACAGGAAAAATAAACAGTTTTTTGTGAATATCTTATTAACTAATTAATATACATAGCAGAATTGTTCAAATACCAAAAGAAAAGTGATTTTTTACATTCATTACAATACACCTTAAAATCTCGTAACTTCTGAAATAACCGTAGGAACAGAATGAAAAAAATTAACAGAGTGTAATTGGACCTCTAAATATCGAATATGCAATAAAGTTAAAACTATTGTAATAGCACATTACCATTTTATTCGCCGGGGACAGCGACATAACATAATTTTATTATTTTTTACGAAAGACGTAGGAAATGCATTATTATTTTATCACCCATAAAATGTTCATGTCAATTTAAACACTTTTATTGTTTTTGTTTTTTTCAAACTACTCATTTTGTAGGGTGAACTTGGAGCATAACATAGGTGATATTTTATTGTTTAAGATGAAACATGCTACTTATTTTAGTTAATATGTGTTATATATTTATAACGGCCTGTGGTCAATGAAGGATTACAGTCCACCTTTATTGAACTAGGTGCTATACAGCCAGCCAGAAGAGCATTTCGCA
Organism: Agrochola lychnidis; assembly: GCA_963680765.1. Lineage (NCBI taxonomy): Eukaryota > Metazoa > Arthropoda > Insecta > Lepidoptera > Noctuidae > Agrochola > Agrochola lychnidis. The sequence continues at coordinate 7,946,519 of OY796848.1, forward strand.
ATTTCTACATCATTATAATACCCACCAGTTTAGATGCTACTTGCAGAAAATAAATAACTAGTAAACTATAAGTGTAAATGAATGCTGATGATTCTGTTTCCTCTTTATATCTGAGGAGATTAGCCGTAATCGACGAGCGTGCGTGCGTGACCAGCACTGAACTGCACATCCTTATTAGCACTGCAATGTATCGCCCCTGTCATCATTTGAAAAGAGTGACGTCCTATACCGTACTTAAAAAATAAAAACGCCTAATAAAAACAAGCTCACTTTTCGAGCCACGAACTGCACAATACTTGTGCAGTTCGTGGCCAGTTATGTTAGTTAAATCTCAGATCTGATGCCAAAGGTTGTCTTTAAAAGATCGCTTTTAGCAATGAGACCGTCCATTGTGTCACTCTATGTACAATTTCTACATTTATATTTGTAATTCGTATGGTGTACACAATGAAGAGTATTCTATTCTAGTTTATTCAATTTGTTTTTATTTTTTTTTGTTTATATAACATAACATAACATCACGCCTGTAATCCCCGAAGGGTTAGGCAGAGGTGTACCTATGTACACCCACATTTCGCCAGCTATGTTTAAGTCCCATGTAATAGGGGGCGAGCCTATTGCCATCAACCGGGCACAAATCCAGACTCCGGGCTGCTAATGAGAAATTCCAGATGGAAAAACCCAATAACACTTTGCCCGACCCGGGAATCGAACCCAGGACCTCATACTCAGCAGTAGCGCTTGCGACCACTAGACCAACGAGGCAGTGTTTATATATTGATCTTTTTTCCTTTTATTTTGAACCATTTAGTGTGTATACATTTCCCCATAGAATTATATTGCAATATGGTTTTCCAATTTATATTGGTTAGAAAGAAACCTTTATAATAAAAATGGCTTAAAGCCATTATTATTTAGACAAGATATTTTCAATTTTATGATATTATTTGTCTTTTTGATAGAAAAGTCTATAGATAATAAGAAATAGGGGAATTTCAAACTACATCTTGTAAACTTCTTCTGCAGAACATAAACTAGTAATGAGAAATGGAGAACTTTTACATGCTGTAATAAATACTTAGAACAAATGAATAATAAACTTACCGTTCAAATAGTCTGTACAAGGTGTGCACTGCCCATTTCTTGCATTTCCACCATGGCAACTCCATACGTTCGTCTTCGTCCACTTGCAGAGTGGTTTCTGGCACAGGTGCTTCCATCACCCTGCGCAACACCTCCATCCATTTTGTAAAAATGTCTTTCGTAATCAGGTCTAATGGTAAAATGTACTGAAACAAAGGTATTATGTTTAGACTTCCTGTTAATTAAGTCACTATAACAGAGGTCATAAATAAAAACAAATAGATTATTACCTTGATGAGGCCATAAAAACACTTCAATATTTGCTTTTGAATCAGAACAGATTCCACGGATGGATCAGCTTGGAGATTCACGATCAAATTGTACATCATTGGAAGAAGCATGTTCATAGCCTCTATTAACGGCACTCTCTTCTCGGCAATGTGGTATTCATAGTTCTTTATCAACTGATATAGACACAGAAGAGCACCCATCCAACTATTAGGCTCAGGGTTTTGGAGGTATATGTGGATCTTATCCACGATTTGTGTCCAACGTGTTGGGAAGTCATGTTTGATTATAGTTTTCAAACAAACACACAACTGTACTCTTATTATATCAGGTGCCTGCACAACAGCTTCTACAATGATGTCCCTGATCATAGCACGATCTTGTTCATGAATGCTGAAGGGGATGGGCTCTCCCTCTTCAGGCTCCTTCTCTTGCCATCCGGAAGTAACAAGGTTCTTGAGGTACACTGCACCCGCTTGTCGCACTGGTATGGGAACATCATTTAGCATAACCACTTGAAGCAGTGATGGTGCAAAACCGATGATTTTGTGAATCTGAAACATTAAATTCTTTTATGCATCTAAAAGCTAAGGAAACTATATTCCATTTCCTAAGTTGTACCAAATTGATAATTCTTGTAAACAGCATCATCTGCCTAACCTTTTCCCAACTATGTTGGGGTCGGCTTCCAATCTAACCGGATGCAGCTGAATACCAGTATTTTACATGGAGCGACTGCCTATCTGACCTCCACAACCTAGTTACTAGGTAACACGATACCCCTTGGTAAGACTGGTTGTCAGACTTTTTTTGGGCTTCTAACTACCCGTAACGACTGTCAAAGATCTACAAATGACAGCCGGGACCAACGGTTTAACGTGCTTTCCGAGGCACGGAGGGGTCTTGGTATGTAAAGATGGTCACCCATCCACAGACCAACCGCGGCAAGCGTAGCTTAACCTGATCGATCGACCCGTGCAGCTGTTGTTACTTAGCCACAAGCCCCTCCTGTAAACAGCAATTGTGCTATTTACAAAAATGACCAATTTAGTTCAATCGAAGTAGATTCAACATGAGCACCCATAAATGTATAAAAACAAAAAATGGATGGACTGAAAAAAAAAAAGAATACTTGAATCAATTTTGTTTATCCTATTTTTCACCTCACAATGTTATTTTTGACAGAAACTGGTTTCCCTAAGAGACTGTCAAAAGCTAAGGAATTAAAAGTCGAACTATACAATTGTTACAGAATGGGAATGGGCCAGTCATATTTTAGGTAGAAAGTTACTAGGTATTTGGGTGCTTCTTTTTTCTGATTTAATTAAAATACCAGTTCAGATCTATATGCACATCAAGCTCTGCCTTGCATTGTTAGATTCAATAGAATAGGTACATGCTTTATTGTATGCCATTTTATATAACAACTGGACATGATGTGCGTACAATGACCACCTTGTTGGATAGAGCTAACTCACATCACATTCCTGCTAAAGATAAACATACCTATTGATAAAATACTACTATTGAAACTGGCTAGAAAGTAGTGCTTAAGAGACCTGCGAACACGGCTCGCAACTACAAATCGAGATGTTTACAAAATTCAATTCCAAGCACGTTGCGCCAGTGTGAGTGCCGTCGGAGCGATATACACCTACAGTGAGCAATACTACCACGCACACATTGACAATTATTGCTTGACACGATAGCACTAGTAGCTTTCGAAAATTTATGATAAATTTGGATGTCTTCCGTAATACCAAAAATGATGAATGAAAACTTAATACTTTTCCATTTTTTTTTTTCGATAATTTGTTACTTGATTATATAAGCTATGCTTCTGCAGAAAGAACATTATAAATGTTGTTGTTTATAAAAATGTGCGAAATAACATACTATGGTGGAAATATGCCCGAATTGCAAATGATTTAGGTATTACGTTTGTATGGACAATTCATTTGTCGCCGCGTTCTTAAACTGTGAGAATAATTCCAATTTTATTTTTCTAATGTCTGTTTATGGGCACTCAGTGAAAGTTTCTGTTTTTCTGTTATATATCTCTTGCATTTATTTTAATAGGAAATAGAAGTATAAATTCTATTTCGTGAAATTTGCAGGAAAATTAGTCTAGACTTGGAATTTTCTGGAATCATTTTACCATGTTTTAAACATGTTTAGTCTACCTTTTTTTGTCAATTATACACTCTCAAGAAAAGCCTGTTTATTAACTCACGTCAGTCTTACTGTACTGTTGTGGAATACATATACTGCAGATAAACAAAACTTGATAAAATAATGATGACAAATGAAACTTGCTAGTAAGCAGTGCTTATAGTAGGGGAGGTGCTGCTCGATTTTAGCGACCAATTTAACATAATATAACATCACGCCTGTAATCCCAGAAGGGTTAGGCAGAGGTGTACCTATAGTACACCCACATTTCACCAGTTATGTTTAAGCCCCATGTAATAGGGGGCGAGCCTATTGCCATCAACCAGGCACAAATCCAGACTCCGGGCTGCTATTGAGAAATTCCAGATGGAAAAACCCAATAACACTTTGCCCGACCCGGGAATCGAACCCAGAACCTCATACTCAGCAGTAGCGCTTGCGACCACTAGACCAACGAGACAGTCAACCGACCGGTCAAGCGACCAATTTTATACTGAATAAGTGACTTTCACGTAATTGTTTAATCTATATGAGTCAGTCACCACCCCCAAGCGGGAATCCATCACTACAGCTAGTCAAAGTAATAATAAAACATACATTTATAGTAATTTTATACTGCACAAAAACATCTGGGAAGCTTTTCTTTAATAATTTTATTTTGTACTTACATTATGAACTTTATGCAGCTGAATAATCATACCTTTTTAATAATAAAATCATAATTAGCTGCATATCTAACAGTATAATGACTGTCCGCTGTGTAATAAACTCGTTATACAATCAGAGCTTCTCAGCATTGCGGCCCCATTGGGTCTTTCAAGTATCAAGTCATTTCGACAAACCATGGCAAGCAACATGTTAACAATAATAAAAATTCCTGCTATCACAGAATGTTCCTGGATGTAAAGATCATCAGTTCATTTGTCAAAGAGACTTGCAACGCTCAGATGCTCTGATCGTACAACATGTTTATGATGTTAGCGGACATTCTTTCCTCGATAAATATGCAGCTCACTGTGTTTTATTATTAGAAAGGTATGATTATTCAGCTGCATAAGGTTCATAATGCATAAAATTACTTTATTCAAATAAATATCGACGGTTGAAAGGCTAATTGATCTAAGCAACATTTTGGAAAACTTGCTCCTGCAATTTTATGATTCATCCTCCTGGACGGATCATAGTTATTTTTTTATTCATAATAAAACAACTATTTGATAAACTTTTATTTACTAAAATCAATCAATAATAATAAGATCTTATTATGATTTTTAAAAACAACAACCAATCTATCCTCCTGCAAGTTTTACAAAATGTCGCTTAGATCAATTAGCCTTTCAACCGTCGATATATTACATGTTTATTTACACATTATAGTCCCTTTACTTCCGTCCTCTTGTTTTTTTTACAATGTTGACATGATGTAAGTTTGGATTCGCCCACTTCTGGAGCAGCTGAGCTCAGATCTTTTATGAGCTATGGGAAAACTATTACTGTTATGATTTTCAGCCAGTATGATATGACTTCTTCAAACTAATGCCATACAACTAACCCATGTTAATAATCAACAATTTGAGAAATAAATTTCTGTGTGTGTCTGTTAGTGGGTACTCAGAGAAAGTTTATTTTTCTGTAATTATACTCTTGCATTATTCTAAAAAGAAATAGAAGTATACTTCTATTTGGTGAAAACAGCGGGAAAACTAGACGACGGAATATTCTTCATCCATTTTACTATTGCATCCAATAAAGTATTAGATTTGTTTAATCTAGCTTCTTTTATTAATTATTAGCCTCACAAGAATAATTTGTTCAAGAGAGAATCTGAAAATACGAGCAAAACCCGCAAAAACTATCGAATACTTAAATTGTAAGGGATCTATTTATAGTAACTAATGACTTTACATGAGCTGGTCAAGTTTGGTTAGAACTTCTTGTCGAATTATACATATCGCATTTAGTTAGACAGCGTCCAAATACATTGTCTAGATAAAGATAGACCTATACTGACACATGCCGAGAATTTTCAACAAATAAAACCAAATAATCCAAGTGTTCAGTTAAAACATGGTGCTCCCATATCATACCAGCGCGGCATGTCATTAGACGACTAAATTGAAAAGCCTCTCACACAATGGAACCGCATAACCTTATCAGAGCTATGCAATTTGGTCGCGTTATAAAATTCCCGAGCATGTGGTTGATGGATGCGAATCTATATCTCACCTGTGCAAGCTGTTCTTCAGCCGCCTGCCTCTGGTTTACATCGATGGTTCCGCGTAGAATTTCCGTCAGCTTCCTTGTGTCCATTTTGAAGTAATTATCAGTAAAATAAAATATATTTATATTAGAAAATAAATAATTTTCGCCAGGACACAAGCTGCCGCCGGGCGTGGAAGCAGTGTTGCCAGATCCGATTTCTAAAAATCCGTAGGTCAACCGACCCTGAAAAATATGTCCGTAAAAATCTGTAAGTCTACGGACATTTTTTTAGAGCCAGGTTCCAGGTACTCTATAATACATATAATTAACTATTTAGAGTTAGACTGGCCTTAAAACTAGTTTCTGACAGCGATGCCGTCGAGTACTACGACGCCGAAGTGTCCTGTTATTTTTGTATTTTTTTCTATAGTTAGTCATAAATTAGTATCTAGTGTAAATAGCTGCTTGAGTAATGAATTAATGATTGTATATGGATTACCATTTACTGTTATTATTACACAACCACCTGAATATTAATTATTGCATTATGTTCATTTTGAAAAATCTGAAATACACATTCTAACACTAAGGGCCGATTTTTCAATCCTCAGATAAATCGTTAATAGTTATCTAGCGTATGAAATTATCTGGCTGTTTATCAGGCGAATATATTTTCAATTTTTCAATCGTATAATAACTGAAGAATAGTTATCTGGGGTCTTTGTTAACCAACTTCACACTATCATGTGCAAGCGAGATGAACAGATACAGTATTCAACGTGTTAGATAAGAATAGAAACAAAACGTATGTTTGACATTTTGACGAGAATTCTTATCTTTTGTTTAGATCCACAGATGGTTAGCCACACGAGCTTTTTTTTTGTTGTTGTTTGTAGCTAAGTTGATAGGAGTGGGCACGTATTAACCTAAAATGGATCAGTTTGCTATGTGTTAACTGTGTTTTCGACTTGGTACTAAAAGTTGAGCCTAGTGGTTTAAAATAGTTAAATAATGACGTCCCGAAAACGTCCCTTAAAATATATTTCGAGACATTTAAAAAAACTTCGATTAATATATTCATTCATTATGGCTTCTTCCTCAATTGCCATGTCGTCAATACTATCGAAAATATCCATTTTATTTACCAACACTTGTAAAGCACGAAAACTAACCTCAAACTTAGCAACGTCAATGTCGTTATTCTATGGAATAAGCAGTTATCTGGCTCTCAAAGAGTTAGATAGATTTATTCTTTAGATATATGAATTATTCGATTAATAAAGCCTATCTGACGATTGAACAACTGTTTTTTTGGTATCTATCGAATAAACCCTATCTATCTGTTTATCTGAGGATTGAAAAATCGGCCCTAAAATATATATTTTGTATACGTAGATAAGTAAACGAAAAAAAAGAGAAGAGCGCATTCATTGGGCATCAAAAAATTCGTCTGCATTGATGTCAGTGTGAAAAGTGCCCAAAAGGCTGGCAGCGTTGTCACGTTGGATGGCAATGCTAATTCTTTAGCCTAAAAATAGGCCAGCCCTCTGGTCACGTGAAAAATTGGCCACCCGATTGGTAATATCCCGAAATACTCGTAAGCAATTGGACCCCACGGCCCTACTGTTTCAACCCCAAACAGCACAAACATAAACCTCCAATTTTATTGTAATAAGACATGTTATTCTTTAGCTATAAATAAATTAAGTACGTTTATAATTTATAAAGAAAATGAAAACCTAAAAATCTAGGGGAAATATGTCTAAGAAAGAAAACAAAAAAGTTTCATTAGTTGTCAATTTTTGCGAATGGATTTAGTACCTATGATGGCGTTGGGATCCAATCACGGAATCAAATCAAGCTTTTGCTTAAGGGCTTGCTACACGGCAGCCAACCGCGTTCGTGACAGGAGTGACCTTGGTTGGCGACAGGCAGAGCTGTTTGAAATTTGGTCGTAAGTCACCAACTCTACGGTTGTAAACCACCAAGGTCACTTCTGTTGGGACGCGGTTAGCTGCCGCCTAGCAAGCCCTTTACTTGTGCGATTCGGTTAGGTGTAAGATCGGCACATCGCTAAGTAATGTTTTTTTACAGTAGTGTTGCGCTTATGCTAGTCGTTTTACAAAAAAACGAGAATGCTCATCAAGGTATGAAAAAAAAACCCAGAGCAAACAGATACAGCTCAGCATTTTAATAATATTAAGTGACATGTATATAATTATATCGTCGAATATATTATACCAAATCTAAGATATGATAAAGAAAAATAATCAATCCTAATGAAAAACAAATAGCAATGTCACACATTTTGCCGTTGAATCTTCTATTGAAATATTTACAGAATGATATCACTATCACTAAAATTCTGAGCTACATCCTGTATCTGTTCGCTCTGGGTTTTATTTAGCTCCTTTGATTAATAAATACAATTCCTTTGTTTAGTCGGATGGATCGAAAATCCGTAGTTTAGCAATTCATGTCCACAGAACATTTATACATATACTCTACGAGTTCATGTCCGTAAGTCGTCGGTGAGTTCAAAAATCCGTAGATCTACAAACAAATCCTTAGGTCTGGCAACGCTAATTGGAAGCACAAAAGACAATTTGTCTATGACGGAAACGGGAAAAGTCACGTGACACATAAAGATCCCATTCACTTGACAGCTTCCGATTTCTAAGGTTTGCTAAACATGCGTTGTGAAAGCTAATGTGAGCAAAATGAATTTATTTATTCAACTAGCACTTCGCCCGCGACTAATTCGTCCCCTTGATTTTCGTGTTTTCCCCTACAAAATTAAACACCCCCTCCAACCCTTTTAAAAACCTTTATTTAATTTAACTTATTTAATTCAAGATAATGTTTAGTATAAAAGATTATTGATGTTAGTTCTCATTATATTGTTTTCCATCTTTAGAATAATTATCATTGTATAGTGGAATCTAAATAAAATGCTGTGCTTACCTTTACATCCACCCTTATCTACATACTAACTGGGACCGATATAAAAAAACTAAAAAAATATATCTTTCATTTCTGTCAAAAGTATTATTACCTACCATGTTTCGAATTGATCTGTACCCTAATTGCGTAACTTATTTTCGTAAACAATTTTGCCTAATTTATTTCATTTTGACAGTTCAACAACATTCATTGCGTTATTTACGTTGTTGAGCAAATTTATTTTCCAACTTATGAAGCAATGCAATCTGTTTTAAATCGAAACAAATTGTGATTGAGTTCCATTACGCAATTAGGGTACTGATCGCGTGTTGAGGTTTTCCCCGTTTTGGCGAAAAAAACACTTTCTGGTGGCATTATGTTTTTTCTGAAAAGAATTAAACGCTGACACCGTTATGCTCAAAAGTTCTCATGGGATGAACTTGGCGAATTATTCATTATATACTTTAACATCCCCTAAACCCTCTTTGAAGTATAGTTTCAAAAAAGTAGGTAATATGTAATATCATTTCTTTTTACCTATTCTCATGTAATCTTGCCTAATTTCAAGTTTTTTATCCCAAGGAATAAGATTTTTCATACAAACAAATCCCCCTTTTCAACCCCTAAAAAGTTTTTTTTCAAAAACTCTTTCTTAGTGCTTGCCTACAGTATGAAAGGAAGCCTTGTGCAAAATTACAAGTTCCTAGTCCCAGTAGTAGGTATTGGCTGCAAGCTCTATCGATCAGACAGTTTCTACTTTTATACAATGTGGCCCATGGGCATGTGACCGGTATTTTTCTGAATATTCATGAAAAATAACGTTAAAAACCGGCCAAGTGCGTGTCGGACCACGCACAATGAAGGGTTCCGTAGTTGGGATGAATTTATCCCAAAAACAAACTTAACTTTGTAGTTGATAAACATGTTCTCCCATACGGAATGTATGGGAAAACATGTTTTTGCAAAGTTAAGTTGGTCGATTATTACTCGATAACTAGTAAAGCCTACTTAGTTGTGATAGCTTTTCTTTTAATTTCGTTATATAAACTACAGCTGTGATTTTTTTCACACATCCAAAACCAACCATTTAGCTGGCAGGGGGGGGACACTTGACTCTAACAAAAATTAGCACTTTAAAGCTTAATATTTTGCAAACGGATCCCTGAATCCAAAAATGGTTTTCACAAACTCATAATGTTTTTGTAAGACCTTTCCAATGATACCCCATACTATGGGATAAAAAAATAAAAAATAAAACATCATCACTTTACGTGTATGGGAGGTACCCTAAAAAAAAATGTTTTTCATAATTTTGTTTTACCACTTTGTCGGCGTAATTAATATGTATACTTATGTCAAATTACAGTTTTCTAGTACTAAGGGTCTCGGACCTAGACCGCGGACAGACAGACGGACATGACGAAACTATAAGGGTTCCTTGTTTACTACGGAACCCTAAAAAGGGTTGTCTAGAGTCTGTCTACTGAAAGCGAGAGTGAAAAAGTGCGGCAAAATTTTAAAAAATTACGTCGGGAATCCCCGGATCAACTATGGAAAAACATATTTGATACTTGAATATTTTTATGCAGAATATTTATTTTTTGTTTTTACAGATTAATAGGAAAGCATAAAGCATAAAATTGTGTAGATAAGCTTATATGATCATAAGGTTGTAAGTCACATCATCATCATTTCAGCCGAAAGACGTCTACTGCTGGACATAGGCTTCCCCAAGCACCGCCACTTCGACCGACTCTGTGCTTCTCGCATTCAGCGGATTCCTGCGGCCTTCACAAGGTTATCAGTCCACCTTGTGGACATTCTGTTATCAATAAAATAGTTTTTATACTTATATCAGCACATATATTCACAAATGCTACAAATCGCATATCAGACGTCCGTCACTCATAGAGAGAGGGGTCAACTGTCGGGTCGCAGGCACACACTGCGGCCTGCTCTTCCCTGCATGACGTCACGAGGCTGCCGGCACGGCTCATGTTGCTAACACGGCCATACTGACGACTGCTTTGTCCTCGAAGCTTTTACTGAAATAAAATACATATAGGAGAAGGGGTTATAATCCTCTCACCATCTGCCTTCTGCCTGACTTAAGTCAGATATCTGTTCTGCCGGCCAACTTCGCATATTTTTAAAAGTGACCGTCACTCTATGAGTGCTGCCATTGGGCCTCGTGCCCAATACCTCAAACCGATCATTCTTGATGACCTTTACAACCTTATACGGGATACTACGAAATCTGCCTTTTAACTTCTTGTATCCTGGATTCCCTTTACTTATGCGAATCAACACCATATCCCCAATTTTGTATAGGGATTTCACATAGCGTTTGACATTAATCCGCCGCATCTGCCGCTTTTGATCTTCATCCAAAAGCTCATGAGCTTTTGCTCTTGTGACTCTCAAGTCCAGCCTCTCACCCGCCTGCGTGAGATTATTTACCAAAAGCGAGTCACACAGCGCTGTCGGCTTGTAAGTTGTAACCAAACAGCAACTCCTTTGGAGTTCTGCCAGTGACTTTATTCACTGAATTATTCAACGCCTGCTGTGTGGCAGCCAGGGTTTCACAACAGTTCTCTTCTGGTTCATCCCTGATCCCTGAACGCTATACGTTCAATGCAAATCTCTGGGCAAATTTAGTTTATTTATCACTAACTGAATCCCATTTTCATTGCAGAATGCCTTACACTTACGGTACACCGAATAAATACATCCAATTTAATGGAATGTTACAACTGGTTTCCTCACGATGTTTTCCTTCACCGTTTTGTTACGTCCAATTTAATGGATGTCAAATGCGTCCAATTTAATGGATGCCTATGCGTCCAATTTAATGGATGCCCAATGTGTCCAATTGAATGGATACCCAATGCGTCCAATTTAATGGATGCCCATTCCAATTTAATGGATGCCCAATGCGTCCAATTTAATGGTTGCCCATCTACCACGCGGAAACAGTGCGTACTAGTGAATGTCTCATGAATGAAGTATTGGTTCTCAGACTCTAAACCACACAGTTGTACCGCTGCATAGGTACAATCGACGTTGCCAAGTTTTTCGTATCGGATGTAGACGCCTTCTCCATTAGCGACTATTTGGATGCCTGGATGTTCCAATATATCCCGGCCTACCAACAAGTCCACTGGAAGATCGTGGTAGTTCATGATCAAAGGGGTGATATCAACACCAACATCATACTTAGTCCGCACGATGTCTGCCCAACAGCCACCACAATACTTCCTTTAATTCCCCTCATCAAAGCTGTAGTTGGATTTTAGTGTAGACCAAGCTTTTGTGCAACGTTCTGTCTTATTAGAGTCGCTGAACTTCCAGTGTCAATAATGGCTCAAATGGGATTATCGTTTATGTTACACGTAGTGGGCATACGTATTAATTTATCGGAGCATTAGTTGACGGGTTTCAATTTCTTGAAACAGTTTTCAATTGTGTGCCCATAGCGGTGACAATGTTTACATTGAACCGACCCTTTGTTCATGTTATTAGAGCTAGGGGCCCCGGCCTTATCGTCTCTAGTTTTAATGACGTCATCCGTATTGCTTACTTTTGACTTACATTCAAATCGTCGATGGCCTGGGTTCCCGCACTTGAAACAAGTACCTATTGTTTTCTCGGAGTGACGCGACGAATGAGATTTATTCTAATTATTCCAACTCTTGGTAGATAGTAAAGCGTTATCAAAGCGGGCACGAATACGTGTTTCGCCCATTGACCTTCTTGACATTTGTGTTACCATGTCTTGCATTGTTTCGCAACACTCCAGTACAATATTTATATTGTTATCGACTATACCACCAAGTATTAAATCCATTTGCTGACGTTCAGTCAACTTTACGCCAAGCCGTTTGATCTTGGCAGACATTCGCCCTGCATAAAGGACTAAAGATTTCGCCTGGTTGCTTTTAAAATTTACAACATCCTCCATGGCGCTAAAGAGATTAGCTTCTCTGGGGTATGATAGAAGTAGATCTTTTTGGAATTGCTTCCAAGATCGCTTTTTAGGTAGCTAAAGATTGTACCATGCCCTACCTTCACCCTCCAGAGCCTGGGTTGCGCGAAATAATTTTCTTCGTTCACTCCAATCGCAAGCAATCGCGATGTCTTCGACCTGTTGGATCCACTCTTTCACGTACCTTCCCTCCTTGCTGGGATCGAAACTCGGAACAGAGCCTAGTTCCGGTGTTCTGGATCTCTTGCGCTGCCGTACTTTTCTTGGAGGAGTGTAACTCGACTCCGACTCGGACCTTCCACGACTACGGGATGATCGCGACATTTTCAGCAAGTGTCTGCTATCACTCTCACTTTAATTTCGCTGAGTGTTACTTTCACTAAAGTTCACTTCGGAAACAGTTTATGGATAGTATCCCACCGCTGTGTTATCAATAAAATAGTTTTTATACTTATATCAGCACATATATTCACAAATGCTACAAATCGCATATCAGACGTCCGTCACTCATAGAGAGAGGGGTCAACTGTCGGGTCGCAGGCACACACTGCGGCCTGCTCTTCCCTGCATGACGTCACGAGGCTGCCGGCACGGCTCATGTTGCTAACACTAAGTTTAAGGTACGCCACAGGGGCGATGGCTTGAGATAACTCGATTCTTACCGGCTCACTTTTGGAAATTCGGAAGACAACCACTCTAATGACTCTATCGATAAAGAAAAACAATTCGTCATTGAATAATCACACTACCTATGAGTATTTGATACACCATAAAATTAAATAAACCACCTTGGAATTGCCGGTGGCCCTCTCGGAACTAGAGCAAGTTTCCAGATTTGAGGATTATCGAGTCCTCCCCCTCTCTTCGGACTTCAGATAACCCTACTATACCCCATCGTAACCTGCTCAATTCTTCTTAGAGTTCGATGACCTTCTCGTCGGTCCAGAGTGGACGCGTGTTGTATGTTGCTAAGTCCAGTTTCCGGTGATTGTGGTAGCCAGATCTCTTCCGGGGATTCTTTGCACCCGTTGCCTCACTGTGTCCTTGACCGCTACCGTAGCCAAGGGTAGGTGGGCCGCCGGGCACTAGGGGCCATTTATTTTTGGTGTTTGTCATTTTTGTGGGGTATGCCATAATCGCTGCACTGCACTTGGCAGGCGGGTTGGCGATCGCAGTATGGTGTTATAAATGCATAGAAAACGTTGCTGCCCATTCTCTAGTGTCCCTTAGTCGCCTTTTACGACAACCATGGGAAGAAATTATTTTCGTAAGTTTATTGTCAAAATGAAACACGAAGGACATGTTTGTTGTTTTATAAAACTTACGAGAATGGTCTGATACCTAAATGTAAACGACAAATTCTAAAAAAAAAAAATACAAAACAAGGACATTTTACTAAAATTTAATAGCGTGTATTTCCACCTCTGGCTCTGATCACCGCCTGCATATGATCAGGCATGCTCTGGATGACGTTCTTTAATGTTTACTTGGGGAATTTCGTCCCAGGCAACCACCAGAGTGGTTTTCAAATCATGGAGGGTTGCGACTTTACCGGATTCGCTTTATAAGCATGCCCCATGTTCTATGGGACTCATGTCTGGGATTTTTGCTGGTCACTCCAATTTAGCAATTTCGATTCCACAGCAGAAAAAATTATCTTTCAAGTCTATCTTTAATATTTTTCATTTTACTAAATTTTCATTTTTTTATTAGCATTTGTGATCTTGCTTTATATTTTTTGCCATATCTCCGATGTCATTGGCTCGATTTGGATTCTGTTTATTATTTATATAAGCTTATGAGTTATTTTATCCGATTAACTAACATTTTTTCTTAAAAATTCGATTATGAAAAAAACGGAGGTGAATATTTTTTTTTCTAAAAAAATTGCTGTCTTTAAAGTCGGTTTACGGACGATAATTTTATGTGATAACGTTACAAGCCGAACGCTTAGGCTGATCATGGCTCTCTATCGCTTGTTTCGCGCTTTCGCTTGCATGCTCGGCTCAGGCGGAACGTGACACTTTTTCAAGCGTGCATAAATTTATAAGACGTTATCAGGTCAAGGTCAAGATCCATAAAATCCCCTTTTATGGGGACTTTTTAAATCATTTTAATATTCTACTACATAACAACTACAAATTCACAGATCAAGAACATTACTGATACCTAACTATAACTAAATCCGAGGAAAAACTTGGGAATAGTCAATTAAATGTCCCTGTTCTTATCTAGCAGTGAGTACTAAAAGGTTAAAATAATTATGAGGATGATAATGGAATTTAAAACAAACAATCAATAGATAGATCTTTTTAATAAATAATAAAATACTTAAACAAGAATTTCAGTTAAGAATTTAGAATTTTTAGTTACAGAATACGTTGCCGTTTCTTTTGGCTTTTGGATGAAGTACCGCTGTAAACAAAAAGGCGGATGCAGCTGCAATTAGATGGAGCCATCGATCACTAAGTTATTAGTGATCGATGGATGGAGCTCCAGCACACTTCACACGGCTAGTTCCTACTTAATCATGTGTGAACTTACTCTTCTCAGTATGAACCGTAGACTGGTATGGACACGTTTTCGCATCACTAAGTACGGTGAGGGCAAATCTAGCAGTTTTAAATCTTTGGCCAGCGGGGTTTGATTCCTAGAGAGCGTTTTTGACGTGATTCTAATCACGTCGAAAACGCTCTCTAGGAATATATATGTCACCGTAAAATTATAAACTTCGTTAGTTTATAATCTATCGGTATTATTTCCGTTAGATTACAAACTGTCGAAAAATTGTGAACTGCGACAAATCATTTACGATTTAACGCATTATTTTTCGATAGTTTATATTATATCCATGAGAAACGAGCGCATAAGCGCTGCCGCTACCGCGGCAGCGCTTACTGCGCTCGCTCGACTCACGCGGTTGGTCACAGTTCTAACCTAACCTAACCCTAATTTCACCCAGTTCACAATTTTTCGACAGATTATGATCTTACGGAAATAATACCGATAGATTATAAAGTAACGGTGCTCACAATCTTACGGTGACATATACAACCTTATTCTCTTACACAATGTTTTAGTGACGTCATTTGCCGGTAAATTGCGGACTCTAAATCAGAGAAAATAAGGCAAGTCGTCATAGTACTATAAGGGGATCAAAACTGTAAAGAAACAGGCGACAGCTACTGGCCGGCTCGACACCGGTCATGATGCCGCCGAGTTAACATATGAATATGAATATCTTTTCAATCTCGTAAATGAAAGTGTACGTTTTTTCATTTTTGTGACATTCTACCTTTAAATGTCTGTGCGTTCTACTATCCCTGCATTCCGAGTTAAGTTAAAGGTGAAAATATTGCGAATCCGACCAAATTTAATAGTTACAATTATTATTGAATAGCCCTTATATTTTGTGACTATTAAATTTGGTTGTATTCGTGATATTTTCACTTTTAGCGTAACTCGGAATGCGGCCTTTAGCATCTCAATCCACAGAGCATGTAACTTTATCTCAATCTATCAGTAAGTAGTCTGTGGTTATGAGTTTTGTTATCTGTATTTTGGAACACTTCGTAGTTCGTAAAGTCAAATCAGGGGCAAAAATTTCAGTAACTCGCAATACTTCGACAAAAAGATATAATGACAAAAAAATGAAATAACAAAATGCCGTAAAATTCTCCGTACACATTCCTGCCTAACATCAGTTGCCGCTAGGGCCTTCACTTCGGTGTAGAGGAATCTAAAACCTGTATTCACTGTACCATCTTGCATTGTTAGTTATTTTGAAAAACTACACGCTTACGTTTAGAATGATATTTTTGTACTAATTTCATAAATATGAGATATAATAAACAAGAATTGGCTGCATTGGCATCTCAGTCGTCGCAAAATTTCGACCGGGAAGGTGTGTTGGTTCTCAAAGAGAGGCAGGATGGCTTCTTCAGGAGAGCTGAAGGTGAGATAAGTTGCATTTTTTAAACTGCGAAATGTATTTATTGACTAGTAGTGAAAACTACTTACATTCTGATATGATAAAGTTCACAACATGACCTTCATAACGGTTATTGAAAAAACAAAAAACAGTTGTGTACAATGTATATTGTGTTTTAAAACATTGGTCAGAGGACAAACATCTGATATCCTTTTAAAATAGTAATAAAATATATTTCTTATGTTAATTATTTAAATTTTAGATAAAAAAAATTCTTTCCATATTGAATTTACAATAATAGAAAGAGGGATGAGAAATTCTAGTATTGAAAGGGACACTAGGTGCACAGTGTTGTGCTAAAGTTTCGTTAAGAATCTATTGTTTGGAATTAACTTGTCTCTGTCATCATTTACATGTCATGTTATTGTGACTTTATTATAATTTGTGGAATTATTGTAATGCATTTGTGTTTATTTAACAACTAACGACCCGCTCCAGCTTCATATGGGTGCAATTTACATGTGAAGATGGTATTCTGTTCATGACACGTTGTGCACAAGTTCTGAGCAGTAACCTATCAAAAAGTACTAGACTTGCATGAATTCAAGATAGAATTTCATTAGTATTATTAAGGACTTCTTTTTGTATATTTTGACAAAATATGTAGTCTTATGTCCATCTGGAATAATGCATCTTTCAAATGGTGCAAGAATTTATCAAATTGTAGCTGTGGTTCGAAGATTACCCTCTACTTATACACAAACTCACAAAATTCACTCTCTCTCTCTTTACAATATTAGTATATAGATTAAGTACACCAACGTTATAATTATAAATGTAATATTAGCTTAAAACAATTTTTTATTTTTACAAATTAAAAACATTTATAATATTCAAAGAAAAAAAGACATTGGACAGAAGCTGCTTACTTCTTACTTGTGTTAATTGTGCTTTGGGTTGTTTTCCATACTTCATTATTATATGCCTCATAGATGCCTTTGGCTAACTATAATGACACAAAGGAAAAGGCTCTATAGATTACACTGTTCTCTGTACAAATTAATGTTATCACCCATTATCACACTTCACATTATCTTGTTTCGTACTTTTTAGATCACTTTTATTTTTCCATAGTTGGGTTACAGTGTTTTAAATATTAATTACATTTGATAATCAATATTTTACTTCACTAGTTATATCCATACAGTAATATTGCCAAATTAATAAAAACAGCGAAATATTTGACATTTATTTGCGACATTGCCCACTTTCAGAATGCACGCTCTTATGGCGACGATAACCGACTTTTAATGATTTTTACTGAAGATTATGTCTAAACGAGTAGTGTTAATGATTTGGAAAAAGAAAATTCTTAATAACTTAATACATAAAGTTATGTCTAACACGGAAAAAACTGAGAATCACGCAAAATCTATCAAAAATATTTTCTGAAACCTTTTTATAGATACTTAATTTAATTATTTTTAGTAATACCTTTTGTCTTATGTATAATAAATTAAAAATGTGTCTAATTTAGGGCGCAGTCCCTTGATGGGCGAGTCCTATTACTGGCTGGACGTACGACGCGTTGCGTGTGCTCAGTACAGAACACGCAAGCAAACCACTCAAGGTCACTGGAATAAATCTGCGTCTTAAATTGCTTAACAATTTAATTACCCTGAGATTAGACCTAAAACAATGTGAAACAACAAAGACATGCCTCACAATATTCCACTAAACTCAGTAGTGGAGGTTTAAACCTATTTATTGTATTCAAGGCCTGGATTCAGCATCTGTTTTATTTTTCTGCTGCATAAACAATTTTTTTTACATCCACAGATGTGTTACATGTAACGTGTATTAGTGTTTGTTTTACTCTTAACCAAATTGGGCCAAATTGATAAGATTTGGTAGCACGGTGTAATAAATAAATCTCTTAAAATCCAATCATGATAAGAAGATTTTATGTTAAAACTTTCAACATGTTCTTTTTAGCAATTGTTTTATTATCTTTATAAAAAAATATCCTTTCCCGGAATAACTCTGTATGTATAGTCTTGAAATTTTAAACTAAGTTACCCTTCTATTTTGCAAACCAAAATAAGCACAATCAGTCTCAATATGTATAACATGAGGTTATAAATATTTATTTCAGTGCGATAGACCAACAACAGCCGGCGTCCTTGACCACAGCAGGCACGTTTTAGAACTCGTTTTAGTATTAAAATCTTTTATTTATCAAGAGCAGCATGGATTTGTTAAAGAAACAAAAAATATAGTAGGTACTTAGGTCATTTTCCTTTCGTAAATGTATGAGTAAGTACAACAAATCATTGTTGTAAACAATGGAAGTGTTTGGTTTAACAATAATAAATACGAGACAACATGAGTAGTGAGTAGGTACTTCGTAATTATTTACGTAGGCCTCTCTAGGGACATCGTGGCCCCCTGGCAACACGGCAACTGAAGGAACACGGGTGGGTTTTAGTCAGTAAGAGTCTGACACGCCCTCCCGCTCCGCCCAGAGCGGGAGAAGTTATTTGATGATTTCCCACCCAAAAAAAAAAAAAAAAAGGCCTCTCTATCTTTACGTCATTTAACATAATTACCCGCATTTATAATAAGTATTAATAGAAATTCTATATATGTGAGTTGGCATTGGCAGATAATACCGTTCTATTAAGAAAAGTTCTTAACTATGAAAGGGTCAGCTCGATTCTTTATGCCTCGAACTAGGTCAATCTAAGAATATCAGAGTTTTTATAACTGAATTACTGAACGATTCTGGGGGCGAGTGTAAGTACTGTCAAGGAATAAAAATGTTAAGCACCTAAGGTTAATTTTTACTTGCACTTATTATTTTTCCAACGATGCCAAGCTATGTCAGCATTTTAAATGAAAATGACGGTTTTAAAAGGTGACATGTGTACGCCTTCTGAGTGAGAGTCATTTTTTTAAATTCTATGGTTCATACATAGCAAGGATATATCCAGTCTAATGACAACAAAGAAAACTAGAAAAATCACAGTATCACTATTCCTATGTCCTAGATTCTGTCAATCAATGTCATCTGCCGTCTAGCCAGCCTGCGGTACATTACTATACAAGTTACAAATCACGAGCGTGATCTTGTAACTTTTATGAACATGAACATAAGGTTTAAATTTCAACGATTGACGCACGCTCTTGAAAAGCTTGAAAATTATACCTGTGATGATAACACATCGTACTTTCCGCGTCAAAGTATTTTTCGCATAAAAGTGACACAGATGGCGAGGGTCGAGGCATGTCTTGTAGCACCTTATAGTTACAGGCGACCTATAGAAGACCACCCGGTTACCTCTATTGTGTTGTTGAGAGAATAAAGTTATGTCATTAATTAGTCACTAGCCCTTTAATTAAATGTTATTGATAACAAATAATTAGTACGGGTGATAAATGAGAGTAGGTATTGTGACTTTCTATTTCTATGAGTTATAATGAAGCTTCGTGCACAGAGGAAAACGGAAAACAGTTTTATTAATTATTGGGATAGAGTATAAGTAAAGGTTTATCCTGTTACGAACGGGACACTCGTTTTATTATTAATTAGATTTTTGTCTAATAGGACGATTAATAAGTACCTACTTGTTACTTCGAAACTCGGTTACTACACGTTTCATACATAGTAAAGATATACATAAAGAATGGAAGCGCGTTATTTGTTCTCTTTAGAACAAGTTCTTCAAGGCGAAATTACCGCGAGCCTACGCCAACAAGAGATCGAGTGTCTAAAAAAAAATCGAATGCAATACAATAACGCTTTTAGGATTCTGGTGAGGCTCCCTCGATTCTGCAGCGCGTCGGGCATGTTTGCTGACGCAAGAGTCGATGACTTACGCTATAATGCGTAAGAAAACAGCTTCTTTGATGCGCCGGATTCGGGGAAGCGCCAATAGAATCCTAAGGATGATCTCTGAGAGGCCAGTCTGCATTGTTGGGTAGGCTCATTCAGCTTCACGTGACGAGATGATGATTTTTATTTTTTTGACATAAAAAGAGTGATTCAATTATTTGTATTTGGAATTTTTATGTATTTTAAATTTATTTATCAATGATCACTAACATAGTTTTAAGACCTTTGTAACTAACAATTTATGGACATATCAACTAGTCTGAATTAAATTAATTTAATTTAATTTTAATTAAAAAAAAGCCGTTGAGAGCCTATCACGAACAAATTCTAGATGTAGACTCACCTTAGGATTGATATTTCCAAAAATAGATACTTAGACGGTAAAGGAAAACATCGTGTCGAATCGTAGATCCAAAAAACTCGACATGTGACATACACCAACTCGCATGGTGGGTTGTAATCCACTCCCTCTCACGCGACGAGCGAGGAGGCCTGTGTCCCAGCTGTAACATTATAGGCTGATTATGCTATATGTATAACTATAACTTTTGCCCACGGTTTCGCCTGCGTGGAAGTTGGAAATTATCCCACGGGAACATACAACCGATATAAAAAGTATGTCCTAACCAAGGTCATGGTCTACCTGCTTGGCAAATTTCATCGAAACGCGATCTGCTGTTAATGCGTGAAAAGGTGACAGACTGACAGACAGTTACTTTCGTATTTATAACTAGCTTTTGCCCACGGCTTCGCCTGTGTGGATGTCGGTAAATATCCCACGGGAACGTACTATACGGGGATTAAAAGTACCTATGTGTTAATCCAGGTTATCAACTATCTATGTTCTAAATTTCATCCAAATCCGTTCAGCCGTTTTTGCGCCAATCCGGAACTTCCATCCAGAAAAAAAGACGAACGGACAAAAATTCTAAAAGCTATATTTTCGGCATCTGACTTTTTCCTACACCTCGTAGCAATTACAATTTTTTTTTAATATTCAATGTACAGTTTTGACTTTGTTACTATTTTTAACCGACTTTAAAAAAAGGAGGAGGTTCTCAATACGTCGGGATATTGTTTTTTTTTTAATTTTAATTTATGTATGTTCCCCGATTACTCGAAGAAGGCTGGACCGATTTGAAAAATTGTTTTTTTGTTTGAAAGGGTATACTTTCAAGTTGGTCCCATTGTCATTTGTCGATCTGATGATGGAATCTTGGAGAAATCGAGGGAGCTCTTCAAATATTAAAGACACGTCTATAGCGATTTGGGTATTTTTGATGAGCAGTTGACATAAGGCTATTGTAACTTAGATAAATTACAAATCAACGTACTAAAAAGTGAAAAAAAAAACTTTTTTACAAAAAGTATAACCGACTTCCAAACTACAAAGTGAAAAATAACTTTAAATTCGGAAGTCGGGTGTCACAAAACTTAAATACTGATCCAAAGACACCGACATCCGAAATTAAAGTTATTTTTCACTTTGTAGTTTTGAAGTCGGTTGTATTTTTTGGAAAAAAGTTTTTTATTTATTATGTATAGATAAAAATATATTAATTTTAATATTGGTGCAATCCATTTAACATTATCTAAGGGGCCTTGCGAGTTGGGTATGATCCCTCGTACGCCTTCCAAAGGACCGGGCCCCGAGATAGGTGAAGAAACATTAATAAAAATATATAATAATAAGGTTGTCTATACTCGAAAGCGAGACTCACACAAAAAATTCATAGTAAATTCTGTTTCAGGCTGCTCTGTTCGGTGGTTTCGTCTCCGAGGTAACCTGCTGTTTTACTTGAAAGGACCAGAGCCATGGTACGAGCCCATGGGAGTCATAGTATTAGGACATCATCAGATAAAAGTACAACCTCAAGATGAGAATGGACACTGGCCTTTTCAAATAAGTAAGTTGATCTTTTTATTAGTTTATGTCCAGGGTATGAAAGAGGTCGTATTATGCAATCAGCTCTTGCAGTCTATAGTGTGTGAGGGCCGCTTAAGGCTGCCTGTCCACTGGAGCGGAGCGAGGCAGCGGAGCGGAGAAATGTGCCAATATTAACCAATATGAGCGGAGCTCTCAAGCCGAGTATAGATTCTATTGGTTAATATTGGCACATTTCTCCGCTGTGTCTCCAGTGGACAGGCAGCCTTAACATGGCTTCATCGCCACGCAGTTTTAAAGCAACGTTCACGATTTCATGAAACAAATAACAGCTGCTATTAAAATTTCTGCATATACAAATGCAAATAAATAGATCTTGTAGTAACCTAAAAATGGGGTAGCCTGTAACAACATTGTAAACAGACTAATATTTTGTAAATCGCTTCGGTATACTGTGTTGAAACTAAATCCTAGACTCCTAGTTACTAATAGTGAAAATTTACGTTATAATTCTGTATTTTATTCTAGCTTGGGAGAACGGAGTTTGTTACAAAATGGCTACGTTCCACGAATCGGAACGGACACTGTGGTTGAAAGCCATCGAGTTGGCGCCATACGACAACATACAGGCGCAGGCGGCCACGCTGAAGGAAAGACTGAACAAAATCAGGCCCAATCTAGATATAGCTACTTATAGACTGCAGAAAGGAATTGTGACTGGTAAGTTTTGTAGCGTATGTTATTTAGTCGGTACTACTATGCTATGTCCCGAGGGATTCCCAAGTCAAGTAGGATCGCCCGCGTGGAGGTCAAAATTATACCGGGATAAGTACCCAATGTTTTATCAAAATTAGTTCAGCCGTTAAGGTGTGAAAAGGTAACAGACATAAGAGTTACTTTCGAATTTATAATAATTATTAGTATGCATGGATAACTCATTTTTATTGAGTGGCGCTGATGACTCAGCAGGAACCTAGGAGACAACGGGCGTCGGACGTACACACGGCTACACATCAAGCCATACATTTCCAGTTTATGCTGATCTCGCATTGTATAGGAATTCCGTATAATTCGAGGTCAGCTAATACTGGAAATTTATAGCTTGTTATGTAGCCGTGTGTACCTCAGTCTCGTAGAAAAAATCGCTTATAGTTCCTTATTACAGCATTATCATTTTGCAGATATGAATGAAGTGCCGCTATGCGAGTTAGCGCTGTCCTGCGACAACCTTCTTTGCGACACACATGGCAGGCCCCCGTCGCCTCTCATTGTCATCTACGTCAAATACGATAAAGGACTCTGCGTTAGATACGGAGCTACTGAAATTGTTGAGGTGAGGTTATTGTATGGCTTACTTGTTATTGTCAAAAAATATTTTGCCTCCTACTACTTATGGGTTTGTAGATTAAAGAAATGAGGAGCTCGTAGCTAAGTAATAACAGCTGCACGGGTCGATCTACCTGGTTAAGCTACGCTTGCCGGGGTTGGTCCGTGGATGGGTGACCATCTTTACATATCGAGACTCCTCCGTGCCTCGGAAAGCACGTTAAACCGTGGGTCTCGGCTGTCATTCGTAGATCTTTGACAGTCGTTACGGGTCGTCAGAAGCCCGAAAGTCTTACAACCAGTCTTACCAAGGGGTATAGTATTTCCCAGTTACTGGGTTGTGGCGGTCAGATAGGCAGTCGCTCCATGTAAAATACTGGTATTCGGCTGCATCCGGTTAGACTAGAAGTCGACCCCAACATGTTGGGAAAAGGCTAGGCAGATTGATTGATATCCCCGATTTTAAAAAGCTTATATATGTAGAACTAGGAAATTGGCACAAAAGCATAAAGATAATCAGCCCATAATGTTACCACTGTTGGGACACAGACCTCTCTGTGAGATGGAGCGGGCTGTAATCCATCACGCGGGTCCAGTGCGGGTTTCACAAGAGGCTAGTGACAAATCCTAGCGGTCAAACACGACGCAGCGCCCGTTTCACTTTGTAGTAGCACGTTTATGTTCCGGAAGAACTCTATTATCTTTGCGAAAACGCATCGAGCAGCGGCATTTAGTATGCGAAGTTTCGCTGTGTCAAAGAAGAGATTTTTTTTCGAGACCCAGCTAATTACAATACATGCTGAATAGCTGCCTGTCCAGCCTTTTCCCATAATTCATGCTGTATTCGATTGTGGAGGTCAGTGGGTCTAAAACGGCCACATTAAGCAATTCATTTTCTGAATTCCCAGCAATTCCTCTATGGTGACACATATTTTAGCTGAATCATATTTAATTCAATTCATATCAGAATCATATTTGGTGTAATAATTGCCGCATGAATAAAATGAAGACCGTAATTTTCCCGGATAATTTTTCTTTACAATTTTTATAAATCAAATGAGATTTTTACTTTTATTTCTACAGTTTAAATGTTATTCCATTAAAATACAAAACTGTCAAACAAATGAATTGGTTAATATGAATTGAACGCAGATAATATTATGAATTGTCAGTTTGTGTGATTCATAATATTATGATTCTGCCAAAGCGGCCGTTTTATTGTCAGCTTATACTGGAAATATATAGCTATGTAAGCCCCTAGATAGGCAGATCATCTGCCTAGCCTTTTCCCAACTATGTTATATGATAGTATATATAAATTACTGTTCCACAGACATGCAGTAACCCGTGCTTTTCGAAGACCATACTGTTCCGCGCCAGTGACGGTCTCACAGGGTCTGCGTTGGTGCGCATCGTGGTCTACGACGTTAAGGAGCGGGTCTCCGAGACCACCGTGCCCATGGGATACACGTCGATGCTGCTCAGCACTATACAGGTGATTTTAGTATAAAATTTATGATAATTTAATACATAGAAACTGACGGTCTCACGGGGTCCGCGTTGGTGCGAATCGTGAATACGACGTTCAGGAGCGGGTCTCCAAGACCACCGTGCCCATGGATTACACCATGCTTCTCAGCAGTACAGTTACGAGCATAAATATATTACTATGGACTCGGCAATCATATCTGATTTCATGATTCATCCATTAATACAACATGTAAAAAAAAACAGTGGCACTCCGGGAGTGCCGACAGAAGTGAAAACTTGAACAAGATCGCCTTGGTGGAAGAAAAATACTTTCATAGAACATTGATCCGTAACGTAATATAAATAAAGATCACAATCGCATTTACAAAAATGAGATGTCGGTAACGGAGTTGCGAGCTCAATTGTTTTTTCCTATCTCAAAAATGCCCAACGCGCCTAAAGAAGTTTTCAGTTCAAAAACTTTGTCCGATCCTTGAGGGTGTGGTTAGGTATCGTACTGAGAGTGTATTTATGTGGTAATAATGAGGAAAATCTATAAAAAAGTAGCCATTTTTTTTTAGATTAGGTGTTTTACCGGTTTATTATTGGGGCGCGGGCGGCCGTCGTTTAGCGGGCGTCTACAAGTCATAACTTTGACCCCTGTTGAAAATTTGATAATGTTTAATGAATTTTGGGTAATTTTGGTTCTAAAAATGTGATTTTTAAATAGCAATGACTTTTTAATTTTCAGTAATAATTAGACTTTATATTACTTTTAGGTAATTAACCGACTTCAAAAAAAAGGAGGAGGTTCTCAATTCGTCGGGATATTTTTTTTTTTTTTTATGTTTGTTCCCCGATTACTCGAAGACGGCTGGACCGATTTGAAAAATTCTTTTTTGTTTGAAAGGGTATACTTTCAAGTTGGTCCCATTGTCATTTGGTCACGATCTGATGATGGGATCTTGGAGAAATCGAGGGAACTTTTCAAATATTAAAGGCACATCTATAGCGATTTGGGTATTTTTGATGAGCAGTTGACATAAGGCTATTGTAACTTAGATAAATTACAAACCAACCCACTAAAAAGTGAAAAAAAAAAAAACTTTTTTACAATAAACACAACCGACTTCCAAACTATAAAGTGAAAAATAACTTTAATTTCGGAAGTCGGTGTCAAAAAAACTAAAATACTGATCTGATCCAAAGACAATTTAATTAGACTTTATATTACTTTTAGGTAATGTTATTGCAGTACCTATGAGCCCCTTTCAGATCGAACACAACATTTTACATATTGTGACGGCAAATATTTATGTGATTTTTGTGGAAGGCATTATAAGTGGCAGCACAAATATGTGTAATAGTAATAGTCCATTTATTTGTAAGAATATTGTTAGAGTTGTAAGATAGTTCTAAAGTTCATAATATTCTGCCGTTTCTGGCGTACAAATACATTTTCAGGGTTTTTGGTTAGTTTGTTAGATATAACATTGAATTAAATAAATTAGGCTAACATTCAAATTGCCAATTAGTTAAATATTAATATCAAATAGATTAAATTATGTCAAGGAGTCCCGTCTCTATCTTGCGCGTGTAGATTGACAGTTCTTGGATTAAGTTTAATGCTACGGCTACATTGTCGCGATAAAGCGAACTTCACTTTGCGCGCTCTCTTTTACTCAGCAAGACGTCGTCGTCGACGGTGTGCAAAAGAGAACGCGTCAAGTGTAGTTCGCCTTATCGTGACAATGTGGCTTCAGCTTTAACCAAAGCAAGCGCGTTGTAAGGTTTTTTAATCTCGGCCTAAAATGACGACTGTTGAAATATGTAAGGATGAATCAAGGAGCTTATTAATTGCGAAGAGGATTATAATGTCATTACTATCTGCGCCCCGCGGTTTCACCTGTAAGGTATCGATCCCGTGGGAATATCGGGATAAAAAGTATCCTACATCCTAATCCATGTGCCATGGTCTACCCATGTGCTAAATTTCATCCAAATATGTTCAGCCGTTTTAGCGTGAAAGCGTAACAAACAAACTCACTTGCGCATCGATAGTATTACTTAGGATTGAGCGAAATGATCGTTGCGCAGTGGTGCGGTTTCTATTAGAAACGTCTGAGACAACCACAATTCTTTATCCAGGGAATAGTAAATTTAACTCCTATTTAAAAGCTATTTTAGATAATGATTTCGTAATTTACTGACGAACTTTTAAACTCTTTTCCCACAGGAAGCACAAAGGATGCGCGTAGCACTCGTAACTCGGGACCAGAAGACAGTTGGCTTCGTCACTATAAACGGGTGGAGTCTAGAACCTTCTTACATCGGAACGAGTCCTAGCCATACGAACGATAGAAACAGTATAGATATACCACAAAAAGTCCTGTGTCACCGTCGTTCGCAGTCGTTACCACCTCGACTAGGGTTGAAGCTAAAGTTTCCGTCTTACGGAAGTCTTTTGAAGCAGAATTTCGTGAACAGTCATCAAGTGACGTATAGGTTCCATTCGGGACTCGGCGGTGATATCACTGTACATGAAATTATGGCGGAACCGAAACTATGCTTCACAATGCCTGTACAATTGTTGTGAGTATTTGTTTAGCAATTTATCAATGAGCTATGAGCAAGTGCGTACGCGCATCGACATAGAGTTATTTTGGTTATGTTTATCTCTAATACATAATGGTAACCGTACACGTCAGAATGTCTTTGTGCAAGTCCACTAAAGCCCCATTTACACGATGCTAGTTTCTTGGCGGTAGCATACAATAAAATTGAAGCTACAAATGCCTTTCATCGTCTGAACTGTTTAGAAGGTGAAACTTTTATTGTTGCTTTAACTTACGGTATGGTACTGTTGATATGCCACAGGCAATTAACTCGCAACGTGTAAATGTGGCTTATGCGACGGGTTATGGCCTGCGCAGACTGGCGGACGGGCCAGTAGAGAATTTAAAATGTATCAATTGAAATTAATACTTATCCTATCTAAATATGTTATATATTTCAATGCTCGGTGATCGACGGAAAACTGTGCTTCGATGCTCCAAGCTCGATCGCCGAGCATTGAAATATGTACCTTATTTCGATTGGATAAGTATTAAATTAAATTGATAAATTTAAAATCCTCTGCCGTCCCGTCCGCCAGTCTGCGCAGGCCTTTAGTGATAACAATCGGTTCAAATACTTGTTTTAGTTCATTTCACATTAAACCACATACTTGGACAAGTCATTTGCGCAAAGGATTCATAATTACCAATCTTGAATATTTTACACATTTTCCAGAGACATATACATCCAGAGAGAAAAAGAGTTATTAGAAGAACTTCTGTCAGTGGGCGAGATATGTGGCCAATGGCAGTCCCGGCAGCTGGAGCTGGTCAGCACACACGTGTCCTTACTCAAACACTACTGTCACTCGCGGCGATGTATGATCAATATGGACAACCAACACTTCAAAGCAAGCAGTCGGAAGGGTAAGACGTTTTTTTTGTTAAGAGGATATGCTATAAGCTAGATTTGTATCGGGATCAATAAGGATCAAGAATTAGGAATGAAACTAAAATATTTTTGATATGTGTCTATCACAAAAGCGCAGAAAAAAATCCCACTTATAAGCAGTACTGTTGTTACATATCTGCAGACAGCAAAAGATATAAAGCATTGTGGCGCTGTTTCATTGCTGCGTAGGAGTAAGGAGGAGCAGCACTACCACGAAATGCTAAGATTTAGATGTAATTGTTTCGAAATAATCATAGTGACTGCAAGATCTTGATGTCATAGTCGCAGATGGATTGTCGAATCCGCCGTTTTACAAAACCGTTAGTTGTTTTACAAAACAGCTGAATATGTTGAGCTGGATAGCCGTTGCGCTAAGTATAACAAAACTGGCAACCAAGGTTAGACGTAATGCAGAATGACTTATCTGCAGTCACAATAAGCGTATGGTGTGGCTTCTAATGCCGAATTGGTCGCAGTACGTAAGCTAAGGCGTCTTGACCAATTGGAATTAAAATCTGATTTATTTTACGCTTTTTTACATAACCTCTAATCGTTGACCCGCTGAATTGATAAATGCAAAATGCTTATGCAATTCTGCATGTTTATATAGTTCAGTAATTATAAAAAACTGCTAAACTTCGTTCAGCTGTTTTACATAACGAAGCTAATTTGTAAAACAGTTAGCGGTTATGTAAAACAGCTAATTAATCAATCCATCTGCGACATCATCATCATCAGCCTAGCGTTTTTACAACAATTTTGGAGTCGGCTTCCAGTCTAAGTATTAGCATAAATCGACTGCTTATCTTACCTCCACAACTCACTCATGGGTAACACGATACCCCCTTAGTAAGACTGGCAAGCAAGATCTTTATGTAAACACCTCTATTTCTGCACATTACAGATGACGCAAGCCTAGAATTTGCTCCGATAAACCTACACCTGCAGCGCATGTGGGTACACAATGATACGCTGAACAAGACCGGCTTCCACGATATTGTGACTGCTGGCGCTTTCGCTGCGCACACTCATAAGGCCGAGCGCACTGGAGGCTTGATCAGGTAGGCTTGATACAGAGACTTGACCAGCACAAGATAGACAAGTGGCAATGTCTTTTAAACCGTTTCGTATTCGCAATGACTTTTAACAGGATTGACATGAACTTTTCGGCTTTTTAGCACATTGCATTTTAAACCGACTTCAAAAAAGGGAGGAGGTTCTCAGTTCGTCGGGATATATATATTTTTTTTTTCATGTATGTTCCTCGACTCGATGACGGCTGGACCGATTTGAAAAATTCTTTTTTGTTTGAAAGGGTAATACTTTCAAGTTGGTCCCATTGTCATTTGGTCACGGTCTGATGATAGGATCTTGGAGAAATCGAGGGAACTCTTCAAATTTTATAGGCACATTTATAGCGATTTGGGTGTTTTTGATAAGCAGTTAAATTATAAACCAACCCACTAAAAAGCGAAAAAAAAAACTTTTTTACAAAATATACAACCGACTCCCAAACTACAAAGTGGAAAATAACTTTAATTTCGGAAGTCGGTGTCAAGAAACTAAAATACTGATCCAAAGACTATTTTTCACTTTGTAGTTTGGAAGTCGGTTGTATTTTTTGTAAAAAAGTTTTTTACTTTTCCTTCATCGTTATCGCTTATACTATTTCACTTCGTCTAGGTGAGGTCCCTCAGGGGCTTGATAAACTAGTAAAAGTAACAGCATCCCCGACTACGAAGATTCTAGGGTAATCGATTCGTTCTAAATTACAGCATGTTTGAAATCACTTGTAAGCATACACACGTCAGAGAGTTATTTTTAGATCGCAACGACAAACAATAAAGATCTTACGCAGTTACGCACACAGATTACCATAACATTCGCATTAGAGTAATTTGTATTCGCGTTTTATGCTATGCGGTAAAAATGAATGGGCTATTGTTTGCACCATTCAAATTTGTGACAAATAAGGTTTCTACAATGGATTATGTTGCGCAACGATCTGCGTGTTCTGATGTTGACGCAATCATTCTTTAGTAAGATTAAATGTAGGTTTCCATCCATAGAGCAGCGGATATTGATGCGTTTTGAACCAGCAATTCGAATCCAACATCCACCAATCCGCACTGCACCCGCGTCGTGGTGGTTTATGACCTTTCCATCTCACAAAGAGCAGGCCTGTGTCCCAGCAATGGAACCATTAAAGGCTGATTATGTACCATCGCGGAAGCCCATAACTAACCAATTTGAAAACGAAATCGCGTGCACACGATGACCACATCTGTTACCGTTCCGGTTCTATAGCGGTCGATTGCTGCAAGCAAGAATAGTCCTTACGGTGGTTAGTTATGGCTTTCCGCAATGGTATGTTATAACAAACCTGGCGAATATTGGGGGTATCTACTAAACATCTCTTGCTACTCTTTTGGGGAATAAATGCTCATCATCATCTGCCTAGCGTTTTCCCAACCACGCTGGGTTCGGCTTCATTTCTAATCAGATGCAGCTGCATATCAGCTGCAAAAAAAAATATTAAAAAATAAGCTAGATGAGTTTGGCGTTTCCTATCTGATTACTCTGAGAAGAAAGGCCGAAACAAACTCAGAGGTCGCAGTCTCTTTTAAAGTCCAGACATAATCTTGGTCAGGCCGTATGAGGACCATGTAGATTAGTGTCTGAAAAGGTCTTTTGAGGAAAGAACCACACAGATTAGAGTGGACCTGTCCAGTCAGTGCATTTGTCAGTAATCGTGGAGCTCAACTCAGAAGTCAGAACTTAAGGAGCTTAACTCGACGAACAATACCAAAGAAAGGACATTTGGGTACGCCGCATAAACTACTCATACTGCCAGACTATCACTAACACTAAACTGCTATGTATGTTATTATTATAAGATTCTACAGTAACCAATTTACCTATTCCAGGTTAGTCCAGCAAGTGAAAGACATAAACAGCACTAAAGCCGAGTTGAACTCTATAACAAACAAGATACAAACAGAGTATGATAACTTGGTGGCAGTAAGGAGGCTGCGAGAAGAAGTCTCTGAGGATATGGAGAAGATTGTCATGTTGATGCAGGCTCAGCAGTATGGAGGGGTCGCTGCAGTTGTTGAAGGTCAGTTTGAGCCATGATTAAGAGTCATTATCAGTGATCGGATTGTGGGGTGCAATTTCTGATGTTATCAGAATATGGACACACTTTCTATCACAGCAAGTATTAGTTTCGCGGTCAACAGCAAGTTGCCTAGTAGTACGGTAGTTGCCCAGGTAAAAAAAAGAAATTCTGTTTAGTCCGTCTTTCAGATCATAAAAAAAATATTAGACACGTATTTTTTGCTTTATCATATTAATCAAAAATAACTTAGAAAACACGCATTAAAGTTGGAGAGTGGGGGCTCGCTACGTCACAACGTCGTATTAAATCTAGTAAGGCGTGACATCATGCTACATTTTAACTCAATGTATCGCCGTAATCATTTGATTACGTCAAAAAGAAAAAAATACGTGTTCAATATTATTAATAATCTACAAGACGAACAAAAAAAATTTTGGAAACAGGCCTATTCATGATTCTTGGCTTATGATGCTAATGCAGACACATTTGTTACTCATTTCAGTAACAAATACAATCATTTTTTCACTATGAGATCAGTATTCTAACTACTATTCATGTCTATTTCAGGAATTAAAAGTAAAGTAAAGAGCATACTCGCACAATGGGAACCGGCTGTGGTTGAAGAGTCGTTGTCTTTCATCGGCTGGCCGAAGAATAACTGCAGCGAAGAAACTGATCAACAGGTATGTGGGCATAAACCGTTGTATTTAATAAAAATAATTTAGTAATAACCAGTGATCAGAGTAGGTAGATTGATTTAGGGTTAATGAACTGGCACGTATTAGTATGGATATGCCTCCGGGATTCCGGGATTTTGAAATTATTAAGATTTTTTATAGGAATTTCAAATGTGTAGAATAAAGAATACATCAATATGAATAAGAAATGTTTAACCCTTTTGCTGTCTTTTTAATAGTATATAGGTGATCGGACTCCAAGAAAAGGATAGGTATACTATAAAAACAATACAATAATATGATATATTTTAAATGTTTATCTATCGCATTCTATAAATTTCTAAATAAAGTCGCTCCATGTAAAATACTGATATTCAGCTGCATCCGGTTTGACTGGAAGCCGACCCCAACATTGTTGGGAAAAGGCTAGGCAGATGATTCTATAAATTTCTAATGTAGTAGTTTAAAAATCCTTGTTCCTTTAACAATATTTGATTCAATCCCGTAAGTACCAAAATGAATTCCCGGAAAAAAGGCTTATCCATGTTATGATTTCTATGACTATTCATGACGCGAGTACGTAAAATCAATCTACCTACTCCGATCACTGATAATAACAGATGATTACATTCAAAAATATACTTTTTCCAGACGATGACCACAATAATGCGGCTAACAGAACAACTGAGTATGTTCGAGACGAATTCCGACTGCGATACCTTGGACGCGTCTTCAAGTTCCAGTTCAAAAGAGACGTCGCCCACCGGAGACACACCTACCCTCTCTTCGAGCGTCCCCAACATATCCGACTACCCACGAAAGAAGGTCCTAGAAACTGAACTACAATTCCACAACGATTACTTCAAGAACGAGATAGAAGATAGAGATCGGGGAGGGTTGAATCATTCGTTCCGGTCTGTGAGGTTGTCGAAGCCGAGAATGGAGGGACAAAGCCTTTCGTTTGACTACAGCAAGAGACATGGAAGCTTGAGGCATGATTTTAAGAGTTCTGCGTCTTTGGAGCAAGTTTCATATCGATGTTTGG
Organism: Agrochola lychnidis; assembly: GCA_963680765.1. Lineage (NCBI taxonomy): Eukaryota > Metazoa > Arthropoda > Insecta > Lepidoptera > Noctuidae > Agrochola > Agrochola lychnidis. The sequence continues at coordinate 7,980,046 of OY796848.1, forward strand.
TCGATGGATTAAGGAATGATAAGAGAAAGGTGGGTTTGATACTGTTACTTCTTATTTTGTTGTGCCCGATGGGGATTCCTATCGGATTTTTTTTTCGTTTTTTCATACAAACTTTCATCCCCTATTTAACCCAAACAGGAGATTAATTTTCAAAAAAATCTTTCTTATTATTCACCTTCGTTATATAAAGAACTCTTGTGTTAAGGCTGTGCGTTGTCTGTCAGTGAATAAGTATTAAGTAGATTGCGACTATCTGTTGTTTATTTGCTATGCGCTGCTGCATTATGTTTGGGTCGGCCGGCATGTTTGTTTTAACCAGGGGCCGTATTATGACGTAATAGGCCGACCCCGTACATACGGAATTCCAAAACGTCCCGAATAGGAGAAAATGAACCGAGAACTATACCTGTACGTGTTTGATAGATCCTTGATTTTGTATCGATTTCCTGCATTCGAAATTCCGAATCGATATGTCGATATTCCGTATGTATGGCCACATACATACGGAATATCGAAATATAATAATGCCACCATTTGTCCAGTGTGATAGAGAGACGGAGCTATACAAGGCCGATAGCACCATCCTTTTTTCGCAGTGGAATAATGATGGCATTAATACTTCGTAATACGGCCCCAAGTGATACAGATACTGCAATTCACGAGCGCGCGTCTTGTACCTGTTATGTCATTGTAATAAGGTTTAAATTGGAATGATTGCCGCGCGTTCATGAAATGCAACTTCTGTACAGAATGTTTAACTAAAGGTTGACCTGTGTTATTCCTAGATAAAGGTCTCCTCTTTATTCGTTCACTACGATATCTTAGTGTTGCCTTTAATGTTTTATTCGTAAAAAATACACGTATAGATGTTATGATAGTAATTATCATGCTATGCTCGTAACAATAGCAAAATGACGCAGCTTAGGCGATTTTGTTTGCTTTCCTGCCAATGTTTGATTCAATATAATATAGTAAATATGTCCTGCATATTTATTTATAAATATTATTATGTTAAAGTGGCTTTTTGTTTCTTATCTGTATAACCGCGATGTTCTTCTAAACTACGCAACGAATTTTGATTCAGGTTTCACCATAAATTAGAGAATTTATTCCGGAAGGTTTTATGTGCATAATACATTAAAATTAGACTTACAAATAATAAAGAAAACTCGCTGTTTTGGCAAGTCGTAAGAACGTTGATAAGCGAGGGTGGGTTGCTAGTCAAGTATAGTCAAGTGAAACACAACATATGTACAGGCCTTAAGAGCCTTTACTGTGTTACACCTAGGCAGAGGTCCGTGATCCTAATTCTGTTTTATTTGTCAAAAATACGCGTACATATGTTATGGTAGAATATTATTACGCTATGCTAGTAATAATAGCAAACTGACAGCCTATGCGATAGTGCTAATATAAATATTGCGATTTCTGTACCAATCGCGTTCCATGCTCGCCCGGAATTTTGCATTCCTGCCAATGTTTGTTTTAGTCCTAAATGTAGTAAATGTGGCCTGAATTATACATATAATAAAATAGTAAGTTGTCTGTTTGTTTCGGATTTGTGCATAAACGGCTGAATGGATTTGGATAAAATTTGACACACATAGTTTGGGTGTCAAATAGTCCGAATTAGGATCGTACGGACAGAAAAATTTGAAAAGTTGCCGAGAAAATTCGGGATAACTGAAAGTACTTCTTTGTATGGACGGTTGAAATTTGGACAGGACAACGTCTGTCGGGTCAGCTAGTAGAAAAAAAATTGCGCTGAACTAACGAGACAATAGGGTAGTTGCCTAGGTAAAAAAAAGAAATTCTATTTAGTCCGTCTTTCAGATAATAAAAAAATATTGGACACGTATTTTTTGCTTTATCATATTAATCAAAAATAACTTAGAAAACACGCATTAAAGTTGGGGAGTGGGGGCTCGCTACATCACAACGCAGTATTAAATCTAACAAGGCGTGACGTCATGCCACATGTTAACTCAATGTATCGCCGTAATCTTTTGATTACGCCAAAAAAGAAAAAAATACGTGTTCAATATTTTTTAATAATCTACAAAACGGACAAAAAAAAATTGGACACAGGCCTATTTAGAACCTGGCTAAGTCTGACACAGGAGCGTGGAGAGAGAGAGAAGGCATGTAAAGAAGGAGGGACTATTCCCAACAATGGGTGAAGGCTGACTATGAATGATGATAAATTAAATGTTTTTCTTGTAGTTAGTGACTAAACTGAGTTTTTATGCCGCCCATGGGCCTCTGACTTAGCTTTACATGCCGTCGAGAAATATTTCTCAAGCATGCCGGTTTCCTCACGATGTTTACCGTTTTTGTATACAATACGTACATGAATCCGAAAAGTCAGAGGTGCGTGCCTTATTTTATTTTTTTTGGGTGGGAAATTATCAAATAATTTCTCCCGCTCTGGGTGGAGCGGGAGGGCGTGTCAGACTTTTACTGACTAAAACCCACCCGTGTTCCTTCGGTTGCCCTGTTGCCGGGGGCCCGATTTCCTTATCGGTTTTCTTCGAACCCCCGGCAGGCATTGGTCCTAGCGGACTCTGTCAATTCTGCTGACATCTCTTTGAGGCGCTCGTGGAACACAACGCGCCGTTGACCCAGAGGTGCGTGCCTTGGGTTTGAACTCGAGACCTATGACTTGGCAGTCTGACGGTCACACCACTAGGCTATCACTGCTTATAAATTAAGTCAAATAAATCTACCGTTTCCTGGAATTTGTTTTAAACTAGAAATCTGTATCTTTGGTATCTTTTGATTACAATATTGTACGCTTCAAATATAGTTTATGATTTGTTCTGAGTATTTCAAGTAATTCGGCGATTTCTATAAAGTTATAGTTTGCTGAAACATAATGATTAGTCGATAAAATAATAACTTTATAACGCTGTGGCTTACCCCCGACCGATTACGACTTTTGATACTTGATTATTTGCCCTGCATTTGTCCCAACATGTGCTATTTTAAATTAAAAACAATAAATAAATAATCTAGATATATGTATAGACTGCCTCGTTGGTCTAGTGGTCGCAAGCGCTACTGCTGAGCAAGAGGTCCTGGGTTCGATTCTCAGGTCGGGAAAAATGTTATTGGGTTTTTTCTATCTAGAATTTCTCAGTAGCAGACTAGCAGCCCGGAGTCTGGATTTATGCCCGGTTGATGGCAATAGGCTCGCCTCCTATTACATGGGACTTAAACATAACAGGCGAAATGTGGGTGTATTATAGGTACACCTCTGCCTAACCCTTTGGGGAATACAGGCTTTATGTTATGTTAAATAAATAATTGATAGTACAAAATTGCGATTGTGAATGTAGCGTCACTAGTCATTATGTGGAAATAAATAACAGCAAATACATAAACTAATCACTAATACATAATAACCACACAAAAATGTATGAAATGTCATGGACGTACAAATAATATTATTAGTAGATAATAATTGTGAATAGCAAGCGCGTGAGTCATATACCAGTCAATAATCTCCCATACATACCCACTTCAGTGAATATGCCCAGAGATCAGCCATAGCCATTATCATATAAAAAATAAATATCCATATTATAATTTAATTTCGTGTCTGTCTGTGTTAGCGCGATAGAGAATTTATTCTGGAAGGTTTATGAGTATAATTCATTAATATTTAACTAAGCACAAAAATATCGATGTTTTGACATGTCGCCATTGCAACCCGTGTGAAGCAGGGGAAGGTCGCTAGCGAGTAAAATAGAAAACAAACTTTTAATAAGATTTAAGCCACAGTTATTATCTTATTGCCTAGCCTTATAGTTATAAGATTTCGCAAAAAATGCACTGAACTAAGCTTTATTTGCTGATGCGTAGTTTTATAGTTTGTCCGAGACCGTTATACCGCACCTTAGGAATGCGCGGCGAGGTGGAGGGCAGCGTTGACGAATGAGCAGCCCACTGCGCCCCCGTCTCACCGCGCACTTAAGGCGTGGTACAGCGGTTTCGGTCAAACTATAGTATTCTCTTGAGTGAATTTAACTTTATTACTTCATTGCTTATTTTCAAGCGTTCTTTATTCTTATAACGGTTAACTGTATGCTGCTATAATGCGTTTATGGTGCTGTAACTGAACTGGTGGTGAATTTAATAGCTGCGATTGTATGTCCATGTAAGCTATAAATAGTCTTAGAAATTACCAACATGCACGGCAAGATTCTTATATTTGGAACCTTTGCGCCATTGCGAAATATCGCGAAGTTACCCTCTAACGCTAATCAAGCGTTTGTTACGGCCCGGCCACGCTTGTCTCAGCGAAATAAGCGCCACGCAGAGTGTTACTCATGCCAATTGCCACTCAAAATATTGTGTTTCTGCGGCGCGCTTCCGCCGCGGTTTGCTCAGCAAAATTCGCTCGTGTTACGCTGAGCGTGGTTCCTCGTGGCATGCTTTATATATTTTGGTACATTTCTTTTTATCGTTCGCCGCTCAGAGTTTAGATTTCGCTCAAAGCGGTAAGGTCGTGGCCAGGTTGTTAAAGACTAAACTCATTCAGGAAGAACTAGCAGTGTTTAATAAGACTAGCAATCAGACCACCATTTCTGCCATTCTAGTGTATGTTGCGTCCTATTTTTCGTCCTTTCAGTGGACAATAAAGAATATTATCTATTTATCCATCTAAATATTCCGTGGCTGGTGTAGCAATAATGCAATATTGTGTAGCTGTTGTGGTACAGGCACAGTTGAATACAGATGGGACACTCTGCATTTTAGGTATGAAGCTACAAGTAGGTACGCGGCGGGCTCGACTTGTCGAATTCTGTGGACGTGCCACTTCTAGGTGAATATAACTGTAGGTAATTAGCGCTGCGCGACCTGAATTGCACTTTATTGTGTCGTAGCAAGAGTCGCTTTTTATTTAAATGATTTTGCGTAGTGTCCCATTTGTACTAATCTGTGGTACACGGCTTCTCCCTGGTTCCCGAAAGTTTGATCCATTGTCAAATCTTATAAGATTGACTGTTGTCGTTTAGGCCAACTAATGATAACATATAAGATATATAGGTATTAAGAGATGTCACTTTATGAAGTGCAACGACAACGGAGGCAGTATTATGATACTGCCTCAATTGTCATAATTACAGTAAGTCGTGTTACTGTTGTTATGACTTTTTTTACAGTACTGTGATCCTTATATCAAGTCCTTTATGGAGCATTTTTCATTATTTTTAAATCTAAATTATTTAAAGTCATAACAACAGTAACACGACTTACTCTAATTATGACAACGGGGGCAGAATACCGCCCCTGATCAGTAAAAAGATTTACTGTTCACTATGAAGTATTAATACCATCATGATTCCATTGCGAAAAGGGGATAGTGCTGTCTGTCCTGGACAGCTTCGCCCCTCCTGGTTTTAGAAAAATGATGGCAATACTTAGCTTAGATTTTTATGAGTTCCGTGTATTGCGGTCAACTTATTAGTTATAAGTTATTTTTGGATTGTATCAAGCACAAAGCAATACACTTACCATAAAAATCATTGGTTTTAGGCATTAGAGTCCAGGCGGGAATCGACCACGTTGCCCGCTGTTGGTCAACTGGACCAAGCGACGAGGGAGACCAACCTGATCTTCCTAAGAAACGTTGGAATTGTAGTCGAAGACTCGCTCACATCTCTTGTTGAAGAACTGAATAAGATTGTAGCGAATAATGGTGAGTTATCACTTAATTTTTTTCATATGAATGAGAAAGGTGGGAATAGCGTGTGGAAAGAGAAAACGTGGTGCGCCAACCCCAAGTAACATGGGACAAGGGCAGGAAGATGATGAGGAACCCTTTATTTCTGTTTCATGTTTGTTGTATAGAATGTGACATAGAATTAACCTAAACTAAACAATTGGTATTTAACGGGGGAATTATTAGAACAAGAAATTTAATAAAGTATAGTCGACGTCGTATTTGTTTTCCTACCCTAAGGTTGAATGTCACTGGCACGTCATAAAATTGCAAGGTCTATTAAAGACTTGGTATTGTTGGCAGAAGAGAAGGCACATGTCTTCTTTCGAAAAAGAATATGATTTTGAGAACTTTTGTGAGATTTTTATAAATTGACAATTGCAAGCACTGTGATATAATATCTTTTGCTTAATTTGTAAAATCTACTGTCTGTTTTTGATCCAATATTTTTCCACGGCGTAAAAGCGACCATCTTTCCGTAAGCCTCTTAGTAATTCCATAATCGAAAAAATATTTCCAGCTTCATCAGACGAAGATTTAGATACAATAAAAGGTCTCATGGACGGCGTAAGGTCGAGTGCAGACGATGCAGCGAGATGGATGCGTGTGTCGCACGCAGCGTTGCGACTTCGATGCGAGTCGCCGCACTGGGCTCGTGAGCACGCTGCTTTACAGACGAGGAGGGACACTTGCTTCTCTCAAGCGGTACGTAGATTAGGAACAACAGAATACTACATTCAAATTATGCCTGCGGCACTGTGTGATGGCGCCTGTGACAGCTTACAAATTATAAAAATATAGCGTATCCATTCGACAAATTATAGTTCCAGCGGTGCATGCTTCGAAGCCCTTGGTCTGGCTCACCCTTAGATCTGCTTCGGCAATGTTAACTTAAACGGCACAGACCTAGAGCTCAGAAGCGCGGAAGCCCCACCAAGACGTCAACGTAGAGATACCGCGGTGGGGTTTATTATTATTATGAATGATCTAACACACACGCCACCATCAGAGACATTTGAGTGAGCATGTCATACTGTCAGTCGCCAGGGCACATTCTAGTCAATTAAAGACTTACCTAGTAAATGGTAGCTGTATTGTAGGTGCATAGTACTCACACATGTGGTGTTGTTGCCAGAGCCAAGGTTGCCTGGAAAAGATCCTAGAAAGCGATAAGGTCATCCATTGCATATTTTGTAATGTTTGATTTATTTATTGTTATGTATTTTTGTGGTATACAATAAAGTACACATAAATAAATAAGAACTTGCAAATGTCTCAGGCCACCATATAGTATCTCCATTGTAGTCATTTTAATGTATAAAATCAGCACTTTAAAAAAACAGTTTCCGAAATAAACTCCGTTTCCCAGTGTTCCCAAAGGTCATCGCAAATGGTATCAGAAGGGAAGTAACTATTTATCACGATGAGACCTTAACCCTGTAAAGCGGCGATTACAGGCCAAACTCAGGAGTTTATGCGCCGAACGTGTTAATATCTACAAGTTGTACAGAGCAAATCGTTAACGTTTGGATTAAAACGCCGAGGCTACATTTTTGCAATCACACATCGTTTTAGTTTTAAACGCGTCGAGTTGGCTTGTATAACAACGGCTTGTGCATAGCATCTAGCCCCGTATTCACACCCATATTATTATACCAGTTGTGATACTTAGCCGATGTCCCAAATGATTATGAGAATCTCGCTATTCAATTTGTTTCAGGTGTAAACTATAAACGAAACTAGTAGACAAAGTATTTAGAATATATGTTATTGTGTTTGAAATGCATAAATTACGTTAGGCTAAGTGAAGCTCGTGTTCCTCCTTTCTATAACCAATTATTTTCTTATAGTTATCAACAGTAACAGCCGGCTTACTATGCTGGCTATGTTCGATGCCAGGTGACATAGTCGCCAAGTTACTAAGCTCCGGTTTAGGACCTCTGTGTGGGTTCGAAGGCTTGCTGAGTCTGTACTCCACTGAGAAGGCCATGTGGGGAGACATGGTGGTCGCCGTCGAAGATCTACAGACCGTTGTGTTTACGCTGACTAAAGTTGGACATAGGTAAGTTTGTGATGACGTAAGAGAGAGATTCAGGTGTATCAACTGATAATAGAGTCTGGCTACGCTAAGTTTGCAATGGAATAAATGGGTAAACCCAAAAAGTTTTATACAGGGTAAGTTTTTAACCAGTGCGTAAACTTAAACACGTGACTTTACTCATCATTATGAACAACTTTTACAATGGGACCAAACCTGAAATCGCGAAAAAAAAATCTGCTGTTCCCTACAAACGCGAAAAAAAATCTGCTGTTCCCTACATTTTGACGAGTTATGCGAACATAAATGTAGGGAAAAGCAGATTTAAAAAAAAAACCTGTTAAGGGTATACTTTTACATCAGTCAGTTATGTCAGTTTTGGGGTTGTAAGTAGATCTAATGATTTTGATATTTGGCCTAATAGATTATGTGTAATAGACTATCTCGTACCTATGCTCTACCTCCATACCATGACAAAACTGTATCAAATCCACACTGCATCGTGCTAAAGTGACTATTCTTTACTAGGAATAAATCAGAATATAAAAAAATTACCTATCAAAAACAAAAAGACAAACAAAAGTATCAAATTCTTTTTCGGAGTACAGGATGGTGTTACCGTCTATAGATTTCAAATTCCACCGTTTTTGCGTGGCCAGACTCTAATGGGTGGATAGTTGAAGCGGGCCCTCGAGGGGAAGTACTCTATAATACCCAATATTGATGTCACCAATATTTAACTAAAGGAAACGTATTTTTATTTTCGACAGTTTATAAAACTGCATTTAATTATTTTTTGAAGTCGCTTGACAAGTCCAGGAGATAAAGCGAAAAAATATGACCTTTATTATTATGGCTCTGTCTCGAATAATTAGCTTTTGACAGTTCATGCTGTCTAGTCTATAAAAACTACTAAATCATTGTTATTGTTGACCAGCCCGTCCCATCTTTGATGTCCTCCCTCCGGTGAACGCCCTAAGCCGAGGCTCATACCCCACAGGGGGTGCCCTTACCGAGCGTTTACCCTAGCTTTTTAGCTTAGTATTTATTTGTGCCCTGGCTGGAGGCTTTGAGTGTAGCAGCTTAAAGCAACCACAGGATTGACCGGTTAAATAGTCATGGCCCTCAGAGGCCAGCTACGAGATGCCCTACAAGTTATTGTTGACTTTGAAATGTCAATAAATATAATTTCATATTATTCGTGTAGTAATCCGATTGTTCATATATTTGATCAAAATTTTCAGCAATACGACAGTACCACACGTTTCGGGAACTCGCGGAGCGCTCACCGTCTACATTCCTATTTCTGATTCACTTTACACGAAGTTTACGTCTAAAGAAGTAAGTTTTATTGTTGTTCATTTGTTTATACAATTTTGACCATTGATGATGCTTGAAAGAATAAATGCTGCCGTCGTTGTGTCGGCCAGTTTAGAATTTATTAGTGGAGGTATAAAAAATTTAAATGAATAAAATTAGTAAAAATTTATTATCTGGTTCGTCTAGTCGTAATCCTACCAAAAATCCATACTGAACCCGCGTATACCTTAGTGGTAATGAGGACATTAAAGGCTGATTACGTTACTGCCTCATAAAGGAAAGGTCCATCACTTACCAACACTCTCAAAACGGTGAAGGAAAACGTCGTGACGTATAGTTTGACCGCTTTCTGCGCCTTAGGTAAGGTCCCGGTCAAACTATGGCAGGCATGTCCTAGAACGAAAAATTCGAAGACATGTGACATCTACCAACCTGCACTGGGCCCGCGTGGTGAATTACGCCCTGCTTTGCAGAGAGAAGGCCTGTTTCTTAGTAGTGGAAAAGTTATCGCTGTTACTACAACTTACCACGTTGTTTTTACCTTGTTTCCAGCATCTATCGTTCACAATAACGGCAGTGTTCTTCAACATTGGCGTCAATGAAAAGGCGACGCTAGCCGAAGCGTTGGGCGAAACGACGCCACAGTACCATTCCAACAGTGACAACTTGGACCGTCTTAACAAGTACTACCACAAGTATAGCAAGATATTTCCTACGGACCACATGGCGGCTAGCAGAGGTTAGTGTCTTTTTAGTATTACCATTGTGAAAGATGGTTGATTGATTTGTATAGGCAATCTGCCTAGCCTTTTCCCAACTACGTTGACTTTCAGTCTAATCGGATACACCTGAATACTAGTATTTTACTTATAGCGACTGCCTATCTGACCTCCATAACTTAGTAACTAGGTATTAGACGACCCTTGCTAAGACTGGTTCTGACGACCCGTAAAGACTGTCAAATATCCAAGAATGACAGCCGGGACCAACGGCTTAGCGTATGTAAAGATGGTCACCCATCCACGGAACAACCCCGGAAAGCGCAGCTTAACCTGATGGATCGACCCATCCGGTTGATATTATTTAGCCACGAGCGAGTAGACCTCGTAATTACTTTACTTTTCAAACACTCCCAGTAAATTCAAACTGCACTAGCGTTGAAACTATCTAACACTTTGGTCTTCCAAACAAAAATAGACCGTGTCTTTTTATGACGTGCAAATTACATTCAACCTTAAAGACCATAGATGTATGATCGATTTTACATTCGCGGGATGTAAAGCTGTATACTGCTACTTCACCCAGGCGGAGATAACGAAAATCAACCAATGGTGTCCCGGATGTTGAGCGGAGAAGAGCCATTTAATATAAAGGCCTCAGTGGAGTGTTAGCTTTAGCACCTTATCACACCAAATATTGACCATAGTTAGAACCTAATTAAAGTTCTTACCGATATGAAAGAAGAAGCTACTTGGACAATAATATAAAAAAAAAAATCGTCCTTGTCAAACTTATTGTACCTAGATTATAATTGAATGATAATTGTTCTTGTAAACTTGCATGTAATTTTGAAGCCTCTGTTGGAGATCTAATAAATGAATATCTGATTTAAATTCCAGCATCATCAAGAACTAAGCCTCTCGAGGAAGTGATGGAGACGCTGAGGATATGCGTGCACAAGAAAGTTCCTAAAAACGTTGAAGTACTACATTTAGCCTCACTCGCAACCAGACTTATGAATGGTAAGATTTTTTACATTTACTGTCTCATTACAAAACGAGTTCTTACTTTAGTCCAAGCGCAATCATTCGCTGACGTACAAAAAGTGAATTGCTAAATACTGGCTGTAATAACGTGTCGGATCAAGTAGAGAAGTGTCGAAAACTGTTGCTAAACTATAATGGCGAAACTATACAGACATATATATCTGTATAGTTTCGTTATATATAACAAAACAATAGCAGCGTGCAAATTAACGATTTCCGGATCTGGCAGCGACAAGCTGGCAACCTGATAAGGGATTCGGTACTGCCAAGGTGGAAAAACAAAAGAAACCCATAGATCGTTTTTTTTGGTGATACCTGTCTAAGGTTTGTGTTGCCAACAAAAATAAGAATCAACCAAATAGTAGAAATTAAAATCTAACGGGTCATGGAAAATCAACTGGAAAACTTAATTGCGAAAATGTACGAGCAAATGATCACCACACTAAATGAACTAAAAGACGACTTTAATAAGAAAACGAACGTCCTGGCAGAAATTATTAGTAAACTCATAGCTGTCACCATAGAGTAAAAATCCTTAGTGGTGAAAAACGTAAAGCTAAATAACGAAATAAAGACATTGAAGAACAAGGTCTATGGTCTAGAGCGGGAGACGAGGAAGAACAATATTTTGCTTCATGGAGTTAGAGAAGACGAGGAGAGTAGCAACGACCTCTGGATATGGTGTTGAGACGCTAAACAACACAGGAAAAGTAGGTGGACTAGAACTAGACTTGGACAAATGGGAAATTAGAAAAGCATTCAGGATTGGAAAAAGGCCCATTCTTAAAATTCACACTTAAATGGAGAAAAATGGAAACTGAGAAAAAATGATGAAAGCAAGGACAAAAGAAAGCGTTCACCGTCTAAAACTCCCAACTCACCTGGCTAGTAACGATGAAGAGGGACCAGGAATAAGAGCCCCAAGTAAAGTAATAACGAATAAATTTGTATACATGACCTGTTCTAGACCAAACTTACAACCCGGAACGACCAAACAATAGCAACTAGCACCTATCAGCCCCTGGAAGGCAAACAATAGGAAAACAAAAACTAGAACTAACAAAAACAGAAAACAGACTTCCCCAAGCCGGTCAGCGGTCGTCGTGGGGCATTATGACCGCAACCCTCCAACAGATAACCTCAAACATACCACAAACCAACGAATCAAGAGTGCAACAAGATGTACTAAAACCGAGAAGATTAAAATGGAGATGTGTCGGTCCGTCTGTCAGGGGAGAAGAGAAATGGAACAAAAAAGTGACCTTATGATACCCTTGAAAAGATGAGAGGATGGGATAACTTAGTGAAGACGTGGACTGGACAGGCAAGGACCAGGGAGAATTGGAAGAGATTGGAGGAGACCTTTGTCAAAGGGCACACAGAGATTCATCTGAAATTTGACGCGTTTTGAACTACAACTATGACTTTTAGAGTGATTGTTGTAGTTGTATAAGGCTATAAAAAAATAAAGGTGCTTTCTAAGTTTATCTCGGACATTATTGACATCGGTGGTGGAAAAACATCGTGAGGAAACCTGGACTTATAGTTAATATAAGTCTGAAATCCAACAAGTCTTATCTTGAGCAAGCGTGGTGAGTAATGTTCGTGCTTTCTCTGTATCAGAAGAGGCATTTGCTCTGCTGTGGGGCAATAAGGCTAAGCGTATGCTGAGACGCAGGTGACGCAGCACAGCACAGTACAGATTTTGCAGGGTAGGGCAGGTGAGGCAGACATAGGTCGCGAGCGCATGTTACGTGTGCGTCCACACTGAATGCGCGTTGACTGGGGCCTGAGGCGGGCGCGGCGAGCTGGGGCGTGTGGTGGCCACAGCGACGCGCGAGCTTTTGTAGCGGTTCGACGTATGTCGGGGGTTGCAAACTATGAACGAGGATTTGATATTTTTACTAGACAGTCTGATCCTGAGATGGGAGGTGTTGAACACTAGAGATGGTGTGCACGAAGGAAATTGTTCTTTTATTTCACTCCATAACTTTCTTGTAATTGTGCGATTACTGTGGTGTGGAGATTGAATCGCACTTATAAACAATCCAGTATTCACCGCCATTTTACGAAAAACAATATACAGACGCGCATACGCCGAGCGGCAAGACCGAACTGGTTTGTTACCTCCACCTTAGATCGCTTGCTGACCAGGCCCGTAGTGCGGCCAGAACGCGCGGACAGGAACGTTTGAAAATTACGCGCGTGTTCTCGCTCAGTCCCGTCGCGCTAGGCTTCCGCCTTAGTCATTACACTATGGACGCAAAGGTGCGTTTCAAATGTTTGAAATTACGCGCCCGTCGTCGTAACCGCGTTAGGCTCGCAATGTGGACGCACACTATGACGCAGCTACACAGACACATTCGCGTCCTAGCTAGTACAATGTCATTGAAACACAAAATTATGAATCAGTGGTAAAAAACACGTGACGATCTGCACGCGTCGAGCAGATATCTGTGCCGGCTCTACAACGAGACGCAGAGCAGGTCAGACACATGTCTGCGCCGCACGTGCCTGCGCCGCAGTGTACGCATCTGTCAGTACTTTCATGCATTACAAAATCTGCTCTGCCCTGTACTTCGTGAACCTGAATAGGCTGATAAAATAACGTAACAAAATAAAAACCCAATCATATTTTTTCATAGTAATTTCGTGGTGATATCTAAATCCTCTGAGTAATGTTAAATTGTTTGCCCCTAGTCTTTTTAAAGCTAAATAAATAAACAAGAGTCTTAAATTCCAGGTGTTAGATTCACATCATGTAAAAGCGCCAAGGACAGAACGGGAATGTCGGTGACGTTAGAACAATGTTCTATACTCGCTTCCGAGTACCACCTAGCTGAACATGAGATGAAGAAAGCACTCAGTATTATGAGAAGGTAAGATATTTTTATCCAAATCCTGATGTTTTTATCCAAATGAGTCATCATTAGAGATCGGATATTCGGATGCATATTTACCTAAAGTTAATATTTGGCTAAGAAATTATGGAAGTGGCTTCTTAATGAATAAAAAAATTAACATAAATCCCAGAATTCCATAACATCCGGGAATGCACACCTAATTAAATACAAGGTATGGAAATGACTTATCAGCCCGCTTATGAAGGTTACTTTTGCGGTGTTAATATAGAAAATTATATACCCACTAAACATTTTTTTACGGAATTGAAGACACCGAGTTGTTTGTCGCTATGTGCTATGCCAATTTGGCAACCTACTTAACAACATTAGCTACCATTTCTATAAATAAAAAGTACTAAATTTATCAATTCCAGAGTCGCGAGATTTTTGCGATCGATACAAAAGTGCATTCCATATTAGCCAACACCTGAACGTTAGTAAATACCTATAGTACATTCGATTCTATAATCACAACTCTTAAAGTCGATCCGGGAATACCGGGATTTTTTCGATACAAAAGTGCATTCTATAATAGCCAACACCTCAACTTTAGGTAAATATGCATCCGAATATCCGATCTCTAGTCATCATTCTCTTGCGCTTATCCTAATTTATTTCTTCCATACTTTTCTCTCAGTCATCATTTCGGTAGTCCCCCCCCTTTCTAGCCATATCATCATTCACACAGTCCATCCATCGTTCTTTAGTCTTCCCCTCTTAAAGCCATCTACATTCATACTTCAAACTCAACACATTTTCCTCATTCCTTTGCATCACATGCCCATACCATGACAACCGATTTCCGTGCAACTTTTCAGTCTCCTTTTTCTAGCATGTGAGGCAGCTATTGGTGTCTCGCAACAGGCGTTAGTCCAGCGTAGATATTCTTCGACTTAATTTGACGAATCCTAACTATAATCCTTAATATTATAAAAGCGAAAGTAAGTTTGTTTGTTACGCCTTCACGCTAAAACGGCTGAACGGATTTGGATGAAATTTGGCACATATATAGATGATGCCCTGAAAAAGAACATAGGATACTTTTTTTTTCCCAAGGGATCGAGACTTGTGCGGGTGAAACCGCGGGCCGCAGCTAGTCCTTTTATAAAGTGTCTGATGAATATTTTAATGAAAAGCTAGCGATTTAGACACAAAAGTGCATTTCTTGAGAAACTATTCTCTAATACACTAGAGAATAGGTTTCTCAAGAAATGCACTTTTACGCACTTTTACGGACGCCAGGGCACTTCTGTATAGCGTTGCCAACTTATTAAACAAAAGACTAATAGAACAATTTTACCTAAAAATAAAATTGATATTAAGCATACTTACCTTTCTCTAAGCCACAAATTGAGATAGCGTATCCGGTTCCGGTACGGTGAAGCGCTATAAGCCCCGCAGCGTCATATCCGCCCCAATCCGGCAGGTAGTGGGGATACGTTTGCGCAGCGCGCGACGATATCCATGAACCTCATTGCGGCTCAATTTACCGTGATTGATAAGGATGTCAATCACATACATTTATAATTAAGAATCAGCAGACAGAAATATAAATTGGCTTAGAGAAAGGTAAGTATGCTTAATATCAATTTTATTTTTAGGTAAAATTGTTCTATTAAGCTTGACTGTACCTTTCTCTAAGCCACAAATTGAGAAGTGTTTGTTATCGACTGCTGGATTGGGACTAAATTAGAACGCCAATGTGATCAACAAAGTTGACATTTTAAATCAACAGAATTCGTTCCTGTAACACTACATCGATATTACGATTAGGTAAATCATCTTCTCGTTTGAAACAGATTATTGATCTGATTTGAAGGACTTGATTTATTTATAGACCTGTCCTTGATTTCTTTTCAAAAAATTTGTGAAATGTCAAAGTAGAGCGCCAATATTTTTCTCCAAAATATGATCAATGGGAATATTATCTGACCAACTAGCCGAGGTTACTGCCGATCGCACACTACCTGGACTAATGTTTATTCCAGCTTGTTTTAACAATGACTTAATCCAGCCCCCTATGATGGTGCAGGTAGCTGGTTTGGGTTCACCACGTGTGCCAATAAATAAGCTCTCAATATTACCCTTCGATCATTAGAGTACTCTAGCAATTTGTCGATACAATAAATTGAGTCAATGTTAGAGTTCGACTCGCTTTTAAGTATACAGCAACCGGATTGCTTATATATAAGTTATATTATCTTTATCAGTTTTGGGCCCAAAAATCGGCCAAAATACTATACATAGAATTATCACTCCTTACAAAGTTTTCTTTATTTATACTCAATAATGTAAGGTCATGGACTCTGCGCCCGGAACACAATAAAAGAAGAATTGCAGTTCTTTTGGAAATTTTGAACAATTACATTTTGGAGAGAATTTTGTCAACTTAAAATCGAATTAAAACATTAATGTCCCAAATAGGAGAGTCTGGCCGAGTTTTAGCTTTGGGTGGCTGTTTTAATGCTATACCCTTTAATACTTGCTTTATAATGATGTGAGAACTTAGTGAGAAGCCACTAGGTGGACGACAAAAGGTACATACCACAGAGTTATGGACTGCAATTGTATTATAGGCAAATTAAAGTTAAAGATGCAAATCAGTTAAAAATCGAGACACATCTTCAGGAGATGGATTACACATTATTGCCACGTGACCATTTACACCATCGTGACCATGCCGGCTTATAAGTATTTAAGGTCGATTTCCTCCAGCTACCTTCTAAAATTTCTATCTGATTTTTCTGCCAAGAATCTAATAGCGATGACCACCCTGTATTAATCACACCTTTAAATTCAATTGACGAACTTGTGGAGGCGGTCGATTGGTTGTTGTGTATCAAGACTTGGTCCAAATTCCTCACCTGATAGGGAAGGCGCATGGAGCGAACCACCAGATCTGCTCTGCAAAAGACCTCCCAATCGGGTGCTATCACCAGGTGCATGCCGGTTGCCTGGTTCAGGTGCGATAATACTCTGGGTATTAGACACGGTGGTGGGAATACCCATGCTAACCTGTAGTGCCAAGGGCGACCGCAGGCATTGTGAAAAACAGCCGCCTGATCTAAATCCAGACTCACATACCTGGGTACTACATGAGCAGTTCGTGATGTAAAAAGATCTATTTCGGGAACTCCGATATGCTGAAAAAATAAAATTCCGGTAGGACAGGGAAGTAAATGCCGTTCTGTCGGGGCAGATTTCCTTGAAAGCCTCTGCTACGTAGTTGTCCAGTCACGAGCAAAAACATGCATACACTCATCAAAATTCAAAATGATTCTCTCGTGAGAATAACGATTGCAATTTGACATAAGTCCTATGTAGTGTGGAACTGTGGGTTCCAAAATACTATATTCCTAGAACATACAATAACCCATCATCTGTTACGACGCCTCATTAAGGTGGATAACAATTAAAATTCTATTGTGTCTCGTTAATGACAGTTGAAAGGATAACAATCAATACAGTAAGAGAAAATAACTCAAAAAAGTTGATAACCGCATACCTATTAGTGCTCGTGACTGTATCGACCGGGAAGGAGATATACTGACACATGTATGATTCTGTATCCACCACTGCAGTTTCAGAATAACCTTTACGAACAGCTGTGTTCGACCTTTTCGCAATAGGAAATTGCTGAAGGTCAGCATTGCATGAGAATTAAGCGCCCTCGCAAGACTACGAAGCTGGCAAAATTACAAAGTCCTAATATACTCTTACTTACCTTGGTGGCTTTTGCCATTTTCGATGTTCTCGATTGCAATAAGCGAACCTTTGCTGGTGGTAGTATTTTGACATTTTGCCAAGGATCCCACAATATCCCCAGATACTTGATTGACTGTTGAGCAGTCAATACAGATTTCTAAAATTTTATTACAAAGCCCCTTGGCTTTGTAATAAAATTTTAGAAATCTGTAAACTGTAAACTGTAAACTTTGAATCGTCAAATAAATGATGCGCGGACGGGGGTATTTTCCTTAACGATTCCTTAAAACAACTTTCCTTTACTGAAATTAAAATACTGTCACGACGTTGTTGTATGATATCAGCCCGTTTGCCACATATCATTTGTAATAAATACGATTGTATTTTTTGGTATTCCCCGGCGGCAAAAATTTCATTGATTTTCGAAGTAATCTCTTCAGTGGTCGTTGGGTTTTTTAATTCGGATACCCATGAAATGAATTGGCTTAAACCTTTTAAAAATGCTTCGTTTTGTAAAATAACAGCATGTGACATAGCAGCTAAAGAATTTTCAACGACCGCTAATGAACGATTACATTCAAAATTTTTCAAAACATCATTACATTCGAGTTCTACAAAACCTGGGGTAGAATTATAAAGTTTTTGTACTTCAGAATAAGCCCAGTCGGGCGATTAAAATGTTGCAATTTGTAAAGCAATTCGATCTGTAATGTCTGCGACTTGAGGGTAGTTTGTATTTTAAAATCAATCTCTTTTTCTTTATTTAATTCATTATCCAATTCAGTAGAGCTCGGAATATACAGAATATACTCACTGTCAGACATGCACGACTGAGTACTATTATTAATAATAAGATCTTGCAAAGAGGATACTTTTTCGGTAAGTTTTTCAAAAGCATCCTCTAATGTACTTAGCTTTGTACGGCGGCGTCGCTCCTTTCGCCTATGATGTCTCCTTTTCCGCGTCGTGGAAGAAGAATTGCTGCTACTGCTCGAACCACTAGATTGCGACCGAGCACGTGGGGCATTGTCCATACTAACATTATTAATATTTTCGAACAAAGAGTTCATTTTTAACACAAATTAATTTTATTTAACACTAAAAAGTAGGACACCCTTTTTAAAAGTAACGAGTTACTTTTAAACGCGACTACACCGTTCGGATTCCGAACGCCAATGAGGTTCATGGATATCGTCGCGCGCTGCGCAAACGTATCCCCACTACCTGCCGGATTGGGGCGGATATGACGCTGCGGGGCTTATAGCGCTTCACCGTACCGGAACCGGATACGCTATCTCAATTTGTGGCTTAGAGAAAGGTACAGTCAAGCTTAATATAAAGTACCGTATTTTTATTTTTTTAATGTCCCTCGGCAAACTTCGTATTTCGTCAGCTTTCGGATTTCTATCAGTATCTGAAGTAGAAGAAGTAAGAGAAGAAGTAAGTTGCCAAAGGGCAAAGGCAATTGGTGCAGACCGGACGATCTCAATCGACTTGGACTTATATATAGAGTTGTTAATATTCCTTTAACTTAATGTAATTTATTTAAAAAATGGGAGGAAAGCCGCTAAAGTCGCAGGCACGACAGATAGGAAAATAGTTCTACAGCTCTATATAGTTTACACGGAAATGAAAACAACAATAAAGTACTTAGTTCTGAATTCAAATTATTATACACGATAAATCTAATAATTGATGGACATGGAAATTAGCATTCGTTTGTATTCGGAAATGCGATGATACCCGAGGGACATTATACTGTATTGCATTACTTTTACGTCTTACAACGGAGTCTTAAGACATAAAATTACGTCTGTCTAAAATAAATACGTAATATAGAGGTATTATTTTCAGTGAGGGCTGTCGCCGAGAAAATACTCACAAGAACATAGGAATAAGGAAGTATGCGTTCACGAAGAAACAAGTGATGGCCCTACCCGCAGACTACAGACCACCGGCAGGTACTTATGGATCTACTCAAACGTAAAGGAACATCCAAACCATAAACAAAAAAATTTAATACATTCTAAACTAAATAAATCTTTTCACGATCGTGACAATCTAATGTTCCTCATATCATTTGGTTTTTTATTAGTCTAAATCTATTGTGAATTCTGATAAAACATCTTCAGATTTAGAATAAGATGAATAATTAACCTAAGCAACTTTGGCGGGAGAAGCATTCAAAATTTATTTCTGTCTGCAACTTTGGTACCAAAATCTTTGTTGTATTGAAACGATATCTAAAGTGATTACACAGTGATATTAAAATAAAAACTCCGAGTAGATTTAACATTTGTATTCAAAGATTGTATTTACTAGTATTGTGCAATAGCCATTCTAAATGCAGGTTGTTATAGAATTCTAAAAATTAAATCTAGTTAAGAAACGTTTATCATCAAAACATTATATGCTATGAACCAATTCAAAGAAAGGATGTGTGGTTTTAATGCATAAGAAAATATTTAATATCGATTACAAATTCGACGGTTAATCGATTACGTTTTGGTAAATTAGAATAGAATAGTCTTCCAGGCAAATGTAGGTCTGGGACCATTGCACATTATAATATTGTTAATTTCTAAAAATCGACTCTTATATTGTCGATTTGACTTAAATCCTAGTCAACATCGATTTTGATCGAAATTGCAACTTTATGGATTGATTTTTTTTGTACTTTTAGAATATTTTACTTATTTAGTTTTATTTATTAAGTTTTAGAGGGAATTATTATAAATATTTCTGGAATTAAATCTCATTTATTCGTTTTGATTTATACAAAATAATGTGCAAACTAGTGCCAGAGAATATTTAAGATTCTTGTTTCACATTGATAAAAAACGATTATGATAGAATGTCGCTAGAATACTTTGTTTATGAAGAATAGATTATATAATAATTATTACTTTCTGAACGAATTTTTTTTTTATCGCATTGTAGTTTTTAATAATTTTCTGAAATGCTAGAGATGTTTTTAATGTAAAAGACGTTTGTTTAGAAACGCAAATTCGAGATCCGTTTCCTAGTACATAATATATATGAATATATTGACAAAAATTATGCAACGAAACTGTACTCGAATAGAAATTACCGCAAATTGTTGTTTATTACGATAACTTAGACCAAAATCTTCCAATGTAGTTGCCAACATGTTTATTAAGTACTTAAAATGTTAACTAAAAGACTATGTATCATTATTTATACACAACTACAGAGACATATGTGTCACGAGTAATATATAGATTTTTTTCTTGGATTATATTAGCTTTTGTTTGTAAGTTGAGACTTCGGTGACTAGGAGAGTACTAGATATCGCAACGTCATACATATTATTATGTATAAATTAAAAATAAAGCCATAATGCGTTGGTTCCTGAAATCTCACTGGGCGTGGCTTGATTTCTTCATTGTCTTGATTAACTAGCCTTGTAGTGACCAAAGCTCAACCATGCAATAATACTGCAATAATGATTATAATACATAGTCACGAATAGAGGCTTCAAAGTCACTACATTTGCAATAAATTTGTCTCGGGGTTCTTACTCTCGCTTTGGACGATAATCAGCTCTATCGAGCACAAAAAAGAGTTCAAAGTGCAATTATTTATTCTTCTATAACTATGCAAGAAAAAGAGAAGAGTAGAAGCTCAGAGTAAGCGCCTCGATTTCGAAGTTTAAAGATTATTATGACTCCCGAGCCTAGATTAGTATTACAAAACCAGTATTCAACATCAATTTAATCTTCCATAAACATAGTGCCAAAATATACATATTAGAATTACAATATTATCCATAGACATATACAATTTGTAGAAGTATAACAAAGTAATAATAGTATTTTCCACTTAATAGTAATTTATCCGGTAAATAGTATTTGGACCGGAGGTATGAAATTGTGATGAAAACTATTAAAATAAAAACTAAAGTATTTTAACCCCCTTATTGATAAATGCGGAGTAAAGTATGTTATTAAGATCATAAAAATAGGACATCTTCGATGGGCAAGACATGTAGTAATAATGGACAAGACTAGAGCACTCAAACGTTTAAAATAATAAAGTCGTTTATTCCCAAGGGACATTGTTAACAGGAAGTATTTGGACCAAAACAAAATTATAAGTTGTCCCGCATTTGGGTGTGCCTCTTGGCATAGGCCTCGTTCGGCTCTTCATTATGCTTTGTCTTCTCTAACTGTGGTCCAGTGTGGCCCCAAGGTTAGACAGATATCATCTTCTCATCTTGTTTTTGGACGCTTCTGTATTCTAGACCCGTCTTTTGGGTTAAGTATCGTCGCCCTCCCCGCTAACTGTCGTAACTAGCAATTGATAGTTTTCCAGGGCAACAGTTTTTCGGTCGGGCGCTACAATCATGTTAATATAGTTGCGTTAGCTGTGGCTTTATTAATGAATTAATAACTTTTTATAAATAGCACTTGACTTAATCTTTAACTCACTAACTGTAGATGTGTGCATATACGACAGGTGGTTAGAATATTTTTTCCCTCAAACAAAACTCACGCAAAACAAAATACTTAACTGTAAACGACAAAGACACGACGATTAAAGATAACTTTTTCGAAACAAAGTTCTGAACACGTAGGTAATGTCAATGCAGATACGTCAGTTTGTGAGATACGACATTTAGCGGGGAGGGCGACGATGTTTCCTTCATTGGTTTGTTATACATCGCATCACGTGTCCTGTCCAGTGTCACTTCAAATGGTCTATAGGTACGAAAAAATATATTATCCACAACCTTGGTTTTTCTTCTTATCTGTGTATTTCTGATATTGTCCCTTAGTTTGACTCCCCACTTCTTTCCATCGGCATCGCCCTTCGACATTTTGCTAGTTTCTCTCTATGGTTGTCAGCAAGCGACCAAGTTTCGACGCTATCCAAACATTTACTTGATTGTAATGGCTGGCGTAGACCATGATTTAAGAACTGCTAGAGTGAGAAATGGGAGAGAAAACGCCGGAAATAGGTCACAATGGAGGAATATACTCGACCAGGCTAAGGTTCACTCGCGGCTGTACAGCCTTAAATTATGATGAAAGTTACTGTTGACTTTAGGTTATTAATACATTTTTAGAGGTTTTAATTTACTACACGTTTATTAATAAGGGGGTAAATCATTCCTAAATTGCAAGAGAAGCGAGTTGATTTAGCATAGTGTCATTTTAAAGTATATGAGGACGTCAATTATATTATTTATTACCGGTTCGTTAATCGGTTGAAGGACACTGAATGAGACACAAAATAAGTTTTATTGTTATTACGCTTATGGGCGTTTAGTGTCCGAGAATGCGATAATTATCGTGGTTTGGACTTTTTGGAACGAACTTCCTTTATCGCACGTTATACTCTGCACACTTGGCGAATGAAAGCTATACCGAAAAAGTGTAACATTTTGACCGTAACAAAAGTATCTTAAGGACCGTAACAAAGTATCTTTTGTTACGGTCAAAATGTAACACAAAAGTGTCGTAAGGACACTTTTGTAATGTAACAAAAGTGTCTTGTAAAAGCGAAAGGAACTTCGGTCCAACCGCTTGTCCCGCGATACCTCTCGTTTTTTAAGAATTATCTTTTAATTCGACCTCTGGAATCAATGTAAGTAACTGTTACACGTCTTTTTTTACCCATATACACGCTTTCATTCCTGAGTCGGATTTTGATCGTAAAGTATCATTTATGAATTCCATGCACTAGATTTCCTTTCTTGCAATCAAAATTTCTTGTAAAACAGTCTTCCTTCTCTCGTAATATTTATTTTCGTTTATGTAATTCCGCTGGGGACAGCAATTGATCGATAGAAATGGAACTATAGATAAAATGTAGGAATGTGCTTCTAGATTAGCGGTACTCTCTTAATATCACTGCCAGCGGTACTCGCCCTGTGATAACTCGAACTAGCCAAATTAAAAGGTTAAATCAGATATTTTTATATGAAGTGTTAATGTCGTTGTTGTCTTTATACACATGAGCTGAAGCTTGAATTGCGACAAATATGTGACAATAAGGTTTGCCTTTGAAAATGCTTATTGAAAATATTCGCATTATTTAAACAACGCAGACAACGTACAAAGTTAGTAACAAAGCAATATAATTGTAGTTTTTACAATTAATCTAACCTTTGCAGTTCTGACGGTATATTTTGTTGATTTCGAGTAAAAAGAATTAACTTTGAGAAATCGATTAACCCTCAAAAGTGCAAAGAAATCGTCATGAATGCGCGTTGTGTGAGTTTTACGATAGCTAAAAACTACAGTCGACCTCATAATTGCTTTACCACCCTATACAGGTTTGAGGAACAGGGTGTAAAGTTCACTCATCCTCTATAGAATAGGGAGAATCCTCCGACCAGAAGGGTGTCGTGTCTGGTGGGCAACTGCCCAACGATTGATGTCGGGAAGTTATATATTATGTTGACCGCGCGGTAAACTCTGCGTGCGCGATGCAGAATTTGTGTGACGTCAGGTTTTTGATGCGTAGTTCGCATGTGGCGTTGTAAATGTCGTCACAACCCTACGGTTGAAATTCACTTGCACTTTTATTTATTTTATTTTATTTATTTATTTATTTAAGGATTACCAACGAGCAGGGTTGTAACGGATGTCATATAACGGATGAGGATGCGGATGAGGATATCGAGATAATCTGGTTTGAGGATGCGGATGAGGATACGGATATTGGAAAATTCCTTATTGAGGATGCGGATGAGGGTGCGGATGCAGATGTCGTACTAAACATAGCCCTTGTTTTTTGTAGTATTTATATTTGTATAGGTTGTAGGCAATTATTTGGTAGGTAAAAAAAAATAATATTAAAGTTGTTAATATTCACCGAGAGGAGGCCTGTGTCCCAGCAGTGGGAACATTATAGGCTGATTATGATATATGATGATGAAATTTGGTAACTGAAATTTCAAATTGTGCAGTCAAATACACAACTTTAATATTCAAAATTAAGTAAAGGTAAATTATATTTGATAAAAAGTAACTGGCAGGCCGTTTCGCCTTCTAAGCGGTTTCTAAGTTCATCATAAATAAGGGCCTGCTCCACAAAATAATTGTTCGCTCGGGATACTTGCCAGTGGCGGTGATAAAAAAAATCGAATGATTTTATACCCAGTAAGCCGACGTAAACACAGAAGTAATATTATAATCTCGGCGGGATTTTATCGCGCACTGGATTTTCAACTCTTGGTGTTAAGCCGAACGTTGAGAATCCAATGCGCTGGGACGCACTCTCGTCCCAGCGCGTAGAAAAAACACATTGTTGGATTTTTAACTCTCGGCGCTAAGCAGAGCGTTGAAAATCCAATGCACGAAAAAAAAGATCGCTGCGATTTTATCACGTCCGTGTGAACGTCGGCTAACTCAAATTGTGACATGTGACACCACAGTCGTGCCACCAGTGCCACGTGCGGCCGATCATCTGTCATAGGACAAGGACATTGCGAATTCAGCCAATAGTAACGCGTAACTCACTTATCGGCCCGCCCATTTAGCTCGGCGCGAGTTTTTAAAAATCCACTATTTGTGCGAACAAGGTAGGGTCACATCCTCATAGAAATTATGAGGATGCGGATGAGGATGCGGAGCTTTTAAAATCAAAAGTTGAGGATGCGGATGTTTTGCGGATATCAAAATTTATGCGGATGCTCCGCAGTTGCGGATGCGGATACGGATATCCGTTACAACCCTGCCAACGAGTTACATTACAAATTATCTTTTTACAATAACGACGTACGACAATAATTACGTTTAAAAAAGTTAAGGTTTCTTTTTGCTTGAGACCAATGTTACAGTTGCATAGTTTCAACCTAGGAGTTGTCTTCTTTTTCGTCGTACCGAAAATCCGTTTTTGTCAAAAGTGATAAAGCAAGTACGAGGTCAACTATATATCACCTATATATATTATTCGTTTTCACGACAAAGCGATTAAAGCGTAACTCACTCGTATCGCAAACGGTTTCACTTAGCCAATTCAACAATATTACAATGTCACTAATAAATTTTCTAAATACATAAATTATTATGAGTAATGTATGCAAAAATACTCGCAGGAATAGCAGAATAACCAGAGAAGTGCTTTTTGCTTTAGGTCGATTTGTTTGCCCCAGCGGAATGAAATAAAAAAAATAGATGCCAAACATTGACTGTGTCGAATGATGTTGAACAGTTGTTATATTACAGTGAAAGAATGCCTACCCAGCAATAATTAGAAAATATTTACCCATTTCGGAAAGTCGTAAGAATATAATACTTAATAAATATTGTGATAATAATTGTCATTTTCTTGAAACTGCTGTCTAAGCACGAATTTTAGTAATCTATTGGTGCCGATTCCCTTGTTCACAAACTAAACTAAATTTAAGTTCAGTGCATCTTTTTCTTTCTATTTCATCAAGAAAAGGACAGAAGATAAATTTTAGTTTAGTCCTGTAAAATTAATCAGCGCTCGACGTAAATTGACGTAATTTTAGTCGGCAAGTTTTTAATCACGTCTAAACTTGTATGGAGAGTGACAGGCGATGATTAATTTGACAGGACTAAACTAAAATTTATCTTCTGTTCTTTTCTTAATGAAATAGAAAGAAAAAGATGCACTGAACTTAAATTTAGTTTAGTTTGTGAACAAGGGAATCGGCACCATTATCTCTAAGTTAGATTTGTTCTCAAATGTCATAATTTTATGAAAAAGTCTTTCAATGGAATAAATCTAACTTTGAGAGATGTATTAAAGATTATAATTCTGTAAATACATATTTTTATGGTCGCGAATCATATTTTAATCAATATACAACCGGACATTGACCTGCAGATTGAAAAAAACGTAAGAAAATTTGAATTTCGCGGGCTATCTTTGATCAACCTTAACTGAGACAGCCTGAGGTAGTGGCGCGGTGCGGGAGGGTGTGGTGACGTCGTGAGGGCTCAGTCATTCGCCCGATGACGGGCGTCAACACCCTTTCCGCACCGCGAAACTATCTCAGGCACCGTCTTAGCATAGTATAAAGAGAAGTAGTAAGCTATCTTCATAGAAACGCACCGCGCGCGGCTTGCACGCACACTTAACAAAATCTCGACCCGTTTCTCGTGAAAAACCGGTCGAGATTTTGTTAAGTGTGCGTGCGGCGACGCATAGATACTATGGCCCCACACATACAAGCCGCGCGCGGTGCGTTTCTATGAAGATAGCTTACTACCTCTCTTTATACTGTGGTCTTAGTGAATCAGTAGGCCTGTAATCAAAGATTTAATCGAAATCTTGAATCACTCTCTTATTCCTTTGATTCTAATAGTTTTTTTTCCATCTTTAAGAATTCTCTTAGAAAACTGCGTAGTCAGTTTCAATAAAAAGGTATGTACGTAGTACCCATCAGTGATGACGATTGTAATATTAATTACTATGAGAAACTTTGTATATCTCATAGCAAGTATTAGTGGAGATACTGAAATATATTATATTTACCAATACATAGTTATAAGTCACGTACGCTAGAATTAGATAATATATTTGTGTATATAGAGCGTTGTTTTGTCATAGTAACATTACATTATTCTCTCGTCTTATGGGAATATACTGACTTTATAAAAAATGCAATAGTTTTGTATTTCTAAGCAAAGGAGATTTGTGTAGGGATTTAGATTCACAAATATCAAAACCGTATCGCTATTAGTCCATAAAAACTTTTGCCCAGTCTCCTTTATTATGTTCAAAAATATTTACGGTTCTTAGCCAAATAAGTTTAAATCTATCCATAAACGGATGTGTACCGGTTACACCACTTTCTTTTTTATTTCACACACCCTACACCTACACACCACATACGCACTCACACACATCCTACACACACACACACACATGCACTCGGACCCTACATTTATTCACCTCACCACACAGCTAAACGTTTTTCATTTCATTTTGTGTTTTCTTTTCATAGATTATATCCTGTTTTTCTTTTACACCATTTGCTTATTGTTGTAACGTCCCGTTTTATTATATTGTGGCTTTGTCTCGTTTGTTACGGAGAATCACTGACTCCTAAGATACAGGCACATACACCTAGTTTAGGAGTCAGGGTATTTAAATTATTGTGACCTAGTTATAAGCCTTATAATATGCTCTTAGTTCTTTGGTTCTTGTACTGTGATGGCTTTTGGTGAAATAAAGAATATTTGAATATTTAAAGCGATAGGAAACAGTAAACAAATATTAGAATTAACTGATTTAAGATACCTATGTTGTTGTTTCAGTAATTTTATTATATATTTTTACATTGGCTTGTTTTTACTGATTTAAAAAAATATACTCCTTCATAAATATGCTCACGTCTAGTTAGTTTATAGAATATATTCTATTTAAATATATTTTTTTTACCTTGTAAGACCTGAGCGATATTATCAGTAGGGTTAATATCTAATAAAATCGAAAATTAAAAAAAAAATATCCAGCTAGTGAGGCGCTAGCGAGATTTACATAATTAGCACCTCGTCCACGATAGAACAATAGAGTGTGAGGGAGAAAACGAATAGTGGTAGAGAACTGGGACATTACTCTAAAATAGATAGTCGATGAACGAAATTGATTAGCTGATTTTGCTAGGTAGCCGCGCTAAATGATTCGAGCATGAAATAAGTCTTCCCTGGATTACGCGCTTTGCACAGCACGCGCTATTTCGGAAACGATGACGATACATCGAGGAATGTACAAACTAATATATCT
This sequence comes from Agrochola lychnidis, assembly GCA_963680765.1. Taxonomy (NCBI): domain Eukaryota; kingdom Metazoa; phylum Arthropoda; class Insecta; order Lepidoptera; family Noctuidae; genus Agrochola; species Agrochola lychnidis. Next base: position 8,008,237 of record OY796848.1, read on the forward strand.
TTATTATATTCTTAAATTCAGCATATTATGATTAACTTTACAGTAGCTTTTAATGTGTATAACATAATTGTTTCAATGACAAAACAACGCAATAACAATATATAATTTATTTAAGAAAAAGTGTTACCCTTCAGCTACACAGTATTACACTTAGAGCATTCATTTTACAAGTTACAATTATTGAAAGTTGATTATATCACGATACAATGACAGTAATTTAGTACTTAATATTGTGTGTATATGTTAGATACGTTATTAATGCTTCTATATGTTGTTCGTAATATTGATTGGTGTATGTAGTATTACTAGTATTTGAGTAGCGCTCCGAAATATGTCCAGTGCAACTTTGTTCTTATAACTTTGAAGATGATTAATTATTATTGTAAATACATTTTACCTTTGAACCAGCGTGATTGTATTTAGCACCAACCAACCAATCACATGAATCGGTAAAAAAAATATGGATTTATGGAAATTAATCTGATGAAGATATTTTCACCAAGGAGAAGCGCCATATTAAAATGTACTGTACTTACTTTATTTTCAATCTCATTTTTTTATTAGACATCATATTTTTGAGTAGGATAGACCTTAAGGGTATATTACGTTATTTCAGTCATAATTTAAATTTTTCTTCTTTCGACACTGGTATAAAATGTGATTTTCTTAAATTATTATACAATTTCAGATTGTACTTAATTAATTAGTGCTTAAAAGTGTTTTTTTGTATAAACTGGGTTATATTATGTGCCATTCGGAGTTCTGAGATTTTTTTGGTACAAATTATTTTTATTTACTGTTTAATTATTAGATGTTTACTTTATAAATAAAGAGACTATAGTAAATAGGATTGCAAGGCCAAAATAATAAAGAATTATCGTAATGGAGAAAAGTGGAAAGCTAATTATTGAAACGAATGGCCTTGAAATCTCATTTAAAAAAATTGTCTTGTATATTTTATCTTTTGGCGGTTGATAGCTAGGATAAAAAGTTTTTGAAACTTGCAAACAGAATCGATATGAAAGTTTGGAATAAAATTGTTACTGCTGTACTTCTTGGATTAATTTTCTTTGGCCGGGCTTTATTTAACGGTGATTTGGTATTTAAAAGGCAGGTATAATATTTTATCTGTTTCATCCTGGCTATCAGCTCTCAATACTATAGTTAAGTTATCTTCGTACTGGAGTATGTCTTCCCATTTAAATGGCTTTATTTAATTTGTTTAAAGTATACATAATATAATTTAAGAAGTGTTGTAATATGTACGTCACTTAAACGCGCGAACTTTACTTATTCATAGTAAGGCCCCATTCACACTGGCGCAGAGTTGACGATGGGTCGTCGCAGATTGTAGTGGTGGAAACGATGTGTCAAAAAATGCACGCGTCAGACGCCAATTTTGTTAATCCGATTATTACTTTCGAGGAGCGAGCTTGCGTCTTTATATTAACTGAACACAAAGTACTTACTTAATGAATATAGAATTCAATATACTTTAATGTGTAAATCATGTCGCAACGCTTCGCTTCTATAAGGCCAATGTGTATTTTGCCTAAGGCGCCATCACCACGCGCGAGAAAATCGCGGCGATAGGCATACGGTGTTATAAAATTATCGCCGCGATGATATCGCCGTGTGGAGATTGATTCATAGAGTTTCCATTAAATTTGATGGCACGGCGAGAATACAGCTATGATTCTCTCGCTCGTGGAGAAGGCGCTTAAGAGGTTTCTGAAAGCTTATTCTGTTGAGTCTATTGTCAAATCTTATACTTGGTGACGAGTAATTCACATAATATGTATTATGTGACCGAGGAGCTCGTGGCTAAGTAATAACAGCCGTACGGGTCGATCTATCAGGTAAAGCTACGCTTGCCGGGGTTGGTCTGTGGATGGGTGACCATCTTTACATACCGAGACTTCTCCGTGCCTCGGAAAGCACGTTAAGCCGTTGGTCTCGGCAGTCATTCGTGGATCTTTGACAGTCGTTACGGGTCGTCAGAAGCCCGAAAGTCTGACAGCCAGTCTTACCAAGAGATATCGTTTGCTCCATGTAAAATACTGATATTCAGCTGCAACCCGTTTAGACTGGAAGCCGACCCCAACATAGTTGGGAAAAGGCTAGGCAGATATATGTGTATTAAGTAATCCGTTGATAAACACTTGATGATATAAACTTTTTATCTGCTACAATTTAGCACCCCAAATATACTCTGGACGCAAGTCCACAGTTGTCGAGAGTTACACTATCATTTCCGTTTGTCATTGTTCCAAATTTGAAATCTGAATACCAGAAAAAAAAAAAACGTTGCAAAAAGTCGTCTTTTTTTCTCAGGGGCAAATTAGCGTGGAATTTTTAAAGAAAACAACGATTTACATAGAGAAAACTAACTTAAAAGTAACTTGTGTTACCTCCAAGAGCATTTACGATGGCCGACTTGCGGTTCGGCATGGAATTAATTAATGCCACTATGAAGTGCTGTGGAATGTCCTTCCATGCTTCCAAGATGGCAGTTTTCAGTTCCTGAAAAATTCCTGGAGCTGGTTGTTTAGCTCAAACACGCCTCTTCGGCTTGTCCCATAAGTGCTCTATTGGATTAAATCAGGACTTCTTGCTGGCCATTCCATTACTGCGATACTAACGTCATGCAGGTATTCTCGAACAATTCTTGCAGTGTGCGTTTTTGTATTATCATGCATAAAAATGAAATCCTGGCCCACAAACTCGGCATATGGCATCACATGAGCCCCTAGGCATTAACGAATGTAGCAGACGCTATTTTGTGGTGGCAACCGTGGTCCCGTCACGACCTTAAGGCCAGTTTTTCCTTCGGTGGAAATTCCGCCTTAGACTGTCCATGACCTACCGCCATAACTCACCTCTTCAATGCAACATTGCTGAAAACGTTTTCCGTCTTCGGTAGACTTTCCTATACGTCCTTCATTAAAGTACGGTTTCATCAGTTAAAAGAACTTGACTCCATTGATGTTAAGTCCAATGCAACTGTTCGCGTGCAAACTTTAGGCGCGCCATTCTGTGAGCTCTTGTTACGTGTAAGACCATTGGTTGGCATACGAGCTTTCAGGCCACGTTCTTTGAGTCTCCCAACAGTTCGAGCGCAGTCAGCCTATGAAAGTCTCGAAGCTGTTCTTGGACTTGTACCTGAAGTCAGGTGACGGTTACGCAGGCTCGTGGTAAAGTTAAACCGATCTATCCGTGCTGTAGTGATCCGGTTTCGTGGGCCTCCTGGAGCACGAAGCTGCCAGTCTCCAGGTGTCGATGGTAAATTCTTTGAACGGCAGAACGGCTTACATGAAGTTGATTCATGTGTCTTGATATTATGTCAACTGTTCCGAAAATTTGTGATACATGTACCTCTTTAAACGTTTAAAAGCATGAACATTTATATTTGCCTCTAAAATTGTCTTTTATCAAACAATTGGTGGAAATTTTCATGATTATGATAATAGAAATCTTCCCTTTTTCAAATTTGGAACAATGGTGATACCGAAACGACGGTCAGCATCAAAACTGCAAAAAAAAAAACGACTGATGTTGGCCTATAAACATAAAAATGCAAGGTGGCTCGATTTAGGAGTTCGGGACTGTAACTATCTATGTTACGCTATTAATTTGTCGTAGGTACCTACATGGTAAAGTTCGCGCCACAGTTTGCAAGAGATCTGTCGTTTGTTGTTCGTTCTTATTTCTGGAATAGGCTGTGAATCTGTCAAGTGATTAATAATAAATTATTATGTTGCTTTCTTCGTGTTTTATTTTTATTGTCTTTTTTGCGTCAACCCCTTTTATAAATAGATATTTTCCATAAAACCTTTTAAAATTTTAAAGTATTTTATTTTCGCTGCGGGGTAGCTTTAGTTTATTCATTGCCATGTACAAAAATGCTAACAGTTTAGAGTTATGCAATATGTATAAAGTAGGTAGGTATTTCCTATTTTTCCGTGTTACAACAATCGTATTTTTTTTTGTTAAAATACTTTATTGTTTTTTTATTCTATTTAAACTTTATTAGTGAAAATGCTGCACCGGAAGGAATTGTGCAAAAATGAGCATAATAATGTCGAGGTAGTTCTTGTTGGTTTTGTTGATGTTTGCTTGCGCATCGAAAACTTAATAATGTAATTTGTCTTGTCTGCATTTAGTGTTAGTGAATTATGTTGAAGCCATTTATTAACAACTAGCGACCCGCCCCGGCTTCGCACAGGTATAAAATATATAGCCTATGTCACTCACTGAAAAATTGATTAAATCGATCCAGTAGTTTTGATTTATTCATTACTGCCCGTGGCCCGCACGCGTTAAATTTGGAGTAAAACAATACCGCTGCAAACACTACGTCCCGCAATTTTTAAATTTGTAATATCTTCGAAAATATTCATTTAAATCATATGCTGTAAAGGGCCATATAGATCTATATTAAATCAACAATGTATTTGAGGTATTTAAATGGATAAGGATTAATGCTGTATTGGTTAAAATCGCTTCGAAAATTAGCCATTATTTGTCGTAAAAAGTAAATGACAAAAAAATGTTATTGTGGGATATCCATAAGAGATAGACATATACTATCGCGGAGTTTTCTGTAGACCTTTTCAATGTGTACAATACTTAGTACATTATTTTGATAAATCTCGTAGGGTTCAGCCTGCGTTTGCAATGTAAGCGGAAAAAATAGAATTATTTACGACATCACATTAGAAACCTCAAAATAACAGTATTTCTCCACTATTTAATGGATATTATTATACATATAAACCTTCCTTTTCAATCACTCTACTATTAAAAAAAACCGCATCAAAATCTGTTGTGTAGTTTTAAAGATTTAAGCATACATAGGGATATAGGGACAGAGAAAGCGACTTTGTTTTATACTATGTAGTGATATCGAATCCATGTAGCGCATGCTTGTAGACATTTTTTTCAGAGTCAGCCGATAATAGAAGGGCAGTGCCGTCGGCATAAGAAACAATTTGGCTGTGATCTAGATTTAGGTTACAAAGATCGTTTATACAATATATCAAAAATAGTGTAGGCCCTAAAATACTTCCTTTGGGAACTCCGAAGGACGTGTTTTTTTACTATCGCTGAGAATATTACCAATCCTTACACATTGGGATCCAAACTACATAATAGGCTTGGGCCAAATTTCGTGCCACTGAGTGTACATAGAATCAGGATAACTAATCAAATATTAATAAAATATTACCTTCCCATGGGTGTCGTAAAAGGCGACTAAGGGACTTACCTACTAGAGAATGGACAGCAACGTTCTCTGTGCATTTTTACACCATACTGCGATCGCCAACCCGCCTGCCAAACGTGGCGATTATGGCATACCCCCCAAAACTCCGGACCGACGAGAAGATGATCGAACTCGAAGAAGAATTGAGCAGATTACGATGGGGTATAGTAGGGTTATCTGAAGTCTGAAGGGAGGGGGAGAACTCGATAATCCTCAAATCCGGGAGGACGACCAGCAGTCTCAAGGTGGTATCGGGTTTATCGTCCATAAGTCCCTTATGAGTAACGTGGTGAAGATCGAGAGTGTGTCGACCAGGGTGGCGTACCTTATACTCGGAATGTCCACAAGGTGGACCGAAGAAGGTCGCAGGAATCCGCTGGATGCGGGAAGCACAGAATTGGTCGAAGTGGCGGTTCTTGGGGGAGGCCTATGTCCAGCAGTGGACGTCTTTCGGCTGAAAAGATGATGATGTGACTTACAACCTTATTATCGTAAAAGTTTATTTACTTATAAAAATTTTTGCTTAATGCCTTCCTATTAATCTGTAAAAACAAAAATAAATATTCTGCATAAAAATATTCAAGTATCAAATACGTTTTTCCATAGTTGATCCGGTGGTAATGACGTATTTTTTTAAATATGCCGCTCTTTTTCACTTTCAGCTTTCATTAGACAGACTAGCTTAATTTTTTACATGTTACCTTTTTACTGATAGGTTACTGTCATCATAGCTTTTTTCCTTAGTATGAGCATCATAGTGCCAGGATTTATTAGTTAGTCTGAGTGACGTACATTGAAAATGACACAATGCACAATCGGCAGAATAGATAATACAACATAAAAAAAAACATTTAAAGCAATAGTAATTTATACAACACAATTTTCAGTGCGTGATCCACAAAATGCCGATTTTTGCAATCCCCAAATGGAAAAAGCTTTTCAGAATGATAAGAGAAAACGGTGGATTATTTAAATCTAGCTATAAAATGTGGCGATACGACACTTTGAAAGTAAGTCTTTGTAAAATATAAATAGGAACATAATCTGGCTTGTAGGTGGGACAGGGGGCCTACCACCAGCTCATAGAGGTGTGGCTGACTCTGGCTTGGCCACCATCAGGGATTTTAATTTGAATAACACAAATATTTAGTCGCTAATTAGTCGAAATTAGTCGCCAAATATCAGATTTAGTCGGTCACTGGTTCAAAAGTTAGAAGGGTTTATAGGTGGCCGATCTGGAGAGAGTCTCCCCAGCTTGGCCACATTTATATCTCAAAAACTAGGATACCTAACGAAGATCTGTTTTCTCCCAGATTTAGTCGCTAATTAGTCGAAATTAGTCACCAAAAATCAGAATTAGTCGATCACTGTTTCAAAAGTTAGAAGGATTTATAGGTGGCCGATCTGGAGAGACTCTCCCCGGCTTGACCACATTTATATCTCAAAAACTAGGATACCTAACGAAGATCTGTTTTCTCCCAGATTTAGTCGCTAATTAGTCGAAATTAGTCGCCGATTCACAGATTTAGTCGGGTCTTAGTTTAGAAGATAAAATGAGTTCAACTTTTAAGGTATAGTCCAAGAGCTAGATCGAAAAGATAACGAAAAATTGCCAAGATAAAAATATTTCTGTTAATATGTGTAATATACTTCTCGTTTTATCGGTCTAAAGTCATTAGAAATGTCAGAGAGATATAAATTCTCAATTAAATAATTTTGTTTATGTTATAAATTGCTATGTTAGAGTAGGTTAATTTTCTTTGAAAACATTACACCTGGCTCTTGGCCTATTTGGTGTCAAGATGTACAGTCGCATACAACTGCCGCCCGTGTGAATGTCGAAAATTATCCCTAGTGAACATATTCCCGCAATAAAAAGTATCTTATGTACTAAAAAAACAAAGATAAAGAAATGCTACTAGTTAATTTACGTGGAATTTTAAGTTTTGTACTTAAATAGTCATAGAATTTATTCATACTTAGCCATGTTTACCTACGTAGATCAGCCGCAGCCCTACGTAAACATGGCTATGTACGAATGTGAGATTAATCTAGGTAAATAGCTTTTTTTAATACAAATATCTCATCCACTGGTATTTTTTCAAATTACATAATAACTGAATGTTAAATTACTAGATAATTTTGCTTACCTACTATATTTTTTGCATTTACAGTTTACCAAACTAAGCATAATAATAATATATATAATTTCAAACTTACCCAAAGACTTCTCCTTATGTATTCTTTACACAGATATAATTAGTTATGTGCAGTTTCATACACTGCTTTATCTACATGAGTGTAGATAAAGCAGTGTTGGTAAATAAACCGGTATTATTTGAGTTCATAACTATTCTTAACAAGTTCCACTATAAACTGGCTGACTTTAATTTACGTCACGGGCAACTCGCTCTATGTAGTTCATCTGTACACGCGCATCTATCTCTTTCTTACTTACCATACATAAATGAAACGGAGCGCACAGGAGCGCAGCGATCTTGCTGCCAGCGACTTCCAAATTTTGTTCTATATTATAAATAATTACATTATAATATTTATTGTAGATCTGTTTCTAGGTAATGCTTGCTTTCCTTTTTGGTAGGTATATAATAACAAAGAATAACTGTATATTTAGGTTTATTTAGAAACAAACATTCCACCTTAAGGCGATCCCCCCGGCAAAACCGCGTTTTTTGTCGTTATTCAGAGGCTATTAACTCAGTAATGAAGCGTAATTAACTATATCTAAAAGCACATTATTAATGTTCGATATCTTGTCATCACATTGCACATTTTAATTTATTTTTATGTGTTATAAATACATTTAAAATCTCCTTGTAAAAAATGTTCTAAAATTATTGATAGCATGCTTCTTTTGCTAAAGTTGACGTTCTGTTAATTTAAGAATTACACCAATGGATAGATAATTTAAAAATCTAAATATTCCACATTTTATTTTATTTGAAAAGATCGCTTATCTTTTTTTATTAAAAGAATTCCAATTTTATTGTGGATTTTGTGATAAATGCGCGGGCGGAGTGAGCGGGACAGAGCGAGACTTATCAACGGGACAGAGAAGGACCGAATACTCAAGGTCGTTTGGTCGGGGTAGCGTCTTAAGACATTTAGGTATTGTCTAGAAACTACTTAAAGTGTTTTGTACTTGCTTGTACCAATGTATGGAGAAATTTATTACTTTAATATCTTTTTAATTACACACCGACTAAATCTGTGACTCGGCGACTAATTTCGACCAATTAGCGACTAAATCTGGGAGAAAACAGATCTTCGTTAGGTGCCCCAGTTTTTGAGATATAAATGTGGCCAAGCCGGGGAGAGTCTCTCCAGATCGGCCACCTATAAATCCTTCTAACTTTTGAACCAGTGATCGACTAATTCTGATTTTTGGCGACTAATTTCGACTAATTAGCGACTAAATCTGGGAGAAAACAGATCTTCGTTAGGTATCCTAGTTTTTGAGATATAAATGTGGCCAAGCTGGGGAGACTCTCTCCAGATCGGCCACCTATAAACCCTTCTAACTTTTGAACCAGTGACCGACTAAATCTGATATTTGGCGACTAATTTCGACTAATTAGCGACTAAATATTTGTGTTATCAAAATTAAAATCCCTGATGGTGGCCAAGCCAGAGTCAGCCACACCTCATAGAGCAGTAGATATTATTTTAATATTACTTCAGTGGGAGAAAGAGATGAAGCAATACGTCCTGTAGAGCTTCATCTCTTTCCCACACTGAAGTAATATTAAAATGATACTGCTTTGCTGGTGGTAGGCCCCCTTCGGTCTGGTTGTAAAATCTAACCTGTTTATCCCTCTATTGAACAAAGCGCACTCTTGTACCTTTTCTCTTTTACTTATTATCAGTGGTCGGAGTAGGTAGATTGATTTGGGGTCAACGAGCTGGCACGTATAATTAGTATGGATATGCCTCCGGGATTCCGGGATTTTGAAATTATTAAGATTTTTTTAAGGAATTTCAGATGTTGTAATGTGTAGAATAAATAATACATCAATATGAATAAGAAATGTGTAACCCTTTTGCTGTCTTTTTAATAGTATATAAGTGATCGGAGTCCAAGAAAAGGATAGGTATAAGTACTACAAAAGCAATATAATATATTTTAAATGTTTATCTATCGTATTCTGTAAATTTCTAATGTAGTAGTTTAAAAATCCTTACTTTAACAACATGAAATCTCGGAAAAAAGGCTTATCCATGTTATGATTTCTATGACTATTCATGATGCGAACGTACGTAAAATCAATCGACCTACTCCGACCACTGTTAATTATTCTCTGTCGTATCAGTAACAAAATAGAAAGAAAATACGTTTATTTGCGGTAAACATGACGAAAAGAAAGATACAAGAAAACACGTTAATAACAAATTGGGGGAAAATATGCGTCACATCTACGCCAAACGGCCATCGCTCAGCATTAATGCTGCGACCCCATGCGAGACGCCCCAGCGCTGACTTTCAGCGACAGTCGGCGCTAACGTGATGACGTCAACCAGTGCTGCATATAGTGAAATAACGTTCCCACTGCTGGAACACAGCATAGGGGTCCCCTCTGGGAGAGATAGTAGGCTTTATTATTATTCATTTATTTCTTCGAGTAACAATGACTCATACACAAAATACAATATAACACACATAACTTCATCAAACATTTACATTACAACAAAATACAAAACAAAAACCACCTTACACTTACACTAACATAACATTAAAGACCGACGACTGTAGGTGACGTGCAAGTCACTGCAGCGTCGCATGTAGGGACAGTCGAGCCTGTCAGCTATCATCATCAGAACGCTGTTGGGGCTGCCGCGCACCCTGCGCACCAGAGACGCGCTCCGCTTACGCATAGTAGCATAGAAGCAGTCAACGCTAGCTTCGGCAAACATGCCCGAGGCACTACAGTGTCGCAGTGTCGTGTTTAACCCTTCGTATGCCGGAATGTGGATCTACGCGAGACACAATATCGTTTTAATTGTTTCTGTAATTACGGCATTCGGGAGGTTAATCCACCACGCGGTTTGGTACCTACACTTGGTACCAAGAAATCCCTTAGATATCTTAAAATATCCATTATCACAGGATGGCAAATATGTCGGCCGTGATGCCCACGATAACAAATACTATATGAACAATAACTATATGATAGGCCGCTGCCGTTGGGTCGAGTACAATATGAATTACAGATGGGATTATGAAGGAAGTCAAGTAAGTTATAGACAAATCTTTTTTATTGATTAAATACATAGTTAAATACCTAATTCTACACCACAAAAAACCATAGGAAAAACCATTTAAAACTAGTGTACAATGCACAAGGCGTTCACTTGGAAGGCGTTCAACCTTTGGATGGACTCAAAGAAAGAAGTAGAAGTACAAAAATAACAAACCTAATAGCCTAATAGGTACTTACTGTAAAATAATTAGATTTAAAAAAAATTACATTATCCTACTTTAATTATTATCCTTACATATTATAAAATAAAACAAAGTCGGCGCCACGTCTGTCTATCTGAACGCGGTAAACTCAAAAACTACCGAACGGATTTTCAAACGACACCAATGGACGGAGTGATTCATGAGAAAGGTTTTGGTGTATAATTCACTAAGGTTTTGTCTAAATTGGCTGAAATATGACAATTATTGTTGAATATGTCGGAAAAAATATGTCTGATTGGCTCGATATGTCTATCTTCTAAGGATAACCCACAATAACCATTATTATCTTTCAGATTTTGATAAAAACTCATTGTTATTTCCGAAGCTATTTTGACCCGTATTACATAAATCCTTATCCAATAAACTATGTTACTTAAAATTAGCATTTAATTTCGATTAAAATATGGCCATTTCATTTAAATGAATGGTTTAAAAGATATCACAGATTTAAAATTATGCGTTACAAATAGTTATGGTTGACGGCTACGCAGGCGCAGCGGTAGGTGACAATGACTTTTTCCTCAGCTATTAAGTATGTAATCCCGGTATCGGTAGTACGTTCCCGTGGTATATTATCCGACATCCACGCGGGCGAAGCCCAGCAAAAGCTAGTTACTAAATATTATATTATTATTAAAAATGTCTTTTCCCGGACCTTTGTAAGGCGTACGAGGGGCCGAAGCCAACTCGCAGAGCCTCGTTTGACGTTTTTAATGAAATGACGCACCAACCGACGATTATCCCTGTTCGCACTATGCAAGTGCAGCCAAGGACAACCTCCGTTGATGTAAAACTATAGCAGGATATGGAAACAAAGATATTGGATTATCGGTTTGAGTGGCTAAGTGAACTGGTTATCTAGAACTATGGAAGGCCTATGTCCGCTCCCTAATCAATTTTATAGGATACACGTAATGGCACACTCAATAATGGGTCCCCGAAAACATTCGCTAGCACATAGAGATGTAGCGACAAGGGGGCAACACTTCTTGAGGTGCTTGAGCAGTGGAGAGATATTCCACAGCTATCAGAACAATCAGCTTGGAAGACGGTCAAGATCCCTACCAGCACTTACTGGAATACTTTCTTCTTCCGAGCACGTTTGCTCTTACGAATTTCCACTGAAGCTGGTCAATAAAGGCAAGCCAGAGATTAGGAACAAGACTTCTCCCGAGAGATAAGAGTCCGTGGGGTCGCTTCTGCCCAACAGCTCGCCACGTGCTGCCCTGCGGGTTTCTGTATCTCTCTTGGTCTGGCTCCTCATCCTAGAGCTGTTCTGGTAAAGTAAACTACCTGCATAGACCTAGAGATTGGAGCGCGCAAGCCCCACCACGACGTCAACGTAGAAATACGGCGCACAGTGGGCTGAAAATCGATCTTCATAGACTTAGGGATCAACTTAGTAATTTTTTTCTTTTTTCGGCTGAAATGGGTTTAGGTATCGTATATTGATCAATTTAATGTTATTTCAGTTTTTCAATAAACGTTTTTCTTTAGCACTTAAAAAAATATTAATTAAGTTCCATAAAATTTGTTATGTTTAACCGGTAGATACTTTTCTGTTCATATAATTTATTTATAACTATTAAATACCTAATGTCAATTATAAATAGATAATAACCATTTTTATATTCTAAAAACATTTTTTTTTTGTATTTGACTGCATGTTTTATAAAACAATGCAGGGAGGGGTATCAATATAGGGAGTAATATTAGATACTTAGGGATTATTGGATACTTTCACTAACTTACAAAAATCTATAGATAATAACCATGTGCCTCGAAAATAGTTGTTATGTTGAATCGATTGCTATTATTTATTTTATCATTTATGTTCATATAATTTTTTATAATCCTTTTATAATCATTTAGTACCTAATGTCAATTATAAAAAGATTAAAACATTGTTTTATATTCTAAAAACACATTTTGTTTTCTCCCAAAATCTAGCTCGTCCGCGCTTTGCGTGATATATCAAAAAATGCAGAAAAATAAGGGGTATAATCGTTCCAAAGGAAATTAGTCGCACTTGTACCAAAGTCGAAATATATCCTTTTTTACATATTTCTCCATACATTTTTTCAACCAAGTGCTATAAAGTAAAGAAAAACGTTTACTGAAAAACTGAAATAGCATTATTCTTCAAATTGATCAATATTCGATGCCTAAATCCAATTCTGTCGAAAAAAGACAAAAAATCCTTAGTTGATCCCTAAGTCGATGAAGATCGATTTTCAGTCCACTGTGGGGTCACCTAACCACCGCGGTGGGGTCTTATTATAATTATATTTATATTACTAGCTTTTGCCCGCGGCTTCGCCCGTGTGGATGTCAGAAAATATACCACGGCGACTTACTACCGGGCAGTACCCTGTAGAACATAAATTTGATGTATCTGTAGCGGTTTACGCGACGCCCGCCAGTAAAGCTCCCAGTTGGCAAGTTTTTTTCCGACCTCTTCGACAATAATCGTCATATTTCAGCCAATTTACACAATTTTTTTATGAATTATACACTAAAACCTTCCGCAAGAATCACTCCGTCCATTGGTGAAAACCGTTTGAAAATCCGTTCGGTAGTTTTTGAGTTTATCGCGTTCAGACAGACAGACGCGGCGCAGACTTTGTTTTATAATATGTAAGGATATCCTACTATTAATGTTATAAATGCGAAAGTTGGTAAGGATGGATGGATGTTTGTTACACTTTCACGCATAAACTACTGAACGGATTAGGTTGAAATTTGACACATGGGTAGTTTAGAACCTGGATTAAATCATAGGATTTTTTTATCCCGATATTCCCACGGGATCGAGACTCCGCAACGCATCGTGTGCGCTGGTTCTTAGAACCTGTGCACACGATGCGTTGCGGCGCCGGAGCGGTGTCGCTGCGGCGTTCTACATGCAAATATTCATGGTATACCACACGGTGCGTTCCTGCGTCGCACTTCACGTACACCGGACTTGCAGCCCGCGAGACGAGGCGGGGAGGGAACGCGTACGCGTTGCGACACCGGAGCGGCACCACTCAGTTGTTTGTGCGTTGTTAAAAAGACAGATGTTTGATAGATGACAATTTACGCTGCGGCGTAACAACGTAACGGCGCCGCAGCTCACGTGTAACTGCAAATGCGGCGCAATCTTTGGGGTGCATTGCCGCAACGCATCGTGTGCACAGGCTTTTGCGGGTAAAACCGCGGGGCGCTGCTAGTCTATCTATATAAATAAAAATTAAATGCTGTTCGTTGGTAAATGCGATCACTTGAAAACGGCTGTACCGATTTTGTTACTTTTTGTTTTAAAATGTTCGTCATATTCCGAATTAGGTTTATATATATGGAAAGAAAAATTAGTAAAAAAATCTGGGCAACATTTCCAATTTTTTAAGTTCGGTACTAACTCAATGTCCTTTTTTACGGGATTTTTGTATGAAGTTAAGGACAGGACAACTTCAGTTCAGCTAGTAGTATATAAATATATATTTTAGACTATGTATACAAGGCAGTCGGTACCTCTGTTAAGGTCAAAGGCCCTTCGTACCAACTCAAGGCATCTCAAATATCTAACATCTACGGTTTAAAGGCCACCTCACCTACCGATAATTAAGTTCAAACAAAACAACACGCTTCTTTTAATATCTACCAATGAAAATGAAAACAGAAAGAATCGCGGCAAGGGTGTGGTCGGTGGCCCCCAGAATAAAATAAAATTAAATTAAATGTGCCAAAAATGTATGATCCATTAGCAATTAAGTCTGCCCTGCACCATGCCGAATACACACATTAATGTGGAATAACACGCTCAGATTCATAAAATTTCGATATCTAAAAGCTGCTTCATTACCGTGATATTCATTACCTAGGTACATGTTATCCATTGTTGTAAAGTCTGACACACACAAACAAAACAAAGTATGTTATCATATGACATTTGCACTCTTTTCGCTCGCCACCCCACATCACAGAGTAGTTCGTATCCGCTCCTCAATATGATCAATCCACCCGCCACGCTACAAGAAATATCGACCTCCTGAATTGCTATTAACACCTAGTACCAAAACCTAGTCAAAACGCCCTTGCTCCTAAAGTGATAAAGTCAAACGGTTTCCATTGACATGCGGTTGACTGTCCTGCTAAACATTACCGTAACGAGGCCAGCAGTTCGTTCCAAAAATTTTGAAAAAAGCTTCATCTATGTTTTTATAAGTACCTACGAAGCCCGCTTGCTACGCACCATGGATTTAGTTTTTCTGTGAACGGCCGCGACATGGCCATCGCGCAAGCATAGATGGCGGTAAATCAAGAACTAGTAGCGACATCTATGCTCGCGGTGCAGCAGTCAGCACGCAAACTACCAAGTTCTTAACCGCTGAAAAGCGACCCTATGGCATTTGCAAGACGCAATGAATAGATGGCGAAAGTGTTGTTTAATGTGTAGGAAAGTAATTCTTCAGAAAGCAGGTACCTAATCACAATAATGCTGTCGGACCAATAGAAAATTCCCTAAATAACAATAATAATGAGATACGGACACACTTATTACATCCCGAGACAAATATATTACTGATATTACATATCTATCTCTTTCGCATTTATAATGTTATGCAAACTTTTTGCTTAGACCCAGCAGTCGTAAGGTAACGACATAGGTAGGTGCGTACACAAAAAATTACATAACAATGGTGTCGATTCCCTTGTTCACAAACTAAACTAAATTTAAGTTCAGTGCATCTTTTTCTTTCAATTTCATTAAGAAAAGGACAGAAGATAAATTTTAGTTTAGTCCTGTCAAACTAATCAGCGCCTGTCAGTCTCCATACAAGTTTAGACGTGATTAAAAATTTGCCAACTAAAATTACGTCAATTTACGTCAAGCGCTGATTAATTTGACAGGACTAAACTAAAATTTATCTTCTGTCCTTTTCTTAATGAAATAGAAAGAAAAAGATGCACTGAACTTAAATTTAGTTTAATTTGTAAACAAGGGAATCGGCACCATTATCGCCATGTCAAGGAAATAACTGGAATGAGAAATCCTCGCGTCTGTCTACTTTTTAGATCGAAATTAATTTGGTTATTATATCATTTGTATGCTATATCTAAATATTTGTAAGTACCCAGGTGGGATTTATCATTCTGAGGTGTGAAGTTCTTTCTATCCATTTTTCATCCACATACTTACTTTTTTACTAAATAAATTCCGAAATAATTCGTCTGTCTATCTTGAATAGACAATGACCTGGGTTAGGACATAGGATACTTTTTATCCCAATAGTACGGTCCCGTGGGTTAATTTCCGACATCCTCACGGGCGAAACCGCGAGCAAATGTTAGTTGCTTATAAAGCACAGTTGCTCAAACCTTTGAAGTCCTCGGCTGTAGGCGGTTACCTCTCGTTTTGCATCGCTTCGGGTTTCGACCTTGAAGTGCCGCAGCGGGAGCAGTAGGCTTGATTTAGTTTTCAATTTTGACAATAGGATGTTCGCTGTGGGAATTAGCCATAGGATTGATATTGGCTTTAGCACAGCAGTCAACTTTCGAAAAGGCCATATCCATCATCAGCTAAAGTCTAAACAAACAATTGGTAAATAGTTTAATGAAGCGCAACTAATGTAGTAGGAGAACACTGAATGTTGACACATGTGCTTATTCTTAGGTCATGTATGGACAAATGCTTATTCTTAGGTTAGGTGCTCCATTGGGATGAATGCACGAATGACTACCGCTCTATCAGGCCAATAGCGGTGAGGCGTGTTATTTTAGTCCGTAACAGAATTTATAAAAGTATGTAGTTACAATAAACAATGCCAAAAATTTCAGATAACTTCCGAGTGGTTTGGTTGGCTCCACTACAAGACAGATAAACTGCCGACCGAAGATAGCGCAAAACGCGATCTCCAGTGCTCTGAAACTGCGCTAAGATGGCTCCAACCATTTGTCGAAAATAGGACTGCGACGGTGGAAGCCTTCTACCCCTACAGTACCACCAGACCTAAAATCAACATTTGGGACGGTAAAACCTTCTTAATTCAATGGTTTCTAATTAGAAACGAAAAACTTCGCAAGCAATAGGAAATTGTGACTGAACACTGCGGAGGACAAGGCTCGGCCTCAGGACAAGCTGCTTCTTACACCGATGACTGTACGTCGCTTGCTGAGCGTCACCAGTCCTGAAGGCCAATTCTTGTACTTTAAAAACGTTCACATTCAAGTCGCAATCTGTCAAATTTGTCAAAATTTTTGGTAAATTTGACAGACAGACTGCGAATGCGATTAGATTGCGAACGTTCTTAAAAATTACGGGAATTGCCCTTCAGGTCTCTGTATATTTTGACTGCTGAGATCAAAGCTACAAACTTGGGAAGTTTTATAAATAATAACATAACATCATGCCTGTACACCCACATTTCGCCAGTTATATTTAAGTCCCATGTAATAGGGGGCGAGCCTATTGCCATTAACCGGGCACAAATCCAGACTCTGGGCTGCTACTGAGAAATTCCTAATGGTAAAGTCCAATAACACTTTGCTCGACCTGGGAATCGAGCCCAGGACCTCATGCTCAACAGTAGCTCTTGCAGCTGCTGGACTAACGAGGCAGTCACTTGTAAAGTTAAGTTAGGTTAGGTTAGCATATTGCAGTTTCAAAATAATTGCCTAATTACCTAGTTTATGAATTTGACTAGGTATGCACAAATAATAACTTTTTTACTACCTACATTTCTAGCTTGAAAGGGAGGAGGAGGGTTGGTCTGAGCGCCAGGCCACACTGGGAACAAAGCCAAGGTATGATTCCGAATAACACTGCACGTGGCAGTGCTGCATGCGGCGTGATTCCGAGCACCAGTTGTCAACATTCATGTGTTATCGCTGTGATGAACGCCGCACTACTGGTCTGCCGCGGCGGGAGGGCGACACTGCCATGCAGCAGTGCCGTCGCAGCAATATCGCGCAGCATTGCTGCTGTGCTCGAAATTTAACCTCATGTAAACCTATAGAAAATGTATGGGGACCAGTAGTGACGCGATAGCTCTGCCGCGTGCAGCTTTGTTCGGAATCATACCTTTAGAAATTGATTAGAGGATTGATTGATTTCAAGCAGGATCCATCATAATATTGGGTATTTAAAAAAACCCGTCTGTTTTCACATTATTGACCTGAAGCACGTTTGCGAACATTTGTATATTTCTTAGAAACCATGCTACTCGCGATAATGTAGTAATAATGCAATTAACGAATGAATAATTTTCAATCTGCAATCATTTAGAGCTCTTTTATGTACGTGGGGCACTCAGAAAGTTTTGCAATATTAGAAAAAAATATACTACAGGTTATATATTTTTTTATTATATCTTTTAAAAGAACTCTCCATTGGCGTCTATACACAGTTTCTTAAGTCTAAACCAATTTTCATAACACATTTTCCAATCCGCATCAGACACTTCTTCAATCTCCTTCTCAAATGCAGCCAGTGCATCTTCCGGTGATGAAAACTGTTTTCCTTTGAGTTGATTTTTTATTTTGGGGAACAAGAAAAAGTCCGTGCCACCGGTCAAATTTATTGGCCATCCTCCTTACAAGGAGGATGGCCAATAAATTTGACCGGTGTGCTGTCCAGAAAGTCTCTTGTTTTGAGCGCTGAGTGAGCCAGCGTGTTGTCGTAGTGAAGCAGTAGCCCACGGAGGCCAGTGTTCGGTCGCTTGCTGCTTGCAGCAGTAAAAATTTCTGGCAAACATTTGGTAACATACCATTCAGCATTGATGCTCCTTTGATCTCGTAAAGGTACTGACACCAGATAACCCGTCAAAGAAAAAAAAGTTGCGATAAAAATTTTGCCTGCACTTCTGGCTCGCTTCACTTTGGTATGCGTTGGTTCAATTTGAAACAGCGACACGGTCGACTGACGCTTGGTTTTTGGATCATACTGATAAATCCAAGATTCATCACCCGTAATGATATCTTAAACGCGTCGAGACGAGCCTGCTTCAAATTTTGCAATCATGTCTTGGCACCATTCTACCCGAACCACCTTCTGAGCCTGCGTTAGATTTTGCGATACTACCGTGAAACTATCTTCCTTACCCGAAGATGCCCGTGTAGAATTTCATGCACACTTCCCGATCTAATCTGCAGTATATGTTGAACCTCTTCATATGTAATTCGCCTATTCTCTTGAATTATATTTTTCATAGCTAGCACGTTTACTTATGTAACAGCCGTCATATGTCGTCAATGTGGCCGCCCGCCACACAGATTTAGCTTCTTTCTTCGTCAAAGTTACTCGACCACGCATAAATTCGTTGAACCAGAGCGCGGCGGAAAACAGTCGCTTTAGAAGGGCTTTTGTCTATTAACACCATTTGAAGTCTTTCAAATGATTCTTCTAGTTTTAGTCGACATTTGAAATAGTAAAATGCAAAAAAAAAAAAATGCAAAATCATCGCGCAAAAATTTTATCGTTGCAAATCCATTTTTCAGTGAGACAGAGTATATTTTTGATTTAACTCGTAAAAAAATGTGGAGGGATGTTCGAATTTGGAATGTTGTGTTTTTTTTTAATAAATAGTCATAGTTTTAATTGACATCAAAACTACCCAGTGTCCCATAGACAAAAATTGTTAGTCTGAGTGACCTGTGTAATCCTAGTTATTGTTAGATTTCTTGATATTCCTTCATTTTAGTCGTTACGCGAAAAAGCGTTTATACTTGCGACTGTCTTCTCCTAATTCAAAGGGAAAGAAAAAGAGAGAGAGTTTGATTCCACACTTTCTCTCTCTCTTTATTCAAAGTGAAAGTGTGAATTTGATCAAAATGAAAACCCAAGGAGGCGGCGGCTTCGAAAATTTTCACATTTTTCATCATGGGTGTCGTTTTCATAGTTATCGAGGGTGCTAAAGCTGATCTTGAGGTCAAAATGTAAATCCAAGATGGCGGCTGCGAAAATATACAAGATTTTCATCGTGGGTATCGTTTCCATGGTTTGGTACACGTTACAATAAACTGTATAGTGAACCCATAGATGTACGCTAGTCTTAATAAAACATCTATGAGTGAACCACTGTTGGTAAATTATAAAATGATGGTCAAACTTTTTATTATGGATGTGAAACGTGAAGAATTTTCGTTTTGTCATACAAGTTTTTCTGACTCTCGACCGCTTTTCTAATTGTTACTACACGGTTGATCCACATTTGCGCTTTGTTTTTTTTCAAAAGCCCTAGCATTGAATAAGCTGCTTACCCAATACCATTACCTGCAAGTCAAAACCTTGCCTTACAATAATCCCGTTCTTCTGCGCTCCAATTATCCTTTATATGCATAAAAATCTAGCTAATAGATCGCTGGGAAGAAAGAATAATCCAATGAGAGAGGCTGTATATTGGTGCAAAACTCCCAAAATTTGAATTCGCTAGGATTCTGACGGAAATCCAGGATGAACTGAACCCGCCATCTAATCGCGTAATCATTTGAATATGACCGTTTCATTTTGACAGTTTAACAACATTCATTGCGCTATATTACGTTGTTGAGCAGATTTTTTTACGAACTTATGAAGCAATGGATTAGCAAACTGTTTCAAAATGATTCACATTGTGATTGATCGTGTATTATGCATTTAGGGTGCTGGGTCATTCTGCAAAATGGCTTAAAAATACCGGAGGTACAATAAACAATTTTGATCGAATCCGTTTTTTTAATTAAAGCCCGCCCGACCTTAGATAAAACAACGCTTCAATCAGTACCCTAATTGCGTAACTTATTTTCGTAAACAATTATGCCTAATTTGTTTTATTTTGACAGTTCAACAAAATTCATTACGTTGTTGATCAGATTTTTTTTCCAACTTACGAAGCAATGGATTAGCAATCTGTTTCAAATCGAAAAATATTGTGATTGTGTTGTATTACGCAATTAGGGTACTGAATGTGTGTTGTTGTAATAAAATCTAGGAATCCGAATTTCAACCATTTCTAGTGGTCATTTGAAACTTTGTAAATGTAAGTATTTCATTTTGCTGACGATATAACAATATCGTTAATGATAAAGCTGGGAGATGGCTGACAGGACCCTTAGCTACTAGTAAACCTATTGAGCTTGGACTCATTAATTTTTCTAAAGGAGTCCTGTTTGTTAGTGTACTTAAAAAATTGAAGCGTGTTTCTTAAGTTTTTCAAACTATACTTAGTTCGTTTTTTAATCCCAGATACTAATTTGTCATTTCAAATGATTGTTCTATTTCTATTTTTATTAAATGGCAAGCAAAGCCGATGTCGACTATTCTGCCAATGTCTCAAGTGCATTGGAAAAACAAGTGTCAATTCAATTCAATTCATTTATTCATTAACAAATTTTACATCGTGTCTGAATTTCTAAAACTAAATATACAAGAAACATCATACATGCAATCTATATTTAAATCATTACAATTATCCAAACTACATAAAAATCAATCAAAAATATAAAAATAAATGAGACAATTCATAAAATTCAATAAATATTTCCATTTCAAATCCATTAGATTACGTTACTATCGAATTTGTATTAGTATATAGTTCATCAATAGAATATAGACACTTATTTAAGAAGAACCGTTTAAGCTTATTCCGAAACCCACTTGTATATACTAGACTTTTTATTTTTGTCGGCAGTTTATTGAACATTTTTATTGACTGTGGTAGGCGCTATGCTTTACAACGTTCAGGTGAGGCACTTGCTTCATCTGGAGATCTTTTCTTCTTGTGCTCTCCCTTTTTTGCCTTTCATCTTCAGTCTCATATTCAAAGATATATTTTGATAAGTGACTAAGTAGGACCAAAATGTACAAGCTTGGGACTGTCAATATATTTAAGTCATTAAAATGTGGCTTGCATGATTCTTGCTGTTGAATTCTAGCTATGGTTCTGACTGCTCTTTTCTGAATTACAAAAGCTTTTTGAATGTTGTAATCATAACTTCCTCCCCAGAAAAGTATGCTGTATCTCAGTTTTGACTCAACTAATGCGTAATAGACCATTTTTAAATGTTTTATGGTTACCTCGTTTCTTAGACTTCTTAGTACGTAACAGGCAGAGCTGATTGCTTTCTCTAAGTATGTTAGCTCTTGTTTCCACTTTAACTGGCTATCGATATGAACTCCCAGAAACTTAACCACTGGGACCACGTTCACTGTTTCTCCGTTTATGACGCAGTCAATGCTATCTTTATTTTTGGAAGTAGAACGAAAAAGCATTACATTGGTTTTGCTGGCATTAACTTTAAGAAGAGTGTGTAGATTGTTGTTAATTTTTCAATTTGGAGTTTGACATTTGCGCCTGTGAAATTAGTATCTGGGATTAAAAACATCTGACATCTCATCTTGGTGGCAACATTAAGGTAACAAGCAACATTATAGGGGTGGTGCTCCGTCAAGGTGGTTTCCGACGGCCAACTCTAGCACCGCGCGCGCTCATTGGTCAAATCAAAAAGCGCGCGCTTCTCCGGCTTCGTGTGACACACTTCCGTCCCTTTTCACGAAATCACTTCGACAGATTTGTTTATTTAGATTTTGATTGCAGGAAAGTGAGAGGTAAGAAGTTACATCAAAAACGAACTATAGAAAAATTACTATATCGAAAAACTACTTTTACCTACTTTCCCATTGTTATTGTTTTTGACCTGCACGCGTAGCATGACCACCGTAGAAACGAGTTTTGTCGACGGAAGAATAGACAAAATGACATATTGTGATTGTTTATCTGTCATTTTCTCTATTCTTCCGTCGACAAAACTCGTTTCTACGGTGTTCATGCTACGCGTGCTGCACGCGTTGCATGACCACCGTAGAAACGAGTTTTGTCGACGGAAGAATAGACAAAAATGACGGTCCGTGTAGACAGGACGGCAGGAAAGTAGAAAGACTCAACTGCAGTTTTTATGAAATTCACTTTTTTCATAATTCGACTCCGAATTCTTTGTTTTATCATAGGATATTTTTTTCTATTTGATTCTCAATTTTTAATGATATTAAGGCACGTCAACTTCAAAAAAAAATCTCAGTGTCGAAGTATCGTATTTTGGAAGAAAAAAATATTACAGTAGGTAATATTGGATTTAACCATTTCCTTGGTAATGGTGCCGATTCTCTTGTAACCGAACTAAACTAACTAAACTAACTATTTAGTAGTAATGTAATTAAAACGACTTGGAATATTATTAATAGTGAAACGGGAAGGTCTAATAACCGAAATACTGACTACAGCCTGTCTATTAATGACAACATAATAAAATCAGACTCACAAGTCGCCGCGGCCTTTGAAAATTTCTTTTCAGATATTCCTGTTTCAACTACTAAATCCCTAAACTCATCACCTTCTGTTGCTGAGTCTTTGCTAAAGGAAAATGTTAATGTTTGCGATTCGGACTTTCTTTTTGAACATATTACCTGTAGAGACATAATTAAAACCTTTCACACTTTAAATGTAAAAAAGACTGCAGATCTGTGGGGTAATTCTGTAGAAGTTGCTAAGTCTATTATTGACATTGTAGCACCTACTTTAGCTCTTATCTTTAATAATTGTATCGACTGTGGGGAGTTTCCTGACCTGATGAAAAATAGTAAAATAATACCTTTGTTTAAATCAGGTAGTACATCAGACCCCACTAATTATAGACCTATTTCAGTACTACCTACCTTTAGTAAAATTTTTGAGAAATTAATTTTAGAGCAATTGCAAAGATTTTTTAATAGACATAAATTATTACATAGCAAACAGTTCGGTTTTACAAGGGGTCGTTCAACTACTGATGCCGGTGTTGAACTTTTAGGTCATATTTATAATGCATGGGAAGATAAATGCGATGCCTTGGGTATCTTTTGTGATTTGTCCAAGGCGTTTGATTGCGTTCTTCATGAAACGTTAATCAGGAAACTCCGCCACTATGGGATCCGGAACAGCGCTCTGAATCTTCTTATTTCATACTTGAGTAATAGGATTCAGAGTGTTGACGTTAATGGAAAAAGATCTCCCGGATCTATAGTAACAATGGGAGTCCCTCAGGGCTCAATTCTTGGTCCTTTCTTGTTTCTTATCTATATTAATGACTTGCCTTACCTCATAAAGGATAACCATGATATAGTGTTGTTTGCGGATGACACTTCACTTTTGTTTAAACTTAAACGTCAGCAGCTGGTTACTGACGATGTAAATAGCGCGATCTCAAAAGTAGTTCACTGGTTCAATGTTAATAATTTACTTCTTAATCAAAAAAAAACCAAATGCATTAAGTTTACCCTACCTCATGTTAGGCAGGTGAAAACTAATGTGTTAATAAAGGGCGAAGAATTGAATCCTGAAGATAGCACAGTTTTCTTGGGCTTAACTTTGGATGCTAAGCTTCAGTGGGGCCCACATATAGATAAATTGTCAAAAAAGCTAAGCTCCGCAGCATATGCTGTTAGAAAAATTCGTAATTTGACTGACATAGAGACAGCCCGTTTAGTGTACTTTAGCTATTTTCATAGTGTAATGTCGTACGGTATTCTGTTGTGGGGAAATGCCGCTGACATTCAGACTATCTTTGTTTTGCAGAAAAGAGCTGTTCGATCAATTTATAAATTAAGTCCGAGACAGTCTCTCAGAGATAAATTTAAGGAGATTAATGTAATGACTGTGCCTTCTCAGTATATTTTTGATAATCTTTTATATGCCCATAAAAATATAAAATTGTTTAAAAAATACAGTGATATCCATAACATAAATACTAGAAACAAACACAAATTTGTTGTACCTACAACAAGGCTCAAGAAAATAGGTGGCTCGTTCAGATGTCAATGTATACGCTTTTATAATAAACTTCCAAGCCACGTACAAGATCTAAGCCTTAATAAATTTAAATCATTCATTAAACGTAAGTTGTGCCAGAAAGCTTTTTATACCGTTAAAGATTACATTGAGGACAAAAAGGCTTGGGATTAAGCTGCTCCAATTATTATTTTCATTTTTTACTTTTGGAACTTTGTTTATTTTGCAAACTTCAAAATTATATACACAATGACATGAATATTTACTTTGTTAAGTATAACATTATTATTATTTTAATTGATGTGAATGTGAGGACTATGTAGCTCATGTATATATATTTATTTAATTTTCTCAGTTACTACTAATGATAATCTGGCAGTTTTGAGTACTTTATGCGGCCTACCCAAATGTCCTTTCTATGGTATTGTTCGTCGAATCGTTGAGCTCCTTTTAAGTTCTGAGTTGAGCTGCACAATTACTGACAAATGCGTGCACTGACTGGACAGGTCCACTCAAATCTGTATGGTTCTTTCCTCAAAAGATCATTTCAGACACAAATCTACATGGTCCTCATATGAAATGCTCTGACCAAGATTATTTCTGGGTTTTTTATTTTATTATATACACATTGACATTAATGATTTTTATATATACAATGACATGAATATTTACTTTTAAAGTATTATACTATTTTAATTATTGTGAATGTGAAGACTATATGGGTCATTCCTTTTTGTTTTGTTTTTAATTTTTTCTCAGTTAGTTTTAATCATGGTCTGACAGTTTGAGTAATTTATGTGGCCTACACAAATGTCCTTTTTTTGGTATTGTTCGTCAAATCGTTGAGCTCCTTAAATTCTGAGTTGAGCTACACGATAAATGACAAATGCGTGCACTGACTGGACAGACCCTCTCAATCTGTGTGATGCTTTCCTCTAAAGACCACTTCAGACACCAATCCACATGGCCTTCACATGATCTGACCAAGATTATGTCTGGACTTTAAAAGAGACTGTGACCTCTGAGTTTGTTTCGGCCTTTCTTCTCAGAGTAGTCAGATAGGAAACGCCGACCTCATCTAGTTTTTAAAATATGATTGACGTGTAAAAGTGTTTGTACAAACCTACTTACAGAAATAAAATCATTTATCATTTATCATTTATCATTTATCACAAAAATTCCTTACTTTTGGCTATGAGAATCTTAAAGCTATTCTGCAACAAAAATCTCTAAATTTAAATATAATTTTGACACAACTAAAATCGTATTTGACAATCGTGAGTTCACGTGGTACTTGTTTGTAAAAAAAACACGGGGTAACCCGTTTTTAGAGCCGGAGGCTATATTTTATATGGAATTTTTTACTTTTTGTATGGAAAATAAGTAAAATTATTACCTACATGTTGAGTCTTAGAGGTTTAAGGGTTTTATTAAGGGGGTCGAAATTTTGATTATTTTTGCGCTTGGACACACCATTTGCGAGATTTAAGCAAAAGAAAAAGAACGAAAAGTTTGGGATAGAAAACTTTCTTCTGAAATAGTCTACATGTAAAAAGACCTAGACAAAGATTGTTAGAAACGAAAGACAAAATGACAGATTATAGAATGATTTCTACGGTGCTATGTCAAAAATGGAGAAACGAAATGTCACTTTGAATAGAAAGATCTGTCTATTCTTCGTAGAAATAGAAACCGTCGTGCTACGCGTGCTGCAGTAATATTTTTTATAAACTCAACCGCCACAAAATCCGTAACATACGTAGCTATAATTTATATTAAATCTTATAATGTGCTGGGCAGCCATATACATCGCTATAGTTTACTTGGTTCGATGCTAATAAGAATCATCACACATAGAACAATAGGGTTACCGACAATGTACACACGGCTACACATCAAGCATAAGCTGACCTCGCATTGTACGGAAATCCTATACAATGCGAGATCAGCATAAACTGGAAATGTATAGCTTGATGTGTAGCCGTGTGTACATGTCTCAATATACTGGTTGGTCGTTCGGCCGCAACCTTACGTTACGTTACGATGCATGCACTCGATATACCTACACAGGGTGAAGTGGGAGTTGCGGCTGTAGTGTAGCCAGCATTCGACATTTGTATTACTACGGGAAATAATTCTCGGAAT
Organism: Agrochola lychnidis; assembly: GCA_963680765.1. Classification (NCBI taxonomy): domain Eukaryota; kingdom Metazoa; phylum Arthropoda; class Insecta; order Lepidoptera; family Noctuidae; genus Agrochola; species Agrochola lychnidis. The sequence continues at coordinate 8,034,908 of OY796848.1, forward strand.
TGGATTGTATTGTTCCCGAAGATATTGCTGGCTCGTATTCACGAGCATTTTTAACCGACTTCTAAAAGGAGGAAGTTCTCAATTCGACTGTATGTTTTAAAAAAATGTTTGCTACGTGATTACTCCGCCAATTTTATTATGAATTGATTTTGATAATTCTTTTTTTGTTTGGTAGGCCTTCAGAGGTGGTCCCATATAAATTTTATTAACTTTGCTTGGGTACTTTTTGAGTTGGCTGTCTATATGAATGATTTAATGATGTTATAATAAGTGCCTGTCACAGTTATTTACATAGCAGGTATTTGTGTGGGGTAGGTACCACAGCCACAAGTGAAAAATAACAACTTCTACAAAAAAAAACGACTTAAAAAAAAACGACTTAAAAAAAAACACAAACAAGTGAAAAATGACGGGTTCTGACCCGTGCTCCAACTGATGATGTTATTGTGACAGTGACACAGTGATGCAGTACTAAATTGTTTTCCCTGTATGATTCAAAAGATCTAAACAATTATTTAATAAGAGCGAACTTCAATTTCGGAAGGCGGTGGCAAAAAACGAAAATATATAACCAAAAACATCGACTTCCGAAATTGAAGTAATTTTTCACTATTTTATTTTTTTTATCGCTTTTTTATTTTGTTTTATTTGCGTTGCATGTAGGTATTTACAATAAGGTGGAGATGAAAGGAGTGGTTCTATAATCTCAGTAACTTTAATATGTCGACTTTTTTAAATTATAAACAGAATCGATTGGCAAAATAAATAAGTAACCTAATACTGCCTAACAGTAATTTGCAATCCAGAAAATAATTAGCATCCCATAATTAGCATTTAATGAAAATGACAGTTTGGAAATGTGACATACGCCCGCTAAGTAGGTATTGTTTATATTGTGGGAAAGGAAATTGTTAGAAAATTGCATATAATGATCACTCCTTGACCGTACCTTAGTATCAATAGGACATTACAATAAACTAAGTAGGTACTTCTTTCTTCCTAGCGTTTTTCCAAAATAACTATAGGTATTGAGGTCGGCTATAGCCTTACTAGATTCTAATTCACATCTTACTATAATACTCCATTTGAAATAAGATTAGACATTTAAATAAAACTTTTTACAGTCCGTTCAACCGATTTTGACTTTTATTGCGTTGATGGCATAACAAATAGCAGCTGCAGTAAACAGTTGGTATTGTAACCACTTTTTGCTTTTAATGTCATCCTTCAAATCGGTTGAACAGACTGTTAAAAAGGTTTGTTTAAATGTCTAATCTTATTTCAAATGGAGTATAGATACTTTTAAGTAGAAAAATTAATTCCAAGGTAGGTATATCTGTAGAGACCAACTGGAATCTGTTCCTTACACATTTTTGTCGAGTTTGTTTTTATGTTTCTTATTAATAAAAGGAGCCTGCAGACGGCAGAACATTATTTCTATAATAGCTAATCTCGCGACAATCTAAGAAGTCCGATTTGACACCTATCAAAATACTTTGTGTAGTGATGGGAAGAAAAATCGGTTGCTTTAAAAACCGATTCTCGACATATATCGAATTATCATACTTAGAGTTTGTAATCGTCAATTTTAGTCCCAGTTGGTTATTTGATTAATTTCTTAATTTCATGAAATCATCACATTTTACACCTTTGCTAACTTATGGAGCTGTATTGCTGATTGTAATGATTATAATTGAGTAAAGCCATATTTGTTACGGCCGCAAATCATATTTAGATCAACATACAACATGCTACTGACCTGCAAATTGCAAAAAATGTATGAAAATTTGAATTTCGCGGGTTACCCTAACGCTTCCCCCTTAACTTGTAATTTACTCATGGTGGGGTATCGTTAAAGATCGATTTTTCAGAACATCGATTTTATTCGATCTAAAAACGGTTTAAAACGGTCACAACACTACGGCAACGAACCCAAAGACATGACATTGCAATAAAGTCCTGTCAGAATATTAATCAACGATTAATTCGTGATTTTGAGTAAATTTTTCCAATATAAAGTGCAACTTGGTGCTTACGAATTATATTCATCGTTATAGTGGATAAAATAATAATTAATTAATTAAGATTATGAATTTCATTTTTGAATTTCTTAAGTAGACGTTCACATAAAGTTGTCGCGGCATGTGTAACGAGAAACGTCAAATCGGGCTTCGAGATTGTCACGAGACTAACGGCCGAACCCAAAAACTAAGTATTTTCAGTAAAAGACAGATCGCTATTGATGGTAGACAGTATAATTATTTCTGTCATTGAATGTCGTCCCTCAATTCCGTAAGGTCCTTATTCTCTGACAGATTATTGGGACATTAAAACCATAGATAGCTCTTTCTATCTCCAGTATGCCAAAACTGGTGATTGATAGGTTATTTATTGGTTTGGTTTTTCCCGCTAAAGGTTTAAAGGTTTTCTTCGATGACTTGTTTTATAAGGTGAGCGTCTTGTTATGATGTTCATTCATAGCTGAAGGTCTTAACCTAATGTTAGCTAACATTAGGTTACCATTCGGGACCTTTACTAATAATTTATGGATCTTGTAATTTAGTATGAAATAAAAATAAATACACACATCAACACCGTCAATGGATATTTTGTTTAAAGTTCTTTAACTCAAAAAATACTGGCCGGTTTTAAAATCTTTTGAAGAAAGCTTATTTTGTAGGCCTTTTTGGATGATTCCAAATTTGAATTTGAAAAAATAAATTAAAAACAAAAGATTTACGCGGCATAACTTGAGCGAAGTTGGAAGGTTTCAATTTACTTAGCATAGTTTTTGGTAATTTTTGGTGACAAATTAAAGTTTTAAAACAAGTTAGCAGTTAATTTCGAATTTCTGCTACTGTATGCATCATGCAGCGGCGCACTTTAACAAGAGAGGAAATGTTAAGGGTAGTAGGCATGCTCTAAGCTGGGGCTACTCAACCGAGTATTGCTGGTCACTTTATTGTGCTACTGGTGAAGTGGCTGAAAGACACCCAGGCGGGAAGAGCATGACCACCCAACGACAAGACCGATTTTTGCAAGTTAACGCGAGAAGACAACCAAATGTTACGGCCATGCAGTTGGTTCAAAGGCTCCACTCAGAGCACCAGTTGCTTGTGAGTGACCAAACTGTGAGGAGAATACTGCATGAAGCTAACCTTCATGCTCATAGACCGCTTCGTACTCCAGTTCTACGGCGAGGAAATCGTGGACGAAGATTACAGTGGCCTCGTGAAAATTTTAACCAGTGGTCTGTAGTGCTGTTTACCGATGAGCTCCAATTCGGTTTCCATCCCGATTCGCGAAGAGTATGCATATGGCGAGTTCGTGAGAGTCGTCTGCAACACCCTCAGGAAGTCCATCCATATCACGGCGGGACAATTAAGTATGGTTTGGGCGGGAATTCGTGTTGGTGGAAGAACAGACCTCGTTTGGATCAGAAACACCATGACCGCTGAAAAATACCGTAACCAGGTGCTAGTACCAATAGTCGACCTTCATCGACTACAAATGGGCCAAGAATTTACGCTCATGCACGACAATGCCCGCCCGCACACAGTGCGAGTGGTGACCAGCTGGCTGCAGGAACACGACGTATCGGTCTTAGACTGGCCCGCGCAATCACCAGTCCTAAACCCCATAGAGCACGTGCGGGACATGCTCCAAAGAAGGGCTTTGAAGAATTTCCCTGCAAACATTGCGACTGAAGAACAACTTTTTTGGCATTTTAGCTGGAACTGGGACAATATCCCGCAGCAAGACTTTGATAACTTGATTTAAAGCATGAAAAACTGTTGTAGGACCGTTGTTAACGTCATGGGTGGTTATACCGACTACTGATTTTTCGCATAATTGCAAAAAACTGTATAATTACGCTTTATTTTAAACACATTCATCGCTAGTTTTACAATTTTTTCATTTTTTGTCTTTATATAAATAAAAATTTATTTACGCAATTTTTTTTTTACTTTTATTATTCTGAAGTCTAGTCTGATAAATGGGCTTTATAAAAATATATCCATGTTGTATGTTATTTGTAACAAATTTTGAGTAAATCGAGAAAATCTGAAATATCCCTAGACGGTGTTGATGTGTGTATAATTATATAGCTCATGAAAGGGTATTAGTTGTTGTCTCAAATCACAGATGGCGCTGCATGGACTTGTAACAGGTATTATTCTACTATTGTGGACTTCAACACAAACACAAAATGTATTAAACAAAAAATTTGTAATAATATAATTATTTCTTCTTTCAGGTCGTTCGGTGCAGAGTCGAGGCCTTGAAAAATAGTAGATTTTTGCGATAATTATGGATGCCTTGCAACTTGACTATAAACATAGTTTAACTATAACTCTAAATTATGTTACCGAAAATATGTTATGTTAGCGAGGAGCTCTCCTTAAATAAGTAGGTACTACCTAAGTATTGTTTCAATAAAAATTAATTGTGCGTGTTTTTGAACTTGGGTTTTAATTTACAGTTTCACAAAACATAACATAACGTTCGTATTCCCCGAAGGGTTAGGCAGAGGTGCGCCTATACTGCCCTGCTAAGCCGAAAGGCGCTATCTCTGAGATACGCCCTTTTAGTTTTTTTATACTATTCAATAGCTATAACAATTTCGTATCTAATGGTATAAGCTAAATAGCGCTATCTAAATTTAAACATTTAAAAGAACCACTAAAAAGTGCGCTGTCTGACATTTTTCCTTAAATTAAAATTTACAAAAAGTCAATTTTCTCAAAGTTTTCTCAAAGCTTACTCCGATTGAGATAGCGCCTTTCGGCTTAACAGAGCAGTATAGTACCTACACCTACATTTTGTCAGTTATATTTATTGTTTACTTACAGTTTCACTTTTAAAAGTAAAAGCCTACTCACTATCAAGAGACTCTGAAAATGTGTTTCTTGGGATAAGTTTTCAAAGACTAATGTTTTGACGTAAATTTACCAACTTAATAATTTTTAACAAATTATTATTTCCAACACTGTTGATTGCTATCAACTTTTTGGCAATAAAAGTCACGGACCGATTTTCAAACATAAAATTTTTAATGTACAATACTAAAAAAAAAAATCTAGCTACTGTAGAGAGTCTTATTCACGTTACAGCACTTATGATAAAAATATCTAATGAATTTTAAAAATAAAGCATAAAATCATCGCTCATAAAACTATCCAAATAATATGATAATTTTATTATATCAACGTAGCCATACATTTTTTCGGTACAAATGACCGAATGAAAAAAATTGCAAGCATTTATTGCGCCGAAATGCTTTAAACGGCAGAAAAAAAATTCGTAAACAGATTTGGAAAAAAGTTAATCTTGGTGGGGAGGGGCGTTGCTTTGGGCGGTGATCGGCCCACCTTCACTGGTGGGGCAAATTGCTTGAGTTAGTTGCGCATCGGCAGCGACCAAGATCGCACGCATGTATCGCGAGTGAGTGCTGCAGTGTTGTGGGGCAGAGGCCCATACATTCGAAAATAGCAAACGAAAAAATTGAACCCCAGATGGGAGTATACGAGGAGAGGGGAACGATGCACTGGGTACGACACTCACTTTTTAGTACCTATTTTTTTCTATGTTTTGTCTATTACTTAAAAGTTTTTAGTTTTTTTTTTTACTTTAATTCATTCTGTTTTAGGTTCCATAAGTTATATGAATGAGTTTACATATGTTATTCACGCTGTACAACTTTTTGCCATTGCTTTTTAAAATAAATGGCTCTTCTAATTTGAAGAAACTACACTGAATGATTCGGAGATGTTTAATTACAAACATTCATTTAAAGAAAGTCTGCAAGCGTTGACTGAAACTTGTTACAATTAACTGTTAGGAATATACTAATTAGTATATTAATTAGATTTCATGAAGTATATTTTCTTTCTGTATTTATAATTATTATTGGTTAATTTATTTAAACCAAATAAAATTAATATCTTACACCTACTTTCATCTCCAACGTTTACATTTAAGAATATTCAAAATTCTCTAAATATTCAATACGGTGAATATTACAGAAAACTGATAATAAAATCGTATCTTTTCTATGAATGTTTTGGTAACTGTAGAATACATAACAGGTACCTATATAAATAAGTACATATAATATTATATTATCTTTAGGATTTTGCATGCGAATGGATCTTACAATGTAGACTGACACGACACTTCAACGGGTATTGCAAAATCTATACATATACATGTTCATATATATTATAATATATAATTATAATATACATGAACATGTATACCTATATTGTATAGGCAACTGCCTTTAATTAACATACATACAAACTCAGATGTCTATTAGTAAGGTCTTATATTATTAACGAAAATGTAGGCTATATATAATTCAGAAATAGGTATATATTTTTGTCTTGTTGGCCTACTCGCTTTCATTGAAACAATATTCCTTTATCCCAAGTATGTACCATGTATTATAAATAAACTATATATAATATATTATTTGTAGTTAGTAATATTATTTATTTTTGCACAAACAATAGCGGGATTATGATCGCTTAGTCTTTAATAGGTGTTATAAATCCATATGCGCAAGCGCAGGTCTTCCTTATACCTACATTGCGCTGCATGTTGTAGATACTCTGCACATAGTATATGTAGAATATTATGAAAATAACTCAAATGTACGACTTTGAGCAGGTATATGATTCTGTACAGTTTGGAACTATTTCTCAACACAATCTAATTACAAAAATTTCCTAAGTAAGCGGACGTCCTATCATATAATTAGCCGCCGGGTAATATGACGGTCATTCATTTATAGAGAGTATTTTTACACCGTCAAGTCAAACATCAACCGACAGCCGTCATTTTGTGCCCGCTATATGACGGTAACGATTTCTGCGGCGGCAGATTAATAATAATAAATAAACAATTTTATGTTTATTTATCAAAATAATACACATTCAAAACAAAGTGGTAGAAATACTATAGCATAAAAATGTAGCTTGTGCACAAAATATTTAGGACTACCAAAAAAAAAAGGCTATGAATACAAAAAATAATGAACCGTCTCTTAAACTAGGAGACCTGTATCTTAAAAGACAATTATTCACATGTTCTGTAATAACATAACAGAGTAAGTAAAAATATTTGAAATGTGCGCGTACGCAGGCTTACTGTATGATGCGTAAAACCACGTCATAATCCTAGTTATGATGTTCTTTAATAAAACCTAGCTTATTTTTTTATTTTATATTATTAATCGATAATAAACAGCTTTGTCATAGCACATAAACAGTGTTATTAAGAAGCAATCTTACGGTCTACTTTATTATCCACAGATTAAACTTACTAGATACTTAATCAGTGGGTGCTACTAGAATACTAGATTAGCAATAGAACTTCATCATCATAATCATCATTAATGGCAGCCTTGTTCTACTCACTGCCAAGCCCTTATCGTATCCTATATTATTAAATGAGCAATATTTTATTGTAATCATGTTCTCGAAAACGGCTCTAACATTTCGATGAAAGTTGCAATAAAGGGGTTTACCGGCGAAAAATCGATTTAGTTAGGTTTCATATCTGGGAAAATTCGTTTTGTCTATTTTCACCCGAGTAGAGGTCGGTCGCCCAGGTACTAGTATATAAATGGAGGTTATGTAGGCAGTATCTGTGTATTCAATAAGTTGTCATAAGTTTGAAAAAAAAAAAACGTTCCTAAAACGGGCCTAAAACGGCCGCTTTGGCAGAATCATAATATTATGAATCATATTAAAACTCACAAGCTGACAATTCATAATATTATCTGCGTTCAATTCGTTTGACAGTTTTGTATATATAATGAAATAACATTTAAACTGTAGAAACAAAAAATATTTTTTATTTGATTAGTTAAACTGTAAAGAAAAAATTGCTGGTAAAATTACGGTCTTTATTTTTTTATGATGCAGTAATATTTACACCAATTATGATTCTGATATGAATTGAATATGATTCAGCTAATATATGTCACCATAGAGGAATTGCTAATAATCTGGTGGGAATTCAGAAAATGAATTGCTTTTAGAGGAATTGCTGAATTTGGCCGTTTTAGGCCCACAGTTTCAAGTCACTTGACTTGTGTCTACAAATCTATTCAGATGGCAGTTTCTATTATATTTTGTATTGATTGATAACTAATATATTTACAAGGCTGATGTAAAGGGAAAGGCCAGCGGGGACGCCCTAAGAGGACATATACTGACCTTATTGGTGATGTTCTTCAGAAAGGCCAGGTGGGTAGTACTCGCAACCGGCGTGCGTGTATGACCAGATGTATGAACGTAAACGAGGCAAAAGGAGTATGTAAGGATCGTAGCAGGTGGCGTTCTGTAGTTTCTGCCTACCCCCGTGGAAAGAAGGCGTGAGTTTATGTATGTATGTATGATAGATAACTAATAGCAATCAATTATTTTCACAAAATTCTACTATCTAGGTACGCACGGCTACACGTCAAGCTATACATTTCCAGTTTATGCTGATCTCGCATTGTGTAGGATTTCTGTACAATGCGAGGTCAGCTTATACCTAATTACCTAAATATTTCAATAATTTCTTAAAAACGATTTAAAAAAATAAAGAAAACTTGTTAATTCTGCACAAATAAGACGTACATATAAACGTCAATATCTGTTATTAAATACAATAGTAATATGCCTATAGCTTGTTAACAATGTTTTGTGATATTGCTATTAGAATTTAGGTCAGTTTAAGGAAACAAATCATTTAAAAGGTGCTTGAGTTACATTACAGTAATATTAACCCGGAAAACTTTTATTTATTCCCTGTAAAAAGTTATTTCCCACAGTGTATACTCGCTTGATTGAGATTTGGTTACTACCATACGACCATGTATGGTTACCCGGTAGATTTTAATTAATTAAAAGTTTTGGTTACTATGCTGCTTCCAATACCTTCATAATATTTAAACACTTTGACCGCAGAAACACTCATATACCACTACCCATATATGTCTTACTATAATAATATTATGAATGTTATCATATTATAATATATTATATATTTTTTTAAATTATTTTATTTTAAGAAATATTTAAAAATGTAATTTAATAAGAACAAAAATGAATAAACGATTATAAATGTGAAAGTTAGTGAGTATAGATGGATGGATGTTTGTTAGTCTTTCACACGAAAACGACTGAACGGATTTAGATGAAAGGAGATCATTCATTTTGGGCTAAATTATGAAATCTTTCAGTATATGATTATTCTCTTCACTTTTCACTATGGCACCAAATCTGTAGGGCCATTCCCTGCGCTGTTATACGAGTTTCACATTTAGCCCAAACATGTATGGACACATGTAACACAGGATACTTTTTATCCCGATATTCCCACGGGATCCTAGTACATAATATATAAGTACTAATTAATATAATATTGTAAATATGAAAGTTTGTGAGGATGAATGGATGGATGTTTGTTACTCTTTCACAAAGAAACTACTGAACAGATTTGGATAAAATTAAGGACACTGATAGTTTATAACCTGGATTAACATATAGGATACTTTTTATCCCGATATTCCTACGAAATGGAGACTTATGCGAGTGAAACCGCGGGGCGCTGCTAGTACATTTATAAATAACAATTTCTCTCCTAAATACAGATTACTCAGTGATCTAGCTAGGAGAGCAGCGATTCACCCAACAATTAATTGTACTTACACCATGTAATTAATAATGTATACTTTATAAGTCCCTCATGTACTACAAAACCTTTATGTTCCTAAATAAACTATTATATTATATTATTATATAAATAACAATGCCAATAAATAAACGAAGAATTTATTATTTTGAAACTTGTCTTTAAAACTTTTACGTTTAATGTAGAGACGGAAAAGTAAATATCACGACAAAACAACAGAGAAAGAAATCTTCTCTTTGTATATAGCGTGTACTCTGTTCCAGTAGAACCTTCTATAATTCAACATCAATGACGTAACTAGTATTTAGTAAAAATATAATTTAAAATAGTGTCCGTGGAGTTTCTTGCCCGTTCTTCCCCATAGGAACGCACCACGCTGGAACGTGCAACTAGCTTCATCTTTCTGACTGACCGATTCCTTTAACAATTCAAAAGAAAATGGTTTATTTAAGTAATTGAAATAAATGGTTTGAGGTTGAGTTTAAATAATATTTATAAAAATAAAAAAATGTGTTAAAAGTGTTGTGTGTTAGTGTGTGACTAGTGACTAGTAAATATTGGAAGTCAAAACTAAAAGTTGACCGTCCAACCAAACGGCCTGCGCCGGCGCACGTTTGCTTGCACAGTTGCGCCGGATTAAAGAGAAGTCCAATATAATTACTTATAGCTACTGTTTGTATGTTATAGCTGTAGTTAATTTTTGATATAAGAATATTTTCTTTAATTAAAAGAATATTTTTTTTCCACCCTACTGCTAGGCAAAGGTCTCTCCCACATTTCTGCATTGCCTTTCAGCCAATCTGATAACTACAAATCCCAAGATTGAACTCAATAACTCGCTAACATTGTAATTCCGAAACATCATTACTTGCACCTGTAATAAAAATATTTTAGTTTTAGTTTATTTTTAGGCGCTATAATTGTTTGAGAAATGTTACTGTTGACTAAATGTATATTTTTTGTAAAAGTTTTATTCAATAGAAATATGTATTATTAAAAAAAAAAAAATTTTAGAAAGTAAATATTAGTGATAGATTTGTCTGAACTATTAGTTCAGATAAATCTGTTACTGACTTTGTTTGAAAAAAAAAAAAAAATATTTTTCGAACCAAGTCAGTGAAAGATTTCTCACTGTATGAAGGCAGTGCCAAAATAATTCAGATCTTCGCACCTTATACCTAATTTACATCCCATAACTATTTATGATCTAGATTTCTGTATCAAAGCCAAACGACCTATTTGTAGGTCTTTTGTACCAAGTTTATAGATCGGGAGGGTCAAAGCCACTCAAAGGTGAGCTATCGAGTTCATCGCTTTCCTGCCATAATACGTTATTGTCAATTGAATATTCCAAGTCTACTGGTGCGTCTATGTGTGTAGATCTATATAGATAACTAAATAAATTTAGGTCTGATAGATTAGTAGGGCTATATTTGTAGAAGTGGTAGATAGTGTTACCTTAAGTTTTTATTCGTTTTTTAATACTTAATTATACTTTGGTTAAGTAATTATTGCCAAAGTTTAAATTAATTAAATCATAGTTGAAATGGAGCTTTTTGCCAAAAGCTATTTCTAGTGATACACAGATAATGCTAGTGCCACTACGGTGACATGGTGACTATACAGGGAAACGATCGCATGGTAATTGATATGCCATTGGACAAGACCAAAGAAGTAAACAAGACAGAAAGAATGTGCAAGATCGAAGAAATGGATGAGACCGTAGAACTGGGCAAGACTGCAGCGCTGGATAAAACCGTGGAAGTGGACCAGACCGCAAAATTTACAAGATTGTAGAAGTGGACGCGACTGAAAAATTAGGCAGATCAGTTTGCAACAAGCCTCGAACAAGAAGAAAGTCTTGAGTCTTGAGAACACCGCAGTGTTGAATCTATGGAGTCGAAGTGGAAGCAAATGATGATGATATTTCCAGAGGAAGTGTAGAAATACAAACACGTATCCAAGTTGCCACCATTACCCTGTTCGATAACTGTCTTATTAATAAAAAAACGATTTTTAGACACGTTCTTTTATTACTACTTCTTGTTATTTTCATGTTTATATTAATAAGGTGAGACATCATACTTAAGATGATAAGATATCGGAAACACTACTGTCTTGGAAACACTGGAAAACTCGAAAGAGATAAATAAATAAGAGTATTCAAAGAAAGTTAAAATATTTCAGTCAATAATCTATACGAACGCTTGTAGTCAACTAATCATACACGTGAAATTAAAAGGCAGAAGGTCATCCGCGAGAGGGTCATGGCTCTGCTACCAATGTGTGGCGAACTGTCGATCCTTGCTACAGCATCTAAAGTGAAGCGTCAAGACAGCCAACAAAAAGAAGAGGAATGCAGAGGGCAATGGACTACAACACTATTTAAGTATGAACATTAGTGGCGAATTGGCGATAAATAAATGAAAGTCTAGCGATTCCTGGACAGTTAGCGCCAATGCCATCTTCTCTGGTTATTATTTATTACGTCATAAGCTTGCCTCATAACATTCTATCATTTGTGTCGATATGAGAGAGTAAAGGGTTAATAATTCAAGACTGCAATCCCACAATAATATTATATTTAATTAGTGGCTACCGACTGCATAAAAAAACGCAATTATATTAGTTTAAAACCGTAACCCGCTGAATGTTTAAATTACAAAGATTACCTATTATTACGATTAATTACTGGTGGGGTTAGTTTAGTTACGTTAGTATATTAAGTTGTAATCGATTTGAACAAGTGTTATTAAAATTATGAGACTTTTATTACTACCCCATAGATGTGGTTAAAGATTGTTATAAAATGACTCCATCTTGCCAAACGGATTTATGCTTGGAGATTGTGGTTGTAGTGCGCAGGAGTTTTTCGTGCTTTGAAAAATATATTGTAGATTCCACATTCAGTGATATTTAGTGGATTAATTTTATTGCTGTGTTTTCGTGTTTTGCCCTTTATGTGTCTTGCGTTTCAAGATTGGCATGGCTCTTGTAAAAGTAAGACTGTATATCACAATATGTATAGTACCAATGTGGTGAAAAGGCTTAAGTGGTGTCGGATATGTTATTCAGTTACAGAATAATATAATAAGTATCATGTAATACAGGCCTACGTGTTTGAATTTATTTTTACTCTAGCCCTAACGCCTAAATAAATTCTTTGCCTTGGTTGTGTTTGTATGCTGTTGCTGACTGATCATCATTTTAAAACTAACTTTAAGCTTTTGTGGCTTGAAAAATAAAGACTGAAATAATATTGAAGTTCATTATAAATATCTACTCTTCGCAAGTGAATGATTTTTCTCAGTTGATGGTTTAGAGGTGAGTCAGTTGACATAATACTCTCTTTGTATGTTGTTGGAAGATGAAACGGTGATGGCCTATTCCTGAAGAGATCTACATGGTATATCATTGTGAGTACTATGAAGGTACAGCCAAGCATTCAAATAAAATAAAATAATGTAACTCTTCCTTTCCGAAACGAAATAATTAATGTTAAATATCTCCCAAATACATTTACATTTCAAAATTAAATACTCATACATACATTTATTAAATATTTTACAAAGGTTTTATCGTTCCATTTTAAATTGTTTTAAAGCTTGTCATTATTTCTCCTGGATTATGAAACTGAAAACTTTCAGCTGTTTTTATGTGTGCCCGGAAAACAGCGAAAAGGTATTCCATTTCGCTGATTTCGACAATCATTTTATCAAAATGATTTTGGAAATGATTCTTTATTTTATTATTGTTATTTTATTATTGTTTTTGAAAGGGAAATACCTCAGTGGCTTTGCTTGTATTTCGGATGAAATTTGTGTAATCAAAACTGCGTAGATTAGATACCACGCCATTATAATCAGGTGCAACATAATTATAATTTGTGTGCTGGTTTAATTAGCGGCCTTATAACTAATGAGAAGGAATAGATTAATAGATAAATATTCTATGACAATGCTACTGTAATTGTGGTGCACCAGCTCTAACTATTAGGTACTGCATAGCCTAAATTATTACCAAACTGATTATTAGCGAACACTTTAATGCTATAGCCTACCATGTTTAGTGAAACATTTTGCGGTAAATTACTAATATTGGTTTATGACAAAATGTTACTTACTGCAGTAGGAACAAGAGGGCTTTTCCTAAATTAATGTTTCATAAATGAGAGGCAGACTATGTGCCTGAGTGTATTTCATGATGTAGATAATTCTGAAACACTTTAAAATACACACCTAACCCTTAACCGGGTTTTTGAGAGTACAGGCGTTAGGTAAAGTTTTTTTTAATACTTTATTAAAAAGAACCATCAGGTTCTTATTTTAATTAATTACAATCTAGCCTATAAGCAATTTTAATCTAACTAAATTTTCGACATAATAATTATTATGTCGAAAATTATTATTATTATAAATAATTATTTAAAAAAAATTAGAATAGTGAGTAATGTGTGTGTTATACGTAAAAGTATTATGATCTGACAAGCTTTTTAGTGAGAGTTTCTTTAATCTTAAAGTGTGTTTTTTTTTTGGTTTTGAGAGACATCGTTTTCCGTCGGAACTTTTCGATCAGACTCAGGCCATTTAGGCGTGGTGGCTAAATATAACTTTATAAATAAATTGATGACAAAGTTTCAAAGGTTCAGTTCAGTTATATAGTAGTAATAGCCTAGTGGTGTGACCATTGGACTGCCAAGTCATAGGTCTCGAGTTCGAACCCAAGGCACGCGCCTCTGACTTTTCGGTTTCATGTGCGTATTGTATAATTATCACTTGCTTCAAAAACGGTGAAGGAAAATATTGTGAGGAAACCGGCATGTGAAGCCAAGTTAGAGGCCCATGGGCGGCTTTAAAACTCTGACACCAGGTCAGTCACTAACCACACGAAAAAAGATGAAGTTCAGTTAAAAGTAATCAGACTTTTGAAAAATCAGCCCACAGTAACATTGTTTTTTTCACAATATGAACAAAATATTGATAGAAGTACTTATCGGCAGGATATATCTACCATTATAACTATTTCGACTAGTAAAATCGAATGAGGAAAAAGATTAGTGAGTTTTATATTACCAAATATGAGCCAAACATAGAAACAAAAATTATCCTCTGATGTGGATTGAAATTTAATAAATAACGGAGAATTATCTATGCTAAGGATTCAGGAGGAATAAACTTAGTACCTAGGTATTTTAATTCGTATGTACATCCCTACTTACACTTATATACCTAGTTCAACGACCGATTTCATGAATATAATTAAATTAAATTATAAACCCTTAGGTTTATAAGGATTGCAGAAAGAATCGGCGATTTAAAAAAAAAAATCAACGTAATTCCGTTTAAAAGTGTACTTCTACTTTTCGTGTGGTTAGTGACTGACCTGGGGGCCTACCACAAGCTCATAAAGCAGTATTATTTTAATATTACTTCAGTGTGGGAAAGAGATGAAGCTCTACAGAACGTATAGCTCCATATCTTTCTCCCACTGAAGTAATATTAAAATAATACTTACTGCTTTTGAGCTGGTGGTAGGCCCCCTGGTGTCAGTTTTAAAGCTGCCCATGGGCCTCTTTCATATGCCGTCGAGAAATATCTCTCAGGCAGGCCGGATTCCTCACGATGTTTTCCTTCACCGTTTTTGAAAGTGTACTTTTACATTTGATTGAACAACGTTATCAGATTCATGGCTCATCTTTCCCTATGCAAGTAAAGCAAAAACGAAACCTGATAGCAAATTATAAATTATCATAATTCTATTCGGCAAATAAATTAAACTAGTTAATAGGTAAATAATATCACGGTTCTACGATCATTTCCACATTTTTTGTTAACACAGCAACAGTTCTAAACTAATATTTATATAACTAATCTTCTTGCTAAATAAACTGTTAGAATAAATTAATTTTAAACTATAGATAATAATTTATTTTTAACCGACTTTAGTAAGGAGGAGTGCGACTGATATTTATTTAAGAACTAGTTTTGCAGCAAACCGGTTTCAGTTGGGTTGCATTGGATTTTTGTAAAGATTGGCTGTGTGATAAACTTATTACAAGCTTTTATTTTTGGGAAAGGATGCAAAATAAAAAATAAAGAAAATGGGTTACGTGTTTGTCCTTCTGTCAAGACCACTTTTCTCAGGAACGATTAATGTTATCGACTTGAAATTAATATCAAGTATTTTATTTATAGACTACGCTATCAAAAGATACGACAGATTTTTGGCCGGTTTTTTCTTTAACCGTTTGGTTTCCGACCAGCCCCATCCTAGCAGAAGCATCGTAAATATCTATACTAATATTATAAAAGAGGAAAGATTTGTATTATTGTATGTAATGAAAAACTTAAACTTCTGAACCGATTTGAAAAATTCTTTCAGCAATGGATAGCTGCATTATCAGCGAGTAACATAGGCTATATCTCCGTACAACTACGAGAACGGGAACTACGCGGGTAAAACCGCGTGACGTCTGCTAGTTTTTAATAAAAAGGCCTGAGCGGATTGAAAACCAAATGAGATGGTTCGTGAGGGGTTTGCTCATCACAATAATATAATATAAGTAAGATCTACGCAGTACATAATATTAATCAATATTTACGTTACATAACGCCGGCAGACAATACCGGCCTAGCTCTAAATCTTTGTGATAACTGTGATAAGACAAGTGATGACCTCACCTCACTGAACCCACTGACCTGCAGATAACGCTCGTCTAGACTTGGAAAAATCATTCATGACTACCTACCTACATTTTTTGCGTCAGTTCGTAGAAAAACATCAGAGGAACTCTTCTTGTTCCTCTTCATGTTGTTGTTATCTTTAAGTCTGCGTTAGCCTTGTGTTGAACGGACAGTGGGTGTTAAAATATGGTTTTCAGTTTAGGTCAAAAGTATGGGCAGCTGCGAGCCTTCTGTCTGCTAATATAGCATATTCAGCCTATAATGTTCCCACTGCTGGGACACAGGCCACCTCTCTGCGAGAGGGAGTGGGCCGTAAACCACCACGCGGGCCCAGTGTGGGTTGGTAGATGCCACATGTATTCGAATTTTTGGTTCTAGGACATGCCGGTTTCCTCACGATGTTTTCCTTCACGTGACAGTAAAAATCCAAATGATGTAACAGGCTCTTATGGTGCTGCTGATTGCTATGCAAAATAGCACTGTTTTATAAGTAAGTTGGTCAAGTCTCTCATGAAAGCAGTTAATGGTTTGTAAAACTAAATGTTGATCGCAGAGCTGCCTTTTTCGCATTAACGAAGCTATGGACACAAGAGAATAGGTTGTGTAATTTTTAAACGTTTAATATTAAGTGCTTGGGCGACCGATTTCTGCTGTGGTGAAAATAGAGAATGACCATTTAATAGTACAGGAAAGTTCATACTAATCCATGAATAGTACCTACTTATTCACTGTTACTAAGTACTTACTAATTCCATACTGCAATGTCATTATTCTAATGACATTATTCTCATGTCATTATTAATTATCTTGTTCTAAACTTTGGGCGGCCGAGCTCTGCTCGGGTGAAAATACGGAGAAAACTAATTTTCCCAGATATGAGACCTAGCTAGAGCCGATTTCGAGAACGTTAGTACAAATATATATACAAATATTACTCGTTTAATAGTATAGGATATATACAGGATGACATTGAAAACATGCGACAAATTGAAATGGGAGATTCAGTAACTGTTACCTAATCATTATAAATTGTTATTTCCGAAATATAAATTGTGAAAAAAAAGTACCTACTTATTCACTGTTACGGATTAAAGCTAGTCAAAATGTCTGCGGGAACCATGTCAATACTAACTTGACACGGTACTAAGCCGATAACTTTGTTTTCGTAAATATCAGCGAGCAATTGAAAATCCAGATTCTAAAGACTAGATATAATGGGTATCTAACTGAAATCTACACATAAATATGAGTGGATTAAGGTAAAACCTCCACTGTTAGACATAACAAAGCGGAGCGCTTTCTTCTTCCAACTCCACGGCAAATGCAGTAAAAGTATAGCACCTGAGTATCGAACCGAACGTCTAAAGCAGTGTTTATACGATGCAAGTTTGTTGCCCGTGGTGTGGTAGACAATAAAATTGAAGCAACAAATGAATTGCATCGTCTAAACACTGATTAGACAACGCTCTAATATTTTACCTTCAACTTATGGTATTCCACAAGTAATTAAATCAAATCGTATAAGTTAGGCTTCATGGAGGAGGAGTGAGGAGTGCCTCCTTTCCTGCACTTCACTACCTCAAATAAGTACCTAATAGCCGCCACAGGGTTCAACTCTGTTAACTGACTCTCTGACATTAGCAAAGGATTATAAACACTGCTTTGAAACTAACAACCAACAACTAAATTAATATTTTCCGTGGAAACTATTTCTGGATTCTCTTCTATCTACATAATTGTATTGCATTCATGGATGTTTGTTTAATAAAACACGTTACATTTTGCTCAGTATTGTAACTGCTAAACTGCAATGTCGTGTGCAGCTACTGCAGTTTTTGCTTTAGTTGCTCAAAGTTTCTCACTACAATTATGCCTTTATTCGTTTGTCCTCTTCGACTTTCCATCTGCCACGATTGCGGTGATTAACCCGTTCGTGCATTAAAACGCAGGTTAGCGAAACTACTTGAAATCTTTGTAATCGCCATTACAAACTACGCTAACGAGAACTTCAGTGAGTTTGTTCCTAATATAAATGTCAGTGAAATATATTATGACATTTATAACTCGGTTAATTACATTTCTTGGTGCGAACTTACAGGCGAGGGTGTAACCTTTATCGGGCGGAAAAGTGGAGGTAAGGATCAGATTTCTAGGGTAACAATCTTTAGTTCAAGGGCTCCAACGTAACTTAAACAATATCCACTTTATTATATACATTTTTAAAACAGTTGTTCTTGGTCGCATAGCAAAAAGCACTAATTTATTCATTGTTACTTAGTGCTCAATCTCGTATCTTGAACATTAATAGAATTAAAACAGTACATAAAAGTGTGTCTAGTTAAAATTTTAGAATTATGCTCGAACATAACTGCATGTTTAATATATGGACACAATTATAGCAACTGTTATGTGTATATTTCGCCATTTACATGAATTAGTCGTATGGAAACTGTTTTGATGACTTTTTGCTTCTTTTTACGATCTGGATGCACTGCTATAAGACCGATATTGATGAACGTTACTTAGCAGTCTTAGCACGCACTTTGGCTAAGCGTTATTCACTATCACTTTCACACATTTGTCAAACTACAAGTGCAAGATAGAGACGGGCAACATCAATCTTGGCTAAGACTAATTCACGATAGCAATGCACTTTCGTGAGGGTTCCGCATGCAGTTAAAAATCCCATCAGCTGCGGAATTTGTACAGGAAAGAGCTTCACGTTGAGATCTGAGCCTCTAAATTCGATCAGCAATCAAAAAACCTATTATAGAAAAGAAGATGGCGGACTTATGCGTGTGGATTGAATGTTCGCTATTGCTTGTACCTAAAAAGCATCCCTTTGTGGGCTTAACATTTCGACTTAAACAACAATCGCCTTCAAACTGTCTAATTTTACAACCTCAATTGTCGTCGATGATTTTTCAATTACAATTTAATAGTGTTATTCAAACAATAATTTTTCGTGAGATTAAAGTTGAAACCTTCTGAATACATACATGAATGTATTACTAATTCCCATTGAGTGATTGCGCGTAAGAATTCAACCTGAACATGGTTTGTTTACATTTCCGTCGCCTATTTTTGCAACAGACAATACGGTTCAAAATTCTAACGTTTCTCGTGCTGGATCTGAATAGGTACCTTATTATAAATTATTGTTATTACTAGATGGTATGATAAAACATGTAGGTATTCAGATATCTGTTAGTCTGTTTAATATTTATTATTTGAACCTACATTTATCATGGACCTTGCATTTCTAGCTCTAAGCTTGCGATGTAGATACCAACTTATATACGCACCTACATATTTATTATAAATATTATATCATCGTCTGCCTAGCCTTTTTCCAACTATATTGGGGTCGGCTTTCAATCTAACCGGTTGCAGCTGAATACCAGCATTTTACATGGAGCGACTGCCTATCTGACCTCCACAACCCAGTAACTGGGTAATACGATACCCCTTGGTATCGTATTACCCAGGCTGGTTGTCAGACTCTCGGGCTTCTGACGGCCCGTAAAGACTGTCAAAGATCCTCGAATGACAGCCGGGACCAACGGCGTAACGTGCTTTCCGAGGCACGGAGGAGGCTCGGTATGTAAAGATGGTCACCCATCCACGGATTAACCCCGGCAAGCGTAGCTTAACGTGGTGGATCGACCCGTGCGGCTGTTATTACTTCACCATATATTTTATACATTGTTTATTTAAATCTGCTGGATGCAAGAACTACAGGATCGGTCTATGTGGCGAAGTTTGGGGGAGGCATATGTCCAGCAGTGGGCATCTTTTAGCTAAAACGATGATTATGATATGTGAGTGTAGAATTTTGATATTCAGTTAAACTTACTTCGTAAACAAACCGATGGACCTATCGTTAATGCTCTAAAAATTGCATAAGAACCAAAAAAGTACAAGAATAGGTAGTCAAAATCATGGAATGCAGATTTGTTCATGACAGAATATTAGACAACGTATTATTATTAACTTAGGTATAATAAGAGTGTAAATAAACAAGAATTAATTTACTCGTTAAAATAAGATGATGAGGCCTATTTAATTTTGTATCAGAGACCACAACTTTCCATCCGGGTTTTTCCATCTGGAATTTCTCAGTAGCAGCTCGGAGTCTGGATTTGTGCCCGGTTGATGGCAATAGGCTCGCCCTCTATTACATGGGACTTAAACATAACTGGCGAAACGTGGGTGTACTATAGGTACACCTCTGCCTAACCCTTAGGGGATTACAGGCGTGAGTGATGTTATGTATACCACAACTTAAAAAAAGTACGTCGATTTCGTGTTTACGAGTTGTTTTTCATGATCAAATTTAATTGAAACTGGGTGAAGATAAAAATAAAACATACATCTATTTTCAGTCATCAAGCATTTTCGTTCCGATTCTTGTAAATAGCGTAACCTTTTATTAGATGTACTTGCTATAGAAAACTAATAAAGCTTATTACATTGTATAGCTCCGAAAATTTTATTTGTAAGGAAAAGCTAATGAGCCGTTTTTTGCTTGAAGGAAAACAATCCCGGCTTGAGATACAAACTAGGTTAAGTCGGATTAAGACATTGCTGCAGGCCAGTTACAGACACTTTCTTTAAGATCATTGTTTTGGATTTGTACTTGAACACTTAATACTAAGTAACTTTCTTTTGTGAGTGTCTACTTTCTGCGTAACAATCGTTTCAGGAATACCTGGTATTTTATAATAAAAATAAGAATGCGACTCATGTACCCTTGAACAAAACAACATCGATTTGCCAATTTCTATGCATAATATGGCCCTTCAGTTTTAAAAGTACTATTACGATGAAAATAAATCTTTAGAAAAGCAAATAATTAATTCTACGATCAAGACAACAAAAAACTTCTAGAAAATCTTAGGGAGCGTTTTGAATACTTAGCTTTCTACATGAAACTTCTAAACTTTCATTCAAATCGTCACTGTCTTGGCCATCCTGTACTTCAAAACGG
The DNA here is from genome assembly GCA_963680765.1 of Agrochola lychnidis. Classification (NCBI taxonomy): domain Eukaryota; kingdom Metazoa; phylum Arthropoda; class Insecta; order Lepidoptera; family Noctuidae; genus Agrochola; species Agrochola lychnidis. The sequence continues at coordinate 8,056,271 of OY796848.1, forward strand.
GTTCCACCCATCTTAAACTTGAAATGTCCGGACTCCTTTTCATAAGAATCCTTGTTTCAGCAACAAAGCGAGAGATACCTAACATCGGCGTACGAGGGGGGCGGCGACTTGTCCCCTGTCGCACCCGCGGCCTCCCCTGGTTCGCCACGCGACTGCACCTCGTGTCGGAAACGGGAGCCCCCGGACGAAACGCCCCAACCTCCCCCTGAAGACGCTTGTGCCGGCTGTGGCGGCCGGATCACCGACAGATACTACCTTTTGGCTCTAGAACGCCGCTGGCATACCCCATGCCTAAAATGCTGCGAGTGCAAGATGCCCCTCGATTCGGAACAACGGTGCTACGCTAGGGATAGCAATATATTCTGCAAGAATGATTATTTCAGGTTAGTCTCTGCAATTAAATTTAATAAATTAATTACCACCCCCTTGACAAAGTCACTGTCTCCAGTCGAAAACGCCTCTTTGAAAACACAGGTCACAGGTCTTCATTGGCGTCACCGATCAGGTACAGTAACTTTGCCCGAGTCTCAAATAAAAACTTCGGGTCAACGTCAAAATTACTTAAAGGTATTTCTGAAAACAGGACTTGCAGTTGACAACAATTGCCAACCCTTTTACTTTTTATCTCTACGACTGCTATAATTAATTTCCTCACTCTATTTAAAAATACTTGTTAAATCAGCAGTTTTGAGTTATAAAATTAAACTTCTCTTAAAGACATTTTAAAAACCTCGAGGGCAATTTCGCTCACATAAAATCTCAAATAAACCGTACCAAAGATCTAAAGTTATGATCAAAAGAAACATTTATGAAAACAACACATGTAACTGTCACTTGTATAAAATTTACGAGCGTTACGTTAATTTAGTGTGCATTGCCAGTGCGACAAGAACAGGGCTCCCTCTCCTTGTTATTGAGACAGCAATGCATCTCGTACGTAACGATAATGGCCGCCATAATTATATCAACATTGCGAATTATGAGTGCTCGCAATGCGAGCGGTATTCAATTTTAATATGAATGGGATTTTAGTTGGTCTTGAGGATCTGTATTCTTTAAATTTGTTTATTTTTGGACTTATTGAAAAGAATTGAAATACTTAATCATGTAGGCAAGAAAATCACCTCATTACACAAATCGTTGTTCCGGAAAAAAATCTGCAACTTCACCCCGTTTACTAGTGATTAATTAAGACAGACTTTGTGTTAATTATTAACTTGCTCTTAACATTTGTTTAACTATATCGCTAACCTAACGTCTTACTAAATAGACTAATACCTACGACTAAGGTCCAACCACTTAGTCGAAGTCAACACACAAAGTCAACTGTCCCAAGTTAGCTACAATATCCTCAGGGAAATACGAACTGTGTAGCTCAGAACGGTATTTGCTTTGAAACCTGCGGGGTAATCGCGTATAAAATAACAATTGATCGCATTTCATTGCGTTATTTACGTTGTTGAGCAGACCAATTTATTAAACATATGAAGCAATGGATTAGAAAATATATCGTTCAAAAGTTTCGGACTAATTGACACTGTGTTACGCATTTAGAGTGCCGATCTTGTATCGTTTAATTAAATCACGTGTGAGAAATTCTCAGTTGAATGACTACGTGGAAATTCAAGCGAAATTCTAGCAATTCCGATCAGGGAACCCTGGAAACATTGATTGCGGAACACATGACATCGTGTCAAGATCAACGATTTTAAAAGCGTAATAAAAAGCGATAATGCTTTAGTTTTGTTAAGTAATTTTAATTATAACAATTTTTGCGCCAATTTATTGCATCCATGATTACGTTTCAAGTTGTACTTATATTTAGTGGTAAGTAATGTTTGTGTTTCTGAAGAAGGTGGGGTTACTGTGTGAGCGATTATGTATTTAGTAATACATAATTATTATATCGCTCTAAGGATATCAAGGTATGATTTAAAAATAAACAGAAGAAGTGGCGCTAAAGACTTGCGCCACTAATATCTCAACGCTCAGGTTCATTTTGAGTGTATCATTTTGTGATAGCGATTTTTCCATTTCATTTTGAATGACGTAACCAGAGCTTGGCAACATAAAATCGGAAAGAGATCTCTCCATTCGCGCGTCATTTAATTCCATCCTTGGCCACTCTTGCACAGCTGCTATCAGCCACCATTTGAAGATTGTCGCCTCACCTAGAACTAGGGCGCCCTTTTGTTGTTTATTTTTCGTATGTAAATCCCCTTGGATAGCCCCTCATCCTAACGACGGAGGGCTATGTGTGGCAGACTTGCGTCGATTTTTTTAAACTACTCTGTGGCAATTTTTGACATATGCGAAGGGTCTCCTGTCCGGAGGAACGCTTTGGTGCAGCCGATCTCCACTCAGGAACCCCAACGGATATGTATTCTTCAGATAAAACAACCGGTCTATAAGCTTGCTTATTTTGTAGGCTATGTTGCTGTCAAAACACCTCGTTCAGAGACGATCCCAAAAATAGCGATTTAAATAAGTGACTATGAATTTTGTGGACGAGAGTGGCTGTCCTCGTCATTTGCCCAAAATATAAGTAATGAATTTAAAAAAAAAAAGCAAAATGTGGGTTTACCTACTAATAGGTCGCCTTGGCCTAATCCTTCGGGGAAAACAGGAGTGGTGTTATGTTGTGAATAAAATCAAAATAAAAATTAAAGGAAAGTGTAGTGGAACACACTGAATAGGAAATTAATAAGAAATTATTTTTATAAGTACAAATATAAGCCGATCACGTGTTCATTTTTCCGCCTCCGCTTCTGCCTGCTTCACTGAAACCCGACCCTTATTGCAATATTTATAAAATACAGCATAAGTTACCCGAATCGATGTGTCAAAATGCGTTATGTATTTTAATTATTTCTCTGACAAAATTTATTATTAATTGAACTAAGCCTACGATAGCCGATAAAATAGTTAACACTGACTTACTGTCTGAAGGTTAGTTAACCTATTTATACTCTGCCATTGTAATTTTAGAACAGTGTATATTAGCACAAGTTACATTATCATTTTGTTAATTTTAATAAACTTATGAAGAAATTAAATTCTAATTGAAGTTTTAAGATAATTTTCTGCTCTAAAGGTTTAGATCGCTATCAGCGGATTAAGAAAGAGTTTTAAATGTTGCTGCCGAATATTAAGTATAATTTGTGGCAGTTTACATAATCAGAAGCCGTTTAGTTTTTAGGGTTCCGTAGACAACAAGGAACCCTTATAGTTTCGCTATGTCCGTCTGACGTCGCGGCTTGGCTCAGAGACTTAGTACCTAATAGAAAGTTGTAATTTGACATTTTGACATGATAATAAAATCAACTACAGTGTTAAGTTTGTTCTTGAGATAAATTCATCCCAACTATGGAACCCTTCATTGTGCGTGGTCCGACACGCACTTGACCGGTTTTTTATAACATTAGTTTAAGTAGGTGCCCTTGAACTTGGGTAAAGAGCCATGAATCGGGAAAATTACTAATTCGTAATAGCTTCAGCCATTTCTCAAGTAATGTTGGGTTTGCTTTCTACTGCATCCAGAACAATCTAGCCATAAGTAAATGTTGACTTGCATGGTTCAGTGGTGAGGCATCTTCAAGCCCTATTTGGCACATTTGTATGGACACTCGAAGTCAGGATGCTCGTGATTTGTGTAACTATGTAACTGAATCCGCAAGACCTCCTTTTGTGTGGAATTGTAAGGGTATCCTTTATTTACTACTAGATTTCTGCCGCGGCTTCGCCCTCGTGGAGGTCGGAAATTATCCCACGGAAACATACTACCGAGATAAAAAATATTCTATGTGTTAATCCAAGTTATAAACTATCTGTATGCCAAATTTCATCCAAATTAGTTTAGCCGTTTTTGCGTGATTGAGTAAGAAACATACAAACTTTCAGATTTATAATATTACTAGCGGACCCGACAGACGTTGTCCTGTCCGAACAGCGCCACCTACCGGGTCCAATTGTATTTTCAAACCGTCCAGGGATCCACTCAAATATACGCACAAAATTTCATCCAAATCGGTCCAGCCGTTTAGGAGGAGTTAGGTGACACATTTACAGAAGAATTATATACTAGGGCTGATTAAAAAGTACATAATGATAATCGGTTATTTTTCTTTTTGCTCGGTGCCTATGGGTCCTAGCATGATGTTAAATAGCCTGTAGCCATCCTCAAGAATTGGGCTATCAAGTGCAAAAATATTTTTTCAAATCTGACTGGTAGTTCCAGAGTTTAACACGTTCAAACATACAAAAAAACTCTTCAGCTTTATTATTAGTATATAGAAAATATGAACCGATTATCATTACTTTTTGATCAGTCTAGCATATAAAGAAGATGATAATATATTAAGTAAGACATATTATTTTTTGTAAGGTAAGCAGGCCTATACATAACAATATAGTTCTCTCTTGCTTAGTGTCTATACACCAGGCACTGAACATGTTCCAAATACTGTGGGGTCTTTCTTATTATGTAGTATATATTTTATTGCCAAACAGCGCGTTCATCGGAATACCAAACCATGTGTACTCACAACTAAAGTTCAAGCCGGTTTTGTTTTAATAAAAAGCATTCAGGACAATTTCACGATAGCTTTTTCACCTTCACTGATAATCCAGTAAAGCATATTTAGCGGGACTGAGGTGCCGTATAAAACGCTATAGCCTAAAAGCCTAAAGGCATGCTATTCATCGGTTTCCAATGAACTATGGGACTCATAAATTTGAGCACACTATTCATGCTAACACCATTAAAATATGCGTCTAGTGTGGGCTCAGCACGACTCCTCGAGACAAATGCCGCGATGTGTTGAAATTGTGCGTCTTAGATGCTTTGAAAAGTTGGTCTTGCCTTTTAATTTTTTTCGTTTGAATTAAATGTCCTAGGTTTTGTCAGTTAAACAAGTGTGTCTAGATGCTACCGTGAAATAATTGTGTCAACATTTTCTTTGTATTAATAATATTTTTTTAAAGTATTGTTGGTGAATATGTCGTACGTTTTGAACTTTTAGGTACCTATTCTATGTATTTTAATGCAACTTTTCCCAGGTTGCGACACTAATTATAATGAGAATAGTTAATTTGAAAAGCATCCCATTTTAGTTACCCTTAAGGAATGTTTTTATAGAATGCTTTATGCACATGGTCGTTTCTACCTTCAGTACCAAAATCCGTAACTGTTTCTGACTGTTACGGCCTCAAGATTTACGCTTCTTAGACAGCCGGAACGATTATTACTTGAATCAAATCGTTAAAACTAAACAGCCTCATCGCTTAGTGTAAGTGCATCCGGCCAGAACAAAAGGGCGCAAGTTTGACTGTTCAGATTGATTTCTCTACTATAATATTATTAGTCTGTATTTTTCCACTGTAGGGAATTCTGCATGGTTCTCTTTGTTAAAAGCTTCTTAGGACCAGTCTTTATCCAAGGAGTCCAGCTCACCTCGCCATTCAGTCTGGGCATGTACTCTTTTATTCATAGTAAGTGCCGTGGTTATAAACGTTACTTAGCACGTGCTCTGACTTAGACATGTTCCCGTTTCTAGAGCCTGGCCACAAAAAAAACGGTGGAATTTGAAAATCTATAGACGGCAACACCATCCGTTCTACGAAAAAAGAATTTGATACTTTGTTTGTCTTTTTGGTTATTTTGTTTATATTCTGATTTATTACTGGTAAAGAATAGTTACTTTAGCACGATGAAATGTGGATTTGGTACAGTTTTGTCATCTTATGGAGGAAGAGCATAGATACGACATAATCTATTATGCAAAAATCAAAAGGCAAAATATCAAAATCATTAGATCTACTTACAACCCCGAAACTGACATAACTGACTGATTTAAAAGTATACCATCTAAAAAACTTTTTGGGGTTGCCCATTTATTACATTGCAGACTTAGCGTGGCCAGTCTCTATCTTGCACTTGTAGGTAGACAGTTGTGTGACAGTGACGCTTAGCCAAAGTACGTGCTATAACGTTTATAGATCTCGGCGTAAGTCCTCAGCGCGTACTCCAATTACAGTTCATGTTTTTAATTACTCAAAGACTATAAGTAGGATTATTTCATTGAGCACCTTTAAGGAATGGAATTCTCTATTGTATTAATTATAAATACGAAGGCATTTTCAAGGCCTTCGTGATTTAATGTCTTATTTCGCTCTCATCAAGACTGTAACCAAAAGTTACGAAAGTTGTTCAGTTTTGTAACATTATGTATGTTGAATAGGAAAGGTAACAATTGATCAAATATAAGGGTAGGTAGGAAGAAGATCGCTTTAGAAGACCATCCTCAATTGAAGACCTTATAAAGTTGTTTGGTTGGAGTTACTATAAAGACACTAGTAGACGCTCTTTGGACTCCACTGCAACCATCAAATATGCTAGGTTTATAAAGTTATAATGAAAGTAACAAATTGTCAAGTCCCTTGAAACTAAGAACCCATTCCTACTTTCCACATTTTCGAAATACCTTACCATTCGTCGTCACCCAGTGAGTCACCGGTCGGTAGCGTTAACGGCCCGTCACGCGTACATCACCTACGAGTCGTTCTATCAGATGTACGTTTTACATCCTACGTCCTACGGGCAGCGGGCTGGGCTCCACAAGTCACCTTGCGTTATCTGGCCGTTTACTTAGAACACGTACCGTCTATCTCGACGGGATGTCGGTGTGGAGCAAGTGACGGCGGGTAGCGGGTTAGGGAGAGCGTGAAATCGCTAGAGCGCCGCTGCTGAATATATGGAAAAAGAGTCGGGATGAAACTGATTAGGTCATGAGTTTTTAGTAAGCTTTGTTGGGTAGGTAAGGCCGATATCGTTTTAACGTTACTAGGGTTTGGCTAATACATGTCCCTGTCTCTATCTTGCAGATAAAGTTTGATAGTTGTGCGATAGTGACAAGAATAACGCTTAGCCAAAGTAAGTGCGTACTGTACCTACTTATACGTGTATTTACTTATTCTGCTTATGTGCATGAGCAATCCTGGTGTTTTTCTATGGCCTAGTATACTCTATCAAGTATCACTGGTGGATACTGATAATCGAAAGGGTGCGTATATACATAGGTAAACAATTTATAGTCCGCACTTAAAAGTTAACGCTTGGGTGTGGACTTATTTATGTCTTAGATTTGCTTCTTCTGAAATAAACTGAGTTGATCTTGATTTTATCGTTGGCATATAAGGTTTTAAAAAAATCGTTATAATAGCCCTTGGCTTAGTATTACAGTCGTATTAACTTGTGTGGGACGATAATGTAGTTTCCAAATCGGTATGAGAAACTGCTTCGTTTCTCACGTCTCATTGTGATATATTTCATGTAGTATCTTGATGTACTGTGTCAATTTGTGCCTAATAATATATTTGCCAGAATTTACAATTATTTCTATTAATACACCGTCTTTCTGAAAATGTTTATAGTTTTATAGAAGATTAGAGACGCTAACAATTATTTTGCTACATGCACTATTTCATAAGCTGTGTTGTATTTAACTTAAGTTCAATTATTTCATAGTACTCAGCGCTTTTATCGCTACTCGCTCTTCGCTTATCGTTTTCACCGCTTCCACTCCTGATATTAGCCAAGTTTCTTTTTTATATTCCTAATATATTCACTTTTTACTGTTCAAACTATCGTCGATAATTCACGACAACGCTGACGTCATTGTACACGTCATAAAGTACGAGAATTATTATGATGTTCCGCTTTGTAACTGATACTCTGATACTTTCAACGATGACTAGATTATGACATATTACGATATAATAAAGTTATTCTATCTGATAGTGGACATTTACATAAATAAACTATTGAGGAAGAACATAAATTTTTATGTTGTAATGTTCAAGCCTTCGAGGCTTCTGTTTGTTCAAGGATTTGGGACTACTGGCTGTCGTTATTTATGTAAGAACTTATTAGATAGGGACATAGATCAAGTTCTACTACAATACTTATAGAACAAGTATCAGCTCTGCAGGTTGAGTTATACACTGGTGACAAATCAAGGAATGAATTTTGCGATTCCAAAATGGTCTCGATGTTATTACGTTCCGCAGCAAGCTAAAGATTGTCGATGACTCCGGCCACAAGAATTCCAAACTCAAAACACGAGAACGGAGTGAGGTGCCAAAACCATAACCTTATTGATTTCAAATCGATTAAATGTTCGATGACAGATTCGATTGCGTGCATCGATATAAACTATAATCGGTATTGACATCAACCGCTCGTCGCCTTCAATACGAACCGACAAGCTCGTTGATATGTTTTCATTCCGTCATGACAGTTTTGATTAGGTTGGACGCGTTGACCGACCGCGGCTAAAAGAGTATTCGTGTTGTCAAAAATCTGTGATATTGATTTCGTTAATATGATTTTTTTGCTGGTTAAAGAGAGAAGACTCTTAGCACATCACGAACAAAGGATATCACACATCCATCATACATACCTACATTCAAAAATAACGGACCTGTTCAGTGATAGCATTGAAACCATACAAAGCTAGAACGTTGTAATTTCACTAGGTTTGTCCAGCTCCCAGATACTCTAATGCGATGGGTGATATGCCAAAACTATTTGAACTAAGAGTGTACCTTGATCTTTGTAAGCAAAGAGTATAAATAGACTCTCGTACACAGGAGTATAAATATCTTCCTGTAGTACCTATTAATAACAGTGCGGCTAATCTGGATCATGATGTAGATCAGTACAAAAATTAAAGGTATGATTCCGATCCGCGCTGCACGCGGCAACGCTGCCGCAGCAGTTCTACCGCGTATTCTATAAGTCTATAGGTTTCTATAAGATAACATTCCAAGCACGGCAGCACTGTCGCGGCTGTAAAGTATGAATCCGCATCCCGCTGCAGCACTGCCGCATGCAGCGGGGATCTGAATCATACCTTATCATGATGTATCTGTCTTCCCCTCTTTGAGCCACAACAGTCGTTCAAAAGCTGTCCAAAACCACCACAAATTCCGATCAACATTGAAATCTCAAATAACATATCGGCACCCAAACTTGATATACAAGAAACAATAAACGTAAAACGTGCGTTATGTGTACATAAATCAAAACGTGGTTCGTCCACGACACTTGTTAAATTGCTAATAAAAGTCTTCAACGCGACGCGTACGCATATATTAGAGTGGTTTTATTGCGCCCGAGTGCATCGGCGCTTTTGATTGGCCCGCTGTCGGCGGCGATCGGGTGAAGTCGCCTGTTCGAATTTCAAACTGACTGCGAAGTTAAATAGAAGGGTTGTGGGTTTAATGTCTGTGAGTTTGTTTTACCCTCTTTACATGTAACCGCCGTGCTTTAAGACATGCTTCTGTACCAGCCATCGGTGGCTATAACTGCAGTATACACCCATAAAAAACATTGAATACACCTATCGTTCAATCTTTGTTTTTTACGCAAATCGATTGAGTACTAAATTAACGGACTATAGTCTAATTTTGTGATTACAAATATCTTTTATTACGTTAAAAACTACAACTCCAGTCATCATCTACCTAGCCTTTTCCCAACTATGTTGGGGTCGGCTTCCAGTCTAACCGGATGCAGCTGAATACCAGTATTTTACATGGAGCGACTGCCTATCTGACCTCCACAACCTAGTTACTAGGTAACACGATACCCCTTGGTGAGACTGGTTGTCAGACTTTTTGGGCTTCTAACTACCCGTAACAACTGTCAAAGATCTACAAATGACAGCCGGGACCAAAAACTACAACGCCAGTATCATTGCTAATTAAGTTAGAGAGGTTAAAATTGAGTATGTTGCACTTAAGTTAGTCTTGTAAATAATGGCAAGTCAAGGTGTTTCAAGTCGATTTAATTGTTATTGTTGAGTTATAAAGTGCCAGCCACTTTGTGGCATCGTAGAGGAGCTTAGTCTAGGCACAGTTTATATTATTAATGAAAACGGTAATGACATAAATAATTACGTTCAGCCTATATCAAAATAATTTATCATTGAGGAAATGAACATTCTTCGGAAATAAAAAGCATATTTGCTTCTTCTTTTCTTGTGGTTGGTGAGTAAACTGGTGTCAGAATTTTAAAGCCACCCAAGGGCCTCTGACTTGACTTCACATGCCGTCAAAAAATATCTCTCAGGCATTTTTGCTGATAAAGGTCACTATTAATTTTTGTTATACTGATTATAACAAAAATTATATTTCTACTAAACAAACTCAATAAAACATTATTTCAACAACAACACTCAAAACAAATACGTCCTAAGTTAGAACACATCACATAATATGAAAGTCAATGAAATAAATTATTTTTTACTTAAGTGCCCACCGGTCGGCCTTGATCGCTCATACATCGGCGGAGGCGCCCACATATGCCCCGACTTAGTACCGTTAAAAAAACTAGTACAGTTACTAACTAAACTGGATTGCGTACAATTTTTTTTAATAAAACGTATAATGTTTAATATAATCTCGGATGAATGTGGGAATTTTGTGTCCATTGTTAAGAAGCTACGTTCGTCTTAACGCTGAAGATTCGATGCTGTTGCATTTTTTACTGCCAGTCTTATTATACATTTTCGTAGTTGTATAACACTTCACTGGGTCGTGGTGAAGAACACCTTGACTGTATAATCTCATATCTATAATGAACACGCTGTTAGTAAGTGCCTACCTCATCATCTGCCCAGCCTTTTCCCAACTATGTTGGGGTCGGCTGTCAGTCTAACCGGATGCAGCTGAATACCATATTTTACATGGATTGACTGCTTATCTGACCTCCACAACCCAGTAACTGGGTAACACAATACCCTTGGTAAGACTGGTTGTCAGACTTTAGGGGTTCTGACGACCCGTAATTCAAAGATCTACAAATGACAGCCGGATCAACGGCTTAACGTGCTTTTAGAGTCACGGAGGGGTCTTGGTATGTAAAGATTCACGGACCAACCCCGGCAAGCGTAGCTGAACCTGATCGATTGACCCGTGCGGCTGTTATTACTTAGCCACAAGCTAGTAAGTGCCTACCTATGGTGATTCAAGTTCAGTTCATAAAAGAATGGGAGCGGGCGTTTATCAAGTGATACAGGGTTATTTTAGTTGTTAGTATCAGCCTATTTCGTATATAAATAGTGGTCAATATTACAATTTTTAATGTTACGTACGAGGCATGTGTCTTCTTTAAGTGCCAAAAATCCAACATCTCCACGACATTGTAACGACTTGCCCTGTCCACACAGGACCTAAATGTACTTTCATGTTATGGGTAAAATCATGTATGCTCCTAGCGCAGTAAAATATCCTGAATTCTCGTTCGTGTATTCACAAGTTCATAACACGTCTGCATTTAATTGGTGGCAAATCCCTCAATATTCACACGGAACTTCACTCCGTTCTATTATTTAGATTCTGGTTAAACGGAGATAGTTCTGCTGCTAGAAGTGTTAATACAATTTCAGTACATTTGTATCTATTCAGTATCAAGTTTCGCATGCAGTTTACATTTAGAACTGGTGTATGGCTCGTACAAATATGTGTATAATGCAGTTTGTTTCACTAAAGAGTGTGCTGCATTTATTATTTCAACTATAGTCTCATTTAGTTTTTCTAGTAATCAATATTAATGATTTCCGAGTAACCTCCCCATTGGGTATAAACTGACATTTAAAAAAATTGTCGAGGTAATATTTTACGTTTGAGCTAAGCTTAAGTCACTGGGTGATGTTAAGACAGATAGATAGATACTTTTTATCGATTGTAGACCATCATTGAAGGACAAAAAAAAAAAATGCGACACGGGACGAGAAAATATAAAAATTTGAAGTGAGAATTTTCCGAAAAATATTAATAGTCGTTTAGCTCCTAAACGATATAATTATCATTGCAGAACATACATGGGGGTGTTTCAGGAAGCCCTTGGAGTTTCTAAAGGAGGCTTCAATTTTCTTTCTTTGATCCTCGTTTCCTGGCCCACCCTGTATGTGTGTGTGGACTGCGTCCCCAACCGGTGTTCTTACACGTCAATACGGATAAGCGTATGCTGAGACGCAGTTGACGCAGGTCCACGCAGTGCAGGGCAGAGCAGATTTTGTAATGCATGAACGTACTGAGAGGTGCGTACGCTGCGACGCAGGCACGTGCCACGCAGGCATGTGTCTGTCCTGCTCTGCGTCTCGTTGTAGTGCCGGCACAGATTTCTGCACGATGCGTGCAGGTCATCACTTGTTTTTTACCACACCTCTATTGCTTAAACTAGCTAAGACGCAAATGTATTGAAAATTATTAAACGCCATTTTGATCACTATAAAGTTTCAGGGACTTTTTCACGTGGGTAAGTTCTTGTTTTTTCAAATTCTTATGTTGGCTTTCGTCGTTGTCAGTCTTCGATATATCTCCCGATTTTTCAGTTTGTAGATACGTAGTTCCAAAGAAACCTGAGGAATCTCTCAGAAGCTCTTCAATTATATAAGATGTATGTATACTATATATTCATAATTATACCGATAGCTAATTATACTGTAACTGATACTGTCACTGGTAGCGATTGTATCACTGATTTGCATATCTCATCTTGTATCTTGTAAATTGATAGTTTTTCGACGTAACGTGATTTCTTCACGCTTGTGGTAAGGAAATTGATAAATTTAGAGACATTGGTAGTCTGCCACCCGGTGTCTGAATTGGGAAATTATCAAACTAAACTTTAGCATTAGTTAAGGAGATTCTTTCCATTTAGCCCGCGATATTCAAAATTTCTTACGTTTTTAGAAATAAATTTAGTTTTTTAAAGTATAAATAAGTTGTCAACTTTAAATTCTTTTTCAGAATTCGTTTGTAAATGTAAATGTGTACTAAAATTTATTGGTAAATTACAGCTGTTAATAAAAGAAACATGTTCTAGCTAGAGGGTATCTATAAATTATTATATTATTTCATTTTGAAGTAACGCAATTAGAGTTCCGCGTATAAAAAGTGGATATTTTGAAATACATTTTTTTTCTTTTCGGTAGTTGTGTTTTAATTTCCATGTAGTAAGGGGCTGGTGCTGTGAATTTACCAGCCCGTCCCATCCTTGATGTCCTCCCTCCGGTTGACGCTCTAAGCCGAGTTTCTTACCCCACAGGGGGTGCCCATAGCGAGCGTTCACCTAGTTTTAATTAGCATAGTTGAAAAACCCCTGGCTGGAGGTTTTAAGTGTAGTAGCTTAAGGCACCCACCCACAGGAAAGCCCGGTTAAGTAGTCATGATCTCAGAGGTTAACTACGAGATGCCCTACCTAAAAAAAAAACAGAGAATTTATTGATAAAAATACCTAATTAAAAAATATATAATTGTCACAGTATTAACCTTAGTGTAAATTTAAAATAATTACATTCTGTTCTATTGTATTCTTTTATCACTGCCCAACCTGACAACCGAAGTCAGTAGGTAAGTACCCTATCTATATTTAACATTTGCGCTTCGTAGTGTGGTTTCATGAGCCTCCGACTAGAGGCACACAAACGCGCGACTTATACGTAAAGTATATTCGAACTTTTTTTATTGAAAATACAACTGTCTACCTATCCTATAACATTTTTCACCCCTAGATATGAATAAAGACTTAAAACTAAGTTAGTAGTTCAAAACGAGTATTTTCAATTTTATTATCGTTCGAATTTACGTTCGGTTACTCACCACGCACCCACCGCGTGTTAGTGTTAAGAGGTGACCTTGGCGGTTTACAACCGTGTAGAGGGTGGTTTACGACCAAATTTCAAACAGCTCTGCCTGTCGCCAACCAAGGTCACCTCTGTCGGGGATACGGTTGACAGCCGTGTAGCAGGCCCTTTAGGCCCAGAGGCCTAACAATAACACGCGGAGTATTGCAGGATATATTTTTAAGATTTCTAACACATTCTAATCAAAATACAACTTTGAGAGGTTAATGAAATCCAAGATTATGATAATTATAAAGGTCGTCCAAGCCAGTGCAGTGCGGAGCGGTCCCGCCTACATTGTTACTAAGTTCCTCTGTTTATGAGATACTCGTACGATCGTTATGCAATCCCACTGAATACCTGATTATTCTCATATCATGAATAGCATTATGCTATGCTGCTGTGTGCTTTAACTGGTTGACGTGGATAGGCTTGTATTGTTGTTTTGAATGGGGCAACAGCAATTATTGCTATTGTGGAGGAAATTTTACTTAATGCTGATGCACTTCCTGCTTCCTCTCAGGAATTTCTAGTCTTTTCCGAATTATTGTTCTTATATAACGTTCTTTAATAATGGCAATAATACCTTACCATTGTTTTCCCACTATAGCCTCTTCTCGTACAGAGAAGGCATGTGCATTATCTATCTGCCTAGCCTTTCCCAACTATGTTAGGGTCGGCTTCTAGTCTAACCGTATGCAGCTGAACATCAGTGTTTTACATGGAGCGACTGCCTATCTGACCTCCACGACCCAGTTACTGGGTAACATGATACCCATTGGCACGACTGGTTGTCAGACTTTCGAGCTGTCAAAGATCTATGAATAACAATCGGGACCAACTGCCGTACTTTCCCGAGGCAAGTCGGTATGTAATGGACGGCCACCCAACCACGGACCGACCTCAGCAAGCGTTGCTTAATCTAGAAGATTGACCTGTACGGCTGTTGTTAACTAGCCACGAGCCCCTCCACTACGGCACGCGTGCATCACCATGCTCGCTTTAAAGTCTGAAATTATTAACAAGCATTGTCGCTTCTATCTATTATTTATAATATTCCTATACCTACTATTAAACGAGCAATTTTTGTACATTATATTTGTCCTCACGTTCTCGAAATCGGCTGTAAACGATTTCGATGAAAGTTGCAATATAAGGGGTTCACGGGGCAAAAAATCGATCTAGCTAGGTCTCATATTATCTGGGAGAATTCGTAATCTCCTTTTCATCACCCGAGCAGAGATCGGTCGCCCAAAATTTAGAACAAGATAATGAAATGACATGAAAAGTACATACTATCATGGCAGTATGGAATAGTAGGTATTATATATGGATTAGTATGAACTTTCCTATAAGTACTATTGAATGAGCATTCTCTATTTTCACCAGAGCAGAGCTCGGTTGCCCAGGTAGCTAGCTACTCTGGGATGAAATGAGGAGGTTCTTTTCAAAACTAGATTTATCCAATTTTTCATTTTTTTCAGAATTTGAGTAAGTAAATAGTTTTTTCACGAATTAATTTCGAACTGGATTAAAATACTTTTGATGAAATCATGCGTTTTTTTTTTCTGCTGTATAATCATCTTGTGACAAACTTTTGTTTTCGCTGCAAGTAAATTGAAATATTACCAACCAATAAAATAAAATGAGGGAAAGGCCGGGCGGGGACGTCCTAGGAGGACACATACTGACCTTATTGGTGATGTTCTTCAGAAAGGCCAGGTGCGTAGTACTCGCAACCGGCGTGCATGTATGACCAGATGTATGAACGTAAACGAGGCAAAAGGAGTATGTAAGGATCGTAGCAGGTGGCGTTCTGTTGTTTCTGCCTACCCCCATGGGAAGAAGGCGTGAGTTTATTTATGTGAAATAAAAAGTTTTCTGTCGAAAGTAGAATAATCAAGTTTTGAAAAGAATCTCCTCAAATACCACTATAGCTTCGCTAAACAGTCTGGCTAGTAACGCTAGGTCGGTGTCTGTACCCATAACATCTTCTTATTTTGCTTCCTTAAGATTTAAAAGGACATACTAAGTTTCTTTAACGACCGTAAGCCAATGTGGCTGACACTGTATGGAATGGAAAACTTAGAATATAATGTTCGATTCTGTTGTAGTCTGTAGCGGCATATCGTTGAAAGAGTTCCAGTTGAAAACTTGCAAGTTCTGCTATTTCAACAAAACAAACTTACAAAATTCAAGTTGTTCCTACGTTGGATCGGGTAACAAACATTGATTCGGAATATCTTTATCAAAAAGATAACGGTCAATAATAATCTTTGCCTTTTATGGATAATGACCGGCTCCCATGGTGTTTTATCACCAAAATCTCCGTGTTTATGAAATTTAGATATATTTTTATGGTATTTCGGCTATCCATGGGAAAATACAGTGGCTTCATCAAGTTGATATTATACGCGCTGGTGTTTATTGAGGTGTAAAGGAATTTCAACTTAGTGTAGTTGTGATACAGTTTATTTTTGTAGGAATCGTTTCGAAAAGTTATTGCTGTAATACGAAGAAGTATGTTTTATATTTTTTTAACATGCTGTGTTTGGAATGAAAAAGAAATAAACTCAAATACTTAACGAATTAGCTGCTTATTAGTCAACTTGGGGACTGACGATGTATATAAGGTCATCAACTTAACATAATATTTTTCCATAAAGAAGCCCTAGACACTCATTAGCACAGATAAGTAATAGTACGTCGTACGGTCGATGGATCTACAGGAGATAAGTAAGTTGAATTAAATTTTTACCAGCCATTACGTTATCGAGAACAAATATAAACAATGTTGCTACATTGTATGTTTGAGATATGAACACTATTTAGGAACGTGACGAAGACTTCCATCTTTATGTCGTAAGTTGAGTTTTAAGTTGACATTTGGAATGATTTGTAATTATGCTGGTAAGTATGCTGTTGGTTGCAATAATGGTAGGTATAACAGGCTTTTAATGTAATAGTGATTTTTGATACTGGTTTCCGGTATTTATTTTTTAGGTTTTCCTCCGTGAATGTTTTGTCGGACCAAGAGCGTATCGATTCGGGGCGATACCATTTCAGCGAACTAGTGCGCATAAGGATAGTTCATAAATTAAAATACATGCTCAGTTTTTTGAAGTAATATACACTTACCGTCACGTTAGAATGAAATAATATGTGTTATGTGCACCCAGTGTTACGTCATTTATAATCCTAATCATGGCTCGGTCAGTATTTCATTAGACTTTTCAACGACCACGTTGGAGGGTGTAATTACTCCCTTACTTCCAGGTATCTATGGCGTTCCCACCCTTGGACATCGGGAAAAAAATCAATTACTGTTCGCGTGTTCCAAAGGAGTTTGATCGCGCTAATCCGCCGACCAGCGCGTGCGCACACCGTGACGTCACGCGAGCTTCCGGCGGGAAAATCATTTTAATTCTTTTAATACATCCCAACAACTACTTGCTGCCCCATTTTCAGCTCTATTCTCAAATTTATAAAGTTCTTTGCTCGCTATTTTGGGTGCAAATATATTTGTCAAGTTTATGAAGATACGGTCTGATAAAGAAGTGATTTTAGACATCCAGGTCCAAGAGTTATGTCTGTAAGTTTGTGCATCCTACTTATTTATGGTATTCGGTAATATGTTGACTGTGTGGTATGTGTATGCCTATTATAATAGCTTTTTTGTGGGTTTCCAAGTTGAAGGTAATGGGGGAAACGGATTATTATAAGTAATGGTCTAGTGAGAAGACGCTGGCTTTGTTATTGTAATTATCTCCATGGTGGATCCGCAAAGGAAGCTCGCGAAATTCAATTTTTCTTAAGTTTTTTTGCAATTGCAGGTCAGTGTTAAGTTGTATCTTCATCAAAATATGATTCGCAACTATAATAAATATGTAGGTATTTACATAATTATAAATCATTAGAATCATTAATATATGCCTCTAAGTTAGATATGTTCCATTGAATGACTTTTTTTTTCATGGATACTTCACTTTTGATAACAAATCTAACTTAGAGAGATGTGTTAATGATTATAATTAAATAAATACATATTTGTAAAGTTCATATTTCGAATCATATTTTGATCAACTTGACACTGACTTTTAAATTGCAAAAAACGTAAGAAAATTTTAAGTTCGCGGGCTACCTTTGCGGATCCACCTTAGTACAGACGCCAGCACATCAAGCTACTACAAACTGTCAAATTTATTTAATAGCTTTTCAACTGTATCGTTAAAGTGTAAGGTTCAAAGTTGATTGGGAAAATTTGAAAGTTTCGGGTAGCTTGATGTGCTGGCGTCTGTACCAATTGACGCATTCCAATAGTTTTCCTCTTATTTCTACATCGCAAACCAAACCTATACCGGAATCTCATTAAGGTAACTGTTGAGAAAACCATTTTATTTATTACGGTTTTTATTAATTAAGGTTGTACCCACCTTTGTTAATGGTAGATAGTTGCACACTTGCAATTTTGAAGCTATTCACCGTATAAACAAAAGTCGCGTTTGGTCGCACAAAACTGCACTGTACTGATTATTTGGGATATTGTTAGGATAGTACCGTATAAAACTAAGTTTGCAGCTTCGAAAGACCTGTGCCAACTGCGTGGTGCTCGAAAAACCTCAATTTTTTAGATTTTTTTCAGTTTCTGACTTATAACTTCTAAAAGGTGTACACACGTCACGTGTAAGTCAGGCATTATATTTTTTAAATAATGTACAAAATTTGTTACTATTTGAGAGCAGTGCAGGCAAATTTAGGTCAAGTTGTCTAATTCAGACCTATTAATCCAGATTTAAAATTTTTCCTTTTCTCCTTTATTCTACTCACAGCATTTAGGGTTTCTTAAATGCAAATCTCGCAGATTTAAGCCACTTAGCACCAACGCGTGAATTACTTGGCGCGAAGTTTTAACCTTTTATCTAGCTAACGCTAAACTTAATCCATTTCTAAAACGCGGGATCAAGAATCGCTCCACTGGGTTTATTCACGATTGCTATCGTATGGGAGCGAGGCAGCATTGTGTTGCAGTTCACACAGCGGCGCTTGCGACGGTCCGACGTTATGCTGTGGTGTACTGAACGCAGAAGTGATGCTATACGAATGGTGCGCTGCTCGACATAT
Organism: Agrochola lychnidis; assembly: GCA_963680765.1. NCBI lineage: Eukaryota > Metazoa > Arthropoda > Insecta > Lepidoptera > Noctuidae > Agrochola > Agrochola lychnidis. The sequence continues at coordinate 8,075,083 of OY796848.1, forward strand.
TATGTGTCTTTAAGTCAAAAAAATCATCTGAGACGTGTTTAAGCTTGTAATGATTGTATTAAGTGTTTTATCTGTATACAGGTAACCTGGTTTTTCGTGTTCAAAATTTACATCAAATTTACAACGAATGCTTAAAAAAATCCTCGATTCACGATTTTTCGGACAATTGTATTTATAGAAAATAGCCGTAGGAAAGGCAAAAAATTTATAGAAAATGGAAGCCTTTAGTTGAAAAGTGCTGCCAGACCTAGACACACTGGTAATATTGTTATTATTTTTCTACGATAACGTTCGACAGCATTTCCATTTTTCACCACCATTAAAGCAAGACGTCATGTTAAGGAACCTGTCTGCCATTACAAAACGAATATGTTTTAAGCCAGCGATATTTACTAAGTAATACTCGACACTATAACGCTCTCAGTAATAAACTCGTAAGCGAAGTGATAATCGGCCTTTTCGAGTCATTATAATCGCATGTAATCGGCTTTACGCGGCATTTCAGATCAGTAATTATAAAGTAATTTCTTATTTATAATAATATTTGTTTTAGAGTTGAAACTTGCGGTTAAGACAGGGCTGGCGTATTTTATGATTCTGTTAAAGACATCTTATGTATAAACCTGTTTCTCAAGGTCTTTGTCTGAATTGAAGCATTATATCTATCCTTCAAAATAAGCATATTAGCTTTTGAGCACACATAGCTTAGTTCCTCGACAGCTCTCAGTGGGGAACAAGCATAGAACTGCATGCTCGGTCGTCTCAGTATAACGGAATATGAAATGCTTTGTTTTCGGCAAGTGATATGTAAAGGGGATATGATATACATTGATGTTTCATAACTCTGTTACATGCCGATGTTTCGGCCACAACAACAATAAGTTATCTTTCCGGTCGGTTTCTGACACATGGACCAGAATAAAACAAGAAAAATATAAGAGAAAACACACGAAATAATACAAGTGAATTGGCTAATAAAGTGGTATGTATAGATACGTATAGTGGTTTGTAGACTTTCATTGATGAACTTGCGATTTGTTACTTAAGGTTTTTGTATGAGGATATGGAGGCTAAGCACCCCAGGTATAAGATTATGTCTGATTGTCTTGGAATTTAACTCAAGTATTTAAATGCATCTAAATATTTATACCTAACTAGCTGACCCTGCAAACGTTGTTTTGCCATATAAATGTTTGGGATGGACCATCTTTATCACTTACTACCCTACCATAATTTATAAAAACATAATTAGTCTTCATATCTTTTTTTTTCCTAAATTAAGATGTAAGCTATCCTATCTTTCAAGTTGGATCAAACTGCACACGGTGTGCAAATTTGATTAAAATCGGTTAAGTAGTTTAGGAGTCCATCGCGAACAAACAACGTGACACGTAATTTATATATATTAAGATTATTTAATTCTTTAACACTTATCATGAATTCATGATACATGCATCGAAGACATTAACTCACAACCCCAAAGAAGAGAAAACTTGTAAAAATGTCTATAAACTTGACAGTAGTTACCTACTACCGTGATTACTGGTTCATGTGTTCACAGTTCCTCAACGGCCTCGGTCCAAAGGTCACCCGCTTTATGGGAACCGCAATCAGACCCCAATAAATTCCTCCTGCATTTGCAATCTACATAAGTAGTATGCAGTTTTATTTGCAGTTATTTATAACTCCTATATTCTGTTGCATAAATAAAAGAAATGTTAATTTATTTTATAGAAAGCTATATTTTATGTTAAAAGAATGTAGGCCTGGAGATGTTGCATGCCTTAAAGATTGGATAAGCACTGCTATACGGCTACCACAATGTACTTATCGTTAAATAATTAGCCATAGGGAGGAGGCCTATACTCAGCAATGGGTGTAACAAGACTGGCAATGATGATGGTGATGATGAATTAGTCAAACGGAGGGATCGACCGAAATGGTCATTGGGTAAGAGCAAGATGATGACAGAGGGAACAGATTTAACAATCGTTTAGAATAAACTGCGACAACAGTAGATGGTAGTACCTACTGGTGTTACAGTTCTCAATGCGCATTCGCAGAACAAAATAATGAAAACCTTTCTATTGGTCAAAGACAAGCGTTTCAATGCAGAATAAGTTTGGAACACACCAGTAGATATAATGTCAACAGAGTTCACCTTTATTCTCATCGATACACGTGTAACATTAGACCTCAATGAACCGTACATAGTACAAAAAAGATTAGGCACAATAATGCATCTAAGACGAAAAGTACTAAGAAAATCTAGATACAGTATCTTTATAGGTTAAACGGCACATTTCGACTGGAATTGAAGTTTTCGAAGGAAAAGTTAGATATAATATGTTAAAATTCACCAATATTCATAGTTCTCACAGCTATACGTTCGACTCTGGACTTGAATGAATGACAGCGGCGGAACTAAAACTCAATACGATTAGGTACAGTAAGTCATCCCAGATGAAAGGTATGAAGATGCACACGCTCGCGTGCCACCCATCACAATATCCGGAATCGGGCACGAGCGTAGCAGTAAACATAAACAGTGTTTTCACGCGCCGCGCAGACGAAGTTATCGTTCGCGTCCGGGTCAGCGGGCCTCGAGCACTTATCGGTCGGATAGGCGATGTGCACACTGCTAGTACTGGGAGCCGATAGAGCGCGACTGCGATCTACCACAAATGTGTTTGCCGACGTTGATGCGATCGGTGCCTAAACGAGCATCAAACTGTGATTGCTGTATGGTACAGTGCTTCTAGTTAATTTTATCTGGTTATATTGTTAGGCAGAAGTGGTTGTTAATAAATGACAGTGAATTGAACAAAGTTGAGTGAATAGAGGCTGAGTAATATGATGCAACTTATCCCAGTTTCTCATCATCTTTCTATAGAGCTGCGGCCTTGATCTGTTTTCTGTCTGAAACTATTATTGCATTTATTATAATCACAATATAACCCCATATTCATCCACCACCATAATGATGGCTGCCTAATACTTAAAAACCTTTAAATAAGTTGCAATTCCACGTGCGAAAAGCACGGATTGAACTGTGACCACAGCCTAACATTTGTACTCGCATCAATAATTCGACTAAAGTTTAGTAGATAAGGTTTTGCACACTACTTAAGCAGACATATTATGTGAAAAGGAGCAGACTATAATAGACCACAGGGCTGACTATTTTGGCGATCTGCAAAGTTCAACGACGATAACTTGATAGGTTAACTATTTTAAGATCGGTTATCATGAAGCTCTATTTTCTCAATGGGCGACATTCCTCTGCCAAATATAGAATGCATATCAGCTGCTTATCACTTTGGGCATGACTTGTAGACGTGTGAGAGTAGGCAGAAAGGTCCCTAGTATGTACAATCAATATTTATATAAACATTGGTAAAATCAATACCAACTGCGCGTGATTTGGAGTCTTTGGACATAAGACTTTGATAAGAGTTAATATTATTGATGACAGATCAAGCAACACCTTGTATGGCTGTAAAATTACCGGAAAGTTCTGAAGAATGTATAAAACGTAGTACATTTTCTGCCGGATTCCTCAGGAATGTTCTGAAAAGAAAATTAATATATTACAAATCAAACAGATATTTTAGAATTTGGAATTACTTTATTCTGGGATCGTTCTTAAATTTTATTTATTCATCTTTTTCATCACAGTGATTTCTTGTAGCGTTTAGGCAGCGGTAACTATGATCAATCAGTCAGTTTCCAAATTGTGCCGGCCATGGCACGGCCAGCACATTGCACAAAACGCGTTGCCAGACAGATCTCTCCAATTTTAAGCCAAAAGAGTATGTAGTAATAAAAGGTTATAAGTAAACAGGTGGATGCTCCTATCTCGTGAACATCTCAGTTCCTAAACGACACCCACTGGAAGATATGACATATTTGTCATTCATAAATGTTAATTTCGGCAGTTTAAATTCTATGTTCGTAAATATTCGCTTATCGAGGAGTACAATCTTAATCTTTTTATCCACTTGTGACCCCCCGGCACTTCGTTCTGTGAATGCTGCGTACTCTATGACATACTTACTACTAATATCTATCTGATTGGAATGTCTAAGTAACGAGATAACGTCTGAAGGTTGCAGCATCTTCCTGGTATAACAACACAGAATACAATAAAATGTTCTACGTACCTATCGGCACTACCGAAAACTGCATGAAGACCAAGAGATTTGCAATCTCCCTTCGTTTGTGAAGTGATTGATGTCTACGGGGATATTAAACTATCATATTACTATCTGCGCCCCGCGGTTTCACCCGCATAAGACTCGATCTTGTGGAAATATCGAGATAAAAAGTATGTCCTAATCCAGGTCATGGTCTATCCATGTGCAAAATTTCATCACAATCTGTTCAGCCATTTTAGCGTGAAAGCGTAACAAACAAACAAATTCACTTTCGCCTTCATAATATTAGTTAGGATTAATAATTAATTAGGATTATATAGGATCATATCTCTTATCCTACATGAAATATATATTTTTCAGAAGCTCACAAATGAATCATAAATGTCTATACAACATTGTCATAATATATCTACAATCATAGAAATGTGATAGTGTAATGTCCCCCTATTGCACAAGGCTTGCAGAGAATCTAAATGCTGAGCAAACTTGCTTATTTGTAATTTGAAAAAAAGTGGAGAATTAAATGGAAAATGAAAGTGGTTTAATTGAAATAAATGCTTTGAGTTTGAGTTTGAAGGGTCCTAAGCTATACTTGCTAACGCCTAAAATGTAACCAAAAATAATAATATTTTTTTATATGTACTAGGTAGGTACAACAATCTTAGAACATTACCGCTGTCTTAAACCAAGGCCTTATCAACCAAATAATTAAATATCATCTCTTATTATGAGTGGTCATCTGAGTAATGAGTAATGTTCAAGTTATTAAAGTCATGCGCAGTTTTGTGAACAAGATTATCTACATTTAGCTTATGTCAAAATAAAAGCTTTTTACTAGATGCATATGAAAGTCAAATAACGAAAAAACAATTGTTTATCTGTCTGTCTGTTTGTTCCGGCTAATCTCCGAAACGGCTGGATCGATTTTAATGGGACTTTCACTGGCAGATGTTATGAGGGTGACTTTTATTTTAGAAAAAAGAATAAGGGTCCACGCGGGCGAAGCTGCGGGCAGCAGCTAGTCTGATATAATTTATTTTAAAACCTAATATACGGAATCATTTTACCCCATTATTCTTAAACGTTGATTAAAGTAATGACTAGAGACTGTTTAACCATACATTTTCACGTTTAACCGTCTCTTAACTTTAATCATCGCTTATGGTTTTAGCTCATTTGTTTAGTGAGGGCACCTTGTGGCTCCTACTCCTCAAGGCTTTTCTAAAACGTGTCAGTATTCACAAACAGAACCATGATAGTAGTTGTAGTAAATAGATTGATTGACTAGAACGTATGTAGGTATTTACCTAACCGTTATGTAGGGGCAACCTCTCGCGATAAGTTATCGGTCAAAGTGCGCAGACTTTGTGTGGCTCGCATTACTTGTGTACGTGAGATAGACCAAGATGTATTACACTGGATATGGCCGCGGTCAACTACGGTTTCTCGCGCCAAAATTCACACTTTGCTTTATTCCCAGTAGTTCCATGTAGTTAGTTCCACATGAAACTACTACAACCTAAAAAAAATATATTTTGTACCATTACTTCCATGTAATTTTAAACTAGTTTTATAGCCGACATTTCTTTCATATGCAACTGCTACAACTATTCAGTTCCATGTATTTATAGTTAAGTTCCATTTTTGATCGTTTGAATTTTCGCGAAAACCCTAGGGATATTGCGAAAACACAGATAATTTGACAATGGTGAAAACATTTCTGCGGCAGATTGTATGATTCGTAATTTTATAACTGGGTGAAATGGTGAAATAGGTTAGGTTAGGTTAGAACTGTGACTAAGTTCTCCCAAGTTTCTCGCAGAACATGAAAGTACGGGGAATAAAGGCCTCAAGTTTGTTAATACTCCCACTAGTTCCATAAACGGAACTAGCGAGTTGTAGTAGTTCCATGTGGAACTAGCTACATGGAACTACTGGGAATAAAGGCACACTTTCTACTCGTATTCGCACGTAGGTAACTTTATAAGAAAATCGGCCAATGAAGGGTTAATATTTCGAAAACGGATTCCTGAATCCAAAAATGGTTTTCACTAACTCAATGTTTTTGAAAGACATTTCCAACGACACCCCACACTATGGGATAGATGAGAAAAAAGATAACCCCACTTTACGAGTACCTACCTATTTTTTTTACCTCTTTGTCGTCCTGATTAAAGGTCCTGATTAAAGCGACAAAGGTTGCACTGCCTGTCGCGCCCGCGATATCGCGCTGGTCTGCATAAGCTTTGAAATGTATACCCATGTCAAATTACAGCTCTCTAGTACTAAGAGTCCGCGGCTTACGGACAGACAAACAGACAGACGGACATGGCGACACTATAATGGTTCTTTGTTTACTACGGAGCCCTAAAAAACTCACATCGTGGTAAAAAATTTTGCTAATCAGGAAGATGATAGTTAGCAAGTCTGACTACCCACGATGTATTGGTACATAACGATACGTTTAGGTACTTATGCATCTCTTTCCGACTCAGATGACCCCATAACACTCCTCCAGGAGAAGAATAGGGCCACCAATGTAAATACAGACAACACTCGTCATTCCGACCTCGCTGCCGAGGTCCTCCGCGACCGCGCCCCCTATTAAATAGTACTCTCCCCCAGCCCTTGCTCGAAAACGAGGTGCCAGCAATTGTTGCAGCTGAGCACGTAGCTTTAAATTCCCCGAATAATAATCATGATGATTTCATTCGATCCAGCCTGTCCCATTTTGCTTTCCTCCCCCCAGCGACACCCTACGCCGAGGTTCGTACCCCACAGGGGGTGCCCTTAGCGAGCGCTCGCCAAGTTTTAATTAGCATAGTTTTTGCCCCTGGCTGAAGGCTTTGAGTGTAGATGGTTAAATTTTAAACATGTGTTTTAACCATAAACGGCTGTTTAACAATATTTTACTGTTAACCAAGCAATAACAATTGATTAAGTACTGTAATCGAACGGTTATCTTAAACGAACTAGCCAACTCAGTTTAACCATTGGTTAAATACTTCCTGACGTGATGTTTTGCATTGTGCATTACTTTTAGTTACAAAATAAAAATGCAAGACGCTTTATTTATTTATTTAAAATAGGTACACCAACAGCATATATATTGTACATTAAATATTAAAGTTAACAAGTATAGGCTCTTATATAATACCAATTACAGGTGTACACGACATTCACATAAAACAAAGTAACCTTCTTAAGTTACATAAAATTAAAATATTAATTAAAATTAAAATGGAAAACAAAATAAAATAAAATAATACTTGCTTTGAAATAGTTCAAAGCAAGTATTATTTTGTTTTATTTTTAAGTTATAAATCTTTGAAGAGAATAATGTGTTAGATGATTTTGAACGAATTTTGTGCACTCCCCGTATATTCCAAACGCGGCGAAATTATTTAGAGGAATATGACGAAAAAGCATTTGGTACAAGATTTCGTTTACATATATAAACGTAGTGCTTTGAAATAATTTGATTTAATTGAAAGGAAGTTGGAATATCCAAGCGACAGGTAAGTTACCAGTCATAAATAGCTCCCGTTTCCGACTTGCTGATTGTTTTTTGTTTGGCGTTTAATATTCTCCCAGCAAGTCTTTAAGCTCTGTACGTTTGCAGTGAGCGCTAAGAGCATTGAATTCGTCAGCCAGATGCTTCCAACCACTTGCTTTTTCGGCATTTGTTGTAGCCTCCAATTTTGTATTTTCTATCAAGTCTCTGTACTTTATTACGAGTTCCGTAAGTACTAATTTCTCGTTACTGGTGAAATTTACCGTACGTTTTCGTTTATCTTTCATATAATATTTCAACTTCCAACTGCTAATATTCAAAAGAAAACTAACACGACACGACATAAAAATATTATGAATAGTTCGATCACAGAGTTTGACAATGATAATATTGATTGACGTTGACATTCAAAATTCACAAAATAAAGATATAACATTCGGTCGTTTTCGACTCACTCATTCAAAAACGCTTGGTTATTTAACCGTTGGTTAGAAATGAATGGTGAACTCGAAAAAAACGCGGTTTGTTTTAACAACTGTTTAATGCTAACAGAACGGTTACGTAATCAATGGTTATGTTGTAGTTGGTGAACTCTGGCCTAAGGCAGTCACAGGAAAGCCCGGATAAGCAGCTATGACTTTAGTGGTCAACTGCCAGATGTCATAATAAAAATAAAACTTATGCATCTCTTACCCAAAAAGCATAATATAAGTACAGGATGTACCGACGAAAAGAAAATATCCTCCACTTCTTAGTGGAGGATATTATAATTAAATTTTTTGAGATTGGAATAGCAGTGAACTCTACTCAAGCTTTAAGGCCTAGCCCGCACTGCGATAAAAAATCACGCGAAAACTTTATCGCAATTCTGTAACACATGGTATCTTAAACACGCACTGGCGATTTAAAATTCGCGCTCGTTGTAATGACGTACACTGAATATAAACTGCACGAAAAAAAAATCGCAGTGCAGGGGGCCTACCACCAGCTCAAAAGCAGTATTATTTTAATATTACTTAAGTGGGAGAAAGAGATGGAGCTATACGTCCTGTATAGCTTCATCTCTTTCCTACACTGAAGTAATATTAAAATAATACTGCTTTATGACCTGGTGGTAGGCCCCTAGGTAGGCCTTGGATTTCGAGACTTCGAGTTTCTTGTCCGTTCCATTCATAAGTACAGTTTATGCTATTAAATATGAGGCTTGACACACCACGTGGTTTGACTTGCGCAGTAGACGATTTATGGGTCTCTTTAGTGGTATGAGGTCTGCGTCGGGGCGTCTTCGGGGCGGTGGAAAGAGCGGCGGGGGGCGCGGTCAAGTCTCATCTTTCGTGGCACGTATTGTATCTGAAGATTAGTTTTAGTATACTTTACGACACATGAATGCTGACATAAAGACCACTGCTAAAGGTAATATTGAGACGTTATTTAATTTATTACACTGTAGTTCCCCGTGACGTGGGAAAAATACTAAGAACCGTTTTTGTCACAGAATTTCAAGACTGCATTTCTATTAATAATATTGTCCTGTACCTACCTATGTTTGGATTAATATATTTAAATGCCTTTTAAAACTGTTCCTGTAATGTAACTTTTGTTACTAACCACAAGTTTTTCACATAACAATGATAGGAAAATGATATAGAGCGGCAATGTTTGTGTTTTCCCTTATCAAAAAAGCTACTTAAAAAAAACATGGAAGTAATTAATATTTTGTATGGTGTAATAATAACTGAACTGATGCTTTTGAAGAGAGAACTTTTTTGTTGTCATGTTTCGAGTAAAAAATCATTTTAAATTAAATAAGAAATTTTCTTCTGACGAAGGATTTTTTTTATAAACTCTCTTGACAATCCGTAATCTTTTACGTTCAAAGATAACTTTAAAACCAAATTTATATCTCATATAATATCCTTACACTAATAAAATAAAGCTGAAGAGTTTGTTTGAACGCGCTAATTTCTGGAACTACAGTCGGTTTTGAAAAAATCCAGTTAAAACTTTATCGCTATCAGGCTAGGACACTTAGGAGCCGGACAAAAAGAAAAAAGTCATAATGAACGCTAAGCAAAAACGAAGTAAGCCCACGTTCGCACGACGTAATAAAATCGCGGCGATTTTATTTCGTGTACTGGGTTTTCTACGCTATGCTGCGATTTTATTAGGTCCGTGCGAACGTCGGCTGACAGCGCGGGCAGGCGATGCGATGCGACGGGGAACAAGAAATTTCACGGGCACAAGCTAGTTAACAATAAGACAAACAAACAATAATCAGTTAATCCCGAACCAATCAATCTGCCTAGCCTTTACCCAACTATGTTGGGGTCGGCTTCCAGTCTAACCGGATGTAGCTGAATACCAGTATTTTACATGATGCGACTGCCTATCTAACCTCCACAACCCAGTGACTGGGCAATACAAACTCTTAGGTAAGACTGGTTGTCAGACTCGGGCTTCTGACGACCCGTAACGACTGTCAAAGATTCACAAATGACAGCCGGGACCAACGGCTCAACGAGCTTTCCGAGGCACGGGGGAGTCTCGATATGTAAAGATGGTCATCCATCCACGCAATAACCCCGGCAAGCGTAGCTTAACCTGATGGATTGATCCGTGCGGCTGTTATTACTTAGTCACAAGCTCCTCCCGAACAATCCCGAACCATAAACTATTAATGAACGGACCCGCCTTAATACACTATTTATGCAAATGTAAACTTTACGGGATTTACTTGTTTAGACGATTCAACTTTTTAATTGGTGGACATTTAGTTATTTGCGTCACTGCGTAAAACCAGTAAGTAAGTACCCTAATTGCGTAACTTATTTTCGTAAACAATTTTGCCTAATTTGTTTCATTTTGACAGTTCAACAACATTCATTGCGTTATTTAGGTACGTTATTGAGCAGATTTTTTTTCCAAATTATGAAGCAATGGATTAGCAATTTCTTTCAAATCGAAAACAGATTGTGATTGGGTTGTATTACACAATTAGGGTACTGGTGTCGATTGTCAGATTTTTTCAGTTATATCTCCAAAAGTCTTATGAGCCAACTGGCGGGCCCGGTTAGGTGCAAATTATGACGCTCTATTGACAAAATGGACCAGTTGCGGAAAAGGACCTATTCTGAGTGGCAATTTTAATCGAATAATAGTCTGTGAATAAAGTGTTGCTGATGTATTGTTTCCTTAATAGAGTTGCATGCAGTGAATGCAGTCATAAGCAATTGTGTTTGTGCAATGTAAGTATTCAATTTGAAAAGAGGTATTTTGCAGATTACTATAAAATATTTGTCTCCACAAATTCCATCCATATGGATAATAAGTTGACAGATATTTTGACAAAATTTTATAATTTGTGGGAGATCTGAAGTCTAAATTAAGCCTAGGCTAGCCTGGGATTTTAATTCGCGAGAAATTAAGCTCCACTTTACTTTATGGCCCGCGCGTGAGAGGTTTCTAATTTGGACTTCGGACACCTCAACACGAACAGGTTAGATTCGTATTAGGTTCCTTTGAACCCTGCAGACAAATAGAAGTCCCGCCAAGCGGGGCTCCGTTGACTACGCCTCATTATTATTGCTTGGAAACAAAAGACCCGCCACGTGATTCTAGTCCCACTATCCCACCAATACCAAAGGAGAGCTTGGTGATTTTTTCTCGGCACCAATGGGCTTGCTGGCTCTGGAGTTTTCAAAAATACACCAAAAATGGTAGGTTTATTTTACTTAAAAAAAAATTGCTGTAAAAAAACGCGGTGCCATAAAGTACAGTGCTTCCAGAAATTATTCAAAAACTGTTAATTACAACCTCTTTATCACATATTATCTTCATTACTAACATCACTAACTCTAATTCTGTCACCAACCTTCAAACCCCTTGTGTAACCACATTCAGTTCCCACGTACTCGTACACATACATACATTCACCTCAAGATACACCCACTGGCACATCAATTCGCCCTAGCTCTGCGTCTTTATCGGCCAAACATCAGAAACAGCCGCGTTAGTCACCTCTCCGTGATAAACCCTGAGGCCGTTACACGTAAAACAATGCCACTTTATCATCACGTTTATCAAGCAGTTATCACTATGCGCCATTCGCATCAAACCGCTTACTTCTTCACTAAGAACGTGTCTAAGGTACTGTTGGGTGCTGTGGTACAGTTCTAGAAGGGTGATTCCTTTGTTTATTGCTTTCATCTTGAACCCTGCTGCGCTCTAACATTCTTGAGTGATATTCTTGATTTGCCCTGTTAGTACTGCAACATTTTTTTCTGAGATTTGTCGATATTGATGTTTAGTTCATACCAATGACAGTACATACAGTAATCAGTTATGGCCGATTCCTTTAATTGACGTACCGTTTTTGGTTATAATTAAGACTCTTGTATCTTTACTAATAATGAAGCAAAGACCTCATAATTTTGCATAGTAGACGCTCCCATAAGGAAGCAGCTATCACAAGTAAAATTAGCTTAAGATTAGATATCGTTCATAATCTCTTGAGGCTCGAAAAGGGGGAGGGGGTTCGAAAAAAAATCACGAAATATCACAAGGGGGTGTAGTGAGATATTACGTGTATTTATTTATTCGTTGAACGCGCGATTTGTAAACCATAAAACGGCGCGTGACCTTGACTCGCTGTTGCCAGGCAACGATGATGTTTTAACGATTATTACCTACGTGTATTTAAAGATAAAATATTCTGATTTTATTTAAATACTTTGTACCTTCAAAAAACACGTGATTTTGGGAAAGCTTTAGTCTGAAACCTCACTACGTGTCACCGGGGGGTTAAAAAGTTGCTAAAAAACATCACGTTTTTTTTATAGGAACTGAGTATTAGTAACTTTCCAGTTAATGCAAGTTTTACTTGTTTTTCGTATCAATTAGTCTAAGCTTTTGTAATGAACTAAACTGAGTTACTCTCATCGGTCATCACTGCTAGAGGCTAATAATGACAATCACATTGTCATATTGTTGTTTACATCTGCTTACATCTGAAACGTTAAAATAATACATTAATTATTCCTTATCATTAATTAAATTAATAAATTCTGTGAAAATAAAAATTGCGCTTGTAAAGTTTCCCGATTTTACTGCCTACCCAAATAAATGAAATTCAGAAATAAGTTGAGTGTGTCATGTTCCATTCCCAATTAACCTTAATGAAAGACTTAAGTGAATTGACTTTTATATTATATTATTGAAATGAAAACAAAAGAAATACTTTACAAAATTAATTTACATTTAAGTAATTAATATAATTGATTTGAAGTCCAAGACTAAATCTTATCAACCATGTTGGACTTATTAGTACTAACTTACGTCAGTGCTAACAAGTTGACTAAATTGGCAGTAGATGATACACCTCTATCGCGTAAAAAAACAACAGCTAGCAAACTTTGTCTATGTTGTTATTGTGAATAGAGGTGTTCTACAAATGACCCATATTTGGATTACGTCACGATGCAAAAGCTATGCAAGAAGCTGAATAAGAAACGCGTCTTTAGAAACTCGGAAACCGTAAACTACACGATAGAGCCCGAACAATCCCTGTTTACGAAAGCATTTGACCTATAAACGTATTGTTGTGGCAGATGCCACAAGCGGAAGCTGTTTTTTCTATGATTGCCATAAGTCAGTTCTATGGCCTTGTAATAAGGTCGGTTGCATCCCCGCATTGTAAGGGATGTTGACAAATGAATGATGACAATTATATTGTGTGCTTGCCTTTGTGGTGGTGACGACTATATTATACTGTGGTGAGACCGTTGGATGTAGAATTGTTCCGTGTGCATGTTTTGGTAAATTATTATTCACTGTAGCTAATTGTTTTGTAAGACTTTTGTTTGAGTATTTCTGGGTAGTTGGCAATAGTGTCATAATTAAATTATTCTATTGGAATGATATTTATTTCGAAATTAAGTTGTACGAATCATGTAACGGGCCGATTTAATCTAAAACAATTTCGAGGAACTCCATTTCTGGACTCTGATAACGCCAATTAGGTTACAATAAGTTGCCGTTTTTAGAATGTTTCATGGAAATGTATTTTTTATTATTTTTCTACATAGTAGGTCTTATTAAAAAAAAGCATAGTGTCTCTCGAATCTTCTACCTAACATGCACCTCGAAACAATTCCACGCAGGACACTTAGGAAGACTTTCGTTCTTTCCTTAAGTTTTAAAATATGTAATAAACAAAACAACATCACTAGCCCGTTCACATCCAGAGGCACCCCAACACGTTTTTTATTCAAATAAAAATTATAAATTCCCCACAAGCACACCACAGTCCTGACAATGTGCACACGAAACTAGCAAAATAATGCGATTTCGCGCATCGAGACACACTAATATCGACTAAGCTTAACAATCGACTATTCAGTGTACCGTGTCCCATCACTATTGTGCACAACTTTTGTTTAGTCGAATTGTTATAATCGCTTGAATAGAGTTGTCATACACTTGAAGATGTTTTTTCATTACATTTTTTTGTATTTACTTATAAAGGGTAGGTCCCTGACTTTTGTATAAATAAACACGAGTGTTTTATTCCGATTATTTCGAGTGGGCGAATGAAATGTCGATGTCGAGTTGTTGTTTCAGTCAATGAGTGTTGTTTTGTTGTTCTATTATTGTTTATTTTTAGTATACTAACCTTTTGTTTTTTTTTTTGTTTTGTTCATCTATTTTAATGTTTCATTCATCTAATATTCTGTCTTTGTAGTCGGGCAAATAAATGTTTTAACTTTAATTAATGAGTTTAAAGCCCTGGTTGATAAACAATATGGAGTAAAATACACTTAGGTACCAATTGTCCTCTCATCAAGCTGTAGTAGAGGCTAGGTAGGAGTTGGGTTACTTCTACTCTAATTAAACAAGTACCTGCAATTAATTAAGTAGGGCTTTGATTGCATGTTTTAGCTTGATTTACAATGTATCTCTTAATATTTACAATATTCTAATCCTATACTATTAAACGAGCAATATTTGTATATATGTCACCGTAAGATTGTGGGCACCGTAAGTTTATAATCTATCGGTATTATTTCCGTTAGATCATAATCTGTCGAAAAATTGTGAACTGGGTGAAATTAGGGTTAGGTTAGGTTAGAACTGTGACCAACCGCGTGAGTCGAGCGAGCGCAGTAAGCGCTGCCGCGGTAGCGGCAGCGCTTACTGCGCTCGTTTCTCATGGATATAATATAAACTATCGAAAAATAATGCGTTAAATCGTAAATGAATTGTCGCAGTTCACAATTTTTCGACAGTTTGTAATCTAACGGAAATAATACCGATAGATTATAAACTAACGAAGTTTATAATTTTACGGTGACATATATATTTGTAATCACGTTCTCGAAAACGGCTCTAACGATTTCGATGAAAGTTGCATTATAGGGGTTTGCGGGGGTGAAAAATCGATCTAGCTAGGTCTCACATATGGGAAAATTCGTTTTCTCTATTTTGACAGCCCCGGGAATGTGATATAACGTTGATATATTTTCACCCGAGACTAATTACTAATTTATAAGAGAAATTTAGGTAACTTATGTATTTTCGGGGAAAGAGGAAAATACACCTAAATAGGTATACCCAATGTCTCCAAGTAGGGTGTCCTACATTTTGACGTCAATGGAATATTTAGAATCCTTGAAACTTATAATATTTTGTTTAAAACATAAGGAAACAAAACAACTATAAATAAATACATCCCGGATATTAGTACGCCACCTTTGCTCACACGTTGTAGTTTAACTTTTTTACATTTCTGTAATATTCATATCTGACACGATAATTACTACACAAACTTACCTTTCGTCCCTCGGATATCACAGTCGAAAAAAATATTTATTTCCTATTTCACATGAGAAACCGCGGCGTGCGCGACACGTAGCCGGCAACCCGCTGGTTGGTATTGTGCAACCGGGGTTGCCCAACCTTTGTCCACTCGCCGCGGGGACCGGCCGGGTGTTTATTTGCAAACAAACACGACACACCGCCCGCTGCGCCCCGCACTACGCCGATTTGTTACGATTTCTGTAATACGATAGTTTTGAATTTTAGTCGATTCTCGTCTCTGAAGTAAGGGTGTGTGAACCGCGTGTGTAAGCTACCCCTTTTAACATCGCGCTGCAGCAGGCATGGATTTGGACATGTAGTCAAATGTTTACAGACCATGCACCGAGTCCGACCCTGTAAACTTTTTATGAATGACTATTTTATGCAGGTAGGTACCTATGTAATTACAGTTTTAGGCACGTTGATGAAAAATTATAATCGTGGTTTTCTTTCGTAAAAATATAAATACATATCATGTAATTAATTGTAATGAGTGTTTATATAATCTAATTATCTCGAGATTCAACATAGCTTGTTAAAACTGCTTAAAATCCTGCTTGAAGGAAACGGAGCATGACGACGCATCCACGATACAGTAACTTAAATAAACAAATAAAACATTGATTTTATTGACTTACAACATAATATATCTATCAAATAACGTTACTATAATATAATGCCATTAAAACTCTAAAACTCGGACAATCCACTCCGACATGTCACCGTTTGATTTATTATAATTTTTTTGTCGAAATCAAATAAAAATCTCGTTCCATTAGTTAGGTTCTAAAATCGTTATTAGGTATATACTTAATAAAATTCCCACGGAGCTTTTATCGTGCAATAAACTTGAAAACGGTAGGCAACCGACCGACGAATAAAAACCGATATATAGATAATTTTAATAGACACTGTAAAATCGAAATGACAAATCCGAATCGAACATAGAATTGTATCGATACGTTTTATAACGATATCTTAGTCGATATTATAAAATTTGTTTTTCGAATGTTGATTGACATTGGGATGTTTTAGTGATTCGAAGAAAGTTTTTAATATGTCTTTTAATGTCTGTGTTATCTTAACGGGTAAGTGTGCTACCGAAAAATGTGAGAATGTGTTGCTTTAAGTACCAAGTAAATATTGATGACAATATCTAAAGTACTTAGTTAATTTAAACTGACAACATTTTAGTTAGTTTTGGTTGGCTAAAAGTGTTGTGGAACTTGCTTGGCGCTTAGTCTTACATAATTCAAGACCCTGACTTTTATCATGAATGAATGAATGATTTTATTTCTGTAAGTATATACAAATTTTACATGACAATTATCTAATACCTTTAAACAAGCAATTCTTGTATATATGTATGTATATATATAATCTGAATCTCGGAAACGGCTCCAACGATTTTCATGAAATTTAGTATGCAGGGGGATTCGGGAGCGATAAATCGATCTAGCTAGGTTTCATTTTTAGAATATCCAGATATTATTTTAAAAACTAGATGAGGTTGGTCGGTCTCTTTTAAAGTCTAGACATAATCTTGGTCAGATCATGTTAAGACCAGAGTCTGAAATGGTCTTTTGAGTCCTGTACGTTTATTTTCGCACATGACACCGACTGAGTTTATAATACCAATTTGCAATACATTTGCACTTACCATCAGGTGCGATGCAGGCCAAGAGCTTCCCAGTCGGGATTAAAAAAAAATAAAAAATAATCCGTGTTTTAAACAAATTCCAATTTCAATCATAAAACCAAAGTCTAAGCAACGGCTATTATCACAGTTAAAGTAAGTCGAAACCCTCTCTACGATAACAAGATCGGCTAAAGCCACACTTAAAAGTTTCTTGTTTATTACTTTTATTGGTGGGCGAAGTAAACAAATTAAACTCGAGTGTATTTTATATTCGTGTTAATTGAAAACATTTCGGTGACGGCCATCAAGAAGTTTATAAAATTTTATGTTATTATCAAATAGTTTAGAGGAGGTTTTGTCATTCCGCCGCGGTGTATAGAAGAGCTTTCCGTCACTTTTATTATTTGTTTGGAAGCTGTTGCTGTTGTTGTAACTACTTAATGTACCGAGAAAAGAAGTATCTATGTGCTAGTTCAGCATCTTAAAAGCCCAAAAATATTTTAAAAACAAAAAACCCGACTGCAAAAACACATAACTGAAAAGAGAAAAATAAGCATTATAAATCTATAGAATTTTGGTATTGCAGGCGGGACAAACAAATAACTTGAAATGATGGTGTAAATTTTGTTTGTCCTGGGGGCCTACCACCAGCTCAAAAGCAGTATTATTGTAATATTACTTCAGTGGGAGAAAGAGATGGAGCTATACGTCCTGTAGAGCTTCATCTCTTTCCCACATTGAAGTAATATTAAAATAATACTGCTTTATGAGCTTGTGGTAGGCCCCCTGATAGCTTGATGTGTAGCCGTGTGTGCGTATTACAGTCGAGATCTTCATCACATTGACAGTTTTCGATAGTTCGCCATTCAAATTTTTGTAAACTTATTAGGTAACGATTAGGTAGGGATGTAGCTTGCTTCATCAGACTAGCTCGCTTTTCTGCATAGCAATTCACAATCATTCGACAGGGTTCCGAATCGAAAATGACACTTTTCGGTTACCTGATTTTCCTAGTCCGCGACAGCAAATATTATTTTTTAATGTCATCTCGCAAATCAACTTAGGAGGTTATAGGCTGCTTAACAGGACTTTCCTGTGGCTGCCACAATAAATTAAGGCCTCCAGCCAGGGCATAAAACTTAGAAACTAAGCGACTACACGCTAAGGGCACCCTCTGTGGGATACGGACCTCGGTTTAGGGCGTTTCTGGGGGAGGACAGCAAGGAACAGGCTGGATAGGAATAATAACAGAAAATAGCCGTCGGAAGAATAGCGGTCCTTTTTTTGCTAACACGGGTTTTGGATTTGTGAACAGAGCGCGACTTTCGATAACATTGATTGATGTTCGATTCGGTACGGAAAAGTTTCGAATGTTTGTAAATAGCTATGCAGATGCGGATTTTCTGAATGGGTTCTTCATTTGTAACTGTAGGTAATTTAAAGTGTTATAGAATCATAATAAAATTGATCTATTTGTTATTTCACAAGTATTCATTTTGTACAAATTGAATGCCGACCTAAATACTTCTATATATATACCTACGTACCAAGATCGCTCGTTATTCGTTGAGTTTGGTCTACACGTGTTCAAATTTTATCCGAACGAGGAAAGTAAAATATTATTTCGTATAAGGTAAAGTTTACGGAAATACTAATCCAGAATTAAAACAAAACTGTGTCGTAATAATATGAACATGATAAATCAATGTGGAGCGAGTGTCAAGCAATATTCTATCCACGTCAGAGCAGTTTCAGCTTATGTCCGCCATATTTGGATTTCTAATCGTCCCAACTCACACGTAACTTGACATCTCGAGATAAATTTTAGACAAGCGATAGTCGCGCGCCCGTCCCGAGATTGTTTCAAGACGCTCGATCATTCCGTGTGAAAATACTAGAGATGTGACATTATACATATTACACTTTTTATCTCAACTTAGAATTATTCCAGCGTTGAACCGAGTGTGACTACAAAAAACACAAGTTTTTTAGCTTTTAACGTGATTTAATCGAGAAAAGGTTTTCTGATATAGTTATGCTCTAACAGACCGTTACTAGTGCATGTAATTTGCATTCTTTTTTGCGAGTAAAGTGCAAGGTAACGACACTAAGTTCGTTGACACTATTCAGAGCCACTTAGAGAGGTTTGCTTTTTGAATTCCTGTGATTGAATAAAATTTCTCTAAAGCTCGTACGTTTATTGTATTCAGCAAAAACTGACTACCGCAGCAATAACAGTTGTTACATTTGAAATGCATCATAAAATAGATTTTCCGAATCATTTGCTGACATCACGCGGAAAAAGCTGCCACGTGCGTGCAAAAAAACTGTACACATTACAAACGGCTATTATGTAAGCTGTCCGAGTGTGTAAACGGGTGTGCTGTTAAATTGCAATGCAGTGTACGCTGTGGTGATGATAGTTTAATTGTAAGTGCGCGGGTAGTTTTTAGATTGACTTGTTTTGGTGGTTGTTCGGTTCGGTTTGATGTGGAGATTAATGGTTGAGGATTGGCGCGTGCTTCAAGTAACAATTTACTCGATTTATCGTAGTATCTAGTATATTTGTCGTAGTTAACCCTGGGGAAGTTCTTTCATAATTTACCATCGCTGCTTTTTAGATGTTTCAACATAGACGAACGGATTCACGCGACCTATGAACATAATTGGTTAAGCATGTGTCACAGCCAGCAGCGGACAGGTCCATATCCCGTTATTTCAAGAAGGAAAAAGGAGTAAATATTACCTATAGAAACGTGTTACACCATATTACGTAGGTTCTCCCAGTTCTCTGTTACGAAATACTTTGGGAAACAGGAAACATAATCCAGTTACCGTGATCGATGTGTTCGAATACAATTAATTATAATATTATTCAAAATATTTTGTGTTTTATGTTAATTTTACGTTTTCTACCAACCAACGTGGCATTAGGAAATAATTTGTGTAAATATATTGTTCTAATTTTGATTCATTAATGAATCTACCCCATGGCTTTTTCTGTGCAACTTAGTGCTATCTATGATAACAAATTGTACTAAGATTATAAATGAATATATTTAATTTAATCAATAATATTAATTGGCTTGCAAGATTTGAACTTATCACTAATTGAATACTAACAAGTTAAGCTAAATAAAAGCTTGTAAAACAGTGTCCGACAAGGAGTTCTCAAGTTTTAAGGGTTGAGTTGAATCTAAAGATTTCAAGATTTAAAACTGTAGTATCCTTTTCCCAATGTAAAATTGATTAGAAAAATGCAGGTGAATAGGTATGTATCAGAATATTCTACCAAACAATGTATTGTCTCGCCTCTGCAACCCAGTTGGCAGTTACGTATAGATTATCTTTTTCTTATAAAGATTATAATTCGGATATTCGAAATCTTCATCTAAAAATGTCTTGGTTGTCTCTTTTGAACAATTTATCCTGTCTCTAAAAATGTTTTAACAACTGCCAAAAATTCCACAAAACAAATTAATTAATTACCTATAACTTGTTAAAAATGGCAGAAAATTATTTTCTTTAGATCTTCAAATCTCTTTAGAGTTTGAAAATTTCAACACAACGCAACGTAATGACAAATAGAATAATTATAAAAGGATAAACTGACGACTTTCTTTTAAAACTCAGTAAAAACAAACTAACAACAAAATGTCTTTATTTTTGTGCATCACATTTTTACACATAATGATCGTTTGTGTTCGTATGATGTGTCTTTAAAATAAATAGAGGGTAACAGACAAGCATCTCGGTACGTGTTGCGATAACTTTTGACATTTGCACGGACACAGTAATACGAGACTTATTAGATATAATTCGTATGCAATGACATGGGACATTGTGTTGCGAAAGTGCGACTATTTTGACCCATACTTCGTGCTTGGGTGAAGATATTTTTCTTAGGTGAGGCAGGGATGGGGTTAAAAAATTGCTGTCTTTAAAACTCAAACTCAAAGCATTAGTTTTAACTGAACCAATAACAGGCAGTTTTGAATTGTTTTGAGTCGGTTAGTCGAAAAGATGAAGCTAGTTGCCCATTCCAAAGCGTATCTTGCTATGGAGAAGAATGGGCAAGTAACCCCATGGATAGTCTTTTAAAACAAAAGAAGTATCTTTGACAGTCCGGTGCTCTCCTGGATATTGATAACAATTAAAATTCTATTGTTTTTTTTTTTGGACTGTTGATGGTTTAAATTATGTTGCTTTCGTATTTGCGACTGGGTGGAATGTACAACAGACTTCACTTGTTTTTTCATTGTTTTCTTTCATTTAATTAATCCCCAATCCAAGACAAAATTTTCTTTCAACTATATTGGCTACCTTCGAACAATTTTATTGTGACAAATTGTTTTGTCTATCCTAGTTATCCGTAGTTTTCAAATAATCGATCGAGTTCTTCTACAATTTAACAATTTTGTTAAATAAATTCTCAGTAGCAAGCGATGTCTGCTAGACTCAGGTAAATCTGTGTGCCATCAATCCCTTCTAATTTAGCTATACGCGTCTAAAGTTATGAGCTTAAAAATAAATCCGTCGGCTGAAGCCCTTACTAAATGTCATAAAAAGATGATGTTGTTAGTGTACCATATGTTTTAACAAGTCTTTTTGCACTATGGATATTATTAAAAAAGGCTTGCTAATCTGATTTTGAATTACCGAAACTGCGAGTTTTTGATGTGACAAAGGCTTTTTCTTAAAGACTGGGTAAATCATCACATCCTATACTATTAAATGAGCAATATTTGTGTATATAATATATACTTATTTGTAATCACGTTCTCGAAAAAGGCTCTAACGATTTCGATGAAAGTTGCAATATAGGGGTTTTCGAGGCGGAAAATCGATCTAAGTAGCTAGGTCTCATATCTGGGAAAATTTGTTTTGTTTTTGAAAATTTGTCAGCCTCGGGAATGTGATACAACGTTGGTATACCAGCACGCGTAGCATGACCACCGTAGAAACGAGTTTTGTCGACGGAAGAATAGACAAAATGACATATTGTGATTGTTTATCTGTCATTTTGTCTACTCTTCCGTCGACAAAACTCGTTTCTACGGTGGTCATGCTACGCGTGCTGGATGATATGTTTATCTATTTTCACCCGAGCAGATCTCGATCGACCAGCTACTATTTAGTAATGACCCAAAAATTATAAGGAAAAGGCATAATATTATCAAAACATTGATTAATTAGCGGCAGACCTTTACCACATTTCTCCAGATGCTCGCAGGCAGCTTCTAACCAATTGAACTCAGATTCAAACATCAAGCGCCATCCCAACTAGTTCAATGAGCCGTTAAAATTTTTCCAAGTCAAGCGATGAACCGAGTTCCAGCGGTAGGGTCGCGTCGCCGTCGCGGGCGATTGACGCGCGACACCGCGACGGCTGCTGCGCGACCGACGCCCGGGGCTAATTAACGACACCGCCATCTATCGGCGACGCCCTATCAATCTCGAAGCGACAGTTTTGTTGCACATTTGTCGCCGCGGTATTTGGGACGAGTGCTTGTGTATTTATTTAGTATGTGTAGAAGTTCAAGTGGGACATCACTGGCTGAGGTTGGGAGTCAAACGGTGTTTAATTCTTTTGTTGGTTTGCTATCATGTAATGATGTTATTTAGTGCAATCGGTATGAATGTGACGGGCAAAATGTAGTTTCTGTTGTATTAAAAAAAACTTTATTTGCTTCTATTCCCAATGTGCGAATAATGCTGGTTACTATAAACAAAAAAGAATCGTTTTACTTACCTATGATAACTTATTTTAATTCCCTAACTGGGCATTTAAATAGATTTTTAAGCAAATTTTACCTGTGATAGTTACTTCCATATGGGAGGGTCTATTAAGCAAAGCTATGAGGTCTTTGCTTCATTATTGGTAAAGATATAAAAGTCTTAATTTTTAATCCGTAAATTATAACACTGTAATTGTAACACTAGTTTGTAAGCTCGTAATTGTACTAACAAATATGGATGTAATCGTATCGAATCTGAATTAAATGTTTTTTTTTTATAAGCCATCTTCTTCGTTTTAAAAACCCTAGCTAGATGGCGTTTTGTCCAATTTTTTATTAAAGTAATTTTGTCAGGGCGTTCTTTAGTTATTTTTGAAGATTTACTAATTAAGAAAAGCAATGAACGTGGACCACACAACGATGACGATAGCCAATTGTAGTAAGAAAAACTTTTTTAACAAAAGCCTGAACTAAAAAAATACAAAAATGCTTCTCCACTGATATCCTCTCACCCAGAGCTTTGAACTCTGCTCACCCTTCTTTGAAATTACCGTGATGGTTCTCAACGACGGTTACAAATGTTGATCACATATCATATTTTATGTCCTGGATAGTCAAATTGCGAGCCTTTACGGACGTCCGCTGGCATTTTAAGGTATGTCATAAGTTGACAGGTGTTGAAAACTGGACGGTCGAATTAGTAATGAGAAACTATTAATTTTCTTACTACAGTTTCTAAGGGAGCTAGAAGTAGGTTTATTGTGATTTCTTTTGTTTGAAATAATCTTTATTTTTTTACCTAGATAATTAGGGATACTATGCGTACTATGCTAAGCTTAATTTGTTATGGAAGTTTCTTATTTCATGACGTCAAACCATCATCATCCTCATCCTTCTGAAACATTATTTTATTTTATTTTTATAACTTAAGAAAGTTGTATAAAAAATATAGTCACACAGCATATTTCTTGCGACTGTATACGAAATGTCTGTATAGATACTTGGGGGCCATCCATAAATTACGTCACACGTTAAGGGGGAGGGAGGGGTCTTAAATTTCGTGACGTCACATTTCAAAATCTATTATATCTAAGTGTTAAAACACGAACTTTAAACTATTAAATAATTTAAAGGAGTGGGTTTGATGTTAATTTTATAAAAAAATCTCACTAGGGAGGGGGGGAGCCTCACAAATGTGACCAGCTGTGACAAGGACGGGGGGAGGGGCAAAAAATCATGAAATTCGTGTGACGTAAGTAATTTATGGATGTCCCCTTGTGGGACAGGTCGTATAATGTCAATATTCTCTGGCTGTGTAGCTGACATATTTAAATTTTTCGTTTTGTTTTATAGAAAAAATGTAATCAATATGCATAAAAATTCAATAAAGGAAATAAATAATAAACATAAATTTACATTAAATTTACATTTCGTTGTCAACGAGTAATGAAGTTTTAATAAAGTTTGCAAGATTTTCGGTACTTTTTACCTCGTTACGTAAAAAAACGATGCTCTCTAGGTGTTGTCATTAATTGATGTTGTGAAGACAAGTCTTTTGAACATAACAAATGTGTAGGTATTTCTGATTAGTAATACCTGCTCATTTGTTAAGTTAAAAAACCAGCCACTTTTCATTGTGCGTGTCGGACCACGCACAATGAAGGGTTCCGTAGTTGGGATGAATTTATCCCAAGAACAAACTTAACTTTGTAGTTGAAAAATATGTTCTCCCATACATTCTGTATGGGACAACATGTTTGTGTACATGGGGGGACACTTGACTCTAACAAAAATTAGCACTTTAAAGCATAATATTTCGAAAACGGTTCCCTAAATCCAAAAATGATCTCGGCAAACTCACAACTCAATATTTTTGAACGACCTTTCCAACGACACCCCACACTATGGGATTATAGAGAGAAAAAAAAAACGTGTGGTACTCGGGGACTCCTGCGGTAAAGCTATTGCATAGCATTTGTAACCTCCATACTTCCTATTTGTCAACGCTACACTTGAGATGATGACGTGATGACATAAAACAAAAATTACGTTCGCATGACAACATCACGTTGTCATGGGAACCGTCATTACATGGTAGGCGGGGTGGGGGGTGTTAAGTTTTTTTCGTTACGGAATTTCTTGATTCGGTCGCCGCGCTCAAAGCCCGCGAGGAAAGCTATGCAATAGCTTAAAAATCATCCTCACTTTACGCCTAGTTTAATTTGACTTACTGATTAATTTGACAGGACTAAACTAAAATTTATCTTCTTTCCTTTTCTTAATGAAATAGAAAGAAAAAGATGCACTGAACTTAAATTTAGTTTAGTTTGTGAACAAGCGAATCGGCACCAATGACAGTTATACTAAACCATTTAACATGCACTTTTGAGATATCTAGGGGTCGGTCTGTCAGAAAAATGAAGCTAGTTCCTCATTCCAAAGCGCAGTAGTTTCCAATGGAGAAGAACGGGCAAGAAACTCCATGGAGATTCAGTTAAATCAAAATATTGACAGTTACATTACATCCCTGAAGCTCCGAGGGCCTGAGATGCGATTTAACAATCCATAGTACAATGAAGTCACTCGTTATGTATATGAAATGACTAAAATGATGACCTTTAACCTTAAAAATTTGCTAGGAAAGCCTGCGTCTACTCATCCATACTAATACCAAAGAAAGTAGTAGTAGTTGTATTACTACTTAGTAGTAGTTATAGTAATAAGTAGTAGTATATAGTAGTCCTTGGAGTAGTACCTAGTAGTAGTAGCAGTAGTTGTAGTAGCAGTAGTTGTAGTACCTAGTAGTAGTTGTAGTAGTACCTAGTAGTAGTTGTAGTAGTAACTAGTAGCAGTTGTAGTAGTACATAGTAGTCGTTGTAGTAGTACCTAGTAGTAGTAGTAGTAGTACCTAGTAGTAGTTGTAGTGGTTATAGTAGTACCTAGTGGTAGTATCTAGTAGTGGGAGTAGTATATTCGAAATTTACTCTGTCTATCTGTTGGTTACCTTATTACACCTTAACGGCTGAATGGAGTTGGATGAAATTTGAAATAGACCATTACCTGACCATGACTTACTACCGGGGTTTTACAGTAGGTAGCCTATCATATGGCCTAAGCCACAGGCTACCTACTGTTAAACCCCGGTAGTAAGTTCCCGTGGGATAATTTCCAAAAACCACGCGCGTGAAACCGCGAGTAAAAGCTAGTTCCCTAATAAATGTGTTACCACAAAGATCCACGAAGTTACCACATTTAGAGTTCACGCCAAAACATCGTATTTCTGCTTACGATCCAGATGTGACAACGGATGCGTAACGGATGGGTTTCGGCAGACCGCCAAGAACTCAAAGGAAACTAAACAACTAGGAAACTATCAATATTATACCGATTTTATAACATCACTGTATTAATAATAGGTAGGTGTATACTCTCTTAAACACCATAGATGTGTAGCGGTTACACCGCCACATACGAACTACGCATCAAAGGAGGCATGACGTCACACAAATCCTGCAACGCGCAATTACGGTTTACCGCGCGAACGACATATATAAGACTATCTGACATCAGCCGTGGGGCAGTTGCCCGCCAGACACGACACCCTCCCCTCACGGTCGGAGGATCCTCCCTCTTCTATAGAGGATGAGTTAACTTTACACCCTGTTCCTCATACCTCTAAATTGGTGCCCCTGACGTGATCATCAACGCAGCTTTCGTGCATCTAGTTCAGCGTGACGTCATTATCATCATCACTTCCGCAAGTTTTCATGAGGCGAGTCACACAGCCAGCCAGCACCCACGGCTTCACCGGGTATCCTGATCACCAGCATGCAGCGACATGGTCATCACCAGGAATGCGCTTTTGGCGACACTCAGCCTCATCACCCCGACTCACTGGAAAATCACCGCAATCGCCGCAATCACCACTCAAAGTTCCGACCCACCGTGAACTATGCGGCACTCGGTTTCGACTCACTGGAACCCGTATTCTAGAACATAATTTAAAAATATATTATAAGTGACAAACACTAATAACAGGTGGGGCATAAGTTATCAACACTTTGTAATTGCGACTTTGACTTTTGTGAAGTACACAAATCGCACCTTCGGTGCAACAAAGTCACAACAGCTCGTTTTACGTTTCCTTATTTCTGGATTACTTGGTTTTGAAATCTTTATAAAATTAATTGTTTAATTTGTTGTTTACGTTAAAAATCTTATATTGAATTATCAAAAAAATCCTATTAAAAGACAACAAAAAAAGTGTCCTGAATTTATTGTGACTTTGTTGCACCGAAGGTGCGAAATGTAAAATGCACATTGTAAAATCACGGGTGCGCTATACTCCTACAAGAACGCGGAATAATTGTCACATTGTTTTTTATTTAAACCAATAATTCCCAACCGTTTAATCTCGATTTGCAGTGGCCCGCAATATCGTACGATTTGACAGCTGTAGACTTTTTTCTATGGGGTTTTCTGTAGTCACGCGTTTTTGCGAACAAACCTTGACTACCTTAAAAGAGAACATCGTAGAAGAAATAGCGAATCTATCGCCAGATGTACTGAGAAAAGTAACGCAAAATCCTCTAAAACGCGCCCAAATTAATGTGCGTGAATTCTAGCGGCGGCGACGTAACAGATTTTTTTTTTGACCACAGAACAAAATTATAAGTCCAATATAAACAATAACCAGAACGATTTTTCTTATTCACAAAAAAAGTTATAGCCTTAGGAAATCGGGTGATTACTTATGTGCCACTTAAGTAAATAACGCAAAAGTTGCGTAAATAACGCAATGAATATTATTGAATTGTCCATATGAATGGCATAGGGGTTGTAACTGTGTTACATAATTGTGCCGCTGTTTGTTAAGTTTTAACATATAATAATTATGTTGTTGTTCAAATAATACTTTCTAAGTGCACTATTAATCTTGTGAAGAACACTTGTCATATGTTCGAAACATAATATGTTTCTTGGTTCAGTGGTTTCGACTGTGAGTAGTCAGTCAGTCAGTCAAGGAACTGTTCTTATGCAGAGAAGAGGGTAGAAATATACTCAGTACTCATCCACTCAGTTTGCACGCAGTTACATTTGCTTTATTTAATATATCTCCCAATTCTCCGAACAAACACTTAGGCTTTAATGCCAATGTATTGCCATAAAACAAATTATGCTCACTTAGTAAATGTTTAAAAGAGTGCCTCATTGGTCTAGTGGTCGTAAGCGTTACTGCTGAGCATGAGGTCCTGGGTTCGAATCCCAGATCGTGCTAAACGTTATTGGGCCCGGAGTCTGGATTTGTGCCCGGTTGATGGCAACAGGCTCGCCCCCTATTACATGGGACTTAAACATAACTAGCGAAATGTGGGGTGTACTATAGATGTACCTCTGCCTAACCCTTCGGGGATTCGAGGCGTAATGTTATGTTTATTACAAAGAAAAATGACTCGTTCTTTCCTTTGATATTCCGAAAAATACGCAAATTTATTTATCTACATATTCATTAATTTTACGCGTATGCGTAAAATTAATGAATATGTAGATAAATAAATTCATCATAAAAAAAGCTTCCTAAGAAATTTCCACAATATTTATTTATTATTTGAATAGAAAAAACTCCTCCATTTTATCTTATTCCATGTCTAATGTGTATTAGAAGATGGTTGTTGACAAAGCTCTTCACTGTCTAGATGTAGCACGTAACAATAGGACCCTCTCATAAAGGCATTTCCAGGAAATAATAATTTATTAGTGCATAGTTCGCAATATCGGTGCACAATTTAATTTACCTGTGTAGCCTCGATATGACAACATAGAGTTCTATCATGTCAGTGTCGCCTCGCCGCTCCTGTCGTGCGGTTCATTGCATGGAGCGTTCCTGAATTTTCAGGATGGTCGACAACTAATTATAATATCAAGTGAATAGTCGCTATCTATCACAATGTCGGACTTCCGTGAGATCGAGGTGCCGGATGAGTCGTTGAGAGACCCCCAAAAAGTTAATCCAAACTTCGCAGGAATAGTTTCTGAGCCAAGAGAACTTGGTGAAATATTCACACCAGAATTGAAAAATTTTAATCCATATGAAGTACAAGAACAAAATATGTAAGTAAATACCAAAATAATATTAACACGGATTTACACGAAAAAGAACTGGCTGCTCGCTGAAGTCGCGGTAACTGCTTTGCGTTCGATCCATTCTCGCATTCCTTTTTCTATTGACATTATCGTCGAGCGAATTGCCGTGTCATATTCGTTTGGCGTAGCATATTATTCACAAATAAAGCTTGCCGCGGTCCATTGTTGTTCACGGCGTGAAAAATCGGCTCGTTTCTAGCGTGCCGAGGACCGGCCAAGTGCCGATAAAGGGTTTCGGATACCAAAATATTTAATGCGATGCTTGTTAGGCTAACGCGGTGACCGAAACGGGGGTATTGTGTTGTGGCTCCGTATTCTTTTTGTGCAAGTATTTTGTGAGTTCGTAAGGTTGTGGACAAGTAATTCTGGGTCGTAAGCTTTTGTTTCAGCATAACCATGCACAATACAAATGAAAATTGTTACACGATAACCGATAAAAAATTGAAAGTGTTCTTAGTAACGGGAGTTACATGAGAATTGCAGATTTTGATTTATGTCTTTTTATGTAGAAATTCTATTATAGGAAAAAAAAAACTATTCAAACAGATTCTCAGTTTATTTGATTTCATTATTGCGATATTGGTTTTAGTCTTGTTTTAATTAGTACGAGTAGTTATTTGCTTTTTTATGTCTACATTCTTAATCAGAAAATTGCGGAGGCGACGATCGTTAATAACATTTCCACGAAAGCCGTATGTGGTTAAAATAAATAAGAAAAATCAATAAGTTCTTTGAGAATTCTAGCAGTTTCTTTTTGCCCACCGCTTGCGTTTTCAGTACTTCATTACCTAATGGAACGGTTTGAACAGCTTTTAATAAAGCTGTATATCGTAATATTAGTTATGCACTTTCTGAGTTACATCGTGACCTCGCGCAATTATATAGAGGTCGTGATTGGTTGGTTGTTAAGAAGTAAGAACTTTGAGCGATTTTTGGCAGGAGAAAATCTTATGTGTTTGCGTCACCGACATGGTAATGTTAACAGTATACTTTGGTACTGTTAACATTAGCATGTACTTTGGTTTTTGAAGTGAAAACTTCTTTAGGCGCATTGGGCATTTTTGAGATGAGAAAAAACAATTGAACTCACGACATCGTTACCGACACCTCATTTTTGTAAACGCGATTGTGCTTTTTATTTATATTACATTACGGATGCAAATATTTTTACTTTAATGGTTTAGGTTTTTTTTTGTAAACGCGATTGTGCTCTTTATTTAGATAAGGTTACGGACCAATGTTCTATACAAGTATTTTTCTTCCAAAAAGGCGATCTTGTTCAAGTTTTCACTTCTTTCGGCACTCCCGGAGTGCCACTGTTTTTTTTACTTCGGTCGGCAGTCCCCGTGTTTTTATTTCAAAATCCTGACCGGGCTTTCTAATTTTTTTTGATTCGTAGGAATACATACGTGAATGGTGAAAGTGTTTTATTTTGACTGTTTTTGATAGGTACTCTTTATTAGATGGCATATTCTGAATATTGGTAAAATATTTAGGGCAGCTTTGGTATTTTTTAATTATGAGGTAATTTTTTTAATGTAATATTATGAATTTAATGCAATTGAATAATGTAATTTAATATTGTGATAGCATGCAGTGTTTATATAATTTTTTGTAATTCAAAAAGCACTAAATAAAAGGCTACTTTATTTTTATTTTGGTAGTGATAATCGGTCACGGCGGGTAATTGCGGTCATCTTTAGTATAGTAATTAGTTAATAGTGTCGTATTCAAGTGTCATATTCGACAATTACGATTATTCCAGATTTAAACCTAATTATCAGAGATTTAGACATAGCTCGGTTAAAGTGGTGATCTTTTGCTTCTTGTTCTTAGGTAACACTTTAGATATCAATGTTCATTTTCACTAACACTTATTTTTCACGCTGTTGGATTTTTTACTTTAGGCGCTGAGCCGAGCGATGAAAATCCAACAGATCGTTTCTAGTTAGGAGTTTATTTAGGTGTCGCTTCTGCTGTTAGAGATTTTCTTATGGGATATCAGTAAGGGTGCATAACTGAAGTCAGTTTATGACATCGCGAAGTATTTTAAGACTAATTATAAAAATAAATGGGGTAAAACCTTTTGATCGACTGTTGTTAGCGGTAGTTTTCACAAAAATTGTCGCGCCGTGGTGACGCACCTGTGTTTGAGCGCCTTTATTTTATCGAGAAACAGAGTCGTGGGCACAACCCTAGTGTAATATTCAAGTCTTGATAAACTTTATAGATTTACTCCGTACAGAATATCACAGTCGATGCAGAATTTTCGTTTGATGAAATATCTCGTACCTAATTATTAATTAATTAGGTACTGGGTGGCGCTGCAAAGGGAAAATTCAAGTGAATTGAAGCGGCTGGCTTCAGGAAAATAAGGTATTTCATTAGATCTTTTCTTCGACGAACTTTGATCATAGTGGATGTGCTAGTATGGCGCTCTTTGATAAGATATTTTATTAATATGCCTAATATTAAGTAAAGAGAGATTATTACGAGGTTTACGTCGTTTAAGCTTACGTCATACGTAGGTACATGAATTCCACAAGTACATTGATGTTCCTGTGAATTGCGTCGCATCTTATTTTTTTTTTGTAATCTTCTAGTAGAAGTTTGCTTGAACTTTACGTGTTCCAAATTAAGTTTATACTATTAAAGATTATCTTTAATTTTAATAAGTACTTTTTTAATCTTACAATTTTCAACTGGTATTTTTAATCGATCTGCGACATTTTAATTTTATCTTGCTATCAGCGAAATATGGATTTGCTAAGTGTCCTACACGTAACCGAAATAAAAGCTAAAAAGTCCGCTATTATAAACCTAATAAGGTGAATACACTGCAAGCTAATACAAACACTAAGTAATTTGTTTAATTTAGCTAATTTACAAGAGAACAAGGCTTACAGTTCACGGTGGTGCACGATGCAACGATAACCGTTACGGTGACGGCGCGGCACTGTGTTACTATGAATTACTTACCTTTAGTAATTTCTACTGCTATCTAGTACACATAGCTACACATCAAGCTATACATTTCCAGTTTATGCTGACCTCGCATTGTGTAGGATTTCCGTACAATGCGAGCTCAGCGTATACTGGAAATGTTTAGCTTGATGTGTAGCCGTGTGTACACTGGACTAGATAAAACAGACAACAAAACATACCGTCACACGTAGAGTACCATCCGTCCGGATTTGTCCGGGCATGTCCGTCTTTTTGGCCCCCTCGTACGAACTTTGTCTGGCTAACTGACTCATCCAGACTTTTCGACTGTAAGTGCACCGGCCGGTAAAATAGGCATTGCTCGCCTCGGCCGGGGTCCTGCAAAAAGGAAAATTAAAAGTTACTTCGCTGTCCCCAGCAAATAAAATAGTTATGTGCCATTACGATAGTTTTAACTTTATTGCATACTAGCTGCGTCCCGCGGTTTCACCCGTAAGTCCCGATCCCGTGGGAAAAAAAAAGTATCCTATGTTCTTTTCCAGGGCATCATCTATATATGTGCCAAATTTCATCCAAATCCGTTCAGCCGTTTAGCGTGAAGGCGTAACAAACAAACTTACTTTCGCATTTATAATATTAAGGATTCGACTGCCTCGTTGGTCTAGTGGTCGCAAGCGCTACTGCTGAGTATGAGTCCTGGGTTCGATTCCCGGGTCGGGCAAAGTGTTATTGGGTTTTTCCATCTGGAATTTCTCAGTATCAGCTCGGAGTCTGGATTTGTGCCCGGTTGATGGCAACAGGCTCGCCTCCTATTACATGGGACTTAAACATAACTGGCGAAATGTGGGTGTACTATAGGTGCACCTCTGCCTAACTCTTCGGGGATTACAGACGTGATGTTATGTGTTTTATGTATGCATATTCGATATTTAGAGGTCCGATTACACTCTGTAAATTTTTTTTTTCATTAATTTCCTACGGTTATTTCAGAAGTTACGAGATTTTAGGGTGTCATCATCTGCCTAGCCTTTTCCCAACTATGTTGGGGTCGGCTTCCAGTCTAACCGGATGCAGCTGAATACCAGTATTTTACATGGAGCGACTGACCGACTGACCTCCACAACCTAGTTACTAGGTAACACGATAGCCCTTGGTAATACTGGTTGTCAGACTTTTTGGGCTTCTAACTACCCGTAACGATTGTCAAAGATCTACAAATGACAGCCGTAATGAATGTAAAAAATCACTTTTCTTTTGGTATTTGAACAATTCCGCTATGTATATTAGTTAATAAGATATTCACGAAAAACTGTTTTATATTTTTCCTGTAAAATTTGCTTTTTACGGTTACGATTTTATTCGCCGGTGACAGCGACATATTTGCAAATTTCTAACTTTTTGTCAGTACTTTTCAAATTTCGAAATGGTTACCAACAACAACAAATCACAAGTATGGTACCTATAGATTCATTTAATGGAAGTTCATCTGGCTAAATCAAATAAACATAACATTACAGTTTTCCTTGAAGAGGTGGGCAGAACTTACACCTCTTCTCTCAAACAAATCTGGCGAAACGTTGGTGTGGTCGCGGATCTGGAATACGGATTTGGATCGGATTTAGACCAGAACCGCTCTAAGTTGTTGCGGGACTTGTAATCTTCTAAGAAAGGCTTGAGGCAGCTTGCTGCTTTAGGCGAAAGAGCCAAGGCATTAGTAGTAGAGAGTTGTATTAATGATTATACAATATACATAGTTCTGTGTGATTCACCACTAGGAGGGGGTGGGCGTTTCGGGGACTGTCTTATGTAATTTTGACGTTCGAGAAGTGGGACGTTCGTTTTTCAACCTAGTTTGAATACATGACTTTTGAATTTGAATTTTTTAAGTACATTTTGATCAACGTACGACCTGAAACTGATCAGCAAATTCAAATTGTCTCACGTTTTTTTGTATAGGTAGTTGAATGTAAAGAGATGTTGATACCCTTTTTTTTCCTTTGTTTTTTTTTACCTCGGTCTCGCCTTTTGGAAACCGATGGATGAGGTCTATTATGTATAAACGATTATTTACTTTTCGTAACGATAATCGGTAATAGGTTGAAAGAAGAATCCACGTCCTACCTACTTAATATGCCATTCATGAGAAAAGAGGCTTCTTTTTCCCTCTCTCCTCTCGTTTTTTCCTCTTTTCTTGTCTGTCTTTCAGTCAGTGTGCTTTAGAATAATGCTTTCAATTTCAAACTTTAGAACTAATTTTTACGTTAACTCATAGAATTGTTCTCTGGCGAGGCGACACGGGAAGAGTCTTGACAGCAGTTACCCTAGTTCAATTAAGTTCGTCTTCGTCAGAATTTGAACGTAGATCAATTTCTAGGCATTCCTTTGCGTTTTTTCTCTTTATCTGCATCTCTCAGCTCCATTAATATCTTCCTTTTACCTTTTATAACAATCAATGAGTGCTTAAAATTACAGTAGGTACCTAATTATCCACATTGTTCAATTTTAGTACTTACCCCATATTATTTTATTAGACGTCTTGTCTGTGTAAATGAAAATATTGATAAACGTAAAAAAACCTTTTTATTCCAAAGTTACCTACATATTACTATTTTTTTAAATTTGTTTTTCGTTGTTTTGGAAAGTAATGTTTCTAGGGTTCCGTACCTCAAAAGGAAAAGCGGAACTCTTATAGGATCACTCGTGTGATCTGTCTGTCTGTCACAGCCAATTTGCTCCAAATCTTAATGGACCGATTAAGTTGAAAGACATAATGTATTTCTGTGACCCAAACACGGACGTATACCTAAGGTAAATAAATGAATTTTGAAAGAATCTATTTTTATAATTTTAAAATTTATTAATTTAAAGATATTTAAGACAATTGATGAAACTTGAACATGGGATCCTTATTTCCGAAACTACTGAACCTAAAACTTTGAAAAAAAATACAGTGAATAGTTCTTTATTCAAAGCTTACAGAAAAACCTATAAGAAGTCTATGGTCTTAAATGATATGGTAAATCTCTCAATATTGTGAGTACAAACTTACATTTGCAGTTGGAATGTATGGGAGATCATGTTTTTCAACTACAATGTTAAGTTTGTTCTTGGAATTGTAGCGGTTACACCGCCACATACGAACTATGCATCAAAAGACATTACGTCACACAAATCCTGCACCGCGCAATTAGAGTTTACCGCGCGATCGACATATATATGTCACCGTATAATTATAAACTTCGTTAGTTTATAATCCATCGGTATTATTTCCGTTAGATTATAAACTGTCGAAAAATTGTGAATTGTGACAAATCATTTACAATTTAACGCATAATTTTTCGATAGTTTATAATGTATCCATGAAAAACTGACAAATTGTGAACTGGTAACCAACTTGTTTGTGACGTAATGCACCTTGCGCAAATATTAAATAGCCTGCATGGCTGCGAGCAACTTGGAAGTAGCGCTCGCCGGCCGCCATCGCGGTACCGCTCGCTTCGCTCGCTCGGCTCGCGCGCTGTTGGTCGCAGTTCTAACCTAACCTAACCTATTTCACCCAGTTCACAATTTTTCGACAGATTATGATCTAACGGAAATAATACAGATAGATTATTATAAACTTACGGTGCTCACAATCTTACGGTGACATATACAAGATTCCGACTTCAACCGTCGGGCAGTTGTCCGCCAGATACAACACCCATACAACACCCGTCTGGTCGGAAGATCCTCCCTTTTCTATGGTGGATGAGTGAAATTTACACCCTGTTCCTCATACTAAAGGATAAATTCATCCCAACTACAGAACCCTTAATTGTACGTGGTCCGACACGCACTTGGCCGTTTTACTTTTTCATCAATTTGTCGAACAAAGGCACTAATCTCACAGAGGCATACCAAACGTTCCTGTACGAATTTGATTAGATCTCTGGATTTTGTATTTTTGAACGAGAAAATAGAAACTCCTAGTTGGAGCATCGAAAAAAATCCTACAAATAAATCAAAGGCGTAACCAGTAGTTACAGTCGAATAAGAGGCACAAGCAATAGACAAAAATGCAAAGAGTCATTCACAAACGCTATAGATTTATTTCTATAACACATGCACTGGCCAATCAATCTCTCTGCCAGTGGAGGATATGGTATCGATACGCACGGCCATCGCGCGCAGTAAATGTATCGATATCTGAGTAGTATCGATACTTCTGCTGCTTCACCGAATTGGGCTGCCTTCACAGTGTATCTAGACACTGTGTACCAAGTAAATTAAAATATTTGCACTTAATTGAATTAATATGATATTAAATACCAAATAAGTTGACCGATGTTTATCAAGTAGTGGTGAAACAGGCCGATTTAGTAGTAGTATCGATTTTTTACCCAAATCGTAGGAGTGATTAGGTATCTCGATTGGAAAGAAGACTTATTGTAATAACTGCTTGGTTGAGCTTTTTTAGTGCTTCGTAAAAAGTATTATACTATTCTAGTATCGATATTTTTCCGGTACCGAAATTGCGGGACGCACATCTCCCGATAGAATCGCGTTTGTCTACCGTTCCTACTAGGTACTTACGTTTCTGAATCGCTCGGTGATTCTGAAATGTATGATTGTGTATAACTCACATGCGGATGATTTATATGTGGCATGTGTATTTAGATTTTTTTTAATCAATCGAGTTGTGAACATGCTTCTACAGTTGTAAATTTCTTTTAATAGTGATGTGTCGGGTTTGCCGTCTTTTTTAAGTGATGTTTTATGAGTTTTATTCTCCGTAAATAAGTATGTAATAAGTAAGTATTTATTTATAAATAAATATTTTTGTGATAAAAAAAAAAACCGAAATCTTTTGCATAATAAGTAGGTATAATGATGTCACAAATTAATGAAACATGAATAAAAATAAATTTCATTGCCCGTCATTTTCAAGTATTTTTAATGAAAGAGATATTTTAAGCATGTAGGTAAATTACCATAGTTAATGGTAGTCAGTATAATAAAAATAAAAAGTTACGGGAAAATCTGCGAAAACCTTCGAACGATTAGGTGTCCATTTCCCGAGAGTCAATCATAGATTTAATGAAAACGGAAATAAAGCTTTTAATTATTGCCTACTAATTCTCTACTTTCCCTACGTAATTTTTTACTCTCTAAGAAATATTCAGTACGTAAAACAATAGTTTCGCAGCCCGGGACTTAAAGTCCGTGGTCCGGGACCTGTGTGGTCAAGATAGGATCGCTCGTGACTCACACCCACGAACCTTCGATAACTTCATTTCAATGCTGAGTAAGGTATGGTGCTAGTCGCCGCGGTGGGCACCCGGCCGAATGATGTTCTTTTTGAGCTGATGCTAATGTTTAGTTGACATTCTTTTGGTGTTTCGAAAATTGATCTTTCTTTCTTCTTTTCGTTTCAATTAGACCATTTTGAACTGTTAAAGGAGCCCGGTCAGTTACTAAGGTGAAGCTAGTTGTGGAATACGTAATATCTATTAATTGGACAGGGTATTGCTGCGTCAAAAATGTGCGATATGGAACGCAGGATTTTTTATTTTTTATTGAAGTGCAGTTTTGTTACTGGTTCTGAAGGTAGTCTGCTTAATTTAATTTAGCCAGAAGGGCAAGAAGTATTGATTTACGTCCCGTCTGAGCTATGTAGCTTAGACAGGACGTAAATTTATCTAACTCACTAACTAACTTTCTTTGGGAAGGTTGGAACAATGTATAATTATATGAGTTGGCGTTGATGGCTGCGCCACAGTATTTTACTTTTGTGGCTATCTTCGTTTTCCTTTGTAAAGTTAAGTTGTTCCAAATAAAACTTTTATTCTTTATTCTTTTTAACTCGAAATCTACTGATATTTAACTTTTTTGGAACAAAGTTCTTTAACGTTGTTTGCAGTAGGAGTAGACTGGTAGAAATCGTCACGTAATGAAAAAGCGTTATGCATCTTCCATGAAACTTTCTCTCTCTCGAAAAATAAAGTTCGAATTTGGTCAAAATGAAAATCCAAGGTGGCGAAATTTTTCAAATTTTTCGTCATTGTTGTCGTTTTCAAGTTTTCGACGGTGCTAAACTAGATGAGTGAGCTCAAAATGTAATTTTGTTTTTGTTTTAAATCATACGTGAGAAGGAACCTCGTTCCTGACGGGGGTCCCCCGACCGCAACGTTTTTTTATTTAGTTTTTATTTACTTCCTTGTTGGTCTCTAGTGGCTGTTAGACTAATGCTAAGTATAGGCAGAGGCAATCCCAAGGTGGGGTAAAGTGGAATAGGTTAACCCTAGGGAAACTGGCAGTAAAAGCTCGGAGTCTGGGCTTCGGCTGTAAGATGCGCCTTATCTACATATAACTACATAATTGGTAAGTATAGAAGTGAGCAGTGGTGGCCCAGTGGTAACGGCTGCGACTTACGAGTTATAGGTCGTAGGTTCAAACCCAGACAGGCGCTTCACTTTGTATAAATTATTTCATCATCTCTGCTCTTAAAACGGTGAAGGAAAACATCGTGAGGAAACCGGCATGTCCTAGAACCAAAAATTCGAAGACATGTGACATCTACCAACCCGCACTGGGCCCGCTTGGTGGATTACGGTTCACTACCTCTCACAGAGAGGAGGCCTGTGTCCCAGCAGTGCGAACATTATAGGCTGATGATGATGATTACAGGAGTTCGATTTTTTTTAAAACCTCAACGGTACCACTAAAAGCTTGGTCTGAAAACACAAACTTTTAGACTCAAAAGTTTGTGTTTTCAGACGGAGCTTTTGAGGATGGCAATCTTCAATTTAAATAAGTATGAAAAACATGCACTTAGCCTCACTTAAAATAAACTAAAAACAAAAAACTTTTCTTATTAACTAGTGAAGTTAACGTCCTTTCTTTACTATTTTTTACATTACAGGAATGTTCAGCCGTATTTATAATTCAAGAACAGTTAGATTCCTACCCGCTATCATAGCATACCCACATTCTGCTTAGACGTGCTTTCAAGGTATTTGCACAAAAGAATGTTGTGACCTAAGAATTAAAATTATCGGGCTGCATCCTTTTAGTTTGCGGGAAATACGAGAACATACAGCAGTTTTTTATAAATCATTTTATGTACCACAGACAAACTGGGAAGTTCTTTGTTCTATGTTAGAGGGTTCGTTTTCTGCACTTAGTTCTTCAGATGGACCAATGTATACGTGGCTTCGCTACCTTCGAACTTACTGCCTATGAGTTCAACTGCCACTAAAGAGACAATTTTTTTTTTGTTATCGCCTTCTACAGTCTAATCGACAGTTGAGCGGTTACATTATAAATAATTTAACTAATTAAAACACGAAAGTACCTAAGGCTTAAAAATGTTTTAGTAAAAATAATATGCTCTTTATGATGAACATATTTCAGACTCTCTACTCAGATCATTATATACCGTTAATCCTGAAAAAAAGCTCATAAAATACACTGTCATAAAAACTGACGAGAAGCTTATTAAATAAATTATTGAAATAATTTAAACTCTATTGGGCAGGTATTACAAAAAAATATTACAAACAATCAAACTATTTCAATTCCACTCTTGTCATATTTCAATAATTCAACCCCTATAAACTGTTCCACCGAACCGCACTTATCAATATTCTGTTTCAGTATGGTTAGTGGAAGTACTCAGGTGCGGTTCGGACAAGTGCTGTTGAAATCAGTTCTCTGACTGAGACCAACCTCGTATTTCTATGTAGGTTAACATTTGATGGAAACATATTTTTATAGTGATACAGTGTTATTTTTTAATGGAAGCTATCTATAGCCTGATAAAAATCATTACCGTTGTAAAAGTTTGAAGGTTTTAAGGGGTACGTTTCCACGTTTTTAGACGAGCGGAGTTGAGCGGTGACCTGCAGGTATCGACTAATCACAATGGTTGAAATCCTCATCGCGTCTCTCGACTTGCTTTTGATTGGACAACTCCTGCACGTCTCCGCTCAGCTCCGCTCGTCTCCGCTCAGTTCCGCTCGTCTCCGCTCAGCTCCGCTCATCTCCGCTCAGCTCCGCTCGTCTTCGCTCAGCTCCGCTCGTCTCCGCTTCACTGGAAACGCACCCTTAAGGTTCTACTGAATGGATTTAAAACTTTTACACATAACAAAGTACCTAGTCATTAGACATCGAAGCAATTTGTTAGACGTGAGAACCTTACAGTGAGTAGCAGAAGAAGCGTGTGTGTACTAACTTCCAAAGTTCCAAACCATGAACTCAAAGCAATTAAAAAAGGTAATTAACAGAGATTTCTGGCGATAGTCAGTTAAGTATCTAAAAAATTTCTAATGTTTACGCGGCATTTCCTTAATGTCTTATTTAAAGCAGCTAAAAGTTCGATCTAGATAGGGATGGGACCACACGGGGATGTCTCACTCCGGAGGAGAACCCGCTATCTCGATCTTGAGACCGGCGGATGCATTTAATTATCATTTTAAAACCAAAGGCCTCGCCCGGTCAGCTCAGAATGACATTTATTTTTGGACACCGAAATAAGATAAGGATTTTTTAAAGCTGTTCCGAGTTTCTGTTAGTTTAGAAATTATCTGTTACTTACTATGAAAAAATGCTTTCAGCAAGTATACAATAATTACGTTTAAAATACACATGTTTCTGCTTGATGGAATTATTTTACAAAAGGTAAATATTTCTGGTCTGTGGTTTACCAAATATGGGACTAGCTTCGCTCACTTTTAATTGTCGAGTGTCGAATTTTCCCTAACACCTCTACAAAATCATTTATTAATTGGGGTTTCGTGATTAAACCTGCATTTATGACTAACCGCAACGAATTTTGAAAACTGTGCTATAATTTTAATACTAGGTTAGGTAGGTACCTACTTACTGTATTTCAGCAGATCGTCGAATGTACTTAGTTGATGCGGTTTATTTTCGAAGCATTTACATTATTAATCTAGGACTTAAAACGTAGATTAGGACGTTAGGTGAAATTTGAACTATGCAATAGGTATTACCGTACATAGATTCATATAGGCGATTTTTTTCGCGAGTTGAAAATTCGACAGTGTTTTTTTTGACGTCCGCTATATTGGATTCTGAATTTTCAGCTTAATACCGAGAGTTAATAATCCAGTGCGCTATAAAAAATCGTCGTGTTAAAAGTCGTCTGCGCTAACGTGGGCTAAGGGAATTTTGATGATCCACATGCAGGCAGGAAGAGAAACAAACGGAGTATGAAAAATGTGGTTTAATCTCAATGACAGTTTATGACAGTCTTGAAAAACATTATAAGAGTATTTTTTACTTATTTAAAATATAAAAGCTATCGCAAATTATGTCACAATCAGAGCATAGATCCAGTACCAGGCCGTAATATGACGCATCGAGTATTAGAATTTTTTTTTTACAAAAAAAAACACAACCGACCTCCAAAAAAAACACTACAAAGTGAAAAATAAGTGTCTTGAGTTTTGTATTTTCATTTTTTGCCACCGACTTCCGAAATTAAAGTAATTTTTCACTTTGTAGTGTTTTTTTGGAGGTTGTATGTTTTTTTTTTGTAAAAAGTTTTAATTTTTCACTTTTTAGTTGTGGTACCTACCCCACACACATTCGAATACCACTACTTGCTACCAGTGACAGGAACTTATCATATCATCTACATAATAAGTGGGAAAAAAATACGTATTTTGCAGCTGACTAAAAAATTACTCAAGTAAAGTTAATTAAATTTATATGGGACCAATTTGGGAGTATACCCTTTCAAACAAAAAAATAATTTTCAAAATCGGTTCACAATTGACGGAGAAATCGGTGGACATACATAAGAAAAAAACACGCGCCGAACATAATAACCTCCTCTTTTTTGGAAGTCAGTTAAAAAAGAGCTTTTATAAAAAGATTGGCTTAACCGCTTTGTAGAGCGTTATTTCTGTTAGTCATACCTGTGGGCTGCGTGACAGTTTCATTCCGAAACGCCTTGTTAAAACTACGGTTTCTTAGAAAGGCGGTGGCCGCCATGTATCGGCCGCCGCCACATAACAGTGGCAGCGGGATTTGACTTTACGATGTCAAAAAACGCTCACTAGGAAATCACACCAACTTCTATACATATTATAAAACAAAGTCGCTTTTCGCGTTTGTCTGTATGTCCGCGTTGTTCTTCTGAAATACGCAATGGATTTTGATTAGGTTGTCAACATAATTAAGAGAATGTGTTATGGAAGGTTTATATTGTATAATACATTAATATTAAACATATAGATTATTAAGGGTATGCTGAGATGGTTTGGGCATGTTGAGAGAATGAATGAAAGGCGACTAACAAAATGTATTTACAAGGTTGATGTAAAGGGAAAGGCCGGGCGGGGACGCCCTAGGAGGACATATACTGACCTTATTGGTGATGTTCTTCAGAAAGGCCAGGTGCGTAGTACTCGCAACTGGCGTGCGTGTATGATCAGATGTATGAACGTAACCGAGGCAAAAGGAATATGTAAGGATCGTAGCAGGTGGCGTTCTGTAGTTTCTGCCTACCCCCATGGGAAGAAGGCGTGAGTTTATGTATGTATGTATGTATATAGATAATTAAAAAATCCTGATGTTTTGTCAAGTCGTAAAAATCTTGCGAAGCAAGTACTTTCATAAAAAGATCGCTAGTACTTTCATAAAAAGAGTTTCTGTGACGTCATTCGCCGGTAAATTGCAGACGCTCTTCTAGGAAACCGTAGCTTTGACGTCGAAATTTGAAAATCGAACAGCACGCTTTTATTGAGCATTCATTTTGGAGTCGCCTGGTATCAGCGAAGCTGTCATATAGCTAGACGCGTCATATTTACACCCGCGTACTGCACGATCTATCTTTAAATACACTCCTTTGCAAAAATAACGGGCGGTTTTGATTTTTCTACATTGGTAATCATTTAGTTCTAAAGAGGTTTTAATAGCTAAACTATGTTACTGGCACTTAATAAAGAGTCTGGGTATGAAAAAAGTTAGTTCCAAATTCGAAACTTTTGTTTTTTAAAATAATAATCCCTTTTTCAGTTTGTGACTTTTTACTTACTTTTCGCGGGTTTGTGGTTAAAAGTTTATGCAACTAAAACTAACTTCTCGTTTTTTTTATATTACCCTATTTATTACTAGCAACACGTTTACTATGTTAACATATAATATACACAAACATATTTACAACTAACTACTATATATATTATTTACAAGTATGTAAAGGAAAAAAATAAAAATAAAGACAAGAGCTCATTGGGCGTCAAAAAATTCGTCCGCATCGCTGTCAGTGGGAAAAGTGCCCAAAAGGCTGGCAGCATTGCCACGTTGGATGGCAATGCTGATTCTTTGGCCTAAGAATTGGCCAGCCCTCTGGTCATGTAAAGAGTCGACCAACCGCTTGGCGATGTCCCGGAATACTCGGTGAGCACTCGGACCCCATGGCCCTAGTGTTTCAATCCCAAACGGCTCAAAAATATAGCTACCAGTAAGGTTGCTATATTTGCGCCGTTTGAGGTTTTCTGCACCTGCTGCAGCCACCCCGGCACAGCCCGCAGTTCTAGGAAGATGGAATGGCGCAAGGGTGTCGACACAGGTTGCATCCTACACCAAAGGCCTACCCAACTTCCAAGGCATTATGGTCATTCCGTCTGGCCTCTTTCCATCGTCGCGTGCCAAGCCATTGCGTTCTAAAACAGCTGGCACCCCGGCGGTGACAAGAGCCCGACGGAGGATGTCATTAATGCTTGCGTGCCGTGCCAACCGACCAGCGCTCTTACTGCAGGAAAGGCAATGGTGTGCGAGGCGGTCGACAGCTTCACCGCACTGACAGCGATGTGGAGCGCAAGGAGCACCCAGACGCAGACTTGTAGCGAGCCGGAAAGTGGTGTCACCCAGCATAGTGCCTATGTTGGGTGACGGTAGCGCCTGAAGCCAGAGGCCCGACACCCATTCTCCCACAGCTAGCAGGCGGGCACGCTCGGCAGTGTTGGTGGACGTATTTATGAGGTTATTCCGTACCAACCTGCAGAAACGGGTTCTCGGGCTGCTCCGTATCCGGACAAGCCATTTTCCATGCGTTCATCGCATCAGTCAAACACGGCACTTC
Source organism: Agrochola lychnidis (assembly GCA_963680765.1). Taxonomy (NCBI): domain Eukaryota; kingdom Metazoa; phylum Arthropoda; class Insecta; order Lepidoptera; family Noctuidae; genus Agrochola; species Agrochola lychnidis. The sequence goes on from OY796848.1 coordinate 8,119,163, forward strand.
AGAGTCAACCTGAGAAGCGGTTAAGATTTTTCTGGTTAACTCTTCGGTGCTGTGGACCGAGGACAGGAACGCCGGTAAGCTTACACTAGAAATTTTGCGGACGCCAAGCCCACCGAAGCGGATGGGTAGTGTGGCTTGCAGCCAGGCGGGGTCGTCCAATGCCACATTTATAATTGATGTTAGAGTACTTCGAATAATTTGATCGATTTTGTCTAAAAGGTCTTCCATAAAGAGGAAGAGCGGAGAAAGTACATAAAATTTGGGCCTAAACAGCAGTATCTGATAAGGGTGAATGCCGAATGTAAGTTTATTTTAGAAAGTCTGTCCGAAATATCGTTAAATTGTTTAATTTTTTCGTCAACGAAAGGTAAAAAACTGTCTTCTAAAATTGGGGAACCTAGGAGGTGCAGTAAACATTTTTCCAAAACTTCTCGTTATTTTTAGTAGAATAATTTATGTTTGTCGCATAATCCTGCCTTATTATGACTTAAAACAGATAACTTTGTGTCGATTGTAATGGCAGAAAAAGCAATAAGAGCTAGTAAAATTATAGCGCTGCTGAAAAACGGGTGTAGCCAATGTTACGTCTCACAGCAGATAATAAGAAATTTCTAGTCATTTATGCTAATGACATCCTAAAAATATTAATATTATCCATAGAAAAGCCAATGACTGTAAGGTGGCCGTTTTTTTTGCAAAGGTGTTTATATTTATATACAACATAAAAATAAATCCCTGTATCCCTTGGTTACGGCATCACGCGTGAACGGCTGGACTGATTTCGCTAATTAATTTTTCTGTGTTTGTTATTGTCATGAGAAGGTTTTAGGTAGGGTAGGTAGGTAGGTGCGCCGTAGATAAGTACTTAGTGCTACCCGTGCGAAGCCGGGGCGGGCAGCTATAGTAGCATAAAATAAGCAAACGTCTAAATCAATGTTTTGATTAGCACCCTCCAAATATATGTAGCACACATAGGTACCTACGTAAGTGTGAATATCTGTGGGTGTGTGCAAGATATAAACTTGGCCTGTAACAAACGATCTTGTTTAGCTTGTGGCGTTAGCGTCAGAGTGACAGGTGATGAGGTCATTTATTCTCATAAATAAATAATGTTTTATTTAGCAGTTATTTCTTTTGATCTTTATTTATTTGAACTAATGTGTACTACCTACATTTTTAATCATCTTCGTGCTTTATATTGAGACTAGGAATCGCTGAAGAACAGCCTCTTTTTCAGAGTTTTTTAAACGAATTTATTAAATAAATATTTATAGTTATTATGATTAGATTTTAAACTATCGATGTTGGATCTTAAATATTTACGGAGGTATTGTTGAGGCGCATTCTAATTGCAAAGTTTCATAATTAAATTATTTAGGTAGGTATTATAAATAACCATGAAATTTTTTCAGTAGGAAAATCTATTATTTCTAAGACTACAAAACAAAGGTTCTTTAATTATTTTTAATAAAATTTAGCATAACTTGAGAATTTATGTTAACGGCGTTTACGATCGACCCTGGGGCCTAAGCAGACAATGAGCGTTCGTGGCAAAAAGCTATAAAAGTTTTATTTTTAATTAGCACACTGATAACACCAATTAATTGCTGGTTTGTGATTTGACACAAGTTTGCTTGAACTTGTACGTACGAAATTATACCGTGTAGTTTTTTCACGACTTTATTTTAAGTTTATTAGTCTCTATGGGCTTAATATCAATTCTTATTTTATTAACCGACTTCCAAAAGGAGGAGGTTCTCAATTCGACTGTATGTTTTTTTTTTGTATGATTGTTACGCGATTACTCCGCCAATTATGAATTGATGTTGATGATTATTTTTTGTTTAGTAGATCATACCTACTTCAAAAGTGGTCCCATATAAATTTTATTAACTTTGCTTGGGTAGTTTTTGAGTTAGCTTCAGTAATACGTATTTTTTCCCACTTAGTATGTGGATAATATTATAACTTCCTGTCACTGTTATTTACATAGCAGGTAGTGGTATTCGAATTTATGTGGAGTACATAGGTACCACAACTAAAAAGTGAAAAATGATAACTTTTTACAAAAAAAAAACAACCGACTTAAAAAAAAACACTACTACAAAGTGAAAAATAACTTAAATTTTGGAAGTCGGTGACAAAGAATGAAAATTCAAAACCAAAGACACCGACTTCCGAAATGAAATTTATTTTTCACTTTGTAGTGTATTTTTTTAAGTCAGTTGTTTTTTTTTTGTGAAAAGTTTTTATTTTTATAAAGCTTGTTGTTCTCTTACTTGATACTTAATAATGACGGGATCCAAATGAGTTTTGCTTTCCTTATTGAGATTGAGTTAAGGAATAATATCTTATATTTAATTGTATCTGCGTTTCGACTTACTTCCTACTCACTATTATGTTATCCATTTGTAATTATTATTTTCTAATGCGATTAAAATTATATTATTATTATTTATTTATTTAACAGACAACCATGGTCCATACAGACAAAAAAAATAATTAAATAATTGATTTGATTTGCATGCCCCACGTGACGGCAGAACATGGAGAGCTAACTTTATGACACCTATGTATAAATTTACCCATGTTTGCAAAGAAATAAATGATTTGATTTGATTTGATTTATCACCTACAGTAAAATATCATACTGATTAACGCCATGTGAACGTTGGGTAATTCTCCAATCTTCCCCAGGAGTAGTGGTAGTACAGTGGTAACGGCCCAGGCTTAAGTACGTTGTTAGTTTTCCTGTAATCTATAAGTATAGATCTATTTTCAGTACACCCTTTTTTAAAATTTTTGGGTCAGTAGTTTCGGAGATAAGGGCTGGGAATGGTAAATTTTTACCAATTTTATTTTTTTTAAAGTGCTCTCCGGGAGTGCCGACAGAAGTGAAAACTTGAACAAGATCGCCTTGGTGGTAGAAAAATACTTGTGTAGAACATTGGTCCGTAACCTTATTTAAATAAAGACCACAATAGAGTTTACAAAAATGAGGTGTCGTCATGGTATCGCGAAATGAATGGTTTAGTCCCATCTCAAAAATGGCCAACGCGCCTAAAGAAGTTTTCACTTCAAAAACTTTAAAATTATTTAAAAAAATTGAGACTCTCACAGTAAGCCCTTTCATTTGTTATGTCTCTTATGTCACACGGTACAGTTAGCAAAACTTTTTTTTTAATTTTCTTATTTGGCGGGTTAAAAGTAACGGGGATATTCAAAATTCATTTATTTAAGTTACGCGTCCGTATTCGGGTTACAGAAATTCATATGAGTATCAAATTTCAACTTAATCGGTCCATTCGATTCGGAGTAAATTGTGACAGACAGACAGACGGACAGCCAGACACACAAATGATTCTTTATGGGTTCCGTTTTCTCATTTCGACGTACGGTACCCTTACAACAAGTTGGCGGCGTTAGTTTGGCAAATCCTTGTAGAGCTATCCCTACCAACCCCAAAATTGCGCCAATGGCAATAAAGCGCAATAAAGCGCTGACCGAAAGTTAATTTCTCTTCTCTTCCTCAGGTTATACGGAACAAAGCGCTGCGCTCGCTGCACCACTCCGATCTCTGCTTCAGAGCTGGTCATGCGTGCCCGGGACTTGGTGTTCCATGTACATTGCTTCTCATGTGCGCTGTGCAGCACGCCCCTGAATAAAGGAGACACTTTCGGCATTAGGGACTCAGCTGTATATTGCAGGTTGGTTCAGTATTTATTTATTTAAGCTATGAGTACGCATGAGGTTACTTATTTAATGAGCCCGATCAGTTAGAGTTTGATTGAAAACATCCCCTGAATAATAATCTGATAGGAATACATAAGAATGAGAAGGGCATTGAGATGGATAACCTATTTTGTGATACACATTTAGTCGGGAACGCCATTGATAATGACAAAGGATATTAAAGTTCGATTTGCACATAACTCGATGCCAATGTCTCTAAATTTTGCAACAAAGCTTTCTAACAATCTTAAACTTCTACCAACTATTCCCTTCGAACTGACGCTAAGAAAACTTTCCTTTCGCAGGCTGCATTATGAAACCATGCCGGAATACGGGCCCCACATGGCTGTACCGGGGCCCCCGCAAATGTGCCCCGTACCGTACGCAGGCCCTGCCCCAGGGCCCCACTACCCCCCATACCCCTCCCCTGAGTTCGCTCGGGTAGACAATGATGTTCCTAAAGGCCCGTTCTTCAACGGGTCTACAGCGCCCCCACCGCGGCAGAAAGGGCGCCCCCGGAAAAAGAAGCCAAAAGATCAAGAAATCATGGCGGCCAACCTTGGTGAGTTTCAGAACAATACGCAAAGCGAAGTCATACAGCGAACTTATAAACATTTTTATAAATTTAAATCGTCATCGCATGTTGCCATCTTGCCGGCTTTACATCGAACATCGGCCCTCGTTTCGCCGACAAAACGTTAACAATTTTATTAACACATTAAAGTCAAAACCGCACTTACCATCGCCAGATTATTGGAGCGACTTCCCGTGTGTTTGTTTTTTTAAAATTATTTTTTTGTCGAGATACAGAAACCTGTCCTTATCTGGCCAGTTCGGTCGAGCGACGGGAACTCTTTCCAAATTTGAAATTAGTACGTTGCGTGCACGCCGAGGGACTAAAGAAATAAATCTTTACTTTTTGGTAGTGATCGAAATTAAACAAAACCAGGGGTTTTTCTAAACTTTATCTTCTATTTTCGTTCAAGTGGAAGTTTTTAGGAAACGGAGAAAAGTTTTGTAATTTCAGAACTCTCAACCTAAGGGTATTTACTATAATTTTGCTGCCTGTTTAAATATTATGTTCCCGTCCATCTTCTTGAAGTGAACGGCGCACTGAGACAACACGCTTTCACTTCTAAAACTAATCACAAAGCACCCACAGGATGCTTTCTAACATTCGATCCGACGCAGAAGTTACCGCCTGAAGTTCTGCTCATACCTTTACAGTACGAAACAATAGACCTGTTATAATAGCGGCAAAATCTTATTACCTTTACACGGAAACCGTACGCGTTTTTGTTTTCATTACGTACTTGCATAGTTATTAATTATAGCTCATAAAAATTACCTATTTATGCGCTTGAACGGCTGCTGTATAGTAATATTATCGTCACGGTTTATTTGATACACGGGGTAAGTGGAACTCTGAGCGGTAAAGTGTTTGATTGGGAAATCAACATAATTGTATTCATAAATTGAGAGATATTGTAGATAAGTTTATTAATACATTAAGTAGGTAGTAAGCATTGTTTCTCTAAAATAAATACAAACATATATTTACGTTGAGAAACACAAAATGTATTTTTCCTGTTTTTCTTTAATTTCTCGTAAGTCGATGATAGGCCTTTAATTCTAACTTTCTTTACCGAAGAAATAATCTATAAGTTGATAGTAAAATTTTTTTTTAAAATAAAACCAGTAATATTTTCAATTTAGAGAAAAAAATAAACTTACCAAATATACCTGCACCTCTACTTAACCCTTCGGCTTTCGGAAAGCAGGCGTGATGTTAAAAATGATAGTATACTAGTTCGGAAACATTTAGTTCTCCTGTTCATTACTTCACTATAAAATAAAATTATTTTTTTAGATTTTAAAGCCACGACTTTACATCATAATGATAATGTGAAATAAACCTAGTGATGAATAATAACTTAATTTTCCAGTACAAATGACGTCACATTATAAAAACAACGGAGAGTCAAGGTCCTAGAGTCCCAGTGACCTAAAATTATACTAACGTATTTCTAATAATAATTACTTATTAATTTACTCTTCACAAATGTACAGTGGAAGTGCTTAAAAACGTAACTTAAGGAAAAGTTTACATTTTTGAGAGACCAGTGGTTGAGATAGGGATTGCAATCACCACCTGTGATACCACAGGCGGTACAAGGTACCAGGGCTCCACGATGCTACACGTGTACAAGCTTACATTGAGTGCTGACATTGAAGAGAATTAACTATGTAAAAATAACATAACAATAATGCAAACTTTCAAGAGTGAATTTGACTTTTGGTTGCGTACATAATTATGTTAGTGACCCTATTCTGAATGTATTTGCATCATAAAAAAAACAAAAATGTAATCCGTCAAACTCCTCATTTAAAAAACAAATGAATCCCTACGAGGCCAAATGTGTGCCAATTTTGTTTGTTAGTGTTCTAAAATCTCTCCTAATGGTCTAAAATAGCGTTGGAACCAGTTTCTCACGTGTGTTGGGGCAGTTTGCGTGCTTTAAGTTCATCATACTCTCGCAATTTCAATGAACCGAGCGATCCTCTTAGGATTTGTACTAGTACCAACTACGTTCAAGAGCCTAGAGAATTTTTACATAGGCATCAGGATTTTACACGCGAAATCGTTTTGGGAACGGGAATGATAAAAATCATTCCCGTTCCCAAAACGATTTTGCTTTGGAATTATTTTTGTGTAAGTTTACACCACAAGGTTATTTAACAGCCAAAACCCCATTCAAATCTTCATTTGTATTTTTTGCCACGTCCTGAAGATCATGTATGGTTCAAAATCCTCGCACCGTGCAAAGTCCACGTCGTCATAAATACGAGCATACGCACACCTATACATACATAGACAAACTTCACACTTTTTGCGTAAATCCGTAAAAAATATCGAGTAACTCATCCGCCAGTGAGTGGCGACTTCGTGAGTGAGTTTTTCTCAGCTATTGTCGGCAAACAACAGGCAAGTTCGCGTGATCTTACTATATTAACCTCGAATGTGTAACATGCATCTAAATAACCTGGTTACAGTAACCATTGTCATGCAGAAGAAAGCAAAGTTTTTGGTGCATTGTTCACTTAAGAACTATGTGGGAAATTCGGAGTACATCATAATATGTATATAGTTTCTTTTTGTTATAGTTATGATCGGTAAGTTAAAACGCACCTTTTTGTTGGAGTTAAAAACTTCTGATGGTCTTGGTAAGGGTTAATATTTAGTGGCTGTTCTACTGTTACTTAGAGTTAATTAACTATTATTTGTACTGTTTTGCACACAGCAGCATATTTTGCACCGTTTATTTTGAGCTTGACTCTAATATATATTCGAATATAATGGCAGCTAGGTAAGTTTAAGTAAGTAAGTTTATTTCATGTCATAGTTAACAGGTTTGAACAAATAAATTGTAGAGGCCTTCTTTTAAGTATGGAGATACCTGTGCCAGAAGACCTCCCTCTTCCATAACTGTGTGTATAACATACAAAGCCTGTTAAGGGGACGATAACCAACTTTTAATGATTTTATACTGAAGATGACGTCTAAACGAGTAATGTTAGTGATTTGGAAAAAATATATGTTAATTAAGAGCATTTTTCTAATATTTTGATATAGGCATATTTTTGATTATGTTTATATTACATAGTGAAATTAATTTGTAAAGTTATGTCTAACGCGGATAAAAAACTGAGAATGACGCAAAATCTATCGAGCATATTTTTCTGAAAACTTCACCATTTTAAAGATAATTAAATTATTGATCTTTTAGTATACTTGTTTTATTAAAATACTTTTTGTTTTACGTGTAATAAATTAATAATGCGTCTAATTTGGGACAGCGCTCCTTGATGGGCGAGTCCTATTACTGGCTGAACGTACGACGCGTTGTTTGAGCTCAGTACAGAACACGCAAGCTAACCATTCAAGGTCACTGTCACATCGCTGCGTCTTAATAACAGAATTTTAACAAAGTAGGTACAATAGCAAAACTAGAACTAGATAATTTAAAAATAATTAATTAGGTACTTGCATTTGTAATCTGAGACAATTATACTTCATCCCCATACTCATCTACTTCAGCATCAGTTTTTGGTTTTGAAGTGAACGGTTTATAACAAAGAGGACAAAAAAAATGATCCCATGAAATTGGAACCCTGTCGTGTATGACATTGAAAAAGAGGTAAAAGGTAGAAAGAAAAGAAAGAAAATAAATTTATTTAGCACAGACTAAAAGGCACACAGTATAATTATACAGCAGAAAAATAATAATATAAAATAAAAAGTGTAACGTGCGATGTAAGAAATAAACAGGGAGTGTGCCTCACAACTGCGCCAAAAAGGCCCAGTTCAGCAAAAATGCCAGTCAACTATTATGTGAACACTGAAAGTCAAAAAGGATTAGGTTTAGGTGCCATCTTAACTATCGTTAAATTGCAGAGAACTGAACTAGTGAAGCCACTAGCCGACAATCATGTCTGACAGTTTTGTGGAAAAAGCTATCTGGATTTCGAGGAGAAAAAATATGATGGCTTTTAGTAGATAATAATAATATATTCTTTATTTCGGACTACACATACAAGTACACACAATTAATATAGTTGTTAGTAACAATAACTGAAAAACTATGTTAGTAAACTTTTACAAACTAAAACAACTAAAACTGACGTGGCCCAACACACGTTGGCACGTGCCTCCGTACCCAGTGCATTATAAAGGGACTGTCCATTTTGTCTAATAATGTTTTTAGAATGCTGTTAGAGCTTCCGCGCAACCTACCCATTATTGACGCTGTTCTCTTCCTCATAATAGCATGAAAATCGTCAACACGGGCTTCCGCGAACATCTGCGGATAATGATTCACCGCAGCAGTCTTTGGTGGTACACAAGGCATTCCCTACCAGTCAACCTTGAATTAAAAGGAGGAAAATATATCAAACTGTCATATTTGTTTTCGAGATAAAAGTTATACCTATGACTATTGAAAAATCAGCCCTTAGGTACTTCATTTTCCAGGCAGAACAGTTCCTTACTTCAGCTTCTAATGACACGATTATTAAAAAGTATAACTTTCGCTCGTAACTTGGGAGGGTAATTATATTTTTTACTGAAATATATCTGTCGAGGGGTGTCACCCCACGTAACAGAACACCGAAATACGAGGTTCGATTCCCGGTTTATGTACATACATAAATCTTAAGTCGGATGGGGGTGGGCTGGTAATTTTTTGTTATGAATTTGTCGCTTATTATTATGGTAATGTCGTGGTGTCATATTGTTACAATGGTGTAGGCCAGAGGGCCTATAAAGCATCAGCTTATGTTAACATTCTATTGTTAATGGTTCATCCCCTTTTATTTTAATTTCTGTTCTAGAACTCTGTGATCATTGCATTCTGCGGGAATTGTTGAAATGGCTCAAAGGACGCAATTTGTACATAGAAGGGGCGCGAAAATGTCGTGTTTATCACGCTTATGTCAATATTTTTAATTTTATCTGAAACCGGAAAACATATAAACCTTTTTGAAATGAAAACCTCTTTAAGCACGTTGGGCATTTTTGAGATGGGAAAAAACAATTAAACTCGCGACACCGTTACCGACACCTCATTTTTGTAAACGCGATTGTGCTCTTTATTTATATTACGTTACGGATCAATGTTCTATGCTAAGTATTTTTACTTTAAAGGTTTTGGAAGTATTTTTTTAAATTGTTCAAGTTTTCACTTCTGTCGGCACTCCCGGAGTGCCACTGTTTTTTTATGTATTGTTGTTGATACTGCTTGATTACGGTTTATAAGAAACTAAAAAGAAACGATATGCTAGTCCTATCTGAAAAAACTCAAGTCTGGATTGTTCTGGCACAGTACAGTAAAGTAAGTTTAATGTAAAGCCTCGTGTATACGGGCGCGACGCGACCCCTGTAATTGTTTTACTGTGAAGTTTTCATAGAAATTATTTTGTTAGAGACGCGTCGCACGAGTCTGCACGAGATTTTACTGTGGTTCAGGCATTGTTCGGCATAAAGTTTTCACCATTGTCAAATTTCGTAAAAATTCAAACACAAAATGAGAATCCCAATACCTTTGACCAGAATAAAAAGCTCAATGAAACCATTTAGGTACATTTATTCACCCCTTAAGGCATTAACAACACAGGAGACACATCAAATGAAGCTACCATCATTAATAATATAATTCAATGTTTTATTAATAAGACTCCGAAATAAACAATCAACCTATACTTAAACAATAAACACTACTGTTTTAAAAACAAGTACTAAGAACGTTGCTCTAGAACGATCGTAATTGGCAGATGACCTACATATAAGAAAATAATTGGCATCTAGCATAATTCATTGCCTTTTAAAATAACATTGAACATGTGCAAAATACCGATGTTGACCATCGCCCAACCGGAGTGCAGAAGCTCGAAAAAAAGTTGTCTCGAAAAAAGTCGCGCGATCTCGACTATATACGTTAACATACGTTTTTTTAATTTTCTCTCTACGTATAAGGTACACAATTTGCCTAATAGGAGCTAGTCAGCACCTGTCCGCTCAAGATTAAGCGATTACCGCTCACAATGCTGCCGTACAGAGACACCAATAAATTATATGACACTGTATTGGATATTTTAAATAGTTATAGTGTCCGACTTTAGTAAAGCCTCTTTTTGCTGCGTGCGGCCATTTTCCAGAGTCGGTGGAGTTTTTGCGACCAGTTTTAAAGCTGTCAGGCGGCCGTATCAATTATATGGGAACGTAGGTTTGCGTAAGGTGGTGAAAGGAGTCCCACGTTGTAGCACGTGAGCCCTGCCGCCTGCCGGGCGCCGCCCTGTACAGCACCACGCCACGTATATACATACTTATATGTGAAGCACATTGCTCAAAATTACGGACGAGAACGTTTTGACATGGTTTGCGTCTGGGCTCATATAAGCAACGACGAAAATTATGGAAAATTCTTACGCAACAATTAGCCGTTCTATTTATTTAATGTATTTTCAGTCGGCATTTTTGGTAGTGATGGGAAAGAAGAAAAGCTCTTTGTTTGTAAACACATCTGTTTATCATTCGTGTTTTTCGGTTATAGAGTGATGGGAAAAGCTGTTTGTTTATAAACATGTCCATTTAATTAAATTTTCCATAAAATTTCTCTTTTTCACACATCATTATTATGAGTAACGGAGTAGCAAATCCGATCATTGGAACTAATTCTTGGAAAACACAGTTTTGTTATGTTACGTGAGCTTTGGAGGCAGTGGATAAATTTCGGCTGAAATGATAATGATGACGTAGTGCGCTTTATTCATTTCCATTTTCATGGAATTAAGCAATAAATGTATGTTTATTTTGTTTTCATGTGAAGCTGGAATTTCTTTGTGATTGACTAATAGTTACTGATATTTACAAATGTTTCATTTACGACGGGATTTTTTAAAATTAATTAAGTATTGTATAAATACGTTAACATCGAATTTAATAAAACGAAATACATTAGGTATTTTCGAGGAAAACTTAAACAAAACACACAGTGAAGTTAATAGTTTTTCACTATTAAAAACGATTCCGATTGGTGATCTACTCACCAGTACGAGCTACTGGATATAAAATTACATGAGCGTGCAAAATCATTAAACATGTTAGGTATCATTATTTTTTATGTTCATATCAAATTCTAAGAGCAATATTATTACGCCGGGGTCAAAGGCACTACACAACTGTCACGATCACAAACATAACTCGAAGGAAAAAAACAATCAATGAACATATCCACCATTCATACTTTGACGCTTCGACAATAAACCAATTAAAATTTCATCGTTATTCCAAAAACATAAGACGTTTACTATAAACAATTCTAAAACACTATCGTTCGATCGCCGCAGCTTCTCGGCGAGGGCGAGTCTTATCCGATCGTAGCTCGCAAGGCACCCAGACGGACCAGAATAGGGGCATAGAATAGGCACGTACTAAGACGTGACGGCGAAGGATGTTGGCGAGTTGGCGGGTTGGTTTAATGGCCTAATGTTGGCGCAAACGTTTATGCAACTTTTGACTTACAGTGTTTTAATTTCAGCATCCTGTAGATTATTATATCGGGGTAAATTCGGCGCGGTGATAAGACCGTACGAATAAAATTTACGGGTAATGTACCAATAAATTTCATATGCTGCTAATATTCTGTCAATTATTTTATTCGTATGGTTATATCCCAGCGCCGAACTTACCCCAGCATACTCTAAAAGTTGCCATTGATTAGTCATGATATGATGTGCTGAATGCTTTATTCATCTGAAAAGCTTGAATGTTGGTAGTAACTATCGCACTTATGTCAAATTCCTCACAAACATAGTTTTCATGCCATTGGATAGAAGGCCTCTTGTCATTCTGAATATGACCCACGTTTAGAGCTTCAAAACCGGGCAAGTGTGTTAAGTTAGGAAGGCATTCAAAATATTATAGAGCTCAAAATATTTTGGTTATGACAATTTGATTAATGACTAATTAGGTGTTCGTACCGTATAACTCTCATATGTCAAACTCGGTACGTTCTTGAAAGTCAAAGACTGTATACAAATTGGGTCAATGACCTTACTCTAACGTTTTTATAGGTATCGGATCTGTAGGTATTACATACCTGCAGTCCCATTTATACATGTGTAGTCAAGACATTAATCATTACTTGATGTCAGTTGTATTTTATAAGATTTATTTACCGATGATTGATTGACACCAACACCCATTAAGAACTAAAAGAATTAAAATTTCAAATAGTACTTGGATAAAAAAATCCTTTCTAGCATAGTATATGTAGTTAGTAATTTGTCTACCTGTCTCCATTTTCTTTTTATGCTTATTATTTACCTCAAGATCGTTTCCTCAAATAATTTCCCTGTAAGTAAGTAATAAAATCATCGGCACTGAAGTAATAAATTCGTTGAGTATTATAACATTTATAACCGTTTGTGCTTCCTCTGAAGGAGGCGACTAAACACGACACACCCACGCAACATATGGTATCGAAGATCTATGTAGCGAACACACGTAAGAAACGCGAGCCTATGTGGCATTAGTTTCTAATATCTGATTCTTATAACCTACCGATCGCTTGCTGTCTGACGGTTACTGATCGGTATGAATCGCGTATTCTCGGCGGATATTAACAGGCAATGTTTTTATGTATTTTCAGAAGTATCCTAGCTTGCAGCACAATTTTTTATTAAATCCGTTTTCATTCACCCGAAAAAATATATCTGAATTTGTATTCTACATAATATTTTGTTTCCAATATTGGAAATAAAGAACCAGGATGAAAAAAACACGATAGTTCAGTGTTCCCACTTCAGGTTTTAACGCCGGCTCACGTCTGCTGAAAAACGCACAATAAAGGTCAGCGTATATCGGCGAACTGCGGGGCAGGGTATTTTAAATTTAACAACGTAAATTCGTACGTATCTGACAGTAACAAGATATAGATTCCAAAGCTCAGAGACCGACCACGGAGCATCCAAGGGGATTTCTCTTTGCGGTATTAAAGAGCGCGCTGGAGGATACTGCGGCGGGATACGACGACATACGGCAGGACGCGATAGCATGCAGTGTGAGGTAACGGCAGGTTGTGACGGTATACGGTGGGATGCGAAAGCATGCGACGGTATGCGCCTGAGTCCGCTAGCATACGATTGCTGGGGAGAGGCAGTGCAAGCGGGGTGCACTCTGCATTCTCCCGTGGCAGGATACGGCGGGATGCTGAGGGATGAGTGCCGCGAGTAGTGCGCGCCGTTAACAGAATCGCAAATTATCCATGTATACGCTGGCCGGCGGCAAATCCTCCTCGATTCTGTCCCCCGCTGTCCGCCGATGTGCGCTGGCCTTAAAGTTTCATACAATAGTCGCTACTATAAAAAAAAAACATAAAGCTATCTGAATTGATGATATTTATATTCATAAAAAGGAAAAAGAAAACTGCACGAATCCTACACGATTTTCCGCTCAGGAATAATCCAATGAAGCAGTACCTATTTACCATTGTATTGGCATGATTCACCCTTTTAGTTTCTTCAGTCTTCTCTTAAACTGTAAAATGAACTGGGCATGCGTAGCATTTAAAACTCACATCCATGGGCATACCTAATATGTCCTAAGGTAGCTACGTGTATAGGCTTTTTGTCACAACTGTGAGACACTCGCTTCCTTAAATAGCCTTGTAGATAGTTCCTTTTAGTCTTTTCTTCTCATTTTTCAAAGAGCAAAAGCCAATTTAAATTTTAAAAAAATGTATTAAAGTCTAGCTTCTAATAAGATGTGAAACTGGGAAAATGCTTAAGCTGATTGGTTCTCCTAGTTTACAACATAAATTTTATTTTACATTCTATTTTATCGGTAGTTGGAGTTCAATCAATTTAGCACAAGGTTATTCAAAACTGGTGGCTAAAGCTTCAGTTAAACTCCACGTTAATTGCTATAGTTACGAGTTAAATGATTCTGAGAGTTTGGTTAGCCAATCACACACGATAACCATGATATTTTGACACCAGGTTTATTGATCTGTCATTTGAAAAGGCTTTTAGAAAGTTAGAAGGGCCTTCTGCGCATTCTGAGTGCGCAGCAAAGGCGTTTGCCAACCCGTCGGCAAGCCCTTATGTTGTAAGTACCTACAGTTAAGCTCTACATAATATGGACCCTAGCCTTTTTAAATACAAGACCTTCTAAGACGATTAATTGATTGGTTAGCTTGTTCATTTAAACCTAATCTATAACGCATTCAAGGACACTGAACGAGACACAATATTTTTTTTTGTTATAACGCCTATGGGCGTTTAGTGTCCCTCCAAGTACTAAGAAGCTAAATTATCAGCTCTCTCCATATACTGTTACTCGCAAAAGTATTTTTTCCAGCTTATGAGCTTCCATACTACACATTGATGTCTAAAATTCAGGTCTTTCAGCGTAGCCAGAAAACCAGACGGCATCTCACAAAACAGATAAATATAAAGCAATTTATTTAACAACCTACCAAAAACGGACTTCGTAGATAAATATGTCATATAATTACGGTTACCTTCCCTAAATATCCAAGAGTAGTGACAATAAATAAAGCGCTAACGGGCGACCGGTGAAAAAAAATACGTTTCCTACTGCGGTAACGGGAGCGGAGTAATAAGGACCCATCTGCTCGGCTTCATGTGGTGTCACCTTTTAGAGTTCCTTGTCACCAAAAAGGTTACAAGTGAGGTCACATTGTGACTGTGTTAACAAAACTGTCAAGTCAGAAATTCGAAGAATCGAAGATACTGAAAATTAATTTTTCGTTATAAGCTTGGTATATTTCATTCGTGGGAGTGCGTCCCAATAATACTGAGTAATTAATCCGGTGATGCAGAAAATAAACCTTTTATGGTTTTGTTTGAATGGAATGGACTTTCGTTTTATATCATACGATCTTAAATATATTAATTCATGTAAATATTGTAACGGAAAACTAAATTACAGACATACTGGAATAACAGCAATGAAATGATAAATATTTTTCCATAACTAGAGCAAAGAGGAGGTCTTTAATAATTATGTTCTCTGAAAGGTTCGTAGAAAATCTTTTTTTTATTAGACCGCGGAACCCACGCATTCAAAAATCAAAGACGTACACCTTTTTTCGTCTTTTGTCTTAACTTTTCTACCGAGTGCACCGTGTTATACCGCCATAAATTTTGTATAGCGTCCCTTCCGTGATTTATTTCCCGCCAAAATATGTGACATTTCTTATTTTATTTTTTTAAGTATCGGACATTTCGAGTAGCGTCCACGATCGTTGATAGGGTGGGCGCGTTCCAGCACCGCCGGTAGTTGGTTCAAATACTTTTTACATTTTTTATTTCTCGATACAAAACGGCTTTTGGAGGTGACTTATTTTTTTTAATCGTGACAAAAGACAGTTTGGGATCGTTTGTTGGTCGGTTTCCATTTTAGAAAAGGAAAAGTGGTTAGCCGATTGTTATGGCTTCTGTACGAAATGTTGGCTACATTTTAATTATATGTATCCTTTGATGGATGTCTAGTCTACTAGATGGTCCTTTCGCGTAGTTATCAATTACGGTTAATGTTCAATTAAGGCTTTAATGAAAATCCACAACAAAGTACCTATGTAGGTATACCTATAGTACTAACGTATCTATACGAACTACAAACAAGAGCTTTAGAAGTTAAGTGTATCTGTATCTGTACTTAGGTAGGTACCTAAGTATAGCTTAGCGTAAGCGTAAGCTTCTTTCTATAAGGAGCTCTCATTATTATAACAGAAACTCATTAGGTAGACTTTTAGAACGAAATTGTATCTTACACTTTACAGTATCTGTATTTGTACTTAGGTACCTACTTAAGTACAGATACAGATACTGTAAAGTGTAAGATACAATTTATTTATTTATTTTTGTATCTGTACTTAGGTAGGTACCTAAGTACAGATACAGATACTGTAAAGTGTAAGATACAATTTATTTATTTATTTTTGTATCTGTACTTAGGTACCTACCTAAGTACAGATACAGATACTGTAAAGTGTAAGATACAATTTCGTTCTAAAAGTCTACCTAATGAGTTTCTGTTATAATAATGAGAGCTCCTTATAGAAAGAAGCTTATACTTAACCACAACTTGATACCTGTAATTTTATATAGCAATAAAAATAATAAATAAATCATTCAATTTACATTGAAAGTCGTTATGTTTTGCAATCCAATTGAAATGCACTTTATCATATATAATGGTGACAATAAAACAAATAGTATGTATGGTTTTGCAAGGCCTAAGTGTTACAATATCTGATTTAAATGTATAAAAATTGTATTATGACCATTCGGTGTTGAAAGGACACAATCATATTTTATTGCACATTTAAATAAACAATGAAGTCTTTATAATAAGCAAGTGGTGTATTCTGGTATATAGGCATAACTGTCATAAGGTTAGTTGGTAGCACGGTTCGGGAGTCCGACGCTGCGCCTACGCAGCATTCTACTCAATTAAGATTTATTATAGCAACCTTTGAACAGCAAACTTCGCGTTTACCTTTAAAACTTTTTATATAAATTCTAAAGCTTTTATTATATTATTGTAAGCAAATAAAAATTTCAAAATGGCTATTGTATTTTTACAGTTTTCAGTCGTGCGTAACTATAATGGATTTAGTTTAAATATGTTTCGCATGGGGTGACAGGCAGGCTTCATGTCCTACGAAACTCCCATTAAACTATATTTTTCTTTCAATTCCAGATCAGCATGAATCCAATTTTATTGTTCAGAGGCAAAATTTATATTGTTGAACATTATTATGTTTTATTACAATTTATATTTACATTCGGAACGTTCGAAGTTTATTCAAAATCTTCACGCTAATATTGTGTTTAAAGCCTTTCGCCTATTTCAATTTCTTGGCTGGATGCAAGAGGCATGTTAAATGTGATTCAAAAAGCAAATATAATACTATATTATAATTCGGTTTTAACCGATTATAATCGGTTATAGCGATATTTTTATATTTATTTGTATGCCGTAATCGATTACAGTAAATATATTTCATATTTGATTTAACGCTTACTGTGACTTTGTTCATATTTTACTTTTTATCTTCATGGTTTCGGTACACAATTGTTCATGTTGGACATACTTCTGTGTTTTAGCAATATTTATATTTCTCACCTGTTGAATTATTGCGACAATTTATAGGCAACGGTTATCAAACTATCACTCTACAGCACTAAATCACGTATTGGTATTAGATATTGAAGTTAAATAAAAAATCTATTCCCGAATTAAAGAGAAAAGTATACTGTGTGAAAAAAAAAACAAAAATTAAACAAAACAACTCTCCTTCATATTTACTATGAATGCTCGGAGCTACCTTCAATACCAACCGTGAATATAGAGAGGTTAAAACCACCTTTCATCATGATGTATACGTCACTGGCCTAATGTGATATCCATGTACATTTTGTTCCCGCCGCTATCTGTCCCCGGACATCTGTATCGGTGGCAAGACCAACATTATTGAACCGGTAATTTATTGCCGGGACTTAGGGACGAATTAAGAAATTTTCGGTATAAAACTAAGATGTTGGAGGACAGTTTTTTTGTTTTATTTTCAACTTGAATGGGAGTTATTAGGCCTTTTTTATTGTGTGGCTTCTATTGTGGAAACCGATTGTTTTGATGAATAATATGCTTGTGGGAACTTTGTTTGACGTCTCACTGCTTGTCAGTAGGATAATTAATGAGCATATTTTGATAACAATCTGTCAGTGGTGCCGATTCCCTTGTTCACAAACTAAACTAAATTTAAGTTCAGTGCATCTTTTTCTTTCTATTTCATTAAGAAAAGGAGAGAAGATAAATTTTAGTTTAGTCCTGTCAAATTAATCATCGCCTGTCACTCTCCATACAAGTTTAGACGGGATGAAAAACTTGCCGACTAAAATTACGTCAATTTACGTCAAGCGCTGATTAATTTGACAGGACTAAACTAAAATTTATCTTCTGTCCTTTTCTTTATGAAATAGAAAGAAAAAGATGCACTGAACTTAAATTTAGTTTAGTTTGTGAACAAGGGAATCGGCACCAGTATCACTTATCAAGTCATTGAAGGACTCACTCAGAGTAGAGTCCTATAAGGTTTGGCTATTGTAAATAAGCGCACACAGAGCTTTAGTCTAAGAGCGTGTAATCTGCTCGGATTGTACCTACTCATGTTCTCTGACACCGAGTGTTCGCCTTTCCCAATAATAAAATTCTAAATAATTATCTTCTAACAGTGAATCATTTCACCTGCAAGCTGTAAAATACAAATAAAATACCTACGACTTATACGTGCAAACCCATTCACTAATTATCCTCACTCCACTCACCTAGTAAAGAAAGCGGGCATTAACTGTTGAAAATATTGAAACTTAAAAAATCACCGGTTAGGCATCTCTAAAATATACAGACATTATTCTATGTATAATTCACAAAACTGCCGCTAAATCGTGCATAGTTAAATTACTTACCAAACTTTTTATGATATAGGTAAAAAAATACATATTAAACGTACGGCCAGTATATTTGTTCAAGTCTCATTCATAACGTTTGCTTTATTTTATTATTTCATTCTTATAGAAAAAAAACGGAAGCGGATTTTTTATTTGTTTCGCCACATTGCGGTCACTCACTTATATTTTTTCTATTTTCATTTTATTAAAACAATTTTATTTCGTTAATTTATGCCAACATATAAAAATACATTCGTGGATACATTAAAAGCAATGTGCTCATAAAATTTTTGTTTAGCCCGTAGGGTGCCATGTTCTATAGTGAAGCGATTATTTTTTGTCGATGAAATTTTATTAGTGCGATGTATAAAACTTCGCGATAAAATTAAGTCATAAAATGATTAATGTTTCTCAAATTAGCCATTCTTTTATATCTTTAAAAAAAAAAAATATCTGCCTCTTTTGAATTGGCCATTATAATTTTTACAATGGTTAACGTCCGTATACTTTTTTATAAACTTCATGAAACCCACTTCACCTAATGCTGAAAAGTACGCGTAAAAAATGTTAGATGCAAATATACTTGAGTTAATTTCAGTTTCGCACGACTGTTACATAGTACTTATTTTTTTGTTAAAAAGTAATAAAAACTTAATGACAAATGAAAAACAAATAATTTTCTAAAACGTGCTCCTCACTAACTCATAAACATTTTAATATTTCGTCGTGGTATCAATGTACGTTTGATATCTATCGTTTCGATATAACTCCAACGTTTTAAGTACTAATAACATGAGACTTGCTCTGTTGCATGATATAGTGTCCCCGGTAGCACCCCCCGTCGCCATGTTATGCGATACGACACATAATGCCGACGAATTTAATAATTTTACATTTTTAATCGTGTCGACGACTTGAAAAAATCTTTAAGTGAACAAGATTCCTATCTCCGTATAGACTTTCTCGATGTAGGGCCAGCTTTAGAGTTTTAAGGTCAGTTTTGTAAGGCTTTAATATACCTACTTACTTGGTTATGTTACACTTGTAGGAAAGTTTACCTAATCATTTGCTGACAGGGAAGGATGTCATCAAGGTACAGAATGTGCCCATACTGATCATTATGTGTAGTTTTTTTATTAGTCGATATTGCGTTAGTCGTCTATAGTAGTTTCGATCTATTAGTACATTATTATGGTGGTTACTTACACAAATTATGGTTCCTTGCTACTTTTTAATTTGTCAAGAAACCGAGTAATTAATTTGTAAATTAAGATTTTTATTATCATGACAATAATCTGTCTAGTCTTATTATATAAATTGATAGTGCTTAAATGCAACGTACACTTTATATAATTATTAGTTAATATCTAAAATAATGGCCAAAAAGCAACGTATAATTCTCAATCTATGTAAAACTCACAAACCAGTCCTTGATTCAGGAAATAAAATGTTAATTAGATGCAAAAAAATGCTAATCATATCCAAAGGTTACCTAACTCTGCGACGCCAGCTTCCCAAGCAGTTCCGATTTCAACATTAAAACACACTATCTTGTGGCCTTGTGGCCTTAACCAGCAGCAGTAACCAGAATTGTAAATAATAAAACGGTTATAATGACTATTATAATCCACAACTTATTATTCAATTTACTAAGTACAGAGTCGAATTAATAAAAACAATGATTCTGTCATAAAGAAACATACCTATTACAATTATTACCGCGGTCAACCACATCGGCGTTTCGTTTTTGCTATTACAAAAAAAATGTGGCCACCGGACGAAGTGTTATCGTTAAGGAAATCTCCTTTTTTTTCCTTTCGGCCTTAAAAACATGAATGGTACGTACGATTTATGATATCACAATTCTTTTTATCACCCACCCGGTGTTTTTTTAGGTTTTTTTCGGCCGACGCGTTATCTTCACAATTTTGTGTCTCAATCTATTAATAACGTCTTCTTTTAAGACGCGACGTTTTGTGTCGATGTTTATCGATAGCTGACGTGTCAGATGGTACATCACTAGATTCGTTTTGTGATTGGTCAGATTAATGTGTCGAGATCTTTATTGTTTTAATTCGTGCGTGAATTTTTTGTGTTTTCGCTAAAGTTTTTGCAGCGTTGGTGAATTTCTTTTTAGTAATTTGTAGTTATTTTTCCCATTACTTTAGAGTTCTAAGCGAGTCGTTTTGTCTGTAAATTTGTAAAAATATTTCGGGCTAAAATTTGCTTTCGTTATTATGGCGTTGGTGGTTGAAGGGTTAAGAACCTGTTATTATTCTGCACAATTGTTAACCCGACACGTTGCTGTTCATGTTCAAGTTTAACACGCCACCATTGAGCTTTGAGAGATGCCGACACTTTAGTGTGCATAACTGCGGTTTACTCCAGAAAAACGTTAAGAAATGGAAAAGGAAAAATCACGAAGGAGAAATAATGTCAATGTCACAACGCCTACCAGCACAATTAGCATGACGATAATAGTAACGGGTTTTGTCGACGGTAGAATAGACAAAATGACAGATAAACAATCACAGTCTGTCATTTTGTCTATTCTTCCGTCGACAAAACCCGATGAAAACCAGTTTCTATGGTTGACATGCTACGCATGCTGGTTTTCTTTATATGTCACTCCTTTAAGAGAAGCCTGCACTTTATTTATCTCGCTCCCAACTTCAAGATTCTACGCGTAGATTTTTGTTCTTAAATTATAATGCCGTTTCCCTAACAACTGAAGACGTAAAAAAATCGCATGTCTCACTTTCTGTTTGCGGAGACCGTATCATCAAGTTGGAGCACGAACGCCTCAGGCTGCGTTGTACCAACCAACGTACTTTGACCTTCCTTGCTTCCCTTATTAACCCATATTTACGGTAAAGGGGGGTGTTGATATAGTTTTTGAGAGGTCTTAAGTGATTGGCGGCAGTTATCAGTGGTTGCGGAGTAAATCATGTCGAGCAAACACAGGACTGGCGTCAACGCTGCGCATCGCACGATCAGTGTGAATTGTGTGCTTTTATGTTCGCGCTTCTTACGTGCTATAGGGCAGGCAGAAATTTAAATTCAGTCATGATTTTGATTACTGTAAGAACATGTCGATATTTCATTCATCAGTTGATGGAATCCTTACTCTACTTTGTTTTTTCTTCTCTTTAGCTCTAGTTAGAGTATTAGATTAACAGCACGTCTAGGTGCTAAATGTAAATTTTGTAACCAGGCGGAAATTTTTAATGTTTCTAAAAAAATTACTTTATTCGGACATCGAAGGAGATTATATTTTGACTCCGGCCATAACAGTTTGCATTTTAAGAAATAATCGAACATTCTCCGCGGTGCGTTCGAAAACGCGGTTCGTTTTACGTATCGGTCGCGCCCATTATATCGCGCCAACGGGCCCCCGCATAATTACTTACACGCTAATTGTTCGGACTTTGGAACGCACACTTGCGGTTTATTAAACAAACAAATAAATAAATAAAATTGTCAATTTTGAATGTGGAATAGGTACTAAAGTTTAAACATTATTTGATGTTTGAATGTTAATGGCGGTTGGTGGCCATGTTTTCGCGACCGGGTTCTTTGCAGGTATAAATATAGGCAACGTTTCAGTATTTGTAAATGATATTTAATATTTTTCTAGACTTTGGTTATTTGTAGAGAGACTATTATTATAAAAGTCTCAACAATAATGTTTTTCATTGGAACTACCTAACGGACTGCCGGTCAAATGCATTTTTGTGTAAATTCCATTTCGTGTTATTTTTAAAATTTATTTTCTTCTTTGATTCCATTTATATTCGACAGATACCTAAAACTAGGTAGTTCTTTTTAGCTTTATTAAGAAAATAATACCTACTTGTATTACTTGGTTATTTACATAGGCTATTTTCCGAACAGAGGAATAAAGAAAATGAATAAGAAATAGGTACTAGAAATAAGATATGTTCTTTGTTCAGTCAATACCGTTCATTCATTCATTAAATTATTCCGTGGTTGTTATGCAATCACTCTTCGCAGTGTTACCAGAAATTCTTGACTAATTGTCACTTGTCAGTTCGGTATCAAACTTCACGAAAAACAAATTGTATCAATCTGTGATGCTGAAACACGTTGGTAAACGTATTCAACTGTAACTCGCCCGGATAAGATTATTCGAAAACTAACAACGTGTTGTTAGCGTACTTACACTTAAATTATTCACTATCAATCACTACGATTTTCAGTATCATTCATCGAAATGCCGCTACAATTATTCGAAATGCATTACCAATTTTACGATAGTCTGGCTTATACTGGTTTCCAGCCGCTGTCCGATACCCTTAACCGCAAATCTCAAAGCGTTTCTGTAAACATCGCAGTAAGTTTCGGTTTATTTATTAGCAGCATTTATCGGTCGTTAAAACGAAGTCGCGGCACCGTGCCGACTCCGTCACGGGGACGTCACGGTTCGTATTGTAACGGAAAACAATGCGGCGTGCGTGTTACGATCGATTTATGACCATAGGCCTGCCATGCGTGCGGATTTCGAACGGACCCGTTTCGGACTTGAAAGACCGCGCGAATTCAAATTCAGAAGTTCCAGATTTGAATTTTCGCATTCCCGTTCGAATTGCGGGTAATGGCGGTTTTCGATTTCAAATTGTGAAAGAATGGGCCCGGATTTGAACTGTAGGGTAGGTGTCGAAATTGAAAAAAAATTGTGAGTTTTTCTATTATAAAACTCAATGGAAGCTAAATTTCACTGAAATCATGCCTGTATTGCAAGTATCAAAAGCTGTTTCAGAAACTAGAAAGAAGGGATAATTTTTAACATTTTTTTTTAAATTAGGAGCGTCCTAGTTTTACGAAATAGCATGGTGGACTAGCTTACGATACGCTAATGATTGGCGATTCTTTGCTTTTTAAGTCTACTGTTTGATATTCACCGCCAGTGGAACTTGGAATATTTTTAACGGATACGTTTTGTTTTATTTTCCAGTTCTCTCCTATTAGACACGTTATTGTAACAGTTACTGGGATCTGTACTTCCAAGTGAGTACATACGTATGTTAATCGTATTTCCTCTACAAATAGAATCTATAGGTTATGGATGGAACATGGATTTATAGGAATTCCCAAATACCTGTTAACTACTTCTTAGCGAGGTACGTAATTGTTCGAGCGAGAATTTCAAACATGTTTCTCTATTTGGTGACTTAATAAACTTTGGATTCATAATAAGGATAAAGTTGAGTTTATGTCCAACAAAAAAAAAAAAAAAAAAATACAAAAAAAAAAAAATTGGCAATTTTCCTGTTTCTGCGGTAAAAACATGTTCAAGAATTCAGGACATCTCATAGGTTGTCAGCAAGCTTGTTAATTAAAAAGAGGACCCCGTCCTTAATGTGTAAAGTCTCGTAAAATACGCCTATGAAATGTTAACATTTTATATATTTTTACATACATTATTATCTTTATAGCCGTTTACGACCGTAATACAGACAATAACAATTAACATAATTAAATATAAACATGTAAATATTGGCATTATCATGCATTGTGCAGATATAAAACAAATTACGATAATTTGGTAAATTGATAGTTGTCGATCGAGTTTTTTCGCGATACTTAAGTAGATGCAATTTAGTTTCTGCGAATTTTGCGATGCGACTGTGACTTTAGTGTTGTTCATCATTTGTTTTACAATAGGTACTTAATTGTTGTGATTACTGCTAATGCTAACAATTTTAGTGTACTAACATTATCCTTGTTCGATATAACGGTTCTTTATTTGAAAATAGCTTTAACCGTTATTGTTAACTATCGATAAGCAATTTATTTTGTGGTCCTAAATCAATGATTGAAAAAAAAAACGGAGAAAATTGTCCCCCACTTTAAAATTTTTTCTATCCCACAAAATAATGATAGTATAAAAAAATTCAGCATTTAGCAGTGTAACTGTCGTTGCCCAATCAGATCTGAACCCTGAGTATCTGGAGATGGGGTTCCGCGGCGGAGCCGGGCTGGGCTCGTCTTCTCGCACCAAGCGCATGCGCACCAGCTTCAAGCACCACCAGCTGCGCACCATGAAGTCCTACTTCGCGATCAACCACAACCCCGACGCTAAGGACCTGAAACAACTAAGTCAGAAGACCGGACTACCCAAGAGGGTCCTACAGGTAATATGAAGTTTTTATTTCGATATTCTAAAAATCTAAACAGTTTTTTCCACAGTACTGACTCTTTTGATGACTATAATTATGACGTGTGCATTCAATTTGTCTTTTTTCATGAATATGTATCGAAGATTTTATTTTTATGCCTTTTTAAACACTTGAGCTGTCAACGTGGCTTAAAATAACAAAAACATTTAATAAAAAACAACCTAATTCATTCACAAACAAGATAAAAATAATCCATTAGTTATTTTTTCTAAAAAGAATTCAGCGTCGGACGTGAAATCGATAGTATCGAATAATATAGTATCGATTTTATATTCGGTACGTAACAAATCGAGAGGTGTTATTTCACGCGTAGGTAGCCGCTTCATTAGCATACTGATCAAGACGTTAGAATATGCCTGACTATGATTACAACCAATATTACTGATAAGATACGTGCCTCGGAATGTTCAATTCTACTTTTATTAAGTTTCGATATCGGGTGAAGCTTTCTTTAAAATCTATGCAAATTACACTTGTTACTTAAGCTCTGGCATAATTTTCTTACTTTTTAAATGTAACAAAAAAGTACATATTCTTTTAATAGGCACAAGCACAACACTATTTACATTTTTTAAACAAAATAAACAGTTTAACTGTAATTTAGGGAATAAACAAATAAATTATAATTATTGAAATGAGGTGCAGACATAAGAAAACCTTTTTGAATTTTATTAGTATCAATCAATGTACAAAAGCAGTGTAAAGTTGCCATTAGTCTCAAATGTTAAACTTTAATCGTTCGTTTATTAAAATTAAGTACTTAAACTTCACTAAATCCAACGGACGAGACCTAAGGCGTGAATAACATTACAATTTTGGGATTAATCAACATATTTTAATGAAATTAAACGTTATAGCTATGTATGGTAGCGCATTATGAAAATCGTTAGCTTTAACGCGTTTATTTACTCGACATAGCTTCGAAAAATATCTTAAAGTCCATTTAAAACGTCGTTAAATCCATTGACGGTCAAAAAACGTAATTCTCAAAAGTTTTATTGACACACAAAAATGATTTTATCTTCGTTAAACGTCAAATTGACACGGTACAAGTTACGTACCTACGTATGTAGAGGTGCTAGTATGTGAGTTACAATACAGTGACTCAAACCAGAACTCAAGTGTGTCAAACGCATAAAATAAGTCTTAAACAAACCGGTAGTTGAAAGCTAATGCGAATTTAATGTAGTCCCGATACCGCGTCGCTTTGCTCAGTATCGACTTATCAACATTTTGCATTGCGAATGTTTTATAAAGTTGAATTTTATTTGTTCGTTTTCATCATCCGTTTTTATCATCACTCGTTTTGACGGCTGACGAGTGGTATTACCGAGTTGTTTTAATTTATAA
Organism: Agrochola lychnidis; assembly: GCA_963680765.1. Classification (NCBI taxonomy): domain Eukaryota; kingdom Metazoa; phylum Arthropoda; class Insecta; order Lepidoptera; family Noctuidae; genus Agrochola; species Agrochola lychnidis. The sequence continues at coordinate 8,145,484 of OY796848.1, forward strand.
ACTGATAAAGTTGCAGGAACGTACTAAAATTTTAAATAAGTCAGTCCTCAGCCACATTTTCTAATTAACATGTTGTTTTTTACAGTTGACGCCAAGGTAAGGTAATCTGGATAATTTTCTTCCACTGTGTGATTTGTTCTTCGGCAGGACAAAGGTATAAGGTAAGTAAGTATAGGAAAAAACCTTCGACATGAGGTGCCCGTGATCTACCACATGACGAGGATGTCAACAAGATTGGTTTCACAGAAATTGCGTGTTGCAAGCTCAAAATTGCACTCCTCGCTGTGGTAATTGTGGCGTTATTATTGACCGCCATAATCAGTGTTTTTCGCGGGTAAGACAGGCATTTTGTGAAACCGAACTTCACTTCAAACTAGCGAACGAAAGTGAAAGGTACAAAGTTGTCGATTGAATGATCAAAAGTGTAATTTTCTTAAAAGAAAAAGTTGCCTTTTTTGTTATTAGGATCATAGGTAGACACGCACGAAAGTGTTGCCACGTAATTACCAGCTTTCCAAATGTAAACAGCCTGTAATGTCCCACCACTTAATTTTCTTTAAAATTTATCAACCTTTTGCTCTATACGAAATAATTACCTGTACTTTCAGAGTGGAGTTGCAATTCCGATAAAAGCTCCGACCATTGAGTGCATGAATGAGATAGTACAAAATAAATACACGTAGACAATATTTATTTAAGTTGCGGGAAGAAGACTCGTACGTGGTAGCAATACTTGGTTGAAAAAAACTAAGAGAGCGATCGAAGTTTATTCACGTTAAAAGTACACAAACATTTTGTGCCTGCCGCCTTCTTTGAACTAAGATTATAAGTAGAAGCACACACTTCGGCTCGTCTTCGCATTTAACACTGTATATTGCATTTAATTTGTTTGCTATAAGCGGCACTTTAATGTAGGGCTCGGCAATGCGCTACCCTTTGTTCTCCTAATTACTCGGGTAACTTGAAAAATTTCTTGAGTAACACGTGCGCTTGCGCTTGTGACGTCATAGACTAACAGTTGAGAATTGAATTGGTTTACTTTTTGTTTTTATAAAAAAGTGGACTATTATTCAAGAATATTGTTGTTTTTGCCTTCAGCCCCGTCCTCTAATCATGTAGGTATTAATTCCTGATTAGCATCCCATTATGTTCAGTAATACCTTATACTTGAAGACCTAACAATGTACCCTGTCTAGAGAATCTGTCTAAGTTAACGAAAGTGGGTAGATAACAAAAGAGAAGTTAGAATAAGCTAAGATAATGTTACAGAAATTTCTATAAAGGATGAGTTTCTAAATTGTGTTTTAGTGAAGTAGATTTTTGAACGACAGCTTAGGTTCTTACAATATTCATGAGGATAATAAACAGTTTCGCTTTAATTTAACGGCTCGTTTCAGACGTCAATCGACAGCTGTCAATTTAGTTAGTAGATGTCATTTTGTCGTGTGTTGATTTTAATTTAGCCATACAATAAGATAATTAATAAGTTATAATATCTATTATAATAATATGGACTAGTATTAGAAATAACTCAAATCTAATTACAAAAATCATATTTATAATAAAAACCATCTTAGTCAGTTATCTATAAATAATTAGGCTATTTAGTTGCTCAACACTAGTAGTTGTCTAGTTTCCACGATCAAGCCAAATAAGTCCTGGTTTTCGGCGCAGTCCGCCAATATTTGTCCAAAGTCTAGCCAATACAACGGTTCAATAATTTCGGATGCCATTGTTATAATAACACTGTATGGGTACGCCGAGGTAAGACAAACATTTGCATGGCTCAACAATTTCAGTGCACGTGAAGGCTTGCACCAATATGCGGAAGTTTGCGTATGGATGGAGCCATGGCAAGCGATTTTCGACTCTAAATGTTTTTGTGGTCGATGTGGGAGGGTGTAGGCTATCGTATTGAATGTAGGGCTAACCATATTATAAATATTTCACTTATTAATTTTAGTATTTTTAGAAAAAAAATTGGATGACGGTTTGAGCAAAGACAACAATAATTAATTACATATCTACGAAGAGCGTCGCCTTTAACGTTTTATAACCGCATTTAATTTCGAAAACATTGTCACTTTTCAAGTAGTAACTGAAAATAATTTCCCTTTTCATTCAGGGGAAAATTATACACATTGTACAAATTACATTTCGTAGAAAAAGTTATTATCTAAACTAATAGTATAAAGAGAAAAGATTTGATTTTTTATATGTTTGTTTGTTTGTAATGGAAAAACTCAAAAACTACTTTACCAATTTTAAAAATTCTTTCGCCTTTAGAAAGCTACATTATCAGCGAGTAACATGGACTATATTTTATCGACTTCCACACGAAAGAAGTCGCGGGCAGAAGCTAGTGTAGAATTTAGTGAATTTACCGTAGTACCGACAATTAAACTTTTATTGGATTTCATGAAAAAAAAAAAAAAATTGGATGTTTTATCTGTAAAATATGGTGCCAATTCTCTTATACACCGAACTAAACTAATTAAAATTCCTTACTTTTGAAATAGTCAGAATTAGACAATTTAAATTTTGGTGAAAAACTTCAAATTCAGAATATCAAAATTGCCATTTTCACTAAATTAATAACCCAGTGCTATCTTAGTGACTAAAGTGACACCACTTTAGTCTATTTCAGAATGGGAAATCGTTGTTTGACAGGAATAAACTAAATTTTGGTGATTTTTTGTCTAGTTTAGAGGCATTTGTGACAAGAGAATCGGCACCTGTGTGTAATGTAACTACTGTATTTCGTGAACTGTTGTATAAATTCTGTTTGTTTTGTTTTTCGTTGAAATATAACTTTCGTACTAGCAAAGCTAGTTGGATTCTCTTAAAAGAAACGTGTATTTTCCATTCATTATTTCAGTTAAATGTTATTATTTCTCTTCCAATTTATTCTTCTAAGGGCTTAATAAAGAGGAAAATTATCCCTCTTAATTACTATTGCAAGCAAATGGCTTTTGTGAATTAGATCATTAGCAGGTGCTAATGAATCCAATCGAGCTAGTGAAGATAATAATACCATGTTATACACATGGATTAGGTTTCTAGACACAAGGCTTTCACAATGCCGGTGCCAATTAGCATCTGTAAATGGACCAGTAGTTAAAACAATGGAGTATAGCATGAGCCTAAAATGTTCCCACTGCTGGGACACAGGCCTCCTCTTTGTAAGAGGGAGTGCGCCGTAATCCACCACACAGGCCCAGTGTGGGTTGGCAAATGTCACATGTCTTCAAATTTTTGGTTCTAGGACATGCCGGTTTCCTCACGATGTTTTCCTTCACCGTTTTGAGAGCAGTAGTGATGATATAATTTACACAAATTAAAGCGCCTGTTAAGATTCGAAACTACGACCTACAACTCGGTAAGTTGTGGCCGATACCACTGGGCTACTACTGCTCTAATGGAGTATAAGCAAGTACCTACTTATTAGACAAATCGAGCTGTTGAAGATAAGAGATACTTATACCATAGTAACAGATTCCTGGATATAAGCTTCTATCTGCCTTTCCGTCAATGGATAGGTACTACCTATCTGTTGTATTGGAATCTTTTCGAAGATAACATTTCTCCCAATATATACTGTCAATAAGGACAACTGCACGTTCTGTAGCCAACTAACTGCAGAAAGTGGAATCAAAACGTAAATTACTTGACCCTTGTTTGGGCCTCCATAAAAATTGTAAGGGCTCCCAAATGTTTTGTTCCTCGCAGCCTGTATATAGCAACCTGTCTTTATCGTAGCCGACCCGATTCCGATATCAGCAGCATAAATATATCCAGTCAACCAATTATGCGAAAGACCCCCCTTCCCCTCGAATATTGATCGAGATTTTTTACCCCGGCAAAAAGCTTTCGACTCGTCGTGGCCATATTGCGAAGATAATATCTTATTCGTTTTTGCGCCTCGTCGCACTTTTGGCTGTACGATGCTGCAGACAACTGTTTTGTTTTACCTTTTTAAATCTTGATATTATCGCTTTAGATCTTTTTGTTTTTATTCGATAGAATTTTTGGTTTTCATTTGTTTCCTTTGCCCACAAATATATTCAACAGTGTACGCTACCTACACACAACGTTGAAAATTCCACAAGAAAATGAGACGGAAATTCGTTTCGAAACTTTTAATCAACCATTTAAATTACTAGACTAGGTCACATTGGTTTTATTATACCGCCATATCGAGAGGCTTATTCACTCTCTTGTTCAATTGACGTTCCCCAAAGGTCTTTACAACTCAACTCAATCACAAGAAACGGCATCAAAGGATTATAGGCACCAATAAACCCATAAAAACCGCTGTCGATGCCGCAATACCGCAGCATAAAAAGCTAAGCATTTTCAGCTATCCCTAAATAAAACACGACACGAGGGGCTGAAACCAAAAGATTTATGTCTCTCACCTCTCAAGTTATTTACGAGAATTACGAGACTAATTGCTTTTGATGACGAATTTGAACCTTATTGCTGTGCTTATAAGAGTGTGGTGCAATTAAAGTTTGCAAAGACCTCAAAGGCTGGCATTTGAGTCCACATTTGGAGGAGAGATGCAGCGGATTGGAGAGTTGCCCCTCACTTTTTCCGCTTTATATGTTCGTGTGACGTTTGCCGCGTCGCTGCGTACTTGAGGTCTCAGCCTAAAGAGTATGGCGTTCTAAACGTAGTCTTTGAAAGGTCTCCATGGCGTCTGTTTTGTAAACTTTATGCTGAAAGCACTGCTCTTGAAGTGCTTGTATGTAACACTATGAAGTATGAACATGTCACAACAATCATTCCATTTCAATCGATTTCGTTTCCAAGATGATTGTTGTGGGTATCATTTTGTTATGTCTGCCGTTAGTACATTCAGTTAATTCAAATGAAAGTACTGCCACTGGATTATATTTAAATGGATTCACATAAGCAAGCGATATATGACTTCTTTGTTCGGGTAAACATTATTAGAATGCATTCTTTCGTTTTTTTGCAGCTTGAATAATTTAATTTATTTTTGCGTCTAATAGAATCTCGAAATTTCGATTACAGTAAAAAAACGATTAAAAATAACATGGCAATGAGAATTGAAATGTTTTAAATTTTCAGTATTCCATGAATTTTGTTGAAAAAATATTTTTCAAACGGCTATTCTCAACAGGTGCGCTGTCCGCCGTCTAATTGCCTCGGGCGCCCCCATAATATATAGACGCACTGTCACCCGAACCCGGCGCAGGCGCATTTAGAACAAACCACGCCATATATCTCTCCTTGCGTCCGCAATTACGTGATTTGTCACTCCACTCTCTTTTTTTTCTGCTTTCATTCTGAAAAATGACTCGAGTTCAACTGTTCAAGTAGCTCAGACGTAATTAGTTGACTGAAAAAGTGCCTTTCCCTGTTCACTTTATTGTGCGATCAATTCACATAGCTACTGTGTTTAATCGACTATTAAATTTATCTCATTCGATTAATTAGTCGATTACCAATAAGACCTTATTGGTTAATTTTATTTTCAACAGGTTTTGTGCGCGGTTGTAAGTACCTACTGTTATTCCCGAGTGTGACATTTTTAAGTTTTAATAAAATTATTAAGTCCTTTTTAACTAGGTGTTCCAAATAAAATTGCAGATAGATTTAATCTGAAATAAATACTGGAATATTTCCTTCCTCATTAGTGCCTAAATTTATGCATGTCGTTTGTTTTTTAAACAACCTCGTGTAGGTAATACAATCCTAACTAATATTATAAATACGAAAGTGAGTTGGTTTGTTTGTTACGCTTTCACGCTAAAACGACTGAACGGATTTGGATGAAATTTCGCACAGGGATAGACCTTGGCTTGGAGAAGGACAAAAGTCACTTTTCATTCTGGATCGCAGACGAAGTCGCGGGTAACAGCTAGTAACAAATAAGTTTGCATTTCCACTATGTGTACTAAAATATGCATGAAGCATAATAATGTATTTCATATTTGTGAATTGCACACCAAAGATGTTATATTTAACACCATTGAAGAGATAAAATCGTCTGAAAAAGCAAAACATCTAGTGATGTATAGCGTTGCTTCTTCCCGATCTCACAAAAATTAATTACGCAGTGCTATTTTTAAATCGTTTTCATGCCATGATTTCGAACACTATAAAGATGCCTCTTAACGGCACACAAATATTCCGGGCAAAGGCGATGGCTCCCAACCCTCGCAATTAGTATCGGATGGTCACACCTTGACGTTCGACCGCGTATAATTTTACTTTCTAAGTACATTTTGTGACAATAATAAGCAAATTCTCACATTCAACTTTAAACTTTATAACACAGCATTAAAGTTAAAAATTCCACACACAAATAAGATCAAATCAAACAGTCTAGTAATTAGTACAGGCGCGCTCAGCGACGCTCCGTTGGGCAGATAATTTCCGCTGTACGTTCAAAAGACGTCCATTTGTCACTTGGTCGCGCGAAGTCGTACAGAGCGGACGTGCCTCTCCCTACTTAATTTATTCAAATATTATTTATTTAAGGAAAACGGGACTATTAATCACATTTCTACAGATTTTATTTACATACGCGGAACGCAGCTTGCTTTGATCGTTCAGACATTTATTAGAGGTCCTTATGCGGTATTTTATTTACCAAGAGGCAGGAGAATAATTAAATTGGGTGTCAATTTACAAATTATCTGTACTGCTTGTGTAATATAAATGTTTGTTTTTCTGCAGTTTATTTGTAATGATTACTAATTTGTTTGCCGACATTCGTTTAAATCACCAATTTGAGTGTGCTACCAATTTTCATATTTGTATTGGAGTTTAATGAACACTCTATCTAATTTCGCCTTTCATGTTAAATTAGCACCTTTTAATGGTTTTTAAATATTTGTTACACTGAAGTGTTATTCGCGCCGCTATTAGGCTTTTCTTTTACACATTTCTTAATTGAACATTGGTTCATAAATTGTAAATCAACACTTTTGTAGATAGGTTTGGTTATAAGACTACTCTTGACTTCTTTTGGCGTTTTAATAGGTAAGCGGCACCGATCCGAATTTTTTCAATCTCAGTATACTGAAGTGGCATTAAGTCTGTTCTTTTGCTCATCAAATCCAAAATAGTTACCTACTAGTATTTACAAACACCAAGTTAACATACCTAAAGCTATTTTTACAGCTTAAGCGGCCATAAGCAGCTGGTGCTCATTTACAGTTACCCATTAAAATTGTCACGAATGCTTTACAATTATCGTTAGTACACTATTCGCGGCATCTGGCATCACAGACAAATTCACAGAACATATTGCGAACATTAATATTACAACATCTTTAATATTATCGTCCTATTATGCCATGATGTGACAAAATGACTTAATTTGCGTGTGCCATTCAGTTACCTGAGCAGTGTTGGGGCATGAAATGCATGTAATCAGTCATGTTAAGTTTGGGACGAGACGGTCCTACTGTCACAGACTGAGAAATCCTTTTAATGAACATACTTACTTAGATTTGGTTGTAAGCTGTATTTTTTTTTGTGATTTTATAATATAGAATTGCAGAACATCTGCTTAGGTAAATCAATATTTATTAAGCTGTATCAGGTAATTAAATAAACAACAATTCTTAATATTTCACAGAAAAATATAGTCATATCAATCAATGACATTTAGCTTTGCGTTGTCCACTCAACCGTGGTGTCGTGTACACCCCGTACTTAATACGCTCAATTTTGTCTCATTTGTTCTAGCTGGGTGCGAGGGGGCAATTTGCAAGCGTTGGTGTCATTGCGCGGTGGTTAGAGTAATGGTCCGTGACGCAAAATGAGACGTCAGAACACAACATAGGGTGGGGTGCTTATTATTGTGGCAGTTGTTCTTTTCTAGAAAAAAATATAATCATTCATAATTCTGGAATGATGAACTGATTGTTGCTATTCTGTGGCAGACATTGCAGCGTCATTTGAGCCCAAACTTAGTTTGAAACTTTGCGAATAGATTGATTTGACTAAGAATAATGCTGCTAAAATTTAAGTTGAACAAAACAGTTCTCAAAGTATACCTTTTTCCTAGATTGGAGAAAAGCTCACCTAAAATATAGTAGAAAAAAGACTAGAACTTTGAAATTGAGCTTTTTCCTTGAAAGACCTGAGCCTTCTGCTATGTAAGTTCTTGTAAAACTGGTTCAAAACGTTGATGAACTAATCTCAGAACATCTAGCTCAAACATTTGAGGCATTCAACAGTTCCGATATTATTTAACATCTCGTCACAAGCATCGGACCGATGCTCACAAATGGACTCGACGTACAAACGGGAGATATAAATACTGTTCAAGATCATTCAGTCAGTGTCTAGCGTCAGCTACCGTACAGACGGCAGATCGTATCTGAATGACAAATAGTGCTACTGTTGTATCCCTTAGCATTTAGTTACTGCGACGATGTATTAGTGAGCTCGTAACTGACTAGGCGAAGATATTGTGTAACGTAAGAAAAAATAACGTACAAGCTTTATAATTTCCGATTTCCTTTCCCGACGAAAGAAACCGCTGCCGTCAAAGCGCCACAAGAGTGCTTGTATGAACTTAAAATATCAACATAATTTTTAATCCTCAATACAAATTGAATTATAAAAGCAAATTCATTTTGTGAAGTTGTTTGTAAGAGTCTTTTAAAGCCTTCGGTCCAGATCTTTGTAGAGAAAACAGAGTACTTAGTGCACCTCGATTCTTCAAGTTCGCTCTCGAAGGCATTACTCCTTCAGACGAATATCACTTGAACTGCAGCACTGTTCCTTAATACAAAATATTGTATTAGAATTGAGAAAATGTTTGAGATCTCGTAAATTCTAAAGTAACAACATCCAATTATTCACGTAAAACACAACTCAATCTCGCTCTTGACATCACTATACCTATATCAAAAAATCTGACAATTCAATTTTTCATTAAACATTTATCATTCAGTCATTTCAAAAACAAAATAAATACGTACCTACATAAATAAAAAAATGTATCGTTAACACTCGACTGCTGAAAAATTACTCGCATGAATATTTTCAATTGTCTTAAAGCGTCTGTCGGTAAAGCGTATTGAGTCGTATGTTTTTGCGGGTAGAAGTTATTTTCGGTCAGCGGTTGTGCGTGACGGTATAACTAATGATGTGTCCGAGGTAGTGCTTATTTATTCGAAATGTGAGCGAGAATAGCGTGTCGTGTTTTTGGCCTTTGCCTCGAGTACGTACGTGGTACAGATTGTACTACGTTTCTACTAGTTACTAGTCTGTTATCTTCTCGTATTATTATCTTATTTTTGAATAATACATCATTCTCTGTATGTTTTTCTGCATACATTTTCTCATATACTAATGATAGGTGTACTGAAAAGTAACGACGAAAATAAGTTTCAGAAAACTAATACTTAATAAAGGAAAACTTGTAAAGCTTGTAGCATTGTTTAATAAAAAAATTAATAATTATAAGCGAGCTAATTATTATTTCCTTTATTCCATTATTTACATATAAATCTTATTTTTTAGTATTAAAATAAAATCATTAAAAAATATAAAAAAAATGTAGCCCACCGGTGTCGGGAACAGAGTCCAAGCTACCGGCGGTCAGGGCTCCAGAGAAGAACCTCCTCACTAATTAAAATGTTAAGTAAACTATGCAATTAAATCTACGTATATACAATCAACAGCACAGAATATTTTTCAATATTACTTTTTTGAATTTATTTCGAAAACGTGATCTTTTCTGTAAAATTGAATTTATTTACTTACTGGAAAAGGGAACAAATTGCCTAGCCACTTGTAGATAAGAATTACGATGATTTTTCAAAGTTCATCAGAGACGGTGGCGACTGCGTGGATACTACCAACAATATTTTCTTTCGAAAACCATATTTTCGGCAAAACATTTGCAACTTCATATTGACTGACTCATTTTATTGAAATCATAGCAGTAAACTAAGTCATAAGCTACCTACGAGTACGTTCACAATCCATTATAGCCAACGACCATACGACTACCAGTAGTCGAGAACAGATGACCGTGTCAATGATACAAACACGAACATTGTCATTCTGAGCAGAGCATATTGTCTCGAGACCACCAAGATTTCTTTATCTCTCTCCGTCTCTCACTGCGCAGTCATCAATCCTGCTCAACGACGTCCCAGTTATTCTCTATACTAGTGTTGAGCTCAACTATCGACTAAATAATATTAGTCAGTTAGTCGGGAAATTAAATTGGCAATGATAAATTTAACTTTTGCACGTTTTTAGGGAATTGAAATAACATTTTCATAGGTACGAAAGTTTTTTTTTTTTTACTATATTTAGTTGAATGTTAAATTAATCACTGGTCAATTTTAACATAACATCACGCCTTGTTTCGCCGAAGGGTTGGGCAGAGGTGTACCTGTAGTAGGTACACCCATATTTCGCCAGTTATGTTTAAGTCCCATGTAATAGGGGGCGAGCCTATTGCCATCAACCGGGCACGATGAGACTCCGGGTTGCTACTGAGAAATTTCAGATAGAAAAAGCCAATAACACTTTGCCTGACCCGGGAATCAAACCCAGGACCTCATGCTCAGCAGTAGCGCTTGCGACTACTAGACCAACGAGGCAGTCAATTTTAATAAATGACAAATTAAATTGCATATAATGCAACTTATATATAGTTAGTTCTTTGCCAAATTGGCAAGAGTACGTCGAATTGGTTTTCAAATCAGTTACTAGGTCTAGTTTCCAAGAACTTGTTGTGAGTGATTTGTCTTCATTTTTAGAGTCAATTAATTTAATTTTGAGTGATAATTCGCCTCACTATGAAAAAAGCAATTCATATCAAGTAGTAAATATATAAGGTAAATGGCATTACCTACTCTAACGTAACACTATTCAATTACAAGTGATTATCCAATTCACAAGCACATCACTATACGAGAGGTGGACATGCGGGTGGACACGCGGGCGGACACGCGGATAGACACGCGGGCGGACTGAACGATTAGTTAATATAAGCTCAATGGTATGAAAAACTATTAATACTCTGATTTTTTTACCTACCTACTGAGTTTACTTCAATAAAATGTAGTTGGTTTTCGAAAATTCCTTCACAATTTCATTGATAACGCCTGAGACCGTGTTGTGTATTTAATTTATGAATGAGCACCATTTATCTATCACATATTAAATTATCTGTTGTTGCTTCATTTTTAATTCTTTTTTCTAATTTTATTCTAGGTGCATCGTCTTCACATATAATAATTATTTAACTAATGTACGTACAGTCAGCTGCAGAGAAATCTCACCCCTTGGCAATGTAAAAATGTATCGCTAGGGAGTGAGATTTCTCTGCAGCTGACTGTACAAACACAAACAATAGTAAAACATTTTAAAATAGTAACGGTGGAGTTTCTTGCCCATTCTTCTCCATACGAAAACTACCTTTTGGAAGGGCGACTAGAATCAATTTTATTATTTTGTAATTTTTGACGTTCAAAAGAGCCATATATTGGGCCTATTTGAAATAAATGATATGGCTTTGACTTTGACTTTGAATAAGCACCTAATTCAGTTTATTAGTATTCGGTAGGATTAATAAATTTATGTTGCCTAAGCTATTTAAACAAAACGTACAGTTTCAGTTATTTTTGATTACCTATAAGACTATTTATAGGTGACTGACTCTTCAGGGAAAAATAATGTTTCATAAGGTCGTGACTAAAATGTAATTAAAAAATTACGACTTAGTAGATTAGTGACTTAGTAGACAAATGAGTATTGCTATACATTATCTATGCAAGTACTTTAAATTATAAATTGAAGACCAGTAGGTAAAACAAGTATTTAGGTACCGCGTTCTTTCAACAAAGCCGTAATAATTTTCTTCGATAACTGTATCCAACTTGTACTTATAGCAGCGATATATAACTAGGTAGGTGCCTTCAAAGTTATTGAACTTTTCGCTTTTTCCGGACAATCGCCAACCGAATGCCACTTCAGGGCCAAGAAAGAAACGGGCATCTAAATTTGGCGTAAGGCAACATCGGCCGCCATGACGCGGGGGGCGGGGCCAAGGCGCAGCTGCGCGTGATTGGTCGTGAGATTCGCGCGCTCTTGCGCCGGTCGCACTGAATCTTCAACGCGAACGTAATACAAGTACGGATAAAGTCGGTCAAATCGTCTAGCTTTATAAATATGACCGACATAACACGTGATTCGGTAGCTTTTCCCCAGTGAGTACATTTAGTGCATGGAACAACGCTGCGGAATGTTGCGCGTGCGACGGTCACGCACCGGCCGGCCAGCTCGCTAATTACAGATAAAATCTGCACTTCGGAACGCTCAACGGCGGGCAAGAATGCAATCACGTGCCATAAAAACGGGACAGGCAGGAATCCAGCTTCCGCGTGCAATGCGGTCAGGCGGAAGCCAGGACCGGCAGAAAATTTGGAACGCGTTCTGGGTTTTTTCTTAGCGATATTTATTTTACGAAGCTTTGCGCTCGCTGGCGTTATTTGTCGTATGTGCACGCACCAACCATTATATTTTTTGTTCGCAGGTGTGGTTCCAGAACGCGCGGGCAAAGTGGCGACGAATGGTGACCAAGCAAGAGAACAAGATGTCGGACAAGTGTTCGCCAGACGCATCCTTAGAAATGGATATGTATCACGGCCCGATGGGCTCGATCCAGTCGCTGCCGCCACACAGCCCGCCCTACAGCGTGATGGGCGGGCCCCCCAGCCCCAACTCCATGGATTGCCCCTAGCCTTCATTGCGCGCTTTACTAGCGTCTTAGACTTTAATTCAATATGTGTCCGTGTCCCATCTTAGCGGAGGCATTTGCCTTAGTACCAGGCAAGAATATAATTATGAAGAAAGAAATAGACTATATTATATCCAAGAAAATCAAAGACTTTCTCAACTACCTGTTCATCGACTTAATTCCAGACCGCTTTTAGATATGCGAACGTACCAATATCAAGCTTCTAGACAGCGTGATCTTACGGAAACTTTCCAACAGTTTAATTTTCGGCAAGTTTTCGAACATGCTGTTCCTGGGTCTTCTCAACCGGCTGATTATTATCAATCCTTTGAGAGAAGTACCCAACACTCTGCTTTTGGGCAAAATGTTGAACAACAATTTTCTACTGATTGGCCAGATTATCCACAACCTATTCGCGAGCAATCTGTTTATGGAGAAAGATTCCAAGGACATGTTTTTGAGCACAATCCTCTTCACGAGCAATCTTCTCTATATCATGGCGGTGGGCAAGCATATCATATTGCGCAACGGTCTGTTTACGAACAAACTTCTGAACCACTTTCTTTCACTCAGGCAAGCTTCTCTATATCATGGTAATGAGACTGTAGAGCGTCGTCGCGCCAACGGAATAATTTCCAAACAACCTATTATAAGGCAAAGATTGCCACAGCCCGATTTTAGACAAAGATTACCACTACCAGAATTTCGGCAAAGAATGCCAGTTCCTAATTTTGGACAAAGATTCCCACTGCCAGATTTAGGGCAACGATCGCCACCTTCTGATTTTGGACAAAGATTCCCATTGCCAGATTTAGGGCAACGATGGCCATCTTCTGATTTTGGACAAAGATTCCCACTGCCAGATTTAGGGCAACGATCGCCACCTTCTGATTTTGGACAAAGATTCCCACTGCCAGATTTAGGGCAACGATCGCCACCTTCTGATTTTGAACAAAGATTCCCACTGCCAGATTTAGTGCAACGATTGCCACCTTCTGATTTTGGACAAAGATTCCCACTGCCAGATTTAGGGCAACGATGGCCATCTTCTGATTTTGAACAAAGATTCCCACTGCCAGATTTAGGGCAACGATCGTCACCTTCTGATTTTGGACAAAGATTTCCACTGCCAGATTTAGGGCAACGATCGCCACCTTCTGATTTTGAACACAGATTCCCACTGCCAGATTTAGGGCAGCAATGGCCATCTTCTGATTTTGGACAAAGATTCCCACAGCCAGATTTAGGGCAACGATGGCCATCTTCTGATTTTGGACAAAGATTCCCACTGCCAGATTTAGGGCAACAATGGCCATCTTCTGATTTTGGACAAAGGTTCCCACTGCCAGATTTAGGGCAACGATGGCCATCTTCTGATTTTGGACAAAGATTCCCACTGCCAGATTTAGGGCAGCAATGGCCATCTTCTGATTTTGGACAAAGATTCCCACAGCCAGATTTAGGGCAACGATGGCCATCTTCTGATTTTGGACAAAGATTCCCACTGCCAGATTTAGGGCAACAATGGCCATCTTCTGATTTTGAACAAAGATTCCCACTGCCAGATTTAGGGCAACGATCGTCACCTTCTGATTTTGGACAAAGATTCCCACAGCCAGATTTAGGGCAACGATGGCCATCTTCTGATTTTGGACAAAGATTCCCACTGCCAGATTTAGGGCAACAATGGCCATCTTCTGATTTTGGACAAAGGTTCCCACTGCCAGATTTAGGGCAACGATGGCCATCTTCTGATTTTGGACAAAGATTCCCACTGCTAGATTTAGGGCAACGATCACCACCTTCTGATTTTGAACAAAGATTCCCACTGCCAGATTTCGGATTCGATTCGATTCGATTTTCAGATTTTGTGCAAAGCTGTTCACAGCCCAATGTTGGGCAGCAGCCAAATTTTGGGCAATTTTCTGAACGGTCTGTTAATGAGCAAACTCCTGAAAACTTTTCTTATAGGCAAGCTTCCTTACAGGCTGCGATCTTACCATGTCCATTGCCTATGCAACCTTTTCGAAAAGAAACTCCCCAAGAGACTATTTGTCGATATTCCACTTCAGAGCCTAATTATGGAGAAAGCCCAGATTCATTTGATGGACAACCACCTGAACAGCCTGATGATAAAGAAAGCCAACGGCTTATTTATGTACAGAGTCTAAAGTTATTTGATGTTCAAAGTCCCCAAGAGGCTGACAAGACTCGACTGCGACAGCCCATTTCTTCACAAAGTCCAAAGTCATTTAGTGGCCGAAGTCCCCAAAAGCCTGATGATCAACAAAGTCAACAGTCCATTAATGCACCGAACCCACGTTCATTTGGTATTCAAGGTTACCAAGAGGCTGACAAGATACAATTGCAACAGCTCATTTCTTCACAAAGCCCTAGGTCACCTAGTAGCCAAAGTTCCCAACAGCCTGACGAAACACAAGATCAACAGCCCATTAATGCACAGCACCCACGGTTATTTGATGATCAGCGTCCCCAACAGGCTGACCTGACACAATTGCGACAGCCCATTTCTTCACAAAGTCCAAGGTCACTTAGTGGCCGAAATCCCCAACAGCTTGACGAGACACAAGCTCAACAGCCCATTAATGCACAGAGCCTACGGTCATTTGATGATCAACGTCCCCAAGAGGTGTACCAGACACAATTGCGAGTGTCCATTTCTTCACAAAGCTCAAGGTCATTTAGTGGCCGAAATCCCCAACAGCCTGATGAGACACAAACTCAATAGTCCATTTATGCACCGAGACCACATTAATTTGATGTTCAAGGTCCTCAAGTGGCTGACGAGACACAAACTCAACAGCCCATTCATGTACAGAGCCCACAACTATTTGATGGTCAACATCAACAAGACCCGACGAGACATAGTGTCCAGAGCCCATTCAATCTCAACAGTCCATGCGTGTACAAAGCCCATGGTCATTTGATGGTTAAAGTCCCCAAGGGCATGTTCTGGAGAAACCCTAAAGCCAGTCGATGAACAGCCTAACCAACGGCTTCTTAAGGAGCAAATTAAAGGTGATGATGGACTGTGCTGTTTTTTGTTGATATAAACAATAAAAATAAATTATGATGTGCGACCCAAAAGTGAAAATAAAAAGTGATAAATTAATAAACGAAGACAGGAAAATTTCAGCAGTGAATTTTATTGATTTTAGATTTTGTGACAAAAAGGTTGTAACATTGGTATATATTTGAATATACATTTAGTGTACTCGCGAATACATTTTCTATGTAAGTGGTTGTGAAGTCAATTCTTTTAAATGTTGTACTAGATGAACTCTGCAATTTTATCGAATCTCCTAATGTAACTGATATGTTCACGACAATTATATAGTCCAAGGATAAACGCACACTGTTGCATCCGTCCAACACATCAGGTACATTGCTTTTCCCATAATAAATTAAGAAGAAATCATTGCATTCCAGTAACTTTATTGCATTGAGAATAAAATGCCCTTCTTTTTTGTGTGTTTGCATATTGGCTCCGAGTCAAAATATTCATAAGTACATAAATAAATAGGTAATGATTCCTAGATACTCGCATTTATTCTTGGCTTTGAATTTTAAATTGGTTGATGTTACTAGTAGTGTCAAAGTAAAAGAATACCATACGAGTATTTCGGATTAAGTTGAGAAATTTGAAATATTGTATGATTACTTTACTTTGTAAATGTAAATACCTATAAATTATTTTCCGTATAAATGAGTATTGTAAATAAAAATTTAAAAAGATCCATAGTCTGTAAAACCGTATAACTATTGAACATTTTATCTTTTTGATGTACTTAGCTTGGGATGATGAAATACAAGTTGTTTTGCAACGTGCATATATTAAGCATAATTATATAATTATACATTCCCGGACTCTTAAAGCGATGTGCACCGTGCAATTCCATGTGAACGCCTAAAATATGAAAATAAAGAGTCGAAGAAAAAGTTTTGAAGCCGACTGGCCATCATTTTGGTGTTGTCATTGTTCCGAATGTGAATTCACGACCATTTAAAAAGTTATAGTATTCTTTATACAAAAAGTGCAGAGTGACTCGATTTAGGGGGTTCGGGAGTGTAAATATTGTAGATCTGTATTTATCAATAATCACAAACATATTTAAACAGACTGTCATTTTGAAATTGTTGTAAAAATAAGTAAGTGTATATTAAGTAATAGGATGTTAGAAAACTAACTTTGTTTCAAGCTTACGGATGTTAGTTTTCTGTTATTATTTTTTTAAACTATGGTTCTGTAATTCGGTTCCTTGAACCTTTAAATAATATATACTATTTATTTATTGAGAATTCATATTTAATTTAGTTTAAGATGTAGTTTGTAGTTAGGTACGTAAAATAAATGTGAAAGTTTTTCCATAGTTTTAATAATTATTACCTAGGCTAGTATAGTCATAGAGAAATTAATTTGCCGGCAAAATATTATTTAAAATCCTCTTTAATTTGCAGTTTAATATTTTGTTTTAAAAAAAATACATAATTATTCCTACTGTCTTTTAAGTAGTTCTAAGCATTAAATAATATTCCGGCTAAATAAATGCACTGTTAGTTCCTTTTATATAGATTTAAATTACATTATAATAAAATAATCCACTTAATATATAAATGTAGTAGCAGACGCGATGTTCGTATGTTCTTGAATAAAAGTTGAAAGTAGTAACAATCATAATATAAATGTTGTATTAAAAAGTACATTACAAATTATTCGACTTTGTTCGGCAAGAATTTTAAGTTCTCAAAAATCTGTGACTAAGTTATAAAAATCTGTTAAATAAAAAAATATTCAACTGTATGTTTGTTTGGTTTTATTTAATTTCGTATGAATCCTTTTTTTACCTTTTGTTAAAAAACTACCATAATGATATTTTGTTACAGTGCGTCAGTAATCCTTTCAATTTGTACGCGAAACGCAATCGAAAACTTCAAAATGCATGCTCTACTTCTTTTTCTTTTCGTGTAGTTAGTAATTAACCTGGTGTCAGAGTTTTAAAGCTGCCCATGGTCCTTTGACTTGGCTTTACATGTCGCCGAGAAATATCTCTCAGGCATACCCATTTCTTCATGATGTTTTCCTTCACCGTTTTTGAAGCAAGTGATAATTATATAATACGCACATGAATCCACAAAGCCAGAGGTGCGTGCCTTGGGTTCGAACTCGAGACCTATGACTTGGCAGTCCGACAGTCACACCACTAGGCTATCACTGCTCTGTCCTACTGCACACATAACAAACAAAGGGAGAAAAACCATCGATGAAGACCTCTTGTGCAAAAACAACACTTTACAGAAGATTTGCCCAACATTTGTTCGGGTTGACATTCATCGGCAAAATTAACTTAGTAGCAATTGCTTCGGTTCGGCTTTGTTGCTCAACAAATACTGCCGAATCGAATGTGAGCCGAACAAGGGTGTAGCTTCGGAGTACTTACTTCTCTGGTAAGTACTTTATCAAGACGCCTTGTCTGGACAAAGGTTGTAATTTCTGTTTGGTGTAGACTATCTAGTGTGTCAACTTCAAATAATTGCATGGATACTGTTACCAAGTTGAGTAACGTCGTATACGTCATAACGTGTTTACCGCTACAAATTGCATGATTGCAGAATCTCGAAGGAAAATCAATGTATCGACAGTACATACTCTTCTTCGTCTTGCATAATATGTTGCAGGGATATTGTCAAATCAGTGATATTATAATTTCACTAGGAAATTATAATTGCACGAAACTTTGTCAGCCGCATCCATATTTTTAGTGTTATTGTGATTTCACGGGAACGCTGTAGTGATTTCATATGAGTCAAGTTTGTAGTGGGGTCTTCGTGCGTTTTGATTGGTCAACTCTTCTTCATCCGCCTTTAAGATCCGCATAATATCGTGTAGAAGTTTATTCATTTTATATGATAAGTAAGGCATGACATTGGAAACGGACCAATCATTGACCGTCTCACAATTTAACGGGCTTGCACATACAATGAAATTGTCAAAAAATTACTGCCTTGCAATATCACTGCCTGGGTCCAGTGGAATTATAATGTCACTGAAATGAGCCTGTTAAATTGTGAGAAATGGAGGCGGTTGATAAAGTTTCGTGCAATTATAATTTCACTAGTGATATTATAATTTCACTAGTGGAATTATAATATCACTGGTTTGACAATATCGCTACGACACATATAAATGATGCAACAATTTTTTAAATGTTTTTGCTCAACCGGAGCCGAGTCAATCAATCGGACAGCAGAAAAATAACTAAGTCCACTATTACCTATAATAAATTATAATCTATCCTAGATTCTTTGTACGTTCGCAGTATGGTTGTCACAAAGAATCGCCCAGAAGCTTCCTTTAGAGTTACTGGCTGTCAGGGAGGCGCGCGCGCTGCCTGAGTTATGCTGTTTTAATTAAAACAATAAATAAACCGCAGCTGGGGCGGTTGGGTGGTCCCTTCGGATGCCTCTTTTAAAAATTCCAACTTTTATCAGTACGGAGAATATCTTTTTACGTGTAAAACTGTTTCCTTATATATTGAAGAGGATCGGGTAAGCTTGGTTTGGGTTTAAAAGGTGCTTATTAGGTAGGCCACATCATTTATCAATGAGATTCGGTGTCTATTCTGCACCTCTTGCACATTTGTCAACATAGCTTGTGGTAGGTACACGACTGCAGTCGACTACAGCCGACTACAGCCGACTACAACCTGTATTTAAGCACTAGATACTTGATGTTAGTGAAAAAAAACCGGCCAAATGCGTGTCGGACTACGCACAATAAAGGGTTTCTTAGTTGGAAAGAATTTATCCCAAAAACAAACTTAACATTGCACTTGAAAAACCTGTTCTCCCATATATTCCAACTGTAAATGTAAGTTTGTACGCACCTTAATGAGAGATTTACCGTGTTATTTTAAGACCATAGACTTCTTATAGGTTTTCCTGTAAGTTATAAGTAAATAACCATTCTCAGATTTAAAAAAAATACGCTCGGTAATTTCGGAGATAAGGGAATGGACAATTTTCATAAATATCTTTAAAACTATTCATTATAAAATTATGAAAAAATAATATCTGTGATTCTCGCAATAAGCCCTTTCATTTAATATGTCACACGGCACAGTTTGAAAAACTTATTTGCCCCTAAAAGTGACCCTCATATTCAAAATTCATTTATTTAAGTTACACACGTCCATGTTTGGGTCACAGAAATACATATGTGTACAAAATTTCAACTTAATCGATGCATTAGATTTGGAGCAAATTGGCTGTGACAGACAGATAGCCAGCCAGTCACACACACGAGTGATTATATAAGGGTTCCGTTTTATCTTTTGAGGTACAAATCCCTAAAAACAGCAAATTTTCATGGAAGACCACTTTACGGACTTGAAAAAATTTGCAGCACAAAAACGAGACCAGTTGAAAATGTACTTAAGACTTACTGGGATCGAGGTTCTCTTAAGGAGTAAGTATTGGCTACTAATAAACTCACTAAGCTTCCCAATGTAAGTATTTATACTTATTTAGTTTAGGAAATGGTATATTCATTGCAATATGTGCCAATCTTATATCGTTTAATGAAACTAACAACAAATCGTTTGTGATTCTCACTACACCAGAAATACAAACATTCCTAATTTCCTATTAGGTTTACTATGAAACGGGAAAAGGGAGGTAAATTAGTACTCCGCGTTAATTCTATAAGCGCGGAATTAATTATTACTCACCCATTACAACTCATTACTATGATTTGTAAACACGAAATCAGAAATAGGGGCCGAAGCAAATCGGTAGCTAACTCAAACAAGGGGTCTTCCACCGACAATGCATTCTGTTTATTCAACATTAATAGTGTTTGCACTAAAGATTGACTTTTTAGTCCAACATGTGTTAAATCTCCGTTCGATCACACCTGCTGCTTTATGCAAATGTGTATATATGCATAAAATTAAGTCTTTGATTCTTGATGGGGCAGTAACAATTAGTTTGAGGGTTCCAGAACTACTCGCAATCACGTTTGGCATATAAAAGTTGTTGGAAATAGCATGCCAATTCCAGAATTGGTACTTATAATCAGGAATGCTGTTCATTTTGTAAAGTTTAATGTCATGTGGCATCGTTGAAGTTCTGTAGTTCAACAAGGACATTTGTAATGGAAAATACTGGTGAGCACTCGTCTTGCACAGATTCTAATGTAATTTGATTTGATGAACAAAACAGTAAGAAGGTGACATCCTCAACAAAATTGGATGAACATGCCTTTTTCAAGAAGCAGGAAAACATACCTTGTAAGTAGTTAAAGACAGACTTTCATAATTTTATAGATTTGTATCTTTACTTATACAATATATGTTTGTACAATCTAACAATAAATTAAATGACTAACTAACTATACAAATAAATACAAAGACAAAAGGACTCTTAGGCGTCGAAGTACTCGTCCGCATCGCTATCATCCGGAAACGTGCCCAGAAGACTGGCAGTATTGCCACGTTGAATGCCAATGCTAATTCTTTGGTCAAAGCACGACCATGCACTCTGGTCTCGTGAAGTGTCGATCAGTCGGCGAGAAATTTCCTTAAAAAGGAGACGCGCACTCGGGCCCCATGACCCAAGCGTTTCTTAGGGTAGTTACTTTTTGTTGAGAGAATTAAATACGAAATGTTTCTAAAGGAAGGTTATTTGTATTAAATTATGCTGGTGCCAACAACCTGACTCAAAGCTTCGCAATGTACAGCAGAGCTTCTTAAAATGTATAAGCTGAACCGACCCAAGACGCAACAAACCGATAGCAATTCGATATATTCACATACAACTATTACCTTGCTATAGCAAAATGTGACTCCATGATGATTTCTACAGGAGCCTTCGTTGCAAAAACTGGTCCTGCTGTCTGCGACTTCCATTCAAGGGGGACAGAGATACCGCTATATGCACCTCTATTAAACAGATAAAGACAAAAATAGAACCGCATAACGGGATTCGTTTTCGGGTTCTTGGCATTGTTTTTGAGTTCTGAGAAAAGCAACTGGTCTCATGTAAGTATATAAAGCATTATGTATGGTGTAAGTACATAGGCGGATGTGCTGGAAAAATTTCTTGCCATCGACGTTTTGGAATTCTTAACCGATGAATAATCCGAAAGGACTAGGTTTTCATACGGAATTGGTTCAGAATGATTCACCAGCTGCATATCGAAGTTTGAGAATAAAAAGCTTTTCTCTGAAGGTAAGCAATACTAGTCTTTTTCTTTTCGTGTAGTTAGCGACTAACCTGATGTCAGAGTTTTAAAGCCGCCCAAGGGCAGATGACTTATCTTCACATGCCGTCGAGAAATATCTCTCAGGCATGCCGGTTTCCTCACGATGTTTTCTTTCACCGTTTTTAAAGCAAGTGATAATTGTACAATATGCACATGAATTCGAAAAGTCAGAGGTGCATGTCTTGGGTTCGAACTTGAGACGTATGTAAGGATCTATGATCGATACAGGTGGTGTTCTAAAGTTTCTGCTTTTCCCCTAGGGAAGAAGGAATGAATTTATATAGGTATGTATTTCAAGGTTTGCCATATCCATTTTCCACCATTTTCTACCACTTGACCGGGGACGCCATATTAATGATATATGCTAATTGTTTAATACCGCAAATGGTTCAATTGACTGTCCTGAACTTGTTTCAAAATTAACGATACGCACTAATCAGCTGGGGCTGCGACAGAGACCACTTCTACATAACCCTATGCAAAAACTAATTATAGGCGTAATGCATACTTTCTTAGGACGAGCTTACGAGGAGCTCGTGGTTAAGGAGGAGCTCGTGGTTAAGGAGGAGCTCGTGGATAAGGAGGAGCTCGTGGCTAAGGAGGAGCTTATGGCTAAGTAATAACAGCCGCACGGGTCGATCCAACAGGTTAAGCTACGCTTGCCGGGGTTGGTCCGTGGATGGGTGACCATCTTTACATACCGAGACTCCTCCGTGCCTCGGAAAGCACGTTAAGCCGTTGGTCCCGGCTGTCATTTGTAGATCTTTGACAGTTGTTACGGGTTGTCAGAAGCCCGAAAGTCTGACAACCAGTCTTACTAAGGTGTATCGTGTTACCCAGTAGCTAACTGGGTTGTGGAG
Source organism: Agrochola lychnidis (assembly GCA_963680765.1). Classification (NCBI taxonomy): domain Eukaryota; kingdom Metazoa; phylum Arthropoda; class Insecta; order Lepidoptera; family Noctuidae; genus Agrochola; species Agrochola lychnidis. The sequence goes on from OY796848.1 coordinate 8,168,378, forward strand.
TGCTCCATGTAAAATATTGGTATTCAGCTGCATCCGGTTAGACTGGAAGCCAACCCCAACATAGTTGGGAAAAGGCTAGGCAGATGATGACGATGCAAACTTTTTTAGGGCCAGTCGCAGTTTTAACGAAATTTGTTGTGAACAAGGCATTGACCTTTCTGCACCAATGCAAGCACACCAAGGAAGCTCTTAGCAAAGCAATTTTTTGTACAAGTGATATCTGCTTGCACTTGAACAGTTTGTTGTCCGGATTGGCTTAAAATTTGAACAAATTGGCTTAATGAACAGAATTAACCCACTTTGAGGGAATAACTAGTTAAAATAGGATGGAAATCGTTTATTTGCTATACATAATGTTGGTATACAGATTGGATGAAATTGAGACTATGAAGAAGTACCTAATCATTTAATATTTATCTGTGGGGGCTTGTAATTTAGTCATATATTATTGTTATTAGTCTGTAAGCCTTCCGAAAAAAATATAAATAAATAAATATCGATACATCCATTTTGGGCAGGAGTGTACGTAGTAGACCAAACCTGGAGTAAATTTTGTTTATTTGTTTAAATTAAAAAGTGTGATGTCTTTAAAACGTTAAAGCCCTTTGTTTTAATCAAACGAGTTTTGCACAATTGAATTTTATGAAGTGATAACGATATAAATGATCTTAATTACTTCGGTAACGATGACGGGTTTAGTTTTTTTTGCATCTTATCAAAGGCAATGAACTGACGGTAACATATTGGCAAGCATTTTTTTCTTTTATTTACGATTGCTCGTTTTGCAGAATGCCTGATAATGGGACTCGCTGAAATTCATTGTCTCGGCACTTTTCATGATCTTTTTTCAAATTCATGTTTATGAAAGTTTCAATATGGTTTGGGAAAGTATGGCGGCTTTCTCCGGAAAAAAGACTTTCATGGTTTTCTAGTTTCATATGAGAATCATGTTTTCCAATTTGACGCAATTGCACATACGTCAGTCACGTCAACGTCAAGTCGCAGATCTGTCACGTTATTTTCAGGAACGTGTGTGAACAGATAGTCAGTCAGTCAGTAGATCATAGTCATGTTAGTTAGTTTTCTCATGTTTCGTTCGTAGCAATACAAGTTTTGACTTGCCAGTGACGCGACGTCTACTGAGACGTGACGGTAGTGACGTCATTGAAGTGTGTAACCAACGTCTTATAACTTCTACGTAACTATATTTTCTGACTGATGGGCGACTTGACGTGACTGACATGTGTGCATGAATATTTAGTTACCTATTCGAGACTGCATAATTCGAGCAAAGCGGGAATTTGATCTGAGATTCTGATTTCATTTGACATCGTCAACGCGTCCTTTGAAGACATTGGAAAGGATATTGAGTTACTAGCGTCTAACTAACCTACATATAACGTCATCATTAGTCATTATCATTACGTCTGTAGACGGCGGGAGAGGCAGAGGTACACCTATTGTACACCCACATTTCGCCAGTTATGTTTAAGGTATGGGGGCGAGCCTATTGCCATCAAGCGGCCACAAATCCAGACTCCGGGTTGCTACTGAGAAATTCCAGATGGTAAAACCCAATAACACTTTCTTACCTACACCATTGTGATTATTAAAAAAAAATTATGAAATCATGGGGCGATTGTGCACGAACTATTTCGCGATAATAACTGCACGCATATTTACCTCGGCCAAATAATTTCTTTTCAGGCGAGACAGGACAAAAAAGCCGCTTGACGCATAGAAAACGCCTGGAAGAACTAATAAGTCGATGAAATATTTATTTATTTTTTTAATTTATTTAATTACATGCCATGTTTCCTTTGCCATTACAGATAATAAAATCTAATGCGACAAAGTAACTTAAAATATACTTATCTATACCTTACATGCTACACAGTACGTGGCCCTTGTGAACTCACTCAGTGTACAGGTGAATATGTCTATGGCATCCGCCACCGCGTTGAGAGTGCGCAGCGCACGAGTCAGCGGTGCGCGCCCCAGCAGGTTAGTGCGCGCACTCGGCACCACCAGCAGCTGCGGCTTGCGCCGCCGCGCCACGTACCTATCTGGTAAATTAAACCCTATTTCTGATAGTATACCTGAGTTTTGTATACTACCCCTTAAAACTTTTAAAAGATACGTTGCCAGTGTCACTTCACGCCTAATTTCCAATTTGTAGTAGCCCACCATACCGAGACAGAATAAGGTAGGATACAGTAACGGGTATCCCGGGTATCTCCCATACAGCTTTAAATAAATAAATCTGACGAATTTGTTTGTATCCGTTCGAGCATAATTTTGTATTTTATTTCACTCGGGCTCCAGACGGCCGCATTGTAGTCCAGATGACTCCTCACAAGAGCCTCATACAAAGCCCTCAATGCACTGATGTTTGTGAAGTCATTTGCCTGACGCAGCACAAATCCTAGATTTCTGAAGGCCTTCTTACAAACGTGTACCACGTGTTTGCGAAACCGGAGATCACTGGTGAAATTAATGCCTAAATCCTTAACCTCCGTGACACGCTGCAACAGCTCCCCGTCCATGCTGTACTGGTGGTGTTGTGGGATTCTTGTGCGTGCAAATGAAAGCACCGAGCATTTTGATACATTAAAGTACAGCTTATTGCAGTGACTCCATTCAGTAACCCTATCCAAGTCGTGCTGCAGCACGTCACGATCCGCAATATCTCATAAAAGTATAATATCTCATGAAAGGACCACTCCCACTTTCACTAAAACGAAAGCTCATGGACATGTGCATTCTTCCCACCCCTCACCTACGGAGCGCAAACATGGTCTCTTACAAAGCGTCAAAAGTCCGCACTTGGAGTCTGCCAACGGGCTATGGAACGAAGCATACTGGGTGTCAAACTCACAGACCACATTAGGAACTATATACTTCGTTCCAAAACACAAATAGCGGACGATGGCCGCATAGTTGCTAGACTAAAATGGAACTGGGCTGGCCACATCTATCGCATGTCGGAGCAGCAATACGCAAAAATCACCACTCAGTGGGTCCCAAATAGCAGGAAATGACTACGCGGCAGGCCGAGAAAGAGATGGCAGGATGAGCTGGACTCCTTCTTAAATGATAAATGATTTTATTTCTGTAAGTAGGTTTGTACAAACACTTTTACACGTCAATCATATTTTAAAAACTAGGTGAGGTCGGCGTTTCCTATCTGACTACTCCGAGAAGAAAGGCCGAAACAAACTCAGAGGTCACAGTCTCTTTTAAAGTCCAGACATAATCTTGGTCAGATCATGTGAAGGCCATGTGGATTGGTGTCTGAAGTGGTCTTTAGAGGAAAGCATCACACAGATTGAGAGGGTCTGTCCAGTCGGACAGGATTGTATAGAAAGGATTGGCCCGCAATCGCAGTAGACCGGGAAAAGTGGAAAGATGGAAGGGAGGCCTTTACCCTGCAGTGGGACAACACAGGCTTATAATAATAATACTAACTGCACGAACTGAAATCATTTTTATTTATTTTATTACTTATACATACACACAGAAAAATACATAGAGATCAATTTATAATTTTGACTATAAAAGTACTGATTATTTTTTAAGAAATTACTTCCAGCAGACCAGCAGCGAAAGGAGAAATGTAGAAAATAGTGTGTAAGAACAAGAAGATTAAAATATGAATGAATATGTGACCTTTATAACTAAAATATTAATTACTAATAATGTACATCTAAAGGTGGGTTTAGACCAAATGAACATAGAACAAGAGCAAGAGCATTATTTTCTTCATATTATTGACGTTTTAGTATGGATAGACTATCGAAAGAATGCTCTCCTGTTTACACAAAAAGCATTTGGTTGGAGATAGAATGTGAACTCATATAGTCTCTCTAAACCAACCTTTACGTAGATGCCAAGCTAGAATAGATGCGAGCGTAGATATGATGTTGCTTTGCGTATATTATTTTCTTTAACTCTTTATTTGTGATGTCATTATTCGTAATAGAAAAACATGTCCTTAAAATTATCATATCTACTATAATATAAAAAGAAGTATCGTCGTCCTTAAAGACCAACAAACTAATCCACGAATGTGTGAGATGAAACCGCAGCGCCCTCATTTACCCAGTTTTTGTGCCTCCACACAATAAATCATGGCCGCTTGTAATGTAGCGTGCAGTTTTAAGTTTTTGGGTGTCACACATTTGGTACAGACATCTTGAACACAGAACTACGAAAGATGTTATTAAATTTGTAAGAATAATCATGATCATTATTGTTTTAGGAAACACGTAAGATGAAGTAACACTAACCTGCACACTAGGATTCCCTTGCGTCGCGTCGTCGTGGAGAAAAACAAGAAAATACAGTAAAAATGGCACATGAGTTCATGAGTTCTAGAAAAATCAAAAATAGGCAGTCGCGAAGAAGTGAAGACTTAAAACTAGTATTAGCGCCATCTAAATTCTATAGTCTAAACGACGGTCCGAGCATGTCGGTGTCGCGAATCCATTTTTAAACTACCAAAAATCGCTCAACGCGCCTAAAGAAGTTTTCACTTCAAAAAGTTCGGTTGTTTGACAACTCTTTATATTTCCTAAAGCTCATTAAGTAATTATAAACTATCGGCAGGTACTGTAGTCAGTATGGTATAATTGAAGTGAATACTCCTTTGATTTATGATTTCTATGGTAAACAAAGCCATATTGAAAAGATGCTTGAATAAATGAGGCGTCCCGAGGAACAAAGTTAACGAGTTCCAATACTTCCAATTCCTTTTCTGTCAATTTTATAAGCCAGTCTGCATCTGAAGAGTATCTCTTATTATGAAAAAGATCGATCTTGAAATGAACTTTTTTCAGTCTAGTTTTTCAGATCTTTCATCTAGACTTCCAGGCTGATTTATAAAATGGTTAGCAGAGAGTCATTAGTAAGGTAATATTTTACCTCGGTGGTCGTTGTAAGGGTCCCGTTAATGGTCATTTAGCTACCCGACCTGGACGTTTTACGTACCTCCCTACTTACGTGGATGCGACGTAAATTGGAGCTTCAGGATATTTGAGTTCAATTAATTGCTTGCTCTGGCAATTTGCCTGGCCTGGTCCTTCAAACCTAGTCTTTAGGTCGGTAAATCTGCTACTGTGGTTAATAGAAAGCCAAGCTTAGGTACCTGATGATAGGTATTTTAAAAGAGGGCAACCATAAGAAGTTTCACCATTTAAAATATGATTCGTGTCACCAAAATATGTAATTTGGAACATGACCAACATTAAATTAGCAACCGGAATAGAACACAATTATGTAGTACATCGGATATTTTCCGATGAAATTAAAATAAAAGAAACGTAGAAATTTGAATTATGACTAATCTTTTCTAAATAGAGCATCATTTCTCCCGTGGTCGATACAGACCTCCGGCCGGGTTCGTCACCACAAGCTAGTTTTTGCCCCCGTCCCGGCCCATTTAGCCCCGGAAGGGAAGTCAGATGTTACAACCTATTTCTACGCCACGTTTTTGTCACAGGCGCCTTAACTGCCCTGCCTACCGACTAGCTTTGATCGTGTGGAAAAATATTATTTTGAGATTTATTCAACGGTTTGTGATAGTTCGGTAGTTTCATTGTTAGAAATTGTTTACCTTTGAACATTTGTTATGAATTTAACGAGTAATTAAAGATATTAAGAGTTCCGGCCGCCCGGTACCGGTAGACACTGAAGTATTAGTTTTTCAGAGAAAGTAGGAAAAATGATATCTGAGAAACCAGCTAATAACTATTTTTACAACACTAAAGCGGTAACCAAGGCTCGAAAGTGTGTAATAAATAAAATACTGTTTTCCCTGCAAAGCTCCAGATAGTTTTTCAAAATGTGTATCTCCTAAAAATGACACTAAAGTCATTCATGATCGTCAATTTAGATTGGTTCCATTGTTTTATCATAGATATGACATCTCAAATATTTCAAAACTAGACCCTATCTCTAAAAAACGAGTAGCACTGCAAAATGCACCAAAAGAATTAGAAGATAGAGTTCACCGATTTTATGTGTAACGGTAAAAGAGACGTCATTATTGATCGCTTTCCGATTCATTGACGAGTTAGGTAGATGGCGCTGCTTGACAAAAAATGTGATGAATGCTCATTGAGTCGGAGACGATTGTTATCTACGAAGTGTTAGGAAATGTCTCGACAGACTATGATTACATTTCTTTTTCGAGAACTGTCATAGTTCGTAGTAAGACAATGATCTTTAGTGGGAGGTAGAAAGATGTTTATTTTTAGCCTAATGGGTTGATAAACAAGTAGAAAGATGAAAAGGCATACCAACATGGACTATCATGGTCCACCAATGAGTTTTGATTTGTCGGTCGAGGTGCCCTCAATAAAGTATACTTACTTACAAGAGTTTTATTGGTAACTGACGAGCTCCTTACTTGATTGCGTCCTCATTTACCATCTGCATCAGGTAAGACAGACTGATAAGGAAAAAATCATTCTTGTAATTTCTTAAATCCTGTAAAAGCTAATTGCGAGTTACTTTACATGCCTAATTAAAGGTAAATTAATATTAAAAAGAGATGAAAGCAAGAAAATTCACTATTTTGTAAAATGTATGGCTTTAAAGCCACTTTAAGTGTCGCAAAAATTTTATCGTCTTCGCTAAGGATAGCCAATTAATTAGTTTAGGTATCTTAAGAAAATTTCATCAAAAGCATTGTTATCCAAATTCCCGACCTCCTTTTTTAAATAGTTTTATTTTGTGTTTTTTCAATGTGTTTTCCTTTCTTGTTGCGCTGCTACCACGCTTTTCTGAAAAATCCTTTATTCAAAATCAACACCTTTTGAATGTGAAACATTATAGAAGACAGCCAAAAAACAACTCTAGACTTCCTATAGGTATTTTAGATCAGAAGAAGAAGTAGCAGAGCATGGCGGAGCAGTGGCAGTGAACAAATGATTTAATACCTAAGTAGCAAAACGGTGAAGGAAAACATCCTGAGGAAACCGGCATGTCCTAGAACTGAAAATTCGAAGACATGTGACATCTACCAACCCGCACTGGGCCCGCGTGGTGGATTACGGCCCGCTCCCTCTCACAGAGAGGAGGCCTGTGTCCCAGCAGTGGGAACATTATAGGCTTATGATGATGATGATGATGAATACCGAGCTTCCCAACAACACGTGTCTGGCTATGAAAGCTTCGATAATTTCCAGAGAAACGACGACCTATGGATATAATGTAAGTTTGTTACATGAGTGTTAATTGTAACTCGACATAGTCGCATCCATTTAGCGAGGATTTTTTTCAGAACTTAGTTACCCCGACCCTGACCCAGTACTGCATGTTGTGGCATCAAGTTGCATTCAATTAATTCCCACATCTGTACGTAACATTGCTCGTGTCACGGCTTGTTCGTTTCGGCACGGCTAAGCATTAAATCCTCTTTTGTCAGTCACAAACATTAATGAGGAAATGTACGAGATCAAATACGATGTTTTAGGCGACTTTTTGCAGTATTTAGTTTTTAACCGACTTCAAAAAAAAGGAGGAGGTTCTCAATTCATCGGTATATTTTTTTTTTTTTAATGTTTGTTCCCCGATTACTCGAAGACGGCTGGACCGATTTAAAAAAAATCTTTTTTTGTTTGAAAGGGTATACTTTCAAGTTGGTCCTATTGTCATTTGGTCATAATCTGATGATGGAATCTTGGAGAAATCGAGGGAACTCTTCAAATATTAAAGGCACATCTATAGTGATTTGGGTATTTTTGATGAGCAGTTGACATAAGGCTATTGTAACTTAGATAAATTACAAATCAACCCACTAAAAAGTAAAAAAAAAAACTTTTTTACTAAAAATATAACCGACTTCCAAACTACAAAGTGAAAAATAACTTAAATTTCGGAAGTCGGTGTCAAAAAACTTAAATACTGATCCAAAGACACCGACTTCCGAAATTAAAGTTATTTTTCACTTTGTAGTTTGGAAGTCGGTTATATTTTTTGTAAAAAAGTTTTATTATACTTTTTTGCAGCAACCAATTAGAATGCAATTCGATTATTAATTGCATAAAGGTCTATGAACGGAGAAATGGTGAAGGAAAACATTGTGAGGAAACCCGCATGACCTAGAACCAAATATTTGAAGACATGTGACATCTATCAACACGCACTGGGCCCGCATGGTGGATTACAGCCCAATCCCCCTCGAAGAGAGGAGGCTTGTTTCCCAGCAGTGGGAGCGTTATAGGCTGATATGAACAAATATCATATATGAAGAGCTCGTGGCTAAGTAATAACAGCCGCAATGGTCGATCCATCAGATTAAGCTACGCTTGCCAGGGTTGGTCAGTGGATGGGTGACCATCTTTACATACCGAGACTCCTCCGTGCCTCGGAAAGCACGTTAAGCCGTTGGTCCCGGCTGTCATTCGTGGATCTTTGACAGTCGTTACGGGTCGTCAGAAGCCCGAGAGTCTGACAACCAGTCTTATCAAGGGGTATCGTATTACCCAGTTATTTATTTATTTATTTATTTAACCGTTTATGTACACACATATAAACAGACAAGAAGAAAGGAACAGAAAAGACGTACAAAGACACACAAGTACAAGTACAAGTACAAGTTACTGGGTTGTGGAGGTCAGATAGGCAGTCGCACCATGTAAAATACTGGTATTCAGCTGCATCCGGTTAGACTGGAAGCCGACCCCAACATAGTTGGGAAAAGGCTAGGCAGATGATGATATGATTATGAACAAATGCTTGTTAAGTTTCTCGCGTCATAATTTCGCCAGTAAGCAAATCTGCGCATATGTCGGTGACTGTGAGATCTTCGTTCCAGTAATTAAACGATGACGGATTTGAGGTAAACGCTGCATGTTTTAACTTATTATTTTTTTTTCAAATACCCACAACGTAGAAACAATGTCGCAACAGATTTATTTATTGGAAACATCGATAAAATCTTAAAATCATAATATTTTGGAGCGGGTAGGGCTGGTGACACACCGAGCCTGCGCGAACGCAATGAATCATACATAATTGATCGTCCAGCGAGATCGCTCCGATGACGTTGTCATCTCGAACACGGCTTTTTGTCACTTTCTTGTAACTTTTTTCTTTTTTTTTGTGACCTTTTCATCGCTCCATTCGGTTCGATAAATGAATGGTGTGGTGATGATTTCAGACTTTTTTCTTGTTTTAAAAACATTTTTGGGATGAACTTGCGAAAGGTTGACAGAATTCGATTATTATTGTGATTTTGTCTCAGACCGAGATTTTAGGGAATATTTTACTCATGCAAAAGTTTTCGGTTGCAACAAAATCACCCTGTATCTACTTACATAGATGCCGATTTTCACTTGCAACTTTCAAAACCCCAACATAATTTAATCGTAACTAAGTACTTATCAACCCCCAAAAAATCACGACGTTTTCAAATAGACAGCGCCTCTCCTAACCACCCTCATTTATCCTTCCCTAAAATCAGCGTGAAACTTGTACATAGTATACAAGTTAATGGGAAATTTACGCCAAATCAATGGTGCGCGTTAGTTATACAGGGTGTAATTATAACTTATCGATTAGGGTACGTCGTAACCCCACAATGCAACACGTTGCTAGGCGTCAATTTGTAGGGAATCACCAGTTTCGACTAAGCGTGGACAAGATGTCCGGTAAAAAATATTTTTACTAAACAATATTATTAATTCTGAAAGAAATATTTTTGCACATCACATAGTGGCCACACGTACAAAAAGTCGAAATAAAGAGAATTTAAACTGAATCCACCAGTTAAAAGCATAGCCATTTGTTTGACGCAGTGATACCAGCACGGAAATAAAACATCAATTTCAGTCTGTAATCGATAATCAACTATGGTAACCAAAAAAAAAAGTGTTTGTCTGCAAAACGAGTACCAATCAATACTGTATGAGAATATTATACTCATTTACATTGTTTTAAAATAAAACAATCAAAAACGTTTCTAGTATTTTAACATATTTTTATTTAGATTAAAATAAAGGTTCTATAAATCGATTGTTGTCAGTTTTTTTTTCTGGCAACTCCTATTGTATCGCTTAAAGAGATGTTCGATCGGGTTGCTTTGTGTCGATATTCTGCTTCGCAATGGATCATTTCGATCCGAGTATCGATATAAAATTGCTTTTAATTAATCATTTTAATATCCTTTAATTAAATTCAATTTCTTACTACATTGGCAAACAGAGTCCTGGTTTTGTCCGAACAGTTCTGCACCTGGGTGCTCTTCGTGGACTAGGCTAGGTGCTATTGGTGCAGGTGCTATTCGGACGGGTGCTCTAAGTGGATTACTTCGCGAGTTCAATTAGACATATTTCAGATAGTTTCTTCAGAGATGTGAGAAGCAAGCCCATCCCTATACTATTAAACGAGCAATATTTTATTTTGTAAATATATCCTTACGGAGCTCGTGACTAAATAATAACAGCCGCACGGGTCGATCCATCAGGTTAAGCCGGGGCAGCTTGCCGGGGTTGGTCCGAGGATGTGTGACCATCTTTACATACCGAGACTCCTCCGTGCCGTTGGTCCCGGCTGTCACTCGTGCATCTTTGACAGTTGTTACGGGTCGTCAGAAGCCCGAAAGTCTGACAACCAGTCTTACCAAGGGGTACCTATAGTATAACCCAGGTTACTGGGTTGTGGAGGTCAGATAGTCAGTCGCTCCATGTAAAATACTGGTATTCAGCTGCATCCGGTTAGACTGGAAGCCGACCCCAACATAGTTGGGAAAAGGCTAGGCAGATTGATATTATATTCTCACGTTCTCGAAATTGGCTCTAACGATTTCGATGAAAGTTGCAATATGAGGGTTCACGGGGCGAAAAATCGATCTAGCTAGGTCTCATATCTGGGAAAATTAGTTGTATCTGTATTTTCACCCGAGCAGAGCTCGGTCGCCCAATGGCAGCATGGAATTAGTAAGTACCTACTATCATGGCAGCATGGAATAAGTAGGTACTATACGTGAATTAGTATGAACTTTCCTATATTATTAAATGAGCATTCTCTGTTTTCACCAGAGCAGAGCTCGGTTGCCCAGGTAGTACTTACAAATAAAGTGCGTATAAAATAATTGTATTTAATAAACTACACTAAGTAAAAGAGAAACCCGAGAAAAATCTCAAAACGGCCCCAAGAACGAACTCAAAATCCTCCCGTATATTCATTCCAACATTCACCGCAAGATATTTCACAACACACCACTTAAAATGGGCTTTATTTCACGCTGTATAAAAGTTTTTATTCAAATGACGAGCTAGACAATGGTTTCGCTAGGCCACGTGGCGCGCCCTAGTGGCCTCTCCTGCCCCATTGTTAGGGCCAAAAAACAAACCTAAACTCACGTATCGCCCTTTTTAGGGGTCCATAGTCAAACAAGAAACCCTTAAGCTAAACGCACATTACACCCGCAACGAGCCGCAGTACAACGCTTCTTCATACAAAAAAAAGTGCGATGCTCCTCGCCTGTAGTGTGCGTTGGTTCATAGAAAATGTAAGGAAGTGGTGAAGGAGGATTTTGAAGTGAGAACTTCTTTAGGCGCGTTGGGCATTTTTGAGATGGGACTAAACCATTGATTTTGCGACACTGTAACGACACCTCATTTTAATAAACGTGCTCTTTATTTATATTAAGTTACGGATCAATGTTCTATGTAAATATTTTACTTTAAAGGTTTTGTAAACGCGATTGTGCTCTTTATTTAGATAAGGTTACAGACCAATGTTCTATAAAAGTATTTTTCTTTCACCAAGGCGATCTTGTTTAAGTTTTCACTTCAGTCGGCACTCCTGGAGTGCCACTTTTTTTTTGCAATGCGACGCGGCGCGGCCCGCCCCAATCTGTGCTAGCCTTTACAGTTTTATCATGTCTGTCTGTCCGTTTATCCGTTTCTATCTCACAGCATTTTCACTCTCGGAATACACAAGCAGTCGCATTTGCAGTTTATCCTGTATAGGATTTCAAGACTGTTCGACCGGCGGGGTAATGGCGTAACAAACTTACAATGGCCTTTCATTTTGACATTTCTTCAACTTTCATTGAGTTATTTTTTATGTTAACCTGAGGAAGTTATCAAACATATGAAGTAATGGATTAGCAGTATCCTCCAAAATCTTTCAGATTATAATTTAAAGTTCATTACGCAATTAAGGTGTCCCGATATTGAGTTTGTACGATATCATAACTTTTATGATAGGTACCATCGAAGAAACGCATAAATATACACCGTAAGGACTATTTCTGCTTGCAGCGCTCGGCCAATATAGTAACGCTTACAACGCTTAAAAAGGGTCGTGTGCACGGGATTTTGTTTTCAAACTGCTTAGGTATGCGGTTCTTCGATTGTACATGAATCCGTTTCCAGGAGATTCATCTTTAAAGTAATAATTTTCGTGTACACACCCCGAACGTAATTAGCGTAATTGAAAAGTAATATACCTTTTTAACCCGGAAAAACTATAATAAAAACTTACAAGGTTCTGAAAAAGTATTTTTGTATTTTATATTGAATATGTAATCTGGACATTAAAGTGGGTCCATGTAAATCCATACTATCTACGGAACTCTCTACTGCGCGTGATCCGACCCGCACTTGGCTGGTTTTATTAGAACAAAGGGCGCCGTTCTTGGGAAATGGTTTTTCGAAAGTATTGTTAGGTTATTCATTGTGTATTTTTCCCGTGGCACGGATCATAGTTCATTGTTCAATAGTTTCGGAAGAGAGGTGCCTCAAAATAAAAGATATGAAAAGGACTGTATTTTTCTTTTATGCGGTTGTTTTTTGCTTTGTTGTTTTGAGCAAATTTTTATGAAGCTTTTGGAGGACAATTGAGAGTCAAGGTAGTTGCCTAGGTAAAAAAAAAGAAAATGTATTCAGTCCGTCTTTCAGATAAAAAAAAATATTTGATACGTATTTTTTGCTTTATAATATTAATCAAAAATAACTTAGAAAATACGCATTAAAGTTGGGGAGTGGGGTTCGCTACGTCACACCGTCGGTCGTATTAAATCTAGCAAGGCGTGACATCATGCCACATTGTAACTCAATATATCGCCGTAATCTTTTGATTACGTCAAAAAGAAAAAATACGTGTTCAATATTTTTTAATAATCTACAAGACGGACAAAATATAATTTTTGACACAGGCCTAATGTCCTAAAATGTTGTTAAGATAAGTGTTACGCTGTTTGAGGATTTTAAAAGAAAGAATAAATTATTGACAATTGTACGTTAGAAGAGTGGATGCTAATACGTACGTCCAGCGCACAATGGGCAGTCAGTTACGGCTGCGGCAGACAGGCGCGACGCGACACCCGAAGAACAACTTTTTTATAGAAAATGTTCCACCAGAGTCGCGTCTTGCTTGTCTGTGGAAGCCTTTACGCTACCATTTTGCTGACTGGCATTGTATGAGCTATATTCTTTAAAATAAAAATTATAAGAAATACGACGCGACGTCCACAAAAAGACTGCTTAGCACCCTGACGATTCCTTAGTCGTATTACGATCAACTTTCAAAGTATATACTTAAATGCCTACATCGTAGACGAGGATCCGGCACGGTAGCATGTGGACCCTAGCCTATCGTACCCATCCCCTTCAACCAAATACGTAGGTGGCTACAGGAGTTCACCCACACACAAGCTGGGAACTGGTGGACCTCAACACCGGGCTGCAGGCAGTCTAAGGAAACTATGCCATGCTTGGATAGCAGGCTAATCAGGCGCTTATTACGCCTGGACAGGAACGGCCTGCGCCTGGTGACGGGGGCCATCACGGGACACTGCTCATTAAATAAACACTTCCACACAATAGGCATAACGGACAGTCCTCTGTGCAGGGCATGCATGGAGGCTGAGGAAACCGTAGCGCATGTGCTCTTTGAATGCACAGGCGTCACCCAGATTAGAACAGAAACCCTCGGGTCACCCAGATCCTACACAGATGTTCTGAACAGACTAGGAGATTTAATTAGATTCTGGAGGGAGGTGGGCTGGTTGGAATAACCACCAAACGGCCGCCATGGCTCACGCACAATGGTCCACTTTACGGACTAAGTGCGGGAACTAAACCCTATAACATAGAACATGCCTACATTGTAACATAATAACTGAGGAGGTTCTTTTCAAAACTTGACTATTCCATTTTTTTTTTAGAATTTGAGAAACAAGTTTTTTAGGAATACAGTTATATATTTAATCGTATATTTTGTTGAATTATTTTATAATACCAGAATAGCCATTGTTTTGACCGGGTTTAAAAAATCTAGCAATAATCTATTTTGAATAAATAAAAAATTTGAAAAGGAATAATCTACTTTTCACTCGGTTTTAGTGGATTAATCATGTTTTGTTAAGGGTCTAGAGGAATAATTTCAAGCCACGCCGTTCCAAGCCATTTCAAACACAATTTCAAGCCACGACATAAAAATAAAAACTGAGCTGCGCCGAAGAAATGTACCTAACTTTGAAACTAAACTAACTGAACAATATAGGGAAAAAGTGGATTAAACTACTTTTGATGAAATCATGCGTTTTATTTAATTTTTTCTGCTGGATCAATCACGTTTTGGCAAACTTTTGTTTTCGCTGCATATAAATTTCAATGTGTTCTGTCGAAAGTGGAATAGTCAAGTTTTGAAAAGAACCTCCTCAACTGTCGATAGTAAATAAAAATACAATGTTTCTTCGGAGTTTTATCTATAATTAAAAAAAAATAGAAGGCGAGTGATCTAAGAACAAACATTCTCATCTCTAATAAGGGTTTATTTACAGAAACTACCGGAAATATTAATTATTATCCTTCAGTGAACTAAGTGAAATTATTGAACCTTAAGACCTTCGTTAAGATATTTTTGTACCATCATGCTATTGTTTTAATAATCTCGTCTTAGCGCTGGGTTATGAAATTGTTATTTACAGGAAGGAATTTTCACCTTCAGTTAACTTGAGTACACAATAAATGCAACTAACGATCTTTGTTGATAGAGTTCTTAGGAAATGGAGAAACAGTAGATATATTTATTAAAAATTAAAGGAGAATACTTTCCTGCCTTTTGTTTGCCTTCTGTAAAATCTGGGAGAACTTAATGGCTACTGTAGAGAGTTAAAGAATATATCTAATCAGTGCATCATCATCATCATCAGCCTATAAATGTTCCCACTGCAGGGACACAGGCCTCCTCTCTGTGAGAGGGAGTGGGCCGTAATCCACTACGCGGGCTCAGTGCGGGTTGGTGGATGTCACATGTTTTCGAATTTTCGGTTCTAGGACATGCCGGTTTCCTCACGATGTTTTCCTTCACCGTTTTGAGAGCAGTGGTGATGAAATAATTTACACAAAGTAAAGCGCCTACCTGGGTTCGAACCTACGAGCTACAACTCGTAAGTCACGGCTGTTACCATTGGGCCACCACTGCTCGCAATCAGTGCATATTTGTGAACATATCGTACCTAAACAGGCGAATAAAGAACTACTCTTTTTGAAATTGGTAAAAAAATATAATTCTTTTTTTGGCATTTCAATGGTACCTTTGAAATAAATATATAGTGAGCCATGACGATAAAAACCGATAGTGATTTTTCAGCATTAGCTCACAAATAGGACAAACTGCTCGTAGGACGATTTGCCAATATGACATTTTGCTAAAGTGTCGTCGGTCGTTTTGCTATTAGGACCATTTGCTTTTAGGACTTTTTAATACGGAGGGTTGCAATCTATCTATAATTATAAATAAAAATGAAATGCTGTTTGTTAGTCTGCCCCTTGGGGGGGAGGGGGATGGCAACTGTCCTATTTTTTCTGCTATTCCTTACACAAAAACAACGGACTTCCGAAATTAAAGTAATATTTGACTTCATAGTGTTTTTTTTTTGTAATATGTTTCTTCTTTTCAGTTAATCTTTCTTCTTGTGCCTCGATACATTGTCATTACTGTCCCTTCACAGTTGTTTTACCACTGAGCTTGCATCACAGTGACCTTTATATTTATTTATTTTCCAACCTACAGTACGAATTAATGCTCTTTTGGAAAACCAAAGAAAATCGCACTTAGAAATGTCAAAACAAGCGAAAGAACAATTGAATGCTAAAATTTTAGTTTTAAAAGAGCTTTTAAGTTTTCAAAACTACCTAGGAATTTACGACAGTGCTTCTTCATTTTCAAATGACTTTCTATACATTAGCTTCTGCTCGCGACTTCGTCCCCGTGAAATGTCTTGTTTTAACATAAAATATAGGGAGGGAGTGCCTCCGCTGCCTCCCGAATTGGCTGCCGGCGCTGAGTTTGGAAAAAAAACTGGAAAACGGGGTTGGCGATTTGTTGGAGTAGATAGGCGGGGCAAAAGCATAATATTTCCATAATTAATGATTTCCATATTCCAGTAATCAAGTACACGGTACAAGGAACCGAACTAGTTAGACTAGGTTAGATATTTTAACTCGCAAAAAAAGGTTAGGTTAGGTTAGAACTGTGACCCCCGATGCACGAGCCGAGCGAGAGAAGCGAGCGGTGCCGCGGCAGCGGTCGGCGAGTGGCAAAAACGACTAGAATATTTAGAAAAAAATACTTTAGTTATAGTTAATTAGTTGGAATTCTGAATACTGGAAGGGTTTGTCGGCGACAGTGTATGTAATGTGACAGAAGCTGATGTTTTTAATCTCGGCTGCCGGCAGTAATATCATGCCGGTTCCCAAAGGCGTTATTTTTGGGAGTCGGCGCCGGCAGCGGAGGCACTCCTTAAAATATATCCTATGACACTCGGTAATACTGAAGCTTCCCATTAGTGAAGCAATTTTCGAAATCAGATCAGCAGTTTCGAAGATTACCTCCGACATCCAAACTCACCACTGTTACCTCTTTATAATAATATTAGTGCCTATAGATTAAAGTCGCCTTTCGCGTCTTGATTCGGTTGTTACCATCATTTGGAAAATTTATTCCGGAAGGTTCATGTCTGAACACTGATTGTGTGATTTAATGCGTATAAAACATTAATATTAAACCTATATATAATTAAGAAATCACGGGTGGGTTGCTAATTTATTAGTGGTGTTCATATTTTTTTATTAGTGTACAATTTATAAATAATTAATAGTCAACAAAATATGTCTGAATGCGACACCTGTACCCGTAGTAGCGAACTCAATGAGATTATAGACTAAAGTGGGGTGGTTATTATGAATCTCGCAGGTGGCTGTAGCTTCCCCATCGGTGGCTATTGTTCACTGCTCTACTCGCTACTGACTTAGTTTGAAGTAGTGATTATCTATATTATATTTTTTGTTAGAGTTTATTAAATTATAATTCGATGAGTCGTGTTTTTCACACATTGTTTGAGTGAAAGCTTCCTCAAAGCTCGATAGATGGCGTTGTACCATTATCTAAATCTCGCTGTTAAGATTTTCCTCAAATGTGTTGTAGTGAATCGTTTTTCTAATACATATTGTACTCGCTGAAACTTTGTTTTATTTTGGTTTATTGGGCAGCTGTCGGGTGCACTAACATTTATGGTCCATTCGAGTCGGAATTTTGCTTTTTGAGTGTGTGGCGCAGAAAACAGGGTCGATTACCCTGAAGTGCCTAGTTCATCAGCCGATGTGGTGATCAGCGTCGCGACGAGCATCGACGCAAAGGGTACCACCAGTGTCGTGGAGACTTCGCCCTTTTGGAGACGGTGTGAGGCACAGATGTGACGACATCTCAGCAGTGACATCATTGAATAACGTCATCAGGGACGTACTTACTACAGGGACGTACTACTACTGCGGATGAGAGGTTTGGTTGAAGCAAAACTGTGAGTTACGATCCAAAGAGTTTTTAGTCTAGACTTGTAATTTTCTCAGTGAAGTGAAATTTAATTTTGAAGTGTTTGGGACTTGTAGAATTTTAGCTTTAGTTTTAGACTTAGAATAATCACGAAAAAAGTGTTGTGACGGGGAACCTATGTCCGATTTTTTCTAAGTTTAAAAAGTTTTTCAAACACTTGTAAATTTTTCAGGTTTTTTCATTGACTTGTAAAATTTATGGATTTTATTTGTGTTAATTTATCACCTGTTGCATTTAATTATTGAGTTAGTTATTGAATGATTAAAACGTTTATAGCTTATTACACAATGGAATCCTTACGTAAACTACAGTTCAATAATAAAACAATAATAGAAAAAGGCAGAATTAATTTTAAAAAATCACCTAAAGATCGTATCACACAAAGTTACATAGAAACACGACTAGAGTCATTAGAGTCCCAGTGGCAACAATTTGTCGAAACTCATAGGCGCATTGTAGAGAAAGCAACTGACGAAGACTTAGTTAAAAACGTTTATTTTACACTAGAAGTTTATGATTTAACTGAAGATTTGTACATAAACTATAAGTCTGAATTAAAAGAGCATTTACTTCAACTTAGTCTATGCGAAAGGGCTAATCTCAGTGGTAATAAACATTCTAATCCAAATAGTTCAAATGTAAAATTGCCACAAATTTGTTTGCCTAAGTTTTCGGGTCTCTATTCTGAATGGGTTACCTTCCGTGATTTATTTACATCACTGATCCATAAAAATGATGCACTGGATGACGTTCAAAAACTTCACTATTTAAAGAGTCATCTCACAGGCGAAGCAGAACAGTTGCTTCGACATATCCCTGTGACTGCGTCTAATTATGATGAGTGTTGGTCGATTCTAAACAAACGATTTGACAATAAAAGGTTTTTAGCTAATTGTATGCTCAAACGGCTTATCCATCAATCGTCGATTACTAAGGAATCATCAACAAACGTTAAAACGCTATTAGACACGACTGTTGATTGTTTGCACGGGTTACGCAGTCTAGGTATTGATGTCAGCGCCTGGGATGCAATTGTTGTATACTTAAGTTCCGAAAAGTTAGATACCGAGTCTCGTAAATTGTGGGAACTAAGAATTAGTTCTAATCCTAAAGAGGATTTACCTACGTTTGAAGAGTTCAAAACCTTTATGGAATCTAGGTTTAGAGCCTTAGAGTATTTAGATTCTAAAGCTAATAAACAGAATTGTGCTCGTGATAGTCATGCCAAATTTTTTCATGTTGCTACTCAAAATTGCGTATTATGTTCTGGAGATCATAAATTGTGTCACTGCAAAGAATTTTCAAAGAAAAACTGTGTCGAACGTCGTGAATTTGCCCGAGTCAGTAAGCTTTGTTACAACTGTCTTGGAACCAACCATTCTGTATATTTTTGCCGTCAGTCTACCAGATGTCATCTTTGCAAAAAGAAGCACCATACACTACTTCACCCAAAAACAACTGCCAATTCTGCTGAAAATGTTGATAGTTCAGCAGACAGGAATGTTGCGGCTGCTAACGCAGCTACTTCTTCCAACCAAAGCGAGATTACCAAACCCATTTGTTGTTTTGCAGATGTTCACAACCAAGGTCTGTTAGCCACAGCTTTGGTCAACGTTGAGTCAAGAACTGGGACTGCTTTTGTTTTAAGAGCTCTGATGGATCAGGGTTCTCAAGTCTCTTTTATTACAGAGGCTGCAGTACAGTTGCTTGGATTGAAGAAAACACCTGCTCACACCGACATACTTCGACTAGGCGATGATGAGGGAAATACAATGCCCTCTAAGTGGATAGTTCGATTCAAATTGCAGTCACGCCTAGATCCCACTTTTGTTTTATATGTCGATGCTTTTGTATTGAATAAGCTCACATCACATATTCCTGAGAGAAAAATCGTTCAGGTATTGCCTCTATTTTCATCTTTAGAATTAGCAGATCCGTCATTTGATATACCTGGGAAAATTGATTTGCTGTTGAGTACGCGTGTGGTCGGAGAAGTTTTATTGGATGGTCTAGTCAAGGGTCCACCTGGAACTCCAGTCGCTCAGAAGACTAAACTCGGATGGATTCTGTCTGGTGAAATCCACACATCGACAATCTCTAAACCAGTTTGTTATAACGCTATAGTAAAGTCAGATGTAAACACTCTACTGAAGAAATTTTGGGAGTTAGAGTCAGAGCCGTCGACGCATAAGGCTATGTTGACAGAAGAAGAGCAGAAATGTGAATACTTTTTCTCTAACACAACCAAAAGAGATGAAACAGGGCGATATATTGTCAAATTGCCGTTCAAGTCTGATCAACCTAGCAGTAAGTTTGGTGGATCAGAGGCCATCGCTCGTAAACGGTTTCACATGCTGGAGAGAAGATTGATAAACAACCTTGACTTAAAAATGCAATATACTGCTGTTATCAACGAGTACGTTCAGTTAGGGCATGCTGAAGTTGTTCCTCAGGAGGATTTAGGAAAAGATGCTGTATATTTGCCGCATCATGCCGTAGTACGCGATGATAGAAGTACTACTAAAGTTCGGGTCGTCTTCGACGCTTCTTGTTCAGGATGCAATGGAGTTTCGTTGAATGATGATTTAATGGTTGGCCCGAAATTACAATTAGATTTGCGTCAGATTATTATGCGGTGGCGCCGCCACCCCATAAGTATAGTAGCGGACATTGTGAAGATGTACCGCCAGATAAAGGTAAATGAAGAGGATATTGATTTTCAGCGTATTTTGTGGCGCGACAACCCTGATTCGAAGTTGCAACATTTGCGGTTGTTGCGTGTCACTTTTGGTACATCCTCTGCTCCTTACCTGGCAGTACGTTCTTTGCAGCAAGTTGCTCATGATGAAGGAACCTGTTTTCCTTTAGTGTTAGATCGTGTTCTTAAAGATTTTTACGTAGACGATTTCTTGTCTGGTTGTGAGTCTGTTGATGAAGGTGAGCAAATTTATCAGCAGATGAACGAGTTGTTAAGTCGTGGAGGTTTCCAGCTTCAGAAATGGTCCAGCAATAGTGAAGAGTTATTTAATAAAATCAAAGATGGTTCATCAAATACAAACTTGGAATTTAAAACGGATACAGTTATGAAAATTTTGGGTTTAACCTGGGATAGAGATACTGATCATTTTAAATACACTGTCCACCTTCCTTCACTTGAAGCTCCAGTGACCAAACGTAAGGTGATTTCTGACATTGCCCGTTTATACGATCCTCTTGGTTGGCTTGCTCCAGTTATTATTACAGCTAAAATGTTCATCCAACGTTTATGGCTTGCAGGCATCGATTGGGACGATGAACTTCCAGATCACCTTTTGAAAGATTGGCTTCAGTATAGAAACAACCTTCACAACCTCAGTAATTTTCAGTTACCTCGATGGATTCACACAAGTCAACACGATACCCTTCGAGAACTACAGGGATTTTGCGATGCTTCCAACAACGCCTACGCGGCTGTTGTCTATATTAGATCTGTCGATTCGAACGGTCAGGTTCATAACAGTCTAGTAGCATCCAAAACGAAGGTGGCCCCTGTCAAACAGGTTTCCATACCTCGTTTGGAATTATGTGGTGCTGTACTTCTCTCAAAACTTCTTTGTGAAATCTCGGACACCTTAGAAATTGCGAAAGAAA
This sequence comes from Agrochola lychnidis, assembly GCA_963680765.1. Lineage (NCBI taxonomy): Eukaryota > Metazoa > Arthropoda > Insecta > Lepidoptera > Noctuidae > Agrochola > Agrochola lychnidis. The sequence goes on from OY796848.1 coordinate 8,189,861, forward strand.
ATGTACATGCCTGGACTGACTCTTCAGTGGTACTCGCTTGGTTGAGTAGCCACCCAAGTCGATGGAAGACATTTGTCGGAAACAGAGTTTCTGAAATACTCAACTTCATGGACAATGATCAATGGTCGCACGTTCAGTCTAAGGAGAATCCTGCAGATTGTGCGTCGCGAGGAGTAAACCCTTCCGAATGTGCAGAGCTTGAATTGTGGGTGCAGGGACCTAGTTGGCTAAAAAATAAAACTATAGATTATAGCAAAAAGGAATTTAAGAAAACTAATCTAGAAGAAAGGAAGATGTTAGATATTGTCTGTAATATTGTAGTGAAAGAACAAGAAGAAAATAATATAATGGTCAAATATTCATCTCTTAGGAAGCTAACTAGAGTCATTGCATATTGTAGAAGATTTCTTAAATCAACTAATAAAGAATCTCCTACAATTTATTTAAACTTTTCAGAAATTTATCAAGCATTACTTATATGCATTAAGTTATGTCAAAAGGAACACTTTAAGGAAGAAATAGATAGTTTAAAAATAAAAGCAAAAATAGATAAAAAAGGTATACTTACCTCACTCAATCCTTAATTAGATCAGGAAGATATTTTGAGAGTTGGTGGAAGATTAAATAGAGCAAACATTCATGAAGACATGAAAAATCCTATAATCATTCCACACAAGTCCCACTTGACACACCTTTTGATAGCTGATGCTCACAAACGTACGTTGCATGGTGGACCTCAAGTAGTTCTTAATTATTTAAGATCTAAATACTGGATCATCAGTGCGAAGAGTGTCATAAGATAATATGTAGGCAAGTGTGTGACTTGTCTCCGTCATTCCGCTAGACCTGTAGTACCTTTAATGGGTCAGTTGCCAGCTGCTAGAGTAATGCTAACCAACCTTTCTTTAAAAGGCGAACCTTTGCTGCTCGTGCCGGAATCCAATTATGAATCGTCAAATATTAGCAGTTTAAAGAGGTCGTTCGGTCATTTGACTCAACGTATGGTCCAAGATTTTGGCGTAAATGGTCCCGTGAATATCTCGTTCAGTTCCATCAAAGGAACAAATGGTCTCATCAAACTGCAGAACCAAACGTGGGTGACGTGGCATTGGTAATAGAGGATGATTTGCCTCCTGCAAGATGGCTTTATGGTCTCATTACTGAAAAGCATACTGGCTCGGACAATATCACAAGAGTTGTTTCATTGCGTTGTAAGGGTTCTATTATAAAAAGACCTGTGTCAAAGTTAATATTGCTTCCTGTCACTACTTGATAAGTTAATAGTATGATAATTGTTGTTTTTACTTTTGTTGACAATTAACTAAGAATAGTGGTTAATTTGTTATTAATGTTTAGTTTTAAATGTCATTTCAACCTATAGTTTTACATTTGTACGTACTTTATACAGTCCACTAATGTTTTTGTCCTCTCATCTATTTTGTGTTGTTTCATGGTGGGCGGATAATTTATATTCATTATTGTTTTTGAAATAATGGTTTCAGTTTTGGACATTCTGTCCATGGTGGGCGGGATGTTTGAGTGAAAGCTTCCTCAAAGCTCGATAGATGGCGTTGTACCATTTTCTAAATCTCGCTGTTAAGATTTTCCTCAAATGTGTTGTAGTGAATCGTTTTTCTAATACATATTGTACTCGCTGAAACTTTGTTTTATTTTGGTTTATTGGGCAGCTGTCGGGTGCACTAACACACATCATATTAAATTTATTTTTTAATTCAACTTTTAACTGCAGTTTTGTAAATTACAGGGTTGCCTGCACTAGAATTATAAACTTTAAACTAATAACGAAATAACCGTATAAGCTTTTTTTATAACTCACAATGAAACATCAAATTATTTATTCATACTAAAAAAAAGTCCAGCCATCGAATATACCATTTAATAAAAATAACCACAACAGATTAAAAGGTTACGCACACTAAAAACTGTAGTACCACAAACACAAACAAAGTTTGTCCAAATATCAAAAAGTTCGCATGGAAATCCGTACCAATAAACTTGAACAAATCAGGTATGAACAAATAAGTTTGAGGGTTGGCCACGCGGCGGGCACGCGTTGCTAAGTCCTCGAAGAGAGGAGAATCCGACAGGCTTTGCTAATGACCGTGCGCTGGTCTCGAATAACGCCCCATGGGGCTCGTAATATACTTGAAAATTGAGGAAGTAAAAATGTTATGGGGTACGGAAAAAAAATCGTTGAGATTTTTTGTAAAATGCATTTGTTAAACGGGTTAAATGGTAAAGCTTTGGCCGAAGTGCTTACCATGAATTATAAATGTTGTTAACAAATTTGAGTAGGCTTTTTTTTTTAAATCTGTATTAACAATAAAATACATAAAATCTGCCAAATTGTTAACATTCAGTTGTTCTCGTCTAACAATGGATTACAAATTTTGAATTTTGAAAATTAATGTGCTAAAACATAATCATGCTAAGTACCTAAAGTTTCTTCTGGAGTTTCTTGCCCATTCTTCTCCATATGAAAACTACCTTTTGGAAGGGGCGACTAGAATCAATTCTATTTATTGTAAATTTTGACGTTCATAAGTGCCTTTTTGTGCCTAATTGAAATAAATTATTTGACTTCGACTTTGACTTAGAAACTATAAAATAACATACCTACAGTCGATATAAAAAATCTCACAGTTTACAAAAAGACATTATATCAAACGTGAGGTTTGTTACATAAATAGCTATGGACACAATGATAGATAATGTTTTTGGAAAACTCTTTTAAGTTGGTCCTTAGACTTGACATGCGATATCAGTTTTGGGGGTAGCTCATTCACCGACTAGGTACTTATTGGATATTGATTAATTTTGTTCTCGTCATCTAGGTATAAAACAACTTCGTGATAGCATTAGGCATTAGGTGGGATACTCATAGGTAGCTCCACTTGGCCTACATAAAGTGTGAATATCACCAAGTTTCTCTTCAAGCGTCATGCTTGAAGACAAACTTGTTCTATAACAATTTTGTAGAACAGGAAAACTTACAACGTCTAAACTTTATAAGCCACACCGCATGTTCTAGAAAATATACTCAGTGCACGGTAGTAAATCCGGGACGAATAGCACGTGTTTTGGTAAGATTTGAAGTTTTTGATCTTTTTAAGAATCATAATTTTAGCTACCGTGTGAATGGTATCAACTTGAAAGTAACTGTTTAAAAAATCAATCATGTCAAAATTTGAATCTGTTGCTCAATATTTACTGAGAGATAACAAAGACTGAGGAAAAATGTTTTTTTTGGGATAAAGAAAGAAAGGAAATAATATATTTTATTTAGGACACGCACAGGAAAAGGTAATAAAAAAAAAACAGTGACACTCCGGGACCAAAGTGAAAAAATCGGCACTGCGGTAATCAACGCGTTGCTGTCTTTTACTCCACGGTGTCGGTAAACTCGGTAACAGTGTCGCAAAATCAATGGTTAGTCCCATCTCAAAAATGCCCAACGCATCTAAAGAAGTTTTCACTTAAAAAAAGGATAATTTTAAACTAAAAAACTACAGTCAAAATAACAACTAATAATAACTTGTTAGAATACTTCTCGTATCTCGAATGCGCAAAAAATCAATACTCCTCAATAACACGCGTAACTAAAATGACGCGCCACACTGGAAACTCCTTCGAAAAAGCCTGCGTCTTCCGAATAAAATTCTCGAAATAAATATTGTATCGTTACTTATAAGGCCGTATTCTCGGCGGTAGCGGAAAACCGCCCCGCTGCCATCGAGAACAGTTCCATATAAGGGTCGGTACACATCTGACGGAAGACGCGTCGGGCGTAACTTTGTTAGTTCCCCGACTCACTAACGCATCATCGGTTGAGTGTGAAAGGTTTGAATGTTTTATCAAATAATTGTCTGTTCTAGCGCTATGCGACCGATAATACGCGACGCATTTTTCGTTAGATATGTACCGACCCTAAAACTATGTATGTATTTGATTGCGTCGCTCTCGCGCCGCTGTTGCCGTCGCCCCGCTGTCCGCTGCCGATGAGAATACGGCCTAAAACATGGATGCTCTTGTAAGTTTTCTCAAATAATTTTGGATTTACTTACTAACAAGTCACTGAGTGTTATTGTTAAAGTTCGAAACGTACGAGATTTTAACAAGAGCATCCATGTACTGAGATGTTTCCTTCGTAATTTTGTTATGAATGAATTCAGTGAATAGGAATCTTATTTCTTTCTTGTTTATTATTATTTGTTTACTTACTGTTACTTTTTTTTGTGAGGAGCTCGTGGCTAAGTAATAACAGCCGCACGGGTCGATTCATCCGGTTAAGCTACGCTTGCCGGGGTTAGTTTGTGGATGGGTGACCATCTTTACATACCGAGACTCCTCCGTGCCTCGGAAAGCACGTTAAGCCGTTGGTCCCGGCTGTCATTCATGGATCTTTGACAGTCGTTACGGGTCGTCAGAAGCCCGAGAGTCTGACAACCAGTCTTACCAAGGGGTATCGTATTACCCAGTTACTGGTTTGTGGAGGTCAGATAGGCAATCACTCCATACAGATATTTAGCTGCATTCGGTTAGTCTGGAAACCGACCCCAACATAGTTGGGAAAAAGCTAGGCAGATACTATTTAATAGGAGGCGACCCTATTGCCATCAACTGGGCACAAATCCAGAATCCTGACTGCTACTGAGATATTCCTGATGGAAAAACTCAATAACACTATTTCCGACCTGGGAATCGAACCCAGAACCAGATAGGCAGTTACTCCATGTAAAATACAGATATTCAGCTGCATCCGGTTAGACTGGAAGCCGACCCCAACATAGTTGGGAAAAGGCTAAGTAGATTGATTGACCTTGTGAAGGCCGCAGGAATCCGCTGGATGCGGAAAGCACAGAATCGGTCGAAGTGGCGGTGCTTGGGGGAGGCCTATGTCCAGCAGTGGACGTCTTTCGGCTGAAATGATGATGATGATGAGATTGATTGACTGTTACTTATTTGTATTTTGTAATATATGTTAGTCCAGTAATAATGCTATTCCTGTGAACTGGGCTCGTTGTTTGGTTGAATGAAATGTTTGGAGAAATTTCGTGTGTTTTGGAGGAGGCTTTTATCTAACAGGTACGTAAAAACTTTTAGGATAAATTTAAGAATCGCTGGCTTCCTACGAACAATGCATTCACATTTGAAAACTACTCATGGTAAACTGGGAACTATCTGTGAGATTTGGTAAGACGGGCGTTTCTTTCCGAGACTTCTACACGAATTACACAATTTTTTTTTTCTGTTGGGCATCTCATAGCTGGCCTCTGAGGCCATGACTATTTAACCGAGTAAATCTGTGGGTGCCTTAAGCTGCTACACTCAAAGCCTCCAGCCAGGGAAATTACACAATACGCACGACAAGCCTTTATAAAATGTCACCGTTTAGGGGTGGGGTTCCTTTGGTTACCAGAGGAACCCGACCCTTGAAAGGCAAATATTATTTTTTAAATGTCGCAGCATCATGCTGAGATTGGAGCCTTTTGGCCTCGTACAGGACTTTACCTGCTTTAATTTTAATTTTACTTTGTCTTTTTTATGATTTTTTAAATAAGTGTGTTTTAGTTTAATTTCATGTACGACGCTCAATAAATACTTTTTCTTTCTTTCTTTCTTTCTATTACTACCCTGCTGGCTTATATAAATACTAGCTGCGTCCCGCGGTTTCACTCGCGTAAGTCTCGATAACGTAGAAATATCGGGATTAAAAGTATCCTATATCCTAATCCAGGTCATGGTCTATTCATGTGTCAAATTTCATCCAAATCCGTTGAGCCATTTTACTGTGAAACGTAACAAACAAACAGACTTATTATCGCATTTATAAAAAAAAAATAGGTTTAGGATTTTTATTACCTACATGTTACCTAGGTTACGACCTTAAGAAGGTGGCTGGGACATACTGGATGCGGAAGGTGGAGGACAGAGTGTTGTGGTGTAGCCTGGGAGAGCCTATGTCAAGCAGTGGACTGCAATAGGCTTTGACCTACGTTAACAATTTGGACCAAGTAAATGAATGAAATACATTTTGATCTCATCATTCTCTGCCCTTATCCAACTTGTTTGGGGTTGGCGCAACATGTCTTTTTCCGCCATACTTTTCTATTAGCCTATTCTCAATATTTTGATCTGTGCACTATTATATAAGGACCACCACCACCAACCACCACCACCACCATCACCACCACTAACCAGCGCTGGGGCTCTGTCTCACATAGGGTCGCAGTATTATGCTGAGCGATGGCCATTTTGCGTGGATGTGACGCATATTTTCTCCCAATTTGTTCTTTTTTGTTTTGTGTTCTTCCTTTTCGTCATGTTTACTGTAAATAAACGTATTATCATTCTTTTCTTTTTTTTTCTTACATGCAATTTCCTGTAAATAATTTTACGATTGTCTTGAACTTGAAATACAATTAGTTTTCTGTTGACATCAAACATACACGACACAATAGAAATTTTAGCGTAGGGCAATCTCCCATAAGGAAAATGATATCTACCTACACACCTACTTCAATAGGTACCAAGGTATATTTTTCCGCTCCGAGTACACAGACACCTTAAAAAAACTCGTCGAATGCATAACCTCCTTCTTTTTTGAAGTTGGTTCAAAAAGGAGCACAGAACACGCCATTTTGTTAAGTAGGCGAGTGGACCAAGGTTGTCTGGAAAACGAGGAATATTTCGTGTAATCCAGTACAATATGAACCTTGTAATTTTTTTGTTAAAGTATGTTTATCCTCATTAATCTTTTGATAAGAACATGGATACCTAATTGGATATTGGTGAATTTTTTTTTTTGGATATTTAAGAAAATTATTTAATAGCTTACTGGTAAATCCCAAGGGATGATTATTTAATTTTATTTAATTTAAAATTATCCCATGGGAACGTACTACCGGGATAAAAAGTATCCTATGTCCTAATCTAGGTCATGGTCTACCCGTTCATCCAAATCCGTTCAACCGTTTTAGCGTAAAAGCGTAACAAACAAACAAACTCCCTTCCGCATAATTATAATAAGTTAGGATAGTTAGGAAGTTAGAATTAGGTATATCTGCATATAAAAAAAGTATGTGATTTTTTTTATTCTTGTGTAATCTTTTTTTTTTAGCTGTGGCGTCTCGTTGTTGATCTCTGAGATCATGACTACTTAACTGGGTTTTCCTGTGGGTGCTTTAAGCTAATACACTTAAAACCTTCAACCAGGGGATTTTGTGTTTAATTAATGACATCGTTTGACATGATAACTACTTAGTAAAATCATGTTTTGTCACCACATTTGGTGGACGTTGATGTCCAAGATGTACTGGCTAACTCACCCTTAAAGTAATATTGGGACTAGATAATTATCGTCACCATGAGTTAGCCTTCACCTAATAAAGTTATCCAAATCGCAAATAAATCACGGATCACCAGTACAATAACTAAATAAACATACCAAACCCACTATCACAAACGATGACCATTAACACCGCTATTAACCTCTAAACCTTTAAATAGCATGTTTATGTTGATCGAATCACATATCAGTCGGGATCGACTAATCCCTTGCGATCCGATTACTCGAGTAAAAAGGGAAAAAAGCTAAAACCGCTATAATAGACGCGTGGCGGAAACAATAATGTTAGGAGAACGGTGGGTAATGAAGTCGGGAGCGTGGCGGGCGCGTGTCGGGCCGCCGCGACCCGTAATGAGACCGACAGTCCTACACGCGGCCCTTGTTTGACCGAAGCTGTGCGTGCAAATTCGAGAAATTAAAAAAATATATAAAAAAATGTTTTGTTATCCGATAGGTTTTAGTGCAAAGAGGAATAATAGTGCGCTCAATTACAGGAGGAAAGCGGTGTGAACGAATTTGGAGCGCTTTGATCCTTATGCAGTGGGTTGGTTGAATATACTTGTTGAGTTTTTGACTAGACCGCGAAGGATGAAACTCTTGGTACCTACATTTTGTTTGCTGGAGATACTTTAAAATTAAAAAGTGTGCAAACCTGAAAAATGTTAGATAAGTAGGTAGTGTTAATTGTTTGAACCAAGTAAAATTAAACACGAACTTTTTCAAATGATTTATTTAAATCATTTGAAATTTTCAAGTTATTTTTCCCAAAACAATTCTGTTCTGATACTTTGAGCTTTCTATTAGGTAACTTTTGATGACATAATCATTAGTAAAAAAAAACTTACCACATTAAAACACTCATACATTTGAGTACTTAACCCTATCAACGCGCACGTGATAAATACGGCGCGTTCTCGTGAAAGTCGATTCAACTCGATTCTGATCCGATTCTTTTAGTCGATTAATCAAATCTCGGTCACCTGCGCTGTCTTCGCTTTAGTCGTGTTCTGTCAAAACTCTTAATCCAAAGGTTTAGGGTGTGTGATCGATTGTCATTTGGTCTGTGAATTTGTGACTGTGTGGCCAGCAAGAAAGCGGTTTATGAATCTTTTTGAGGTGAGGACATTTCCATTTTATATAAAACGAAGTTTATTTCCAACAAAAGATTTTTTATTTACTTAATTATTCGTTAATTAAGTATGTAATCGCCAATGTATTCGTACAAAAACGACAATAGTGTATTCAAGTGTTTACATTCATTTTTTTTTAAACAGTTCTTTCCTTATAAAAAGTTAAGTAGATAATTTAAAAAAAGTATAATTGCCTTAGCTTTTCCTACAGAATTTAAAATAAGCAAAAAATTAAGAGATAATAATCCATCGCTTATCATTTAATCTAAAATCCGAAACATGCAATATTCTAACTTAAATTATACTTAACTTAAAAAAACTTACTATTTACAATTTACGCTAATGTATTAAAAAATCTTAGTGTCGCTTGCGTGAATAGAAATCTTAATAAACGTTGATGTTAATACAAGTGAATGTAATGTTTTTATAGTTAATACAAGTCTAGGTTTTTGTAGATGGAGCTATTCAAGTAGACTTTATTAATATTTTCATAATAAATATAATAATATAAAACCAGTTAGTTACCTAGTAAGAGAAAAAAATATTGAGTAGGTGTGAAATTAAATCGTTTGAATGCTTCAACACATTGTATGCACTTAAGGAAATATCATGAAATATATATTATATATATTTTTTTTTAAGTAGAGGGGTGTCGTGGGAACAAAGATACTTGCGCTGTATATTATGTATTAAATAACAGGCACGGTGAAATAAATGATCAACATTCGAGAATTTTTTTTTTTGCACTTTTTCGTTTTAGCTCTCATTCGCCAAGCGTGAAGAGAGCGACAAGGAACTTCGTTCTAAAAAATGTAAACGTGTCATTCATAGATCCAAAAATCAGTGAAATCCTAAATATTGTGCACTAGCAAGAGTAGTAAGGGCTTTTACAACACTAAGCCGACGTTCACACGGCGTCCGATTGTACAATATTTTACTCTATAATGTAGGGATCACACCGCAGTGTATACAGCACTAGCGCTTCGCCCGCGGCTTTGTCCGCGTGTAAAGCAGAATTTCTCATATAACATTATAAAAAATAGCCTTTGACATTCAGGGATAATGTAGTTTCCTATTAGAGAAAAAAAAAAAATCGGAATCGGAACAGTAGTTCCGAATATTACTCTCTACACACAAACTTACAAATATAACCTCTTGACAATATTTATACTGTAAATGTTTGTTTAATTTGACATAATTTTAAAATATTTATATTATTATGTACAAATATAGGTTTAAAATACAGTTTAGATTTATTTTTAACCGTATCATGAACAGTGTGATGTTAACGTGTGATCCCAAAAGGTTATAGTAAAAATTACTTAGTAGAGTAGGTACAACGACGTGTGAACGGCTGCTTAGTATTTAGTGGCCCCAGCAGCAAGGTGTCCTCTTTTTGTTAAACTTTTTTTGGAATTAGATACAACAGAACATTTTGTACGTCGGCGCTCTGTTATCGGCTCCGGGGCATCAGTAGAAGGGTTGGACTCCTCCAATATTCGACCACTCGTAACGATAAAAATATGGTGTAGAAAGATAATATATTTCCGCTTGATTCTCTTTTGTATTCAGTAGTAGAAATGGAAAATAATAAGAAAAGTAAAATCTGTAGGTTCGTATTCGTATAATGAGCTTGCTGGTATCCTATTTCCATTCATATTTTCTTTTATGCAACTTTATTGTGTCAGTACTGAGTAGAGTTTCCCCTTTCCTTTGTCCTTCGACGTCTTTATGTATATATATTCCGTTTACATTAATTATAATATTTTAAAATATCTTCAGGGTTTCAGTCAAGTGGATCTGAGTTATTATATCTTGTAGAACTGAAAAAATATGCTTGGGTTTTTTATTAAGTTTATAGGTAGTTATTTTTTTTTGTTTGTTCCTATATTTTATAAAATATGCTTGATAGATTTTGCGTGATTCTCAGTTTTTTATCCGCGTTAGATGTAACTTTAGAAATTAATTTCTCTATGCAATTTATACAAAATATTCCTACATTAAGTTATTAAAAAAATGCTCTAATTTAACATTTTTTTTTTCAAATTTTTAACACTGTTCGTTTAGACGTGATCTTCAGTATAAAATCATTAAAAGTCGGTTATCGCCGCCTTAAGCTAGCCTAGCGTAGTGCGGAGTTTCAATAGAATAAGAGGCCAGCTTATACTGATTTTGTCACTACTGACGTGCGGCCTACTGTACACACGGCTACTTATCATGCTATACAGTTACAGTATAAGCTGACCTCTCATTGTATGGAAATCCATAACATTGCGAGATCAGCTTAAACTGGAAATGAAGCCGTATGTACCATCATAGTCAATGTAGACCTCATTAGGATCTATTTACAGCTGTTCATAATTCATGTTATTAGTAAATTGCAGTAATATTAGCGGATACTGCAAATATCATTAGTAAATAATGAGCGTGAAATTCATTAAAATAATTATTGTTACATGATTTGTTGTAAATGACCCAGAGGGATATTGTAATGTTGTAATTTAGCTATATCTACACACATACACAAAGTTAGGTAAATAGGTGTTTCATTACAGGAAGAATGAAGGAGTTGATCTAACATTTAGAAAGGTGCCTCCAAAAAGAATTTGCAGACGATAAAAGAAGAAATAAATTATTACGAAATAATTTCCAAATTAACATAGCATTTTCACGCCTGTAATCCTTAAAGGGTAAGACAGAGGTGTATCAATAGTAGGTACGCTCACATTTCGTCAGTTATGTTTAAGTCCCAAGTAATTGCCAAGCCTACCGGGCACAAATCCTGACACCGGGCTGCTACTGAGAAATTCCTTATATTAAAATTCACCGAGCCGGGAATTGAACCCAGGACCTCGTCCTCAGCAGTAGCGCTTATGACCACTAGACTAATGAGGTAGTCAACAATTTCTAAATATCTTCAATATTATCTTGGCCGAAAGTCGTATACTGCTAGTATGGCCTAAAGCCAACAATGGACAGTCGATAATGGTGGCCTTTGCCACATCAGAACCAATCAAGAGATCACCTTCAGTGTCTATAGTATATCGGACAGTCACAAGAAAGACCAGAAGCCCTAACACCAACGCTCACGCTTATACGTATTTTTAGGGTTCCGTAGTAAACAAGGAACCCTTATAGTTTCGTCATGTCCGTCTGTCTGTCTGTCTGTCCGCGGTCTAGCTCCGAGACCCTTAGTACTAGAAAGCTGTAATTTGGCATAGGTATACATATTAATTACGCCAACAAAGTGGTAAAACAAAATTATGAAAAACATTTTTTTAGGGTACCTCTCATACACGTAAAGTTGTGATGTTTATTTTTTTATTTTTTTACCCCATGGTGAGGGATATCATTGGAAAGGTCCTTTAAAAATATTGTGAGTTTGAAAACCATTTTTGGATTCAGGGATTCGTTTGCGAAATATTAAGCTTTAATGTGCTAATTTTTGTTAGAGTCAAGTGTCCCCCCCCTGCCGGCTAAATGGTTGGTTTTGGGTGTGTGAAAAAAATCACAACAGTAGTTTATATAACGAAATTAAAAGGAAAACTATCACAGCTAAGTAGGCTCTACAGGTTAACGAGTAATAATCGACCAACTTAACTTTGCAGTTGCAAAAACATGTTTTCCCGTACATTCCGTATGGGAGAACATATTTTTCAACTACAAAGTTAAGTTTGTTTTTGGGATAAAATCATCCCAACTACGGAACCCTTCATTGTGCGTGATCCGACACGCACTTGGCCGGTTTTTATTTTTAAATTACAACAATTTCTTCATCTAAAATACAACTAAGTATCAGTATCACTCATAGATTCTATTAAAGAATTAATACAAGCGCTATTAGTATCACCCATAGATATGAATCAAGTCTTAAAACGAAATTCGAAACGAGTATTTTCAAATATAGAATCGTTCGAATATACGTTACACAGCGCGATCGGAACCCACGGAAGGAAATAAGAGCCCTTAAATGTTTGTACACAAACGCAATCCCCCAGTCAGATTTTTTACTCTATCACTACTGCACAAAGGTGACAGACGGAACTACAATTTTAGAGTGCCTAAAAATACTTTTTGTGAATTCGTTCCGAGCGTAGTTCTGTAAAAACTGTTTTTTTTTGCGACAGATTCTCTGTGTCTCTGTGTTTTTTTTTAACATTGATCAATTCCCAGTGACTGCACGTGAAAAAATCGTGTGAGAGTGAAATGTTTTCGGCTTGGGTTTGGTTTAAAAAATACCCGGTAAAATTTTTAATATCCGTATAGATTTTTTTCGGATTGTTAACACTTGAACTACATTTTTGAACTGATATGGCCTTTAGAAGAAAGAACTACACAGATTTAAGTGGACCAATAATTGCGTAATACACGATCAATCACAATTTGTTTCGATTTGAAACAGATTGCTGATCCATTGCTTCATAAGTAGCAAAAAAAATCTGCTTAACAACGTAAATAACGCAATGAATGTTGTTGAACTGTCAAAATGAAACAAATTTGTCATAATCGTTTACGAAAATAAGTTACGCAATCGCAAATCAACGTCAACGATTCGACGAACAATACCAATGAAAGGACATTTGGGTAGGCCGCATAAAGTACTCAAACTGCAAGACCATCATTAAAACTAACTGAGAAAAAAAACAATGACCCACATACATAGTTCTCATATTCACAATAATTAAAAAAAAGGATTGTGTGGTTTTATGAAACCACGGTAAAAGTGAAACTTTTAAGCGAACTATAGGCGCCGCCATATTGGCCTTGGCTGCTCTGACGAGCGCCTTTCACTTTATCCCTACTCCGCGGCCGACCGTCACGTGACATGCAACACACAGACGAAAAAGTTAGAGACGATGTAATAAAAGTTTCACTTTATAATATAATCCAAAACTGAAAATTCAACACTGCGCTTTTGTTTGATTTTGGTGTCGCCCAGTGTGTTAGTGAATACGGGCATAACTTTAATTAAATTGCCAAATGTAATAAACTGCTTAAATGTAATAATGTTTAATGTTTTTTCAGCTTCCTTAACATAATTTTGTAACGCCTTTTTCCCTTGATAGTGATGCTTGGTTTGTCTGAAATAGCGATTGCAAATTGCAATTACTATACAATTTTTTTAAATTTTTGTATCAATTACTGCTAGTGTTGTGATGTTTTATAAATGTTTAGACACGAATCACAGATACGAATGTGAATATTATTAGTATGGCACAAAAATTCATATTCAAATGAAACGCTTGCTCACTTTCACTTATACGATTATGATCACTATTCGCAAAGCATTAGGTTCATATTTGTATGGAACACTCAGCGATTTTCGTTGCCGTCAGTACTTTTGAATGTAGAACCTCAGAATAGTACAGAAGGCGCACTTCGCATTTTAGGTATGAAGCTAGTATTATTTATACGCGGCGGGTTCGTCTTGTCGGGCCAAATCAGTGAACATAACGTAGTCAGAATATATGAGAGTTACGCGATAGAAAGAGAGGCAACTTTTAGGTGAATATAACTATAGGTACTGAAGGGTAATTAGGGCTGTGCCACCTGAATTGCACTTTATTGTGTCGTAGCAAGATTTGCTTTTTATTGAAATTATTTTTGGAGTGAACTATCTGTATTATTCTGTGGTAAACGCGAAAATTATTTTATTTCCTTTTGCTGCCTAGCCAGTATCTTGTTAGTACAAGAAAGTAAGCGACCGCACTCTACATGAGAGGTCACTTTACATAAATTTCCCTCTACAGTAATATTGAAGAGGTCTTTTGTGACTACAGCGTAGTAAAAAGAGTTAGGGACGTACTTGTTAAGGAGTGAAGCAGCCGTAATAAGTTTTAGATCTGTAGAATAATTTTTAAATTTTAGTTTTCAGCCACATATTTTACTCAGAAAGGAGACTAGACTTCTCTATAGTATGTTCGACCTAACTGAAGTGGGTACTCGTACGTATATTTAAATAAAATTTTGTGCAGTACTACCGAAGAAACGCATATCTGTACACTGTAAGGACTATTCTTGTTTGCAGCGCTCGGTTGCTATAGTAACGCTCACCTACGAAAAAAAAGGGTCATGTGCACGGGATTTTGTTTTCAAAGTGGTTAGATATATTCTTTACCGCGATGGTACCTACAGTATTACAGGTGAAATGTTTCTAGTGAAACAATATTAACGGTATTCCACTTTGAAATGACGCGCCCCACTACCGCTTTACCCATAGAAATCCATATTCAAAATTCAAAATATTTTATTTCACATAAACCTACAAGGGCACTTATGAAACGTTAGAAGTTAGGTGCACGGTTCCAATTGGTCACTTCCTATGAAGAAGAGCCGGCAAGAAACTCCACGGTAACTCTTTTCAAAATAAATGGTTTCTACAATGTTTTAAAATTACCTACAGTGTTAATAGGTATGGGAGGACAGTCAACCAACAAGTCTATCAACAAGTACCAGGTACTTAGTAAAATAGAAAATGGTCCACAAGTCTACAGCCTACAACTTTCTCACATTCACAAAATCTAAAAGAAAAGAATCTATATAAAAGATTAACAAAATAAGGACCTATTTAAACCAAATGACATGATTGCCACTGCAGCTGTAACAAAACTAATTATATAAAAAGTAAAATAAAATAAACATCGTGATTTGGGAGCAGATAATAGACATTTACGTTGTTATGCTGTTTATGCCACATGTGCAGAAGGAATTATTGCCAAACTTCCTTGTCTTCAACGTAGTCTTTAATCTTATAATATGCTTTCTTGATAAGGACACGTTTGATGTGGATTTTGATCTTACCATCGCTTAGTTCTGTTACAGACTTTGGCAACTTGTTATAAAAGCGGATACCGTTTATAAGAAATGACTTACTAGTTTTGGTTAATCTAAATTTGGGTATCACAATTACATTTTTACTACATGTATTATATTATGGAAATCGCTTCTTATTTTGAAAAGTCCTAAGTTTTTGCGAATATACAAAATACTTTCTTAGATATAAAGAGAAGGCTGAATCAGTATATGAATTTCTTTGAATTTATTTCTAAGGGACTCACGAGGATCATTTTGTAGATCGCGCGTATTGCCCTTTTTTGTAAAATGAAAATTGAATCTACGTCAGCTGCCGATCCCCACAGCAACACTGATACCGATACCGTGTACGTAAATGTGGTAGTAGGGTGCGTCATTACAGAGTTGATAAGCGTAATGGAAGATTATAATTTGTATTAACGAGTTAAGATCTTCATACTCCATTCACTCCTAAATCTGAGTTTTCCAATGAGGGATCAAAGTCAGTGCTCTCTATACTCTTGACGTCATAACGTATGGAGGTACATACTATGTACTACATACGTTATTGTAGTAATACCTAAGTATTATTCTTCTTATAGTTTTTCCTCAAGACTATTAGAGACTGCACCGATACAGTAACTACCAGTTTAATTATATTACAACTTGCTATTAAACACATAACATCACGCTTGTAATCCCCGAAGGGTTAGGCAGAGGTTTACCTATAGGACACCCACATTTCGCCAGTTATGTTTAAGTCTCATGTAATAGGGGGCGAGTTTATTGCCATCAACCGGGCACAAAACCAGACTCCGGGTTGCTACTAAGAAATTCCAGATGGAAAACCCAATAACACTTTGCCCGACCCGGGAATCGAACCCAGGACCTCATACTCAGCAGTAGCGCTTGTGACCACTAGATCAACGAGGCAATTCAATCTTGCTATTAAAGTTTTGAAAATATAAGTTTGAGGTGATTGAGGTGATTCATTGGCTTGACCAAAGAAAGGGCTCTTGTATAACTGTTTGTGCCAAAGGAAAGTTCCGACTGATTGTACCCAAGTCGAAAGTACCTACTACGAAAATCATGAGAAACTACGCAAGCAAGAACCTTTTACAATTGAGAGGTTTTGCAGGGTTCCTGGAATACTACTGTTGCGTAGGAAGGACTCAAATCTTGTAAGCAAGGGGTTGAAAAAAAAAACTGTTTATTTTAAAACGGTACTCCCGTACTCCGTAATCATATCTCGATCGAGCGTTTTGCAACAGTATGTCAAGTCTATTTTTGGCTTATTGGTGATTCGGACGAATTTACTCGCCCGAAAGAGGCGAATCGACACTTTTAAATAATATTATTGAAGTGAAAACTTCTTTAGGCGCGTTGGGCATTTTTGAGATGGGGAAAAAACAATTGAACTCGCGACATCGTTCTCGACACCTCATTTTTGTAAACGCGATTGTGCTCTTTATTTGGATAAGGTTACGGACCAATGTTTTATGCAAGTATTTTTCTTCCACCAAGGCGATCTTGTTCAAGTTTTCACTTCTGTCGGCACTCCCGGAGTGCCACTGTTTTTTTTTATTAAAAAAATTATTGTAGCATCAAAAAGTTTAAATTTCACAGTTAGTTAATTAAATTATTGATATAAGTCTGGTTTTCACATCTATCGACACTCCGAGCACATCAGCACAATATATTAATATAACGTCATATTCATAATTACAGTTAAAATGCTAACATTAGCATAATTGTGACGCGAACCCATAAGATGTTTCCCCACCAAAACACGCTAAAGTAAACACGCTAAGTAGATTTCATTTAAAAAATATGTCACTTTGTATAGAAAGAAATAATTATGTCTCCTCTTCGTAAAATAGAGATACCTAGAATTGCAGATACACGATACGCGTGCAGAGAGACAATACAACAAAACCACAAATAAAATTATCACGGTCCAATCTCTCCATTATTATGATCGTCATAATCCTCAAAGTTTATTGAATAAATAGTGATATCCAAACAAACAAGCCAGTAATAATGCCGACACCAGTAGTAGCGTGTAATTGATAATATTTTATTATATTTGCTCACCAACCCCTGTTGATAACACCCCACATATTTGCTTTTTTTACAAAGCTCACGATTTGCTTTGGTTGTCTGTGACTGAGTTGTAAGCGGGGAGCGGGTTAAATTCATTTTGCGATTGCAAACCGCACTAATGATGAAACGCATGAATGTGGTGATATTAATATCTACTATGTATGTAATATAATATTAATCTAGCTTTAGTTTTCTTTTTTACGTCTTCTTCGTTTTTTTTCTTCGAGTCGATGGTAGTACATGTATTATGTTAAACAAGTTGGGCCCAGTAGGCTTTTTAGGTCCTCAGAAATGGTGTGTGGATACTTTGAACACTCCAACATATGGGACATGGTTTGGTTAGGAGCATCGCATTCGCACTGGGTATCGGTGGGATGTATTATCCCCCATTTGCTATAAGTTAAATGTATTATTAAATAATACTTGCTGCGCCCTAACAGGGTCATGCACTCATAAGTTTTAGCCTAGCCTGTAACCTAGTGTACACTATGCAAATAAATAAATAAAATACTAACAATTATAATGTCTTTCATTTTGACAACATTCATTGCGTTATTTACGCTGTCGAGCAGACGAATTAAATTTAACAGCATTGAAAATTAAATCGCTTTTCACGTATAAATTAACCCTCTGAAATAAACATATTTGTTATTTGCAAGTGTTTTTAGTGACGTTAAAATGTTGAAGAGAAGGGTTTGTTGTTTGTCTATTGTTAACTCGAGAACTATTTGAGTTTTTTTTTATGTTGGAAAACAATAAGCTGTAATTATGACGGATGGCCTGTTAATGCTAACGTTTGCTGTTTGAGGGTTAGAAAGTACTCGTACTGTGTGAGTATCCACTGTTTACTACTAGCTATGTACTAACAAAAAAAAAAGAAGTTTATATAATTAATCCTATACTATTAAACGAGCAATATTTGTATAAATATTTCTTTGTATATATATTTGTACTCACGTTCTCGAAATCGGCTCTAACGATTTCGATGAAAGTTGCAATTATGGGTCTCATATCTGGGAAAATTAGTTTTCTCCGTATTTTCACCCGAGCAGAGCTCGGCCGCCCAAAGTTTGGAACAAGATAATGAATAATGACATGAGAATAATGACATTAGAAAAATGACATGGCAGCATGGAATTAGTAAGTACCTACTATCATGGCAGCATGGAATAAGAAGGTACCTACCATACATGATTAGTATGAACTTTCCTATAGGTACCTACTATTAAATGAGCATTGTCTATTTTCACCAGAGCAGAGCTCGGTCGCCCAGGTACTAACTATTATGTCCAAAATAAGTACTTAATTATATATAAACTTCTTTTTTTTATTGCATAGCCTATCTTTTTGTAAAAATCTGACAGTGTAAACTTAGGCTTAGCTTGAAGTCAGCTGTTATTTCACCTGAAGCTAGGGATTGACACTATTAACAGTTCACTTCAAGCTAACTTCATCTATATCATATCTTCTGCTTCATCTTCATTTATTATGTACTACACCTGGGTCAAATAAATAAATTTTCTTTCTTTCTTTCTTATCTAACTTTTCACGATGAGATTTTTATAGAATAGATCGGTAGGTCTATATAGACAAATAGACATTCTATCAGCGATAAAGATGATGGAAATTTCAAAAATGTATGGGACTGACATAAGCTACCGAAATATATAAATTATGTACAAAAATACAGGAGAAAAAAAATAAAATATAGGAACAGCTCATTGGGCATCAAAAATTCGTCCGCATCGCTGTCAGTGGGAAAAGTGCCCAAAAGGCTGGCAGCATTGCCACGTTGTATGGCAATGCTGATTCTTTGACCGAAAAATTGGCCAACCCTCTAGTCACGTGAAGAGTCGATTAACCGTTTGGCGATGTCTCAAAATACTCGATGAGCATTTATATATTATAATGTTGGATGTATACTGTAAAAATAAATAATGTTTGACTAATTAATAAAAAAAAACAGCTACCGAAAATATTATGATATGTCAATTCTGTTGAAAGCTGTTTCGTTGTAGAAACACGAAACCCTTTAAAGTGACCTACTTGTCTAGGCCATGTGTCATAAAAATATTGTGATGTGTGAGCTCTGGCTACTCTTTGACTTTGATATGGATTGCTATGGCTAGGTGAAGGTACTAGTAAAACTAATCCGTTGATTTTTTTCCTAATTATCCTTTTATAATATTGTTACCTACAAATGAGAATATAAGTTGATCAACATTATTGAGCACCTAAAGCTCTGGGTGTCCATAAAAATGCATGACCGACGGTTTTCAGGTGAAACGGACTTATGCAATGATGTTAAAACTCCGTTTCACTATTGGAATAATACATACATACATACATAACATCACGCCTTGTTTCCCCGAAGGGTTGGGCAGAGGTGTCCCTGTAGCAGGTACACCCACATTTCGCCAGTTATGTTTAAGTCCCATGTAATAGGGGGCGAGCCTATTGCCATCAATAATAGTTAATACGATTTCCGAATTAAGCTCCAGGGGACTTATTTAATTATCGTAATTCGTGCTGAAGGTTGGCAGAGAATGTTAAATGTATTGTACTCGTTTTAACCCTCAAAACTTCGCGGATTTTAAAATATTTTTTTTGGATTTCTAATTTATATATTTTATGGCACCTCTTTAGGTCATGAGCTATCCGAATATCAAAAAATATTAGGCGTAGGTCTTAAGGGCGAGGCGTGAATACCTATTGATTCGCTGTTACAGTTAGTCTATTTCGAGAATGAATGAGTCTGGTGTGAATGAATGAGAACGAATGAAACTGGTTTAAATAATAAAAGTATCGGAACTCTATCATTCTGCAACACGACATTACAAGCTGCCAGCCTTTTGGGCACTTTTCCCATTGAGCGATGCGGACGACTTTTTGGTGCCCAATGAGTTCTTCCCCTTTTTCATATATTTGTAAGTACATATATGAAAGGAGGAGCTCGTAGCTAAGTAATAACAGCCGGATCGATCCGACAGGTTAAGCTGCGCTTGCCGGGGTTGGTCCGTGGATGGGTGACCATCGTAACATACCGAGATTCCTTCGTGCCTCGGAAAGCACGTTAAGCCATTGGTCCCAGGCTGTCATTCGTGGATCTTTGACAGTCGTTACGGGTCGTCAGAAGCCCGAAAGTCTGACAACCAGTCTTATCAATGGGGTATCGTATTACCCAATTACTGGGTTGTGAAAAAATACTGGTATTCAGCTGCATCCGGTTAGACTGGAAGCCGACCTCAATATAGTTGGGAAAAGGCTAGGCAGATTGATTGTAAGTACATGTATGTTAGCTGGTATAATGTAATTTAAGATAACCAGCTCCTTATTGATTGAAATGAGAACACTAAAAGAGTAACAAAATTTGAATAACAAAACAAAACGATAGTACCCACACTTCCTAAAGATTAGATTTAATCAGCAGTAGGTATTCATTCAATTAACAGATTTGAAGCCGATCACTGAAATCCCAAACTGGTCATTAACAGTGATTTTATCAATGCACTCCCCTTTTCACCCTCGAATAATTGGCAAGGGGTGGCGTGGGGCGAAGAGAGACATATGTCCCACCCTATGGACCGTTTGATGCATCATTATCTCAAATCAGACGGAAACTATGCTGTCTGATATTTTTACGGTTACTTTTTTTTAATGGTGATGTGCTGTCCGTTTTTCTATGGATGGTTGGGGTGGGGAGTTGTCGTGGACTGTCTGACCTTTGCACTTTAGTTATAGTTTGAAATATAAATTGTTATAAAAGTTATTAAAAGTGTATCTAGAGTACGTACTAAGTTTATCGAATAAAAATACACATTTATTTTGAAAACTTAAAACCAACATTTTAATATAAGATATTTACATAAACCCTTGGTATTCCCCGAAGAGTATATGTATTTATCTAAACTAATATTATAAAGAGAAAAAAAAATATTTTTTGTATGTTTGTTTTTAATGAATAAACTCAAAAACTACTGAACCGATTTGAAAAATTCTTTTACCAGTAGAATGCTATATTATCACTGAGTAACATAGGCTATAAATTATAAATATATCACGCGTGCGAAGTCACTGGCCGAAGCTAGTTATAAATAAAAATTAACAGCGTCTAGCAGATGTCACTAGACCTAAAAATAAAAAACAGTCAACAATAACATTAAGTCAATAAAACACTCGCATTAGGGTTGGCAGCACACGAAGCAATTTGGCACTAATGAAGCCATTGCGCGACAACTCGCTACGCGTATATCGTTCCGTCCGGTGAATGTAACCCTTGCCTTAATTTTATGGCTTTCGTCTGCCGATATGATAATCATCGTGATTATAATTTACTTGTGCTAGGGAACAAACCACTGAACGTGTGGCTCATTACGAAAATGAGCCACTATTTGTTAGGGTTCTGTAGTCAACAAGGGACCCTTATAGTTTCGCCATGTCCGTCTGTCTTTCCGCGGCTTAGCTCAAAGACGCTTAGTACTAGAAAGCTGTAATTTGGCATGGGGTATACATATTAATCACGTCGACAAAGTGGTAAAATATAATCGAAGATAAAAGGAAAACTATCATAGCTAAGTAAACTCTGTCGACTAACTTACATTTGCAGTTGCAAAAACATGTTCTCCCATACGGAATGTTTAGGAGAATCATGTTTGTTCTTGGGATAAAATCATCCCAACTATAGAACCCTTCATTGTGCGTGGTCCGACATGCACTTGGCCGGTTTTTTTTTTGTTTGTTTCATTGTTGGGTTCTCGTTGCAATATTTTATCGGTGATTTTTTTATTGCGTTTGTTTGGAATTATTTCTCTTTTTCTGCTATTTTATGAGGTTGTTTGGCGAAAACTTATCAATTGTTTCAGTTGGTGGCAAGTCTTTTTGTTAAAAATGTTTTTCTTTTTTGTAACGAAAAGCAAAAGTTAGGTTTAGAGGCTTGTGGCTAAGTAATAACAGCCACACGGGTCGATCGATCAGGTTAAGCTACGCTTGCCGCGGTTGGTCTGTGGACCATCTTTACATACCGAGACCCCTCCGTGCCTCGGAAAGCACGTTAAGCCGTTGGTCCCGGCTGTCATTTGTAGATCTTTGACAGTCGTTACGGGTAGTTAGAAGCCCAAAAGTCTGACAACCAGTCTTACCAAGGGGTATCGTGTTACTTAGTAACTAGGTTGTGGAGGTCAGATAGGCCGTCGCTCCATGTAAAATACTGGTATTCAGCTGCATCCGGTTAGACTGGAAGCCGACCCCAATATAGCTGGGAAAAGGCTAGGCAGATGATGATGTGACGAAAAGCAAAAGAACCTAATGATTGAGTTGTTTCTATGAAACCGAAGTAGTAAGAGTATCAAAGGCGGAAGGTAATTTCACGTAATCAAACTAGATGACGATGCAAGTCCACAGGCGCCGAAATGTTTCTTGCATTGTAGAATAAGTTTCTATAATTTTCTTGAATACAGAAGCAAAACGGTATAAGTCCACCGCAGGTTTAAAAAAGGCGTTTCATAATACCCGGGCGACCGAGCTCTGCTCCGGTGAAAATGGAGAATGCTCATTTAATAGTATAGGAAATTTCATACTAATCATGTATAGTACCTACTTATTCCATGCTGCCATGTTAGTAGGTACTTACTAATTCCATGCTGCCATATCATTATTCTAATGTCATTATTTTCATGTCATGATTAAAACTTGTTCTAAACTTTGGGTGACCGAGCTCTGCGGAGAAAACGAATTTTCCCAGATAAGAGACCTAGCTATTTTTCGCCCTCGTAAACCCCGGTATTGCTACTTTTATCGAAATTGTTAAAGCCGAT
Organism: Agrochola lychnidis; assembly: GCA_963680765.1. NCBI lineage: Eukaryota > Metazoa > Arthropoda > Insecta > Lepidoptera > Noctuidae > Agrochola > Agrochola lychnidis. The sequence continues at coordinate 8,213,068 of OY796848.1, forward strand.
TTCGAGAACGTGAGTACAAATATATATAGAAACCAATATATTTACAAATATTAATAGTATAGGATAGGATATCTAGATATATTGTCGCACTGCAATATAACTAAAACAAACAAGCCACCTTTTTTTGCTGGTGTACGTGCCAGCTACGCCTTACACTCGCGACACGTCATTGCGCTTTTCAAGTGTGCGTGCATTTTGCGGCCAACAGTTGGACGTTATTTTTTCCGACGAGTTCACAGCTTTGACTTTTTTTTTGTGTTTGGCGTCTCGCAGTTATTGACCACTAAGGTCTTGGCTGCTTAACCGGATTTTCCTGTGGTTGTCATAAGCTTCTACACTTAGAGCCTTCAGCCAGGAGCTTTTTAAACTTATTCTAAATTAAAATTAAGCGAATGCTCGCTAAGGGCACATCCTGTGGGGTACGAACCTCGGCTTAGGGCATCGCTGATGGGAGGACAGCAAGAAGGGACAGGCTGGATCAAACTTGGGTTTTCATCATGATTATTATGCGGGGTATTTAAAGCTACGTGGTCAGCTGCAACAACTGCTGGCACCTCGTTTTCGAGCAAGGGTCGGGGGACAGCTTTGACTGTCTATATAGACATATTTATATCTTTAAAGCCAACTTATACTAGTTTTGTTATCACTGGCATGTGGCCTACCATACCTTTATATTTTTTTAAATTAATGTAGAACCTGGATAAGCGAGAGTTCAAGGCACCGTGAGCTCTTTTTCGCTTATAGAGGTTTCTGACTAGCCCGAGATTTTAGCTTATAGAGGTACATAAGTGGCCATTCTCACTTATAGACGTTCAGGCTGGTTGGGAAAGCTTGAGACGAACAAAAAAAATGTTAGTTCCACGAAATTTAAGAATGAGTCATAAATAGCAGATGTTAAATAACGCTCGACTGTCGCTTATAGAGGTACAGACAAGCAGCTGTCTCAGTTATAGAGGTCCACGAGTGTTAAGCGATTTTCTCTTATAGAGGTTTCTGTTTCTCTCTTATAAAGGTTTTAGAGTGTTAAAATGAAGGGACCTGGGAATTACTCTCATTTATGGAGTTTTCTCGCTTACCCAATTGTCACTTACTCAGGTTTGACTGTATTTTATAAATTCTGACAGAACCATGTCTCCATCCTCACCTCGCGTCTGGCCTGATCAATTTGGAATCACTGGCTCGCTACTGATGTTATTTAATTTTACGAGCAGTTTCCGCTCCTTACCGTAGTTAACGCTGAGCGCAATTTGATTGTCTGTTTGTTCGACATGTTCACTGAAACGCATTTATTCGTTGTGATGTAGAATCGGCGATTAAGTTATTAGCCAATGTAATTTGTGTGATTGACAACACCTGGTTCTGAATGGGCATTTTTTATTTTGTTTTAATTTGAGTTTGTTATGGCAAGTTTACAATGCAGGAATACTCAACATTGATAGGGTTTTATTTTTACGATTCCTTATTTGTAAATGTACCTAATGGTTATAGCCCAATGAGTTGTGGGCCATTATAGCAATTTTAAGAAGAACTGATTTTTTTGGGGTTGGAAATTATCAAATAACTTCTCCCGCTCTGAGCGGAGCGGGAGAGCGTGTCAGACTCTTACTGACTAAAACCCACTCGTGTTCCATCAGTTGCCATGTTGACAGGGTGGCCCCCGGTATCCCTTTCGGACTTTTCCGCAACCCCGGCAGGCATCGGCCCTAGCGGACCCGTCAGTCCTGCTGACATCTCTTTGAGGCGCGCGTGGAATATAACGCGCCGTCGACCCGGGCCTGGTCCTTATCGGACGGCGAGCTACCCATTGCTCACTATCCACAACGTCCGTTTTAAGGAGCCAGGACATAGCAAGAAAGTGTCACAGCAGATCCCTTAGAAGAAGGGATCTCGCGCACTAGACGACCACGACCACGACCAGTGGTCGCACCGACCTGGTAAACTATAGAAACCGATATAAATCGCGCACTTGATCGCAACCAACAAATTGTATTTTAATTTATTAGAATATCATTGTCAATACTAGAATACTTAATCAATGAACTTTGGAGATTCAGTAAAAATCAATCTGCCTAGCCTTTTACCAACTATGTTGGGGTCGGCTTCCAGTCTAACCGGATGCAGCTGAATACCCGTATTTTACATGGAGTGACAGCCTATCTGACCTCCACAACCCAGTAACTAGGTAATACGATACCCCTTGGTACGACTGTCAGACTTTCGGGTTTCTGACGACCCGTAACGACTGTCAAAGATCCACGAATGACAGTCGGGGCCAACGGCTTAACGTGCTTTCCGAGGTACGGAGGAGTCTCGGTATGTAGAAACGGTCACCCATCCACGGAACAACCCCGGCAAGCGTAGCTTAACCTGATGGATCGATCCGTGCGTCTGTTAGTACTTAGCCACGAACTTTGGACATTCAGTAATTCTTTACAATAAAATGATTATTCAAAAGTAGTTTTAAGCTAGTCATAAACAATCAGCTAATCAAACACAAATTCATAAAACAATAACAAAAAAAAAGACACGAGCACTGAATTAAATCCCGTTTATATTTTACTCAACGTAACAATTTTCGAAAGAGAATTATTACAATTAAATTTTCCACCGAAATGGATGTATCCATCCAATTATCCGGACATTTTATGGATGTCAGCGTTCGGAGGGGTGTCTCGACGTTAATCCCAAAATCAAGTGATGCTTGACTACGCGGAGTGCAGACGGGGCGATCACCCCACGACAAAAAATCGCACCTGTTACCCTTTTGATCCTAAAGTTTCTGATAGTTGCGATAAACATAAAAAGATTTAGAAACATTTGCATATGATAAGGAACGAATGTTTTGTAAAATAAATTGTCTAGTGTATCTTAATTTTCAATCAGAAGGAAAAAGTTAAGAGAGCGCACACACTGCGCGAGGGTGCGTGACGTCAGATTTTTTAGATGCTGATACAGTTAAAAGCGGTGATAGCTTTGAAGTTAAAAGCATTGTGGAGAAACGCTGTCGTGTTTTCGACGCGACAGGTGTACTAATTATGTGTCTATAACTTATCTTCCAACAATAAAATATACTATCAACTGTTTTATGTGTCAATATTCATTAGCAACGACTTTTGGTCGCAATTACGTAACACATTTTCATAAGCGATTAAGACTAATCTATTTCATTTTGACAGTTCAACAACATTCAGTGCGTTATTTAAGTTGTTGAGCAAATTTTTTTTTCAACTTATTAAGCAATGGATTAGCAATCTGTTTCAAAACGATTCAGATTGTGATTGATCGTGTATTACACAATTAGGGTAGAGGTGAACTATATAAACCGATACGAACCGCGTACTTGGTCGCATCGGCTAACTAGCCGTTTTCTATAGTTCACCTGTACCCTAATTGCGTAACTTATTTTCGTAAACAATTCTGCCTAATTTATTTCATTTTGACAGTTCAACAACATTCATTGCGTTATTAACGTTGTTGAGCAGATTTTTTTTTCCAACTTATGAAGCAGTGGATTAGCAATCTGTTTGAAATCGAAACAAATTGTGATTGTGTTGCATTACGCAATTAGGGTACTGGTCAGTGCGACCAAGTCATAGCTGGTCATAGCTGTCTAGTGCGCGAGAACCCTTAAGGTAAACACTACTGCATATTTACGAGAGTTTATGACCTACACTTTATGACCTCTTATAAAACTAAGGGCCTGTTTCACCACCTACAATTAATTTCTCGTTAATTTACTTGACGGATAATTTCATACAAATTAAGAAAGAAAAAACGTTTATTTGAAAGAAAAAAACGAAAATTCGGTTCCATTTATGAATTTACCGGGTGAGTATGGTCTCCATATAGCGTCCAAATAGGACATCTTAAAACAGACTCTAAGGATTAAAAAAATATGGATAAAATACGTTTTTTTTTTAGGGATAAATTACGATGGATCGTTAAAGTTACCAATAAACAATTTGCTTTAAATCTTGCATGTTCTTATGATACACACTCTTGCCCATTTTGAATGAATTTGGCGATCAACCGATCCACGCTATAACAAATTGAAATTAAATTCACTCAAATTTTCTACCAGAAACAGTCTAAACTTCTAAGATCAAGATAATCCACTTGGCTATACGTATAACAGCTAATTATTTACTCTCTAGAATTATTTTAAACTACACTAATAATAATATAAAAAGAAAAGATTTGAAGGCGCGTCCCTGGCGCCATCTAGTAGTACAGATTGAAAACCCTATTTTGACATTGATTGTATGATTGATCGAATGAATATTGTGCGGACGAGAGTGACAGCACAGTTGTCACTCTGGCGGAACGTCATAAACGTCAAACAACCACCGTACTCGTGCAGTTGAGATCGAACGATAGCGTGGACTAGACGGTTACGACGGATCGCTTACGTCCTAAATCTAAATCCATTTTCATCTGTGTTAACTTGAGTGATTATTGTAATTTAAATTGAGAACCGTGATTATAAGGCTGCTGTTCGAAGACGTGTCTACTTATTTCCAAAATACCTCGTGCGATTACCCACTTTAAGATGAATGATTCTGATATAGGTACCCACGTGCCTTTATCAGAAGTGGGATGCGAAAAACAGTCGGATAAAGATACTCAGCCGCATAATCAACCTAGCAATAGTGGATTGCTCACCAATATGGAAGCCCTGCTAACCCGTTTGTTAGCGATGCCGCAGCAAACATCGCAGTCTGCAGCAAACACTAACGCGGTTCAGTTGATCAAGTTCAACCCAGATGATGAAGATGCCGATGTTAAGGGCTGGTGCCGTGTTTCCGAGTTGATTATTAACAGCAAGAATCTGAGTGGCGTGGAACTTTTAGTTGCTCTGACAACCGCGCTAAAAGGACGAGCGGCATCTGTTCTGACTAAGTTGCGTTTGGAAGACTTAACCTGGGAAGTTGTGAAGCAAACATTGCTGGCGAAATTTGCAGAGCCCAAATTGATACAGGACTATTTCGATGACGTGTTGCGCTTTCAGATCGGAGCAAAGGAGACTGCTAGTGAATCGGCTATGCGTTTATGGGCACTAATCGAGCGAATCCCTAAAGTCGAGATGTCAGAAGAGGCAATCACTGGATTCGTTATTTCTGTTCTGAGCTCGAAAGACCACATGATTCGTCGTGAACTGAATTTGTATGCTATCGCAACTCGTGCTCAACTCTTCCGGACACTCGGTGGGATTTCTTTAAAGCGTCGTACTGAAGATAATGATGGTTATGACAATAAAGCAAAAAGACCTCGCCTGTCAGACTCGAAGTTCAATGGAAAATGTCATCGGTGTGGAGTTCCTGGACACAAAATAGTAGAGTGTAAAAGGCGACGTGACGATCCAGCTAATCGAGCTGATGGTCCCAACACGGATCAGGTCAAGGCCAAATCGGCACCAATCACCTGTTTCACGTGCGGGAAGCCTGGCCACGTATCTACGTCATGCCCTGAGAAGAGAGGCGGCGCAGTGGTCAGGGAGGTCAACACTTGCGAGCACAAGACTTCGAGAGGTAAACTGACGACGGCATCTGGTGAGCATATCTGTTTTCTTTTTGATAGTGGCTCCTCTTGTTCTTTGATTAAAGAATCTGTGTCTTTGGATTTCCCTGGCACTGAACGCAATAACACCGTTTATTTGACTGGCATTGGGGGAGACGATATTGAGTGTAATAGACAAATTTCTAGCAAGGTCCAAATTGATAATCTTTGCTTGACTCTCTTGTTTCATATAGTTCCAGACAATTGTATTTCGGAAAACGTTATTGTAGGTAGGGACTTATTGGAAAATGGAGTGCGGGTTGAGATTGATAACGAAAATCTTCTTATCTCCACTAATGAGAAAATAATTTTTTGTGAAACAAGTGTACAAGGTATTGACGTCGCGGCTGTAGATACAGATTTAGTCGGGGATGGGAAGGAGACCTTACTGCGTATTTTGTCGAAGTATACTGATCACTTTATAAATGGTACTCCAACTAAACGTGTTAATACGGGTCTAATGAAAATTGAACTTATTGATTCTAATAAAATAGTCCAACGGCGACCGTATCGTTTATCTCCCATCGAAAAACAGGTGGTGAGGGATAAGGTTCAGGAGCTATTGAAAGCTGGCGTTATTAGAGAGAGTTCCTCGCCGTTTGCTAGTCCGATTCTCTTAGTAAAGAAAAAAGACGACACGGATAGAATGTGTGTCGACTACAGAGAACTCAATTCAAATACGCGACCTGAGCACTATCCCCTACCACTTATAGACGACCAAATAGACCAGCTCACGGGAGCTTATTACTTTTCGTCTTTAGACATGGCCTCTGGTTTCCACCAGATTTTGATACACCCAGAATCCGTAGAAAAGACGGCTTTCGTGACGCCCGAGGGGCAATACGAATATGTTGCAATGCCGTTTGGTTTACGCAATGCGCCGTCGGTATATCAGAGGTGCATTAATAATGCACTTAAATATTTGAAAGATGGACCTCTAGTGTACATGGATGACGTCCTATGCCATTCCTCGGACGTTACAGAGGGTCTGCAACGGTTAGACCAATGCCTGCAAGCTCTGACGAAAGCTGGGTTTTCGTTGAATTTACGTAAGTGCAAGTTTCTTAAAACCAAAGTTAATTATTTAGGTTATGCTATCCAAGCCGGCGAGGTTAGACCTAACTCCCTTAAAATTCAGGCTCTGGCCGATGCTCTTCCCCCGAAGACAGCGACTCAAGTTCGCCAATTTCTTGGCCTATCTTCGTATTTTAGGAAATTTATTCCTAGTTATACTCAGATAGTTGGTCCGTTGTACCCTCTTACAAAATTAAAAGGAGGTATTAAGTGGACGGAAAAACACGAAGAGATTAGACAAAACGTTATTCGTATTCTCACGTCAGAGCCGGTTTTGACAATTTTTGACCCAAAACTGCCAGTAGAGCTCCACTGTGATGCTAGTTCGGAGGGATACGGGGCTATAGTTATCCAAAGAAAAAACAATATGCCACACGTAGTGGCTTATTTTAGCCGCCGCACGACTGAGGTTGAGTCTCGTTATCATTCATATGAACTAGAGACTCTGGCAGTCGTGCGAGCGGTCGAACATTTCCGTCACTATTTGCACGGCCGGAAGTTCACAGTTTATACAGACTGTAACTCGTTGAAGGCGTCTAAATCAAAGGTCGATTTGACACCCCGCGTTCATAGGTGGTGGGCCATGCTTCAAGCGTACGATTTTGATATTGTTTATCGTGAAGGGAAAAGCATGGAACACGCCGATTATCTATCGCGAAATCACCTACCTGAGATCGCAACTGTAGAACATTGTTCAGATAAGTTTGAAGCTTCTCCTAGTTCTACTCCTGCAAAGAAGACAGTTAAATTCGTAGAGTTGCATGCAGGTTGGTTGTCTGTCGAACAAAAGCGCGACGCTGAAATCCAGGACATTATAAAGAAATTTTCGGACGGCGATTTACCGGAGAATGTAGCACAAACTTATGACGTTAGGAATGGTATTCTTTACCGGAAAATTAACCGCAATAAAACTGTTTCTTGGCTACCTATTGTACCCCGCTCATTGGTATGGACTCTGATCGGTCACATTCATTCAGAAATTCAACATTTAGGCCCCGATAAGACCCTCGACAAAATTTACGATCTATATTGGTTCCCCGAGATGTCGAAAAGTGTTCGTAGGTTTGTCGACTCATGCATAATATGTAAAGCCTCGAAAGGTCCCTCAGGTGCCCAACCAGTTAGACTTCACCCCATTCCTAAAGAGCCAACCCCTTGGCACACGCTGCACATAGATTTTACTGGAAAATTGACAGGTAAGAGTGATCAAAAAGAATACTGTTCTGTCATCATTGATGCGTTCACCAAGTACGTCCTGTTAGAACACACCACTTCTTTAGATGCGGCCAGTGCCATTATGGCACTGAAGAAAGCTGTTTGTTTGTTCGGGGCTCCTAAACGAATTGTAGCTGATCAGGGTCGCTGCTATATTAGCGGTGAATTCAAGAAATTTTGTGCGGAACATCACATTGACCTTCACTTCATCGCCACTGGCTCAAGTAGAGCAAACGGTCAGGTCGAACGGGTAATGCGAACTCTAAAATCTTTACTTACAATCATTGAAAATGATCCGCACAAGAATTGGCGCGATGAGTTGGGCAACGTGCAACTTGCTCTAAATAGTACAAGGTCTACCGTCACGAAATATACCCCGACTGAATTAATGTTTGGAGTTCAATCGTACTCGTTAGGAATTTCTAAGCTTTCAACTGGAGATGGTCCACACGATCGCTTAAATTTAGAAGCGATACGCTTAAATGCATCCAAGAATATAGAGAAAGCTGCTAACGCTGATACTATTCGTTTTAATCGCGGAAGAGCTAGAGTAAAGCCATTTAATAAAGGTGATTACGTTTTCGTAAAAAGTTCGGAACGCAATCAGACGAAACTTGACCGAAAGTTCAGGGGACCTTTCGTGATCACCAATGTTCTGGAAAATGACCGCTATGAATTAAAAAGTGTAGATGGTCCTTGCCGTACGTTAAAGTATTCGCACGAAAATTTGCGTTTGGTGCCGGGAGGTCACGAGGGCTTATTAGAATTAGCTGAAGGCATTATAAATGACGAGGAAGCCGTGAAGGCGGTAGATATGCAGTCAGAAGGCATTATTGACGCCGATTTTGAGATTATGTCGGCTCGCAGTGTTGACACCCTGACTGCAGATTCCGCTACTCTGACTGCATCGTCTGAAACACTTACGGCCCCTTCTGAAACAGCTAGTGCTGATTCGGAAGATGAGGGACCTATAACCTTTGATGTAGAAGTAGACATCCACCGAGCATAGTGTTCAGAACCTAAGGTACGTTCAAATTATGTGATGTGATTACGTGTGGATGTTGTTGTCCGGTTTTGCCCATTGGTTGGTAACTCGAAAGGACGCAAAACCCAAAGAAGAGATGTTGTCCGGTCCTGACTAGAGTGCTAGCAGGTTCGTAGGGACGCATGCGTCTGTGTGTCACGAATGGATAGTATTGTCCGGGCTTAGCGGTGCTGGTCGAAGGGACGTACTAATCTAGTTCGTTGACGTGAGTGATGGCGAGTCGAAGGGACGGTGTTGTCCGGTCTTGCACTTGGGGCAAGTCGAAAGGACGCATTTGTCCGGGCTACGCATCATAATTATGAGCGAGCCGATGGCTAGTCGAAGGGACGGTGTTGTCCGGTCTTGCACTTGGGGCAAGTCGAAGGGACGCATTTGTCCGGGCTACGCATCGTATGAGGAAAAAGAGCGGTGCAAGTTGCGAGAGTGAGTTCGAAATAGGCTGTGGCCTAAAGTAAGAGGCACTGGCTCATGTCAGGGTGGACGAGCATGGCTGCTCAACTAACAGTATAGTACCTTCTTGTTGCAGGAATACATATTCGCCCGGGGACGGGCGATTGTCAGTCCGGCCGTGAAGGCGCGTCCCTGGCGCCATCTAGTAGTACAGATTGAAAACCCTATTTTGACATTGATTGTATGATTGATCGAATGAATATTGTGCGGACGAGAGTGACAGCACAGTTGTCACTCTGGCGGAACGTCATAAACGTCAAACAACCACCGTACTCGTGCAGTTGAGATCGAACGATAGCGTGGACTAGACGGTTACGACGGATCGCTTACGTCCTAAATCTAAATCCATTTTCATCTGTGTTAACTTGAGTGATTATTGTAATTTAAATTGAGAACCGTGATTATAAGGCTGCTGTTCGAAGACGTGTCTACTTATTTCCAAAATACCTCGTGCGATTACCCACTTTAAGATGAATGATTCTGATATAGGTACCCACGTGCCTTTAGATTTATATTCTTGTTTGAAATGAATACACTCAAAAACAATAGGACCGATTAAAAAAAAATCTTTGACCTGTAGAATGACCTCAGATTTTTAAGATTCATGTGCGTATTATATAATTGTCACTTACCTAGTAACTAGGCTGTGGAGGTCAGATAGGCAGTCGCTCCATGTAAAATACTGGTATTCAGCTGCATCCAGTTAGACTGGAAGCCGACCCCAACATAGTTGGGAAAAGGCTAGGTAGATGATGATGATTGTGTAATTTTCACTTTCTTCAAAAACGGTGAAGGAAAACATCGTGAGGAAACCGGCATGCCTGAGAGATATTTCTCGACGGCATGTGAAGCCAAGTCAGAGGCCCATGGGCGGTATAAAACTCTGACATCAGATTAGTCACTAACCACAGGAAAAAGAAGTCCAGTGGAATGCTATATTATCACTGAGTAGCTTAAGCTATAATTTATCAAGATATCACGCGGGTGAAGCCATTGGCAGGAGCTAGTTTAACATAAAATAATAAAATGATAATGTTTGTCGTACGAATCGCAAAATACAATATTCTTTAGATTTTAAGATACTGGCAACCCCGTGGTGTTCCTTCGCTGTATTTAATAGTAGAATAAAATCATTGTTTAATTATTATAAATTCATTATTGAATCGTGATATGTGTTTATAAAGTTTAGTGGGTATGTAAAAACTGTCAGGCTTTTAATTATTATTTTATTTATTTATTTTTCCAACAGTTTTTAAATTAATGCTTACGTTTTAATTTATAAATAAACATCACATTCGCTGTACACACTCGTCAGAATGTTTGTTACACTTTTATAAATACTAGTGGTCGCCCGGTGGTCGAAATTCGACCATAATTCATTTAAATTTAATTTTTGATAGGATAACTTAGGATAGTTCATACTAATTCCACGCTGCCATGTTATTATTGTAAGGTCAGCCATCTTTAACCATAAACAAAAGAGTGTGTGTGTCAAACGCATGGTAGTGTGTGTAATGTTATTTTATTAATTAAATTCTAATGCATTATATAAAAATATTTGCTTTCTGCACTTTTTCAACAAAAACTTTAACAGTGCTAAATTTCATACTCCTCCGTTCGGGTAATATTTGTAAAATGGGGTACAAAGTTTTTACTTCATGTTTTATAGATTGATTGATTGGTTTCGAAATCAATAGGTAATTAAAAAAAAATGAACAACTGGTATTGACAGGTTCCACAAAGAGAGGATTTATTGACAAAATGCACTGGCGTTTTTCCAAGAGACAAAAAATATGTAGTGGTACATTTTTTTCAGTTCGTCGCACTCTGTAAAATTTCACCCAGCAATATATTTTTTGCATTTTGCCGAGTAAAATGTTGCAATACTATAAAATAGTAGCAAATTTACGTTTTTCAGTTTTTTTATCAGCTAAAGAAGCGGCGAGCTGTTTCGTTTAAAACATAAGGGAAGTTTTTCCACACTAATAATAGCAAAGGGGTTTATTAAACGACAAAAATGTATGGTTAAACAGTCGCTAATCAACTTTAAGCAGCGCTTATAAATAAATCCCACAGTGTATAATTTCCTGACTTCAGTCATCTAAAAAGACAAAAGAGGATCGAAATTGAGTCTAATAACATTCGCAGAAATGATTTCTAAACATGCGATGTCATTTAAAGTCGTGGTCCTCTGCACTTATGATCAAGGCTTCCGTTCATCATCAGCACGAATATAATGTCGTCATTAATGAGGGGCATATAGGACGAAGGTCCGCGCCAAATATTCAAGTGTTCAAGGCTACCTATGTTGAGGCTTTTAACAGTATACCAAAATTTAATCCCTGAATAAAAGCGCATTGGAATTTTCAACGCTCTTCTCAGCGCCGAGAGTTGAAATTCCAACAGGCAATCATATTTAGGCATAACATTTTGGTGTCGCCTAGTGCTAGTGCGAACATTATTGATTGCTAGAATTCGACAATGCAAAAGAGAGCTGTCAGAGTCATTTATAATCTACGTCGTCGTCGCGAATCTCTCAGGGAACTATGTATTTAAAAAGATAAATATTATGACGGTACCTTGCCAATTCATTTATGAAAATATTATGTATGTAAGAAAAAATCTACATCTTTTTAATAAATATAATATAGACATAATTTTAATACTAGAAATAAAGATGAAATAGATCAACCATTTTTCATATTACCTATCTAAAGTATATATACTTACTTGTTTTATGGGGTACTGTGTTAAATGTTACAACAAAATACTTTGTGACATATTGCAATTAAATGAAAGAAAATTTAAAACTCATATTAAAAGTACACTTTGTAAAAAAGCATATTGCAAATTAGAGGATTATATCCAAGATAAGAATGCTTGGAAACGCGGTTACGACCAACGGTTAGACTGAAAGCCGACCCCAACATAGTTGGGAAAAGGCTAGGCAGATTGATTGTTACATGACATTGATTTTACATTCTGTGATTACTTTCTCACACACTGACTTATTGTAATATTTTAGGAAAATCGTCTACTTTTGCAATGTTTGGAAATATGTGAGCACCATGAATCTATCACATAATTAATTTATCTGTCGTTGCTTCATTTTTAATTCTTTTTACCTATTGTGGTATATTTTATTCTAGGTGCATCGTCTTCACATATAATTATTTAACTAATGTACCGATACAAAATATTGTAAGACATTTTAAAATAGTAACGGTGGAGTTTCTTGTCCATTCGTCTCCATACAAAAACTACCTTTTGGAAGGGGCGACTAAAATCAATTCAATTTTTTTGCAATTTTTGACGTTAAAAAGTAACTTCTATGGGCTTATTTGAAATAATTGATTTGACTTTGACTTTGCAATACTGACTCTTTGATAGATAGGGTGCATATTGTGTTAACCTTGAGAATAATGGTAACCCCATTGATATGTGGCTTGATTTGTAGTTTACTAATATTAGCGGTAATACTCTTGTCAAACAAATACCATAACGTTCTAGTGTGAAGTAATATACTATCTTTATCAAAATATAAACTATGAAATATGGTTTTAATAGTAATTATAAAGAAACATATTATATTACAACAATCGACCAATTCTCAGTATTGCAAAGTTTTATTGGAAAAGCTTGACGTTTGCTGTAAACAAGGAATTGCATAAAAAACTAGCGCTCTGTTAAAACTAATTGAATGTTAATTTGAAGTGGCATTTGATATTTGAATTTGCTGAACTATGCCGACGATATTTTATTTGTCACTGAATATAATAGATAGTAATTAATCTAATATTGGTTACTGCGTATTGTAAAATTTAATTTGATTAAGTAAGAAATCGGTCGAAGTGGCGGTGCTTGGGGAGACCTATGTCCAGCAGTGGACGTCTTTCGGCTGAAATGATAATGATGATGATGATGAAGTAAGTAATGACATGAATAACTATTTACTTTGTAAAGTATATTACTTAACTTATTTTGACTGCCTCGTTGGTCTAGTGGTCGCAAGCGCTACTGCTAAGCATGAGGTCCTGGGTTCGATTCCCGGTTTGGGCAAAGTGTTATTGGGTTTTTCTATCTGAAATTTCTCAATAGCAGTTCGGAGTCTGGATTTGTGCCTGGTTGATGGCAATAGGCTTTCCCCCTATTACATAGGACTTAAACATAACTGGCGAAATGTGGGTGTACCTGCTACAGGGCCACCTCTGCCCAACCCTTCGGAGAAACAAGGCGTGATGTTATGTGTATTCTGAATGTGAAGACTATGAGCGCCATTTTATTTTTTCTTTCTCTTTCTTTCTCAATTTTAATAACGGTCTGGCAGTTTGAGTAGTATTTGCGGACTACCAAAATGTCATTTATTTGGTATTGTTCGTCCAGTTGTTGAGCTTCGTTGAGCTGCACGATTACTGACAAATGCTTGCACTGACTGGACAGGTCCACTCAAATCAGTGTCTTTCCCAAAAGACCATTTCAGACACTAATCTATATGCTCTTCACATGATATGACTAAGAGTACGAGTATTATTGACGGATTTGAATTTTGTTTACTGTCGTTTACTGTTGTGATGAAGGTTAATATGAACTGCAAACATTTCTAGATGATGATATTTATGCAGGTTAGCAGCTTAATTACCAATTTAACAATATGTATTGCGTTATTTACGTTGTCGAAAAGACGAGTTTTTTACACATAATTATGAAGATTCTGAATTTCCTTCTAAATCTTCGATGTTGTTCAAAATAAGTATGTATATTTTTTTTCGATATTGGCAAAGGTCCTTGAGTGTTCGTTGTGGTCCTTTGGTCCACTGTGTTAGTCCTCAGTGTAAACTTTAGTAAATTATATTCAAAATGTCGCCTTAGACTTTAAGAACTCCTTCGGCATTAGATAAAGAGACCCTTTTACAATGTCCATCTGTCTAAGTATGTAACAAACAAAAACACGTCTCAATAAAGCCCTCTATCCAAAGTTTCGGTGGCGGGATCTTTAAAAAAAACTCTTGAAGTGGAATTCTGTCAAAAAGTACCGAAATCGGTCTTCATGTGAGTGAGGGTACGTACAAGTGCTGTCTGCCACCTGTCGATGACGTCACGCACTGACAACCGCGCCTTTGCGCGGCTACACCGGGCGGCTATTCTGGAAGTAGGGTTAGGAGCGCTTATTATTATTTTCTTGAAAATGTTTTTTTTTAAATACAATAGACGTTGATATATTTAGTAACCTGTTCCGCTTAGCCATTTCTAAAGAGCCATAAAAAATTCTGAAAGAAATCGTCACGTGTTTCACCTCTCACCGAGGCATCCTTAGGATGACGATTCACTTGTCACGAACCCGAACAGCGCGCGCTAAATGTTTTTTTTTCTAACTAGTGCTCTATAATCTATGGTTGACGGAATTTTTTATCACGTAGATAAAAATATATTTCTGTGAAAATATGTAGTTTCTACTTTCTGAATGTTGCAATTTCAGTGTTGTAGCGAAAGCTTCCGCAAATCGACCGCAAATAGGCTGTTGAGACAATAAATCCTGACATGTTTCTATATCTATATTGCTGTTGTTGTGCATATTGATAGTCAGTACATGATTTGACTATATACGCACTTGAAAATGCAGTACGTAATTACGTATCGTTTCAATCTCGAATATCATATATCGTTGGCGTAGGTGGAGAACTAAATAACAAAAAAAAATCTTGTTTGGAGAAAATTGTGATTTATTTATGCGTCATGATTTGGGTGTTACGAAAATGGTGAAAAGTCAATTTGACCAAAATCGCAGTTATTTAGTTCTCCACCTACGCCGACGATATCTGGTGTATTAGGTTAGAGATTTTTCTAATAATTATTAGTTAGAAACAAAGTAATTTTACAAGATGTCTTAATCCCTCGCTTTATCAAAGTTGCAGAATAAAAAAGTATTCCAAGTAAAACGTATAATGGTTCACATTTACAGACCAGAATAGGCCCCCAAACTTGCATCGTCACTACCCAGCCTACAATCATACGGTCCTCGAAATAATTCTATTCGTTCATAATTTGTAGTTGAGAAAAAACTTCTGAACAATATAATTATGTTACAAAATGATCAGTTCAGTTGTGTGCATAGAAATGCGCGACTCATCGTTGGGAACAAACAGACGTAGGATATTATTACGGTTCTGTTTTAAAGGGAAGTATAGAGATGGTGATTATAGGGAGTTCCTTAGGGAGTCAGGACTCGGTTTGATTTTTTATTCTTTGCAATGTTTAGAGCTATGACTAGAGCTACGTGACTTACGGACGTAACCTACGTAGGTTTGAACCCAGACAGGTACTTTACTGTGTGTTTTTTATCAACACTGCTCTCAAACGGTGAAGGAAAAGATCGTGAGGAAAACGGAAAAAATAGAAGACATGTGACATCTACCCGCACTGGGCCCGTCGTGGTTGATTACGGTCTAGCTGGTCCCTCTCACAGAGGAGGCCTGTATCCCATCAGTGGGAACATTATAGGCTGATTATTATGCAATGTCGGAGACTTTATCTACAAGCAATGGTATAAGTGAAAGCACCTACTTTGCACCGTATGTTCTTGTTGAACAAATAATTTCATGTAAAATTGCGTGTGCTAGTTTCTCTATACCTACTTCTTCGTATGTTTCATGGTTTGGTTATTTTGTTTTTTATATTAAAATAGTAAAGTCTGCTTTTTTAGACAAGCGATGGGTTATAATAGGAACCGTGCCTGACGGAATTGTACCCTCGCACTTTTGCGCAGAACTTTGCTTAGCAACAGCGCCAATTAAATCTTCAGAGGGCAGGAACGCGCGGAGTAAACGTGCACCGCTACAAAATTATTTTGGCACTTGTCCACACTTGGAACTAGGGATGTTATGGAGCTTCGGTTCCGATTCCGCAAGGTCGGAACTTCCGCTTAATTTTAGACCTCTGACAATTTTGTATCGGATTTATACCGAAGTTCGAAACGCAGCGATGCACGTAACCAGAGCGCGTACAAACAAGTTTTAACTCGTCGCCAGGGTTTGAGGGTAATATTTTTTTATTTTATACACGCTCGCGCTCGAAGTCTCAGTTGATTGTTTTGTTTGTGGATGTTTTCGCTAATATTTGACTGATTAAAGAGACTGAATTATATTTCTATTGTTTAATTAAACCTTCCCTTAACATATCTTTCTTCTACTTTCGCCAAATCAATTAAATGTAAACCCTCAGATTCCGGTTCCGTTTCCATTAAAACTACTTCCGTAACATCCCTACTTGGAACTACGCGGCCATCTTGTTTTGGCAGTGACAATTTCACAACTGTTATAATTTTGAAAATCGAAAATACAGTTATCGTACATATAACTTGTTACATGACAATCAAAATTAGTATCACCCATAGATGTGAATAAAAGTCATCAAACTAAATCAATATTAAGTGCGAAACGTATTTCCAAAAGTAAAGTGTAATTCTTAATAAAAAACCGTACGAATTTACGTCGTGTTAGACCTACGGACAGTAATTATTGATCATAGCCAAACAACCGAGTTCCAAAAAAATATTACAAAGTGAAAAATAACCATCCCTGACAGGACCACTGTAACAACTTAATACCATGTTTAAGGTAAATAAAGACTTATCTTACCTTTATAAATAAATAAATAAAATAAAAAAGCCTTTATTATTCCATTTGGCATGTACATTTGAATTAATAGTAATGGATATTTTTAGTCCATTAAACATACCATCTGGACCCCTTTTCGGGTGAAGGCTTCCTCCAGAGACTGCCACTCGTCGCGATTCCTTGCGAGGTTGGACCAACTCTTGTTCTGTGCCCGTGAGGTCCTCTCCACATAGTCACGATCTTAGTCCACCTGTTGTCAGTGTAGCGTGCCACGTGACCCACCCACCTCCATTTCAGACCTCGTGCGAAGGACAAGGCATCTATCACACCAGTCTGCTTTCTTATTGCCCTGTGACGGACTCTGTCTTTAAATATTTTTTTTACAGGACCTTTACTGTGTGTAAATTATTTCATCACCACTGCTCACCAAAAGGTGAAGGAAAACATCGTGAGGAAACCGGCATGTCCTAGAACTAAAAATTCGACGACATGTGATATCCACGACCCCCACAGGGCCCGCGTGGTGGATTACGGCCAACTTCCTCTCACTGAGAGGAGGCCTGTGTCCCAGCAGTGGGAACATCACAAGCTGTTTAAGTATATTAAAAATAATACGAGCCAGTAGTAACCATTCAATTGAACTAGCAGACTTCTGGCATTAAAACAAACAGCTTTTCCATTATCTCTCTTGAAATTATCAGTGTACATTAATGTTTTTATTCACGCCGCCATTCCCGGAGGCTTCATTTAACACGGGGTAATAACGAATGATGTGTTTTAAAAAATTAATATGTTTGCCAGTTTTATTAAATTAATTAAATTCATTGTTGCTGTTACGGGTTCATTTTGTGATTTTCATTTTGATTTGTTGGTTTTTCTTTTTCACTATATTATGCTTGTCTAAAGGGTAGTTACTTCAGAAGAATGCGACCGAGCTCTGCTCTGGTAAAAATAGAGAATGCTCATTTAATAGTACTTACTAATTCCATATTGCCATGATCATTATTCTAATGTTAATAATGTCATGTCATTATTCATTATCTTGTTCTATACTTTGGACGGTCGAGCTCTGTTCGGGTGAAAATACTGAGAAAACTAATTTTCCCAGATATGAGACCTAGCTAGATCCATTTTTAAAATTACGACACAAATTCTTTGAGAAATCAGTACACATGCATAATAGCGTCAATAACTTTTCTCAAAGCTTGTTAAAATTAATAAAGTAAATCTGTAATTTTACACTGGTCACCAATAATTTATTTAAGTGTGGCAAAATAAATTTCACAAATTATTTAAAGTTACTTTTACAATCTACAAATAATTACGCTAACCACCATAACAAGTTCGGTTTCCCTTCGATTATAGATTCGTTTCCTACCTCCAATCCTATTAATATTATAAACGCGAACGTTTGTGAGGATGGATGGATGTTTGTTAAGCCGGGTCTCCTGCGCGTGTTTTTACACAAAAACATCGCAACAAAGAGGCCATTTGTGTATGAAAACACGATATTTTGTATGAAAGTAAATGTTTTTGTGTAAGGTTTTTAAAGTGAAACTTTTATTACATCGTCTCAATCTTTTTCGTCTGTGTGTTGCATGTCGCGTGACGGTCGGCCGCGGAATAGGGATAAAGTGAAAGGCACTCATCAGAGCAGCCAAGCCAATATGGCGGCGCCTATAGTTCGCTTAAAAGTTTCACTTTTACCGTGGTTTCATAAAACCACACAATTGTTTTTTGTGTAATGTTTCAAAAAACACGAGCAGGAAACCCGGCTTACCTCTTTCACGTAAAACCTACTATATTATAACCGAATTAACACATAGGATACTTTTTGTCCCGATATTCCCACGGGATCGAGAGTTATGCGGGTGAAACCGCGGGGCGCAGCTAGTTCTACTATATTTCACACTGAAACTAATCGAATTCGCACCTTTAGTACGCTCACCGTGACTTGCGCTGATTCGCCGTGCCGCGGACAGGCGTGTACGGTTTCTTACGCGTGGCTGATCCGGACCGTATCCCCTACAATTACGGCCGTAAGGAGAGATTTCTACTTACTAAAACTGCTGCTCTATTGCGACGTAGCATATTGTGAAAGAGACTTTATGTAGGTGCAGTACGGACTACATGTAATATACTACATGTAGTTCACCCACATTTCACCAGTAAAGCTTAAGTCCCATGTAATAGGAGGCGAGCAAACAGTCGCACGGGTTGATCGAGGTTAAGTTACGCATTAAGGGTTGGTCCGCGGATAGGTGACCGACACTCTTCCTAGTCCCGGAAAGCACGTGAAGCCGTTGGTCTCGGCTATCATTCGTGGATCTTTGACAGTCGTTACGGGTCGTCAGAAGCCCGAAAGTCTGACAACCAGTCTTACCAAGAAGTATCGTATTACCCAGTTACTGGGTTGTGGAAGTCAGATAGGCAGTCACTCCATGTAATATACAGATATTTAGCTGCATTCGGTTAGTCTGGAAGCCGACCTCAACATAGTTGGGTAAAAGCTAGGCAGATACTATGTCCAGCCTATTGCCATCAACTGGGCACAAATCCAGAATTCTAACTGCTACTGAGATATTCCTGATGGAAAAACTCAATAACACTATTTCCGACCTGGGAATCGAACCCAGAACCAGCAATAGCGCTTGTGACCACTAGACCAACGAGGTAGCACGAACTACCCTGTAATAATAATAATAATACCGGCCTATAATTGTCCCATATTGCTGGGCAAAGGCCTCTTCTCAACAGAGAAGGCACGAGCATTGATCACCACGCGCGCTCAAGACGGGTTGGCGATTTCAGACTTATATTAACTACCTATAAGTCCAGGTTTCCTCACAATGTTTTTTCTTCACCGATGTCAGTAATGTCGAAGATAAACTCAGAAAGTATATATTATGAACTGAGCTACCCTACACGCCTATTTAATTTGATTGTCTTAACGTCCATCCTAAGTTTGTTGGTAGAAATCACTTTTAGTATGATACCGCTATTGAATAAAATTTAAATCTTAGAGAGAAGAGCTCATTAAGCATTGAACAATTTTTCCGCATCGCTGTCAGCAGGAAAAATGCCCAAAAGGCTGGCAACGTTGCCACGTTGGATGGCAATGCTGATTCTTTGACCTAAAAATTGACCAGGCCTCTGGTCACGTGAAGAGTCAACCAACCGCTTGGCGATGTCCCAAAATACTAGATGAGCACTCGGACCTAGTGTTTCCACCCCAAACGGGTCAAAAATATATCTACCAATAAGGTTGTTATATTTGCGTCGTTTGCGGTTTTCTGCACCTGCAGCAGCCCGCCGTGCTAGAAAGATGGTATGGTGCGTAGGGTGTCAACACAGGTTGTATCCCACACCAAAGGCCTACCCAACTTCTAAGGCATTATGGTCATTCCGTCTGGCCTCTTCCCATTGTCGCGTGCCAAGCCATTGGGTTCTAAAACAGCTGGCACTCCGGCAGTGACAAGAGTCCGACGGACGATGCGTATACCGCTATTGTACATTACTTTTGATGATATAATTCAACCTGAACGGGTTTGGGGTAAGTATTAATTATACATTTGGGCTGAATCTTAAATTTTCGATGATGTGAAAGATTTGTTCGTTTATTATTTTAACATCAAAAGCGGAATTGCACTAAAATTGAAAGTTAATTTGGTTAATGAACTTAATTAGCAGATAATTATGCGTTACAAAAATATTTCATAGGTAACCGTTTAATTTATATTTTATAGGTAATCCGCAATAATTTCGATTTTGTTAATATCTGCCTGATGTGTTTTATTAAACCACTACCTGACCTGACAGAAGTTGTTTTGTCAAAACTTCAATCTATGTAAATAAATCACTTTCAGTTTTTTCCCGAATTTTCTGATTTTCCCGGCTAATTTCAAATTTTTCTTTCCGCAAGAACCTGATTCAAACTATAACAAACATTCTAAAACGAAAATGAAAACCCAACAGCCTAAATATGATTACAATAATATTTAGATTTCCCCGAACGGTTAGGCAGAGGTGTACCTTAGTACACCCTAACGCCAGTTATGTTTAAGTCCCATGTATTAGGGGGCGAGCCTATTGCCACCAACCGGGCACAACCGGGATTATCTTAGCAATACTGTGTTAAAAGTTTATTGCGAAATCGTGTGCGAAATACGATATGGTACATTACGGTCGCGGCCTGCAATAAGGACGATGGACGATCGTGAAAATGTCACACATACGTGTAAGTCCATCAATGCATGGTAGTGGCCAAGGCTTGTATAGTACTTTTCTCAAATAATGTGTGGAAATTCAAACTGAGTAAATTAATTATAAATTCCGGAATCAATGACGAACAACGATAAGTTTTCACACGCTAATATGTTCATTTTCTCAAACATGCATGGAAATATTGTCATTATTTTCGAAAAAAGAACACGCGAGGTATCGAATTTACGGTCAAAGAAAATCAAATCCATTGCAGGAGCGTTTTTTGAATTTGGAACATTAAAATCCAAATTCAAAAAGCGCTGAAACGGCGTGCCGGGGTTATTAAATACTCTTTGATTGGATCTCTTTTATTGGCATACCAAAGTAAGTCTCTTTGCTTGGTACAAATTGGGTTCACGTGGCTGCATAGCCATAAATGCGTTTGCCTTTCGGCACAGATGATAAATAGAAAATTGGTGGCAAAGCAGAAAATTCGTCTTGATTTGTTATTTACATACATAATAAACAAACATATATATACCGGGGAAATCACTAACATTTTCTTTTAGTAACTGCTCCAATATGACTAATGTAAGTTTTAATATTAATTAAATGTATAATATTTAAAGTATGTTTTATTTCCCTGTATTCTTTTGAGAAAAGCACTATATATGCCTCGGCGGAAATGGCAATTGCCTGTCTCGTATTAGTGAAGTCCTCGCCTACGGCTCGGCCTTCAAACTCATACTCGACCTGCAATTGCCTATTTCACGGCCTTTGCAATAATGTACTATTGTTTCATCTTTACTTTAAACAGCTCTATTTGCAAGCCAAATCGAAATTTATATAAAACCTTTGATAAGTTTCCTCCTTGGTTGCAATGTGTTGAAGTAAAAAGTTCGTTCCATTTATTTTTAACACCAGAGATAAGATTTTTCATACAAACATTGCCGGCCGAGAGCTCGCATGTTTTCGAACAGTACAGCAATTTTGATTTATCTCGAAAAAGATTGTCAAAATACTCTCTCGAATTTCCAAGCATGTTTGAGAAAAATTTAGGTACTTATACCTACCGTCATATATCACGAAAATCAGCCTTCAATTGCCTTTTCCTAAGGTATTTAATAAAAATTGCATTTTCTGGTCTAAACTCACCATAAAATTAAAGTAACTACGTACACACGGCTACACATCAAGCTATACATTTCCAGTATAAGCTGACCTCGTATTGTACGAAAATCCTATACAATGCGAGATCAACATAAACTGGAAATATGTAGCTTGATGTGTAGCTGTGTGTACGTATGATTTGCATTTTTGTTAGTAATGAATAAACTCAAAAACAACTGGACCGGTTTAAAAAAAACTGGCACTCCGGGAGTGCCGACAGAAGTGAAACCTTGAAAAAAAATCGGCACCGCAGTAATCAATGCGTTGGTGTCTTTTTAATGGTCCTTTTGACCATTCCATGGTTTAGTCCCATCTCGAAAATGCCCAACGTGCCTAAAGAAGTTTTCACTTCAAAATTCTTTCACCAGTAGAATGCTATAATATCATTGAGTTACATATGTTATAATTTATAAAGATATTACGCGGTCGAAGCCGCTGGCAAAAGCCAGTAGGTGCTTAAATAAAACTCAAAGGTCATCCACAGTAAAATTGGGCTTTCCATTTACAAACAAAACTAAATAGATAGCATTCCATCTTCAACAAAAGATGAGGCGCGCTAAAGTTACACATCACGCTCGCTATTGTTCAGGGGTCAGCACAATAGTTGCTGCGGTGTTAGACTACTAGTGTTACAGGAACAAAGACCTGTTTGAGGTGTTCAGAATGGCCAGTGATTGCTCCTTGTTCAGTCCGTAACAATTATTTGGTGGTTGGTCCAAGTTATGTGCTTGAGGAGTGTATAGATTTTTGAAGATTGTGAGACCTCTCTTTTTGAGAAGTCTGATAGGTAGAATGTTCCGTATTTGAAAAACCGAGTTGAATAAAAGAGTTTGAGAAGGAAACACTATGGAATACCCAGCAACAAGTTAACTTACTTCCACATCTTTTCAAGGACATGTGGGTAGGGAAAGTAGGTCGCTGGCAATTTCATTGACTTTCATGAAAATAGCTAACTTATTGATTGAAAAAAAAAACTTTTAATAGAAGAATTAAGATTCTTCTTTTTAAAAATGGCATTGGTGACAATAGAATATTACATTCGAACAAGAATAGGACTTCAAATGCCGGTAGGTATTTTTGGGACTGGTACCATTGATCTTGGTGTGATACTGGTACCAAAGTAGTACCGTTATCAAACAAATATTTCCGTAAGTTAGAGTGAGAAAACAGATATAGTAAGTAAAAAGGATAGTTAATTGGCATTAGAAAAATAACTTCAAGGTTACCACCAACCGGACGAGGTTTCTCGTAAAAATATGAGATTTGTGGTACGCGCCGGGTACCTGAATTTGGTACCTGTCTGTAACCGGTAACCATCTGGAACCGGTACATTTCTGGATCCGGTACGAGTCTGGAACCGGTACCCACCTGGAACCGGTACCCATCTGGAACCGGTACCCATCTGGAAACGGTACCCTTCTGAAACCGGTACCTGTCTGTAAAAGGTACCCAGGTATCGAAATGGCAAGAACCGCTGAGTACCGATACAGAACCTGTACTTTTGGTACCGGTTCCAAGTCCTGATAAGAACTTGCTAACTTTCAGGAACTTGTCTTATTAATTGAGTCATACAGACCAGTGAGATACAAATCCGATTGAATATCATAAATGAAGACGCGTCGGCTCCACAACGCGTACACGTTTGCTCATTTATCAAATGATGGCAGAATGTGACGGCGACGGCTTACAGATACGTGAAGACTGGATAAGTTTTGGAACAGCTTAATTTAGATGTCGAGGCTGATATTGAAGGTTGTTTTAGATTGACGAACTGCACTTAAGACACAACTGATCTGAACCGATGCCTTACTTTTCAATTTAACGCTTACTTATTGTAAATTTTTGAAGTGAAAACTTCTTTAGGCGCGTTGGGCATTTTTGTGATGGGAAAAAACAATTGAACTCGCGATACTGTTTACCGTACCGGCACCTCATTAAAAGTATTTCCTGCACAGTAAAATTGTTCAAGTTATCACTTCTGTCGGCACTCCCGGAGTGCCACTGTTTTTTAAATGTGCGTTTTATTCAAACAAGTTTTCTTTTCTTTTCTTTCTTACTTTTTTGAGTACCATTATTAGCCTTAAATTAACACTGCATTACTTTGGCTTCCCTACAGCAACAAAAGTTAGGAAGTTCCTAAAGTCCGTAGTATATTGCCATAACCGTCACCCCGAATTTACCGAGTTTATGTGAAGTGTTTTTGAGATATTGATCTTAAGTTACACCATTAACTGTTTGCAAAGTATCAAGACTTGATACCAATCAAAAACATTTATTTATAACTTCTGATCCAGCCTCTACGCATCCGAGCCGTAGTCCCGACAATGAGTCAGCAATATGGTAGCGATTGAAATGTTACCGCTTACCACTTTACCCTGCCTCCTTGTCATCATGCGTGATGCGTCAGAACCGCCGTATAACTACCAAATCTCATAATGAAGGTCAGATGTATTGTTTCTTCACAGATTCTATAGAAACCGTTCGAATAGGTCATGTGCTTTGTTCCAATTTTGTTTATTTGTTCAAGTTTGTTTGACGTTTTGGTTGAACAACTGTAGTTTGTTAACTAAGCTAGTTGCTGATTTTTTCGTATCTGTTTACTGATTGGCACAGAGTTTGATAACTGATATTCCGTTCGTTTCTAAAGTTGGCAGCAGCAGTGTTTTAGTTATGTAAAAAATGAAAACAAATTCACTGACGATTCTGATTTAGTTCATAAATTCTCGGCGGAAAATCAAAACCGTATCGATATTTGAAAGGTTTGAATGGGTAATTTCCTGATTCAGTCAAAATCCACTTAGAGTACTGAGTGGGTTAATAAATCATTAGGCTAGTACGAATTTCCTAGAATGCAGGATTTTCTCATTAAAGCGTTCATCATTGCGGCAAACTAGCGCAATGTGGATGTATTAATTTAAATTCAATTTGGTTAATAATGGTTGGACGTGTGAAAACCGAATGAATCACGTATTCAGCCGTACTGATGAAAGCCTGATAACGTGTTGTAGGCATTTTGCACGCTGTGGTGCCACAGCGTGCAAAATGCCTGACGTGTCGAATCAAAGTCTAAAGTTTTTTATTTGTAAAAATTGGTTTAATTTATTATTTGTAGGTGTGTTTGGTCTGGTCGCTTTTCACCTATTCAATAATTTGGGCAGTCTATTTGAAAGTGCAAGCTATAAGTAGGTATTAAGGTATTTTAATATTACTCGTGTGAATACCGATGTGACTTACAACTACCAACTAGCAAGTGTTGCGAAAAAAAACCCTGAAAATACCAATATATTATTTAAATCCAAATTACGGATTCGACCTATTTGGTAACCGCCCCAATTATTTATAAGAAAAAATCTACTATTTAATTTGATAATTTTGTATCATTAGCGGGCAACACCGGCGCATACGTCACTTCCCGTGTCATGGCCGACTACAGATTCGGTGATAATCATTATTGATGATTGCGACTGTATAGATACTTTTTGTTGCAACAGTTTAGTTTGTGGACTAATTCAAAAGCGGTAGCGATCTTTGTATTATCAGAAGTTATTAGCCGACGTTCGCACGGACGTAATAAAATCGCGGCGATTTTTTTCGTGCACTTGATTTTCATCGCTCTGCTTAGCGCCGAGAGTTGAAAATCCAACACTGTGTTTTTTCAACACGCTGGGACGAGATTGCGTCCCAGCGCGTTGGATTCTCAACGCTCGGCTTAATACCGAGAGTTGAAAATCCAGTGCGCGATAAAATCCCGCCGCCGTTTTATTACGTCCGTGCGGACGTTGGCTTATATAGCATCGATACCGGTTTTGTTTGGTGTAATTTACGGTTGGCAAATATAAAGCCCCGATACAATAGAGAAAATAGCGGTTTATCACACAAATATCCCAGAGAACCTATACTCCGTTTGAAATAAGATTAGACATTTAAACAAACCTTTTTTACAGTCCGTTCAACCGATTTTGACTTCTATACCGTAGGCATAAGGATAGCATTAAAAGCAAAAAAAGTGGTTACAAACCAACTGTTTACTCCAGCTGTCATTTGTCATGCCGCTATCGCAATAGAAGTCAAAATCGGTTGAACGAACTGTAAAAAAGGTTTAGTTAAATGTCTAATCTTATTTCAAACGGAGTATAGACAAGTGGCAAGTGCTTACAAAGCGTTTCATAAATTTCAACGATAGGATTGATGTAAGCTTTTCGTCTTATAAAGGCTCGGCTTTTTAACTTATGTCAGTCAAATACATTTTTGACTTTCCAATCATCGATATCTGATAGAATGAGAGTCTCTTTTTTAGATATATTTTCTCCTGTGGCGTAGATGCAGGGCCCCTCGACCATGACTCCTAATACTTGGACCATCTACGCGTATCAAAGATAGTGCCAACTCACCACGGTTTGACGACCGTACAGACTACAAGCAGACATTCCTCAATATAATAAAAGTTAACGTGTTACCTCTTGATTGACCGATTCACGTATGCATGACGACTTAGATTTTGAAGACAGGTAGCTTCTGGGCATTTTTTGTGGTTCTATTCAAACTAGATTTTGTCTAGACACCTTGTTAGTCTTTTAGTAGCATAACTGCGGGGTTTTAGATCTTGGAACTAAATAAAAAATGAAATGATGGTTAGGGAACACTGAATTATAACCAATTTAAATGCTACTGTGAGCAACTAACTTTGCTGCGATACTCGGGATCGTGTATTGTGTTTAAATTAAAGGACTTTAGAGAACACAAGATTATATTTAAATCAATAATACAAAGCAAAAGACAATATTACGCGACCGACGCCATGGGCTCAACTAATTTTTCTTACATTGACAAATGCACACCATATAAAAATCCTAATTTAAATATATAACGTTCGAATGTTCGGCTACCATAGCGTTCTTGCCAGCCTGCATAATGTGTGAGGTTGAATTCCAATAAGTCCTCACATGAGCTACGCCCCACTTGAATAAAGGGATCAGGCAGAGACCTTTATTCAAAGTATCCGAACAATCGTACCCTTCCTGCCTATACCTAACAGAAACGTTACCTAACGATGGCAATTAAAATACAAGGTGAGGTCTTTCTCTTGCAGGAGAAGGCTTAAGTCAGAACGTACGAATCGCAAAGTCCTGATACCAGGTTAGGTATCAGCCAAGTTAAATGACAATATGTGCTAACAGTGCACAAAAAATTAACATACTTCTGTTTAAACCTCACTGTACCAAAACCACCGCAAAAGATACAGCAAGCCTCTGACAACAAACAAACAGATGCGACAGTTCACATCTACCCAGAGGGGGTTTATGAAAATGAACTCTAACATCCTAAGCCTTAACTCCATCGGACATAATTGAGCCAGAGGGAACGAAGGATCAAGAAGTAAGCGCTCAACAACATTAAAAACTCACGACCATACTCCAGAGGGAAAATCTCAAAACCTCATATTATCCTCACAAGACTCACTCTTCATCGAATGTCAGTAAGTCCTGACTAAACTGTGAGACCTCAGTCATAAGTTGAACCAATTGTGTCAACTAGACACACCTTGCAAGGGCTATGCCCCCGTTAGCGAGGCTGGTGTCAACCAAGACAGAGTACTTCCCCTCCCTCCTGAAGGGATCACAGTTTCCAAAAATATTTGCCTCTTCTAATTCGCATTAATAAATTCTGGAGTACGTTCATGCTAATTTAGACGAAACGACACATAACATTGAAGACGCAGACAGTGGCTCAAATCTGTAGACAATATCCACAAGATTACATATTCTAAAAACATTAAATCCTCCATATATGGAGTTATAATATGTGTTAGGTACATTGATATTATTATAGAAGAAGATAATACTCATAATCCTCATTGTTTGATAGAAAAGATCATCAGATCGCGTATATACGACTCCAAATACTGGAAGGAAGAGTGTTTCGCTTTAACTGCAGAGTTACTAGTCGACAAGGCTATGGAATTACGATACGTCGGCGGCGTGCACGGAGGTTTCATTTACCCGGCGCCTCCACCAATTGTGAGCAACTAACTTTGCTGCGATACTCGGGATCGTGTATTGTGTTTAAATTAAAGGACTTTAGAGAACACAAGATTATATTTAAATCAATAATACAAAGCAAAAGACAATATTACGCGACCGACGCCATGGGCTCAACTAATTTTTCTTACATTGACAAATGCACACCATATAAAAATCCTAATTTAAATATATAACGTTCGAATGTTCGGCTACCATAGCGTTCTTGCCAGCCTGCATAATGTGTGAGGTTGAATTCCAATAAGTCCTCACATGAGCTACGCCC
This sequence comes from Agrochola lychnidis, assembly GCA_963680765.1. Classification (NCBI taxonomy): domain Eukaryota; kingdom Metazoa; phylum Arthropoda; class Insecta; order Lepidoptera; family Noctuidae; genus Agrochola; species Agrochola lychnidis. The sequence continues at coordinate 8,241,697 of OY796848.1, forward strand.
CACTTGAATAAAGGGATCAGGCAGAGACCTTTATTCAAAGTATCCGAACAATCGTACCCTTCCTGCCTATACCTAACAGAAACGTTACCTAACGATGGCAATTAAAATACAAGGTGAGGTCTTTCTCTTGCAGGAGAAGGCTTAAGTCAGAACGTACGAATCGCAAAGTCCTGATACCAGGTTAGGTATCAGCCAAGTTAAATGACAATATGTGCTAACAGTGCACAAAAAATTAACATACTTCTGTTTAAACCTCACTGTACCAAAACCACCGCAAAAGATACAGCAAGCCTCTGACAACAAACAAACAGATGCGACAGTTCACATCTACCCAGAGGGGGTTTATGAAAATGAACTCTAACATCCTAAGCCTTAACTCCATCGGACATAATTGAGCCAGAGGGAACGAAGGATCAAGAAGTAAGCGCTCAACAACATTAAAAACTCACGACCATACTCCAGAGGGAAAATCTCAAAACCTCATATTATCCTCACAAGACTCACTCTTCATCGAATGTCAGTAAGTCCTGACTAAACTGTGAGACCTCAGTCATAAGTTGAACCAATTGTGTCAACTAGACACACCTTGCAAGGGCTATGCCCCCGTTAGCGAGGCTGGTGTCAACCAAGACAGAGTACTTCCCCTCCCTCCTGAAGGGATCACAGTTTCCAAAAATATTTGCCTCTTCTAATTCGCATTAATAAATTCTGGAGTACGTTCATGCTAATTTAGACGAAACGACACATAACATTGAAGACGCAGACAGTGGCTCAAATCTGTAGACAATATCCACAAGATTACATATTCTAAAAACATTAAATCCTCCATATATGGAGTTATAATATGTGTTAGGTACATTGATATTATTATAGAAGAAGATAATACTCATAATCCTCATTGTTTGATAGAAAAGATCATCAGATCGCGTATATACGACTCCAAATACTGGAAGGAAGAGTGTTTCGCTTTAACTGCAGAGTTACTAGTCGACAAGGCTATGGAATTACGATACGTCGGCGGCGTGCACGGAGGTTTCATTTACCCGGCGCCTCCACCAATTGTGAGCAACTAACTTTGCTGCGATACTCGGGATCGTGTATTGTGTTTAAATTAAAGGACTTTAGAGAACACAAGATTATATTTAAATCAATAATACAAAGCAAAAGACAATATTACGCGACCGACGCCATGGGCTCAACTAATTTTTCTTACATTGACAAATGCACACCATATAAAAATCCTAATTTAAATATATAACGTTCGAATGTTCGGCTACCATAGCGTTCTTGCCAGCCTGCATAATGTGTGAGGTTGAATTCCAATAAGTCCTCACACTACCTACCTTTCTTAAGAGAAGAGACTTTTGCCTTCCAATGGGAGTTATTCCGAACCGATCTCCTCAATCTGATCTATTGTTGGATCATAAGCGGTGGATTCAATTCAGGGATAACTCTGCGGTGGAATATTATCAGGGGGCTATTAGAAAGACTACATTTTGCTGGTATTGTGTCAAAGATTTGAGAGAAGTAGGGAGTAGTGGAGGACATTTTACCGAAGGCAATGGCGGTGCAGAGATTTACTAAAGAAAAAAAACAATCGGTAAAATTTTAGAAGAGCCAGAAATACAGTTTTTGGATTTTTTCGCCTTCTTGTTCATTTCTTAGTGGTTCATATATTAAACCAGCTCTACGATACTTTTGTTTATATCTCCACAGCATTAAATACAATTAAGCGAAGATCTTTTTGAAGGCTGCAGGAATCCGCTTGATGCAAGAATGCACAGAAGTGGCTCCCCCAAGCATCCGGCAGTGGACGTAATTCTGCTGAAATGATGATGATGATGAAGCGAAGACCCTTCACTTAGTTGAAGCCAGTTGTCTTTATTAGATCTCTAGAAAGCAGAAATTTCTTGCGGAAGTTCCGAATCTGCGGCGACGGAGGTGAGGTTCCGATACAACTCTAGTGAGTAGTAAGTATTATAGGTAACTGCAGGAGATTTTTGCCCATTCTTCTCCATACGAAAACTACTTTTTGGAAGGGGCGACTAGAACCAATTATGTTGTAAATTTTGACGTTCAAAATCATACAAGGACCTATTTGAAATAAATGTTTTTTTTTTTTTTAAAACGTTGCCCCACGCTAGGAATTTCTCCTGTATTGTGGGTGCTTTTACAAACATTTAAAGTCACATACACAAACAGCCAGACCCGGAACAACTACTTGTAGGTCATACAAATATTTGTTCCGTGCGGGAATCGAACCCGCGACACGCAGCGCAGCAGTCAATCGCTTAACCACTGCGCCAACCGTGCCGTCAATTTGACTTTGACTTTGCAATAACTTTACGTTTCACCGCAGAACACAAAGCAATCTTTATATTATTCTATACCAATGATGAATTTATACTTTATTTTATTTTCAGTGCCTCTACGCAGTGTTGAGGACTTGCAATAAAGAAGAAAATATAATACATGTTTATAATTGGAGCCGGATAGTATTTACTGTTGTGCCATTATTTACACTTCAAAACTATAAAACTTGTAATATGAAATAAAAATGACTTAATTATTCTGTTCGTCAGATAAGCGCAGAAATAAAATAATATGATTGCAATCGTTTTATTTTTCATGAATGCAAACAAGCCATTACAAAGTTTATTGTTCTGGCCGTCAGTGTTAATATTGTGACGTCAGTTGTCTCAAGTATCTACATATTAATTCAAACAAGCGTTTATTTCGAATAAAAAATACTTAAGCAGTATTTTTTTGGTGAATAGTTTTTTTTCCATTCGCATCGTTTTAATTTTCTTTTTATGATATTTTTTTTTTTTGATTTTAATTTCATTGACAATGCGAGGCTCCTCTGCTCTACTGAATTTAATCATCTTCCTGTAATTAGAAATCGCGTCGAACGTGGTAAGTAAGGTTGATAATGACATTGATACACAATTAATATCAAGGTCACAAGGATGCTGCTTTTGGCCACACTATGCAATAATGTCATGGTCGCTCAATACAGCTGACATGAGCGGTTTTATTTGATCTAATAAATGTAAAAATAAGACTGATTTTTGTTCACATTCAGTGATAGGACGTAGACGAGAGAATTTTTTATACTTACATGGTTATACTCTTTGTGAAAGAGCTCCTCCAGGAAGTCAAAACCACACATTATTCTGCCACAAGCGTTGCTGTCATCAGGTTAGAAGGGGACCTATCATTTTTTCCATTGTCAATTCAGAGATATTGGAATTGTAGATATCCATATAATGGTGACTTCAGGTGGGCTAATTCCATAATAACAAAAAATAAAATAAAAAGAAATTACAATAAAAAACAACTGACTTCCAAAGAAACACGCAAAAAAGTGAAAAATAACTTTAATTTCGGAAGTCAGTGTCTATGGTTTTGAATTATCATTTTTTGCCACCGACTATTAAAATTATTTTTCAATGTTTTGTTTTTTTTTTTGGAAGTCGCTTGTTTTTTATTGTAAAAAGTTTTTATTTATCACTTTTTTGTTGTGGTACCTACCCCATACAAATTCGAATACCACTACCTGCTATGTAAATAACAGTGACAGGAACTTAACATATCATCCACATTAGTATGTGGATGATATAGTGGGAAAAAATACGTATTATTGAAGCTAACTCAAAAACTAGAAGCAAAGTTAATAAAATTTATATGGGACCACCTCTGAAGTATGACCAACCAAACAAAAAAAAGAATCATCAAAATCAATTCACATTTAGTAATCACAATTACCTAGTCGCGTAACAAACATACAAAAAAAAAAAAAAATACATTTGAATTGAGAACCTCCTCCTTTAGGAAGTCGGTAAAAAAACTACTTCCAAAAAAAAACACTGCTAGATGAAACATAACTCGGTTTTAAAAACACTGAGCCTTTTATGAAAGAACTCATTTCACTAGCCTTTTTGCCCTAACTATACAAGGTGGCAGGGACATCGACGCGAAAACTGTTACCATGAATTCAGTACATGATTGTGAATCCCCCTGTGTTGAAATTTTTAATAGGTTATTTTTAAAAAACAGCTGTTTTAAGTGCAATACCTATGCGGTCAAAATGTATGGAACAGCAGATTTTTTTTTAAATAACCGAGGAAAAATTTCAACGCAGGGTTTCAGAACATGTACTGAATCCATGGTAACAGTTTTCGCGTGGATGTCCCTGATACCCTGCAGATGAAGCATCATTTTTCGAATCAGAAAAAGATATTTTTATCAGTGAATTTTGTAACAAAATACAGCCATTATTATAATAATAATTAATACTCGCATCGTAAATGCAACGAGAGCAAAATATAAAACAAGGCCTATATGAAATTATTTCATGGTTTTAAGAGCTCATCTCGTCACGGCTTGTTTGATCGCGAATTTCAGAACCGTACATTGGAAGTACCGTACACAGTTACACACATCCATTTTTGGATCTCGGGCGTAGAAACAATTTCAACCATGGCCGACTCGTTGACTGGGTTTTTCTGTCTTCGACGGCGAGGCGGAGGGGTGCACTCCCCTCTTGGATTAAAGGGGCTGTGTTTTACGCCGAGTTCTTTTCACTATTAAACAAGCAATTTATTGACACTTTTCCACTAAAGACTAAAACTATTTACACAAAGTTCTTATTTAGTGACTGGGCCACTCCAGGTATTCGTAAAAGCAGGGAAAAACTTTTTGAACTTTATGGCCTAAAGCAACATATGAATAATACAAGCTTTCATCAGTATGTCACAAAATATTCTAAAACTTTTAAACGTGTGTGTAAAATAGCTAAAGCTCTTTACATTAGCAATAAAATAAAATCAGCTGATGATAAAATAAAAACTACCTGGCAAATAATAAATAATGAAACAGGTAGGAAAAAACAGAGTAATACTGAATTAAATTTAGAGACCGCACATGGCCAATCAACTCAGATGTAGAAATAGCTCAGGAATTTGAAAACTTTTTTGCTAATGTTCCTCTTAAAACTACCGAAAATTTAAATTCATGACCCGCGCTTTCTACCGCCTTACTTAGAAATAATGTAAAGGCATGCCCTTTAGAGTTTAGGTTTCAGGATACAAACCCCCAGGCTGTTATAAAAGCTTTTAAAGATCTTAAAATTAAATCAACAGAAGATCTATGGGGAATGTCTGTAAAAGTCTGTAAATCTATCATCGAAACCATTGCGCCCTATTTAGCTTTCATATTTAACACCAGTGTAGACCAAGGAGTCTTTCCGGATCTCATGAAACTCAGTAAAGTAGTTCCTTTGTTCAAGTCCGGTGATAGTAAGGAACCCAGCAATTATAGGCCCGTGTCAATTCTGCCAGTTCTCAGTAAAGTGTTTGAAAAGTTGATGCTTAATCAAATGTTACGTCACTTTAATAAAAATTCCATCTTTCATGAACAACAGTACGGTTTCACCACAGGGCGTTGTACCACTGACGCCGGTGTCACCCTAATAAAGAACATTTTTAATGCCTGGGAAGAAGCACAAGATGCCATTGGAATCTTTTGCGACCTCTCGAAAGCGTTCGATTGCGTAAACCATGAAACACTTTTGCTGAAACTAGAACACTATGGGATTAGGAATACAGCTCTTGATTTACTAAGATCATACCTAAAAGATAGAAAGATTAAAGTTCAAGTGAACGGCGTAAACTCGTTGGGGTCTGAAATGGCAAAGGGTGTTCCTCAAGGTTCGATATTGGGTCCATTCCTCTTTTTAGTTTACATTAACGATTTACCCCAATTACTTCAAAATCAACCAAAGATGGTGTTATTTGCTGATGACACATCATTGATCTTTAAAATAGATCGACGGTCACAAAATTTTGACGACGTGAATAACTCTATTCTTCAGGTCCAAGATTGGTTTACGGTAAATAATTTGGTACTAAATGAGAAAAAAACCAAATGCATTAGATTTAAATTACCGAATGTTGGAAGTAGCGAATGTGACATCATATTGAATGGAGAAAAACTGGAATTTATTAATCAAACAGTTTTCCTAGGAATCACGCTAGACGAGAAATTACAATGGGGACCTCATATAACATCTCTTGCGGGGCGGCTAAGCTCGGCCGCTTATGCTGTTAGAAAGATAAGACAGTTAACAGATATAGAAACCGCGCGTTTGGTATATTTTAGCTACTTTCACAGCATTATGTCATATGGCATTTTACTGTGGGGTCGGGCTGCTGACATTGAATCCGTCTTTATTTTACAAAAGAGGGCTGTCAGAGCCATTTATAATCTATGTCGTCGCGAATCTCTCAGGGAACTATTTAAAAAGATTAATATTATGACGGTACCTTGCCAATTCATCTATGAAAATATTATGTATGTAAGGAAAAATCTGCATCTTTTTAAGAAAATAAGTGAAAGACATAATTTTAATACTAGAAATAAAGATAAAATAGATCAACCATTTTTCAGATTATCCAAAGTACAAACATCTTTTATGGGGTACTGTGTTAAATGTTACAACAAAATACCTTGTGATATATTACAGTTAACTGAAAGAAAATTTAAAACTCACATTAAAAGTATTCTTTGTAAACAAGCATATTACAAATTAGGGATTATATTCTAGATAAGAATGCTTGGAAGCTAGACCAGCATTCTAGCTCCATAGGACAATTTAGAGTCTAGACAAAATCAAACTGGTTGCTAATTTAATTGTGTAATTAAATATTATAACATTATTATTATCTTTTTTACATTCTGTGATTACTCACACACTGACTAATTAGTATCACTTGTAATTTTTTTAGGAATATCGTATAGGTACCTACTTTTACAATGCTTGTAAATATGTGAACACCATGTATCCATTACATAATTATTATTTTTTCTGTCATTGCTTCATTTTTAATTATTTTTACCTATTGTGGTATAGTAATATTATTCCAGGTGCATCGTCTTCACATATAATTATATAATCAATGTATACAAAATATTGTAAAACATTTTAAAAGAGTAACGGTGGAGTTTCTTGCCCATTCTTCTCCATACGAAAACTACCTTTTGGAAGAGGCGACTAGAATCAATTCTATTTTTTGTTTTTGACATTCAAAAGTGCCTTTTTGTGCCTAATTGAAATAAATTATTTGACTTTGAGTTTGACTGTCACCCAGAAATTATGAAACATGTTTGATTGTCTGGACTTTAAAAGAGACTTTGACTCTGAGATAGTTTCGTAATTATTTTTAAGTGAAAACTTCTTTAGACGCGTTGGACATTTTTGAGAAGGGAAAAACTTTTTTTTTGATAAAAAACTTTGCCCCACACTAGGAATTTCTCCTGTATTGTGGGTGCGTTTACCAAAATTTAAACTCACATACACAAACAGCCGTCAGCAGACGTCAGCTTGTACGAGATTAGGATGGCTCTGAAGCAGCTTAAACACAATAAGGCGCCGGGTGATGACGGAATTACTGCCGAACTCCTGAAGCCCGGTGGAAAACTCGTTCTTAAGGCCTTCCAGAAGCTTTTCGATTCCGTTATACTCGAGGGTCAAACGCCACACGCATGGAACAGAGGTATGGTGGTACTCTTCTTTAAAAAGGGCGGCGGCGCTGGATGCGGAAAGCACAGAATCGGTCGAAGTGGAGGTGCTTGGGGTAGGCCTATGTTTAGCAGTGGACGTCTTTCGGCTGAAATGATGATGATGACACAAACAGCCAGACCCGGAACAACTACTTGTAGGCGCGACGCGCAGCGCAGCAGTCGATCGCATAACCACTGCGCCAACCCTGCCGTCAAACTGAACTCGCGACACCTGCACCGTTACCGACACCTCAGTTTTGTAAACGCGATTGTGCTCTTTATTTATATTACGGATCAATGTTCTATACAAGATTTCCTGCACGCACAATAAAATTGTTCATGTTTTCACTTCTGTCGGCACTTTTTTTTATATGACCTTTAAATGTGATTCCGATACCCTAACAATTACAGAATAAACTATTTTATTTCATTACACGTCGGTAGGAATCAAAATTAAGTGCCGTGTCAAGAAGAACTGCTTCTGATAAGTAAGTACCAGGCTTCGAGGAACCAAAAGAGAGCTCCAAAAAAAAAAATGCCTATGGCTTATGGCTATTGACCTGTCATTGACCGTTGAGACAAGGTCAATGATAACTGAATGGATTTCCTAAGCAGCCCACATCACAAAAATTATGACACGATAAAATATGTCTGTTATTAAAGGTCGGTTACAAATATAGGCGCTAATAATTAAAGTCCTTAATAAAGGGTAAATAGAATATTCTTCAGGAACTTATTTTCTTACAATTAATCCATGCAAACGTTAAAGATTATTTGTAGATCAACAGATAATTGCAGGAAGAACTTCTCTAGAACTATCGAACGTATTAAATATCAAAGAAACTCCTGTGCTTTTAGTACGAAATATCTGATTTCATATTTATAAGAAGGTGCTGGCAGCAAATAAGTCAGAAGAAAACATTAAACTCACTGTTTTTCCCGAAGGGTTAAGCAGAGGTGTCCCATAAAATATGGGGCGAGCCTATTGCCAACAATCGGGCATAAATCTAGACTCCGGGCTATTACTGAAAAATTCCTGATGGAAAAACCCAATAACACTTTGCCCGACCTGTGGATCGAAACCAGAACTTCATGTTCAGCAGTAGTGCTTGCGACCATTAGATCAACGAGGATGTGTGTGGGTGTGTGTGTGGCTTGAAAACTTTAAGGTCTCGTTTATCTCTTTGAAGACTGAATTTCCAACAACCTATGGCAACGGATAAACTTAGGCTTCAACTGGTATCTCGAATTACAGGGTTATTGCATCGTCAGTTCTTGAGCGAGTGAGTTGTAGTTACTCACCACTGACTGGAACTAGGGTAAGTAGTAACCCAAAATGTATCTTCTTCTATTTATAAAAAATAGTCGCTAAATGTGTTGGCGCAAAACTCGAGAACGACTGCGCCAAATTGGATAATTCTTCAGGACAAGGTTTGTATAAAAGATAGGTAGTGGTAGGTAAGGTAGGTAGATAGGGTACCTACCCTATCTACCTACCTTACCTACCACTACTAAACTCATCAACTCTATCTACGGCGAACCTACCTAGGTTCGCCGTAGATAGAGTTGATGAGTTTCTCAGTGATGTCTAGGGACTGAGTCTGGGGAATTGTCATAACTGCAAACCTTATTTTTCATTATTTTTTGACATTATATATAACTAGATGCGCCCAGCGGTTTCACCCGCATAAGTCTCGATCCCGAGGGAATATTGGGATAAAAATCCAGGTTATAAACTATCTGTGTGCCAAATTTCATCCAAATCTGTCCAGCCGTTTGAGCGTGAAGAAGTGACAAACATACACTTTCGCCTTTATAATATTAGTGTGATGTGATTTTTGACATTTTCGTGGTGTTAATGTACCTAAATATTAAATTTTGTTTTTGATAAAAACTTCAAAACCATGGATTTGCAATTTTGAATAATTTATATGTAGGTGCTTTTAATTTTTTATTTATTTATTTGTCTTCATGTTGTGTTAGTTTATAATTAATTACATTACGATACAATGTAAAAATTGTTAATGAAATAAATAAAGATAAGTATACTTAGTGCTACCCGTGCGAAGCCGGTGCGGGCAGCTAGTAGAGCAATAAAGATTGAAATTCAAATAATATTCTTCGTCAAGGTCCTACACACTTCGGGTCGGCTTTGTTGTTCAACAAATACTGGCGAATCGACTGTGTGTAGCACCCTCTGTTTTGTTTGCAGTGCCCTCAATGCCGGAGCATTTAGGTTCAAATTATGAACCTTTACGTTTCCAGTTTCAGAGAAATTAATGTCTATGTCGTGGCCAGATCTTAGAATTGATCATTTTATGAAATGAACGACCATTTCATGAAATAGTTTCATTTCATGAAATAGAACATCGACTGCTGGCCACATCATGATGTGGTCTGGCCAGATCATTAAATACTCAACGTTTAACGAAATGAACAGTTAAACGCACGACTACTTCATGATGTGGCCAAATATTAGTGATCATATCTTAAAGTAGTTAAATTATCCACCGGTAGAGGCGTTGATGTCGCTTTGCTTTGCATCATGGCGGCGAACGATAATTCGATTGGAAAAGCAATTATAAATATGCAAACGGAAGATGAAAGTTTAGTGAAGTATCGTTATTATAATAAGCTACGTGACTTTTATGAAATTCACTCGAAAAGCGAGCGTAATCTTAAAAAAACATGGAGTTTGGAACGTATTTCACTGGTTAGTATTTAACTATTATCTTATTAAATATTATTTTGCTTTTGGAATGAAAGCTATTTAAACTGTTTTATTTATCCATTGACCCAGATTACTAAAATTTAATGAATGCCAGTAATATTTGCATGAATACCCTACTTAATGATATGGCCAAACGTCGACTGACATATCATTAAACGTTGACGTTTGAACGATATGGTCAATTTTAACTGGCCATTTCATGAAACACAACCATTTCGTGAAATGGTCAATTCTAAGATCTGGCCACGACATCTACATAATCCTATTGTATAGCCGTTGACGTATTTCGGTTGAATGATCATGTTAGTTCTAAAGTACTTGAGCGACCGATCTCTGCTCTGGTGAAAATACGGAGAAAACTAATTTTCCCAGATATGAGACTTAGTTAGATCGATTTTTCGCCCCCGTAAACCCCTATATTGCAACTTTCATCGAAATCGTTAGAGCCGATTTCGAGAACGTAAGTAAATACAAATATGTAGAAACAAATATATATACGTACAAATTTTTGTAGACATTATTATATAATATATGTATTAAGTGATCTGGATTCTTAAATTAAACTCTTCAAACAAATCCTTAGTCCTGCACGTAAATTATTTCATTCGATGAGCTGTTATTCAAAGGATGTGCAGTGTTTTTGTGTGTTGTGCATGAGTGGCGTCTCGGCCGGCGCCTCGTGCGACGTATCCTATTACAAAGGACGACCCGAACGCGTTACCAACTGTCCATGCCTCGAAGCGACATGAAAGTGAGATTCGGTGATCTGTGTTTCGAGTAAAAATTGAAGATGCAGGTAGAAAAAACTAAGTTCAAAGAATTCATGATAATAATTGTTGTTATATCGTACTAGATATTTAAAATTATTTCATAATTTCTGATAACAGTTTGAGACAACCTCATCAGCCAATCAGAGGCTATACTAATTCCGCGACTCAACAACCAACAGTTACAAGCATGGTATCCACTCGTAATTAGCAACCCGATGCACTACAAGAGTTTTACAGGATTATTATTTAGGGATGGTTTCTTAGTTCCTCGAGTGTCAAGACCTCTGCAACTCCTGTACTGTGAATGGGTCGTAGGGGACCTGTATGAAACACTTTTCCATTTCTTTATTATTCGTTCTTTGGTACGAAAAGTAATATGAATAACTTATAAAATAAAATAAAGTAATATTCTTATAATAAACATTTCAAAGCACTTTTTTCCTTTTATCGATTCTACAAACGCTTTCATTTTCAAACTTTTTATGGAGCATAACGATATCGTTATATGTATAAGATTTATAATAGGACGTTATTGTTCTAAACTATTATTATAATAATACGAACTCGCTTCGACTCTACAGCGACTTTTATTAGTACAGGATAGGGTGACATATCGTTGCCGCCCGTTCCTACAAAAATGGGTGTTATATGTCATAATTTATGATACATTCGCATTCTGAATAAAAAAACATACACCATTAAGCGCCTAAACGGTATACCGAGGATTTAGTTACTTTCCGAAGAAGCATTAGATACCAAACTAATTTAAAAGTTGAAAAAATCGTAAGCACTGCATTTTGAACTTTATCAGCATTGGGATAAGGTAAATGAGAATTATGTACAGTGCTCTAATGTGTTTTGTCAGTCTATAATTCATTAGTTTCTGTGGGGGTCGCTCTCGGTATTTTTTGAGGCACAATTTTGATTGATTGCAATAGGAAGTCAGCGGGTTCGATTCAGTTTCGAGTCAGAATAATGTTTAACATGTTTGTATTGGAAACCTCAAACAAGATGTGAATTGTGGGTGTTATTTTTTTTATCAAGATTTTTGTTGGGTTTTAAAATTGGTTTGCCCAAGTTATCAACTGACTTTAAAGAGTGTGAGTATTTAGATTTAAAACGTTATTTCGAGATATCTTCATAAGGTAGGTATTTAGGCACTTAAATGTTTCCCTCATAGCACTTATGCTACGGAAAAAGGGTTCCAGAACGTATAAAAGTTGGAAAACAGATTATGACTTTAATGTAAGCACTGTGCTAAAAAAAATAGTCATAACTTTTATGGGTATTCGTCTAACTCATGAATATTTTAAACAAATTATGTACCTACATTTCACAATGCCAGAGTTACCTATTGAAATCCATACCCACTACTATTGGTAATTAAATTCTTTATCTCAGTTTCAAGACTAAAGCCGAGAAGACACGCGTATTGGCATTAGTGCAAATAGGCTCCTGTTCTACTTGAAACGTTGACAATAATTCTAGAACCAGAATTACACATGAATCTTATTAGAGAATAGATAGGGATGCGGCTAGGAGAGCTAGGAGAAACGCGACATAAATACGCAGAATTTATTCCACTCGGTATATTTATGCACGTATCTGCCAACGTTTATTCCACTGTTGGAGACTGGTATCGCATTTATGTTTGGAATCAATCGCAGTGAAACGTATTTGTGCACACACAGGTCGATGGCATCTGTAACATTAGAACCGATATGTCTCAAAAGTATCTGAAAGATGTTTACGAGAAATCAAACTTAGATAGAGAAGTGGTATTTGTCTGATGGATGATCTTTGATATAAATTAAATCATAACTATGTTTGTTAGAGTTTTAATTGCACTAAAGGTACTATGTAAAGTAAGATGCCTTCAGGCTAGGTGGAGCGACGATCTTCGAAGGGTGGCTGGTAGAAGCTGGATAATTGGTTTGATTGATTTTTAAAGGTCTTCATTAACAGAAAAAGGTTAATACAAGTTAACAAAAAGATCTTTTTCTAAATTTAAACTAACATTCCGAACAATTTTAAATAAGCTAAATCACCTCTCTTAACATACAATATGTATGATTGTTAGTGTGACTACTAATTTAATAGACACATAGTATAAGATTGTGTTGTGTAGAGTTTGCAGACCCACATTATTAAATTTAAGTTACCCATTTTAAATTATTTTGAAATTATTAAGTAAGTATTGTAGATTATTGTAAAAATTACATTAGGTATTGAGTTAGGTGACAGCAATCACGCTGGACAGGTGGTAAGTGAGCTAACGTTAATCTACGAAGAAATGGTGATGAGGCAGTTTGTACTTGTTATGGCTTTGGGTAATCGGGTTAATATACTCTTACCAATGTGTGAGACCAGTATTGCGATGACGTGGATTATTAAAGAGGTAGAATTTTCGGGATACTTTCAGAATGAAATCCTTTAGAGTTGGAAACTTGTTATCATTATGTAGTTGTTTAAGGTTTGTGTAGAGAGGTGTGTTGAATGCTATTTTGAGTGCTTTGTTTTGAAACCCCTGGAGTTTCTTGTATTGTAGTAAGTGTCACTAATATTATACTACTCCAGACAGGGGATACGTATGTCATACAAGGACGAACCAGTGTGGAATAAATGCGTAATTTGGTTTTAGGGCTCAAATTAGATTTACGATTAAGCATTGGTTTTAAGCTGTTATGGGACTTGACTGGTTTTAAACGAAGTTTTTCCACATTTTTCAACCGCCTTACTTCATCGTCTAAATTTGATCCTAAATACTTGACTGATTTCTTCCATGAAACTTCTAGGAGAAGATCAAGCGAAAGTTGCAGGCATAGAATGACTAAGGCTAGGTCGTCGGAAGAAGTGTATGTTGCAGTGTCCTCGGCGTACACAGCGAGATGCGTTAGCCTAGGCTTCGGAATATCATTGAGATACAAAATAAAGAGGTACGGTCTTAATATTAATCCTTGTGGTACTCCAGCGGAGAGTTGTCTCTGTATGGATGTTTGATTACCAATAGCCACAGAAAAGATTTGTTCTCCCAAATATGACTGGAGAAACTTAACAAGGGATAAAGGGATGTGTTTGATAATTAATTTGTGGATTAAGCCCGCGTGCCAAACTGTATCGAAATCCTTTTCGTTGTCTAGCAGCACCATACCTGTGGCTTTTTTATGGTTGAGGTTGTCAACAATTTCCTCGGTAACTCTAGCTAGCTGTTGAACTGTGGAGTGGAATTTGCATAATCCGAATTGTTCTGGGATAAGGAGATGCTCAGTAAGTTTGCAGAGGCGGCTTGAAATCAGGGACTCAAAAAGGTTTGCCAAGCTTGGCAGGAAGCTTATAGGCCGATAGCTAGAAGGAATTGTTTCATCTTTGCAAGGTTTTTTAATAGCAATATCGTTCTAGTTTCCAAGCGGCTGGATGAGAGTTGCCTACTGCCGACTGCTGTAGGCTTCTGATGATGATGAAAGATACTACGTCTGTTGTAGCATTTGCAATACTCTCGGCGACTTCGCACGATGATGCAATTTGAGGAGTTTTTATTACCAAGTAAATGAGATTGAAAACTTCATAAAATCAAACTGATGAAAACGGTACCTACCTACATAATATCAAATGATCTACAATTGTTTCTAAGTATCTATGCTTATCCCATTGGTGATTAAAATCTTCATGTTCTAACTGACGTCGATTCTCATCTAACAATACAAATAACGGTACTAGGAGGCCATAAACTAGTGTTGATCATAACTCACGAGACCTGAAGGTCGAAGTCACCTCGGGGCAGAAAGTCAAATGTGGGAGATATTACCTGTCATTCATTGTTATTTCAATATACGTCGTGTACTTTATCAGGACCCCAGAACGATTTGTATTGTGTATTAAAGCATATATTTGTATACTAAACTACAATAAGCAAAATAGAAACTAGTTAAGTACTTATCTGTTTGAGTTCTGGAAACATTATTACCAATAGTTAATTTATAGCTCATTAGATTATTACGTAGAGTTCGATAAATAGGTAACGAAGTATTAGTATTTTAGCTTTTTATATGTATCCCAAATAATAATCTCTCTAATCGAACCAATTAACAATCAGGGGCGTTTCCGATACTTGAGTGCCTAACCCTAACTAGCCTTTTCCCAACTATGTATGTTGGGTAATAATGATACCCCTTGGTAAGACTGGTTGTCATACTTTCGGGCTTCTGTCTAACCGTTACGACTGTCAAAGATCTACAAATGACTGCCGGGGCTTGCTTGGTGCTTTTCAAAGCACGGAGGGGTCTTGATATGTAATAGATGGTCACCCATCCACGGACCACCCTCGGCAAGCGTAGCTTACCTTCGACACTTGCGGCTGTTATTATTTAGCCATAAGCCCCTCGGAAAACGGGAAGTATTTCAACAAAATAACATAACTGGTATAAGAGCTTCTAAAATCATTTAAAAAGAAAATCAGGTTTTTAAACCACAGATAATAAAATGCCATTATTTTTATTGCGTCATTGTTATTGCGTCAAACATTTCCTTTCATCCAATCTTGAAGTCTGGTAGTTAAATTTTAACAGTTAATTACTAAAGATTAAAACTCATATTAACAGGTACACTCAGCGCTATAAACTCTATATCGTTTACTGTTTTTTTTTGGTTTTGTAATAATTATAATTACGATTTTTGAATGCGCTTCTTGAGCGTCGGGTCTCAGTGGTCGAGTTTTGAATTGTAGTTTTGAGTAGATAAAGTTTTGAATAAAGAATTAAGATTTTGTTACAATTACAAATTCATTAATGAGAAAATGTAACAATAAGGATGATGCCTGGGTAAAAAAAAAGAAATTCTATTTAGTGCGTCAGTCAAATAATAAAAATATTAGACACATATGTTTTGCTTTATCATTCTATTAATAAAAAATGACTTAGATAAAACGCATTAAAGTTGGGGAGTGGGGGTTGCTACGTTACAAGCAAATATAAAATCTACATACTCGTGACGTCATGGGACATTTTAACTCAATGTATTGCCGTAATTTTTATATTACGTAAAAACATTAAAAATACGTGTCCAATATTTTTTAATGACAGACAAAAAATAATTTTTTGCTCATCATCCCTATTCTTGTAGATAATGGGTAACTAATATCTCGGATAATGTTCTGATTCGTATTCAAATCACAGCAGAATAAAATAAGAAAATCAAAGAAGCTTTTATTCCCACTTTTCTAATAAAACACGACTGTCCAAGATAAAAAGTAAATTCTTTAGTTTCTCCACTGATAGTTTTCACACTGCTACAAACGTTTTTCGATTGACCTTAGAAAAAGAAAATCACAATTTACATAAACACAAACTCACGCCTTCTTCTCATGGCGGTAGGCAGAAATTATAGAACGCCACCTGCTACGATCCTTACATACTCCTTTTGGTTCGTTTACGTTCATACATCTGGTCATACACACACGCTGGTTGCGAGTACTACGCACCTGACCTTTCTGAAGAACATCACCAATAAGACAAAAAAAAAAACACAATTCAGAAATCACAACTTCTCCATCTGTAAATCATTTTCATCTCCAGAAATTCACCTGTGTGAACACGAAATGCAATAAAACGTTCTCTCATACTCCTAAGCGAATATTTCCTTATTTGCATTTCGAAATGGAATCGACCCACAGTTTATTTAGAGGCCGATATAATTAAACAATCAACGTTTAACACTGCTGCTGTCTCGTAAATCATAAATTATTTCTTTGGTTAATATAAAAGTGGGTTAAGCTTACACCGTAGCGAATAAAAGACGGCGAGCAAAACGAATGCGTGATCGTGTTGCGGTCAATAATTATTAATAGTCTTAAATGAGGCGTGGTTCCACCTATTGGCCAATTTATTCTGTAAAAATCTCGCCGTGAAAACATGGAGCGCTGACACACTGGGACGCCATGGCAATGTCGCCGGCTACGTATTGAAATTTATGACAGTTAACTCACTTGGCTACGGTCTGGCGACGTCGCGGGCCCTATCAGAATACCAGCGCTGCGGTTTTTGTTTTTTCAAATATCGTAGTATTATGCTGAGATAGGAGCCTTTTTGGCTTCACACAGGTCTTCTTTTTTAGTTACAATTTTTCTGAAATTGCTACTGTTTTTATAATTTACTTAGTTTTAATGTTGTATTTCCTGTGCGTGACCCAAATAAAAAATAAAAATAAATTCTCTCTTCGCCAATTTGGAAGCGTAGCCACGACCGACCAGCCCCTGCGTGGAGACTGGATACTCTGGCGACCTGGCGACGTGTAGTCAAGTCGCCAGTATTTTGTATACAAGTAAGTTACGCCTCCCTCACTCAGTGGCCAACTGATCGCCAGGACGGACGCCCACGTGTTTGTGGCTACTTTTGGTAACTTCATTTGGCTATAGTATGAGAACGTCGCCATGGCGTCCCAGTGTCAATATTGTCAATCCCTAGCTTCAGGTGGAATGATAGCTCACTTCACCTAAGATAGCACGGTGATATTTTTAAAGAATAGGCTAGTATTGAAACTTAAGAAAGGCTTCTAAACCAGATACAAAAAAGTCATTAGTTAGAGGTGTTTAATACTACAGTTTTAAATAAATTAAAGTTGTATAAAAATTTGTGGAAATTTCAACTAAGAATTTCAACCGATAAGTGCGGTGTTTGTATTCTAGGAATTCATTTGCGGTAATGTAAATAAGAGGGTTATAGGCCATGCGGGGGTCACCGATAAGGTGGACCGACCAAATTAAATCCGCGGTTAGAGGCCCTGTTAATGAATGCACCGGACTGTCAACTAATTGAACCAGATGGAGGAAGATCATCAGGCGAGCTACGGGTACACCTGCAATTGGACACACTTCATCGTGACCACGACCACGACGGTCAAGAGCGAAGCGAAGAAGAAGAATGTGAAAGAGCATGGCAGTTGAGAGTATGTCATGCTCACTTAAACGTCTCGCTGATGCTGGTGAGTGTGTTGGATTATTCGGTTCTCTACAGAATGGTTGAGCTGGATGGTGCTGATTCACGCGTCATGTTCGTGAACGGGTGCCGTCAGTTGAGGCTTATTTTTAATCTTATATTTTCAATTGCTTTTGTTTTTTTTTACATTGTTCTCGCATAAAGAAGCAACAAGAATAATGTAGCCAGGATTTTGTAATATCTATATTTAAAAGAGTGTCCTTGGAGTTTCCTGCCCGTTCTTCTTCATAGAGATCTACGTTTTGGAATGGGCAACTAGTTACTAGCTTCAACTTTCTGACTAACTGACCGACTCTGACAATTCAAAAGTGCCTGTAAACGGTTTAATTGAAATAAATGCTTTGAGTTTGAGTTTTGTAAATAAATGCAGCTTTTAATTATTTCCAACAAAGTTGTTGGAAAATGTCGAGAAAATTCTCGACATTTTCCTCTGTTTAAGCTTTTTATAAATACACTCTGAATGTTGTTTAAATATTCAGAATGTATTTATTTGTATGGTTTTCTGCATAAATGCTTCATATTCCACGAATTATATTTTGTTCTTATAAGCTGCATACCAAAAATTTAAAAATTAAACACTCGAATACAATATATTTTTTTTACATACCCACGTCGTTTTGTGCTTCCATATTATTGTAGCTAGGTACGTACTTCTAAATAATATAGTTCGATTTTAAACATATTTTACGCTTTACGGTGTAACATACAGCCAGCAAAAGTTAATAAGACGTTTCAAACGAGAATTTCTAATTTTTGCTGTGCCTGCGTTGGGCTGTTAACCTGCGCATCGCACTATTGCTGGCAATTGCCTAATTACTTTTACGATGGAGGCAACTTTTAGCATTTCTGTGTATAGTCGGGAACCTTAGGAATTTAGGAATAGTAGGTAACTAAGCATTTCAGTCTTGTATTATATGCAGTACATAACACTGGAATTAGCGATGTCTTGATTAAGAAGTTTTATCACATCTAACTTTTTTAGTTTTTTGTTGTCAAAGGAATATGACAATACTCAAAATATAGTATCTGTACCAACCGATATTTTTTTTTTTAGTGAAATTCCTTTACTCACATACATACAGCTTAATAAAATATGTTGAAGAAACTTTAGAGGTATGAGGAACAGGGTGTAAAGTTTATTCATCCACCATAGAAAAGGGAGGATCCTAAGACCAGACGGGTGTCATGTCTGGCGGGCAACTGCCCGACGATCGAAGTCGGATAGTCAATATATATGTCGTTCGCGCGGTAAACTCTAATTGCACGTTGCAGGATTTGTGTGACGTCAGGATTTAGTGTGACGTCAGGTCTTTGATGCGTAGTTCGCATGTGACGATGTACATGCTGCCACAACACTAAGACCTAGGTAGGTGTTAAATAATTGCGAGATTATGAGGATCAGAAGAGGTATTTGCTCTGTCGAGAGGAAATTGCAGGCAGGCACGATCTGGCGTTATCAAAAAGTACCTGTCGATACTACAGCTGCTAGTAAAGTGAATAGCTCTCGTAAGTATTCGAAACATAAACACAATTTCACGACACCCTACAACGTTAGTACGTCATGCCTTCGACCAACTTAACATCGCGTGACCACGCAACGTAAACATACACTTCTAAACAATTACGTCACGACCACAGACTATGTACACTACTTACAAAAATAAAAAAATAAATCAAAATCAAATAAAAACGGCCGGCATAGCAGTAAAGCAATTAAAAAGCAAACAATCAGAGTTTACAACGGACTCGGGTCGTCCCGTTCCTAACCGATCATAAAACGGGGTAGTCGACGGAAAAAAAGAGAACCTATAATTGTTCAGTCGTAAAAACTCGGGAACTGATGATGGTAAAACTCCATGGCGAATGGATGGTGAAGCAACTGATTTTTTTCTATAAAAAAACGCTCAAGTAGCATGGGGCTGCTGATTTTGAAGGTTAGAAATTCAATCAGGATGAAATATATTTGAATAATAAATGTAAAATTTCCATTGATGTGCTTTTTCTTTTGCTTCTTCTGCCAAGTGTTCTGCAGCTATAGGTGCGTCAAAAGGGGTGTCGCTTAGGTCGCCATAATTTTTCTTCGATCTGTTCTCGATGTTTCTCTATACGTCTGTCCTTGTAATAACAAAAAACAAATTATGAATCAAACCAAAATAATGCATGCACCAATCTAATCAGCCTACCGCATTCCTCCGTTGACATCTCTCTGTAGAAGGCACGACAACAAACAAATCGGTCCAATCAGCAAGACAACCGAAACATCGAAGCCCGTCAACAACTCATATATTTGTCATCCATACCAAAACCCATTTGTGCATTGTTAACATGCATACATGTAATTTATCGCCCGATGTCCAACTCTCCAGGCATAAATACTAAAAACAAAACAGTACCGACATCGAAAAAAATGATTAACATTGAAAATGAAGTGTTAATTGTGTAGAAACATTGAAAAATGATCAACATATGTTATATAAATAACAATAAATAAAGTTTCGAAATACAGTTTAAATAATAATAAGTGCAAGAGTGAGGTTGGAAAAAAAAAACAACGTGTTATTAATTTCGTGGTTGTAGAGGTGTGAGCTCGTGGCACAGAGGCGCGTGTGGAGCCGCTTGAGATATATTTTTAATTTGCAATCATTATTCAGATATGAAACTAACTTTATAAGTTTTCAAAAGAAAAACTTCAAAAGTTAGTCTTACAGGTTCTTGTGTTAGACAGTTTTTAACAAGTGAACATTTTAAAGGTTGTTATTATAATGAATTATGAACTACGAAACATAAAACATCTGATTGAGGAAAAATAAAATAATACCTACCATATTTCAACTGCAAACCAAATACCAAATTAAATTAAATTACAAAACCGCTAGTCCGTCACATAAATTTGGTTAAATTCCCTGATTTACTTAGTGGAAATTAAATGAAATTTATTTGCAAGAATTGTAGTACATTACAGATGGTCGGGTTTTTTAATAGTTTCTAAAACAATTCGCTAAAACTAGCATGCAAAATTACATTTATTAAAATTTATTAAAAGTGGACAAAATTTGAACTTAATAAAAATTTAACATAACGCGCAAAATCGTTTTCATTCATGGTTTCAGTAATTTTGTCTGCTATCGTAATAGTGCAGGTTATAAAGTGATTCTGCTTCTATTTGAATGAAGTGAATGAATATTTCACGCAAAAATATTATGAAACAAATAAAAGCTCTTTCTCAGCTCTGAATTATGAACAATGGTGTCTTTACATTACAGTTTTGCAATTAACAATAAATGATTAACTAAATGCTCTAAAACTGAAGTAGATATACTTGATAACTGTGCAGTACTTGAAAATGTTGTGTTCCTATTAATTGTTAATAACGAAGTAAGTACTGCGAAGTCTTCGGTTACCCACGATAGAAACGAGTTTTGTCGACGGAAGAATAGACAAAATAATAAATTGTGATTGTGAATATCATTTTGTCTATTCTTCCGTCGACAAAACCCGTTTCTATTGCAGTCAGGCTACGCGTGCTGATATGTTCTTGTAGTATCAGACAAAAGCCAAACGAGTAATTACTTCTACAACTGGCACACCGCATTGATTCACAGAATGGAATTAATACAGGAAAGCTAACGGCAGACAATCCAATACTTTAATTCAAATATACATAGAAATCCCTCTCACAGAGAAGAGGCCTGTGTCCCAGCAGTGGGAACATTTATAGGCTGATGATGATGATACATAGAAATCATAGTAGTGACTACAAGATAAGCAAATTAACTATGCTTTAATTTTGTACACACGATTACACATCAAGCTATACAATTCCAGTTTATGCTGATCTCACATCGTATGGGATTTCCGTACAATGCGAGGTCAGCTTATACTGGAACTGTATAGCTTGATGTGTAGCCGTGTGTACCTACATGTTGAAGCATACCGCGAATGTGAAATTTTTGATGATTGTCAGATTTTTGTTTTATTTCATTCTACACGTTCAAATACGTGATCCTGCATTTAAAAATGATTTTCGTCAAAAATGTCACATTCGCGGTATTGGATGCCGAGCGACGATATGTAGATTATTATAGTACCTACATCTCTTTGTGAAGGATCTTGTTTGAGGAAGTACCGACCATAACCTATTTTTTGGTTTGTTTTGCAATTTATATTAGAACATATTTTGCAGTTTTGTACTAAAATATATGCGTACGCTAAACAGGCAAAATATGGACTGTACACAATACACAAACCATTTCAGCAAATAAATCTATACTAATATTATAAAGAGGTAAAATTTGGTAGTTTGAGGTTGGTTTATAGGGACAATCTCCGGAACATATCTATGCATAATTATGACATTGTGGTGCTTACAAAGACTTGGTTGAACAGCGGTGTTTATGATTCTGAGTTGTTCGACGATAGATATGTGGTTTATAGGCGCGATCGTGAGTCAAGTAGATATAAAACGCGTAAAGCTGGCGGAGGGGTTTTGATTGCTGTTTTGAAAACTTTGAAATCGTGTAGATTATCCCACTATGAAGGCGATATTGAAGATTTATGAATAAGTGTTGATATCAGTTCATCAAAAAAAAATAACAATAAATTGTATGTTGGCGGAGTTTACCTACCACCACCGATTCATCGAGATACACTGGAGTTGTTTACCAAAAACGTTCATAAATTATTTAATAATATTGAACATATTTTGATTTTAAATTAAATGGCTAATATTAGATGGCTTACTAATAATGACCCCATATACCTATACCCAGAACCCAGCAACTCTGATTTAAATGCTATACTCTCCGAGTTCTTGACTTTGAATGGCCTAAATCAATACAGTAATATATTAAACAACAAGTCTAAAATATTAGATTTAATACTCAGTAACATCTACATAACGAACATCACCCGTTGTAACCACAGTTTATCGAAAGAGGACCCTTTACACCCCCCACTTGAGTTTAGTCTACCAGTGCCAGCAGAGCGTTTTCTAGAAACTAAAAATGTGCAAAAACCTAACTTTCCTCGAGCAGATTATGAAAACGTTCAACGTTATTTATTAGCAATAGAATGGGAAAGTGAGTTCAAAAACTGTTCATCTGTAAACGAAATGGTGGACGTTTTTTATAACTTATAAGACATACCATCGCTGAATGTATACCTATGAAAAAAACAGCCAGCGATAAATATCCACCTTGGTACTCACGGAATCTTATAAGACTTTTAAGAGAAAAGTATAAATACCACGTTCGTTTTAAAAAGTACAAAAATCCATTAGACCAGGAGCACTTTGAGAGATTACGGGATGAATGTAATGTTCTAAGTTCTACATGCTACAAGAAATATATCTCTAATATCAAAAACAATATAACAAAAAACCCAAAATCTTTATGGTCTTTCATAAAAAATAAAAGAAAAGGTAGCAGTACATATCCGGCACAAATGTCTTATAACAACAAAATCGCATCAGGTGGAAGCGATGTCTGCGACATGTTTCGTGAAAATTTCGCTAGTACCTTTAACGCCCCTACAGATAGTCCAAATCTCACTAACACTGGTTGTTCTCTCACGTCTGCAGCACTGTGTAATTTGGAATTTGATAGCAATGAATTGTACCGTGAATTGATTGGTTTAGATGAAACTAAAGGCGCGGGTAGTGATGGTATTCCTCCTATATTTATTAAAAGCTGTGCAAAGGCCTTAGTATTGCCCCTACAATTAATCTTCAGTAGATCTTTACACGATGGTATCTTCCCGGACACATGGAAAGAAGCTCTCGTCATACCCATATTTAAATCTGGAGAAAAGCATTTAGTAGCTAATTATAGACCAATCTCATTACTAGTTACATTTGGAAAAGTATTCGAAAAACTTGTTAGCAAACATCTGATGAACCAAAAAGGTACCTTAAAGAACACATTACTGAATATCAGCATGGTTTCGTTAAATCTAGATCAACCAACACTAACCTACTATGTTTTACGTCGGCTTTGTCTAAGTGTCTTGACAATCGTATTCCAGTGGATGCAATCTATACTGATTTTAGCAAGGCATTCGATAAAGTAGACCACTGCCTTCTTATTAATAAATTGGCTCAACTGGGTGTGGGTGGAACGTTGATAGGGTGGTTTAAATCTTACCTGGAGAAGAGAGAATCAAAAGTGGTAGTGAACGGTCATTTCTCTAAAAGCTACCTAGCAACCTCTGGAATCCCGCAAGGATCGCATTTGGGGCCGATTCTTTTTAATGTTTTTATTAATGACATAACGGATTGCTTCAAACATTCCCGTGTCTATTTGTTTGCGGACGATTTAAAGATAATGAAGCCAATTCAGAGTAACTTAGACTCCAAAATGCTGCAAGACGACATCAACAGACTTGTAGAATGGTGCAAATTAAAGAAAATGGTTTTAAATATAAGTAAATGTCACTACATCCAGTTCACTCGTAATAAAAAAGTGCTTGAGAACAAATACTACATAGAGGGAGTTGAGGTACAGAAACTGAGCAAAATTCGCGACTTGGGTGTTCAACTCGATCAAGCGTTAAAGTTCGATGTGCATATCCTGAATATTGTCTCAAGATCTTTCAAGATACTGGGATTTATTTTACGTAATAGTAAGGAATTTAAAAGGCCCGCTACTAAGATAAAGCTTTTCAACACTTTAGTCCGTCCAATCCTAGAGTATAGTTCCGTAGTATGGAATCCGCATTACGAAGTTTACTCCAAACGATTGGAGAGCGTCCAAAAGCGGTTCCTTTACCATCTGTGCTATGGAGATCACTTGGCTAAACAACTCACTAGCTACACCGACCGGTTGAAACACTATAACATGGATACACTAGCCAGTCGTAGGAAGAAACTGGACTGCATCATTCTCCACAAGATCTTGAGTGGAATGATAGATTGCAGTGAACTGTTGAGCTCATTAGAGATTAAAATTCCGACTCGAATTCCCAGGCATAACACATACAATTTATTTCACATTCCTGGCTCAAAAACTAACCTCGGTCATTACGCCGCTGTACCAAGACTTTGTAGGCAATACAACACGTTAGCTAAAACAACGAACTTAGACATCTGCGAGTCTCTGTCCAAATATAGTAAGTGCTTATTAGACTTAATTTAATAGTTTCTCCAAATGTTATATTTTCTTTTTTTAAGTCCTTCAAAAATTCATTTTATTTTATTTTCACAATTTTACCTTTTATTAATGTTTTAACTTTGTTAGCTTAGTTTTTAACTTTATTGTGCATGCTGTGGTCTCCTATAAGTGAAGGAGTACACCTATTTAATACCCGATGTTGCCCTTTAATTATGTGTCATGTATTGTGTACATCTTTTGTTGGAGATCCTAAATAAATAAACTGCAAGTCGGATTTTAAAAATTCTTTTTGCATTGGATAGCCCAATTCCTGAGGAAGGTTATAGGCCCGCGGACGAAGTCGCGGGCAGAAGCTTGTGATTCGTATTCTTATTCTGCCAAGAATCATTCTTGTCTTGTCTGTATCCTGGATTGAAGGGATGGTAACGCGCCTACAATATCCCAGGTAAGTATTGCATTTTCCCTTAGGCTGATATGATCACTTCCCATTCGGTGTATGTAAGACAAAAAATATTTAAATAAACTTTCACAGAACGGGCCGGACACACGATACACACGAGATATTTCTGATATCTGTAACCTCATATTATCGTAAATCGTGATGGAATTTATGCGTTCAAAAACCGACCAAACCCGATAAATTAATTATAATTTTCAGTATTCCGTTCAGGTACCCTATTCATTATTTAAAGAGTTGTGATAAAATAGCCGTGCGGCATCATTGAAATGGATGTACATTTCAATGATGTCGCACTTTTGTTAAAATCATGGACAGTTTGATTGAGTAATTAAATTATGGTTTTGCTTTATCAATCAAAGTTTGAAAGTTCGAATGCACTTCAATTTGATTTCCTCGTGTTTAAATTATTAATGTTCCCATCATTCATTTTGGTTTGCTATTCGACGTGACCTTTTACCCTCTTATTCATAAAAGTTGCTTAAAGTTAAGTGGCGTTCAAACGTCAAAAATGTATGCTTTAACAGACGCTAATCATAACATAAGTTTGAGCAACAAATAAGAAGGATAGAGTTTATATTTTTAAAAAACCTAAATAAATAGGGGTTTATTTATAAACGTTGCTTAAAGTTAAGTGACGTTTGAGTAAAAAATGTATGGTTAAACAGTCGTTAATTATTACTTAACTTTAAGCTACCTTTATAAATAAACCCCTTTATGTAGAACTTGATGATCACTGACATCACTGTGGGTCAGCAAGCGCAGCACTATAGAATTACGAATTATGTCGACGGAAGAATAGAAAAAATTACAGATTGTGATTATGAATCTGTCATTTTGTATATTCCTCCGTATGGCGGAGTGGAGACCGCGTCGGCGGCTGGCGTCACAAAGTCGTCTGACTTTGTGACGCCAGTAGCACACCTCCAGCGCGAAACCATAGCCGCGGAACCGCAGTGGTTCAATTCAACTGACTCGAGTCATGTTCCGCTACTCGAAATTCGAGGAGCGGAACTCGAGTAGCGAAACATGACGCAAGCCAGTTGAGTTGAACTACTGCAGTTCCGCTGCTATGGTTTCGCGCCGGAGGTGTGCTACCGGCGTGAAGACCGCAGGAATCCACTGGATGCGAGAAGCACAAGACCGGTTGATGTTGCGACAGTGGGGGGAGGCCTATGTCCAGCAGTGGACGTCTTTCGGCTGAAATGATGAGATAAGGTAAGGATAGAATATAGTGTTTTAACAAAAGCATCCCTACCTAGTAAAAATATCAGATATCGTTTGACCAAAATAATATTTTTAGTTCCATTTTAACATTTTTACTGCAGAAGAGTTTGTTTTGCAACAATATTGTATCAATATTATGATGTTACACGTACCGCGAAATACTTTGGTCCACTTTTATATTTCAAAGTATTGAACAGAAAATATTTTGTAGGAACATTCCTGAATAAATTCAGTGTTTTTATTAATAAATGAAAACATTTCACCGCGTATTTGATTTCCATACAAACGCAGGCAATATAGAAATATTACATAACATAACATCACGCCTTGTTTCCCCGAAGGGTTGGGTAGAGGTGTCCCTGTAGCAGGTACACCCACATTTCACCAGTAATGTTTAAGTTCCATGTAATAGGGGGCGAGCCTATTGCCATCAACCGGGCACAAATTCAGACTGGCTACCGGCTGGCCGGGCAGCTACTGAGAAATTCTAGATAGAAAAACCCAATAACACTTTACCCGACCCGGGAATTGAACCCAGGACCTCATGCTCAGCAGTAGCGCTTGCGACCACTAAACCAACGAGGCAGTCAAAAATAAAATATAAAAACTAAATATTATAAAATTCAATTAATTCCTCTGTTTTAATTTAATTTCGACACAAAAATATATGTGTTCTGTTTAAATATCATAACTTCACTGACGTAAAAAATTAAAATACGATAATAACGAAAAAAAAAGATCACATCAAAAAGTATTTTTTTAAATTAAAAATCAGCTCTAAAGATTTCTCAGTCCGAGCTTCAATTCCGAACCAGAGTTTGACTTACGACGCAGGTCTAAATAACTGCCGGCCACTCATTACATTCCAAGTCGCTATTTGCATAACTATTGGAATCGAACCTGGGACCCGACGGTGTGTGTTTAGCCTGATGAACGACTTGTGGACGTTAAACGCGTTCGCTGTTTCAATGCAATCTTTTTTTTTTGCAAAGTTTATGGTCCCAACAATATTCGTTTTTTTTTTTTGAGAAATTATCAAAACAATTTTGATTGGTAAAATATCGTCGAACAGCATTTATTCGTATCTAGACAAACTCAAGGAGAACTTTTGCCTTATATACAGGGTGTAAAAAAACCATCACGAAACCGTCAACTACGCATTCTGTACTTCAAACTAGGTTACAAAAAAAACATGTTGGGAATCGACTTTAATTTTTGATTAGCTGCGCCCCGCGATTTCACCCGCATAAGTCTCAATCCCGTGGGAATATCGGGATAAAAAGTATACTATGTCCTAACCTAGGTCATGGCCTACTCATGTGCCGAATTTCATCCAGATCCATTCAGCCGTTTTAGCGTGAAAGTGTAATAAACAAACATACAAACTCGGTTTAAATGAGAAAATGCCCTGTTTACAGAAAACATTATGCTTGTGAGTAAAGTAATAGTAGATAACTATCATTTCTAAACGGTTGGTTAACAATTCCCACATGCCCCGAGGGCTGGCTTTTGCATTGGCCAGAGGCTAAGCATTGCCATACAACGTGGCAATGCCACCAGTCTCTTGCGCACATTACCAGTTGACAGCGATGTGGAGGAATTTTTCGACGCCATATTTTAGTTATTGTTTAATGTTTGTAGCAGATTATATCAAAATATGGAGAATTATTAAACAAATAAAAACAATATGTAGTTTAAAAAATACGCTTTTATCACGCACAAAAAATATAAAATAATTAAATTGACTTGTATTAGTTACGATGATGTATTAGATACTCTTGCCAATATTTTGACTTCATTGTAAAGTAAACGCACACATAGGTATATTTTTTTAAACATTAAGTGGTGGATGATTAGGGGTCCACGCTTTTTGTTATTGCGTGATAAAAGCGCGGTTTTTAGTTTCTTCTAAACTAAATATTTTTATTTTTTACTTTTTAGTCTTAAAATGACTTTACAGAACTTCACAGAATGCATTTACAGTTGGCGGTTTACTAGTAGCTACTGAAGAGTTCTATTATCCAGCTCCTGGCTCCATCATCAGACGCTTAACACCAAGTGCAATCTATTGGACTCATCAAAACGTCAATCATATGACCCGAAACTCGAAGGTTATAGTCGCAACTGAAGAGTTCTACTATCCACCTCATGGCTTCATCATCAGATCAGAACTAAGAAACCAAAATATAGTATTGTCATCTGAACTACATGTACTATCGAAGAAACGCATATCTGTATACTGTAAGGACTATTCTTGCTTACAGCGCTCGGCCACTATAGTAACGCTTACGTACGAAAAAAAAAAAAATGGGTCGTGTGCACGGGATTTTGTTTTTAAATTGGTTAGATATGCGTTACCCCGATAGTACGTAGTACAGTAGTAGGTTAAAATTGACTTCCAAGATTTTATCACATCGTTTGTTAGTTACAAGTGACATCTTCAAGAAGGGTTGATATATAGATTCCCGTACCATCAGAAAACGACGTACAAAATCAGAAACATAACAATAAATAACGATAACAGTTACGAAATAAATGTAAATAATAAATACACGAACGGAATACACGGAATTGATCAAAACGATCGATGAAACTACGGCAGTTCTACGCTACACGCTGACGCTACGGCAATGCTACGGTAACGTCACGCCAATTATATGCTGGCCAGGAATATTGAACGTTGAACGCTGACGCTACGCGTACCCTACTAACACGTAGCGCATATGCTACGCGGAAGTTAAATCAAATACATCGCCAGCATCGTTTTCTCAATCTTGAAGATTGAGAAAACGATGCTGTTCCATGTGCGGTGCGGCCCCGGCCAAAAAGTATGAGATACAAAAACTGAGTGTGACTAAAAACAACGAATTAGGTAATAGCTTCGATCCGTGTGCAAAGTTGCCGTAGCCTCTAATAATACATTTGAATAAATATAATTATTTATCCTCACGCTTCGTTTTTGCTAGTACGGGCAACACTTCAAACAGTAGCAATCTCGTGGCACTATTATTATACTCGATCCTAATTTCAATAAAAATATGTTGCAGACAATTATACAGGTGCGGGTTTTGCAAAATTGTCCAAAAAACTGACATGTCATTGTTGTGTTTAGGATTGTGTGCTCGTTGTATTTTAAGTATAGTCGTCCTAACATAACACTTTGGAGCTATTATAAAAATAGGGTTCCGTGTACCTTTTGAGTGAAATAATTTTGAATTGCATGTAGATACATTAATAAAATACAGTTATGATTCCTTGTGTAAATTACAAACTTTAAAACTTTATTAACTACACAGTGAAACAATTTATAGTAACAAAAAGGCACCCAATCAAAAAAGCACCTAATCCTTCCACATCGTATTATGTGCTTTTTTGTTAAAAATATCTTGTGACCCTTTAATTTCGTTAGTTAAAACCGCCTTTTATGTTAACCACTCTCAACAAATACAGTAAAACATAGGTACACATGTAAGAAAATCTACCTGAGTCAACTAATAAACTGAACAGAACTGCATGTAACGTTAGCATTAGTTACCCGTACAACTACAGAACCATTCTCAAGAAAGAATTTTTTCTTCTCGCTACCGTAAAACTAAAACTCGAACTGTACCGCTCTAGCTCTTATAAAAAATAAACATTTATTACACACTCGAACCTCTATTATTCTGAGTAGCAGAAAAAATATAACACCCCAATAGTCCAATAAAAGTAGGATTTGGTCTTTATTTCAGATATTAATAGTCAAAGTTTCTTGGAAGGTTGGTTCTCTGTTCTCACGGAATACTGACATGTAACCGTTTGATTGAGTTAACAGTAATAAATAGTTGATTACAGGGCAGGCGCCGTCGTCGTAAACGCATATAGTGTGGTTTATTATTCACGTAAATATGTGCTTGTCATTTATTGTTTGGACGTTTTTTGAATTCGCTCATTTTGTGGTATGACCTGCGACTTGAATGATCGGAGATTTTTATGATAATAAAATTACATTTTTTATTGGTCGATGGTATGAATACTGGAGGCATGTAGTGGATGCCTAAGGGTGGCTCCAGACGTATGTAGTATGTGTCATGTAATGTAATGAAAATTCCTCGAGCGGATGTTACATGCGGTGCTTGCATCGCATCGCAGCGGTCGTCAGTTTTTGCAGGAGCACCATGGCATTCAATGTCACATCGAACATTTAGTAATACACAAGAGCGTCGTTCGAACAATTCACATTAAATTATATGACACTACATTATTGCATTTTACAACCGTTCTAAAGTAGGTACTCTGATATACTGATAGCCAATTATAGGTTCAATTCAGGTGTTAAACATTGAAATAAAGTATGTATACGATGCAATCAGAATATTGCAGTAGTATTAAATAATAGGTAGCTACTTATTTGGGATGGTTGGGATGTTACCTACGTTTTATAGAGTCATAGATTTATAACTCCTATGGTCAATCTTACGTCCTGTGGCATAATTATAATTTCTCAATTGTTCAGGCACAAAAGAATACAGTATTTATTCAGAAAGTACTAGAACGCAATGCAATAATAAATGCAACTTCAATGATGATTTCATAATAAACAAATGAAGACTTTTAAGAGCGGTCGTTTTAAAGTTGGTAATGTCGCAAATAGCTGTCAAATATTTCACTGTTTTGATTAATTTGGCAATATTACTGTATGGAAATATGAAATATTGCTAACCAGTTACATAAAATGTTAATATTGAATTGCAATGTTATAACACTGATTTTGATGTTGTAACCGTTTTAGGTGTAAAAAGGGCATTTGGATAGTTTCCAAATACTTTTTTACATCTAAAACTAAATATTCGGTGTTACGATAATTTAGTTCACTAGTTAGCGATATTTCATATTTCCATACAGTAATATTGCCAAATTAATCAAAACAGTGAAATATTTGACAGCAATTTGCGATGTTGCCTACTAACAAAATGGAAGCCCTTAAAAAAAATGATGTCTTGTACTTCAGTTTATTCAATGTAATGAAATTGAATAAACTGAATGATACTTATAATGAGTGCTGATTTCACCAATGAAACTGAACGCGATCAGAATTTCTAAAACGCGTTCAAGAGCCGTCAGTGTCAATTTGTTATGGAATATTGTATACTGACAGCTCTTAAACGCGTTTAAATGTGCTGAACGCGTTCAATTTCATTGGTGAAATCCGCACTTAATCGATCAGTGATCAGCCAAATCTAAACCGCGTTCAAGAGTTGTCACTGCCATAATTCTTAGGGAATATTGACTGACAGCTGTTAAATGCGGTTAAGATATGCTGATCGCGTTCAGTTTCATTGGTGAAATTGGCCTAAGACTGCTAAAAATAGGTATAGTTGACTTCAGAATTGCTTTACCACTTTTAAAAATAATTCCCAGTAAATTGGAACCTGACAAAAGCAGAAACTATCTGACTGTAACATAGACAAATAGACCTTGGCGTTTTATGACGTGCAAGTGATTTTCAATCTAACACTGTTTGTCCACCGCATCGTGAACGGGAAATCAACGAGAAACGAGATTACGCGATCAGAGTAAATGTAAAAGTATTTACTGTCGCTAAATCGGTGTCGTCATTTCGTCCTCGTTGATGTCCCGTTCACGGTGTGGTGGACAAAACGCTTTTAGGGTGCTAAAGTTATGAGGTCGACTATATACCTAATATTTTCAAAAGTACTAAATAAACAATCAAACTTTTAAAGCTTCTTACAACTTAGGCCCTTTGTTCACATTTTTCTTGCTGTAAGAACCGCCTTTGTGGTCAGACCCAGAGTTCCCAGGTTCGATTCCTAGGGGGGGGAAAAAAGTTGGTGGAAGGGCTTGTTCTAAGTCCGCCTGGCTAGCTACCACCATTTTATCTAAGTCTGTCGCCATAACAACAATGTTAACAGCATTGTTGTGTTTCGGCAGTTAGAGGTACGATAGCCAGTTCCTCTGTGGTTGAGGATTCCGGGTGAAGCTCGCTTCCACGTTCGACCTGATCATCACTTACCACGGTGCATACGCCGTGTGTAGGCACGGTCGTCAGTGTTCTATAGATCACTATGGACGCTTGTTGACAGACGCGTATTTTTTACAGTGCGGTTTATACGCCGTACCGTAAAAAACCGTGTCGTGTACAAGGGGCCTGACAGTTACTTAACTATCACTTCAGTTTACACTTTGTAGGTACTAAAAGCCGAACAACTTAATTAACTTAACCAAACTAAAGTTTATTATCAATTATTTCTTAGCCGATTTACACCTCTATGTAATCGCTCGTTAACCGACTTTATTGGAGTTCGTAAAGATAATATCTTTTATACCGATACCGATACCGATGTACCGCAAAATGTAGGTTGCGTAGATAATTCATTTTGCTTAATAAAATTCTTTGATAGAGCATGAAGTGTCATTATTTAGCTCTGATTTGCAAGATTTATTCGTTGAATAAAACTTTATAATAATTATTTTGGCTACGGTAGGCAGCACGTTACTTTTACGTCACGTCACGTCACGTTACATCACGTCACGTCACGTCACGTCACATCACGTCACGTCACATCACGTCAGCATGTAGCTTTTAACTTTAATGTGTTGAATACGAGGTTTTTACCTGTTTTGTATTAATATGTATTTTGTCTTTTTTGGTGACCGGTAGACCTAAAGAATACCACTGTTGCCGCAATAAACGTGGCCATCTACTGGAGTCAAACAATATAAAACATCAAATAAAAAAATAAAAATAAAAATCGAAGAATAGTACCATCGACACAAAAAAAAGGAATGTCTTTTTTGTATTGTGCGTTTTGTTTGTGCAAAATAAACAATTTATTATTCTTTCTTTTATTTTTTCAAAACCAGTATAATATTTAGAGAGGAGAGAGGAAGAGCAACTAAAAAGCTCTTTCGGCTCTTTTGTCTTGGCTTAGACCTAATCGAGAAAAACTCTCGATGCCTATAACCTCAAACTGAAGACCTTTTTATCACTATCATAGTCTAATTTTATACACACGCACCTTAACCTTGCATTTAAACAAATTGGCTGGACAACAATCCCGTTATTGTTCCCTAACTGACATTTTAACACCTTACAGGGGCTAGAACTTAAGTAGAACCAAGTGTGAACGAATTCGTAGCACCTGTATCTTATACAAAAGATGTTATTGTTGCATTTTGTTTTATATTTGGTTAGTGAGGGGGTGCTAATGTGATGTTAATTAAGGGGCGTCGAGACTGACGCAAGCCCGTCATGAATAGTCGAGGAGTTAGCCGTTGTCGTGAGTGCCTCGGAAAGACTTTGGACGATTTTTTTCCGGTTTGAAGATGTATGTTGGTGGCTTCTAACAAAAGGTTTAAAACACCTGGCTAAATGTTATTTTTTTTAAGAACCGTCCTTGCATGGTTTTCTAGATTTGCGGCTTATACCACCTGTTTTAAATTAATGAAATATCGTAATATTTATAACTTTGCATAGATATATAAATATCCATTCCATCATTATAATTTCACCATTTTATCGAGATCCAGAATAAAAATTGACGATACCTTACACTTACCTACTTCATAATTGGTGTAAGGGGCATTTCAGCGAATTCTGAATTTTAAGCTTCGGTATTTATTTTTGTATGATAACAAGCTATAGGGCCCAAAAATGAATACCTCAGCAAGAGCTGAAAATAAACAAAACATATGAGAGTTAATAATAGTGGTTCCCAAAGTTGACTGGACTGCGACTCACGAATTTTAGTTACTTTTAATCGCCATGAATTTGATACATCTAATTCATTTCGGTATTTAGTTTTAATATTAATCATAGTTGAAAATCATTTTTTCAAGCCCCGTTCAATATTCGCTCGTGACCTATCAGTGGGTTGCGACCCATAGTTTGGAAACCACTGAATGAGGTCTGATCACCCGATGTGTTTAATACCATTGAAGTTACTGAATCACTTATAGCAGTGGTCGTCAAACCGCGGCTCGCGAGCCGAATGCGGCTCTTTGGCATATAGAGTGCGGCTCTGTACAAATTTCGATGAGTACGAGTGTAGATACACGCTGCGTTCGGGGTTTCGGTCATTAAGCAAGATATCAAGTTTTATGTAACATTCAAACTATATTTCAAAGATTTATTTCCGGAGTATTTTCACCAAAAAATAACTATACATCGAAAATTCACTGTACCGAAAAGTTTTACTTGTTAAGACGCCATCATCATAATATTATCAGACGATATTACGATTATGATGAAGGCATCCTACTTTTGCAAATTAATTTTAGGAAGCGTTGTGGAATTGTAAGAAGAGGATGGGAGTTTTAAGGTTTAAGAAAAGTATATTGATATAGTTTAGACACACAGAAGGGATTGGCTCTTTTAAGAAATCTTATTCGTTATAGTTCTGATATTTGGCTCTATTGATATTGAGGTTGCCGACCACTGCATGACCTATAGGACGGTCAACCGTTACTGCTAAAACATAAAGTTGTTGTGGTTATCATGGAGATGTAAAGAAAGAAAGAAAAGAAAATTCGTTCATTTGCGGTAAACATGACGCAAAGAAAGTAAAAAAAAAACACGTAAATAATAAATTGGGGGAAAATATGCTTCACATCCACGCAAAACGGCTATCGCTCAGCATAATGTTGTGACCCCATGCGAGACAGAGCCCCAGCGCTGGTTTTTAGCGACAGCTGGCGCTAACGTGATGACGTCAACCGGTGCAGCATATAGTGAAATAACAAAATCAAAAGATGTGATGGACTTTACCTGTCTACTCATTCATCACCATTCTCCCGCCCTCATCTCAATTAATTTGTGGTTGGCGAAACATGTTTTTTCTTCCATACTTCTTCTATTAGTCGTCATCTCGGTGGTGCCCCCTTTCTGGCTATCTTTCACACAGTACATCCATCGTTTCTTTGGTCTTCCCCTAATCTTATAACCATTCACATTCATACTCAAAATTTTCTTCACGACATTTTCCTCACTCCTCCACATTATATACCCATACCAACAATCGATTTCCCCACAACTTTTCCGTCATCGGTGCCAACTTGAATTTTGATGATTCAAGTTTGTATTTAGGACTGATAATAATAAGTTAATCTAATGATATTTAACAACATTGCCACGTTCGATGGCAATGCTGATTCTTTGAGTTAAAAATAACTTTGGTAGGAACCAGTATTCGAGCTGTCGCATATTGATAATTAATATCGGGGTTTTCTTAAATTTCTAGATAAAGTTGACGTGTAAAAGTGCCAAAGATGTTCATCATTTTCTTTTTCAAGAACTATAATTTCACGTAAACTCAACTTGATACATCGCAAACCCCAAATGGGACAGGGCCCGAAATAACGCAGCATGGTCGTCGTCTGGAATCGAACCGCGCTCTTTGATCCGCCGTCCCCTTTGTAACCTTACACGAGACTTCTACCTCTCCACACCTGAAATTATTAACGACCGATGACTGACTGGGGTTACTAAAATAACAGGAGTGCGCAGTCATCAATCATGAGGTACTAGGGAAGCAGAAGATAAGGGAGCTTTTGGTGCAATTATGATGTCGGCTTTGTGCGGAATTAGCTAGTGTGTGGACTTGACCACAAATTGATCTAGTTATTAGAGGAGATAAATACTCCTGTACAGAAGAGACAAATCTCTCTAAAGGTGAATCATAGACTCTTTCCAAAGTTTACACAACACGAAATGATTATAAGTGCCTCATAAAAATATGGCAAAAGCTCGCCCCCTATAACGTGAGACGTATGATGTTTCTGGCGAAATTTGTATATATAATATAATATACAATGGACCCTGTCAGGGCACAGATACAATAATGTTCCTAGGTATTAAAATCAAACAATTAAATTGAAATCAATTTGGTAAGTATATTCTAAGTTGTATGATAATTGAATTCTGGAATAATCCATTTACTGGTTTAGGGGTGGGTTCCGACTCCGATGGCCAATCTACTTACACAGGAATAGCGCTTAACGGCGATTTAGTCACCTGCAAGCGTTAACCGATAATTCTATCCGTCGCGTCGTTTTAAACAACTTTCACGTAGAAATTCTTAATCACATTCGTTCTTCTTCTTTTCGTATGGTTAATGACCAACCTGGTGTCAGAGTTTTAAAGCCGCCCATGGTTCTCTGACATTTCACATACCGTCGAAAAATATCTTTCAGACCTCACGATGTTTTCCTTCACCGTTTATGAAGCAAGTGATAATTGTTTAATATGCATATAAATCCGAAAAGTTAGAGGTCTTGGGTTCGAACTCGAGACCTATGACTTTGCAGTCCGACGATCAAACCACTAGACTATCACTGCTCAATCTGATTTGTAAAAATCAACATTCTAATCGCAGGCAAAAATACATTAACTATGATAGTTATTTTTAGTTGTTATTCTTAGGCCCAATTGTTCCGCGACTCTACAGTTCCCGCTTATGGACTTAAAGAACAACCGAGAAGATATTGAAAATATATTAATTGCTTTGATGCCATTTTGCTTATCTTAATTATATTAGGTATACTATATTATGTAGTCAACCAATTAGTGATACCTGTTCGAATACCACACCACCACCACTATACCTGTGCAAATTGTAATGGATTTGAACTCGGCATCAAACAGCGTCTATCAGCACTAGTACAGTCTCGAATACTAAATTTTGTTGGTCATGTCTCCAGGCGGAATAATTACTCCATAGAGCGTCTAGTGGTGCAGGACAGAGTGGAAGGTAATAAGCCACGTGGAAGGTCGCCGATGAGGTGGACCGATCAAATAAAATCCGCGGTTGGAGGCCCTGTTAATGAATGCGCCAGACTGTCATGTAACAGAACCAGATGGAGAGAGATCGTGAGGCGGGCAACGACTACACCTGCGATTAGACACAGTTCATTGTGATCTGATCACGACCGCTTTGTCAAGAGTGAAACGAAGGACACGGTGGAGCATACGGTGGAGGTCTGCCCGGCTTGGGCGGAGCATCGCCGTGTCCTCGTGGAGGCGATCGGCGGCGTTGATCTCTCGCGTCCAGCCCTGCTTCAGGCCATGGTACGGAGCGAGAGGAAATGGGAGGCCGTCACCTCCTTCTGCGAAGCGGTATTGCTCGTGAAGGAGGAGGCGGAACGCGTGAGAGAGAGGCAAACTTCGCGCCCTCACGCCCCTAACCGCCACAAGAGGAGACGCCCTGGGCGTCGGGAATCGCGAGCCGATTTCCAGCCACTGCTAGGCGTGGGCTTGCGGACGGTGAGCAATGGGTAGCTCGCCGTCCGATAAAAACCAGGTCCGGGTCGACGGCGCGTTGTGTTCCACGCGCGCCTCAAAGAGATGTTAGCCGAATTGACGGGATCCGCTAGGGCCGATGCCTGCCGGGGTTGCGAATAAAACCGATAGGGAAATCGTGGCCCCCGGCAACAGGGCAACCGAAGGAACATGGGTGGGTTTTAGTCAGTAAGAGTCTGACACGCCCTAGCTCCGCCCAGAGCGGGAGAAGTTATTTGATAATTTCCCACCAAAAAAAAAAATGTACTGTTCCGAGATAAAGTAGGGTATTTCGATTTTCTAAGAAGACTTCTCTTGCAATAATTGGAAAAGAAAACTAAGCCTGGATAATTTTTATATCTCAGCATGATTATTATTTGCTGTAGTCGCAATTCTGAATTTACATATATATATAGGATTGTAGAAGATACATTGTACAGAAGGCATGAAAAACGTTTATTTATAAAAGGGGCACATTTACAATGAATACCATAACAATTCCATTGATGCCTGATGCCATTAAATTAAAAAATCGGAACGAAATAATAATGTCCCTTCATTATCTTTCCGTTGCATAAACAACATTATTGAAATATGAATTATAACTGGCACAAACGTGCTAAAAGTTTAATAAGCATGATTAAGAAATATTTGATTGGTCAGTAGGCTTTATATTCCGAAGGCTGATTGCCGCTCAGACATGTTAAAACAGATAAAAGCTGGATTAATTTTGTTTGTAATGTTACGAGTGCATCAACAAATAATATTATTACTGTATTTGTGATACTTTACTTTCAGAGTAAATGGGAAAATATCTATAACAAAAAACGTGTCTATACAGGAAAGGGTAATAATATGTATCAAATGAAAGAACTTATCTTAGAAATCCTACACATGCTTATGTTTAGTCAAAAGAATGTGGTAGGATACATCTTTTATTTTCACTTAAGTACATAGAGATTGGAAAACATAGCATTTTCTTTCTTTCAATGTGGCTGCCAGCAATTTAAAGGTAAATAATATTAGCCACGCGTAATCAGTGTTTGATTCTCGATAAAATGTAGGGAACAGCTGATTTTTTCTGAGATTTCAGGATTGTTCTGTTGGTATTTGTTCACAAAGATACAATAGTAGTAGTACAACGACTCATTAACAGGTTTTCAGTTATTAGTAGTAGTAAATGTTTGCAAACGAAAAAGCTTGTATCTTTGAAATCCTGCTTTGGCTTAAATGTTAAAAAAGTAAGGTGAGAAACATATTCTTAAGAATAATTTTTAACTGAATTCCAAAAGAAGGAGGTTCTCAATTCAACTGTATGTTTTTTTTTGTGTGTTTGTTATGCGATTACTCCGCCAATTATGAACTGATTTGAATGATTCTTTTTTTGATTGGTAGGTCATACTTCAGAGGTGGTCATATAATTTTTTATAACTTTGCTTGGGTAGTTTTTGAGTTAGCTTCAATAATACGTATTTTTTCCCACTTAGTATGTGGATGATATGATAAGTTCCTGTCACTGTTATTTACATAGCAGGTAGTGGTATTCGAATTTGTGTGGGGTAAATACCACAACTAAAAAGTGAAAAATAAAAAAAAACCTGTGGTACTCGGGGACTGCCGCGGTAAAGCTATTGCATAGCATTTGTAACCTCCATACTTCCTATTTGTCAACGCTACACTTGGGATGATGACGTGATGACATAAAACAAAAATTACGTTCCCATGACAACATCACGTTGTCATGGGAACCGTCATTACATGGTAGGCGGAGTGGGGGGTGTTAGGTTTTTTCGTTACGGAATTTCTTGATTCGGTCGCCGCGCTCAAAGCCCGCGATAAACTCTATGCAATAGCTTAAAAGGATTTAATTGTACACCTACAGGTACATTAGACAGCTTTCATCATCGTGTATGATGAAGGAAGAAGAAGGTGAAGGAAAACATCGTGAGGAAACCGGCATGCCTGAGAGATTTTTCTTGCGGCTTTAAAACTCTGACACCAGGTTATGCACTAACCACACGAAAAGGAGAAGAAGAAGATGGTGCATTCTTTTGAATTCCATAAATGCACTCAACTCATTAAGTCGACGGTTGAAAGGCTAATTGATCTAAGCGACGGTTTGTAAAACTTGCAGGAGGATGGATTGGTTGTTTTTTTAATCATAATAAGATCTTATTATGATTGATTGATTTAAGTAAATAAAAGTCTATCAAATAGTTGTTTTTTATGTATCTTTTTTTTCAAAAAAATACCTATGATTCGTCCTCCTGGACGGATCATAGGTATTTTTATATTAAAATTGCTTGAGCAAGTTTTACAAAATGTCGCTTAGATCAATTAGCCTTTCAACCGTCGAAGTGTCTATTGAATCTTAATAGATTCAATATTAAATTACTTCTTAAAAGTTTTAACTGTAATTCAACCGCTTAACAATTATAGATCATTAACGAAAGCCATCCCAAGCCACTCGTCAAACAGCAAATCATAAACTAATTACCAGTTTTTTCAATAAACAACCAATTGAATTCTTAGGTTACACTCAATTTATACTCAAATAAGGTAAAAACTTCATAAATATCATAATATTTATTAATATAATACGTATCGAAGTATTAATTGAACTATTTTTATAGAACTTGTTCTCCCATCTCGCCTTAATAGGCTGACAGATTTTTTTGATATCATAATATAAAGCTGCTTCTGTAACCTAATCATAGGTACTGAATACTCGTAGGTGACTGAATTAAAATACCAGTAGATGACTAAATTAACAGCCTGTATGATAATTATTAGCACCTGCCATATGTCTCCTTTCCAGTGTTGCTATGCTCAGAGTGGTAGTCTCCCTTGAATTCTGGAACACGACTCATAAGCAAACGGATAATGAACATAGAAGATACTTTGTTGTAACAGTACCTAAAGGAAAAAAAAAAACAATAGCACTCTGGGAGTGCCGACAGAAGTGAAAACTTGAACAATTTTATTGTGCAGGAAGAAAAAATCTTGTATAGAACATTGGTCCGTAACCTTATCTAAATAAAGAGCACAATCGCGTTTACAAAAAAAAATAATTTCGAAACCTTTCAAGTAAAAATACTTGCATAGAACTTTGATCCGTAACGAAATATAAATAAAGAGCACAATCGAGTTTACAAAAATGAGGTGTCGCGAGTTCAATTTTTTTTTCCCATCTCAAAAATACCCAACGCGCCTAAAGAAGTTTTCACTTCAAAAAAATTTACGAAATATCTAGAATATATCGTAGGTAACATTCAAACATGAACATGCAAAATTTTTAGAACTCATTCATCATTATCATTTCTTACAAGAATTGAAAAGGAAACAAAATTCTTGTAAGAAACTTTTATGTGACAATACGGAATTTTCTGCCAAAGTATGATCTCCATTACCGGAACAACAATACCTTACATTTTCTATTTCATATTAGAGTTTGTGTTGTATTACTTCCAGGAGTTGCTGTTTATTCTAAATACTTACGCCTTGGAATGGTTGCAACGACCAAAATTCGGTCTGAAGGACAATTTTTTTAGGTATTCCTATTCAATTTGCCAGCTTTCGGGACAATTCAAAAGCTCCTAAATGAACTTATCAAAAATAATTGTAAAATAAAATAACTTGTAATCCTTAATACAACTTAGTAAGGGTGATGGTTGCAACACCTACCTGTTTTGTTAACTGGCATAAGTCAAGTGTACCTACAGATGATATTATTTAATGTTAACACTGTTATTTGATTATATAAATAAATTATAAATTTCCTAGTGCTTTAACTTTCACTCAGTAGCCGTAGACAAAAAAATCCACAACAATCAGGTAAAATTTTCCACCTAGCAACACCACATCGAGGCTGTACCATTCCGGTTTCATCTCGACCGGTCGTTTTTTCGCCCCTATATAAGGCTCGGCCCACAATTGATATTAATTTCATGAGATGCTATTGAGGTAAAAAACCCGCCCCGTAAAGGCAGCTCGTCTTGTTTTTGCAGCACATAATGGCTCCTCGCAAAGGCGACTTCCGTGATGAAAGCGGTTGATTGGGGAGTGTCCAAAGAAGATGGGCTATTTGTACTGAGTTTTTCGTACTCCATTGCTAGGTTGTTTGCCTGTTCCTATATTTTATCGACTAGTATTTATTATTTATTTTACAGTTTTTAACACAGCTAACTATTTACATTGGTTGTACTAGTATTGCTTGTAGTGTGTGTAGATTTTCCAATAAAAAAGCAGATTGTTTGATTATGCTTTCGCTGGGTAATTTAGATTATGGCTTGGCTTTCTAGAATTTTAGTTTCCTTCAATTGTTATCATATAAGCAGTGATAGCCTAGTGGTGTGACCGTCGGACTGCCAAGTCATAGGTATCGACTTCGAACCCTAGGCACGCACATCTGAATTTTCGGATTCATGTGCGTATTGTATAATTATCAACATACATAACATCACGCCTTGTTCCTCCGAAGGGTTGGGCAGAGGTGTCCCTGTAGCAGGTACACCCACATTTCGCCAGTTATGTTTAAGTCTCATGTAATAGGAGGCGAGCCTTTTGCCATCAACCGGGCACAAATCGATTCCGAGCTGCTACTGAGAAATTTTAGATAGAAAAACCCAATAACACTTTGCCCGACCTGGGAATCGAACCCAGGACCTCATGCTCAGCAGTAGCGCTTGCGACCACTAGACCAACGAGACATTTATAACGTAATTATCACTTTTTTCAAAAACGGTGAAGGAAAAGGAAACTGGCATGCCTGAGAGATATTTCTCAACGGCATGTGAAGCCAAGTTAGAGGCCCACGGGCGGCTTTAAAACTCTGTCACCAGGTTGGTCACTAACCACACGAAAAGAAAGAAGAAGAGGGAAAAGAAGGCAAGTTTATTTAACAAATTTCGGCCTATTGTGACCAACATCGATTATGACTTGATTTTAAGTCACCGTAATTTAAAATGTAGGTGAGAAATAAATAATTTCCCACTAACTTCTGTATGCCTCTATAAAACAAACAACCGTGAAGATATAACAGCAATTGCCAGTTGTTTTGTCGCGTAAAATTAGCGACCTCAGCCGGTTGCTGGCGACCATTGCAATTGCCTGTAATTGGTATCAATACCACAAATAAGTGTACTACAAATAAGTGGCAATTATTTTAGTATAATGTCTTAAATCTGATTGGATATACATTGTCGTTCCATTGTATTTTACCTACCTATCAAGTTTCAATATTGTTCTCAGATTCTAAACTTCGATTTTGAAGTCAATTTTTGAGGAGCTCGTGGCTAAGTAAAAACAGCCGCACGGGTCCATCCGACAGGTTAAGCTACGTTTGCCGGGGTTGGTCCGTGGATGGGTGACCATCTTTACATATCGAGACTCCTCCGTGCCTCGGAAAGCACGTTAAGCCATTGGTCCCGGCTGTCATTCGTGGATCTTTGACAGTCGTTATGGGTCGTCAGAAGCCCGAAACTCTAACAACCAGTCTTACCAAGGGTCATCGTATTACCCAGTTACTGGGTTGTGGAGATCAGATAGACAGTCGTTCTATGTAAAATACTGGTATATAGCTGCATCCGGTTAGACTGGAAGTTGACCCCAACACAGTTGGGAAAAGGCTAGGCAGATTGATTTATTTGTGGTGCCGGAGAGAGACCCGTGGAGATTATAATAGCAATAACATGTCCATCATTTTCATTTACATCGATGGTTATTTAGGACCCCATCGCTACACACTCGTTGTGCCTCCATCCGCGGTAGACCTTAGGGTCTAGACAAGTGGTTGGTTTCAAAGCGTTGAGTATTTTTACAACGACTTCTATCAGGATTGACATAATACTTAGGGAACGTACCCACACTACGTGGCCAATTTAAAAAATATATATCTCCTCCCCCCTCGGTAACCACCTGTAGTATATGCCAACACCCCACCCCTCCCCCCTAGTTTTCACGTAGTAATTCTTAAATATAGTTTTAAATCATTTTTTGCCGACAGAAAGTTAAAAATTATTTAGCTCATATTTGTCTTTATTAATACAGCGCTTGTCGCGTGACGCCAAGAGTGCGCAGGTATATACGTGAGTTTGTGTGAGTTTTCAATCAGCTGACGTCCTACGGCATATTATGTACTAAAAGCTGCGCGCCATATTTGAATATAGCTCGAAAAAGCACGAGATTTCCTTAGAGGATATTGACTACGTGAAAAAAACCTGAGCCCCGCTCCTGTGACTAAGCGTGGTATTTTGAAGACCCCCCTCTCCCCTCAGAATGGGTCACATAGTATGGGTACGTTCTCTTATATCATTCCAATACATTTTTGAATTTTCCATAATATCTTTTTTTTTTTTTTTCAAGTGGTTGGAAAGACTTGACAACAGTGCTGTTTAAGAGTAGACTACATAATTTTTAAAAGGATAAGGCGTACTACAGTGTGACTGAGTTTTTATCAGAGAAATTCTTTTGCTGAAATGTTGCTCCTTTATTCTAATAATTATTTCATATTGACATTTTTATTATTTTGATTTAATTTATTATTTTAGACGAGAATGTGACTAAATACCTATCTGTTTATGTGCCGTCTTAATTTATTGTCATTTTATTATTATTGGCATGAAATTGTGACATGTACCTTGACTTTTTATT
Organism: Agrochola lychnidis; assembly: GCA_963680765.1. Classification (NCBI taxonomy): domain Eukaryota; kingdom Metazoa; phylum Arthropoda; class Insecta; order Lepidoptera; family Noctuidae; genus Agrochola; species Agrochola lychnidis. The sequence continues at coordinate 8,286,466 of OY796848.1, forward strand.
TACATTTTGTTAATGTTATATTTTAACCCATCTATTTACCTAAAAAAAATTGTATGCCTTCTGGCGGGTATGGACCGATATTTATTTGTAACAGCTGTATTATGTTTTACCCTATGTTCACAAAATTAATAAATGAATTTGAATTTGTAGTCTCTTGTATAATTTGTGCATTGACTTCTCATTAGTCCTAGTCACGTCTGAAAAAGAAAGTAAGATCGTGAACTTATCAATTTATCATGCATATTACTTATAGGTTTATTAGTGCGGTTACTAATGAGGTCTAGACTAGACCGTTCCCATTTTTAGTGAAGCTACGCATTGACTAGATAATGGCACAATGATGACATTATGTATAGAGTATTTGTCAGGATGAAGCCAAGAAATCAGTGGCAAGGAACGATGGCCGAGCAGGAACAAAATTGTTCCGTCACAAGTGTGCCGCTCGGCCACCGCAGCTCGCCACTGGTGACTCGCACAGCCCCACGCTTAAAGAACAAAAATTGCTAGATGCTCTTCAAATCCTGCAAATCATCATTTGTGTTGGTCATCAAAGCCTCGTTAGTCAGTGGTAGCTACCTACATCGTTAGCATGTCTGGAGTTGCCGGCAGTTACATACGTGTCCCCTACGTGTTTAGTGGTAATGATGGTGGGAGCGTCATCCCAGCCAGATCATTCACACTTAACGACAGTGGCGACTTATGCGTAATTTCTCAATTGATGTTCGTAGGGAGCGGTTGTGGTGATAGAGTTCAGGTGCTTGGATGCTAACACAGTCGCCTGACTGCGATAGATGCTGGTTAGCTTGAGTATCCTGCGGCTGCCGGTCAAAACAACCACACAGTCAATCAATCTGCCTAGTCTTTTCCCAACTATGTTGGGGTCAGCTTCCAGTCTAACCGGATGCAGCTGAATACCATATGTTACATGGAGCGACTGCCTATCTGACCTCCACAACCGAGTAACTGGGTGACACGATACCCCTTGGTAAGACTGATTGTCAGACTTTCGAACTTCTGACGACCCGTAACGACGGTCAAAGATCTACGAATGACAGCCGGGACCAAAGGCTTAACGTGCTTTCCGAGGCACGGAGGAGTCTCGAAATATTAAGATGGTCACCCATCCACAGACCAACCTCGGCAAGCGTAGCTTAACCTGATGGATCGAACCGTGTGGCTGTTATTACTTAGCCACGAGCTCCTCAAAACAACCACACAGATAGGGATGTAAATATAAACCTTATTTTATTAGCCTATACTTTCATTAAGGCGAAAGCGTCACGGTAGCCCGCGAACTTCAAATATTCTTACGTTTTTTGGCAAATTGCAGGTCAGTACCAGGTTGTATGTTGATCTAAATATGACTCGCGGCAATAGCAAATATTTATTTATAGAATTATTGTAATATTAAAAATCATCAAAAGAACTCTCTACGTTCATTTGAATTACTATTTCATGAAATCGTGACATTTGAGGTCTATTCTAACTTAGGAGTTGTATTGCTGATTCGAATGATTATAATTCTGTAAAGTTATATTTGTTACGGTCGCGAATCATATTTAGATCAACATGCAACATGATACTGACCTGCAAATTGCAAAAACGTAAGAAAATTTGAATTTCGCGGACTACCTTAGCGCATCCCCCTTAAGGGGGAAGCGTCAGGGTAGCTAACTAATGGAGTTGTATTGCTGATTGTAATGATTATAATTGAGTAAAACCATATTTGTTACGGTCGAGAATCATGTTTTGATCAACATGCAACATGATACTGTGCTGGTCAGTATGTTTTTTTTATTAATTGCAAAAAACGTAAGAAAATTTGAATTTCGTGGGCTACCCTGACGCCTTCGCCTTAAGGTAAACTACGCTACGATTTGCGCCAATACGCTTCGACGGGCCTCGTCCGGTGTAAATTGTCCTTAACACACACAGTGCCTTTATAACCGTATTTGGTTTCACAAACGTCTGATTGGTCTCGAAATTACTTAGCCCACGCATCGGGCCTACTAAAATCATGGACTATGTAAACCGTATCAGGATGGGATGCGACAATAAGGACTTTTGTGCTCTCATTAATCCTTCGTCACGAATATAAGTAACATTATATCATTATGTGTGACAAATTCAAAGATCTAGCATATCTGCTTACCCCGCAAGAAAACAAGGATAACGATACACAAACATTGTACAAAATCTGTTTACAATATTACTGAGATCATATTTTAAACCTTACGCTTTTGAATTAGGGGGCAGAATTGACGGCATCCGTCAACAGAAATATAATTGTCACTGCATAATGAGATGAAAGCTATGGTGACTATTTTAGGATAAATGAGACATACGGGCGGGAAATTTAGAGGGCTAAAATTTCAAATTTGAAATTCGTTTAGAGATGAGTTGTGAATCAGCCTTCGCATCAGGCGTTGACGTAACTAGAGTGTGTATAGGCGTTGAATTCTCATAGAGGCTTCGTAGTTGTCTCGTAGACGCCGCGTAGGCGCCTCGTAGACATAGCCTAGACATCTCGTAGACCTCGCGTAGAGGTCTCGTAGCTTTCAACCGTGAAAGCTACGCGATATGATATGAATATGTTTTTGTTTTCCATGCAACTTATGCAAGAAATCAAGTAATTTTGATTTCCAATGAGCTCTGCCCTTTTTTATGTCATACTTGTACATAGTATAAATATTTTAGTGTTAGTTTGTATATTATAATTAAGATTTGTCAAAATAAAAGTATGTTCAATTTATAAAAAGTTATTTTGGCATAACTTAACTAAAACATAAAACCTAAAATTTTAGCACGTCATACGTCAGACTAAAAGCTTAAAAAGCTCCTCTCAAACATAAATCAACAGAAAAAGCAATTTTGATTATACCTACCCACATTGATGCAAAACAACAAAATAATTAACATAATAATGATCATCGGGACATGCGAGCCGTCCCCAACATCAGTATGTATCGTTTCTAATTATTATAAATCTGTCGTCGCCAATGCGAGAGGACACTGTGTAGTCTTTTTTCACCCAGCGAGTAATTTCACACGGACAAGTGTTAGGGATGTTAATTAAATGCTTCAATTTTATTATTGTGCGTGTCTGTTTTTTATTTGTGTGCACTGTGCTTCATGCTCTGCGCATATTATGATTAAAAACGTTCGGGAACTCCGAATCTCGTGTTTGTGAGTTATTGTTTGTGCATTTTTATGAATTGTTTCGGGATTCTGTTGTGTACGATGTTGTTTTAAACATTTCTTTGTTCGGTTATATTTGAGTATTAAGTATGAGGTGTTGGGTTGTTTTATTTGTGGGTATTTTGAACATTCGGAATGGGGATATAAATTGTCGTTTTTCTGCAAAATCTTTTTATCTTTTTACATTATACGAGTATTTGTAAGATATTTTGAGCTTAACGTATATTAGCACCTCTATGAAGACAGAACACTTAGATACAAATATATATATATATTGTTTTTGTTTTTTTTTTTATTCTGAAGGACTAACTATATTTTCAATAAAATACACTAACCCCGATTCCGATCGTCCACCGCCAGCTAAACTAACTTAGCCAAGCTAAGTTAGTTTAGCTCGCGGTGGACGAAACATCCTGAGTTACTTAAATCTTCCAATTAGGTACAATTCATACAAAACGCACTAAGTTAAATCCTGTGTTATCAATAAAAGCTTTACGCACGAATAATTTTGTAACACTAATGAGGTATATATTTGTTCTGAATTCAAATTAAATGTAAAAACATTAAATTCTTGATAAAACAATACACAGCACGTGCAACTGTAGCAAAAAATAACATTTTGATGCAAGTGTTATAAATAACAATTATATTATGGGTTGAAATATCAGGAGTGCTTAATGTACTTAACTAATTGATATGTGTACAAGGCGTTATAGAATGCATGTAACTGTCAATGAATCGTGATACCGCGTTGAGGCATGCGTTTGCGATTCCTGTCTTTAAGTACCTACAAATAATGATCATCTATTTTACCCCTGAAGTTCTACCACTATTAATGATATTTCCTTGAGTATCTAATGAACATAATTAATTTATGATTAGTTTAGTTCTGCAGTTCTTCAAATTTAGCAGGTACGTTTTAACAGGACGTTTGGTTTTCAACATTTTGAACGTTTGCGTCTAGGATACCGCTGACCCTTGATCCATTATCGGAAATTTTATTGAAAAGCTGTTTATTTATATAAGAAATAAATTGCAATTCATCAGGCAACTTGTTTCTCGTACTAATCTTCATATTTCTGATTCGATTACGCAGGGAAATTTTGAGCAAAGCCCTCTCCACCTCCTTAAGATGTGTGACCAAGTTCTGTAAAATCCCTACTTTACAGATGACCTTTGTCATATCAGAGATCTACGTCACGGTATACAAAACTATTGAAGAAAATTAGTTCCGCATCTTTAAAAATCGAAATAGCAGGAGTGCAATGTTAATTGGACTGGGCCGCTGGGCGGATGACATCGGACGCCCGTCGCGCTTCGCCGCGTCGAGTCGTGGTGCAGCCCTCGGTTACGGTAAAGAGTGTGCCGTAAATACTAGAGTTATGGTCTTAGGCTTGTGGATAACTGCGTTGTGACTCGGTGAGGACGGTGGCAGATTTTTTAAACAAGGGAAGCTTTTTAGCTGTTTGCCATGTTATACCTTACTGCCATATTTTAAAACAGTAAGTTCAGAAAGAAGGTGTGTGTAAACGGTGAGGTAGTCTTCGATTTTTAAAACAGCCGACATACACTTATTGAAGTTTTCAGAGACTAGGACCCAGGGAGCCAATGTCAAAAAAAAGTGGCACTCCGGGAGTGCCGACAGAAGTGAAAACTTGAAAAAAATCGGCACCGCGGTAATTAACGCGTTGATGTCTTTTACTCCACGGTGTCGGTAAATTCGGTAACAGTGTCGCGAAATCAATGGTTTAGTCCCATTTCAAAAATGCCCAACGCACCTAAAGAAATTTTTCACTTCAAAAAATGTTCTGGCAATATATCCCTTCTATGCAATTATTATTAGTACCAATACTGCAATTTGATCTGACTTTAAAAAAACTTGCACCTCCTCTATAATAATCTACCTACACGCCACATCGTAGTTTTCCGTCCCTCTATGGCGCTCCCATCATTCGTCTGCAAGCGGTCATTAGGCGCGGCTAAGTGGTTGGCGCGCCACGTGTCGTGTGTACGTCACCTAATGCACGATATTTTTACCCCACGACACTGAATACAGGAAAGGTCACCAGTTCAGTACTTTATGAACGTGAAATTTGGTGGGAGAGGAAATATTGTCGTTTATGTTATGTTGTCGATGATGTAGAAAGTCTAATTCCCTACTCGTTATATTTACTTGAAATGGATACAGTATACTGAGCAAGAAGTGTTGTTGCTTGGCTGGCTTGAACAATCTGATTTATAAAAATGAAATAAACTAGGTTCTTAATAATTAAGTACCTGGTCGACCGAGCTCTGCTCGGGTGAAAATAGATAAACATATCGTCTAGGTATACCGCACTTGTATCCTGAGTCTGTGAAAATAGAGAAAACAAATTTTCCCAGATATGAGACTTAAGTAGATCGATTTTTCACCCCCGTAAACCCGTACATTGCAACTTTCATCGAAATCGTTACACCAGTACCCTAATTGCGTAATACAACACAATCACAATCTGTTTCGATTTTAAACAGACTGTTAATCCATTGCTTCATAAGCTGGAAGAAAAAATCTGCTCAACAACGTAAATAACGCAATGAATGTTGTTGAACTGTCAAAATGAAACAAATTAGGCAAAATTGTTTACGAAAATAAGTTACGCAATTAGGGTACAGTTTTCGAGAACGTAATCTATAAATATTACAAATATTGCTCATTTAATGTTTAGGATTACAATCTAGCATATAATAAGTAATCTAACTTATGTTTTTACAATGTGATGTGTGGTGTCAAAGGGATTAAAATAAAGACTACACACAGATACTATAACAGGTAAAATGGGATCATAAATTGCAATAAATCATTCACATGCCCCACAAACATTCTTTCCTACAGAAAGTTCCATAGATATTATGGTGGTTCAAAATCAAAATCAAAATATTTTATTTCACATAAACCTACATGGGCACTATGAAACGTCAGAAGCTAGGTGCACGGTTCCAATTGGTCGTTTCCTATGGAGAAGAGCCGGCAAGAAACTCCACGGTTACTCTTTTAAAAATAATTGGCTTTTACAATACTTTCATATAACAAGTTTCTAGGTATGGGAGGACAGTGCAGGTCTTTCAATAAGTACCAAGTACTTAACAAAATAGAAAATGGTCAACAGGTCTACAATCCACTAAGCCTACAGCGTTCTCACATTCACAAAATATGTAGAAAAGAATCTATACAAAAAATAAATAAATTAATATAAGTAAAAAAAACCTATTTTAATAAAACGCAATTATATGATTGCTGTTACAACTGTAATCAATCTGAGTAATTATCATGTCCACAAAAGTCACTAAAAAAAGTTGAAATTAAATCGTAGGTATATAATGTCAAATAATAGAATAATAAATATGTCAAGGACGAATGTAAAAACAAAAAAAAAATAAAGATTTAAATAAACATGGTAATTTGGGAGCAGTTAATAGACTCTTACTTATTTATGCCGTTAATGAGGTACCAGGGAAGCCACATGTGCAGAAGGAATTATTGCCAAACTTCCTTATCTTCAACATAGTCTTTAATTTTATAATATGCTGGTTGTATCAATACCTACCCCAAAATATTGCCATACACGTACATACATAAAAACACGCCTTCTTCCCATGGGGGTAGGCAGAAACTACAGAACGCCACCTGCTACGATCCTTACATACTCCATTTGCCTCGTTTACGTTCATACATCTGGTCATATACGCACGCCGGTTGCGAGTACTACGCACCTGGCCTTTCTGAAGAACATCACCAATAAAGTCAGTTTATGTCAGTATTGTCATACATTGATAATAGAAAAATACATTTCTGAGGTCTGAGCTTTTAACATGACTGACTCATTTTATTCTGTGAACAAAAACGTCTGTGGATATAAGCAAAAGAGTTTAAGAGCGTTTATTCTGAAAATGGGTAACGTCGCAAAAAGATGTTAAATATTTCGCTGTTTTGATTAATTTCTCCCCTCCTACCCTTGCTCGAAAACGAGTTGCCAGCAGTTGTTATAGCTGACCACGTAGCTTTAAATACCCCGCATAATAATCATGATGAAAATCTAATTTTGATCCAGCCTGTCTCGTCTTGCTGTGCTCTTCCAGCGACGCCCTAAGCCGAGGTTCGCACCCCACAGGGGTTGCCCTTAGCGAGCGCTCGCCTAGTTTTAATTTAGCATAGTTTTTTGCCCCTGGCTGGCGGCTTTAAGTGTAGCAGCTTAAGGCAGCCAGGAAAACCCGGTTAAGCAGCTATGATTTTAGTGGTCAACTGTGAGATACCATAGTAAAAAAAAAGGATGCAGCTAATATTACTGTTACAGTGTTGTTTACACATGCGTACGAACGTCGATATATTAAACGGTCGAGTTAATTGCTCACGTATGCTGAAAGCGACGCTTTCGTTTTTTTTTTTTTACTAATTGGCGCACGTTTGAATTGATAAAATGGTAATTTGACCTTTTAACTAACTCTTTGATGTTTTTCTGATATTTCGTTACTAGTACAGGTAGGTCACGTTTACTCTTGTTACGTTACGTTATGTTATACTCTGCAATCTGAACGAATGAGAGCTAGACCACAGATTAATACATATGGGACACTCCGCATAATCATTTGCAAAAAAACGTAAGAAAATTTGAATATCGCGGGCTGCCCTGACGCTTTCGCCTTAAAATAGATTTTTATTTAATTTATTTATCCTTTGTATAGATTCTTTTCTATTTTGTGAATATGAGAACTGTACGCTTAGTGGACTGTAGATCTGTTGACCATTTTCTATTTTGTTAAGTACCTGGTACTTATTGAAAGACCTACACTGTCCTCCCATATCTAGTAACACTGTGATTTGAAAGTATTGTAAAAGTCAATTATGTTTAAAAGAGTAACCGTGGAGTTTCTTGCCGGCTCTTTTCCATAGGAAACGACCAATTGGAACCGTGCACCTAGCTTCTGACGTGTCTTGTGTGCTCATGTAGGTTTATGTCAAATAAAATATTTTGAATTTGAATTTGATGATAAGACTAGGACGACAGTAAGTATCAAGTCTCAATCTTTTATTGCTCGAGAGTTCTGCTGAATTTTATAAGTAGGGACTGTATATAGCGACATTTTTTTTTCCGCTGATCTTTTTACCACTTGGTAACTGGATACCACCCCAAGTTCAGGAAAGCCTATATTAATTAGTGGCATAGATTCCTTTGATGAATTGTCGACTATAATGTATAGCCGAATATACAGCTTTCCCGACTAATCGATACATTTCTAATACTTATACATAACATGACATATTTTGGTGTTAGCTTGTTCAATGTTTAAGAATATTTCTCTATATATTTGTCAATTCTTTCAACGCAAAACACTACATAATAGCAATAGGTCTCAAATTGTTTTACAGTTGGTTCCGTTTTTTCTTGCATAATGAAAGAATCCTAACTAGGTAATATTATGAATGCAAAAGTGAGTTTGTTTGTTTTTTGTTACGCTTTCACGCTAAAACGGCTTAACAGATTTGGATTGAATTTTGCGCATGAGTAGACCAGGACCTGGATTAGGACATAGGATACTGTTTATCCCGATATTCCCACGGGATCGAGACTTATGCGGGTGAAAACGCGGGGCGCAGCTAGTTTGACATAATTTGAATTTTATGGAGTTCAACTTCATGTAATAAAAGATGTAACTGAATATACAAAAGTTATGCAGTTAAAATAACTATGTTTAGACCTTTTAAACCTGTTACGACAATCGCTATAATATATTGACCACATACCATAGATGTCGATAGACTGAGCTAATTTTAAACTACATTTAAATAACCAAGAGTTAATCAATAGTTAAAGCGAGTCCTAACAATGTGTGTCGCACACAATTCTCGTTAAAGTTAATACGCAATAATTAATACGTTTTCCCTTCAGTAGGTGTTAAAGTTTATCGGTGTACACTTTTTTTGTGCAACTATCGACGGAAGCCGGCGATATGTTATCGTTTCTAGTGATCGCGGTGCTCTTTATGTGTAAGTAAGCTTTATGCCGCGGCTGCGCTTAGGTTTTTAATACCAATTTGTATTTAAAAAAGAAAAGCAGCTGCTGTTGCTCGCAAAGCAACTATCAAAAAAGTAGGAAGGGAGCTGTAGAGCTTATGCTGGATAGGTACCGGTACTGAAAGTGCACTTGGCGCTTACATTTTGGTGGAGGCGCCAGGCTGGTCTTAAGTACTCCGCATATACAGGATAAGTTTTTATCCAATGCGCAAACTTTGACACGTAACTTTACTCATCATTATGAACAACTTTTACTATGGGACCAAACCTGGGGTCCTACCACCAGCTATTATAGCAGTATTATTTTAATCTTACCTTGACTTTTTGTACCATGACGTCCATTAAATAAGCTTATTGTAATGTTAAAAAAATTAATTTTATAAATTAATAACAAAATCACTGAGGCTGACCACAATACATATATTGTTTCAAACTATCTTCGTCAAAACATTACACATTTCTTTGTTAATAGTAGAAAAGAAAACAATACTTTGCTTCAAACCAATACTTCGTAGTAGCGATTCAATCAATCAATCAATCAATCAATATTCTTTTTTTCGGACCAACGTGTGAATTGGACAGCGCTATACAGTTCATACAGCGTTGTTTCTTTTCTACTATAGCAGACAATAGACAAATCTTACAAATAATTCGTTCTTTCCCAGCACTAAGCAGGAATAAAACATTCGTGAAAGATGAAGGTCATGGTACGAATATGAATAATGTTATTGTAAGCTTGAAACAAAACTCTCCTGAAATAAGATTGTTTCGTAAAAGATTATGGTCGGCCCCCTGAAATCGCGGAAAAAAATCAGCTGTTCCCTACATTTTGACGAGTTATGAAAACATAAATGTAGGGAACAGCAGATTTTTTTTTTTCGCAATTTCAGGGTTGGTCCCATAATAAAAGTTGTTCATAATGATGAGTAAAGTCACGTGTTCAAGTTTGCGCACTGGATAAAAACTTACCCTGTATGCATAACCAATCCGCACTTCACACTTCAGCCAGCGATGCACATATAGGGTCAAGAACCGCTAACATCCACCATGTCGGCAGCGACACCAATAAAAAAAACAAATTCTTGGAGAGCGGTTCTTCCTATATATTCGAAGGATGCATCCAGATTTTTCTAGAATTATTACATTAATGCTTTTGGAAATTCACAATTCTTCTTCATGTGCTGGAATATAAGAGTCTATCAAAGCAAAAGTGGATTAAGCTGTTGCTGTATTTCAAGCTGACGAGGCTATAAAACAATAGTAGCCAAAATAAACTCCCGGACACCTGAATTGAGCCACCCAGCATATTTTTGATTAAGGGATCTCGCGCACTAGACGGCCACGATTCCGGCCAGCCGTGAGTCTAGTGGTATTGTATGGTGTGCGGTTAGATGGCCGTTGCGACCAAGTGCGCGATTCGTATCGGTTTCCATAGATTACCTGGTCGTAGTCGACATCCTTTCTCTTTCTTTTTAAACAGGTAACAGTAGTACAAAGAAAAAAAAAATAGTTTTGAAGCCAGTCACTCACTACTCATTTCTGTTAACATTCATTGTTCTTAACTTGAAAACGGAATATTAAAAAAAACAGTTTAATTGCAATAAGTCATCTTTTGCATTTCTCAGGGGCAAAAATAGCGTGGAATTTTTGAAGAGAACAATGGTTTACTTATAGAGATCGTTTTTTTAGTAACTTGTGTTACCTCCAAGAGTATTTACGATGGCTATCAGAGAAAACACAAACAGAAAACACAGATGTTTGACAGATGACAATTTACGCAATATGCAGCGCGGCGCGCCGCTGCGGTATAACAACATTATCGCGCCGCAGCGCCCGTGTGCCCGCCAATACGATGAAATCTTTGCGGTGTGGCGCTGCAACGCATCGTGTGCACAGGCTCTCATGCGGTTTGGAATTAATTAATGCCATTATGACGTGGAAGCCGACCCCAACATAGTTGGAAAAAGGCTAGGCAGATTGATATGACGTGCAGGGGAATGATCTCCCATGCTTTCAAGATGGCAGTTTTCAGCTCCTGAAAATCAGATGAACAATTGAAGCAGCATTTTGCGTATGAGCTAGCACCGTCTCCCTTGTCCTTGTTCACTGAAGAAGGAATGCAGAGGGGCACGAAATCTTCCTTCTACTACTCAAGTACAGCACTACACGAATTACAACACTTTCTCTAGGTCCGGTATTCGGTTCAGTCGGTACGTGTCTTTGCAAATGACACTAAATCGATAATTTTTCCCTTTTTGGAAAAAAATGCCCCATCTTTGACTAGCTGTATCTTTGCAATCAATAGACCTAGAGTGCTTGGTTTCGGATCAGAGCTTGCTTCACAAAAATATCAATGTGATGGAAAAATATAGGTACCTAGAATGCGTCATTAAAGTATGTATATTTAAAAAAAAAACTGAAACAATTGCCAGAATATCAAAGTTTTCGAGCACGATGGGAGTAGCACAAGGTTTTCAGGGTTGCAAACTTGGGTATAAACTACTCTAAGGGGTCTTAAAAACATATAAAAAAATAGTAGTTACATGCGCGTTTGCGATGTTTGATGTAACTAACTGGGCTAGTTGGTAAATCTAAACAAACAAATAAACACACGAACGCAGCGGTTAGCGAAAACATTCGGGATAACTGAACAAAATGTACGAAAAATTTGTCAATCGCAGCGGTAAGCGACAATGTACCTACTACTGACGGCCTATACATATTTGTTTATAATATGTACATCTATCTATGGCTGACGGCGTAGTTTGGCGTTTAATTACATATAGTGCCTACTCATCTGTATCAGCCTGGCTTATCCCCAAATAGATATACACTGTAGGATTCGATTTCAGTCTGACTAGATTTGACAGCGGTGAAATCAAATATATGCAAATAATAGCTGGTTCAAATGAATTTTAGGTCATAATTATTATGTAGGTAAAAATGTACTAGGACATGGCTTGATCGCAACGTAGTCGTTACCTGAGAATTAGGACGCATAGGTAACACTGCGCGGTAACTGCGTACCATACTTACAATGCCAATCATTTTGACAGTACAACAACATTCATTGTGATATTTACGTTGTTGAGCAGACGAATTTTTCAAACGTATGAAGCAATTGATTAGCAGTTTCCTTCAATAAACAAAAATCTTTCGGAATGTGATTGAAAGTGTGTTACTCAATTAGGTTGCTGGTCTCTTGGATTGCATTTTTGACAGTAATTTTTCTTATAATTAATCAGTTTGGCCAAATAATAATAAAATAATTGCGTAATACAACACAATCACAATTTGTTTCGATTTGAAATAGATTGCTAATCCATTGCTTCATAAGTTGGAAAAAAATCTGCTCGACAACGTAAAAAATGCAATGAATGTTGTTGAACTGTCAAAATGAAACTGTTAACGAAAATAAGTTTCGCAGTTAGGGTACTGGCTTACATTTCCAATAAAATAATACAACGCAACATTAATTTCAATGGATTAATTTCGTGCGACAAACATACTTTTCTCATTTTATGTATGAGTATAATGAATGTACTGCTCGACATAAATTTTAATTATAACGTGTTATCGAAGGTACGTAAGTACATAATAAAAACAATAGCCGTGCAGTCGTTATTCAAATACAATTTTTATTCGTTCGTAGGTACTAGCAATGTTATTATGATAGAAATATCTAGCCGACTTCTTTAATCGAAGTCCAAAGTACAACATATCTACCTATCACGCCGACACGAAACAGTGACAAAGATATAAAACCGGCCAAGTGCGTGTCGGACCACGCACAATGAAGGGTTCCGTAGTTGGGATGAATTTATCCCAAAAACAAACTTAACTTTGTAGTTGAAAAATATGTTCTCCCATACGGAATGTATGGGAAAACATGTTTTTGCAACTGCAAAGTTAAGTTGGTCAATTATTACTCGTTAACCTGTAAAGCCTACTTAGCTGTGATAGCTTTCCTTTTAATTTCGTTACATAAACTACTGTTGTGATTTTTTTCACACACCCAAAACCAACCATTTAGTCGGAGGGGGGGGGACACTTGACTCTAACAAAAATTAACACTTTAAAGCTTAATATTTCGCAAACAAATCCCTGAATCCAAAAATGGTTTTCACAAACTCACAATATTTTTGAAGGACCTTTCCAATGATACCCCTCACCATGGGGTAAAAAAATAAAAATCACCACTTTACGTGTATGAGAGGTACCCTAAAAAAAAAGTTTTTCATAATTTTGTTTTACCGCTTTGTCGACGTAATTAATATGTATACCTATGCCAAATTACAGCTTTCTAGTACTAAGGGTCTCGGAGCTAGACCGCGGACAGACAGACAGACAGACGGACATGACGAAACTATAAGGGTTCCTTGTTTACTACGGAACCCTAAAAATGGTGACTTCTAGAATAGACTTCGGTTAGAGTCTGGCAACGCCGTCTATTTCTTTGGGTATTATAACAGGCAACTATTAAACTACTAGGTTCCGAAGTGTATGTTACACTTTCACGCTAAAACGGCTTAATGGATTTCGATAACAATTTAGCTCATGGGTAGACCATGACCTGGGTTAGGACATAGGATACTTTTAATCCTGATATTCCCGCGGGATCGATACTTATGCGGGTGAAACCGCGGGGCGCAGCTATAGTCTCATATATCGGTGGCTGACACAATTCAAGAATTTCCTGTATAGTCAATCTACCAGTCATGTAAACCTGAAATTGATCTTTTTCCTTTTACAATTGGACTCAGTTAAGCAGATTGGTTCCAACCAACATTTAGTTAATTTTGAGTAAATGCGATTTGAAGTTTAGAAGTGTAAACAAAAATATCAGGCCAAGGTATAATCATCTGGTAGTTATTGTTAGGGCAATGTCATCAGACTGCCATGGGATCTATTCTGCTTAGCAGGGTCCAATTATGTCCGACATAAAATGTGCAACTTTACGTCATTATAATTTACCTTGTTTTTTTAACTCCGACACCAGCATGCGTAGCATGAAAGCGTGCTGGATAGTTACTAACCACACAAAAAATAAAAGATTATACTTTTTAGGGGATCGGACTGATTTTCCTTAACACAGGTGTTCATCACCTAGTTAGTAGAGCTGTGCTCATCCACTGCCAGCTGTGATTGTTCATATCGTACTTATTTTGTAAAACTATATTATTAACATGACTTATGTATTTTGTAAAACATACCGAGACTCCTCCGTGCCTCGGAAAGCACGTTAATCTGTTGGTCCCGGCTGTCATTCGTGGATCTTTGACAGTCGTTACGGGTCAAAAGCTCGAAAGTCTAATAACTAATCTTACTAAGGGGTATCGTATTACCCAGTTACTGGGTTGTGGAGGTCAGATAGGCAGTCGCTCCATGTAAAATACTGGTATTCAGCTGCATCCGGTTAGACTGGAAGCCGACCCCAACATAGTTGGGAAAAGGTTAGGCAGATGATGATGTATTTTGTAAAACTACATAAGTCTAACATCCTTTATTTTGAGTAAATAAATATTATAATATCATAAAATTCTGTATGCCACGTAAAAAAGGCAAATAGTAGCTGTACAATTAGGTATTCTATCCTGTTGTACTAGAAAGTTCTTGTACCCTAGCGGCGAACCTATTACATACGACATAATCCCTAATTAAATTAAGACCTGTCATAAATTGTTCACTATATGAATTATGACTCTTAAGTTCTCTACTAGAACATGTATAAATAGGGCAACCCTTAAGGCAGGACTCAATAAAATAATGAAAAAATAAATAAGGACCACAATACCAATGTATACTAATAAATTTTGTGACATTAATCAAATCAAACTGACGTTTCTTGTGGTAATGCCGACGACACCTGCATCTAACATTTAATTTTTTGTATAAACAAAGCGCTTAACGTCACATTAATTAGTCGTATCTTTTGATCGAATACATTAGAAACCCGAGCACTCCTGTTGAAGCAGGCTTAGTTAAAGACTTAAACACGTAAAGGGCATAATAAACATATACCTACTTACCTAATGCAGCGTATGTAACCTCTGTAGTTGTTACTTTTTGGTGAGAGATCCTAAAGTGGTCATTGATTTACTTCTTTTATTTTATTTTTTTCTAATTTCATTGGAATCAGAATGAAATAAAAGATAATAATAATATATTAACCTCGTGAAAGTCGAGAAAGATAAACAAATCAAGTATCTTGACTTGGCTCGCGAGGTTGTCGACATGTGGGATGTGGACTCAGCAATCATTGTGCCGATAGTCGTATCAGCCAATGGCTTAATTGCCAAGAGCCTCGACCAACACCTAAGGAGGCTCTCGTTGGGCAGCTGGATTAAGGGCTTGATTCAGAAAGCGGTACTCCTGGACACGGCTCGCATCGTTAGGAGGTTCCTCTCTCTGGAGCCCTGACCGCCGGTAGCTTGGACTCTGCTCCCGATACCGGCGGGACACTATTTTTTATATTTTTAAATGTTTTTATATTATTTTATTCTAATATTTAAAAATATAATTTATATGTAAATAATGAAATAAAGGATATATTATATTTATAATATACCTACGTGTTGAAGTGGTTAATCTGCATTTTTATTTCGCTACTAGTGTAGATCTAGACTTCGTTTTTAGGTATTGCGTTACCTGGAGGTAGATCTTTTGATCATGACGACAAGAATGTATAATATAATTTTATTTATTGTAGCAATATAATTTTGGTAGCTAAACATTTTGCTAACACGCGCCAGCTAGACAGAAACTAATAAATGTTTTGTCCACAAGGCTAACCAGTAAGAAGCGTAATTTTTCTCAATTCTTGAAAATATGAGCATGAAAATCACCACTCATTAAACGTATTTCGTAAACGCCATCATTCTTCAAAGGCCAACTTTTAGATTTATGATAATTCGATTTTAAGTTCTGTAGGTATTAGGTACCCGTTGTTAAATCTATTCAATCATGCGGACTCACAAACCATAACATGATTGTCACAGTATGGCGAATGTTGGACCAATCAAATCGAAATTGGACAAATCTATAATGCGAATTGAGCAACGGTCGTCTTGTTAAAATATTATTTTATTTATTTAAATTGTTATTCGTAACTGATTTTCTAGATTCAAGTAAATAAGACGGGTATTATTATTTCTATAAATATTAAAGGATTTTCTGAAAACAACTCTATTTTACTCCCTGAGCATGACCTTGTAAATAATTGCAATATTTTACATTTATTTGTTAAAGAATCGTTGGTAATAACTAGCAGCGGAGGACACAAGATAATTGCTTTCTCTCGTTGCAATAATAATATAATTGGACACGGAAAAAATGGTAAATGAAGCTGCTTGCAATTATTTTGGGGTCTATGTTCTATGTTATGGGGTTTGGTTTCCGCACTTAGTCCGTCAGGTGGACCATTGTGCGTGGGCCATGGCGGCCGTTTGGTGGTTATTCCAACCAGTCCACCTCCCTCCAGAAGCTAATTAAATCTCCTGGTCTGTTCAGAACATCTGTGTAGGATCTGGGTGACCCGAGGGTTTCTGTTCTAATCTGGGTGACGCCTGTGCATTCAAAGAGCACGTGCGCTACGGTTTCCTCAGCCTCCATGCACGCCCTGCACAGAGGACTGTCTGTTATGCCTATTGTATGGAAGTGTTTGTTTAGCGAGCAGTGCCCCGTGATGGTCCCCGTCACCAGGCGCAGGCCGTTCCTGTCCAGGCGTAATAAACGCCTGGTTAGCCTGCTATCCAAGGATGGCATAGCTTCCTTGGACTGCCTGCAACCCGGTGTCGAGGTCCACCAGTTCTCTGCTTGTGTGTGGGTGGACTCCTGTAGCCACCTGCGTATTTGGTTGAAGGGGATTGGCACGATAGGTTCGGGGCCATAGACTGCCGTGCCAGATCCTCTTCTAGCGAGTTCGTCAGCTGCGTCGTTACCTAGCGATCCGCTGTGTCCTTTTATCCATTGCAGTGTCACCGTGTTGCGGCTAGATACTGTTACTTGTTCTAGTGCATTGTGACATTCTAGTATTAACTTTGAAGTAGTATATTTTTTTCGTAAGGATTGGAGAACTGATGCGCTATCGGAGAGTATGCGTATGTGGGTGTCCGTAACTCTCCTGGCTTCTATAGCACGGGCCGCTTGTATGATGCCCACACACTCCGCCTGATAGACGGTGTTGAACATTCCCAGCGGGCGGGATATATTTATGTTGAGGTCGTGTGAGAAGACTCCAACTCCGGTACCGAAGTTGGTCTTTGATCCGTCTGTGTATACTCTCAGCTCTTTCGGGCCTGAGTAGTCACACTGTTCTTCTGTAAGTGTTATGTTGTAGTGCCGTTGAAAGTGATGTGATTTCGGGGCTTTGTCGCAGGGTGATGCCATCATTGGTCGTCGTTTGATCGCATCTTCCTTTATACGTATGTGCTTAACTCTGGAGTCTTTGCTAAGGGTTCCTGATAGATGAAGCCTAAAGGCGGCCAGGGCCGCCTCCTCCCGCACGATGAGGTGCAGAGGCGGTAGTCCAAGCATTGCCTGTAGGGCGGCAGTGGGTGTAGTTCTCATACTGCTAGTGATTGCAACACAAGCAAACCGCTGCAGTTTTTCGAGATCTCTTTGGGCTGTACTCAGGTCTGTCCTGGGCCACCAGACTAGTGAGCCGTATGTGATAATTGGTCGGATGACTGTGGTGTATAGCCAGTGGGTGACCTTGGGGCTAATGCCCCAATTCCTGCCAAGCAGTCGCTTGCACTGCCACAGGGATATGCTGGCTTTCGTGGTGATGTAGTTCGTGTGTTTTGCCCAGTTCAGTTGTTTGTCCAAAAAGATGCCCAGGTATTTGGTTTCAGTTGAGAGGCTTAGGGTTGTTCCAAAGAATCATGGTAGTTGTAGTGTGGTCAACTTCCTCTTTTTTGTGAAGAGGATTAGTTCGGTTTTTGCAGGGTTCACTGAGAGTTGGTGCTTGTTGCACCATTCCTCTACTATTTTCAGGGCTTGACGCATGAGATTGCATAAAGTGTTTTCGTGGGTCCCGTTTATTATTATGGTTATGTCATCGGCGTAGCCTACGGTGAAATAACCCTTGTCATTAAGTGTTTTGATGAGGCTGTCTGCTACCAGGTTCCATAGAAGCGGTGAGAGGACGCCCCCCTGCGGGCAGCCCTTCGCTATGATGGTCCTTGTAGTGTCATTTACTGTGACTTGTACAGCTCTCAGTTTGAGCATGTTGGTGATCCAGCCACTCAGGGTCGAGTCTATGCTATGTCGGTCGAGGGCCGTTTTTATGCTGTTGAACATGGTTTTGTCAAAGGCGCCCTCAATGTCAATGAAGGCGGCCAGTGCTGAGCATTTGTGGTCCACTGCGCATTCAATTTTAGAAACCACGCTGTGCAGCGCTGATTCTGTTGATTTGCCTGTGGAGTACGCATGCTGTTGTTTGTGAAGTGGTTTAACCCGGAGAGGTCCGTCTCGGATGTGCCTGTCACAGAGTCTCTCGAGGGTTTTCAGTAAGAAGGATGTGAGGCTTATAGGCCTATAGGCCTTGGCTTGTGTATAATCGGTCTTGCCAGGTTTGGGTATGAAAATGACTTTCACCTCGCGCCATGCGAGAGGTATGTGTCTAAGTGCTATGCAGGCTCGATAGATCTCCACCAGCCATGGTGTCAGATGATCTACCCCCCATTGCAGCAGGGCTGGGAAGATGCCATCCAGCCCTGCCGACTTGTATGGCTGAAAGGTGTTGATAGCCCACTTTATGCGGTCTTCTGTTACTATATTACGGGCTCTTGACCAGTCTTGATCCGTTGGGGTCCATTCTGGTTCAACCTCCCACGACCTGTCCTCCAGGATCTTACAGTCTGGGAAGTGAGTCTCAAGAAGGACCTTACTGGTTTCATAGTCAGTTAGTGTGTATGAGTTATCCGGTTTTTTCAGCGCGCCGAGAGTTCGGTCCTGATCAGTTGACAGGATTTTACGTACGTTTTTGGGGTCATAACATGAACTGTCAAGAAGTTACCATAGAACACAGCTTTCAAATACTTTGGGGTAACGCTGGTTACTTAACTTTGACAATCAAATTGCCAAATTATACAGAAAACTTGCATACGCAGCAGCAGCTGCATAGGTTTATTATTGGCAAATCGAATGTTTCGAGCATAATAATATGTAGGGCAGGCAAAGAGTTCCAAGGTATTAAGACGCAGATATATGACAGTGACCTTGAATGGTTAGCTTGCGTGTTCTGTACTGAGCTCACGCGACGCGTCGTACGTTCAGTCAGTAATAGGACTCGCTCATCAAGGAGCGCTGTCCCAAATTAGACGCATTATTAATTTATTACACGTAAAACAAAAAGTATTTTAATAAAACACGTATACTAAAAGATAAATAATTTAATTATCTTTAAAATAGTGAAGTTTTCAGAAAAATACACTTGATAGATTTTGCGTCATTCACAGTTTTTTATCCGCGTTAAACATAAATTTACAAATTAATTTCATTATGTAATATAAACATAATCAAAAATATGCCTATATTAAAATATTAAGAAAATGCTCTAATTTAACATATATTTTTTGCAAATCACTAACACTACTCGTTTAGACGTCATCTTCAGTATAAAATCATTAAAAGTCAGTTATCGTCCCTTTAATTATCATTATAGGATCAACTGACTGGTCCTTTGACCTTAGCACCGAAGACCCTGTGTACATAATTAAGTATCTTCGCTCCCGAAGACTCTTTTGCAGCTGCTTCACAAGGAAACAAATCAATGGAAATCACTAGGTAATAGTTTGAATTGACTCTTTATCACGAACACTTGTTGAAACATGATTGCACTTTTGCTTCATTTCATTGATACTAGGAATATACCAAGTTAACAAAGACTTTCATGTTAATTTAGATAGATAGATTCATTTATTTGCCTGAAATATGGTATTTTACAGATTTTATAACAAATACACAATAGTTCTACATATTCCGCCAACTAAATTCGGCATGCAAATTTTGTGACAATAACAATGATTCTAATTTAACAAAATAATTAAATTCCAATGTCAGAAAAAATAAGTACTAAATCAAGAATTGTCTAAATTATCAAATTACAAATGTCAAATAAAAATAATTCAATTACAAATTTTCTAAAAATCGACTTACAAACATAAAAAATAAAAATTAAATTGGAAATTAAATTACAAAATATTATGTCAATAGCTTAAAATAAAAATGTCAAATGTAATTTACATGTCCTGCAATTTTCCTATTTGTTCTAGAATTCATAAATTCTTTAATACTATAAAAACAGTTTTCTATCAGCCATGCTCTGAGATGCTTTTGAAATAGACTGGTTCGCAGTTCTCTAATATCCTTCGGAATATTATTAAATATCTGTATTGCCATTCGACTCGTGTTTTTATGGCAGTACGCTGTTCTACATCTTGGCATTGCTAATTTTGTTGGATCCCTTGACATTTTGCCCACCTTATATATTTTAACGTCCTATAACAAAATAAGTTGTATTAAGTATCCGTAAGCTCATTACTCGATGCTGAATAAAAGCACTTACCTGCGGTTGTCTGATACTGACGTAAACAATATTAATTAATAATTCATTATTTCGGCAACCCTACGCTTACAGACTTGTCCAATAACTGCCAAACAGGTGTGAACGCCCTCACGCACCCCCCGTTTACCCAAAGTGTGTACGTGTCATTAAATTGCTCCGTTTTATAGATAGGTAGAACTGGCTGAGGCTGTGTAAACTAGGCTAAATTGCTGCAGTGTTTTACGGTTTTAAAAGTATTTGCGATTACATATTTATTGACATTGCAGTTTCAGGGTTTTAGTTACAGGGTCGTGGCTAAATAATAACAGCTGCAGGAGTTGATTTTCAAGGTTAAGCAATGCTTGCCGATGTCGGTCCGTGGATTAATATTTATTTTATTTTATTCATCATACACAAAGTTTATAAAAATCTTAACTTATGCCCCATAAAACCGTTTTCACGGTTTGTCCGTGGGAACAGAACAAACAATATTACAATTAAGGTTTATTAGTGCGGACACTTAATTTCCACTTATTGCACTTATAAAGTAACAAACAATATTATCTTATCTTTCAAGTATGGAAAGTGAATAAAAGAAATATCATTACTCATATTACATGACATATCTTATCCACTTTCCTAAGGAAATCGCTTACAAACTCCTGAAAAAGAACTTGCTTAAATAATTTGGCAAATTTACCTTTTATTTCCTGAATTTGAGTTTTTACATTAGTAGGCAATTGGTTGGTTGGATGGATTTCCATCCATTACATACCGAGACTCCTCCGTGCCTCGGAAAGCACGTTAAGTCCGTGGTCCCGGCTGTCATGTGTAGATCTTCGACAGTTGTTATGAGTCATCAGAAGCCCGATAGCCTGCTAACCAGTCTTACCAAGGGTATCGTGTCACGCAGTAACTGGTTTGTGGTGGTCCGATAAGCATCCATGTAAAAACTGGTATTCAGCTGCATTTGGTTAGACTAGAAGCCGACCTCAACATAGTTGGGAAAAAACAGGCAGATGAGGAGTTACAGGCTTTTATCTTTCAAGAAAAGAAAAAAGCCTAGAAAGAAAATGTGGAAGACTGACCCCACCATCTCATCTAGGATCAAAGTTGGGAAGACAGACAGAAAAAATACCATAAATATATTTCTGGCAGTCCACTGAATTGCATGTCATAGTTATTTACTCAAACCTGTAACCTCGTGCCAGCTTGACATTATTAAATCGTTTCAATCAATCTGCCTAGCCTTTACCCAACTATGTTGGGGTCAGCTTCCAGTCTAACCGGATGCTGCTGAATACCAGTATTTTAACGAGGTCGCTCACAATGGGCCTTATCAGAAGGCTAAAAGTTACCCAAAGAGCAATGGAGAGGGCTATGCTTGGAGTTTCTCTACGTGATCGAATGAGAAATGAAGAGATCCGCAGGAGAACCAAGGTAACCGACATAGCCCGAAGAATTGCCAAACTTAACTGGCAATGGGCAAGGCACATTGCTTGCAGAACGGATGGTTGATGGGGCCGAAAAGTTCTGAAGTGGCGATTGCGTACCGGAAGACGTAGCGTTGGAAGGCCTCCCACAAGATGGACCGATGACCTTGTGAAGGCCGCAAGAATCCGCTAGATGCGGAAAGCACAGAATCGGTTGAAGTGGAGGTGCTTGGGGGAGGCCTATGTCCAGCACTAGACGTCTTTAGGCTGAAATGATGATGATGATGACCAGTATTTTACTTGGAGTGACTGCCTATCTGACCTCCACAATCCCGTTAGTGGGTTCTAAGTTTTTTTCGGGTCTGTCTGGATTAGAACATAGGATACTTTTAATCCTGATATTATTTCGGGATCGAGACTTATGCGGGTAAAATCACGGGGCGCGGCTAGTTGCACCTAAATAAATAAAATAAAAAACCAATGCAATGTCCAGCTAAGAATATAAATCGTTCAGAGTTTCTGTTTCTTTGTGTCTTCCGCGCTTTCAGTTCGTCTTTCTGCGTTTTCCATGTTTATGTTGCAGGTCACTCTCGCTGATTCTGCATTTTGCAGAAAATCGTAGTATCCTTTAGCTGAGCCACCAACTTTTAGGAGAAAATTATCTCCTATAACAGAATAAATGTCTTATTTCTCATTTTCTGCGGGTTCTGTTCGAGGAATTGTTTTGAAATCTGAGATCTGTGAAACGAGAGGATCGTATTATTAATATTAATATTTGTAAAGACGTAGACGCAGACAGGGTAGCCGAGACAATTTAAGCGTGGATAGTTTTTCTTTTGTATAAACATATGAGCACACCTAGCAAATACAGATTATTAATAACATTGATAACATTTATCATTTCTGATGCAATAGATAGAAGGTGCCTTCTTTATGAGACTGCGGCGAAGCCAAAAAAGGAAGGTTATTTGGATTTTTTCTGTATTTATTAATGATGACCTGTAGGTAAACCTAATGCTGTTCTTTCCTGATTAGTATTCCCTTTACAAGTGAAAATAGAATTGGTAAATTTGACAAAAAATGTGTGGTCTGTTTATATGCACTTGTTAGATAGAGTGGTCAATGGAATAAATGGGCAACCCCAAAAAGTTTTGTATATGGTATTCTTTTATATCAGTCAGTTATGTCAGTTTCGGGGTTGTAAGTAGATCTAATGATTTTGATATTTTACCTTTTCATTTTTGCCTAATAGATTATGTGTAATAGACTATGTCGTACCTACCTATGCTATACCTCCATACGATGACAAAACTGTATCAAATCCACACTGCATCGTGGTAAATTAACTTATTCTTTACCAGGAATAAATCAGAATTTATACAAAATAACCTATAAAAAACAAAAAGACAAAGTATCAACATCTTTTTAGATTTTCAAACTCCACCGTTTTTTTACTTATGCAGACTTAGAGTGGCCAGACTTTATTATCATCGGTGTTTTGGTAAGGCCAATAATAGGTAAATGAATACCTATAGATATTTCACTTTATTATCCATTTTCATCGTAAATCAAACCAAAATGTGGTATAATTTTTGTCGTTGGTAAAACTACAAAAAAGCAAAGACTTTTAAATAGAAATCGAGAACCGAATTTCCGCACTCAGCAGTAGACATAACATAAAATACCTATCTATAGAGACGTCTATAGGCACTTTTAGCCGTAGTACAAAAATGGTTGCCCGCAGGCCGGAGCGCTCGTCCCGAGCACGCGACTCCCCCTCATGGGCACTCACCCTTAAACCCGCAATAAATCTCGTAAAATTTTATACCATTTTGATAAGATTAGTCAAAAATACTTAGAAATAATTCCACAGTGTTTACGAGGACCGTAATTTTTTATGTGTTTTTAGATAACTGACTGTTATAGAATGCGAGTAGGAAGTGGAATGCGTGGCTGTAAAGATAGGTTTTGCTTGTAGTAAATTCAAAATTGTACGCAAGGCCGTTGTCAAGAATTCGTGAAGGGTCACCCTTTTTCATTTAAAACTTCTAAATCGTTTGATTCGTAAGCCGACGTTCGCACGGACGTAATAAAATCGTGGCGGGATTTTATCGCGCACTGGATTTTCAACGCTCTGCTTAGCACCGACAGTTGCAAATCCAACAGTTTGTTTTTTCGACGCACTGCGATGCACTCTGTTGAATTCTCAACTCTTGGCTTAATACCGAGAGTTGAAAATCCAGTGCGCGATAAAATCACGCCGCGATTTTATTACGTCCGTGCGAACGTCGGCTAAATGCGAGCATTAACGGTAGGTACTTAAATGTTCTTCTAATTAATTGGCGTTTGCTCTGGGTAGGTACTTATTAAATAACACAAATACCAGTTTCAGTCGTTTTGGTCCTTTTTCAATCCGTAATTTGCAGTAAAGGATCAAATACTTCGTAAAAAAACAGTATAATATTTAAAAAAAATATTTGATCATGACTAATATCTTATTGTTATCAACAAGTTATGACACTGTGAACAAAACTTTATTATGCAACTTTACTGTTTAAACTGGCGATACGAAGTCAGTTTCGCCCTCTATCGGATTGAAAGGTAAATCGTAATAGGTTCGGAGTCAAACTCGCAACGGAGAGAATTTGATGCCAGCAGCTACATTTAAACTGCGTTTTGAGTAGTTTTGAACTCGTTAAGGCAGGTAGATATTTTGATTTAGCAGTTTTTTTATTTTATATATCATTGTGAGGCATATTCGTGGTTTAAATTGTGATTATGAAGGAATAAGGTTATCAATTTAAAATCGTTAAGTTTTTTCTGTATTCAAAAATATATTAACCGTAGGTCACGTGTAGAGTTTCCTTTACGCTATCACAAAAATAAAGCAGTTTTGTCAGTAAATAAATTTAATATAATATAATGATTACAATGATCACTTTTAATTAAGTAGGTGTAGGTATGAAGCTAATTAATTTAATGATGAGCGTATCATTAAAATAATTTTAAACCACGTATGCATCAAATAAAAATCAACGGTTCATTCACTAAAATATTTAATCCTTCGATAATTTTTATAACAGTTTTAAATTCATTTTACGAGTCTCAGATTAAGTAATTATCCAATAACAAACAAATATTTTTTCCTATGAAGGAGTCTGAATACCGCGTCTCGAAGGCTTCTGTGCTTTAAATAATCGATCGTCCACCGCAAACCGTAGCTGTATTTACAGTAACTTAATGTGTAACGCTTTATTCAATAACTTACTTAAACTTTTAAGACGCAACGAGATGCAATGTCCCGTATTCGTCAAAAAACTAAGCTCAAAATACGAAATCTAATCGTATTAGATATGTCACTTTCAAACTGCGAGCAACACAAAATATCGAGCAGGACTCCCGAACACTTATTGCTTCATCCCACTCACACCTACGAGATTAATCTAAAAATGAAAGAGACGCAAATACAGAACCAAAGTTTGGAATTCAAATCACATTCGGAGCGTGCGCACGTGTCATTGGTTGGTTAGTATGCAGAGGCGTGGCAACGTCGCACAGCGCCCCTCAGATGTCCGCCGCCCGACAGTCGCGCGTTACATGTACGAACAGTTGAATGCTTGCGCGTTCGCTGTCAGCGTACCTTTCGCGACGTTGCCAGTTCGCCGCGAAATAGGAGGTAAATTTGAAATTGAATTGATTTTGACGTATGATGTGGTAATGTTTGAACAAGTGGATTGTTTTGAGAAATTTTATGAGATAAGTTTCTATGGCAATGTTTAAATTAAATGCTTACTGCTAAAAGTTTTTTCGTCTGCTACTTTGAGGTTAAGTTGAAAGTCTTGAGGTTGTTATTAACATAAAACTTTACCGATTTATAAAAAATCCACGTATATTGGGACCAGATACATAATAAATACCAACGACAGGAGATTTAGAAAAATAAGAAAAAAACATTTTCTGTGGAATTACTTTGCGGCTTTTTTATTTTATTTTAATGGTTCAGTTAACGTTTGAAGTGTTCACATTATGAGCTGAGAAATAAAAGGTACAATGTATACACAGGAGGTACCTATATGACAAGCTGTAACAAAAACCTTAATTAAAAAAAAATTGAAGATTGGGAATAACAACATGTATTTTTGTTTTTTAATGTTTTGCTTTTGATTAATTATAACCTAAAAAAAATATATCATTCTTTTTATGACAATACAAACTTGGTTTAGTTTTTTTAACTATATAGTTAAAGAAAATATTGGTCCTTAGTTCCTCAGACATAACAGACACGTTCAGTTTCTTTCTAGGAAATAGGCGTATGTAGTCAGTGCACAGACTAAACATCTATGAAATAGGTGACGATTTCCAGTTTATAGGGGTATTGATATTTTATCAACACACTTTTACTTTATCAACTTAGAATTTCAAGTAGGTTATACTTTTAGAATTATTTCTAGTAAGAATTTCGCAGTCTCTGGTAGCCTAGTTAATATTAGGTACTCACAATTAAAAAATAAGGAAGTTTAATAATATTCGCTGATGATGAGTTAGCTTCAGAGAATGCACAGCGTGTGAATAGTGTTTTTTTAATAATTATATCTTTCTTTATTATAATATTTTCCCTCGAGCTGAGTAATTGTTTTACTTACCCTATGAACTTCTTAAAATTTTACTACAGAATTTTCGCAAAAAGTAACAATTTTAAGTGTTTTATGTTTATCCTTTAGTAAGAAAACCGCTGTTTTATACAGAGTGAATTTTCCTAGTGTGCGTATACTTCAAAAATTCATTCTGTATAATAAATAATGGCAAAGCTTTTTCCTTTTCATCTTATCTGGCTTCAACGGGCTACAACCATTCGGGTTTGTTAGGTTAGAAACTTGAGGATAATAAAATAAACAAATACGAGAAATACCTACGCTTGAGTTGGTACAGTATGTTCATAATTAGGTACTTATGGGTTTTTGAGTTTGCCCAAACACACACGCACCTATTTGATAGAAATATTTTTGTACCTTTTTCAACTTGTTTCGGCCTGTGAATTAAAATTCATAATTTAATGTGTTCTATGGTCACACAATTTTTTTATTGATTTTTACATAAAAAAAAACAACCGACCTCCAAAAAAAACACTACAAAGTGAAAAATAACTTTAATTTCGGAAGTCGGTGTCTTGGGTTTTGTATTTTCGTTTTTTGCCACCGACTTCCGAAATTAAAGTTATTTTTCAATTTGTAGTGTTTTTTTTGGAGGTCGGTTGTTTTTTTTTGTAAAAAGTTTTTATTTTTCACTTTTTAGTTGTGGTACCTACCCCACACACATTCGAATACCACTACCTGCTACCAATGACAGAAACTTAACATCATCTACATACTAAGTGGGAAAAAAATACGTATTTTGTAGCTAACTCAAAAACTATCCAAGCAAAGTTAATAAAATTTATATGGGACCAATTCGAGAGCACACCCTTTCAAACAAAAAAGAATTTTCAAAATCGGTCCACAATTGACGGAGAAATCGGTGGACATACATAAAAAAAAAACAAACATACGCGACGAACATATAACCTCCTCCTTTTTGGAAGTCGGTTAATAACATCACACCGGTTTTTCTCGAAGTGATAGACAGAGGTGTACCTTTAGTACTCACACCTACATTTTGCCAGTAACTGAATAATAATAATACTTAATTGTAAATCTAACTATTCTAATATTACAACATCATATCTCTGAAGTAGACAATACTGTTTCAATAGACGTCTAGAAGCAATTTAATAATAGGTTGTTGTTATTGTTTATATAAACTTGTTTTCTTTCGAGTTCAGAATAAAACAAGAACTATTCAGAGACAATAAACTTGACCCCACAGACAATCATACAATAATAACAGCCATGTATTTTTTATTCAGAAGATAGCTCAGGGCAGTGAAACCTGAACATTTTGACGCTTACTTTTCTACTTGGAAAATAATATTAAGTACCTACTGTTTTTCAGTCGAACAAATAATAAGATATCCATGAAGAATCTCTTTCGATTTCATAATACCTACTTATATGATTATTTATATTTACATATACGATTATTTATATTTAAATACAATTATTTAATAAATGTAATTATTTATGTTTAAATACATGCAAATTACAATTTTAAATATAATTAGAAAAACTTAAAAAATAACATTTACAAAAATAGTAGCCCACTGGTTTTGGGAATAGGGTCCAAGCTACCGGTGGTCAGGGCTTCTGAGAGAGTAACCTCCTAACTATTCGCGCCTTGTCTAGAACTACCGCTTTCTGGATCAAGCCCTTAGTCCAGCCACCTATCGAGAGCCTCCTCAAGTGTTGATCGAGGGACTTGGCTATTATGCCATTGGCCGTCACGACTATCGGCACAAATCTGACTGCTATGTCCACATCCAGACACCACATGTCGGTATTATCTTTGTTAAGAACTTTCGTTTTTTTTTGTTGTTTTGTATCTATCATTAAGAACGTATGCAATGTTTAGGTATAAATGAAGAAAATTATAACTTGAAACAATTTTTAATAATTGGAAATTACTTAGACCCAGAATAAGTCGCAAGAAAAGAAATATTTTGAAAATAAAAAAAAATTACCCACTACCGAGTTATAATTTTTTTTAGGAACTTGCAAAATCTTGGGAAAACTTAATTAACATAATCTGTAGTACAACAATATGTCTTCTTCAGTGCTTGAAGCTGAGAGTCCGAACTAAGTAGACGCTGTTCCACGTGATCAGGACCTTGGTTTGGGGAGTCGTTCCATCATCTCATTTTCACAGAAATAAAATGTTTTTTCTCAACATTCTTAGAATATGTATTGTCAACAAGAACGATAGGCACACATTTTCAAAGAACACGATAATGTTGACAAAGATGAACTTACTATGTAGAGAGCTCAAAAAGAATTTTTTTTCATAAGAATTTTAGTTCTAACGTAAAATATCTATGTAACGTAAAATACCTTTTGACTTTTTTTTTCTAAGCCGTAAAAGATTTATTGAGAATTTAGATCTTGGTCCTTTAGATACATCAGTCCATTGTAGTTCTTTCACTACTTAAAAGAAAACTGGTGCATTGAATCTTGTTTTTATAACTGAACAGACGGCTGTATCTACTGCTGGGGAGTTTGTTGCGTCACTCTTTTTCCTAGCTAAAGCACTAGGAAGTGGTGAAGGGTGGGCATTTTGGAGGACTGTCTTATGTAATTTTGACGTTCAAAAACTGCTGATTCTCAGCCTTATTTGAATGACTTGATTTTATGAAAAGCTTCAAGACCGCATGGTCAGATCCTTATGGTTTAGATACTTTTCAGTTAATGCTGCGTCTCTTTATATTTACTTGAATGCGATGCCTACCTACATAATATTTTAGTTAAATTTCGAACATATTCCTTGAAGATAATCACCCGTTTTGTGGTTAAATATTGGATTGGGAACGTATTTTGATAATGAGAATGTAACCGAAGGGTTCATGAACATTAAAAACTCAAAAAAATGTCTGCACTAAACTCTATTTTAAATTGCCGACTGAATCTGATTTAAATGTGTGTGCTGAAATTGATGAATACAATTGTTGTGAGATTTAAAATCATATTATTTTTTTTAGACTAAAATCCAATCAGGAATTGTTAAAGTATCTTCTCTCTTTTTATACATCACGTCCAATGTGGCCTCAGAATGGCCCACGCTAGTCACACTTCATAGAACATCACCCTGTACGTCGACAATAGACTCATATGACCATTAAGTGATTCATCAATGGCCGACAATCATCGAACATTCTAGGAACTAATTTAACGTAATAGACAAAAACATTTCATGGTAGTAAAGAGAAGTTGGCGAAAACATAGATGGAGATGACTTACTTATATTTTGCAGTCCTGAAAAATGTATCCATTTTAAATAGCTTTTATAGGTACAGTACAAATATGTTCTTAATGTCCCTCGGCAAACCTCGTGTTTCGTCAGTCGTCGGATGTCTATCAGTTGCCCTTTGCACTTGGTGCAGACCGGACGCTCTCAATCGACTTTTAAGTATATAGAGTGTTTAATACTCTTTTAACTTAATGTAATTTATTTAAAAAATGGGATGATAGCCTCTAAAGTCTCAGGCACGACAGATAGGAAAATAGTTTTACAGCTCTATATAGTTCACACGGAAATCAAAACTTGGTATTTTTGAATCCAATATTCAGCACCTTGTAAACCCGCAGCGATTCTTTAGTTGATTTTTTTTTTATAAGAGAAAATATTTAATTTAGAATTACACCCCACTTACTAGGAATACTAAAAGGATAATAAATTATACAATTGAAATAAAATGCTATCAATGACATGCTTACAAAAATGCCAATCGACCTTCGTACACAAACAATATCCATTGCAACAATTACTTATAAGCAACGTTACATGGCAAAAATGGACTATAAAAATTACAGTGAAACTTAATTGTTTGCAAGGCGCGAGTTCGAGCCTTAAGGCTCTTACAAATAGGCGCGACACGCGACGCGACACAAAGGCACCGCTCATCGCGCGACGAGCGGTGTCTTTGTGTCGCGTCGTGTGTCGCGCTGATCTGCACAAGCCTTAAGTCGTGTACAGATAGATGGTCATTTAGTATGTCTGTCATGCATGGTATCAATGGTATGAATGGACTTGTTCACTAAACCTTGTCGCGTAAAAGTCACGTTCCCCGTCGTAATTAACTAATGGGTCAGTTACACTAGGAAAGTTTCTCGCCTGAACTTGGCGATTGTTGAAAGGAGATAAAATAGTTGACTCGTGTAAACTGTACGTGCGGTACCTATTCGCATGTCAAAAGGTCAGAATTGATCGGATCTTTCAAAAGTAAACTGAAAATTTAATTTCGAATTGTCAAATGTCGTTCGTTCAGTTCGAGAAAATCACCTGCCGAACTCGAACTTGAACAAAGCTAGCATACGATTATAAAGTGACACACGTTTTAATCGTGTTTGAGATTTGTTTCTCGCTTGTGTTAGAATACTTCAATACGATAATCGCTGGAGTCTAGACTACGAGTTTCGCACTGGCATTCTCGCCCGACGTCGACGCGACGGTCGAGAAACTCTACTCATATAAATGCGCCTTAATTGAAGGATGTAGCTAAATAATCATGATGAAAATCTAATTTTGATCCAGCCTGTCCCATCTTGCTGTCCTCCCCCTAGCGACGCCCTAAGCCGAGGTTCGTACCCCACAAGGGGTGCCCTTAGCGAGCGCTTGCCTAGTTTTAATTTAGCATAGTATTTTCCCTTGGCTGGAGGCTTTGAGTGTAAAAGCTTAAGGCAGCCACAGGAAAGCGGTTAAGCAGCCATGACTTTAATGGTCAACTGTGAGATGCCATAGTAAAAAAAAGGAAGCATAATATTATTGTTGCAGTGTTGTTTACACATGCGTACGGACGTCAATTTATTAAACGGTCGAGTTAATTGTTCACATAATTGCTCACGTATGCTGAAAGCGACGCTTTTTTTTTTACTAATTGGCACACGTTTGAATTGATAAAATGGTAATTTGACCTTTTAACTAACTCTTTGATGTTTTTCTGATATTTCGTTACTAGTACAGGTAAGTCACGTTTACTCTTGTTACGTTACGTTATACTCTGCAATCTGAACGAATGAGAGCTAGAGCACAGATTAATAAAGCGACTCTTGCCACGACACAATAAAGTGCAATTCAGGTTGCACAGCGCTAATCACCTAGGTACAGTTATATTTACCTAGAAGCTGCCTCTTTTTTTATCGCGTAACTCTTAAATCTTCTGACTACGTTACACTCACTGAATAGGCCCAGCAAGATGAGCCCGCTGCGTACTTGTAGCTTCATACCTAAACTGCGGAGTGTCCCTGGATTCATATTTGGCTAGACCGCAAAATTTTTAACATTTTGACCGCCACGACACTATTGTTACGTAACCAATGTGACGTGATGGTAAAAATATAAAAAAAAATCTCATGCTCTCATTCGTCAAGTGTGCAAAAGCGAAAGGAACTTCATTCCAACCGGGTGTCCAACGACATCTCTCGACTGTTTTTGGATACCTTTTGCTCTTAACGCTGTTTATTCACCTGTCAGTACTTATCAATTAGATATTAGCTCTTATTACAAAAGCTCACAATATTCTAAATCAATAGATGGCAAGCCCAGAGCTCTAATTAACCGCAAAACCCGTATTAAATAGGCAGCGTACATTTCAATAATACACGGGAACGTTTGTTTCCGAGTAGTTAAACCAGGGATTAATCTGCACACACAATATCGAGGTATCGAGTTATGCAAACGCATGTATTTAATGAATCAGAATCTGGTATTAAAATCATCTACATTTAAGAAGTGAACATTTTGTAGTTCTTTTAAACCTTCCTATTCCAACTACTGGGAGTAACCAGAACTACTCTCTGTGACAAGCAATGGGCCGTAAATGCCGTATATTCTATAGTACAACTATGTTCTTAATGTCCTTCGGCAAACTTCGTGTTTCGTCAATCGTCGGATTTCTATCAGTTGCCCTTTGCACTTGGTGCAGACCGGATGCTCTCAATCGACTTGGAAGTACATAGAGTTGTTGATACTCTTTTAACTTAATGTAATTTATTTAAAAAAAGGTAGGAAAACTGCTAAAGTCACAGGCACGACAGATAGGACAATAGTTTTACATCTCGATATCGTTCACATGAAAATCAAAACAAAACAACAATAAAGTACTTAGTTCGGAAATCAAAGTTATTATACAAGATAAATCTAATAATTTGATGAACATGGAAATTAGCATTCGTTTGTATTCGAAAATGCGATGATTCCCGAGGGACATTAAGAAAAGAGAAATACAGTACTACTCTATCAGGGACGGTTGTTGGATGTCACAATGTCTTCGTACTTTTGGTTCTAGAAAATGCCGGTTTCCTCATAATGTTTTCCGTTTTAGGAGCAGTGGTAAAAATTGCTTATGGAGTCGTTACAATATTATACTTTTAGAAAAATTCCTATGTAGTTAAATGCTTTTAATTAATAAAGATTTTTTCTTCAAAAATTGAATTAAAATTCCACTAACAGGATGAGTTTTAAAAGAATGTATCCTGCTCATTGAAATAAAAGTACAAAAAAGTTTTACCTTGTAAAAGCATAAATAAATTTAGTAATCAATAAAAATTAATACAGAACGACAGTCGAATTAGTGAAAATACATCCTGAAGAATGAATATGATATGCTTCAATCTAGACGATTTGACTAACCTTGTTGCGGTCAAACATACATTAGGAATCTGGTTAAGTCAAAGTCATACTTATAATCAGCAAAAAAAAAAAAACATTTTTTTTAATAACCAATGAAAAAATTCAACGCAGGTTGTTCAGAATCATATACTGAATCTGATTATCTGAATGAAGGTTTCAGTATTCGCGTCGATGTCCCTGACACCCTGTATATATGAGACTGTGCAATAGCAATAGGATAATTATGTAGGTACTTATTCTTTATTATTAAACGAGCGTTTAATAATAAAGGATAAGTACATATTGAACCATCTGCAGCACTACAGGCAGCAGACTGATACTTAAGGGGACGATAACGGACTTTTAATGATTCTATACTGAAGATGACGTCTAAATGAGTAGTGTTAGTGATTTGGAAAAAATATATGTTAAATTAGAGCATTTTTTAAATATTTTAATCTAGGCATATTTTTGATTATGTTTATATTACATAGTGAAATTAATTTGTAAAGTTATGTCTAACGCGGATAAAAAACTGAGAATGACGCAAAATCTATCGAGCGTATTTTTCTGAAAACTTCATCATTTTAAAGATAATTAAATTATTGATCGTTTAGTATACGTGTTTTATTAAAATACCTTTTGTTTTACGTGTAATAAATTAATAATGCATCTAATTTGGGTCAGGGCTCCTTGATGGGCGTGTCCTATTACTGGCTGAATGTACGACGCGTTGCGTGAGCTCAGTATAGAACACGCAAGCTAACCATTCAAGGTCACTGTCATATATCTGCGTCTTAACGCGAAAATTTCCAACTTAATTTCCATTAGAAGACCTCAAATCCTTGTACAAAACCAACTTGCTGCGGTTTTGACGCCGCGCCGATGTAATTGTAGGTTAGTGTAGCTTTGAGAGAAAATACAATTACTGTTGCTAACTTCCCAGGTAGGTATTTCGAGATCAACTGCTGTAATTATAATTTTACACACATAAATCGTTGGATACAAAGATTTTACGAGACAATGTTGAGACGTATCGTGAGAGAGGTAGGTGCTGACTCGTATGTCGCTCAGATATTGTGATATTACGAGTATGTATTAAGAAAATGTCTAGACGGTGTAAACACCGTCCGTATATTAAATGAGAGATTAAGTAATGCGTGTGTGTATGAGTGTGTGTAATGTTGCTAAAGTGTATGAGTGTGTGTAATGTGTGTGAGTGTGTATGAGTGTGTGTAATGCGTGTGTGTGTATTTCAGTAATGTAGGTATTATTGAAACAGTTTTATTTCTCGTCGCTTGAGTTTTCTTGAAACTTCTCTTTATTCTTTGTTCATTTTTCGTCATCGTCGAGGATTTTTCGTGTTGTCGAAAATCATCAGTAGTTTTTTGATCATACAGTTCCTTGAGGACTGCCCTTCAGATTTTATTCAGTTTTTTGTATAAAGTCAGTCTTTCATCATTTTTATTGAGTGATAAAAGAAAAACGATTTCTTAATTAAACTTTGTCGACAAAAAGTTTAACGTTATCGCAACAATTAATTATTTTTTTCAGTTCTTTTATTTCATGTAGCATACTAAATACAAAAACCTATAGGCTTTTTATATATAAAGCAAAATATTCACAGCGAGCGTCTAGTCTGCAAATTGAATACAAGACCTCCCGAGGGATATCTTGGTAACAAATACGGGGTGTATTCGGGGAGTGCCGAGAGTGCCGCCCAAACTGAGGAGGGCGGATTTTTCAAAACCCCTCATTCGCGCGAAAACTATTGAAGTTACCGAACGTGTTTCGTACCCTTTTCGCGAGGGTCGAGGTCGGGATTTAAAATTCAAAATACATAATTCGCATTTTTTAATCCGATATTCGCTAGGAAATTATATTATTATGTGGACTGTAGCAGTGTTTTAAAAGTGAATTTTCTTTATTAATTGATGAGTACTTAGTGTAGTATACGTCAGTGTTATTGTTTACTACAGTTGGTTTATCAGTAAGTACTAGTTTGTTTATTTGTTTTTGGTGTCGATATTATTTACGTTACGGTGTAGTAATTCATCAGTTGTACGCGCTTCAACGCTCTAGGGATGTTCTGGTTGCGAATTTTACTGTCTTTGTTGATTGTTTTTTTTTTCTATATCTTACAATATGTACCTTATATATTGTTAGGTTTATTTTGCCTGTTTCGTATTAAATGAAAACAAAAACAGTGAGAAAATGTTGTAATTTGTGATGCTGTCGATAGCATGATCTATCAATATAATATAAGCATTAGGTACTTACGCTTAATGCTTATATGTTAAATGATTGTAGATTCGAGAATCGATATTTTTCTAAGCATCATGTAGGTACCTATGTGTCTAATGAGTAGGTAGGTAAGATAATTTACAGTTTCTTAAAAAAATATTGGCAGGTACTAAAACGAATACCTATTGATTTAAAACAGATAGCTAAAGGGGTTTTCAAAAACCAACTATAAAAAATATAACACAGACAACGATTTGGTAAACGTAAAAACAGTGCGTAGTTATTATAGCCCAAGGGTTTTTCAAAAAAGAAACTGTAAAAAATAATCACTGCCGACGATTTGGTAAATGTCTCTAAGGTAATTAAGGTATGTTCACTTTGATTACGATTTCAAAAGGTCTGCTTACATAACTGTTAAGTGTTAGCCTAACACTTTTATATTCCAAAAAAGGTTTATCGTTTTATTAAAGACTAGCGGACGTCACGCGGTTTCACCCGCGTAGTTCCCGTTCCCGTGGGAGTACAGGGATAAAATATAGCCTATGATACTTGCTGATAATGTAGCTATCCATTGCTGAAAGAATTTTTCAAATCGGTCCAGTAGTTTTTATGTTTATTCGTTACATACAAAAATACAAATATTTCCTCTTTATAATATTAGTATAGACTAGCTTCTGTCCGCGACCTCGTCCGCGTGATATCGCATTCGTTTTCACTTTGCGTTCTTTTTTACTTTTTTCTTTTTGTCTTTGCTCCGAAGAGTCGTAGAGGAATGTTAAAAAAACTTCCTCAAGAATTATTTTTCATTTGATAGACCACTCAAATGAAAAAATAAATTTTCAAATCCGAGTGAGATTTCCAGAGATTAGTGTGTTCAAACAAACAAACAAACTTTTCAGTTTTATTATTAGTATAGTATAGATCACTGTTTTTTAACGTGTGGGTCGGGATCCTTAAGGGGGTCGCCGTTACTTTAACAGACACTCACAAACAGGAGGTTCTAAATGGAATCAAACACTTCAAAGCTTCTGTGGTTAATTGTGGGTATTCTGTTTAACTAAAAGGTACCCAAAGTGACAGACTTGAATTTTAAGTGTTAGAAACAGTTAAGGGTAGGGGGCCGCGTAATATTTTTCCATACTAAGGTGGCCGCGTCATGAAAAAGGTTGAAAAACACTGGTATAGATTATACATCATAGCTCGAAAGTGACAACCAGTCTTACCAAGGGGTATCGTATTACCCAGTAACTGGGTTGTGGAAGTCCGATAGGCAGACGCTCCATGTAAAATACTGGTATTCAGCAGTACCGGTTAGACTGGAAGCCGACCCTAACATAGTTTGGAAAAGGCTAGGATGATAGATTATACATAATATGATAGACAATGTATTCGTGTACATATTTGAAAACAGGTGTAAGTACCTACCTAGTTATTGTTAGTGAGCACAACTAGATTTTACTGAAATTCAAATAAAACATTTGTCCTTTGAATGTTTTCAATGTGAACATTGAATTTTACTGACATTATCAATATTTTTGTCTTGTTTTTAATGATGTTGAACATGGATTATATTTCTATTTTTTTAACAGTATTTAAATCCATCTCGTAACAATGGGGTTCCTACCTATACAGGGTGGCAGGGACATCGATGCGAAAACTGTTACCATGGATTCAGTACATGATTCTGAACCCCACTGCGTTGAAATTTTTCGCCGGTTATTTAAAACAAAATCTGTTGTTCCATAAATTTTGACCGCGTAGGTATTGCACACATAATAATCGACGAAAAATTTCAACACAGGGGGGTTCAAATTGATGCAGGTACTGAATCCATGGTATCAGTTTTCGGTCGATGGGGATGCCACCCTGTATAATTTATACCTACATTTATGTAGTAGGTATTTCGATACTTGAGTGTTTGAAAGACCTTGTTTTATTTTATTTAACTTTTTTTACAGTTGTTATAGTATCAATATAATAAAATGTTGTTTAAATATGAAATGTTAAAGAATTAACACCGAACGCCTGTTAATAAAGATGGAGCAATTACTTTTTATGTCTCATTTTTTAATGTGCCCTTTCACGCACAGTTGATTTTACGATTTTAAATATAAATATTGCGTTTGTGGGTAGTCTAGTTAATGCAGCAGGCTATCGAAATTGATACTATTATCACAGTATAATAAATTAACAGTATTATATCTCGGCAGAAACCTGCGGTCGCTCGGTACATAAATAAACCTTCCGCGTTCGTGTGTAACTGTCGCGCACTCGATATTGTTGCGTACACTGAGATTTCAAAGCGCGTTGTTTCGGTCGTTTTCTATGAATAATACTGTTACTTATTATACACTGTGCCGGAGCAATGCGTTATCATCAACATACCGAGCAAGCCTGAATAGTGATACATTATTAAATACATAATTTTTACTCAATGTAATAAAATATTCTGACACTAAAACGAAAATGAAGATTAAGTTAATAATACATTTTTCAACATGATTTTGCTTCCTTTTGTTGTAAAAGGCTCAATTAAGTATTCAAAAGTTAATTATGTAATAATGGTTGATTGTTGGAAGAGCAGTGGTAGCCCAGTGGTAACGGCCCCGACTTACAAGTTATAGGTTGTGGGTTCGAACCCAGGCAGGCGCTTTACTTTGTGTAAATAATTTCATCACCACTGCTCTCAAAACGGTGAAGGAAAACATCGTGAGGAAACCAGCATGTCCTAGAACCAAAAATTCGAAGACATGTGACATCTACCAACCCGCACTGGGTCCGCGTGGTGGATTACAGCCCACTCCCTCTCGAAGAGAGGAAGCCTGTTTCCCAGCAGTGGGAACATTATAGGCTGATTATGATATGATTATGATAATGGTTGATTGACCATTATAACAAAATATTTAGTCACAACTAGGTACTTAATGGTGCCGATTCTCTTGTCACAAATGCCTCTAAACTAAACTAAAAATCACCAAAATTTAGTTTATTCTTGTCAAACGACGATTTCCCATTCTGAAATAGACTAAAGTGACACAACTTAACTATATTTTAGTTTGACAGCACTAAGATGGCACTGAGATATTAGTTTAGTGAAAATGGCAATTTTGCTATTCTGAATTTGACGTTTTTAACCTAAAATTTAGATTTTCTAACTAAATATGACTATTTTTAATCGCGACTAAAAACATGTGGAATAAAATTGGTTGTCATGAACTAAATTCACACCAACACCTCGACTTCAGATGAAAAAACAGTACTGAATATTTTTTTTTCTTTTGCTTATATCTCGAAAACGGTGTGTCCAATCGCAAAAATAATGAAAATTTCGACACCCTTTATAAAATCCTTAAACCCCTAACACTCTACATGTAGGTAATATTTTTCTTATTTTCCACATAAAAAGTGAAAAATCCATATAAAACACGTCGAGGCTGCCCCCCCTGCGCGCCTCCGGCTCTAAAAAGATTCACGTGGTTGGGTATCACGTGTGGAGTCGCGGTTGTCAAATTCGATTTAGATGTGTCAAAATTATTTTTAAATTAGAGAATTTATTTTGCAGAATAGCTTTGAGATTCTCATAGTCAAAAGTAAGGAATTTTAGTGATAGTTTAGTTCGGTGTACAAGAGAATCGGCACCATTATCATCTTTCAGGCTTAGGTAGAAATGATCGCGTTTGAAACCAGAAAGATACCTTACAAAAGGAATTGCGAAAATCTGGTATGTAAAAAAACTTTACAGAGGTCCAAATATTCATGATAGAGATACAACTTACTATTAAAGCTGAAATTTCAGTAGATCTCACGTAGTCACGTGATATTATTACAAGCGAAAAAAAAAAATTTGGTAAAGAACGATGAATTCATTGAACTTTTAATGAGCCTCTGGACACAATCTTTACTCTTTTCTAACAGAGTCATTAACGATAAAAGTACCAAGTTAGATTAATCTAACTTTACCGTTACTTTACCGTTACTGATTATTTTTACTGCTCTCGCCTTTTCCGGGTTGAAATTATTGTCGTTTTAGAATGTAAAAATATTTTTTTATCGGTTGGTGCCAGTGTGTAGATAGCCTTATCTACGATAATTTTATTATTAAAAGTTTCAGAAGTTATCGGGAAAAGTTATACCCAGATACGTAACCTATCAAGCCTTGACAATGAGACACCGCTAATTGTCTATTGTCGTGGGACCCCGGGGGGCAAACGTGCGTCCATAATAAGGACCAAATAATAAGTACCTACTGCAGTTCCTCTACATATATTAATAGTGGCCTCTATATTAAAAACCGGCTAAGTGCATGTCGGACCACGCACAATGTTTGGTTCCGTAGTTGGGATGAATTTATCCCAAGAACCAACATTACTTTGTTGTTGAAAAAAAAAACAGTTTCATACTGAATGTATGGGAGAATATGTTTTTACAACTGCAAATCTAAGTTGGTCGATTATTACTCGTTAACTTGTAAAGCCTACTCAGTTGTGATAGTTTTCCTTTTAAATTCGTTATTTATTTTGAATTTTGAATTAGAATTTGAATTTTGAATTTGAATTTTGAATTTGAATTTTGAATTTGAATTTTGAATTTGAATTTGAATTTTTTCACATATCTAAAATCAACCAATTAGCTGGCGGGGGGGGACAATTGACTCTAACAAAATCTAACTCTAATATTTCGCAAACAGATCTCTGAGTTAAAAATGGTTTTAACACACTCACAATGTTTTTCAAAGACCTTTCCAACGATACCCCACACCAAGGGACAAAAAAAAAAAACATGCCCACTTTACGTGTAGGGGAGGAAGGTAACCTAAAAAAAATTGTCGGCATGATTAATATGTATACCCATGCCAAATTATAACTTTCTAGTATTAACAGTCTTGGAGCTAGACCGTGGACAGGCAGACAGACGAACATGGCGAAATTATAAGGGTTCCTTGTTGACTACGGAACCCTAAAAATGAAATGATATGAAAACATCAAATCCAGCACTAACTTATTGGCAAAAAAAAAAGTTTAGTCCATTCTAGCCAGAAGAGCTTTGTTTGCCATACATACTTAGAATTACACTGCCATTAATTTTAAATAAAAAAAAAAAATATCCTTATATTTCTAGTCTATCAGCCGATTTATGCAATGAATTTTGTAATATTGTCAAAACTAAAGGAATGACAACTTTGTGTATGCCACTGTTCTGTCAATTTTGCCCATGAGACGGTTCTGACAACTTTGTCCATGAGACTATTTTGAAAAATTTTTTATACCTCTGTTCTCACAACTTTACCAATAATACTTTTCTGACAACTTTGCCCATGAAACTGTTCTGACAACTGTGCCTATGAGACTATTCTGAAAACGTTATCTATAAGATTGTTCTGACAACTTTACTCATGAGACTGTTTTTAGATTCTTTTTTCCTCAGACTTCTTGGTATAGCCTACAGCCTAAAATCGTACAGACCTAAGTAAAAATGGCTATATGTAAGGATAAGTTTTATTTGCATCAATTAAGGCTGACCGACTAACCGATAGCTGATTTTATTGTTGTAGAACAAATTAAACGGTTCGCTAATTGCATAGACTTGCTTGACTAATTGATAGTTAGTTCAGTTTGTCGGCAATATTTTACGAGTACCTACGTTTGATTAGAAGGCTCTAGTTTAGGTTTATGTGACGCCGATATTGACTGGAATTGATGGTGTGTTTGAGATTTAAATTGTATGTATTTAATTAGGTACTTTTTTTCACATTTTATTACAATAATCTATTAAGTAAATGTCGGTGTAAGTACCTAATCCGGGTTGTTATTGAAAACAGATTAAAATAAGGGGAAAACCACAATATCTAAAAAAAAACGGCCAAGTGGGATGAATTTATTCCAAGAACAAGAACAAACTTAACATTGTAGTTGAAAAACATGTTCGCCCATACACTCCAACTGCAAATGTATGATTGGATAATGAAACGAAGAGGACAAAAATAAAATTCTTGCTCTTCTTTTAAACGAAGTTAGACGTGTCGTTCGATATAAGTCGTATGACGTTGACAGTCTTGTTTACCTCGTTCTGCAACTTGTTTTGGTCATAGGGTGTATAGATGTTTCTGAACAAAATTTTTATTTCTTTTTTTAAAATAAATTGTTTACTACATCTGTTTTGTACCTATACGATAGATATAATGTGATGAAACAATTGTTGTAGACCATAAAATGGTTCCTTTAACATCAATTCTTACATCTTTTTGGGGCCAACTGTACCTATTTTTTGTATGACTAATTATTGATAAAATAATGCTGACAACATAATAATGTTTGGTATTTGAGCGCTACTTGTATAAGTAACTTGAACCTTACTCCAGTACATTTAAAAATTAAAATTTAATTATTATTTCAACCTCGAGATTATGCTTTTTGATATATTTTATTACTTATCCTGTAATAATTTTATTAATATTTCGACAAACAGA
Organism: Agrochola lychnidis; assembly: GCA_963680765.1. Classification (NCBI taxonomy): domain Eukaryota; kingdom Metazoa; phylum Arthropoda; class Insecta; order Lepidoptera; family Noctuidae; genus Agrochola; species Agrochola lychnidis. The sequence continues at coordinate 8,328,657 of OY796848.1, forward strand.
TTTTTTTAAGAAAAGCTGCATGCAATACGAAACCGCAAAATATGAAATTGGTGCTTAATAGACATACCTAAGTTACATAATTATTATTACAATGTTTTATCTCAAAACAGTCAACATAAAGTTTTACACTTTTTCCTTAAAACACACTCGATGTTTATCACTGTAATTCGGCCTGGTAGGTACAGGCAAAAGCAATAAGCTTTTCCTTTTTTATAAAAATAACTATGTCAGTTGAATTATTGGTTTTGACGTAGAACGTCACTTTCGCAAAACGTAATTTTCTCAAAACGTCATTATCACACAATGTCACTTTCGCAAAACGTCATTTTCGCAGAATGTCATTCAAGCCATGCAGAAGACCGAATGAATTAATTCAGATAATGTCAATGATTGGCGGTCAAATGTCTCCAAAAGTTTGTTGTCTTTCTTTCTGTCTTTTATACCCGCGGTATGTTTTATATAAATTTTCTTTTTATTAGGTGTCTCCTGAGAAAAAAATGACTTGAATTAAATTCTGCGAAAATTAAGGTTTGCGAAAGTGACATTATCCGAAAGTGACTAAATATTTCATACTAACATTTTGCAAAAGTGACTTTCTATGTCAAGACCGAATTATTTCCATACAATGTGCATTTTATTATTATTTAAGAGAAGTACCATACCTACTAACTTTCAAGAAAGAAAATTTTAGTTGTTAAGTAAAACAACGATCTTAAAATCAAAAGGACAGACTTACCTCAGTTCGTTAATAATGTCTTTCAGGTTCCTAAAACCGAAAATTAAATTCATGTTTTATTACATAATAATCGCGCATTAGTAAAGGGTGTTACAAACTTAGCAATAAATACTCTAAACAATCTACTTTAAACAATCTCCGGACCCAGGTTGGCCGAGGTCAGGAAAACCTGGTCAGATGAAGATTCACACATGACTCCACAAACGATGGGACTCTTAATATCGTACCAAGTATGTTCTGTTGTCTGCAAACCCGTAGTCAAATTCTGGTTCGACTCAATTTAGATTAGTAGTACTCTAATGACATGTCATTCATTATCATGAAAAAAATAAATATCGACGTATTAAAATTGCGTTTTTATAGTACTTTTGCCATTGACTGTATCTGCGTGTACGTCAGTAGGCGGGGCGGAGCACGAGCTGCCGAGCATGAGCAAGCGCTTACATCGCTTTAAATATCAATCATTTTAATGAAACACCACGAAAACAGCTCCCAAAAATGTAAAAGACGGCATTTCTTTACAAAATCGAACATTAAGAAGTATTATGTTTGAGAAAGAGATCGGTTTAAAAAAAAAGAAATGCATTCACGATTCTCTCTAAAGATCATGGTTAGTTTCAGTAAAACATACCAACAAAAAATAATTTAGTTATTATTTGTTATATGTATTCATTGATATTATATCTATGTGATATTGATAGGTGATATTATACCTAGGTACCTACTACGCTTTGGAATGGGCAACTAGCTTCATACCTATTTCTGACTGACCGATTCCTTGACAATTCAAAAGTGCCTGTAAATGGTTTAATTGAAATAAATGATTTGAGTTTGAGAAAATTATGTTTTATTTTTGCCGATTTAACGCACATTGGTGGGAATTGGAGGGGCCTTTGCACTCTAGTGAGATACAATGGTAACCAGTTTACTTTAGCCAACCAAACCCATAGTCCAATATCTTTGTTTCCATATCCTGCAATAGTCCTACACCAATCGGGGGTTATTAAGTCGATTGATGTAGGTGGGATCTATTCCTTGGTTGTTCAGAGCGTTGAATATAGCAACGTGGGGCAGACTATTGAAAGCTTTCGAGTAGTTGATGAAGGAAAGATAAATCGGTATTTTGAACTCTTGATATTTTTCAATTATTTGGTTTATTGTACGTAGATGGTCAGTAGTGGAGAAACCTGGTCGAAAGCCAGCTTGTTGAGGAGGTAAGTGTTTGTCCAGTTGGGGCGAGATACGATTGTTTATGACTTTAATTAAGGCCTTATAGAGATGGGATACAAGACTAATCGGTCGATAGTTATTAAGGTCCGATATATCCCCCTTTTTTAGGGTTCCGTAGTAAACAAGGAACCCTTATAGTGTCGTCATGTCCGTCTGTTTGTCTGTCCGCGGTCTAGCTCCAAGACCCTTAGTACTAGAAAGCTGTAATTTGGCATAGGTATACATATTAATTACGCCGACAAAGTAGTAAAACAAAATTATGAAAAACATTTTTTTTATACTCCTCCCCTACACGTAAAGTGGTAATGTTTATTTTTATTTTTGTATCCCATAGTGTGGAGTATCATTGGAAAGTTCCTTTAAAAACATTGTGAGTTTGTGAAAACCATTTTTGGTTTCAGGGATCCGTTTGCGAAATATTAAGCTTTAAAATGATTCCAGCTAAATGGTTGGTTTTGGGTGTGTGAAAAAAATCACAGCAGTAGTTTATAACGAAATTAAAAGGAAAACTATCACAGCTAAGTAGGCTCTACAAGTTAACGAGTAATAATTGACCAACTTAATTTAGCAGTTGCAAAAACATGTTTTCCCATACATTCCATATGGAAGAACATGTTTATCAACTATAAAGTTAAGTTTGTTTTTGGGATAAATTCATCCCAACTACGGAACCCTTCATTGTGCGTGACCACGCACATTGGCCGGTTTTATGTCAAAGGAGAGGATAAATTATCAGGAAATATGAAGGGTTTTAAAATGGAAATGAATAAATTTGTAATATTATAGGGAGAACAGTAGTTTTACCTATTTTCAAAATTTCGGCACTAGTACCATCCTTACCTGGCACCTGTGCGGTACTTCAAATCCAGTAATGGCGGATGGTATTTGTGCAAAAACAGTTCAAGGTAGGTGCTGGTACTGGCAGTTTGAGCATATCAATTTGTAATAATGTGTATTATAATAAAATCAGATCATAGTGCTACCCACTTTTGTATGTTTCATACTTTCGTACTTGTACAATACAACACAACAATGTGGGGCTACTCAAATAAAACGCACTTTTAGTCACACTGATTTTTAATCGACTTACTGGTAACACGGCTAGCAACAGACTGCCTCAAAGAGCTAACGCAACAAGAGTGGGGACCGGATGTAGCGCGCCACCTCGTTTGGTAAAACAGTATTATTTAATTACATCTTAAATACAATTGGAAACAATTCTACAATTCTTTCAAATATTACATATATAATAAACAGTATTAATGTATGCATAGCTTTAAATATAAAATCAATATTTAGCAAAAATGGATGATATACATGGTACAATTCAGCGCTCATACAAAGTTTTTTTTCCACAAAACCACAGCTGCTATCAAAGCTTACAAGTAAATAATATTAAGATTCAGGTAACGTATGATCTTTTTTTACAATAACGTGGGCACGTGTAAGATGTTTTCCAAAAAAATTGTTTATTTTTCCCGTACGTTATTGTTTCTCGGTACACGAAAATTACAGAAGTAAATACGATGTTTACAATAACGTCAATGTAGGTACCTTTCTGTAATTCGGGACATCTATTATCCGTTTCTAAAATGTATGTAAATAACATAATTATTAAACAGTCTTAAGCCTCGTGCAGACTGGCGCGATGCGACTCCTGTAATAGTTCTACCGTGAAGTTTTCTTAGAAATTGTTTTGTTAGTCGCGTCGCGCCTGTCTGTTCGAGGCTTTAAAAAAAGAAATTGTGAAGAGATGTCGAATTTTAAAATGCTATAATGTGTAAGTAACAAACAGGACAAACGTTAATAAAAGGAGAAACTTTCCTAGATTTACGTGGGTTGCACTTTTAGAAAAGATGTAACAACTTCCAGAAATCTTGAACAAATACTTTAGTTAGGAAAAATTTAATGACGTACTCCTACCGTCAAAATGGTTACAACATGTTAGATGTTAAGGGTAGGTTCTAACATTATGTTCATCTTAAATATAATATACATCTAACACTAAAATACATAAGTTATGTACAAGTAAACAAAGGAAAAAAATATGTTGTTGTATTGTAACCCTAAATAAAATAATCCCTAAATAATAAAATGAGAATATGAATATCGCTTTGTATTGTTGTTGTTCCAACATCATATTTGAGAAATCAATCCATAATGCAATGCATAACGAGTTTGTTTCAGAATTTTCCTATGAGGTACTTACGGTACTTTCCTAGTCTCAATAAATAAGCACAAAACATTACCTTACAAACAAGTCAATTTCTTAACCAAGCAACGAGAAGCTACTTTTAATAGAAAAAAAAAAAACAAAGATTCTCTAGCATAATACTGCTGTTCTTAATAGTACAAGTATATATTGCTAGTATATAGAGCTAATACCAATGCATATATTCAAAATTATGCGACGACAGTCGGACTCGGTTCGCGAACGAAAATAAAAAGAATTCTCTCCATTGTCTCATGGCAAGAAGCTTATAGGAACCCATTGTATATGTATACTTATTGTGCAACTGAATAATGATATGGAAAAGAGCCTTCGATGTTTATTTAGGTATATATTTAAATATATGAGCGAGACAGCATATATTTATAAATGTACATATGTAATAGTCAAGGCGTAGCAAATTCTTGAGTTTCTAGGTTCAGGATTTGACGGACTTGTGATGCATGTTTTGCGTTTTGGCGTGTTCGTGTTTATACGGAGTGACAGGGACATCGACGCGTAACCTGTTACCATAGATTTAGTACATGATTCTAGACTAAGCTGCTTTGAAATCTATCGTAGGTTATTTAAAAAAAGTTGATGTTCCTTTGACCGTGCAGATATCGCAATTTTGTAGGAAATAGTAGTTTTTTTTAAAATAACCAGTGAAAGTATTCAGCGCTGGGGGACCAGAGTCATGTACTGAATCCATGGATGGTAACAGGTTGTATGTCCCAGCTACCCTGTATTATTAAATGAAATGTTTCATGTTTATTTTGAATAGGTAAGACAAAAATATTCCGATTATTCTCAAAGGATAGCGTTTTGAGACAAACAAAAACCCTTTCTTTTTATAGTGGCATTGTATAATTTATTGAAATACTTATTGAAATTGGCTCTTATATTCTGAGGATCTTGCAAGATCTGTTCAAATCCCGATACATAATTCAAAGTGCAGAATTTTTCAATACCTCAGCTTTGCCTGAGAGCTTTTCAACCAGCTTTTCAAAGTGAATAGCTCTAGCTTGAGCGTTTCAATAGGTTTAAACTAGCTTTAATGTGTTTAAAAGCGATAAAAAAAATTATATGTAAGTATAAAAAGCTAAATAGTAAAAGCAATTATGTCAAATCTTCGTTTTTCCTGTGATGCAATTTCAACGATGACGTATACTTTAAGTTTTGTCTATTTTATTTAACCAGATATATTTAGATAGCAACTACTTTATAAACAACAGCATACCCAAAAACAATCAACCAAGGTTGAAATCGTTTATATTTAAGTATTGTCAACTAGCACCCGAACGTATTTATAATAAACTAAACTTTCTCATGAAATTTTCTGAGCAATGATGGTAAAAACCGGACAAAAATCCAAAAACTACATCACTTGTTACAACACTATTTCCTCGCTTTAGTTTATGTAACGTTATGAATATCACTTACAGTTCCTCGGAACAATCGTTCCACTTCCCGAGCATATCAGCTTTCAATTTTCCCCAGTATTCCGGTGAGGGTAGACATGCCTTTATTGTTATATTCTGCTATTTGAACACTTCGGACATGCCTGTCCTACCCGGTGCTCTATCGCGGCTGTGTGCGTTTTTGACATATTGTAACTGATGATTTAGATTTTTCCGGGATCAATTGGGGTAATTTGACGATGATCACGAATGAAGGTATGAGAAATACACATTGGGCAACTACAGGAAAAAGGGTTCGCATAAAAGCGAACTTTAGTCAAGCCTCTTCTTGATACGTCCCTTCAAAATATAAAATACTAATCCATCCATCCATCTAGTTTTATGGCAGCCCACATTTGTATACTTTTATTTATATCAGACTTGCTGGAACGAAACAAACGAATCAACTAATCTTTTTGTTGACAGGTCCTGAAGAATCCCGTTTTGATCCCACAGGACAAAAAGTGGACACAAACCTAGCTATTATGGCTACTCCAAACGGCAATGTTGAGAACACGGTACAGGGTGAATTGAACCTAGTTATTTGAGATACAGAGGTCAGTTCTGTGAGCAGAACGGAGCAGGAAGGCATGTTGAAGGAACGAGAGAGTTCGGAAGACTCTCCCGCGGCCCCCGATGAGTGCGCGGGGTGCGGGGGACGGATACAGGACAGGTGAGGGCTAGATAAAGGATTTGTCTTTGAATTTTGAAACACAGATGTTATTCCCGATGTTTTGCATTCAATCATTTTGATTATTAAATACTTTTAAACTTTCATATTTTGAACTAGGCACGGACTTATACATACCTATGTCGATACTGCCGAGATATTTGCCAAAACTTTTGCTTTTTCATACGCTGCCATTCCTAGGAAAGCGGTTCCGTCATGTTATATCGGCCGTTATGAAAATTTGTCATATATACCAGTATTTAACACTGATTTGTCAAAAAAACGCTCTGTTTTTGGACAACTGTTACTATGTGACCCTTGTCCAGTTGAAAACTAGCGTCAGGTCCAGTTGAAAACCAGCGTCAGGCACTTATAATTGTCTGGCATTTTTGCTGAACTGGGCCTTTTTGACGCAGCCGTGAGGCACACTCTCCTGCTTATTTCTTACTTTTTATTTAATTTTAATTTTTTATCTTCTGTATAATTATATTGTGTGCTTTTTGGACTGTCTTAAATAAATGTATATTTTTTCTTTTTTCTTTCCTTGTTCGCTTCCTTAGGAAACCGAAATACGTAAGGGATATCTTAAGCCAGAATGTAGACCTTATACTCCTTCACCAGATATTACCTACTAGCAGTGGACCGGCAATGGCATGGCAGCTGTCTTCGTTGCTGCGAGTGCCGACTGCCACTGGATACAGAACTCACCTGCTTTTCAAGAGACGGCAATATCTACTGTAAAGAAGATTACTACAGGTAAGCAATTTGAAAGGCTTTTTATTTCTATCTTTGTTTAAGCCTGTTCTCTAAGTCTACGACTCGTACTAGCGCATGATTTTTTTTTAGATCATGTTGTATTAAAAGGGTAATAACTTAGCAAGATTGGTATCAGTCCAAAAGTGCGCCAGATTCTGAGTTTGATAGACGGGCTTTCATGGAACTGAAGCGTGGACGGTAACTTATAAACAGGCTTACCTACTTATATAGACTCCATTTTATCGAGACTACTTGGAAAGTCGGAGCAAAAGTTGAATTTATTCATTCCTGTTCGTAAAGATTTTGGAATAAAACCGTATTGTAATGAAGTCGGCATGCGGAAGTACGGAAACACAAAGATTTAAATCCAGAATTATAAAAAAGCTCATATAAACACTACTGAAATTATAACAAATATTTCGTCATCCACCATAAAACCATGCGGCGGACGTGGAACGCAAAGCAATGAACTATCGATTTGTCATCACATAGACGCAAAAATTATAGCGATTCATTTTCATACATTAAACTGACGCGGCAGCGATCAGATTAATTTGTGCTTCCACAAATTGAAATTGAATTTATGGACACACATTTTGTCTGACCAAAGCAAAATAAAAAACTAGAAATGTCATCGACACGATGACGCCTGCACCTGTGCACTGTCCAATAAATTGTTTCGATGAGGGTTTTTCCCTATCCTAATCACGTAACATAGCAATCCTAGTTCCTCAAATTAGCCAGAAGGGTTTCTGGAGTGATTATGAATTCTTTTTGGTTCGTATCCGATAATCCGTAATTGGCTCTGTAACGTAAGCTTGCGAAGCGAACTCTTTATTTTATGAGGAAAAATCTCTGCTTCTGCGAAGCGCTGTGCGAAGTTTTTGCAATGAAAATACAGTATCGGTATTATTTGGTTTTGTTGTATTTTTAGGGGAACGAAAAAGCGGTAAGTTATCGCATCCAGTGTAATTTAGACCCTCTATATATTTTTTTTGTGTTCAATATTGGTTTTAAAAGAAAATGCCATTTTGCAGTACACTGTGGAGATTGGCGAAAATTGTGATCTAAAATGTTATATTTTTACTTTAGGTAAAATAACTACTGCTTTTGGTAGTTTACAAGGCAACGCAAAATTTGGATGCAATATATACCTACTTAGTTGTTTTCTTAGGTGGCCCCAACACCTCAAAAAGTTATTGCCCAAATGATTGAATTAGCCCTTACACTCAAACGGTAAAAAAAAATGCGCTACGCGTGATATTGAGCACTAATATTATAGATGTGTGACCCTCTCCACCTTTTCACAACTTAGATAATTTACATTGGTGCTTACATTTACAATGTAAAACTAAAAAAAAATATTTTATTCATAATTATCATTCCTCAGTTAAAACCGACTAGATACAACATTCTGTAAAAAAAAACAACATAAAAAATTTATCGCGATAACTATCGACGATAAAAAACAAAACTATTCGCGAAGCTTAATCAATTATGATAATCCTATAATTACAAGATTCACGACGCAACGCGTGGTCAACGTTTACCGAGCGATTGTCAGTCCGTAGGTGATACGTTAGCAATTAGGGAGCAAGGCAGGCCGTCACTCAAAGTCTCCCGCACTTGGTTGTTCGCACACCTGTCCACGACTTGTTTTTGTACCATTGCGTCAACAGCTTATGGCGGAATTGTAAGTTAAACGAAAATGTTTACCTTCATTGTTAAAAATTTTGGCTCGTTAGTGGTTATGTAGGAACTTCGAATTCGGTTGGAGGTATCGATTTCTTGTCAAAAATATTTTACCGTTGAAGGAACCTTTTGTAAAATCTACAGCTTATAATCATTTCAAACTACTGAGGTTCTTGAATTTTCCATAACATTGCTTAGGTACACACAAGATGGTCCGTTCCGAATTGATGTGCTAAAATTATTAGCTAATTGGTGCTCTTTTTAGCGTTAATCAAACTGAACAAATCATTCTGCAAACTATTAGGTAAATATTGAAATTGAAGAGAAAATACATTTAGTATTTTACAATATTTACAGTTTGTCCATATTTAAAGCAGGAACCTATGATTTGGATATTTATTTAAACTTTTCACACTCAAAAAGAAAAGGCGGACTTAATGCCTTAGGCATTCTCTACCAGTCAACCAAGGGTGGTGAAGAGATTGGATGGCAGGTGCTCTGTTTGAAAGGAAAAAAGAAAAAAAAATATTAAAAATATATCATTAGAAATAAAATAACAGTACATAAATAGGTATTATAATACACATACATACATATTTTATATAATATACATATCGACGGTTGAAAGGCTAATTGATCTAATCGACATTTTGTAAAACTTGCAGGAGGACGGATTAGCTATTTTTTTTAAATCATAATAAGATCTTATTATGATTGATTGATTTAAGTAAATAAAAGTCTATCAAATAGTTGTTTTTTATGACTTTTTTTTTTAAATTAACTATGATCCGTCCAGGAGGACGAATCATAAAATTGCAGGAGCAAGTTTTACAAAATGTCGCTTAGATCAATTAGCCTTTCAACCATCGATATATACAAATATATCAGCGTGTCTGAAACCTTCATCTGCTTGGATCAGAAATTTTTGTACAAGAGTAAAAAATTTAAACTACTAAGAGTGTTGGATGAAATACACGCATGACAAACTCGAATAGGGAATAGTGAACTCCACAGATATAAAAAAGCGTCAGTTTCCATATATCACGATCCTGGATTATACCCGTTTTTCCAGCAATATTCAATTCAAAACTACGTCCATTCGATATTGAAAACTATATTATTTCGTTGGACTATGTCGGCGGGAAAAGTTTTCAAAATTAGTAAACCCGCTTGATTCTAATAGTATTCAAGAATAATTAATTATATTTGTGGTTCCTATAGTAAAATTTATTCTACAAGGATGTTCTACAAAACAATGAAGACGAGGCGATGCTTCATTTTCGCCCGATAAGCTAGAAATCGAGCACAATAATTTGTAAAGGAAATAGGTATCTATTTCGGAAATAGGACACGCTGTACTAGTCTCCTTTGGAAAGTTCAATCGCATAGCGAAGATTTGCACACAATTAGACAAATATTATTATTTTTACACTTCAATTAATATTCTTAGATGCTATTCTATTCGATAGTTTCGTGGTTTAAGAGGGTTAGGGTGAAGAGTCAGACTGAGAAATTTGGTAGAGACTGCTGTTAGCGTATGAGAGGTAGGAATCACCAAACTAATAAAAGGAAGGTTGTCATAAAAAGCATATTTAGGTAAACTTAATTTCAGTTAAAAGTTACAAGCTGGAAATTATTTGGCACACTGTGAAAATACTAATTGTTCTGGCCTAAATTAGGCTTAGTAGATTTCCCCTAAAATAAGTTGACTGAAATTGCAGTGTACTTAAAGCTTTTCGAGAAATTAGAATGTTAAACGTCCAGCACCCTAATTACGTAACACACGATCAATCACAATTTGTTTCATTTTGACAGTTCAACAACATTCATTGCGTTATTTACGTTGTTGAGCAGACAAATTTTTTGAACGTAAGAAGCAATGGATTAGCAATATCCTTCAAAATGATTCAGATTTTGATTGATCGTGCATTATGCAATAATGTAGGATAGTTATATGGAAAACATTTTCGCGTACGTTCTTATTTTAAGGACGAAACAAAACAACTGTCATAATAATGTCAAGCTCGCGGTATAATTTGGCTCTCTAGCCCCCCTTGTTATAACATATGCTATAATTGTTTACATGGGGCCCGTCAGTACTGGTGATAACGATTGATTGATTATCGAATAGGGTTCTAATGTTAAGTTGTCAAAGGTTGGTAATTGGCTTATTTACTGTAACTATAGGGTCATTTGGCCATGCGGAAGTCAATCAGACAGTCTTGAAGAGTCTCGGCCAGTAAACAGATAGATAACATTAGAACAAATTCTGTTTTCTAACTATAATCGCAAAGCTTGCAATCCTAGAGAAGTGTAGCTAAAGGAAACTATTTCTAAAGGAAAATAAACTTCCAGGTAAAATAATATAATAAACGCAATTGAAATACAGTGAATTTTTAAATCTAAAGTGAACAGCGATGGAGAAGTATCGTAATACGGTTGATGTATTTCGCCTGAACCGCTGGCTGTTAACCAATAATTTCATTGATGTGGTGGATTTTGTAATATTATTGAGGGAAATGTCGTGAGGAAAGTTTTGAGTATGAATGTCGATTGATATGAGTAGGGGAAGACCAAAGAAGCGATGGATGTGAGAAAGATGATATGGCTAGAAAGTTATCAGACCACAAATAAGTTGGGATAATGTTTTTTTTTAAACGTAATAATATTAATAATTGAAATGAAAAAGCAATACAGTTCTATAGTTTTAATTGCCCTTAATTCATGACAAACATTTTATGTTTTCTTTTTAACCGACTTCAAAAAAAGGAGGAGGTTCTCAGTTCGTCGGGATATTTTATTTTTTCATTTATGTTCCCTGATTACTCGAAGACGGCCGAACTGATTTGAAAAATTCTTCTTTCGTTTGAAAGAGTATACTTCCAAGTTGGTCCCATGGTCATTTGGTCACGATCTGATTATGGGATCTTGGAGAAATCGAGGGAACTCTTCAAATATTATATTCACATCTGTAGCGATTTGGGTATTTTTGATGAGCAGTTGCCATTAGGCTATTGTTACTTAGATAAATTGCAAACTCACCCACTAAAAAGCGTTTTTTTTTTACAATTAATACAACCGACTTCCAAACTACAAAGTGAAAAATAACTTTAATTTCGGAAGTCGGTGTTAAAAACTGAAATACTGATCTAAAGACACCGACTTCCAAAATTAAAGTTATTTTTCACTTTGTAGTTTGGAAGTCGGTTGTATATTTTGTAAAAAAAGTTTTTTTATTACCTGCCCCTGTTTCGTACGGTTTCGACGACTTGATAAAACATCAAGATTTCCTTATTATAATATGCAGCAGTGATAGCCTAGTGGTGTGACCGTCAGACTGCCAAGTCATAGGTCTCGAGTTCGAACCCAAGGCCCGCACCTCCGACTTTTCGGATCCATGTGCGTATTGTATAATATCACTTGCTTCAAAAACAGTGAAAGAAAACATCGTGAGGAAAAAACGGCATGCCTGAGAGATATTTCTCGACGGCATGTTCAGCCAAGTCAGAGGCCCATGGGCGGCTTTAAAACTCCTGACATCAGGTTAATCACTAACCATACGAGAAGAGAAGAAGATTTGTACTTCAATGTATATACATAACCCTTCTTGTATAAATTTTCTAAATGATGGTAAAAACCGCACCAAATTGCGTTGCGTAGTTTAGAAGTTCATCGGGGTCATAGACACGAAAAGCGCCTTTAATTTATAATGATGTATTTATATATATAGAATAGATGTATATACAGAAGTGTTTGAAAGGAATGAATGATAGGCATGCAAATGGCTCAATCAAATGAATTTGGAATGTTTTATAAAAATTTCAAGCAAATAATAGTTTCTAATTAATTCGTATCGCGGAGCAAGCAAAAGAAATGATCCGATCGAAAAAACAGTTGGACGATGAATTTTTTTTATTGGATCTTTTCGTGGAAAAATAAATCTTTGTACACCTAGTTGATGAAACGGAACCAAAAATGCTTTGGCTGCTTCTTCTTTCCGTGTGGATACCTAGTAACTAACCTGTTGTCAGAATTTTAAAGCCAGCCAGTCTTTTGCCAATAAAAGTATAGTATGTGTTTTGAAGTGATTTAAAACCAGACTGGCTGATACCGGTATCCTATTAGTAGATAGAAACAATCGACTATAATGTATGAAATAGACTAAGTATATAATTATTATCTACACCCATGCCATAAAACCTCTATAAAAGTTTTTGAAACAGTTATCTTATTGGCAACATTATAACAGCCACTGTCATAGTAACCATTATCATCCAAACGAGTGTTACAATGTTGTACTAAATTTCACTACGCAACTCGTTTCAACGTTCAAACGGGGGACAGCAGCACCCGCTGCACGCATGTGCCGTGATGTGCTGCTGCAGGCGACACTCATACGTGCAGTTGTATTGAATTTCGTGGGAATTTCTTTATCCTTGATCTTGAATTTCAAACACCCACTGGTTTCAGAAACTTTTATAGAGGATTCATATCATGGGTGTAGATAAAGTTTTGTATGCAACTGTTATAATTAGGTATTAAAACACTCATGTGATAGTATTATCACACTTGGCTTCGCCTCGTTTGATAAACCCGCATTCGTGTTTTAATACCCTTATTATACAACAGTTGCATAAATAACTAATTAAACGTTCTTGTGTTTAATCAAGGGTTTTTGAAAGGTAACGTCTATCCCACATAACTAGGTGTACATCCATCATTAAATTCATCTGCCTAGCCTTTTGCCAAATGTGTTGGGGAAGTCCAATACACTCAACTCAGCCTATTGCAGTCCATTGCTGGACATACCCCCATTCCCCATATTAAAACCTAGAAAACGAAACTGGCTTTGTTTGAAATTCCGCCACAATTTTCTAAACTCCCCGAAGCGACTGAGCTCTGCTACAAAGCCACAGAGCAAATACAAGTCTCCTTGTTCCAGATTATTCTGCGTTAAGCGTTGTGCTCGCTGCGGGAACGGAATCACCGCGAATGAGCTCGTCATGCGAGCAAGGGATCTCGTATACCACCTCACTTGCTTCACGTGCGTGTCCTGTGGCACTCAGTTGTCCAAGGGCGACGTGTTTGGCATGAGAGACGGCCTCGTCTACTGCCGACCCCATTATGACAGCGCCTGCCTTGACGACTATTGTGATGAAGATATGAGTAGTGTCTATAGGTGAGTGTCTTCCACTTTTACTTTGGTATTACGCAACAGCATCATCGCGAGAGCACGGAATCTGGTCTACTGCCGACCTCATTATGACAGCGCCTGCCTTAATGACTATTGCGATGAAGATATGACAAGTTTCTATAGGCAGGTATTTTTTTTTTGTATAATCAGCCTATAATGTTCCCACTGTTGGGACACAGGCCTCCTCTTTGTGAGAGGGAGTGGGCCGTAAGACATGTCATATCTTCGAATTTTTAGTTCTAGGACATGTTTGTTCTCACGATGTTTTCCTTCACCGTTTATAAGCATTGGTGTTGGAATAATTTACACAAAGTAAAATGTCTGCCTGGGTTCGAAGCTACGAAATACGTCGCAGTCGTTTCTACTGGCCCACAACTGCTCATTTCATGCGGTATTTAACTGAAATAAACCAGATTGATATGACTGCTATTTCTAGAATCAACTTTGTTGCTGTAAAGCAAAATCTCGTTGGTTTTTAATTTGTTGGTATTTCTTTCAATGTAATACTATTCTAAAAACAATATTCCAAAAGAAACAGATCTGAATTATAGGTATATCGACTTAATTCTCCAAAGCGAGCCTCCGAATATTTCGCCAATTAACTCGGATCTGCTACTAATAAGCACGAAGAATTTGTATAGAAAATTCCTTAAATGTAAATCCGAGAAAAGTCTATCAAAATTCTACTTTGAACACATTAATATTTAAAACAAAACATAAATTTGTAACCAGAAATTGATATTTTGTAACCAGGTGTCAAGATTTGCACAGTGAAGGTGACTCGCCATCACAGTACTACAACGGTGGACCGATCCAAAAAGGACGACCACGGAAGAGGAAGCTCGCCCAAGGGTCCCCAGACGATATGCAGGTCCAGACAATGAGGATGGCCAGCACCGCTCTAGGTGAGTTCAAGATCATTACTTTCCCTCTGCCCAGCGAATTGCATCAAATGCGAATTAAATTTCTATCGTGTAATTAAAAAACTTGCAGACTTTAATTATATCTAAGTCGGCTTAAAAAGAAGCTTTGAAAAAGCTCCCCCGCGTTTCCCTTTGAACTCAGCGTTACTTGTAAGAAAATATATATTCGCATCGAGACACAGACGATCCGGCCCCAGACGCTATACATATTTCATAGAATTCGCGCGCTCAAATTTTTAGCAGAGACCTCAGCAGGGAAATCCGAGCGCCTACCCCGATGTCCCAGATGTCAATTCATCCCGTGCCATAATCACGACTAATGAATAGAAGACGTACTAACAAAACTGTCTCTGTCCTTGTCTCCCTCGTTGGTTGTCCGTAAGTTAGAGGGAGAAGTGTGTGTTTACGCGGGTTGGGTCGTCTGTCAGGGTCGGTTTGGATTATTCTTTATAACGTCGAAATGCGAGGCACTCATTGAGGTGAATTCAGGTTGTGTTGACTTGTCGACCCGATTAATAATGGCGTAAGGTTGAATAGGGCACGGGACAAACGTAGTTATTTTAGTGTTGGTAAATGTTACTAGATACTGTTTCCTTAAGACTGTGCTTCAAATTGATGACTTAATCCAAGATGGTCATTATCATTACGCCTATAGGATATTGTAGTTGAACTATGAAATTATACGGGATTTTCATTGGATTTTTTTAACTCATGTTTGATTCTGAGTACTGGGGTATTTCTGGCAAGCCTTTAACCAAAATAAATGTTGAGCCTATTAAACAACATTTTCAGAGAACGGAAGTTGAGAAACTAAACAAGTGTCTTTACATTTCTGCTATAAATAAATCAAATGCAAAGCTTATAAGCTGTGTACATATAATCATTGCAAATGAGGCGTAGTCTTTGATTCAATACTATTTTACACCTTATATGAAACGAGAGCCAAAAGTTGTATCTGTCAAAAACTACTTAACTTTCGACATAGGTCCTCAAAAAACTCCACCTACTACCCTAAATAAAAACTGTAAAAAAAATGAGGGGATGCTTCACCCTATAAAAAGTTGCGAATAGTGACGTCCTCGGACCGAAAAACAGTCAAGAGTGTGTTGCACATCCCGCTTGATCCCGCGCCGCTGCCGGCCGCACACAGAATACTACCACTCGTAGCAATTGATAAGCATTTTATAAAAAAAAATTGTTTTCTTTTTTAACCGTAAAATAATTTGCAAAAAAAGTTTTGTTATCTTGTGTTTCCTATTTTTGTTGTGATTCGTGGTTTAATTATTACGTGCATATTTTTAGTTTTATCTAGTTAGTAGGTTTTTATTTTGTCTTGCTAAAAAAACGTGTTCCAAAACCATGTTAAAAATATTTATAAAAAAGTGGTGGCACTCTGGGAGTGCCAATAGAACTGAAAACTTGAACAAGATCACCTTGGTGGAAGAAAAATACTTGTATAGAATATTGGTCCATAACCTTATCTAAACAAAGAGCACAATAGCGTTTACAAAAAAAAAAAATCTTCCGAAAGTTTTCTTCTTCGTCTTTAAAGTAAAATTAGTTGCATAGAACATTGATCCGTAACTTAATATAAATAAAGAGGACAATAGCGTTTACAAAAATGAGGTGTGCGTCATGGTGTCGCGAAATCAAAGAAGCGAGCCTAAAGAAAATTTCATTTAAAAAAAGGTAGGTCCTCTTACATTAACGTTGTCTTAGTTCGTTTAAAATGTATTTTAGCATTTTGTACTTACCCATGATCTAAACTTCAGTGCAACAGCAAATGTCTGAAGTTCTATAATTTAAGCCTTGTATTTTTGCATCGGTTTTAAATCCGCCAATTTAGGTGCATCTTTCTCGATTCTTGATAACCGATAGGTAAAACTGCTTTACCATGAAACTGCGTACAGTGATAAAAATATCTGTGGATAGTTGCGTAACACACATATAATGGCAAAAGATCGCAATGGCTTTCATTTTGTCAGTGCAGGCACGTTCATTGCAATAATTACGTTGTTGAGCGGAAGAATTTTTCAAACCGATGAAGCCATGGATGTCAGAATGAAAGGCATTGCGATCGATTGCCTTACCCCGTAGGTATCTTCTGACAATTGAGTCTGAAAGAGAATCTAGCTACACAACAACAAAATCAATAAACTCACCGAGTTAGGATTCGAAGGTAGCAAAACCAGACAAGTTAAATTTTTGATCAGTATTACTTAACTTAAATGCATTCGTTTCCTACTTCTGACTGATTCCATCGAAAAGTGATATCAACATACCGTAGACTTTCAGTAAATTTCTTCATCATAACAGCGTGCGCCTTCACAAATTGTAATTGCCGCTATATCTTGATAGAGTCACACGCACTCACACTCCGTTTTCCCGCCGAAACGGCAGCCATGTTGGCACAACAGCGTTATTCGAGTAGCACGCGTGACGCCTATAATGAGAACTACGAGGACTCTCAAGGTAGTGACGTGCCTTATCTATGATCAAAGAATCTATCGAGAATATCGCGGCGCTCGCTGGTTGTATGCAAAATAGTAGGATAAAATTAGCATCGTGGCTTTAGATGATAGTTCCTGGGCGTCACTTGGAGATTTGCCTTCTTGATACACACGATAAAAAGATGCACCTCTATAATCTCGCAATACTTCTATGAGCCTGTGGATGCTCATCTGTCCATGGGGAATGACAACTGCCAACAAATCACGATTGACAAAGTAATAGTAAAGCACAAGGTGATCCAAAACCACGGAGTACTAACAGCAGTTTCCTTTTTTCCTACATTTTTGATTAATTAATGTTATTAACCTCTACAGTATGTTTTTCTAAATCTAACCAACCAACCTCTGACCTACAAATGTTTAGACAGATAATCGACCAGAACCAGAACAAAAAAAAGCAGATGCTCAAACGTTTGCCACCAACGAATAGGCCCTATAAAACGTTTTTAATTAACAAAATTCGATGAAAAAATCTATGGGCAACTTTTAAAATGACATATTGATTTTTATCTATGCCCCTTGAAAACTAAATTGAACGAACTTTTAGCAAAACCACGTAACAAATCAAAATCCACTTCAACTAAATCGACATAAGGTTCAGTTTCTTTTGGAGTTTTCCTTTTAAGTATAAAATTGAGGTTGTCGTTTGCGGTCAAGGAGCAAACAGCGGTTCTTTGTTTTTATCAATGGTAATACAAAGGATGTGTTATTAAATAGGTCGGTTTAGGGTGTGAAGTCTATAAACAATTTTTTTTTATGTTACGGTAAACCTATTGGTGCGGGAGGGTTATACAAAATAAAGTTAGTAAGTATATGAAACTATTCGTATGCCAACAATTTTCATTTTCACGATAAGACATGCGAGCGATTTGAGACAATTGAGATTAATTTTAAAGTGCTATATAGTGAGCTGCGTGGAAAAAGGAAAAGATTATTAATTAATATCTTATACCATGGACATTTCGTATTAGCCCAGTGATTAAGACCTCGCCTCTCATGCACGAGGTTGTGGGCTCAAATACGGGCAAGTACCAATGTGAATTTTTCAGTTCATGTGTACTCTCTGAGTTTTTCTTGGACATTACTAACATCGGTGAAGGAAAAGCATCGTAGGGAAACCTGGACTTATAGCTAATATAAGTCTGAAATCGCCAACCCATCTTGAGCAAGCGTGTTGATGTCAATGCTCATGCCTTCTCTGTATAAGAAGAGGCCCTTGCCCTGCAGAGGGACGTTAATAGGTAGATGGTAAAAGAAATAAAAATATGGTCTCGGCTTCAACCGCGTGGAGTTCGGAAACTATCCTACGGGAACGAACTATTTACCAGGATAAAAAGTAACTCTACTGGTTCAATAGTGTTACAGGAAAATTAATTGAATATATTTTTCGTTAAGTTTTGTGCCAACAACAATAAATGATAAATGATTTTATTTCTGTTAGTAGGTTTGTACAAACACTTTTACACGTCAATCATATTTTAAAAACAAGATGAGGTCGGCGTTTCCTATCTGACTGTTCTGAGAAGAAAGGCTGAAACAAACTGAGAGGTCACAGTCTCTTTTAAAGTCCAGACATAATCTTGGTCAGATCATGTGAAGGCCATGTGGATTGGTGTTTGAAGTGGTCTTTTGAGGAAAGCACCACACAGATTGAGAGGGTCTGTCCAGTCAGTGCACGCATTTGTCAGTTATCGTGCAGCTCAACTCAAAATTTAAGGAGCTCAATGATTCGACGAACAATACCAAAATGATATAAATCATAGAATAGAATGAATACAAATCAGAACGTCGACCAACATGTCGCGTGATCCCGATAGGAAGTCCGTTTATATAGCCACTAGCTGCACTGCGCCCCGCGGTTTCACCCGCATAAGTCTCGATTTCGCAGGAACATCGGAATAAAAGGTATCCTTTGTCCTTTTCCAGGTCATGGTCTAACCTAGTGCTAAATTTGTTCAGCCGTTTTAGCGTGAAAGCGTAAGAAACTCACTTTCGCATTTATAATATTACTAGCTGTGCACCGCGATTTCATCCGCATAAGTCTCGATCCCGTAGGAATATTGGGATAAAAAGTATCCTATGTCCCAACCCAGAACATAGGTTACCCATGTGCCAAATTTCATTCAAATCCATACTGCCGTTTTAGCGTGAAAGCGTAACAAACAAACAAACTCACTGTCGTATTTATAACTAGCTGCGCCCCGCGGTTTCACCCGCATAAGTCTCGATCCCGTGGGAAAAAAAAAAGTATCCTATATTCTTTTCCAGGGCATCATCTATATATGTGCCAAATTTCATCTAAATCCGTTCAGCCGTTTTAGCGTGAAGGCGTAACAAACAAACTTACTTTCGCATTTATAATATTAAGGATATCAGATAAGAAGTTCGAATTAAGTACTCCTAAGATCTACACTAGACTAAAAACAGTACAAAATTGTTCAATACTTGATTGACTTTAAACCATGAATTGGCTTCCATCAATAAAGAGCACACGTAGCTATCAGGTTTGAATCCCGTGAAGAGTCAAGCCCCAGCCCAAGCTGTTCGTCAATAACACCAGTAGTGATATTCTGTAACCATCTCACCGTGTTATCTTAGGTGAAGTGAGCGTGGAGTGAGCTGTCAGTTGCTAAGGATTGACACTATTGGCAGCTCACTTCACCTAAATTATCAGGGTGAGATTTTTACAGAATAGCACTACTGATCGTCAATACCTTCACTCGACCGTCACCTACATTTAACAAACGGGAAGATTCATGGAGCCAAATTAGTCAATAGGTATCATAGGTCATTAATTTTTTGTTGTTCCTTTTCTAGTTCGCAATCATTCAAGCAAGTTGGCAATTGTGTCTACAGAAACAAATCGCCGGCAATTAATTATATTATTATGCAAAAGCCAACATAAATATCTATCTACCTCCTAATCCCCTATCCTACCTTTACATTGGTTCATAGTTGATAATGTTTTTTGTCAACAAAAGATAAAATATTACAACGTCAATGAAATAAACTTATGCAATTCGAAAAATAATAAAAAAGTATTCACACACTTATGAACTACGTTAAAATAATTACAGATTAACAAGCAAATAATAACCATTCCTGTGTTCTCCAAGAGAAGGCTACGATAACCGAATAAAAGCTAAAACGGATACCCTTCCATCAGCATAATACCTACAATTTATACTCCTTAATTAAAAACGAATGGTACAAAACATTTAATAAAGGGACTCCCCTTCCGATTAAAACAATTAACAATAAACAATACTTTAAACAACCTCTGACCACAGACGAAAAAATTCATTAACATGATTCCATCACCTGTCTTTAAAAGTGGTCATCGTGATACGAGACAGTTGTGTGGAGAACCTTTTTTTTACTGATTTTTTAATGGAGAATTTGGAACAACTAACAGACCATTATACCTATATTTCCCGAAGAGTTAGGTAGAGATTTACCTATCTATAGTACACCCACATTTCGCCAGTTAAATTTAAGTGCCATGTAATAGGTGGCGAGCCTATTACCATCAACCGGGTACAAATCCAGACTTCGGGCTGCTACTGAGAAATTCCAGATGGAAAACCCAATAACACTTTGTCCGATCCGGGAATCGAACCCAGGACCTTATGCTCAGCAGTAGCGCTTGCGACCACTAGACTATCGAGGTTGGCTGGAATGTGACCTGGGTTTACTTCTATGCCTTTCAACGACTGGCTAGGAGTAGCCGCGGGTTTACTCGCATCCTAGATAAAGACCGTAAGGCCTGAATTCCTCTTACGCTGATGTTGGTAGCGTACGGTCGCTCGCGTACGCAATGTACGTACGTACACGCCGCTGACGTCAACGTCACAGTATGGTGCTATATCTTTGAACACAATGTATATACGCAAGCGCGACCAAATTACGCGATCGACATCAGCGTAAGAGGAATTCAGGCCTAAGTCAGTTGACCTTTAGCTAGCCTAGCATATTACGAAGTTTCATCAAAATAAAAGGCCAACTTATACTGGTTTTGTATAGCAGTGGTGTGACCGTCGGACTGCCAAGTCATAGGTCTCAAGTTCGAACCCAAGGCAAGCACTCTGGTTTTTCGGATTCATGTGCGTATTGTATAATTTATCACTTGCTTCAAAAACGGTGAAGGAAAATATCATGTATGCCCAAGAGATTTTTCTCAACGGCATGTGAAGCCAAGTCCAGAGGCCCTTGGGCGGCTTTGAAACTCTGACACTAACTTAGTCCATAACCACACAAAAAGAAGAAGACTGGTATTGTTACCACTGACGTACGGTCTACCGTAAAAAAAAAAACAGTGGCACTCCGGGAGTGCAAACAGAAGTGAAAACTTGAAAAAAAGTCGGCACCGCGGTAATCAACGCGTTGATGTCTTTTACTCCACGCACCGCGGTAATCAACGCGTTGATGTCTTTTTAATGGTCAAAAGCTGGTGTCGTAACAGTGTCGCGAAATCAATGCTTGAGTCCCATCTTAAAAATGCCCAACGCGCGTAAAGAAGTTTTCACTTCAAAAATTCTTAATGTCACCTGTGGTTACATTTTTAGGTATGTAAGGACCCTACTTCTGAGATTACCTAGAAAATAGTTCAACTTTGTGCCAAAGTAGCATTTAAATCCGTTCAGCCGTTTATGCATGACTGAGTTAATAAAAGCGTGTTAAAAACACTAGAAAAACACGCTTTTATAAATGGTGCAAACACGACTATGATACGATATTCCATCATGGAATGCGAGTGCTTATCTTCCGGCTTCATCATTAGACATTGAAACCTAATCGTGGTCAAAGTTCATTACAAGACTTTTCTAAGAAATCCAAAACAGCTATGATACGATTTTCCATCATGAAGTTCCAGTTCATATCTTCCAGCTCCATCATCAGATTAGTTCGACAGTACCATATTATTGTATTGTCATCAGAACTACATACAGCTGCCAATTTTCATCACGCTACGACCCTTGGATGATGGTTAAATTAGTTACCTTAGATTCCATTACATAGCTACTTACATACAGGTCGACCTAATAAAAGCGTGTTAAAAACATCATCACGAACCATAGTGAAATAATACAAAAATCTTTTAGAGTGAATGAATGAGTTTAATTTATTAAATGTACTAGTAAATTAAATAGTTTTTCAACTGGTATAGAAAGTTTGTTTTTGTTTACCTTTCATTCATCTGTACATGTTGCTTCCAGGAATTTAAGTTTTCCCTTTCTTTACGTTTTTCCATTGAGTCGGTGCATTTAAAAAAAAAACCGATGAAATTGAAAACTTGTACAATCAACTTGCTGTTACAGAAGAGGTAAGTTTTATTGGTTTAGTATACCTACCTACTGTGATAATTTCAACTTGTAGGTATGTACTTTCTTTCGTTTACCTAAAGGTACTGATAAACTTGAGCATTCACTTGTAACAGAAAATCCAGCATTCGCCGTTTTTAAATTTGTCGGACTGAACAACGAACAGAGCCAAACATCGCTACGAACATTCTCACGATCTTTCTAGTGAATGCTCTAGTCAATGCTCGTCAAAAAAATTATCTTCACAAAGATGTCAGATTTGATGGCCTCGTGTGCTGCATTTGTACATTTTGTACTAATGGGCATAGAGGAACGGCGGTGGAATAATGACAGAATGGCTCGGCTCGGTGAAAAGTTCGAAGCAAATTTACTGTCTTTTCGCTAGAATGTTCGTTAGAACGCTCGCTAGAATGATTGCTAGAATGCTCGCTAAAACGTTCCCGTTTATTTTTCTGGAATGTAACATTCGCTAGAATGCTCAAGTCAATAATGCTCAAGTTTATAGATAGATAGATAGAACATTCTTTATTATGTACACCATAAAAATTACAGACATTAATATAGAAATCAAGCAAATCAATAGAATCAGCACTTTAAGATTTTTTTTTGTTCAGACATCATATATATTTTATGTAAGATTTTTTCTTCGTTTGCGCAAGACTCTCTAGTGGTCAGTTTTCAAATATATTATTGGATTTTTCATGATATTTCTGGTACCTACTAAAAGTTTAGGTATAAACGCATTTCATGAATGCAAAACAAATATCTAAAGTTCATAAATATTTCAGCTACATTGATCAAGCGCTAGGTTCAAATTTCAGGTTCTTCTTCTTCGCTCCGCTCTTGACAGAGTGGTCGTGGTCATGATGAATCGCTCTTGACAGCGATCGTGGTCACGATGAGTCTCTCTTGACAGAGCGGTAGTGGTCACTATGAAGTGTGTCCAATTACAGGTGTAGTTGTAGCTCGCCTGACGATCTCTCCCCATCTAGTTCTATTAGTTGATAGTCTGGTGCATTCATTCAACTGCAGATTTAATTTGGCCGGTCCATCTCATCTGTGACCTCCCGCGTGACCTATTAAACTTCAGGTTACGGTAGCATAATTTCTTAGCGTTGACTCTTAAATATGAGGAGCTTGTGTCTAAGTAATAACAGCTACACGGTTCGATCAGGTTCGGTTCGGTACGCTTGCCGATGTTGGTCTGTAGATGGATGACCGTCATAATATACCGAAACTCCTCTGTGCCTCGGAAAGCTCGTTAAGCCGTTGGTCCCAGCTGTCATTCGTGGACCTTCGACAGTCGTTACGGGTCGTCAGAAGCCCGAAAGTCGGACAACCAGTCTTACCAAGGGCTATCGTATTATCCAGTTACTGGGTATTGGAGATCAGATAGGCAGTAGCTCTATGTAAAATACGGTATTCAGCAGCATTCGGTTAGACTGGAAGCCGACCCCAACATAGTTGGGAAAAGGCTGGGTAGATTATTGACTATGATATGATAATGTTTGATTTGTTGAAGAGTTGCAGCTATTCTTTCCATAAGTCAAGTCAAACAGCTATCCTCTATTTAAATGTCTACATAGATGTATGTAGGTGTCGGCTGGTCCTGACTTGATTACGACAAATATACGACTACCTACCAGCATAGCAGCTTTCGTTTCACATCAGTATCATTTTACAAGGTCCGAAATTTTATTGTGGATTTGTTACAAGTTATAGGCGGCAGCGACAAAATTCTTAGCAAATTGACAGAAAAAAAGAAATGTTAACCGGTCGCCTGAAAGGCTATATTTATTTGAATCTTTGTAAAAATACATGGAAGTCAAGCAAATACTGTATTTTTTGTAAATAAAAGTGATTTCTACTACAATAAACATACCGTACACACACAATATTTTATTTTTGTGATTTATCAAAAGGTTCAAACACATTTTTTATTCTTCATGAGTTTTTTTGTTTACTATTGTAAATGCCATGACACATTTAACTTAAACTAATAAAACTCACTTGATTTCCTGAATTGTTATGAAATATGAATTATAATTACCTAGATAATAGGAAGTCAATGATTTGTGATAGCCAATAAGTAATCGAGAGTTAGAATCCCAAAAATACAAAATGAAAACTGTAAGCATTTGATATTATGTTCTTTTATTCTTATGTAAAGTTATCCAAACTATGTGGAGCGATTTTAGTTTGTAGATAGTTATTAAAAGATTGTCGCTGCTGCATTTAACTTGGGCTACAGCCCAAAGAGCGGCGCCTATCTATGTAATAAACCATACACTGAATCGGAGCTTCTTTATTTTTTTTATAACCTATCGTTAATATCGAGGCTTTTACAGCTCCGATGCTTTATTGCCGACTTTAAAAAAAATTTAGTACTTCTCTTTTTCTCAAATTCGGTAACATGTTAATTTCGACTATAAAAATAAAACATTATGTGTGTACGGTGTGTTTATTGTGGAAGAAATCACTTTTATTTCCATGGTGATCTGGGAACCGGTGAAAATACAGTATTCGCTTGAATTCCATGTATTTTTAAGAAGCTTTGAGAAACTAAAAGAAATGATAGCCTTTCAGGCAACAGTACCCTAATTGCGTAATACACGATCAATCACAATTTGTTTCGATTTAAAACAAATTGCTAGTCATAAGTTAGAAAAAAACAGTGGCACTCCGGGAGTGCCGACAGAAGTGAAAACTTGAAAAAAAATCGGCACCGCGGTATTCAACGCGTTATGTCTTTTACTACATGCACCGCGGTAATCAACGCGTTGATGTCTTTTTAATGGTCAAAAGCTGGTGTCGTCACAGTATCAGGAAATCAATGGTTTAGTCCCATCTCATAAATGCCCAACGCGGCTAAAGAAGTTTTCACTTCAAAAATCTGCTTAACAACGTAAATAACGCAATGAATATTGTTGAACTGTCAAAATGAAACAAATTACTCATAATCGTTTACGAAAATAAGTTACGCAATTAGGGTACTGGTTCACATTTATTTACTTACAAGCTGTGTGCCCGATGAGATTTCCCATTGGCAAGAATGAGTAGCTTTTATATAAACTTTTATCCCGTTTGAACTCCTTTAGGGGATGGATTTATCATAACTCTTCTTTATTGCTCACCATCGAGCCTTGTGCAAAACAAACTTTTAGACGCAGTGGTTTGGGCTGCAAGTTGTCTGCCAGTGAGTGAATGAATGCATTCAAGATTTTATTAAATACCTAAATTCATCCAGGTAACTCATCCGTACTCACCCTCTTTCAAATGTCGCA
This sequence comes from Agrochola lychnidis, assembly GCA_963680765.1. Lineage (NCBI taxonomy): Eukaryota > Metazoa > Arthropoda > Insecta > Lepidoptera > Noctuidae > Agrochola > Agrochola lychnidis. The sequence goes on from OY796848.1 coordinate 8,354,642, forward strand.
GTATTTGCTGAGATAGGAGCCTTTTGGCCTCGTACAGGACTCTGCTTTTATTTTTAATTTTACTTTGTTTTTTTTTTTATTGTTTTTTTATTAATGTTTTTAATGAAGGTGTTTAGTTTAATTTGTGATTTCCTGTGCGAGTCTCAATAAATACTTTTTCTTTCTTTCTTTCAAATCTATCAGACAACTATCCATGTACAAGTTGAACAGCCACGGTGACGCTACACAACCCTGTCTAACACCCCTCGAGATGCAAAACCAGTTCGTGTATGCCCCATTTATCCCAACACAAGCACTGGAATCCTTGTATAAAGATTTCAGTGTCCGTTCCAAGCGTCTGCAGTTCACACCGTACATGGATAGTGTTGACCACAGTTCTGTTCTTTCCTCCACACACTGTCATAGGCCTTCTCCGAGTCAACGAAATAACAGTAGATTTTCTTGTGCTTTGCCAGATGTTTTTGGCTATGCAACGCATACTCCAACACAATATTATTTTAAGTTCTCGATCGAGATATTACAAAATAAATTATTCTATGAAACTGATATATTACAACGGAATATAAAGGGGTTGTTTTAAGTTACATCCCTCATTAACCGCCGGCATTCTCGGGAACAACATGGAATATAATATGGAAATATTTATTATTTAGAAACGGTGGCAGGCCAGTAGGTAGGTGGTTCGTTATCGGTCGCTTACCTGATTACGGTATAAATACGTTTTACGTAACACTGTGCTATCAAAGATATAATTATGTTCTGCCACGGACTCCTGAAAATATATTTCAAATTCATTCAAATTCATTTATTTAGCTTACACAAAGTTCATAAATATACAACCTAAATAGCATGGTATGAAATTCTCACTAACAGAAGACTTAGAATTAGACAGCGGGTCCCAAACTAGGCACAGCCTGTATCTTAGTGACCCAAATACTACACAAAGTTAACAACTTTAATGCGTTCTGCTAGCGCAATATTATTATTCATAGTTCTTATTAAATTTACAATAATTTAAGTACAAAAAACATATTTGTATGTATAAGTATCGATGACGTATTTAAGCTTTCATGTTAATATTTAGTGCTGAAACCCGGGCTGTCGCCATTATGTTTGAACCAAACATTACTATTGTTTTCCTCTAATTTTGACCTTTTTAGAAATAATATAATGAATAACACTATTCGACAAATAAAATGAACATGAACTATTTCAACACTTCACGTCAAGTGCTAAGCACAGCAATTAATTCAGCTTCACCAAGACCACAAGGCGATAATATTCTTTTTATAACCTAATTGTTTTTTGTTTCAACCATCGTAAACTAAAAAACAGCGTCATAAAAATGAACGCAACTGTCCGACCCCAAGCCTGAATCACACAAACCCGTCTAATATATTTAATTATAAATTTAATAATTAGCTAGTTGCGCATCGGCGATTTCGTTACATATAACGCAGCCAACCACCCAAGTGTTGTAGCGAGATATTAATAAAAACCACTGACTTTTTATTACCAAGGTCCATTATTACTAGGGGCAGTATGCGTGAAGTCCGTAATTCGGGACATGGAGTTTGGGACAGTTTTATTTGAAGGTGTCCAGAATTATACGGAGGTATCATAATTCGAAATTAAATATTCTAATTCAAATAATATTATGCTTCGAAAAAATATGCATATCCAATCATAACTTTCCTCTAATGCAGTTTGATCAGAATTTTTTTTTCAGAAATGTTAAGTTTTTTTTCTATTCTGTGTTATCATTATTATCTGCAAAGTGTAAAATATGTTATGCCTTAAACACTCAATACTCAATACCTACTTTATTGCATTCCACAATGTATGTGCTTAGGTGGTAAACTTTTGCTTAAGAAACAATCGTGGAGCCTGTCGGGCACAGCAAAATAAAGATGGTAGGTAGAGATGAGGACTTATCGTTTATTTTATAATTCAACTTATTTAAAAAAAAAAAATTGTTTTGTGTATTTTATGGAGCTTTAGAGATTTATCATTAAAATATTTATTTACACTGTAATAATGGTTTTTTTTTTAAATTTATTCGTGAATAGATGGAGTTTTTTTTTTCTCTCTAGGTACATACCTAAAAAACATACAATACTACTGAGCTTGATACACAAAACACTATACCCACTTCAATACCCAAAAAAACTCCCGACGGTCCGGACGGATCGACGGATCCATGCCTCCACAAACGCAGACACCCCCTACTTATTCCGCACTATCTATTAGATCAAAACTCGCCCAATTATCGGGACATACATCATTCCACGTTATTTGTTTTGACGCACAAGTCACTGGGTGCCTATGTCGGCTGCTTTCCATTTCCGTTCCTACTAATGAGTATTAACGATGGCTTTGCTTATCAATTAATAGGGGGTTCCTTTACTTTTGTTTATAAATGTGGAATTAGGTTAAACTTGACAGGCTTTACGTTATTTTTGAAGTGATATGAGACTTTGTTTTTGGAGTTACAGTTATAACGCGTGGAAGGTTATGAATTCTATTCACACCCGTAGTCACAGGCTATCTTCAGATTACAGGTTATAAATACAGATTTTTTTTAAATATTATATTAAAATTTTGACAAGTTTTGTTCTCATCATTAAAACCTAACCTAACCGCGACAACAATTTTCTCTACAAGTGAAATCTTAGAAAAACGGTTGCGTGTAATTTCTTTGTATACCTCAGACCAAATTATTTCGTGGCTAAGTACTAACAACCGCACGGATCGATCTATTAGGTTAAGCTACACTTGCTGGGGTTGATCCGTGGATGGGTGACCATTTCTACATACCGAGACTCCTCCGTGCCTCGGAAAGCACGTTAAGCCGTTGGTCCTGGCTGTCATTCGTGGATCTTTGACAGTCGTTACGGGTCGTCAGAAGCCCGAAAGTCTGACAACTAGTTTTGCCAAGCTGTATCGTATTATCCAGTTACTGGGTTGTAGAGGTCAGATAGGCAGACGCTCCATGTAAAATACTGGTATTCAGCTGCATCCGGTTAGACTGGAAGCCGAGTCCAATATAGTTGGAAACAGGCTAAGCAGATGATGATGACCTCAGACCAAATAAAAAACCAAGATATAGCGCTGCTAACAATACAGTGAAGCATGCCAAAACTACACCACCGCTCTGTGCATGCACGCTCACACGCACACATTTACAATCAAACTACACCTCACTAAGTGCACACATATTTACGAAACCGGCCTCACTGTACGTTGACAGCGTTATGTCTTGGTTATTTATTTGCTCTGAGGTTGTAGCATGTCGGGTGAATAGGGATGATGCCTAGGTAAAAAAAAGAAATTCTATTTAGTCCGTCTTTCAGGTAGTAAAAAAATATTAGATACTATTTTTTGCTTTATCATATTAATCAAAAATAACTTAGAAAACACGCATTAAAGTTGGGGAGTGGGGGTCGTTATGTCATAATTCAGTATAAAATCTAGCAAGTCGTGACGTCATGCCACATTTTAACTCAATGTATCGCCGTAATTTTTTGATTATTTCAAAAAAGAAAAATACGCGTCCAATATTTTATAAAAAAAAATTTGGACACTTGCCTATTGTTATTTTTTCTTTCAATGTCTTCCTGTTAGGTTCGGTACAGGCGTCACAGATTCTTGAATGTTTTAACTCTATCCATGCTTCATTTCCCAGGCCCCGGAACTTAGCTTCCTCTATTAGCAAAAGGTGGTACTGTCGTGGTCCGCCGGTTGTAACCGCAGTAGTCTACAATCCCTACTTCCTCTCATTGTGGACTAAAAACTTTAGGATGTGGGTTCGAGATGCTGCACTTTAAAATTGGAAGTGTCGTTATTTGATTAGATACTTCGATAATTTTGTCTGGTTCTGACTTGTGAGCAACTGTTTGTTACAGGCATTAAGTTTAAACACGTATTCTTGTAGTGTTTCCTTTCGAGTGAGTTTGTTCAAACCATAGAGACTCCTGTTAAACGGAACCAATACGTTACACCATTACCTACGTTATGTAACCGATACGTTACCTACCTAACGGAACCGATACTTTACACCATTTGGTGGTTCCAAATGGTGGTTGGTGGTGTGGTGGTGGTGGTGTGGTGCATATCGAGACACCTGCAAAAAATTACGTGACGTAATTTCGTCCTGATGTGTCATAGATAATTTAAAAAGATACCACCTAACCTGAACACGTCCTACCTTACGATTGCCAATTCCAAAATTAACGTTCTTCAATTGTTTCAGAAATAATCCACCGCGGTGATCTGTCATCGTCAATGGAGTCCTTGGCTTACGACTCATCAGTCGCCTCTCCAGGCAGCGTGTCAAGCCACACACAACGCACAAAGCGTATGCGCACCAGCTTTAAGCACCATCAACTCAGGACCATGAAGTCTTACTTCGCAATCAATCAGAATCCAGATGCTAAGGACTTGAAGCAGCTGGCGCAGAAGACTGGACTGTCGAAACGAGTTTTGCAAGTAAGTTTGAATCCAGCTATTACGGTACACTCAGATACTTAAACTGTCCAACTTAACTAAGGAAATACTTATTAGTAAACTAAGTAAACAAATTGCTGGCGCAATGTGGGTGTACCTGCTACAGGGACACTTCTGCCCAACCCTTCGGGGAAACAAGGCGTGATGTTATGTGTTAAGTAAACAAAACAATTGGTTTCGCGTACCGGAAATCGAACCCAAGCTTCCTGGGTAGCCACCAGACCATACTGGATGTCAAGAGTCGAGTCGTAAAATGTTTCTAACAGAATCTTATTAACAATTTTATATAAAATCTATCCATTTTTAGTGAGACCTCGTAACAATGTACTATATTACTGCTTTTCTTTTTCCTAGGTATGGTTCCAAAACGCCCGCGCAAAATGGCGTCGTAACATGATGCGGCAGGAGTCTAGCAACGGTCTTGGACACTCTAATGGATCCATCATTCCTGGATCAGTGCCACAGCCCAGTGTTGGACCCAGCACCATGCTGCTATCAGAACCCATGCAGAACATGGAAGATATGAGGGTTCATACTCCTCACCCACACCCGATGAGCTTTAATGAGCTCTATTGACACATGCAGAAAGATTATTTTCATATGGGTCCCCCCATTGGGAACCTCACTTTTGGAGCTGTTTAGGTTTAGTTGTTTTGATAAAATGGGAAAGAATGCAATACTTGAGAGAGAGTGAAGAATCAGGACTGGCTGTTAGGAATAGGGTTATATCAAAGGAAAAGAAGAATTACTTAAGAAGTTTTTGACATTGATATACTGTGTATTTAGGCCACATCGAAAAAATCTTTTAGTGAGATGTATGAATATCTATTGTTAGTTCTATGACAGGCTAAATATTCATAACAATAAATTAATTCAAAGAGTCGGTGTTCAGCGAAAATATTTGTATGACAGATACTTACCGTAATCTATACTCCGTTTGAAATAAGATTAGACATTTAAACAAACCTTTTTTACAGTCCGTTCAACCGATTTTGACTTCTATACCGTAGGCATAAGGATGGCACTAAAAGCAAAAAAAGTGGTTACAAACCAACTGTTTACTGCAGCTGTCATTTATCATGCCACCAACGCAATAGAAGTCAAAATCGGTTGAACGGACTGTAAAAAAGATTTAGTTAAACGTCTAATCTTATTTCAAACGGAGTATAGTTAGTATCAAAATAACTGGAGTGTTCCAATTTTTTTGAAAACACTTTACCTAACGACTCCAAACTTACTTATTGTTTTTTTTTTAATAAGCGACAATAGATTTGCTGTGTATAATGTTTAGGTCTCTTTTAAATCTACTGATAACACTTATCTACATATACCTATGTATACATTCAATTAATTCTCAATTAGAAAAAATCTACTAAGGTCTGTTTTTTACTGTCGTAGACTAATTTGACAGGTGCATATGTCAAACTTCAAATTGAAAAAACAAACAACAATCACTTGAAATGTCAAATTAGTCTACGAGATTAAAAACAGACTTTTAACAAGGTATAATAACATACTTTTCAATCTTATCTATTAGGATATCTAGAGGACTCAGTTCCAAAACCGAATAATGAGTATTTAATTTTTTAAATAGTTCCTAATAAATACTTTGTAGTACGTACCTTTTCTATTATGGCATAGGTAGTGAGTAGAACGCTCTCGGTATTTATTATCTATGTAAACCATTCTGATATTAATAACTTTGTAAATATTAGTGCATATTTTTAAACAAACCCGACATCGAATAGTATACATGTATTTTTCCTTAGATGTCTTATTTAGTAAACAAATCGGGTTCGAAAATCACGAGATTTTGCCGTGTTCTAATTATGCGATCGCTGTGTTCAGTAGGTACCATTATCTCTCATAACTCATCATCTGTTACGACCGACGCCTCATTGAGGTGGATAACAATTAAAATTCTATTGTGTCTCGTTAATGACAGTTGAAAGGATAATGTATCTGAGTAGGTAAGAAACAAGTACATACGGTACATTAAAAAAAAAAAACTATTGAATGTGGATTTGTTTTCTAAATATACCAAGTAAAGAAAAATACACTTTATCTATGCCAGAGACACCATGACCACTGAATCTAGCCATCGGATTGAAAGGATTAGGGTGTTTACGCACCTACACAGTGGGTTCACATTTCCATGCAGATTCGCTGACGAAAACTCTCCCCCATAACTTGTTAGCCAAACTGTTCTGGGTTGCTATTACAATAAAATATAAAATTTAAGTAATAGGGATGATGCCCAGGTAAAAAAAAAAACTATTTAGTCCGTCTTTCAGATAATAAAAAAAATATTAGACATGTATATAGGAATGGTAGGGCAAATAAAAGCTTTTCTCGATCAACTCAGGTTTATTTAAAATATATAAAGGAAAAAAAATAAGTAAAAAATACACATCTGTCTTGGCAATTGACTCTACTGACACAACGAAAAAAACAAAAAACCTCTTCTCCCAAAATCAAATATGCAGTGAAAAGCAAATTAGTATCTTACATAGAGGATTTACTCCCCCACATGTATTTTTTGCTTTAACATATTAATCAAAAATTACTCTCGTATTAAAGTTGAGGAGTGGGGGTCGTTACGTCATAATTCAGTATAAAATCTAGCAAGGCGTGACGTCATGCCACATTTTAACTCAATGTATGGCCGTAATCTTATGATTACGTCAAAAAAAGAAAAAATACATGTCCAATATTTTTTATTAATCTATCCAACGGAAAAAAATCTCTGAGAGAGCACTGTCATAATTATGGGCGATAGAGTCGACAGACGACTTCTCACAATTGATTTTCATGCTAGAATTAACTTCTGATTTTCTTTATCCTTTGCTTATTTACGGTAGGCAATACGTCAGTGGTAATAAAACCAGTATAATTTGACTGCTCTATTGAAACACCATACTACGCTAAGTCATCTCAAGGTCAAAAAGTTACCAATGACGTACGGCCTACTGTACGTCAAGTAAAACCATCAGTGACTGTACCACCATCTCTTTATTATTTTAATATTACTTTAGTGTGAGAAAGAGATGAAGCTATCTATATAGGACGTTATAGCTCCGTGTTTTTCTCACACTGAAGGAATATTAAAATAATACTGCTATAAGAGGTGGTGGTTTTTATTTACCCCAGACATTTTATAATTTTTTTAAACCCCGATGCAAAAAGAGGAGTGTTATAAGTTTGACTGCTATGTGTGTCTGTCTGTGGCACCGTAGCTATTAAACGGGTGAACCGATTTAAAAACGATTTTTTGTTTGAAAGCAGGTTTTCTAGCGATGGTTCTTAGACATGTTTTATCAAAATCGGTGCAGCCATTTGAAGATTATCAGCTCATTTCTAGTTGATGAATGGATGTGCGTATCTTCCACAGGTCTGAACGATTTGAAATTTGGTATTCTGTTACTTCAATGATATTAGAAGAACATAGTAACCTTGAACTGATGCTGCACCATCACTTGGAATTTGCAGGATACCCAAGTCCCTTACCAACTTACAGCACAGGTATCGTGTTTGGGACCATTGGAATGGTGTCAATGAATAAGTTATAGATAGACGGTGAACAGGGTCTGGTGATGGAGTAGGAAAGAGTTATGAGGAAATGTTTGTGTCGGGGGTTTTTTAAATTAAACACACGGCTACACATCAAGCTATAAATTTCCAGTATTAGCTGACCTCGCATTGTACGGAAATCCTATACAATGCGAGATAAGCTTAAACTGGTAATATATAGCTTGATGTGTAGCCGTGTGTACATACCTTTCTTTTTGCTAAACTTGGTATTTTGACCGTTTTAAGTATCTCAAGAGTAAACGGAATGGTTGTACGTGTCATGGTAATTTCCGATTGTCTAAATAACGATAATTGTGGATATTTCTCGGTCAATAGAATTGTAGTCGGGTACCTAATGAAGAGATACTAGTCAAATACGGTAACTAGTATAATGACAGTAGTTGTTTAGGAGCCTAATCGTGGGGTTTACCACATTATTTATAATTACGATTAGCCCCTACTGGGATAGCCATATCCAGATCTAGAGTACAATCACTCTTTCTATCTGCTTTAATAATAGTTCCGTGTTATATCATATAAATAATCTAATTTAATATAGCTATGAAGTTTTTACAGTTCTATACTTATATGTAAGCTGATCCAGAAAAGCATTGCACTATTTGTGCATACCGCATTATTCTATAAATTATACATTTATGAGCGTTTATTCTGAAAGTGGACAACGTTGCAAATAGCTGTCAAATATTTCGCTGTTTTGATTAATTTGGCAATATTACTGTATGGAAATATGAAATACTAGCTGTTGCCCGCGATTTTGTCTGTGATACAGGATGAAAAGTAACCTATGTGATTTTCCAGGTCAAGGTCTATCCCTGTGCCAAATTTTATCCAAATCCGTTCAGCCGTTTTAGCGTGAAAGCGTAACAAACAAACTCACTATCGCATTTATAATATTAAAGTTAGGATGGCTAACTAGTGAACTAAACTATTGATTATGAAATGCAATAATTAATATCGTAACACCGAATGTTTAGTTTTCGATGTAAAAAAAGTATTTCGAAACTTTCTAAATGCCTTTTTTACTCCTAAAACGGTAACAATATCAAATTATGTGATAAAATTGCAATTCATTATTAATATTCTAGTTCACTAGTTAGCGATATTTCATATTTCCATACAGTAATATTGCCAAATTAATAAAAACAGGTAAATATTTGACAGCTATTTGCGACGTTGCCAACTTTTAGAATGAACGCTCTTAAGCGTTAAAAATACCTAGTATTATTACCTACGTCACAGGATAGGTAAATGTAGCCTGCACTTATATACCAATGAATTCGTTGAGTCTCGAGCTAGCAGATCTTAGTTTATGAAAAAACCAAGTTCACAATTCGGTACTTTGGTGCATTTTATGGTCAGCGTGTTTTCGTTCAAGAAAATATTTTCTGAACCACGTTCCAAACTGCAATGTTATTAAAATAATACGCCATACATTTTTGATACAGAAGCAAATATGAAAGAATGTCTGTATACATAGATGTATGTTTTGTCACGATCTGAATAGAGAGGGGACGGGGCGATTCTATAAATCCGGAACTATAGTAAAAATTTACGAATCTAACTTGACTTGGATAACTTATATCCACTGAAGATTTTGTAGTAAGAACCATAATAAAACTGAGAACAAGTTTACGACATTTAAACAATAAAAAACACCATCAGAATTATTGTTCTACAATCCGAGGCTTTTTATGATAACAACTACAAGTACATCATTATATCCACCACAAAAACCGTTAGAAAACCGTTTTAAATGAGTAAACCTGTAAACAAAAACTCAACAATCCCTTGATTGCTCGTGTACTCGTAATAAAAAGTATAAACTCTAATTATAACAGTTGTAAAACCCTTGAATTGAAGCCATAACGAAATCAACATTTTTTTTTTCACCTGTGCGGTGTACTAAGAATTATTAGTAAGTTGTAAATTATGATAATCATATAACTATTACTTAGATTTTATCTACACTAGAATATATTCCAGGTATATAATTATTAAGAGCTATGTAAATAGTAAGTACATAATATGGGTAATTAGATGTGTAATTTTAGATGCCAGGCTAAAGCCGATAGAACCTGTCCCACTGCCAAAATTGTAATCGTACTTACCCTTAGGATTCTGATAGCTAATGTATCCTGGCACATATCCTTTAATTTTTCTTTCCACTTCCCTTAATTTCGAATCTTATCTTTGTCCTTAGGTTTTAATTTACAATAAACAGTGGTGCCGAATCCCTTGTTCACAAACTAAACTAAATTTATGTTCAGTGCATCTTTTTCTTTCTATTTCATTAAGAAAAGGACAGAAGATAAATTTTAGTTTAGTCCTGTCAAATTAATCAGTGCCTGTCACTACTCCATACAAGTTTAGACGTGATTAAAAACTTGCCTACTAAAATTACGTCATGCGCTGATTAATTTGACAGGACTAAACTAAAATTTATCTTCTGTCCTTTTCTCAATGAAATAGAAAGAAAAAGATGCACTGAACTTAAATTTAGTTTAGTTGTGTGAACAAGGGAATCGGCACCAATGTCTTTTTGTGTGATCGTGTGGACTGTCTATTCACTGCACTATAATTTTGTTTGTTGAATGGAAATCATGCTAGCTATAAAACTGCTAAATTTTAAATATGAGTATTTTTACTTAATCGATTTATACCGTTCGCGTTATCGAAAAGTTCTGGATCTGATTCTTGTTTTCAAAAGATTAATGTATACTTTGAAAAAGCTTGTACATTATATAAGTTGCTTATTATTATAGTATTTAATTGTAAGTAGTAGATTTTCAAAATAGGTCTTAGATTTAGTGTGTAGGATTTAGTCTTAGAGAAACATATTTATACACGAAAATGACATAATATATTGACATCACATTAATTGTTTTTTATTACTTCTACCCCTTTCTACAATCCCTGCCAATGCAACTAGAGGTTTTGAAATCACTAAGTCTGCTATAATTTTTAATTAAAAGATTGAAAACCCAGCCTAACCCAAATAACTACTTAGGTTACTTCTAGCCACCAATTATATTATATAAAATGTAATATTACATTGCAATGTAAATGTAATATTGCCTCGTTGGTCTAGTGGTCGCAAGCGCTACTGCTGAGCATGAGGTCCTAAGTTCGATTCCCGGGTCGGGCAAAGTGTTATTGGGTTTTTCTATCTGAAATTTCTCAGTAGCAGCTCGGAGTCTGGATTTGTGCCCGGTTGATGGAATTAGGCTCGCCCCTTATTACATGGGACTTAAACATAACTGGTGAAATGTGGGTGTACCTGCTACAGGGATACCTCTGCCCAACCCTTCGGGGAAACAAGGCGTGATGTTATGTATGTAATATTACAAAAAAACAAATATTTTTGCACACCCTGCTCGACAATGTTAAATTAATGTCATGCAAAGCTAACCTAAAGTAAGTCTAATATTGTATTGAATTTCATTATGACCCACTGGTCATTAATGTGATTTGAATTTGGAACTTATAATAGAAATCGCATACGAACATTTACGATAGGTAGCAGGTACATACTAATTCCACAGTCATTCCATGCATTCATTAAAAAATAAATTGTTCGAAAATCGAACTGGCCACCACGTGTACCTAGAATTTATTTATAAGAAAAATAGAACACAAATTAAAAAGACGCGCGAATACTGATAATTGCTTTGCTTTGTTATACAACAAATTACCTAACTACAAATTCTCACAAAAATGTCGAGTGACGACAGTGATTTGACTCCGAAATACATTAAATCCGAAGCCGTTGGCATTTACAACAATCTACTCCCAGAAAAGTCCAAGGAATCGTACATGAAAGCCTACAACGATGTTTACAAATGGAAAATTACAAAGGGCGTCAAGTCTGTATTCAGAATCAGTGCTTTTAGTCTACTTCTAGCATTTATCATGTACAAAGAAGCCTAGTGCCTATGGTGCATCTATTCGATGCTCAAGTCAACGTCATAAGCATCAAAAATAATACTTATACAAATTAATACATACACCATTTTACGGGCATTTTTAAAAAGGAAATCAGAAGGACATCGTCCTAAGAAATCAAAAGTTTTCACAGCTCAAAATGTAGAAACGTTTCTAAATGAAGCCCCTCACCACAGCTTTCTAGCCACAAAAGTAAGTACCTACCTATTGATTAAATTTTTAGTAACTAAAATAGCTACATACTAAGGTAAGTATAGGTACTAGCTACCCGCTCATGAATCGATCGCTTGTGTGCGATCTACTGAAGTGATGTTTCGACTTTTAATAATTATTATTGTAAACCTTTGTAAGGTTTATGTGTTATTATTAAAAATAATAAACTTTCTTAGATTTGACAGACACACTCATGTGTGTCAATCAAATCTAAGAAACTTTATAGCATAAAAATTAGTATATTACGTAAGTTACCTTCCTGCTTAAATATTAACCTACCTACCTATTTTTGTTATAGGTGGCAAAGAGTTTTGGAGTGAATGGCGCTTGTCGTGGAAATGAACTCGTGAACATTAAAATCAAAGATATCGAAAAACATTCAGATTTGTTGCTGGTAAATTTGCCAGTTACAAAATCAAAGAAAGAACGGTCATTCATAGTCCGTGGAGAATACGTAAGAATTAGCGAAAAGTACCAAGCTCTACGCCCCTCTAATAAAAACACTAACAGATTTTTCGTAGCTTATAATAATGACAAGTGCACCAGGCAAGTCATTGGAAAAAATAAGATCAGCAGCATGCCGAAAGAAATTGCGAAATACCTGAAATCGACAAATGCCGAGCTGTACACGGGCCATTGTTTCAGGAGAACATCGGCTACTCTATTGGCGGATTCAAGAGCAAACATGACCCAGATTAAAAGACACGGTGGCTGGAAATCTGATGTAGTAGCAGAGGACTACATTGAAAATTCTATACAAAATAAGGATAAAATAAGCTGCCGCATTGGTGACAACATCAAACTAAAAACACCGTTGATCCTTGCACACTTTTGTCACCACAACCTTACACATCAAAACACTATCTAGCCCGCTGCCTCAAGCACCTTCACCAACTTTCACGATCCAAAATGGTCCTCAGCAGACCCAAGTTTCTTAAACTTTACATAACAGTAATACTCAAATAAACTCTACCTCAACTTCAATAAATGTACCGAATAAAAACATAACTTTGTCATTCCACAACTGGTCTAATGTATCAAACATTACCTTTAACATTTAATTGTTTAAATAGGTCTACTAACTGTAATTGTAATTTTAATAAATAGTTTGATTCTAGTACTATTGTTTTTTATTGTCTCGTAGATGGTGTGAAAAGTAGAGTATTCTCCTCGGGGATAAAGGTGCCTTCGTCTTGGGCGACCCTGAATCCCACGCTTCACTCAGGATTCTTGACTGAACTCTAAACTCCCTCGCTCCGCACGGGAGTTAACGCTAGAATCCTTCATTTTGCTCGGGATTCAATACGACGCCCGCTACATAAGACACTACTTTATCCCCTTAGTGCATAATCTACTATTGTATTGGTTCATTCCATGAAAACTGAATGAAGAATAATCCACTATCGAATATCGAACCTACAGAATACGTAGTCAAATTATGGATAACTAGCCAAGAAAATAAATACAAGGGCCAACAGGGAATCTTTACCTTGAATGCTTAAAAGTTTGACTAGCAGCTAAAGGATGAATGGAAAAAGAAACACATCATTTAACTACTCTATAAAAAGTTCGAAATCATTGACACTGGCCAAATGAATAAAAATCGAATATGATTGACACTGGCTGAATGGAAATTTTCTGATGCCGAAGCCACCATATGCTCAGATGCAGATGTTGACAGATAAAAAATTGGCGGCAATTATTTTTTTTATTTTCCTTTCACGTACCTATTTGGTTCATATTTTGTGCATCATTTATTTTCACGTATCATTTATTTAAAAAAAAATGTGTGAAACGGCGTCCTCATAAAATCAATTCTCGGGGTGAGTGAAACTAATTTTAATTAAGTAAAACGAATGTAACGCGATATTAGGTACGGCCATTCGATCCCAGAAGTAGTAGGAAAGCCGGAGTTCTGATTTATTTTATTTTATTTATTCAGGGTTATTATTGATTTGAAATTACATGCTAGAGCGTTTAGATAATCGATATATCAATTTTGATACCTAGTTGTTGTTCATGTTCAGTCGACGACGTAGGAAATAATGAACAATAGTTTGGGTTGGATTGATTTACCTTTTTAAAGTCGGGGAATTAAATTGTTAAGTAAAATGACTTCCAACTAAAGGCTCCCACAGATAGGCGACGCGAAGGTGCGATGTGATTCTGGTAGAACATTTTTTTTTTAACTATTGTCTCTCGCTGTTTTGACCACTAAGGTCTTGGCTGCTTTCCTGTGGGTGCCTTAAGCTACTACACTTAAAGCCTCCAGCCAGGGCCGTCCGATAAGGACCAAGCCCGGGTCGACGGCGCGTTGTGTTCCACGCGCGCCTCAAAGAGATGTCAGCAGAATTGACGGGGTCCGCTAGGGCCAATGCCTGCCGGGGGTTCGAAGAGAACCGATAGGGACATCGTGGCCCCCTGGCAACACGGCAACTGAAGGAACACGGGTGGGTTTTAGTCAGTAAGAGTCTGACACGCCTTCCCGCTCCGCCCAGAGCGGGAGAAGTTATTTGATAATTTCCCACCCAAAAAAAAAAAAAAAAAAAGGGGCAAAACTATTCTAAATTAAAGTTAAGCGAACGCTCGCTAAGGGCACCCCCTGTGAACTACGAGCCTCGGCAAAAAAAAAAGAAAAGAAAATGGCGTGAGGGGACAGCAAGAAGGGACAGGCTGGATCAAACTTAGATTTTCATCATGATTATTATGCGGGGTATTTAAAGCTATGTGCTCAGCTGCAACAATTGCTGGCACCTCGTTTTCGAGCAAGGGTCGGGGGTCTGGTAGAACAATTTCCATTAAGTTTTTATAGAAATTCTTCTACTAAAGTCGCGTCGTGCCGTTTCGTCGCGCCTTTCTGCAGGAGCCTTTAAATTGTCTGTTTACTCAAATCGCAATTACTGTCATTCTTTGACAGTTGTATGAGAGGGTGTCAATTTGCTTAAAATTATTTCCCTGACTAATGTATCATGCAAGAGTACTGGTTATAGGACTTGGCATGAAATATCAGTACTCTACCTACCTGAATAAAAAGATTGTTACCAAAGGGTTAGCCAGTTAAGAGATAGGCAGAAGAGCTGGTTGCCGCGGGTGCGGCCGTCGTAGAGCTGGTTTGTCTTTTTCCTAGAATTTGACAGTAAATAATCTACGTGGCGTCTGTATCCCCCGACGGTAGCCAGAGTTGTCATAGTAGGTATAACCATAATTTTGTTTCTACAGCTGGACATAGACAACACGGCAAAATAGTCCTAGTGTGATAGTCAAAGAAAGTTTACAAAAATAATTGGTAGAAAATACAGAAAGTTCATTGTCATAAAAAAAAAAAGATAACTGCTAACTTTACCATAGGCTTATAACTGGCAACTTATATTTTTGTATTTTAAAGAGAAATGTTTAATTGATCCTCTATAAACTTATTGACTTTCTTATTATATAGGTAGGCTTTTTTAAAAAAAATATCCCGACGAATTGAGAACCTCCTCCTTTTTTTGAAGTCGGTTAATAAATGAGCTTCTTTTTAACTTGGACTTTTCTCGAACTCGCAACTAAGCTAGAGCACCCCGACCGAATACTTTAGGTTAGAACTGTGACGAACCGCGCGCGAGCTGAGCGAGCGACGCGGGCGGTGCCTCGGCAGCGGCCGGTGGGCTACATCCAAGTTGGTCGCAATTTTATGGCTGTTTAGGAAAATGGAAATCATTAGAGGCTCACAAGAAGAGGCACATTTATTGTATTAGAGTGTCCATTAATATTTTTAGGAAACCAAAATGGGAATTATTTGAGGTTCAATTAAATACCTACATGCTTTTAAACTTTATTCGGTCGGGTTATTTTTCTCCGAATATCACTGATACAGGTAGATGACAGCTTTATATCGCAGACAGACATCATTAAAAATAGGATCCCTTGTTATAAATCTATATAGTGGGCTAGAAAATATTTTAACAACTACTAGTTTGGGAGTTTAGTGACGCTAATGATGTATATAAATCAAACTGTCGGAATCTGCTTAAGATTTTTGCTGATGTATTCATAAAGGAATAGTCACTTTGTAAAGGGACCAAAGAGTTGTACACAGAGACTAAGACCTAGTCTAGGATTCAGAAAATGAGCGACTGCTGTCGTGTACTAATGCAATTCATGGTGCCGAAAGTGCGTTAAGCACACTACTTCTGTGACGGACCGCCTTCAAAGCAAAGGCGACAGTTTCTACACGTCACCTGTGTTGAATTGTCGATGTGCGAGTAAACGGTGTTGACAATGCCTTCTCTAGCAGCGACAGCCGAGTGTCTCTGTGCCATAAGTAATAGCTAAACCTCTTCACACAAAAACTATAGACAAACTCAAATCTTCTTCCAGTAAAAACGACATCTACAATTCTACAATAGACTACCGGAACGCGGCGACTGTCATCATAGATAATACTGTCATAGCACGCGTAATTTTAATTGTATCGCTACAAAACGCACAACAAATCATTACACATAATGCGGACAAAGTCACCAGACAAGAGATCTCGACAAAAACTTGTAAGGCAGCCAACTTACAGGGTCGAGAACGATAGGAACCCGGAAACCACGCCGCAATATTTTCAGGTACAAGTCGCGTTATAAATTATTTATCGAGAGGTCAGTGAGACCATGCTTCTCGTGAAAATATTCGGAATTCTCTTGGCACCCAATCTTTATCTTAGCGGTTGGAATTTTTCGAAGGATAATCACTGGAACTTGACAATGGGTGACTTTCATTGGCATTGGCTAAACCTTTGCTTGTCGTTCAAACTTGGCAGTAACTCATAATATTATATGGAAAGCTACACATGAAACAGTTACTGAAATTGGTCATTGTTTAGGCATAAGTATAGTGGTAGGAATATTTACAGGTAACACTCAAAATCCATAATTATAGGTATTCATTCCTTTTACAGCCTATACATTAATTGGCTTTTCATAGCCAAAATCTTTATCTACCCGTCCCACCTTTCACTAATACCTGGTAACACCACGTGTAGTCCTTTATTGGTAGTTGTTACGTTTTTGTTAAAGACAATGCTGGCTTTTCACATGTCGACCGAGGAACTTGCCGACAATTGTAACTTCAGCCGCTTTAACGCTGCGGCTTTTTATGAAACAGAAACTTTTCCGCATATGGGAGCAGCTGCTGCTGTCAGTTTTAAAAAGGGTATTTTTAAAGGAAAAAGTGCCTTGTATTTTTGTTGCTGAGGTTGTTGATGACGACATTTTTAAAGATGTTTTATTTTAAAGATATCAGTAAATATTATGGAGGCCCGCAAACTGATGTGGATGAACCCGAACTCCTTCAACTCTTACGTTATCGTAGTGCTTGGAAAGAAGAAACATAGGACTAGCATCAGGAGGAATATGGAGGAACCGCATTACAGAGAGGTAAGTAAACAAATATTAAAATTTTCTAGAGTCTTAACCAATCTACTCCAAGGTCAGCCTTGAAGTTAAAGAGTTTCAGCCCATTTGTGATCCATCAGGTAAGACGACGGACTTGATATTTTTCATCAAGTCCGTCGGTACGTATCTGACCATATACCAAACAAATTTTCTTTGAAAACTGTTTTTTTTATTCGAAACAAATGAAAGAAAGAGCACAGACTAAAAGGCATACAACATATTCTGCAAATAAAAAGTGAATTTTTAGCAAAAATCCCAAACAACTAGTGTCTGATGCTGGTTCTCAACTCGACCTGTATTGCAAACGACACGTGTTGCAATTGTTCCTAATGATTGCAACATGTGTCGGTAAAATATAAAGTTCCTTCGCACAGGCTTCCTTGTGTACATAATGACTTCATTACATTAATGTCACCGTAAAAATAACTCTAAGGGTGTAATAAAATGTGTGTATGAAATTATGTTATTAGTCATTACGTTTGTTTACTCTGCGGGGTGAGCAGAGGTAATGAGCCGAGTGCTGGCCGTCGCGGTGGTCGCCCACCACGGATAAGTGCACAGCCATCGCTGATAGGTGCCTACTACTTACAGTATTATAATTTGTCAGTTAGCCAGGAATGCTGCGTACAAACGTAGTATATTATAGTTGACGAAATGCCAAAATGTCTTTGAACTCTTCGCAATTTCTAATTGCTTCTCGCAAAAGGTATCATAAATATCTAACGGTCGAAAGTTTCTTCATGAGGATACTAACACTTTGCCCGCGACTTGTCCGTGCGACTTTCTTCTTCCCGTACGCTGACGTGTCAAAATACTGTATCTCAGAAATACCTATTTCGTGAAAAGGGCTTTTAAAACTTTTTTAAACCATACATATAATTAAAATACAGTGTTTTTGTATGTGCTCATCATCTCCTTCTACATACTATAAAATAAAATAAAATATTAATATAGGGATATATAACTGCCTCGAAATAATCGAATGAGCGCTATTAAGGTAAAACACTGTAACTCGAGTTACTGTGTATTGGATTGACACGTCAGTTAACGAACACACCCGAAGTCGCAAACAGATTATTTATTTTCTACGTAACTCATTTGGCGAACTTTATTTGATTCAATAGTAGATTAAAGGCTAACACATATACATGGGGTACTCAGAAAGTTTTGCGATACTAGAAAAAAAAAAAATACTACAGTTTATTATTTTTTTCAAAGAACTCTCCATTGGCGTCTATACACAGTTTCATACGTCCAAACGAATTTTCATAACACATTTTCCAGTCCGTATCAGACCCCTTTTTAATCCCCTTTCTCAAATGCAACCAGTGCATCTTCCGGTACCTAACGAAAACTGTTCCCTTGAGTAGATTTTTATTTTATTTTGGGGAACAAAAATGATAAAGCCATCCGTAATAATATCTTAAACGAACCGAGACGAGCCTGCTTCAAATTTTGCTATCATGTCTCGGCACCATTCTACCCGAACCTCCTGAGCCTACGTTAGATTTTGCGGTACCATCGTGAAACTATCTTTCATACCCGAAGATGCCCGTGTAGAATTTCATGCAAACTTTCCGATTCAATCTACAGTACCTATATGCTGAACCTCTTATGTAATTCGTCTATTCTCTTGAATTAAATTTTTCACAGCCAGCACGTTTTCTTATGTAATAGCCACGGCCACTTCTTTCTTCGTCCGCCAAAGTTTGTTGACTATGCATAAATTCGTTGAACCAGCGGAAAACAGTCGCTTTAGAAGGGCTTTTTTCTATAAACACCATTCGAAGTCTTTCTAACGATTCTTCTGTTTTTAGTCGACATTTGAAATCGTACAAAATCATCGCGCGAAAATGTTCTGGTTGTAAATCTAGTTTTCAGTAAGACAGTATTTTGATTTTGCTCGTAAAAAAGTGGAGAGAATTTCGAATTTGGAATGTTATGTTTTTTTGTAATAAATACTCAGTTTTAATTGACATCGTAACCAGCCAGTGTCCCATAGATAAAAACTGTTAGTCGCAATTTGTGCGGCCCGAACAGCAATGCAAAAATTTTCCTACATCAGTTTCGTATTTTTTTTTTTTTGAATTATCGCACACTACAGGCCGCACTACGCCTTTTTGTATTGAAATGCAATACGCTGCGGCCGCTGCGGCTGCAATGTGCGCTTAGTTTAGTTAATAGGTAGGTATCTGCGTACTTACCTGCGTGGAATTTGAAGAGAACTGCAGCAAGCGCGTTCATTCGTCTCTTAGTCTCGTCTGTTTAGCCCTGGGTTATAAAATCGATGTTGGATTTTATAAAATCAATGGTACCTCCACGAAAGGAATAAGTATGTGAATCATCACATTATGAGAAGCTGTTGATCGTGTGGAAAGGAACTTGCTGATTTCATCCTCCTCCTAACCTTCTTATCCCATAAATTTGGGGTCGGCGCGGAAAGTCTTCTTCCATACCTACATCTACATCACGCTTTCTGATAATAATTACCAAAAAATTTTCAAAATGAGATTTACCTTCATGATTTTAATCAATTAATTATGTAGTTGTCTACCTACCTAATCCTGATCTTCTATACTACATTTATACAAATAAATAAAATTGAAATGTCTGTTTGTAATGTCAAAATAATAACTTTTTACTAAATGCATATAAAAGTATATACGGTACATAAAAAGAAATAAATTATTTAAATTTTGTCTTTCTGTCTGTTTGTTCCGGCTAATCTCCGAAACGGCTTTTACGATTTTGACGTTCACTGGAAGATAACTGATGTTGTAAGGAGTAACTTAGGCTACTTTTTAGAAAAAGAATTTATTACTTAAGTAGTTAAAAGTTAACTAATAAATTACCTATAGAAAAAGCAAAAATTCCTACAACAGAGGTCTTTTCCCTTCTTGTATAAAAACAGTTCTTTCTCACGGCTAAACATGATGATTCTGGACACAGAGGTAAGTCGGTACTTGAAAAATAACATAGGATTAAAATACATTGAAAACAAAAAATACAAGCCGATGTGAACAAAACACTAGAATTTGCGTTGCGCACGCCCTCTATGATTAATGTTTTGTACTTAATCGTGCCATTATTTTTTACCACGGAACAGAAAAAACAGTGGAAGTGCAATGCAACAAAATTACTATGAGAACCGTTGTCGCCAAACCCTCACAAATAAACTGATAATCATATAATGCACTACAAATAAGCCGATCGTTTGATTTGTCGTTTAAATTTTAGTCAAAACTAGCATAAGTCACAGATTCTACATTTGGAAAGAAACCTTCAATCACTTAAAATAGGATTTATTTTGCGTTAGTGCAGAAAGTATCAACGACGTTTTGTAATCTAAAGTCAAACTAGATTCGATCGCCAAGTAAATTCTGCTACCCGACCATAGATGGCGGTATTCTCAGTTGTCGCAATTATAATCTTAATTGCGTTAGTGGTAAGGTTGACGTTCGCGTCACAGGGTCGTGTCTTCTGCTACTCGATCAAGGCAGCAACACATTGAATTTTCAATAACATTATCGATATCGATAGATACCCGATTTCATAATTCGAGAAAATAAGACTTGTTTGGAGTTGAGTAAAACTGTAAGATGAATGACGTAGTATTATTTAAAAATAGAATCTTACATAATGTATAAGATTTTAGTTTTAAATAATATCTTCTATATAATAAAAATCAATTGCTATTCGTTGTTCTCGCTAAAACTCAAAAACGGCTTGACCGATTTGAATAATTCTTTTTTTGTTGTGTTCGCCCGAACACAGGGAAAGTTTAAAAAAATGTCGGGTAGGTAGGGTACGTTGGATAGGAAGGGTAGGAAGGGTAGGAAGGGTAGGTAGGTAGGGTAGGTAGGTAGTGTAGGTAGGTAGGGTAGATAGGTAGGGTAGGTAGGTAGGGTAGGTAGGTACAAAACTAGGAGAGGGTGGGTAGGTAGGTAGGTACGAAAGTAGGGTAAGGTGGGTAGGTAGGTATATTATTTTTATATGTATGTAGCTATATTATTAGGTATATTGGGAGAAGTACTAATACAGCGCAGGCGGAGCCGCGGGCGGCAGGTACCACAGGTAGTACTGAATAAATTGTGAAAATCATCTTACTTGGGTTAAAATTAAAAATGCGTTGTTCTGTCTTTTTATTTATTGTCCTTGAAATAGAACGTATTTGTTAAAAAACTGGCGTTTCGAAAGTCTTATTTTTAATTTTAACAAATGGTGTACGCGAACATTTATATATTTTTCGACTATTGCCTTCATCAAATCAGTGACGTGATTGGACGCAGGAAATTCGCATATTATATCATTAAATAAAACAGTTCCAATAAACTTTTGCATAATTAGAGTTATCGCCACTTCCTTTCGAAAAACCCCGATGTCAACGTTTTTTAAAAATGTTTCCGCCGTCTGACATATTTTGACAACATCTGGCGAAGGATACAACAATCCACCTTGATCTCTCGCAATTATTTACTATTACTATAACTTTTTATAAATAAAAAATTTGAAATTATGTACTAATTTAATTATGTATTATCCTTGAGGCGGGCGCCGGCAACCCGGTGTGGAAGCTTTTATCACTGATCTTACACACCGAAATATCTTGAACGGCTGAACAATGCAACGCGTCTCAAACATTATATAAAAGTTTGATTACAATTTCGCTATATAGCATCTATGCAACCTTATATTTCGTGTATGAATGTTAGGCGACATTATATCTGTATTGTAATGTTATACAACAAATATTAAATTAGGTACTTATTTTCTTTTATCGATAACTATCTATAACATCAATACCCGACCTGACTACATCCCTAATTGAGTAGCGAAGAACTTTCGAGAACGAAATAGTGAATACATTCAATCCAATATAAACTTTATTTTAATCGCGTAAAGTTGATTTTAACTAAACGTTCTATTAAATTATTAGTAAATTGACAAAAACTAAGATTTTATTAGAAAATAAATAAAATCGTATTTACTGAAGGTACGAAACACCTCCATTTTTAAGATTATTTCTCCTACTATCATTTTTGCACTCCAAAACAGAACAATACGGCATATTTACGGAAAAATAAATTTGTCTCGAGACTAGCAGCTCGACGCGTTGTTAGAACACGACTGAAGTAAAGTTGCGTAACAGCGCTTAATTGTGACACGCGTGCCACGCCTACTTTGCACTTCCACTGTTTTTTCTGTTCCGTGTTTTTTACGTTCATTGTTCGTCATGCTCTTTAAAAGTAGTGGCTACTAGTTTCCTTTCCTTAACATAGATGGCACGTTTCACAACTATTATTTGAACGACATTTTTGTGCGGTCCTTGATCACGTGTTGTTTTATACAGGCTAGTAGAGCCAGATAACAACCATTAATAATATCATCATCATTGTCTTTACTTTGTCGTATGGCCTAGTTTGTCTCTGAATGTTTCATAATATTAGATCATACACTGCTTTTACCCTGTTGCAAAAAATAGCGTGACAATAGAACTTAAAACTAAGTATCATAATTATAACATTCTTTAAAACGTAACTTGTTAGCGTTTACCGAACACCTACGAATTGTAAGTAAGAACGTTGGTACTTAATAATTAATCAGAAATGTAGTTGGTTACGTCATAAAAAAGAACATCCATTAGATTAAGTAAGTATCATGAGTAAATAAATACTAAAATAACTTTTCACGTTTCAATCCTCTCTGTACACATTCCTAAGAACAATACACGCATTCACATGCTCTTGTCGTACGTACACGTACCCACACACTGTAAATAAAATAAATCCTGTACTTACATACCTACTTACTTCGTGATCCCATGATAATGGTCCACAACCAACCCAGCAAAAATTTTAAATTACGTCAATTTACGTCAAGCGCCGATTAATTTGACAGGACTAAACTAAAATTTATCTTCTGTCCTTTTCTTAATGAAATAGAAAGAAAAAGATGCACTGAACTTAAATTTAGTTTAGTTTGTGAACAAGGGAATCGGCACCAATGTCGCCTAGTATTAGTGGAAATTAGTCTCATATTCAAAGACCAATATTACGAAATAAATTATTTCGAATAATTAGGTACTTACCTATCTTACTGTTTGCTAATTTTCTTATTCAATTTGATTTTACATTAATTCTCTAAAAGTGAGCTGCAACTCAAATGATTTTACATTTAAAAACGTCGTACTTTGCATAGCTTAGGGCACTTCAAAAACCGAAAATTCTCGAAATAAAAATTAGAAACATCAGTAAAAAAACTTAGGCTCAGCGCACGCCATCTCTTAAATATGTTACGTACTTACTTACGTCGCCATATCCTTCGGTGACTGCAAGTTTGAACGTTTGCCTACCTTTGGATTTTGTGACTATGACTCGCAACAACACGCCGATAGATGGCGCTCGTTGATGTGAAAACGTTTTTCGCTCGGTATACTGGCCAACAAAATACCGAAAGATTTCAATCGTAAATAGGTACGAGATTTAATGCTAGAGTAATAGTTGAACATTGAAAAGATAGGTCTTGCTGTACTAATTTTGAGGCAGAATTTCATTTCCCTATGACGTCACATGAAGTGCGACCCTCTTTATTTCAATAGGTTCGTGTCGAAATTCAAATTAGTTTTTATACTTACTAATTTTAATTTCAAAATGTAAATACGTTAAAACGTATTCAGCTACAACGGTAATTCTTGTGTCGTTCTCAAGAGTTTACAATGAACTACTAGGATCTAACGAGAAACAACAAGAATATTCGCCGAAATAGGGTTAAAAATGCATTGTGGCGTGTCCATGCAAACTGCGCTAGCAAACACAAAATCCGTGCTACTGCTAACGCTGATGGGCGCATCACCGCGTGCGCTATCGTCATTAGGTATACCTATAATTAGGTAGGTATTAAAACATACAAAATAGTCAAAAATGAACATTTTGATTAGCCTCCCGAGATTATAAGCTCTGTCTCCATGGGATAATTAATCATGTGGTACGCCGACGACTGTTCGTAAGCGTCGCGTCGTCGTCCGCACGCTCGAGCATGCTTCAGCGTGCTCGCGCGGGACGCGTGGCTGCGATCAAAATATGCAAGCGCATGCCGTGCGGAACAAAATTATATCTTGCACTCTATTTTCAATTGACACACTATTTAAGTTCATTATCAATTACTGTTACTTTCACTGTTAGCCTGTAAAATCCCACTGTAGCTGGGCAAAGGCCTCTCCCCATGCCTTTCAGTGTTTGCGATACAGGGCTAGTGTGGACCACTGGCCGTTTATTTTGTCCAGCATCTTCTATTATGACGATTTCATAATGTCTTCTTTGTTTCAGTACTTTATGTTCGAGTTGTACGTCAGTATCCGAGACATTCAGAGGTCAAATATTTGGCTGGCGGTGATGGAGCCCCGGTGCTGCGCTCCCCCTCGCCTCATGGGCGAGGCAAACATAGATCTCGGAGCCATTTGGTCACAACCTCGTTAGTAATGTTAAACTTTTTGTTTAAATTAAAATTAAAAACTTGCGCTTAGGGAAGTGGCAGTCAATAGCATTATCAAGCACCACGTTTGGCAGGCAGATTGGAGATTACCTACATTGTTGTTATTAGTAGAGAAGAAGACTATTATTTGTCTGCAAGTTTTTCTCGATAATTTATTGATCAAACTAAGCTTACTGATAAATTAACGACTTTACATTTATAAACACATAAACTCACGACTTCTCGGTCTTCTTACTATGGGGTAGGCAGGAACTATCTACAGAACGCCACCTTCTACGATCCTTCCTTACATCTAGTATGTTAAATAAAAGAGGACGTTCACTTAAACTCTTTTAATCAATATCATTAATAGATAAACATAAAAATATCATTATCATTAATAGATAAACATAAAAATATCATTATCATTAATAGATAAACGTAATTCAAGCATTGTAATATAATTCTCCTAAAGTAAATGTGCCTACCTACTACTTGATTTTGTATACTGTAAGCACGAAGATTTCGCATCCTAATGGAAAGTCGATTAGTGCTCGGCGCGTAGTTTTTAATTTTACCCGTCTTCTCTTTTTGTCAGTCAGATTTTAAATCCACCTTATTCACAAAAAATTATAAGAATGTACTATGTAAGAAACGCATATCTAAGCAGTTTGAAAACAAAATCCCGTGCAGACGACCCTTTTTTTTTCGTAGGTAAGCGTTACTATATCGGCCGAGCGCTGCAAGCAGAAATAATCCTTACGGTGTATAGATATACGTTTCTTCGATGGTATCTACTTATACTTATTTTTAATTATTATTCATTAGTTTATACAATACCTACCTAATCTATCTATAACCTTAAAAAATACTTAATAGAAAAATAAAATAGAATAAACTTATATTAATCAATTCAAGTAGATCTACTGCATTGTTCTGTTCTGTGACCCAACTTACTACCTACGCGAGTTCGTGAACTCATGAGCGGTGCGCTTGGCGCGCGCGTCACCCGTGCATCGTACGTAGCGCTACTCGTTGCGAGGGCTGGGGTAAGCGTTGAATGCCTACTGCGCTTGGGTTTACCCCGCCTTAACAAAGAGTGGGCCTTCTGATCTTATTTATTTTGTGGCACAGTCGTTTAGTGTCTTTTAGGCGATTATCACACTGCACTGCATCACGCTGCATGTTGCGTGTCAACGATCTGAATGAACGCGCGTGGATGCATTTTCTGTGTGTTGGCCTGTGCGTGTTTTCTATACAAACGAAGATACTTACAAGCAACGTTAAAACACGCATTCACGTGCTACGCTGCGTGGTGCGTGACATTGTGTTAATCGCCTTAGGTATTATGATAGTGTTACTTTGAAAGACATGTGCGTATGTACAGAGTGTTTCTTTTACGTATCAATTTAATATATTTTGAGAATATTTTATTATTAAAAAAAAAAAATGTTTTTGAATGGTAATATTTTTTTTTGCAAGTATGGACGCTATACGCCTTTCGTTAGTTAACATACTGTATACTCTTTTTGCTTCGTTTACGTTCATACATCTGCACCCCAATTGCGTAACACACTGTCTTTCACAATCCGAAGGATTTTGTGCAACCCCATACTAGTATACTTAGCAGTAGCTTCTAGCACACCAAAGAATCTTTCAGTAGCTTTCGGGTTAAAACAGCTTACGTAGCTCGTATTAGCAATTTGTCTACCCAAAAGCTTCTTTAGAACAACAACCGTGCAAGTGCAAGTGCAAGCATGAAGAACCATTTTAAATACGATTACGTACTAACAGAACGCATTCATTTCTTTGCTTCAGCACAGCTCATGTGTTGGCTTAAAGAAGCATAATTATGTAGATCGTATTTAAAATTGGTCTGCCGGAAAGCTACTTTATAGTACAACCCTGTACAAGTGTTGGCATAAAGAAGCATTTGTAAATACGCGCATTGGGCATGCGTAATGGATTACGACCAGGGATGTAACGGATATCCGTATCCGCATCCGCAACTGCGGAGCATCCGCATAAATTTTGATATCCGCAAAACATCCGCATCCTCAACTTTAGGTTTTAAAAGCTCCGCATCCTCATCCGCATCCTCATAATTTCTATGGGGATGTGACCCTACGTTGTTCGCACAAATAGTTTTTAAAAACTCGCGCCGAGCTAAATGGGCGGGCCGATAAGTGAGTTACGCGTTCCTATTGGCTAAATTCGCAATGTCCTTGTTCTATGACAGACGATCGGCAGCACGTGGCAGTGGTGGCACGACTGTGGTTCCACATGTCACAAATTGAGTTACTGGGTGCCGAGTTGCGTAATATTGTTTACTTTTTGTTTGCTCGTAGAAGTGAAGTTTTTTGCAGGCGAATTACGCCACGGTAACTTACCAAATGAGTACCTACAACCTTATAATACAAACATAAATACTTTAAAAAACAAGGGCTATTTTTTGTACAATGTCTGCATCCGCACCCTCATCCGCATCCTCTATAAGGAATTTTCCAATATCCGTATCCTCATCCGCATCCTCAAACCCGATTATCTCGATATCCTCATCCGCATCCTCATCCGTTATATGACATCCGTTATAACCCTGATTACGACCTGCTCCCTCTCAAAGACAGAAGTCATGTGTCCCAGTATGGGTACATTATGGGCATAGTACACACGGCTACACATCAAGCTATACATTTCCAGTATAAGCAGACCTCCCACTGTACGGAAATCCTATACAATGCGAGATCAGTATAAACTGGAAATGTATAGCTTGATGTGTAGCCGTGTGTACGAGTATGCATACGATAATAATACGTACCTATCCTATCTTATTTTGACTATTTTTTTCGTACTCAAAAACTAGGACGAGTAGATGACAAAAATTCGAGAAAACTAAGCGCCAGGGTTTGTCGAAAAATGGCACATATATAAACTATGACAGAATAAGTGGAGTATTTTGTGCCAGTGCTGACGGCAAGCGAGTAAAGTGACAGAATTATCGCGTGGTGTATGTTAGCCTAACCAGGGAATTTTCTTTTTAAAGGCTAGTGCAGACCAGCGCGACACGCGACGCGACACAAAGACACCGCTGTGCCTTTGTGTCGCGTCGCGTGTCGCGCCTGTTTGTAAGAGCCTTAGGTTACGGGCAAGAAAACAGCGACGAGGAGCGATGGCCGAGCGGAGCGATGGCAACGGAACAAAATTGTTCCATCGCCATCGCCCCGCTCGGCCATCACTCCTCGTCGCTGATTTCGTGCTCGCAGCCTTAAAGGCTACTGCTACACACAGTGCCGGCGGAGGCGGTACGAACAGCCGGCTTTTGCCGAGCGGTATTCCTTTGTTTGGCGGCTCCTTTGTGCGGCAAGCCGGACGCACCGCGGCTTGCCCGGCATTGTGTGTCGCCTTTAGTCAAATCTATTTCATCTGTCTATGAAGTTAAAGTCTAGAATACGGTTACATTATGATAACAGTAGGTATTAAATTTCGTCGAATGAAGAGCCTGCGAAATATAATCACTGATGAAAACAAAAATTTAATCTCCTGTTCCGGGACACGCTGACCACTATGACGTATATGCGCAGTAAACCCCTTACCTGTTAGCGTGCAATATCGATTGATTATTTGTCTCGCTTGCACAGACTCATGTGACGTAACCCAGACGTGGTGATTGATATTTCATAATAATATTATCTCGTCACTAGGTAGGTAGGTATAGGTAAGTACAAGTTGAATTGAACGGTCTTAGGAAATCACTGTCCTTCGCTTTTTGAGAAATTTTGATCAGTGTTCACAGATTTTGAAATAATTGTGCAGTCAGCAAGAAAATCCAATTACTTTTATCATAAACACTATCGGACCTATTGAGGTTTGAGTATTAGAAAACTCAGAAAACGTAAAAAACTTTTCTTATACATTTTGTAGGAAATGAGATCACAACAAGATAGCTCTCCATTTTACACACAACAGCCATCAAACGCTTTCTAAAGCGGAAATTCGAGAGGCAGTGGATAGGAACGTAAGGATGGTCTTATTAAGTTACTTCCTCGTAGTCTGATTCGACTTGAAGGAAATGATGACGAGAGTGCATCCTATTATGTAAACATGCTTAGGTAGATATCGTTACTTGTAACCATTACTTGCTTTTACCGTAACGTAAATTTAAGTGATTTTTTTACCGAAAATACGTTAGGGTGAATTTCGATGTTAAGATGAATTCTGATCTAAATTCGTATTTAAACTATTTTAACTACAGCAACATCTATCGTTCAACAACAACAGTATTCTGTATGTGGTATGGAATCACAACCTAAAACACCCACCTACCGTAATATTATTGCCTGAGGGAATTTGGAAACTCGTCATGCCGGTGTTCCCCAGGGGTCTGTTCTTTCTGCGACTCTATTTCTGCTGCACATCTACAACCTGCTACAGCTTGGTGCTATTAGGTATGCAGATAATAGCACAGTATCTCAAAGATATCGTCCAGTGCCATGGTGGAGCGGATGAATTTAACATTGAATCTCATTCCCCAGTGGGGCGACGACAATCTAGTGAAATTCAATGCTCTGAAAGCACAGGCGTATCCTTTCTCTGCTAAAAGGAGCCAGTGTCAGTTATCTCCTACTTTCCGAGGTGCATCTATACCAGTTACCGACCGCCTGAAGCTTTTGGGCATGGAGTTGACATTTAATCTCAACTTCGGCTCAACCATCGAGTCAAAAGCACAGACTGCAGCCAAATAGCTGAGCATCCTAAGTAAGGTGAGGCGATAGGTATGTACTTCACATCTGGACAGCTTTTAAGTTTGTACAAAGCACAGATCAGTTCCCGTAAAGAGTATTGCAGCCACTTATGAGATGGCTCAGCCAGCGAGATCGAGGTCAAAAGCAGGTTCATTATCTTATAAAAAATTTAATTGTATGGAACTTGTCGACTGATTAAATTAAGAATTTTATCGATTTTTGCGTGAATAAACTTGTAAACACATCGGATTATAAATTGACACCTTATTAGTTGAGTTACTGACAGATTTAATTTGAATCTTAAATCAAAACCTGATTCATTTCTAGACGTACGTTTTTTGATTCGACCTTAAGATTATCGACCCCTTAGTGCTGCAGGTGTCCATTCTCGTGAGAAATATGGCATAAGGTGGGCTGACGAACTTTCTGCCGCTTTACAATACATATGAGTCTCATTCTGATTACAGTACTTATTTATAGTCAGTAGAAAAGATAGGACTTCTGTTTAATTTCTGGTAAAAAGCCTCCCAAATTACGCATATAATCTTATTACGATGATTTAAACAGTACGGAAAAAGGAAAATGCAAACTCATAATATACCAGTAGGTACTATGCATAGTACTAGTTTAGCGGACCTTAGGAGCCTAGGAGGCCTTAACTTTATGCAGCACATTGAGGATGTTTTTGACGCACTTGGACGTGGAATTGTGGATACCAGCCCGTTATACTATACTATGTGTTTAGCAAGAAAAGTGACAAGCACAGTATTTGTAGACTTGTCGGCAGCCTATGACACTAATAATAATACTAATAGTTAATATTAAGCACTTACCATGTTAAGTTACCAACCAGACAGATTACTCAAAGCTTTCTCGAATTACTCGAGAGCTGCTTAGTAATTGTCAGTTCCAAGTGAATAATCTTGAAAATAAAAGTAAGTAGCGAGCCTAAAAGAATGGCCTGCTACAGGGTAGTGTACTGGTTCCACTACTATTCAATATTTCAGATCACAGTTATTACTATGCTGATAATGCATTAAAATCGAATCTCTCAAAAACGCAATCGTACGTCTTTCATCTTCGTAACAAACACGCTGCTCGTAAACTCGACATTTCATGGCAGGGGGTGCCAATTATACGAAAGTTCCCACCAAAAATACCTAAAATCCTGCGAACAATTAGAATGACACTTTTTTCTCCACTGGTGTATATGCCTGACCAGTATGGGGCCAAATCTGCCCACGCTAAATTAGTGGTTCAGCTCTAAATGAGACGTGCTGGATTTTTACTGATTGCTTAAAACGGACCCCGGTGTGAATGCTGTATCTTCTGAATGGCATTGTGCCTCCAGAAATCCTCAGGACTATAGCCAGCCGCATCGAGAGGGCGAAGCTACAGGATAATCCATGCCACCTAATGTACAATTACTATAACCCTGTGCCCCAGAGGCTTAACAGCCGCAAAAGTTTTCTTGGGTGCATGAGTCCAGCCAAAGGCAACTCCTCCACAGGAAGTTGTGATCTTTGGCAACAGCTGCTTAAACCTCCTGATTCTTTATTGAACTATCTAAGAACCTCTCATCTGAGCACACATTGCCGTGGTCAACATGGAAAACCTTAAATATATTCGTAGCCGAGTCGGATGCAGCGAAGAGATTCTCCGCAAGCTGCACTTGTGGAGAATTTCGTTCATGGACGGCTCAGATCTCCGGAGTATATGCGGCGTCTCTCCACAGACAATGGCTCACCTTCTCACAGTGGCACCCTGTCACCTGCACAGGTGATTAGCCGCCGGCTACCCGGCACCGGCAACCGGGACCGGGAAAATGTATATTTTCAAGGACTCTGATGAAGTTGATTGGTGTTTTGAGTTAAATTTTAGTGCAATCTCAGATTTGATACCACCAACTGCATCAAACTAACTGTATGAAACGTGAGCTTGCTTGGAACTTTTTTGTGGCAGTCGGGTCTTTAATGTTTTTTATATACCTTCTAAAAGAATCGTTCCGGCTTCATACATCCCTGGCCCTTCTCTCGATAGCCAATAAATTGTCTTTATATTCGACGATATTTATTAAGAAATACATTTATTACCATTTTTCAAATGTTCAGAAATGCTTAGGACAACGTTATGATAATCACATGCGTTCCGACTTTTCTTTTCCTGTCATCTAAGCTCAGTAACCTAATTGCGTAACTTATTTTCGTAAACGATAGTGACAAGTTTGTTTAATTTTGACACTTTAACAACATTCATTGCGTTATTTACGTTGTTAAGCAGACTTTTTTTCCAACTTATGAAGTAATGGATTAGCAATCTGTTTCAAATCAAAACAAATTTTGATTGATCGGACATTACGCAATTAGGGTACAGGTTGAAGTAAAGCAAGCGGACTGTATTATAACAGTAGTTTATGAAACTGTTTCATAATGAGGGGTATTAAAACATGACTGTGTGTTTAAAAACCGAGCCGTAAGCGAGGTTTTTAATAGTATCACACGAATGTTTTAATACCTAGTTATGTGCAGTTTCATACACTGCTTTATCTACTCTCAAACATTGGGATTGAACCAAATACTAAATAAAAGATCAAAGTAGAAGATCAAGAATTTAAAAATCCCACGAAATTCAGTACTACAAAACATAATATATGAATGTCGCCTGCACCCACACTTCACCGCACATGCGCTACACAGCGGGTGCTGCTGTCCCCCGTTAAACGTTCCATTACAAAAGTTGATGGAAACTCCTCGGTGATATATTAACTTCTTGGATAGTCCTGTATCGTAATAGAAAAAAAAATATGTTGTATAGCATTATGTTGTTAGAGAAAAAGTGTTATAATATGATTCTATTTTTAAATTTCGATATTGTGATATTATGTTAATATAAACTCGTTTTGAAGTATATCATTCGAATATTACGATATGAGAGTAGATAAAAAGGTTTATTAGGTGGTTCACAATTATAGCAACCTAAGTACTTAGCCAGACGAACCATGGTCCGGATATCACGAATAGAGAGCTGTCGACCACAGTTTATAAATTTAAAAATTCTAACTGTGCCCAGCCTCTATGTTTTAGTATTGTTGGTGAATTTAAAAAAAATACATGCATAACTATGAAACAGATGAGGAGAGACAGTTGAGAAATACGCGCAGGAAAGATTTTAAAAGTAAAATAATACCCCAACTTAAGATTGTACAACATAGTCCTCAATATCAAGCAGTGCGGATTTTTAACAGGTTGCCATTGGACTTAAAAACTATAATTAGACTCAGAACGTTCCTGTTGGAGAAATGTCTGTATTCGATAGACGATGACATAATATATACACGTTTAAAAAATAATGATATTAGTTCATGTGAGACTGAGTAATATTAGTATGTAGTAGCTTGTAATGTTATTGAATTTTATTTTTTAATTTGTTATTTTCTATTATTTATTGTATTATGAACGTGATTTTATTTATTATTTCAAACAACATGTGAACTGTTCCTGAATAAATTTTTTGTTGAATTGAATTTAAAAAAAAAAATGTACTGTACTAGTTTTTACACGTGCAGCCTGTGGGCTGGATATACGCAAATATCGTATAGCGCTCTCCGCGTTCAATATAACAATGCGTTTACATAGGATACTGGTGGGGCTGCCCCGTTTATGTAGTGCGTCAGGGATGTTCGCAGATACGCATGTAGATTGCTTTTACGCAACAATGCGTGAAAGGTGCGCTTCCCTGGTGCACAGGACGTGGGGCAGCTCCAACAGTGTCTTAAGCATGGTTGCAAGTCGCCTGGACTGCGAATACGTGGGTCACTGTTGTGCCGTCTCTCATGGGATGTCGCAGCGGTGACCAACCGTTATTTATTGTATTGTTTTCCTTGTTTTTGTTTAGTGTCTGTGTTTACTAACATAGTTGTAAGTTTTACTAACAATCTTGTTGAGTCTTATATTACTCCAATAAAGAAAAATTATGTTCTATTTTATGTCCAAGCGCGGTCGTGTCAGACGCTGCACTTATGATGCTGTCGCCTCCCGGTCCCGGCGCCGCCGTGCCGCTTCGCTCGTTGACGACGTCGTAGTGTGTTCGTTGGTTTTGGATTTATGTGTGTGAACACCTGTCATTGAGAATCCTTTGAAATTATTTCTGGCGATGATAATAATTGGCGATGATACTTACTTAATTATCGTCAAAGTGATCTGAAAATACCACAGAATAGATATATTTATCTATTCCATGGAAAATACTTACTTCTGGGTTTACGGCCTATACACGGCATGTAACGCGCGTTGTGTACGTGTTGACGTTTTCTGCCTTGAAAAAGCAAAGCTAGTTGCGTTAGCAGCGTATACCGTGCGAAAAAAAAATGCCGTGGGTATTAAGCCCAATAGGCCCTTAGATACATCCTTGTCCTATCAGTTCAAAACGTGAAGGAATCCATCACGACGAAAACGAGATTCCTGTTACTAAATCAACGCAAAGCTTAAACCACTGAAGATTTGAAAAATTTGCTTGTTAGGTTAGGTGAAAAGGAAATCACACATAATGAATTTGACTGGTTACCACGAGATGGTTCTGACATTCTCCGTTATACCCGCTCCTGAAGGTTTTATGTGAATATCATTAGAAGAAAACAATAGACAGACATACATCGATATATTTAAAAAAGTTACATTCGCTTTTAAATATCATAGACAATTATTGAATAAATCGGAAACGGTGACAAAAAACGAGACTTTAATCAAGAGTTTCTTTTCGCACGTTCAGGCTGAAGTTAGTCGCCGCCGCGTACTCACCCGACAGCGAATGTAGTTATGAGCGAATTGGATGGATGAATGTGTTAAGCCGATTGGCGCTGACCACCAAGCAGCTTGAACGTGTGAGAAGAACCTGAGTGCGCAAGCCCTCACTGTCTGACTAGTCAACTCGGATAATTTTTGACCTTCATGGTAACATCAGCAAATATAAGATTTTAGTAAAAAAAAATCAAAACATTCGGGTCTAGGCTAAACAAGTTTCAGGGTTGGCAATTGACATTCTGTCAAACAAAAGTATTTAAACTAAAAAGGCGGTAATCTTAAACTATTCTTATCCAAAGAAAATTATCAAAATTGGTCCAACGTTACCCGAGTTGAGTGTACAGTTCTTTCACAGTTAAGTATAGGCATTTGACCTTTGAGCAATGCCACACGGGCGTTGCCAACGCGTTGCAATTGTCTCAGCGTAGTGATTTCGACGTAGTAAGTGAACGCTGCGAAGTCGCAACGCAATGCAGCTTATCCCGACGTCGCCGTCGCAGCATCGGTGTAGGTACTGCCGCCTTAGATATTCGAAAAAATACTACACTAGTAGTGCGTTGCGCTCCATTGTCGCTCCGTCTTTTCACCGCAGCACCCCTCCCCGCTTCCCTTCCCGGGCCACTTGGCCGATGTGCACACGTTCCGTCGCCGCACGTCGTTTTAACGCACCGTGTGGCATGACGCTCAGATTTAAATAAGACGTAATTATAAATGTCTGTGAAAGGACTGTTTGGTTGATCAAGCCCTGCTGACTCAACTGTTTGTACTAAAGTTCTAATGACTAAAGAGTTTGTTTTTTATCTTTCTTAGAATATTGTTAAAACATATTCTGCCGACAGACATCGTAATTATAAAGTCGTATTGTCAATCTGGGTAACAATGAATTATATTATGTTTACCTCAGTTATTGTTTTATGCATAAGAAATGTTTAAATACCCAATATTATATATGTAGGTTCACCTCAGTTAATAATTATTTTATGAGAAATGTATACCTAAAACACACAATCATTACTTCTATAGAAGTAATTAAGATAGTAGGTATAAGCGCCAGATGGGGTTACATTTCGCACATCTTTACACATCCAACGGTTTAATTCAACTTTTTGATGTGTAACATCTTTTTTCTCGCTTTCCTGCAATATGAGGCAGTGATTTCGTGAAAAGGGACGGAAGTGTGTAACAGGAAGTTGGTCAGATGGTACCAACCCATTTTCCGAGAGGTTGTAAACAGTATGGTCATGATGATGATAATGTTGATGATGAAGAACGAGATGACGATGGCGATGATGATGATGAATATTGTTTATATCATATATACGTCAGCCAAGATGTCAGATGTTACACATCATAATTATGCGACTACAGTACTGTAAGGCTCACTCGTTTTTTTTTAGGCTGTAATGGAACTTATCTAAAAAACAAATTAATATTAAGAAAAAGCCTATGCATTTGAATTTACATAATAATAAATAAAAACAAGATGTACGATATCTAACTCATTATTTTTCATTAGGCATAAGTTTACATAGCAATAATAAACAGGTACTTTCGCAGAATATTTTTTTCCGTTTAGATTTTTCGCATTATTTCTAAAACATCACAATAGTGTTATTGGTACGCACGCCTGTATTAATTGGTCACCTTTTACTAAGGTAAAATTTATAAGATTGAATGTAAGTATTATCAGTCTAAGGGGATCACAATCAATGGAGGCGTCTATACTTTTAATATAAATAATGTATCACATTGAATTCGCGTTGAGGCGGAAATATATCAATAACATGAATTATTTTTATTTTGAGTTATACTAGATTACACAAATTGCCTTTGGCTATTATAACTAGAATTGGTTCAAAAGCTCTTTATCAATTTTAAAATGAACCATACTATTCACGTGAAGTAACATTTAAAACACTGAACCTACTACAATGTTTACCGTTCTTATCCAATTATTACATATAAAATCGGTCTAGTGTAAACTGAGTATTAAGAGAGTTTTCTCAAAAACTGGTTACGCAAACGAGGCTTTACCAGAGAGAAAAAGTAATGTTACAAATTACGTTTTCTCAAACATGCTTGGAAATTCGAGCAATATTTTGACAATCATCTTCGAAATAAATTGACTGGTCAAATACAATGCGATTAAGCGACCGGCAGGCAATGTTACTATGAAAATCCATACCTGTCGTGTTTAGCGGCCGAATAAATTACTATGAAAACTCATATCTGTCGTGTAATTTAAAAATGGAATAAACTTTTTATTTTGACACATGGCAACCAAGGAGGTAACTTATCAAAGACTATTAAAACCAGCCAAATGCGTGTCGGAATACGCACAATGAAGGGTTCCGTAGTTGAGATGAATTTATCCCAAGAACAAACTTAACATTGTAGTTGAAAAACATGTTCTCCCATACATTCCAACTGTAAATGTAAGTTTGTACGCACAATTTTGAGAGATTTACCATGTTATTATAATACCATATACATCTTATAGATTTTCCTGTAACCTATGAGTAAAGAACGATTCTCTGTTTTTTTTTAAATTTTAGTCTCTATTGTTTCGGAGATAAGGAGGCGAATGGTCAATTTTCATCAGTTTTCTTAAATATCTTTAAAACTGTTCATTTTAAAATTATGGAAAAATATGTTTGGGATCCTCGCAATAAGCCATTTCATTTGATATGTCACACGATACAGTTTGTAAAACATTTAAAAAAATTGTTTATTTGCCTTCCCAAAAGTGACCTCCCTATTCAAAATTCATTTATTTACGTTACACGTCCGTTTCAACTTAATTGGTCTATTAGATTCGGAGCAAATTGGCTATGACAAACGGACAGACAAGACACCCAGCCATCCAGCCAGACACGAGTGATCCTATATGGGTTCCGTTTTTTCCTTTTGAGGTACGGAACCCTAAAATTCAAACAAAAACACATTGGCGTGTGAAAAATTATCGTTATTCGTCATTGATTCTGGAATGAAAAATTAATTTACTTAATTTGAATTTCCACGCATTATTTGAGAAAAGTAATATACAATTATACAAGCCTTGGCCGCAACCAGGCACTGATGGACTCACGTATGTGTGTCTCGGTTTCGACTCGGCCCACATTTTCATGATCGTCCATCAATGCCCCAATTGCAGGTCACGACAATAAAAATATTTTGTTCCATCTTATTAGAAAAAATACTGACCATGTTTATCTCTACGACTACGACCATGTGGACATGTGGAATTAATTGATTACGGATCTGGACTGGGAACCTGAACTAAAAGAAGGTCTCCTTCCGCTTTGTCCACCAGAATGTAAAAGCTCAGCACGCTGCAACCGAATCAAACGATGGGGTCGTTTGATTCGCCTGTGGCTTCAGATTGAAGTATTACTACGGGAATTAACCGGTCATTTGAAACAAGGAAGTGCAATACTGTCTGTTCCATATCATCTCTATCAATCAGGTCGCCGTTGCTGTCAAATATAGTGGTCAGGTTAAACTCGTACCCTATCCAATAGGCAGACGAACTTGGGGAGCGGTGTTGAGTATTGGACGGACTGGCGTAGGTTGGAGAGATTTGTGGTAAAGAATAAGATGTGTCTGAGGTACTGGAACCAGGCATGCCTGATGCATCATTTCGTGCAGAGTTTGGGGAACCGTAACTAATTGCGTCCGGGTCGCTGTAGACAGTGAAGTCTAGGACGCTATAGCCTAAATAGCCCCAATAGCAAAAAAAACCATATCTTGGGTCACCATAAAAGTTTGGAACACCGTAGCCAGTAAAAACTGGGGCTTCGTAACCAGTTGACCTCAAGGCAGTATAGGCAAACCATCCTGGCGTGCCATAGCCAATTGGAACTGGGGCACCGTAGCCAGATGTACCTGGGGCATCATAGCCAGTTGTAACTGGGGCACCGTAGCCAGATGTACCTGGGGCATCATAGCCAGATGTACCTGGGGCATCATAGCCAGATGTACCTGAACCACTGTCAGTATATGACGCTGTAGAGCCAGAAGCCTCGTCATTAGAAAATAATTGACTGACTGGTGATTGTGAAGCGACGTTTTCAGATACGTCTAGAGTGTCAGGGCACGCAGGAGCAAGATAAGGAGAGTGCCTGGCGCCACAGGAAGAGTCTGGAGCGATGTAGTTAGACGAATACGGGTTGCCGTAATCATAAGAATGCAGGCCATGGTCGGCTGGCGGTACTGAGGTGCCATGTTGAGGCACCAGTTGGTCATTTTTTTCAAACGAAGTCGGAGTACCATAGCCAGACGCATTTGGTGCCTCGTAAGCAGACGCCTTCGCGGTTCCGTCGGCAGGTGCGCCTGGGGCGATGTAGTTTGTTGATTGCGTTGTTTCAGAGACAAGTTTTTCTGAAGCTGAGTCGTAACCAGACGCTGGGTAACCGCGGGTATCTCGGGCGTCACAGTTTGGCGAACGAGGCCCTGAGTAACCAGGTTTGTCTGGGGCGTTGTAATTTATTGAATGAGCGCCTGGGTACCCGTGGTTATCTGGGCTGTTGTGAATTGTAAAACGAGGGTCCGTGTCGCGTTGGTTGTCTGGGGCGTCATTGTTTATTGAATGAGGGACTGCGTCCCCACGGTTATTTGGGGCGGTGTAGTTTGTCGACTGAGGGCCTGTGTTACTTCGGTTATCTGGGGCGTCG
Source organism: Agrochola lychnidis (assembly GCA_963680765.1). Taxonomy (NCBI): domain Eukaryota; kingdom Metazoa; phylum Arthropoda; class Insecta; order Lepidoptera; family Noctuidae; genus Agrochola; species Agrochola lychnidis. Next base: position 8,394,001 of record OY796848.1, read on the forward strand.
TAGTCTATTGAATAATAGCCTGGGTAGCCTTGGTTATTTTGGTCATTGTGTATTGTAAAACGAGGGCCTATATTACCTCGGTTGTCTGGGGCGTCGTAGTTTGTGACATAAGGGACTACATTGCCTTGATTGTCTGGGTTGCTGTAGTTTGTGGAGTCAGGGCCTAGGTACCCGCGGTTGTTTGGAGCGCCGTGGTAGTTAGTTGAGAAAAGTCCTGGGTAGCTCCGGTTGTATGTGGTAGTAACGATGGTTGAGTAAGGTCCGGGGTAGTATCTGCCTGCGACGTTGACGTTGTGATGGAAGGTTGGAAATCTAGGGTTGTTTAGGAGGCTGTACCGTGGCAATAATTGTAAGGTTGCGTAGCCAGGGTTACCTGAAAACGAGGTGTTGAAAAAAGGTGGTCCTGAGGTGTTGTCGCTGGATTGTGTGGTTTCGTAGTCAACGAAGCCTGAAGCATAGTGTTCGGATGTCTGCGTGTAGCCAGCGTTGCCTCGAGCGCCGTAGTAGGGCGGGTAAGAGAATGGGTAGCCAGAGTTACCTGGACCACGGTAGTTTAATGAGTTCAAATTTACGGAGACTGGCAATTCCGGTGTTTCGAAATCAGAGTTGTGAGGAACATAATAGATGTCAGATGAGTAGGAGGTTGCATAGCTAGGAGTGCTTATAGCGATTGGCTCAATACAATCATCATCGCATACGATGAAAATGCATTCAGTACAATCATCGTTAAACAAGTTTGGATTTATATCATTTGTGTTACTTATTTCTACGTTGCTTAACGCACCTTGTTGAACATTGTTTAAATCTTCGTCTTCTGAGTTGTATGATAGACCTGGTTGGCTGCTGTTTAAATTTGCATTTTCAGGGTTGTTTGATGCATCTTGTTGTTCACTGTTAGGTTCAATTATTTCCCGTTGGTCTTCTTGATATTCTTCGCTCATTTCACTCGAACTCGAACTTCCTTCCTGGTTACCAAAATTCCAATCATTATTGAAGCCTTCAAATGGTTCTTCTTCACCATTATGTGAATCATGGTCTGTGGCATCATCGTGATCTTCTATATTTAGATCTTCTATATTATAAACTGGATTAATGAATGCCTCTACGTTGTAGGGGAGCTCATCGTCATTGTCTGATGATTCATTGTCAGAGTTATCAGATTCTGCATGGTAGCCATTTCGCAAAGCTCCGTCGTCTGAATCTGAACTGCTTGGGGCATCATGTTCAACCTCATCAACTTCACCACAATTTGAACTGCCTTGGCTAGTTTCTAAATGCATTTTGACTATTGTAAAAAAATCCGGTACTGGTTAAACTTCTATATTTACATGTTGAATCTGGAATTTAAAAAATGTTTATAAATATTATTAGCGTGGCATCAGTCAAATTGTAAACAATAATAATTTTAAGGTCCGACCAAAAAACCTATTGTTTATCTACTCTCATATCGTAAAGTTCTAAAAATTATGAAATTAAAAATAGTGCCATATTGACAGACTTTACACATGTGCATCTGCATTCATACTGTCTTTTTATAATCTATAAAATTCTCGTGTCACAATGTTAGTTGCCATACTCTTCCGAAACGGCTTGATCGATTTTCATGAAATTTTATATGTATATTTGGTAGGTCTGAAAATCGGTCGTAATCTATTTTTCATTCCCCTAAGTGATAAAGGTGGTCCACCCCAAACATAAATAATTTAAATGGCAAAATAACGTTTGCCGGGTCAGCTAGTAATAAATATAATATTAAGTATGTTATATTATAAATTCGAAAGTAACTCTGTCTGTTTGTAGGGTCACCTTTTCACGCCTAAACTATTGAACGGATTTCGACAAAATTTGGCGATAGATGGCATCCCGACTTTTTGTCTCAAAAATAATTCTAAAGGAGGTGATATATGGGATGAAAGTTTGAAGTTTTAGTTAATAAAATTCAAATATATGCTTTTGGTATAAAATAAGGATTATATTGTTTTTCAGCGTTTTTGTAAAAAAGTTATTTTGTGTAAAATAGTGAGGGGATGATTTTAAAATTAACATGTAATATAACAAAAATTTACATTTAATTACATTAATTTAAATTTTCAAGAGATTTCAGGAATTGGAATAATGATATAGTCATAGTCCGTTTCTTAAAGTTACAAATATTTCATTAAAATCAACCCACTTGGTCAAAAGTCATAACAATTTAACGTGATAATAATCTTTCTAACATGTAGGTATTACGTAGTCAATGGCGGCACTAGAGTAGATATTTAAAAAAAAATTGTTGGTGATAATATTAAAATGAATAATAATTATTTTAAGTAAGACATTTCGATGTCCCATTTTACAAAAATCACATTATAACTATATCATGTATTTCTAGTTTCAATTGTACGTTTTGATTTTATTTATGGCAAGTATCGGTGGTCAAACGCAGTAAATGATTTTATCACAACCACACGACAATTTTGCCCTGGAAAGCATGTTGCCGGGGGTTGACTAAATCTAATACGCGCATATACTTAATACTTTGTACTCTAGCTAATTATGTTAAAGTGTTCTATAACACTACATTTAACTAATACCGGATGTGAAGTTACAGTAGGTATGCTGTTTTTTGAACTTACAGTTTTAAAGTGAAACTTTTATTACATCGTCTCAAACTTTTTCGTCTGTGTGTTGCATGTCGCGTGACGGTCGGCCGCGGAGTAGGGATAAAGTGAAAGGCGCTCGTCAGAGCAGCCAAGGCAATATGGCGGCGCCTATAGAAGTTTCACTTTTACCGTGGTTTTATAAAACCACACAATCCTTTTTTTTGTAGGAAGATTATCGTTAAATATTCTGCAAAATACCTAATAGATTTGTTTTCTACTCATGATAATACAAATAACTACTCTACATAATGGTTAATTAATAAATACTCTAATACTGTATATTTTTATTTAATAACGTGTTCAACATTAAACCGCTCTCCTGAAAAATTATCAAATCTGCACTTATAACATCTTGTCTTCTAGACCGTCGAAACACAATAGACGAAATAAAACAAATGAAGCCCGCAAATATAAACGCTTTAAATTTAATTTTTTCAAGATAATAAATACGCCTTGCGTTCCTTTGAATAAGGAACGGAATACCTTATCAACTAATAAGGTATTTATTAATGATTACCTGTGTTATTGCAAGTATTGAATTAGTCACCCTCCATGTCCGGGTAGGTTCCGCCCGATAAATCCTAAAATGGAACAGAATTTGCTTGAAAATATTGACCACATACCAAAACAAACCTGAAGTTTTCCGGATACGGTAAAACTGCCCATTACGTAGATATGGTACAATATCAAGGTCCGTACCTGAATCCAGATTTCTGGTAAAGAATCTATCATAATGATCATATAAGGTCTATTTTCACTAAACATGTTTCTAATGTTATTTATTCACTTCACAAACAAAATTACTTCAGGCTCTTTTCATACGTTTAGGATAGCCGGTTCCGGGTGAGCGTTGGGCTAGTAGGGTACGGATAAGTATATCAGATTTCACACTTAGGCAATTTTCAATCGATCTATACATTCACTGTTGGGTACGCGGCGCTGGTCACCCGGTAGTCCGGACCTGTGAAAAGATCCGCAACGCTTTCGACGTCTGAACACAATCAAGGGAAAACTGTGAATAGCCGGCGGTAGCTTCGAGACTGTCGAGTCTGGCTCGAAAACAAAACAGGGTTGCCACATAAATCGCGGTTTCCTAACCAAAATAATTAAACTGTGTAAAGGAGCGATGAGTTTTTGTTTGTGATCTTTTATCAATTTAAAGTATTCTCGATCGAAGGTTTAAAAATATCTTTTTGTTTATGCTAGGTACTAAAATGCATGGCAGGTACTAAAAAAAGTGATAAATTATTTTAGTACTGAAATAGAATACAAGTTCCAAAAAATCTTTTCAACATTGATTACTTAATATATTTTTTGGTAATCTATACTAATATTATAAAGAGGGAATTTTTTTTTATTTGTATGTTTATATGTAGGGGGTAAACTCCGGAAATCCCAGTCGAATATGATTTTTTTTCTGCATTAGATAGATTCGCGATTCTTGAAGAAGATTCGCGGACGAAGTCGCGGGCAAAATCTAGTATTTTTATAAGTGTACTAGCGACTCGCCCCTGCTTTTCACGGGTGCAATGTACTGATGCACACGTCAACATTCCAATGTTCATACGGTTAAAAACAAAATGCAGAATGAAACTGCCAAAAAATTGCCAGATGATCCCAAATTATACAGTAACAAAATATCGTTCTGATCATCGCCGTGTGGATGGGCCTTACAATAAAAAAAAAACAAAATGGTCTGTTGTTTATGGATGGTCCCACTATTTCGTTGAATTGGATAAACGAAAAAAATTGTGAGTCCTTCTCCATTTGTGGAGTTTGGACGTCCAAATACTTAATTATTAATGTTTTTCAGCCTCAACCACCACACTGTCATCAAAATTTATTAATTCAGTTCATAAATTAATTTCAATAATCGCAGTTCCTTAATAGTCGAAGAAAGGTCATTGACATATGGTAGACATATGGTATTGCAAACTTTTCTGTTGATTTTGTTAAGATATACAATCCAGTAGAACTAAAATTTCATCTATCCAAACATCTATCTAGACAAAACGTAAAGTTTCAGTTGTTGTTGTTTGTTGTGGTTGCTTACGTTTAATATAAAAGAATTATATATAAAAACTTTCCGGAATACATTCTCTAAATGATGCTGAAAACCTCATCAAAATCCGTTGTGTATTTTAGAAGATTAACGCGGACATACAAACAAACGCGAAAAGCGACTTTGTTATAATAATATTTGGAGATTAGAGATTGTATGCTTGTAGATGTCTAAGTTACTCGAAAATCAAGAAAAAAATATGTATTTGACTTATTCTTACTCTACATTTTAACTTACAGAACATTGTGTTTTCCACAAATGGGCGCAATTGGGCTTGCCACGAAACCCTGCTGCTGGAGCCGTAGGTTTTTTAAAGGTGGATATTTCCATCATATTCAGAGGAGACATTCAAGTTTTGCCTGTTGTTGTAAACGATGAGAGAGTTGAAGAGTAAGTATAATCTTGATTTCTGTTACTTTTAAATGGTCTGGCAGTTTGACTAATTTATGCGACTTACAAGTACTTTATGCGGCCTGCGAGTAATTTATGCAGCCTACCCAAATGCGCTTTCTATGGTATTGTTTTATTAATTAGTACTTTTTAGATCATGAAAAGCTTGTTTAAATATCTTCTATCACTTTCACAAATCCAATGAGCCCAACACTACAGAATTATCTTCTGAGGTCGAGGAGTTCCTGTGGCCACCTTCCACTTCTATAATCAGACCAAAACTATGGCCATAGTCAAAATGGCTATAGTTTTAATCACGACAAAAATTAACGAGCCCAAACACATCAGGGCTATCATGTTTGATTGAGGTGTTTCCATGGCCACCTTCCAACTCTATCATCAGACCCTGAACACCATATTTTCTTAAGCCTGGTTGTAGGGACAGCTAATTTGTGTTTGTTCCTATTATTATGTTATGGCTATCACTGTATATTTTAAACAGATTAATATTTTTATGTGCATACTAAAGATTTTCATAATTACTGATGGGTCACAGTCATTATATTGATCTCTTTAAATTTGTCTCTGATGGGAGTGTTTGGGACTTAATGTATAAATTGAACGAAATGCCTTTTTTTGTTAAACCTAAACAATGTGTTTAAGTTAATATTTCGCTGAAATATTCATATTTTTAAGGGGAAATAAACCAAAAGGAAAATTACTAATTGGTTTCTCTAAAACTGCTAACTAGCCTATGAATTTTATTTATATAACTTTGTGTACAGTAAAGGTACACTGGTGAACTTAATGCCTATTATAATTTTGATTCAGCAATCTGCTTTTACCCACTGGATCGGAGCAACAGCCAGCTAACTATGTGATCACAATATACGGGGCTTTTAATTTACCTAATGGTCATGGGCAAGGCGATCGGCGCTTTGGAAAACTACCCAGCTCTTTCGTCAGAGTATCTTTTTGTGGACTTTCGGTAATTTGAAGTTATCTAATCTAAACTAATACTATAAAGAGAAAAGATTTGATTTTTTGTATTTTTGTTTGTAATGAATATGCTCAAAAACTACTGGACCGATTTTAAAAATTCTTTCACCAGTAGAATGCTATATTATCACTGAGTAGCATAGGCTATAATTTATATAGATATCAGGCGGGCGAAGCCGCTGGCGGAAGCTAGTTTATAATAAAATGTTTAGGTTACTACCAATTCAAGTAATCCTAACTCCATGAACTCCTTCAAAATAGTGGCCAGACTGAAACCATTATGTCAAGGACCTGCCTTGACATGTCTGTGTGTTCTGAGAGTTCTTTGTCCCTCGTTGAAGAAGTTTAGTTGTTTCATGTTAGGTCAAGACCGACTAAGAGGACTCTTTGTCACCCGGTTATGTTAGATTGGAATTGTGACCAGAAACACACGTTAATACTTCTTTTGCAAGACATCTATTGCAAAAGAAAAGGTTAACGTAAATTTAGGAAGACTATTCCCAGCACTGGACTGCCTAGGCTAATGAAGATCACAGACTTGTCACGTATTTTTTCAATTTGTAGGCTAAAACCGCAGTGCAGATCCGCAACAACCACCCAACTTACTGCGAGCAGATATCCATAGTGGAGATGTTCCCAAGTATGAACGAGATGATCCGTCTAGAGGTGTGTTCCGGAGATGGATGCTACAGCAGAGTGATGGCTACCGCACATTTGAAACTCGGACAGATTTCACACGGTGGAGAAAACGGTACCTATGTGCCCTATATACTTTAATTCAGAACTTAAACATCATATTCCATGAAGACCTGGGCCCTATACCACAAAACTTTACAAGTCTACAATTCTACAAAATTGTTAAATTGTAGAAATAATTACGTAACACAGAAATTACAAATATGTATGAGTTACAATATTGTAGACTTGTCACTACAATTTAGGTATATATTTGTAAGAAATTTTCGTTACAATTGTGTGGCTTAAAGTTTTGTTGTGCGCTTGTAAGTTTTACAAATTTGTAAATTGTATAGATTGTAATTGTAAAGTTTTGTGGGGCCCTGAAGTAACAAGAAACTATATTAATATGTATCTACTTATGCACGATTGAGGTTTAAATCCTATAGAAACTCAACCGTCGTTCCTAAGAAAAGAGGCGGTTTTGGCGTTTTATAAAATTCACTTGGCACTAACGATTTACACACATGGCTATAAAGAAAACCGTCTTTTTAAGTCTTGTGCATTTTTGAGACTTGTTTTTTTATTTCCTAGGATTTCTTCCCACATTTGGGCCTTCACTCCTTCACATGTACGGAACAACGACTTCGGGTACTTTGGCCGCAACAGGTGAAGATGGACCTTACCACCGTGGTTCAATGCTTGTTTCTTTGAGAACCATAGTACCTTACTATCTTCAGGGACTCAGAAGCACCACCGTAGAACCTGTATCGCCTTTGCTACCGGTAAAGTCAATTTATGTTACAATTCCCAAATCTGCTGCTTACAAAAAATCGGATTATCGCTTATTATTCGATTAAAATTCATGCTGAAAAACTGGATATTAATCGTATGTAAACAAAGCCACGACCAAAATAATAACTTTAAAAATAAATGAAAACTGCCGAGTGACAACCCTCAGTTACCCTTGCGCGGGGATGTAAATCAATAGCTTCTCCGGCCCGGACGAGCTTCGATAGGGCGGGAAGGGCACTGGTCATAACAACGACTTTTCTTGTTGTGTGCCTAGATTGTTGACATTGATTTATTCGAGATCTTCTATTTTTAATGTTTAGTATAAATAATTTCTTGAATTATTTAATAAGTCATCATGTAAATCATTCATCAGTAGTTAAAAAATTATTACTGTTTTGAATTTGAATAACGCATTTCCGGTTTATCGTGTACCAAAGGGCGCGTCCTAGATGCAATCAATCGGAGGCTTGGCGATCGCAGCGACCCTGCCGGGACGCTGCTAGTACTACGTCACTTTATGAATTTTGTATACAATTCTGGGTTTTATAGCCTATAGACATTACCTACCAATGTCCAAATTCATCACATTGTTGATCGACTGTATCTCTTACACAATCAAGGGTCAATGTCGAAGATTGATTTATTATCCCTCGACAGAACTTTTTATAGCACCCTAAGGCTTCTTTCAGACGCCTCTTCAATTATGTTATTTTTAGTTTGTTGTGATTAATCGATATTGGTTTTGTAACTGGAAGTTAATTTCTTTAAATAAAATATTTTTGTGAATTGAAAATAAGTTATTTGAATTTGAAAAGTAGATAGGTATCATACCTATCTTCAGTGAACGATAGATCACTGTTTATGATAATTATCCAGTATTTTTCTATCTATCCTTGCATGACGTCTCGCAATCATCGATAAAGGGTATCTATCTAATCTAACGATAACAGTAGATAGGATTCTCTACTTGGTCCTCCCGTGTGTTCCTTTATATTTAAAAAACAAACAGCTGTGCTGTACTTGAACAGACAGCAGTGCTGCTGGGGAGTTTGTTGCGCCACTTCTTTTTCCCAGCTAAAGGCACTAGGAAGTGGTGAAGGGTGGGCGTTTTGGGGGAACGTCTTATGTAATTTTGACGTTCGAAAAGTGCTGATTCTCAGCCTAGTTTGAATAAATGACTTTTGAATTTTGAATTTCGAAACGTGTATAATTATAAACCTTTTTATAAAAACCTCTCTATATTTAAAAGATTTAATCAATCCAAAGTCATTTAAAAATTAACCTTTGAAATTGCTAACTTTATGACCTCTAAAAGTGTTTGAAATGACTTCGTTTTCGTTTTAGTACCTAGATATTTGTAACTATTATGATATAGGGCAATTTAATTATGAAGCTATTTATAGACTTGGCGCATCGGCGCAGTACGGAGATAATCGATGTGTGTTGAAGTTGGATACTACGCCCTGTCTGGTTTGATACTTGTGCATCGTCCATTTTCAATAAGGGTTGATTTAATATATTTATGATGAATATGTTTATAGTTATTTATGCAACTGTTGTATTACAAGGGGTATTAAAACACGAATGTGGGTTTATCACATGTTACGAGGCGAAACCGAGTGTGATAATAATATCACATGAGTGTTTTAATACCTAATTATGTACAGTTGCATACAAGGCTTTATCTACACCCATGATAATTATGAATCCCTTATAAAAGGTTATGAAACCATAAGGTGTGGTAAGAAATGTCCAGAAATTTGTTTGTATCACTAATTTTTTTAAATAAAAAAGTATAAAATTTTGCAATACTATTTTCGAACAAAACTGAATACGACGTGAATTCGAATAACCTATAAGTGTTTTTAATTACGGCGCTGAAGTAGTGAAACGCGCGTGCATGACAATGTTCTTTTTTTGAAATTCGAGTTGCGCAATTAAATTTAGTACAACAGGTTACTATGACACTGGCTGTTTTAATGTTGGCAATAAGCTGTTTCAGAAACTTTTATAGAGGTTTTATAGCATAGATATAGATAAACTAGTCTATAGGACTACAGATGCGACAACAGCTCCAGACGCGTAAATACAAAGGCGAATGCAACACAGACAGTAGCTGTTCTGTAACGCAGCCGCGTCCGGTTGAATAAAGTATTACAAACACGATTACACCACAGACATTTAAAAACTGTCTGCAATGCGATCGGCTCCGAAAGACATTGTTTTAACAAAAACGACTGCAATACTGCTTATAAGTACTCGCTCTGTCTACACTGCAGGTATCACTACGCACTTTTATTAGAAACTACCGACCCGCCCCGGCTTCGCACGGGTATAAACCGGGTTATTATACATATAAACCTTCCTCTTTAATCACTCTATCTATTAAAAAAAACCGCATCAAAATCCGTTGCGTAGTTTCAAAGATTTAAGCATACATAGGGATATAGGGACAGAAAAAGCGACTTTGTTTTATACTATGTAGTGAAGGTACAAAAAGCGTTCCTTAGGTACCTATATAAGCAGAAGCATGGCTACTATCCTTACCTCTATCCGATCAAATTCTTACTGGGTTGCCTTGGATACAACTCGCTAGAGGTAAGGCGAGCTAGTGTTCAGCTCACAATAGCCTGTAAGACGCTGCGTGGCGCTATTGATGCTCCTGACCTGCTTGATGTGCTGGCGCGCTTCTTTGTCCCAGACAATTACTGCCGGGGCAGAAGGCACAGGCTGTTTGCCGTGCCTCTATATCGTACTGTTGCACGTGCTAAGTCGCCAATTCCTCGCACTCTGGCTGCGCTTAATGATCTCTTGGATTTTAATCCTACAACCGACCTGTTTGCGGATGGATGGACGAAGTTTTTATTGATATGTCAGGAGTACTGTGAGAGGAATTTATGAATGTGTTGTTACCTGCTTTTTTTAATTTAAGTGTTCATGTTTTTATTTTGTACATTTTAATGTGTCTTAGGTATAATTTTAGTTACTGTAATTGGTTTTAACACAACCATTGTTTCTAAATAAATAAATAAATCAAACTTGCTTGCGACAAAAGTTTCTCTCATGTTGAAAGTAACATAACTTTTGTATTTCTTAAATAAATATTATTAAACTTTAGTTTTCAGTTCGGATGTTCTACAACAGAACTACACACGAACACATACATAAATTCACGCTTTCTTCCGTCAGTTCTGTGGCAACAAAAAGAAACAATTGCTCTAACATAATGCCTTCAACTAAATTTTCAGGAAAACTTATGGTTAATGGAGGATTTCTGCATCTTCTGCCCTATTCTCGAAGTTTCCATGTTGGACAGACGCATTTCTGGAAAGCTGAGCGGTATTGCTATTACTGTGGGTGAGCTTCCCACTGATGATCATGGTGACGAGGGTACGTGGGATTTATTTATTTAGTTCTTTTTTCCTGAGATATTGCCGCCGGGGAATAGTCGAACTCGTAATATTGCTTTTGACAAAAAAATCACAGACATACATTCAGCTTTAGAGTTGTAATGCAATTACGACGTTGGCTATTACTTGGCTATATTTAATTCAGTAAGTAGTAATTTACTAAGTTAGCCGCGGTAAGAATTAGGGTCCGACTCGCGAAGCCGGACCCTATTATTATAATAGTTATGGTGTTGTCTACAATGTTCTTAATTATTGACAAGCATTTTTTGAAGTGAAAACTTCTTTGGGCGCGTTGGGCATTTTTGAGATGGGACTAAACCATTGATTTCACGAGACCATGACGACACCTCATTTTTATAAACGCGATTGTGCTCTTTATTTATATTAAGTTACGGATCAATGTTCTATGCACGTATTTATACTTTAAAGGTTTCGGAAGTATTATTTTTTGTAAACGCGATTGTGCTCTTTATTTACATAAGGTTACGGACCAATGTTCTATACAAGTATTTTTCTTCCACCAAGGCGATTTTGTTCAAGTTTTTACTTCTGTCGGCACTCCCGGAGTGACACCACTTTTTTTAAATTGTTAAATACCTATTTAATTATATTGTATTTCTGTTGCAGAATTTGTCGCAATGATGAACGAGATAAGTAAGTATTTTAAAACATTGTTTCACATTACTTTAACCTTAAAGTACTAATCATCGCTTGCTGAGAGGACGCCTGCAGTCGGTTTTTTGGTTCATGAAATTGCGGGGACGCGAACTGGTTTTACGTTCGAGCCGACTTTGATTACGTTAGAGGGTGATCCCGCGTCCGGCCAGATTAGCTCAGCTCAACACAGTAACTTTATCGTTATTAAGATATTGAGTTGACTCTGAAATTGTTTTACAACTTCTGAAGACAATTAGTAAATTACAATTTCACTAAGGTTGAAACTCGATTCATAAGTATTATTAACATTGAAATAAGTGGTGTGGGACGCAACCTGTGTCGACACCCTCGCGCCATCCCATCTTCCTAGCACGGCGAGTTGTGCTGGGGCGGCTGCTGCAGGTGCAGAAAACCTCAAACGGCGCAAATATAACAACCTTACCGGTAGCTATATTTTTGAACCGTTTGTGGTTGAAACACTAGGGGGCCATGGGGTCCGAGTGCTCATCGATTATTCCGGGACATAGCCAAGCGGCTGGTCGACTCTTCACGTGACCAAAGGGTTGAGCAATTTTTAGGCCAAAGAATTAGCATTGCCATACAACGTGGCAATGCTGCAAGCCTTTTGGGCACCTATCCCACCGACAGCGATTCGGATGAATTTTTTGATGCCCAATGATTTGTTACTATATTTTATTTTATTTTTTCCTCTGTATATACTTAGTTCAATTATTATTTACTAGAAATTATTAGTAGAAGGAGAACTTATTTCAATTCATAAGTTAAAAGTACATTTTATTGTAATCTTTCTTATCAAAGTAGAGTAAAGCTGATTTGTTTGTTTTTTTGTTTGAACACGCTTATCTCGGGGAGCTACCGGGATACTCTGATTTGAAAAATAATTTTTGCATTTGGTAGCCTAATTCTTGATGAAGGTTATGACACTACGATTTTATCACATTAAACTCTTTGATGTCACATTTTTGACGTTGCTATTTGCATTGTATAATAATTATTATGACATGCTTTGATTATTTATATATCTAGATAGAGTGTCGCGTTGCAAAAGAATTAAAACAAACAAGCCAACTTTGTTGTGCTGGTGTGCGTGACAGCTACCTCTTACACTCGCGCCATGACAATGTACTGTCATTGTGCTTTTCTAGTGTGCGTATATTTAGCGACCAACAGTTGGACGCTATTTTTTAAACAAGTTCACAGCTGTGATTTTCTATCTAGGATTTTTTATATATTTGGTTGTAAGCACGGTTAGTATGTCGACCGCACCAGTACTCAGGTTTTTCTACGTATTTAAAATATGGACATTAATCTCTTTGACACTTCATCTTCTTTGAATCAGAACAAAGAAAGCTGTACTACACTGGTTCATTGGACGTGTTGAAGACTCGTCCAGTTCACGGCTACCTTGACTTCGAGAATACCTTCCCTGTGCTACAAATAGCCACCAGGCTGCCAGATTTCAGGTTTAGGATGTACAGAAATAATATGGTGTACGGCATCGTTACTGATTTGGTAAGATCTCATTAGGCAGCGTGGTAACGACACAATTACATGACATCATGCCTGTATTACTTATAGTGTTGGGAGAGGTATTAGTATACCACCCACATTTTACATTTTTTTTTAAGGTAAGTAATAGAGACGAGCTTATTTATTGCACACGTCTTTGCTTTGCCATCAAACGGCATAAATAAATCCAGACTAAGCTGATATTGAGAGATTCTTAATGGAAAAACCTAATAATACTTTTCCACTTTTCTAAAACACACCCACTTTTCAACTTTTTCCACTTTTTCCGAATTGCTTTAAGCTCGATGATTTGTGACAAAATTATACAAACGTAGTGCAGGCTTGGGTTAATACTGCTTTGACCTCCTCACTATAGTCGTTCAATTGGGACTGTTATTATATCAGAGGGTCAATTTTCGTATTTTTTTACGAGCGTTCGCATTCTCATCTTAGTCTCAGTGTATCAAAAATACTTCATTTATACATTTTTGTATTTTTTTTTAAATTCTTTCGTCTTTATTCGTCTTTATTATATGATTGCAAATAGATTTTCACTTACGGGAATTGGCCTTCTGCAGATCTAGAACTATTTATTTTCGATATAAGTAACAAGTCAGGATGGCCGAGCGGTCTAAGGCGCTGCGTTCAGGTCGCAGTCCACTTCTGTGGGCGTGGGTTCGAATCCCACTTCTGACAATTTTTTGTCATGTCACTTATTTTTTGGCTCAGTTTTAGCGCGTACCTTGTTATATCTTTGTTAAAAGCATTCAATGTTTTGCTCTTTTTTTAGGTTTGCATCATTAGTCATTAGTTACCCACAACATAACATTACTTTATATTTTTGCAAAATGAGCGGCACTGATTACATTAATTATAGAAGAAAACTCGAAACAACATACTGTCAGGTTTTTAGCTTAAGTGGTTTCAGATATTTTTGATCACAAAAAAGTATCGCATTCTTATAAATTTATCTGAGTAGGCAGATATTTATTACGCAAAACAGTTCGATATGATTGCGTTCTAAGAGGTGTCACATCTTTTTAAAGCCGATACAACATCCTATATTTTGGCGTCACATGTCTCCTCAGAGAATGAATAGCAGTGGTGACCAGAAAACATCGTAAGGAAACCGACATGTTCTAGACCCAAAAATTCGAAGACATGTGACGTCGACCAACCCGCACTGGGCCCGCGTGGTGGATTACGACCCAATCCCTCTCACCATGAGGAGACCTATGCCCCAGCAGTGGGAACATTATAGGCTGATTATGCTATACTGCATGCCATGCATGTCTCCTCTGGTAGTTTTGGCATTCCTTCGATGTCACATATTTGTGGTGCTTCTTGTCTCTTCTTGCCTTCCACAAATGATCATATAAATTTGCTGTCATCTTGACGACAGATATTAATGGATGAATCATGAAATCAGATATTATTACCGAGCTATCCATAGTAATTATATTTTAAATGCTCGTTGTTTACGCCTGCATATTAATTGAAGACGTTCAGTGTGTGTGCGCGTGTGTCGTGTTTGCTATTCTAACAGGCCAGGCGCCGTACGGATTTTATTTTGCTTATACCGTCACAAATTATTATTTTAGTCAAAATTTTCACCATCATCACGAACTTGTACGCTCCACATATTTTTATTGTAAAATACAGTTTATCGATAACTAAACAACCATACCTCGATACGGGAGTTTCATTGAAGACCACTGAAGCCCCAACACTCGTGACTGTACTCGCAATACAGCAGATGATTGTAAGTATGAACAAAATATGAAGCAAAAGGAGTATGTAAGACTCATAGCAAGTGACGTTCTGAGGTTCTGCTTACCCTTATGGGAAGATGGCATGAGTTTATGTATTTATGTGTGAAATTACGCTTATTTCACAATGTTGTAGATAGACGTTGTGTTTTAGTTCCATATTGTTTCATTTTTTTTTGTATTTTTTTTTTTGTTTATCCGTTTAACAAGGGGCGAATCTATTGCCTTTTATGTTAAGTGTAAATCCTTTACAGGAGCAAGCATTATCGGAAGTAGAACGTCGTCTAAAAAACTCGGATTTTATGTCGTTAAGAGATTTGACAGACGATTTGAACAGGGCAGTCGATGATGCAGCGGGGAACATCCTCAAGTACTTAGACATCATTCAGTATTCCTGCCATAATAGCGGCGATGAAAACACAATGGTAAAGTACAGCACTGAGCTGGACATCAAACAGCTTGCTTTGCAGAAGGAAGAAATTGTAAGTTTGTTTTAACTGCGATTTTTTGTTAGATACTAATTTTTGCTAGTGGTTTCACCCGCATGGAGGTCGGAAATAATCCCACGGGAACGTACTACTGGGATAAATCGTAGGTATCCTAAGTCCTCACCCGGGTCATAGTTTATCCGTGTGCCAAATCTATTCAGCAGTTTAAGAGTGAAAACGTACCGGATAGACTTTTTCTCCCCCGTAAACACCTATATTGCAACTTTCATCGAAATCGTTATTACAAATATATACCTAGGTATATACAAATATTGCTCATTTAATAGTATAGGATAGAATATGTAGCAAGAATAACATGATAGACATGAGAAGGGGCCAGAAACAGAAAGATATTAGATGACGTACCTGGGCAACCGAGCTCTACTCGGATGAAAATTGAGAAAACAAACTTTCCCAGATATGAGACCTAGCTAGATCGATTTTTCGCTCCCGTAATATTAGTGCAACTCGGGTGTTATTGAAAAGGTTTTTGACCTAGAAAAGGGGCATTTTACTACGGGGCAAATCGGAAGTCGCGAAAAAAAATCAGCTGTTGTCCTATATTTTGTTTCACTCATTGTATTATGAATGAAAGACAAATAAGTTCCTACCAGGTACTACTCAAATATTGAACTCCTATAAGCTGGAAATAGCATTACCTATGCCAACGTCGGTCGCGTAACAATTTATTTAAACTGGCGCTTACTGACCGTCGCCGTCGGGGCGCTATACAAATACACATTCAAATAACGTCAGCTTCTTGGTACTTTTATTTTTAAGCTATTACATAGCTTTTATCGCGGGCTTTGAGCGCGGCGATCGAATCAAGAAATTCCGTAACGAAAAAAACCTAACACCCCCCACTCCGCCTACCATGTAATGACGGTTTCCATGACAACGTGATGTTGTCATGGGAACGTAATTTTTGTTTTATGTCATCACGCCATCATCCCAAGTGTAGCGTTGACAAATAGGAAGTATGGAGGTTATAAATGCTATGCAATAGCTTTACCGCGGCAGTCCCCGAGTGCCACACGTTTTTTTTATTTGTATGTAGGGCTTCTCGTAGTCTACCTCTGAGATCGTAAATACTTAAAACTTATATAATTGTCGACGCTCGCTAATGGCACCCCCTGTGGGGTTCGAACTTCGGCTTAGAGGGTGTTGCTAGGGGGAGGACAGGAAGATGGGGATAGGCTGGATCAAGTCTGGATAGTTATTATTATCTGGGGAATTTGAAGCTACAGGCTCAGCTTCGATGCGGGCTGGAGCATAGTTGTCGAGCAAGGGTTGGGGGGAGGGCGTCTTGGTACCCGTGATCGACGGTACGCTACCAAAGTCAACGCTACAAAATTTCCAGCCATAAACCTCAATTTTACTGTTCAGGAAAAAATCTACCAGCAAATAACAAAGAGAACGCAGCGATGTTCTTCAAGCATAAGTCTCATTCAGTCTCTTACTAAATCTGACATGCACAGTACGAAGAAAGACGTAAAGCTGATGCTAGCCGACATTAAAATTATTGCTGAAAGCCTGAAGAATCTTATCTATAAGGTGCTGTCAGTTTAAATTTTAAAATAGTTAGCTTACTTATCTCAGACCATCGTTTTCGCAAGACAATTAAAAAAATAGCATTCTAGTTATCATTGAAGCTGAAATCTGCTTGAATTTAGGTAACAAAAATTATTGGTGACATCACAGATGAATACGGGGTGGCAGGGACATCGACGCGAAAACTGGATTCAGTACATGATTCTGAACCCCTGCGTTAAAATTTTTCGTCGGTTATTAAAAAAAAATCAGCTGTTTCATACATTTTGACCGCGTAGGTATTGCACTTTTCTATGAAACAGCAGATTTTTTTTTGGTTAAGATTCATGTACTGAATCCATAGTTTCAGTTTTCGCGTTGATGTCCCTGACACCCTGTATAGATGGGACACTAAGCAGTTTAGGTATGAAGTTACATGTACGCGGCGGGCCCGTCTTGTCGGGCCAATTTAGTGAGTGTAACCTAGTCAGAAGATCTAAAACTCACGCGATAGAAAGAGAGGCAAGTTCTAGGTGAAAAAATCTGTAGATGCTTAGCGCTGTGCGACCTGAATTGCACTTATTTGTATCGTAGCAAGAGTCGCTTTTTATTTAAATGAAGTTGCGGAGTGTCCCGTCTGTATTAATCTGCAGTGACATTTAAAATGATTAATTCTATTTCACCATAATTAAATACTCGCCGCCCGCCGTTCGCTCGCCTTGCACGGTCGTCCAAACGATTTAATACCAATAAACAATTTATTGAGTACAATACTGCCCTTCTAAGCCCAAAGGCGGTATCTCAACCGTAGTAAGTTTTGAGAAAATTGACTTTTTGTAAATTGTTATGTATGGAAAAATGGAGATATATAAATCTTCTTAGTGGTTTTTTTAAATGTTTTAAGTTAGATAGCGCTATTTCGCTTATACCATTAGATGGGAAATTGTTTAAGCTATTGAATGGTACAAAAAAAACGAAAAGGGCGTATCTCAGAGATACCGCCTTTGGGCTTAGCAGGGCAGAATAGGCTGTGGAAAAATAGGAAAAGTAAACAAATGTAAAATGTGTCAACATAAATATATTTTTTAAATTTCCAGTGGTGTAGTAGCTACATAAATACAGTAATAATAATATTCGATATTATTTCAGACATCCGAAGGATGGCCCGACGTAGTAGTATGGCTTCTCAACGGAGGATCAAGAGTTGCCTTTTACAAACTGTCGATAGCAGACATAGTGTTCTCAGTGATTCCTGAACAGAATGGAAGACATTGTGGACGAATACAAAGCGTATACTTAAAGGTATGATATTTTTTTACGTAAGGTTCCTATAACAGCCCTTGCTAAGAATATGAAGCAGCGGAATGAACAGCGGAAAACTTCGAAGTCTTAATGTTTATCAACCCACATTAGGCGGCCGCCGTGCTACAGTGTAATCGCTCACATACATTATTTTTGTAACACAATGCATGCCTGACTGAATGGCGTGATATTTGAAAGTTTATAGATACATACATAACATCACGCCTTGTTTCCCCAAAGGAAACCACTCACCATGAGCACCATGTATCTATCACATATTAAATTATATGTCGTTGTTTCATTTTTAGTTCTTTTACCTATTGTGGTATAGTAATTTTATTCTAGGTGTATCGTGTTCATTTATAATTATTTAACTAATGTACGTACCTATACAAACAATTGTAAAACATTATAAAAGAGTAACGGTGGAGTTACTTACCGATTCTTCTCCATACGAAAACTAACTTTTGGAAGGGGCGACTAGAATCAATTTCATTATTTTGTAAATTTTGACGTTCTAAAGTGCTATACATGGGCCTATTTGAATTAAATGATTGACTTTGACTTTGGTTGGGCAGAGGTGTCCCTGTAGCAGGTACACCCACATTTCGCCAGTTATGTTTAAGTCAGAAGCTTATAGATGTTTTAAATAAAAGTTCACTCATCATGAAAATGAGGTTGAAACGCTTGCCATTAGCTCTAGCTGTATGACCCGCTGGTCAGCAGATAGTCGCACGTGACCTGCGGACGTTTGAGTTGACTGCGCTACAGGTGCTCATAGGTGCGACAGATACGTAGCGCCCCAATAATCTACATTTAATTAAAAGGTTTAAAAAGGCGAAAATAAATTAAACCGTTTAAATTTATGACAAGCGATACTATTGGAAAGGCCGTGTTCGTAGATTACACCGCAAACAATCCAGGTCGCGATTGTCAGTCGCTGCTAAAACACCGTTCGCTTCGCTCGCTCGGTTCGCGCGCTTTTGGTCACAGTTCTAACCTAACCTAACCCATTTGGCCGGGGTGCTACAAACGGTATGAAATGCAATAAAATACTTAAAATTTGTTTTAAAAATAAAAATGAATTCATCCCTTGAGAACCAACCGCGCACGAGCCGAGCGAGCACTACCTCCAAGTTGCACTTACTTGGCAATTTTTACTACATTTTAAACCATGGATATCCTTTATTAATGATATGGCCAAACGTTGACTGGCATATCATTAATTTCATGAAAAATAACAATTTCATGAAATGATCAATTCTAAGATTTGGCTACGACATACATATAAACCTCCTGGAATAAATTCTTTAAATAACGTTGAAAACCGCACTCGCAACCGTATTGCGTAGTTTAGAAGAACAACGGGGTCACACAGACAGACACGAAAAGCAACTTTAATTTATAATATTTTTATATATACATAATTTGTATCTTTATATATATAATTCTTCTGTGAGTGTGTATGTCACTGAACTTCTCTCAAACGACTGGACCGATTTTGATGAAATTTTTTGTGTGTGTTCAAGGGGATCTGGGAATGGTTTAGATTCACAATTTTGTCCGCTGAACAATGTTTTGACAGGACAACGTCTGTCGGGTCCGCTAGTCTTTATATATATAATTCTTCTGTGAGTGTGTATGTCACTGAACTCCTCCTAAACGGCTGAACCGATTTTGATGAAATTTTTGGTGTGTGTTCAAGGGGATCTGGGAATGGTTTAGATTCACAATCGGACCCGATAGGTGGCGGTATTCGGTCAGGACAACGTCTGTCAGGTCCGCTAGTATTGTATAGAAATAGAAAATATCTATTCGTGCAAAATGTTGAGTTGAATATATGTTATTATATCTTGGATAAATTATAAATGTAAATGTTTCTTTTTATAATATGTAGCCTGAATAGCACTACTGAACGGCCTCTTCCACTCTCTTCCTCTTCCACATACTTCTGTTCGTTGCTAACATTCTATTCATTCCGACAGGAGTCAAGCTCGTCCTATCATCTCATCTTGGCTGACCAAGAACCTCATTGAAGATTCAAGCATTACTTAAAACTAAAGCTGTTTGATTGGTTGAAACTAGTTTTAAGGAATACTTGAGTCTTGAGTGAGGTTCTGTAATAACCGGCCTAAGATACCTTATTATAATAGTATATTAATTAATAGTTAGGTATTTTAATCAGATAATGAAGTTAGTAATACGACAAGTAAACTGTACCTAGCTAAACAATAACATATAATCATTGTCTCTAATGCTGTTAATTATCTTAAAAAAATTATAAATATCAAAAAAAAAAAAATAGTTTTTGTAATGTTGCGCTTAGATATAAAAAAGTCATCTTATTTAGTACGGTCCAGCGTAGATCCAAAAAATGGCTTACAAGCCATTGCGTTCAATGGAACGCGTAAGGGAGCAGACGCAATCGGAAAGCGGCGGCCGCCCACCACGAGTCGCGAGCGTCCCCCGCCAAACTACACACACAGCTTCGAATCGTGTCAGTAGTAACCCTCCGCCTGCTACGCACCGCACGTCTCGTTCCTTCTTCACTTCGACTCTAGTTTAGGTACGTGAATATCATAATATTGACAGCCTTTAATAACATAGAGATCGCGGAAAACGATTAGGCCGCCCATTGGATATTTTGTAGTGTTTGATTTTATTTATTTATTTTAAACAAAACGACCGAAGCCAGTTACACTACTTAAACATATAATTTATTTAACACAGTTATGCATTCTTCTTACAAAAATTCAAACATTCTGACAGTATCATCGCTCATCATTCATCATTCGCAAACATATTAAGATCTATGTTTGAGTTCAGGAGAGCGTTAATAGCGGCTAATATCCGAGAAATAGGTGACTTGGAGTGTGCAACAATACGGCAAGTTGGAACAGCCAGTAAACGGTGTTTTCTGCCACGACAGTAATTATCTGGGACAAATAGATTACAGATTTAATTATGCTAATCAGGAACATCTATAATCTCTATGGTTTATTTTTGTTTTGTATTTTTGTGGTGTACAATAAAGTATACATACACGTATGTATACATTACTGTATATACGTAGTCGTTAAAAAGCCATAGATATGGAGTTTTTGTACAAGTTCGGTATTGCAGAACGTCGTCTCATTCACTATACAGAGTAATAATTTCCATCTAAAATTCCACGTGTCTACCTAACGAACACGTACTGTATACAATAAAAAAACAAATAAAAAATAAAATTCATTTATTTCAGGTCCAAGACCCATATTAAAAACAATACACATATTTGTCAATTTTATAAAATTAATGTCACTATTTGAGTCACAGATCAATTAATATCAAAATGCACACAGAAAAATAAAAAAATTAATTAAATAGCACAATGAATTAAATAAGTGAAGTTATATCAAAAGCAAAAAAAATAATTATAACATTAAACAAAATGACAAATCAATTAAATTATTACATTTATAAATTATCAATATCTGTAATAAGTACATATAAAAAATTTAAGAGTGTTGTGTCTGTCTGTGTGACCGCATTGTTCTTCTTAACTTGGCATCGGATTTTATCACCATTATTTAGAGTTTTATTCCGGAAGGTTTATGTGTATAAGTATAACATAACTATTAGGTAAAGTTACGTTAAGGCTCCGTGCACGAAAAAAAAACCCTTTTTTGTCAATTAGTTTTCTAATTGTGAAATAATTGAAAGTTTAAGTCTATGGTGCTAAATCATTCGTGGCAGTCACAATTGAATTTAGCACCACGAAAACTGTACTTTTATAATAGTTGATATTAGTTGCATAACTTTTGCGCTCTTAAAAATATGGTATATTTCGCCTTTGATTTACTTAATGAAGATATAGTATACTTAATCATAAAATAAAATTTTGTTTTATTTCAAGAATAGCTGAAGACTAATGTGTGATTTTTAAATTTCTTGATATGGTTTTAAATAATAGGAAATAATACATTACTGACAGGGTTTAAAAAAAAGGTTATTTCAACATTTTTTTTCTGCTATATTTTGTATGGAAGTTGAAAAAAGTGGTTCCCCGATATACAAGTAGACCATATAATAATTATAATATTGATTTTTATTTCGAAACAGAGTCCATAGTGTGTTAGTAACATAATATAATAATAAATTATTATCTAGTGTTAGTACCAATCACCCTCTGCACAAACTGCTTTACAATTTGAGAGCTAAAGCTCTCCGCTACAGCTTTCAGGATGCTGTTGCGACTATCTTTCTCTCTTCTCAGTAGTGAAGTGGATTTTTTGCAAACAATCGCATGGAATCCGTCACTACAGGCTTGTGCAAACATTTCCGATGCACTGCAGTAGCGAGAAAGTCAAAACAGCATCCTGATACCATTGTATAATGATGTTGAAGATATTTTTTAATTTTCAAAATAAAAAGTAGTTTCTTCTAACGAAACGATCAAACGTCAGTCTCGCGAGACTTAAAATATTTGACTTTTCAAATCACAAATAGGTTTGCTTAAATTATTTTTCCCTTTCTCACAACAAATGAACAAAATTGATCAAAGTCAGTCGATATCGTGCACGGCCCCTTTAAACAAATCTCGATATTTTGTATAGTCTTAAAAACCGGTTGCTGTAGGTTACTATTTTCATGTTTCATAAGTTACTTGTAACTGTTAACGTCACAAGCAGACAGATTCCTAAAGAAGATACATACTGCTACTGTCTATCCTCTTATTTTATTGGATATCTTAATAAATATTTTGGTAACAAATCACAATATCCTAACTATAATCCTAACTAATATTATAAATGCGAAAGGTGAGTTTGTTTGTTTGTTAGTTACGTTTTCACGCTAAAACAGCTGAACAGATTTGAATGAAATTTAGCACATGGGTAGACCATGACTTGGAGAAGGATAAAGGATAAGCACCTTTTATCCCGATTTTCCCACGGGCTGCCATGCGCCCCGCGGTTTCATCCGCATAAGTCTCAACTTATGCGGGTGAAACCGCGGGACGCAGCGCAGCGTAGCTAGTGGTTATATAAACGAAGTTCCTATCGGGACCGCGCGACATGTTGATCGACGGTCGGATTCGTATTCATTCTATTATTGTTGGCAGAAAACAAAAAAAAAAAAAAATCCTGTCATACAATTGAACCAGTAGAGTTATGGTTTATTTACTTTCAATTAGAGGAGAGTTTTGAGTATGAATGTGGATGGCTAGAAGAGTAGGGGAAACCCAAAGAAACGATGGATGGATTGTCTGAAAGATGATATGAATAGAAAGTGGTTGACTACCGAAATGACGACTAATAGAGAACTATGGAAGAAAAAGATATGTTGCGCCGACCAAGAGAATGATGTTGATGACTTTCAATGTACACAATATGTAAGTCCTACACGGTTGTTTTAAATTATAGAGTCACAATCAAGAAAATTTTAAATATTCAGTTTCTTAATTCCTCCTTTTACAGTCCTCTTTGCAGACTTAACCTTTTTTCAGCAATTTAATTGATCCATGTAAATATGCAGGAAGGTCTGAGTGTTTCCATGCCTGGCTAAAACGAGAACTATTATCATTACTCATTCAAAGAATAATATGTTACGAAAATATTCAAAGGTAACTGTTATTCGGAAATCTTCCTATATTTTTAAAATATTTACAGTAAACGTGTCCGATACCGTAATACTAAATAAAAACAGTGGCACTCGGGGAGTGCCGACAGAAGTGAAATCTTGAACAAGATCGCCTTGGTGGAAGAAAAATACTTATATTATAGAACATTGGTCCGTAACCTTGTCTAAATAAAGAGCACATAAGCGTTTACAAAAAAAAAAAAAACTTGCAAAACCTTAAAATACTTGTATAAAATAATATAAATAAAGAGCACAATCGCGTTTATAGAAATGAGGTGGCGATAACGGTGTCGCGAGTTCAATTGTTTTTCTCATTTCGAAGTTTTCACTTCAATATTGTAAAAATATAGTGACGATATCTCAATTAGTCGATCACCAGTTTCACGCAGTTGACTTTTATTTATTTGATTTGAAGAAAGCTTAAAGTCATCAAATGACTGCTAAATGAATGAATGCTATTATTCGAAGCAAGCTTAAGTACACATGCTAATTTGATCTACCTAACCTGCAATAAATAAATCTGTTAATTTGAAATGAATGAATAATTTCTGGTTTTTACCTATTATAACATTTTGCCACGAATGATCTCAAATTTTTGATTACCTGATGACCAATTTCATCAATTTGTGAATACAAATTATAAGGACTGACATAATAAAATTGAAAAGAGTTTTACAATTTTGCAACATTATTAAAGTCTGATTATGATAATTAAGTCCTTTTGTGAAAACTGGTTTCTGTAACGGCGAAGTTTGGCGGTTCAGTTCAGATCCTATTTGTTCCTGAGAGACAGGGCAGCTTATAACATTGTTCAGCATAGGTACAAACAAAGGAACAAAACGAAGCCCCCTTGCAAAATTCATTGCGATTAACATGATAGGATCAACTTTACAAAGAAATGTATGCAGCTGTATGCTTCAAGGACAGCGTGTGTGACTGTTTGGACCGGGTGAAATTGCAATCCAGTTCTGACCAGTACCGCTCTATAGAAGAATCACTTTCGTCAGTCCGATATTGTGCTTAACACCGACCTGTGCGAGTATGCTATGTGCGATTACTTTGATTTATTTCAAACAGTAAATTAATTAAAAAATAATCTTGGTACAGCAGTTATTAGTATTTATACGTCTAGCGATTACGTCTAACGAATTCAATAAATATTTTATTTTGGCAACCTATTGTTTAAGTAATGTGGCGTATAAAACAGCCTTGATTCTAACAGAAGGTTGGTAAACGATGGTAGCTTTTCCCTTTGTAGACTGAATCTATTACGATCCTTGTGTGTACCTTTCCTAGAAAACTAAAGCTAAAGCCTATAATCTCTTGCTTACATTTCTGTGTTAACGATTCTTATGAAAATACTCATAGTTGTTTTTTCAACATAAATTTCATTATTTTAGACTGCCTACTCCATTAACAATAGACGTATCATAACTAGGTTGCCCATACCTTCACAAAACTATTATCCATTGCTATAAAGGTTAACTCCTGAGCCTTGTCTTGGCATGAGCACAATACCTATTTTTCTCAAATCTTTCAGCCATTGAAATGTCCGAAGCACATGAATACTCTTGCAACTGGTTGCTGCTGCATCGCTGGAAAGGTGGAGCTCCTGCTGTGGATGGGACTGTACCGGCAGATCCAGGCGTTCGAAGGCTGCCTACCTAAAGGATACAAGTTAAAAGTCAACGACTATGACATGTGTCTTAAGACTTCTACGATTGTAAGTACTGTTTTTTTTATCTGTCCAGGTGTTTATTCCTATTTGTGAACAATTATTTAGGGTTTACAACCTGCCTGAACCTTTTGGGAATACTGGCCTGATATGTTATGTTATGCGTAACATCGCCATGTATGGTGGGCCCTATGAGGACCTTCACCTAAGAAATCTATTTTTTACCAAATGATCTATTTGAGTACCTTACCATACATGAGTCAGATTAATAATATTGGGTTTGCCCTGATAAAATAATAAATCAGTATGATTATGCAAATCCTAACATTTGAATAATATCCATTATCAATGATTCCAGATGCTGGAATGTCGGGCTTTCGTGTACAGAGCAAAACTAAACAAAAGTGCAATCGAATCCAATACCTATGAACAACCATTCGTAAGGATAAATACACTGAACGCAGTCCAGGAAACGAAGGTAGTTATATTTTGTCCTATTTTCCATATAATTTAAATAGTATTCAATTAAGTTTTCGGAGGAGCTCGTAGCTAAGTAATAACAGCCGCTCGGGTCGATCCATCAGGTTAAGCTATGCTTGCCGGGGTTGGTCCGTGGATGGGTGACCTTCTTTACAGTCGAGACTCCTCCGTGCCTCGGAAAGCACGTTAAGCCGTTGTTCCCGGCTGTCATTCGTGTATTTTTGACAATCGTTACGGGTCGTCAGAAGCTCGAAAGTCTGACAACCAGTCTTACCAAGGAGTATCGTATTACCCAGTTACTGGTTTGTGGAAGTCAGATAAGCAGTCGCTTCATGTAAAATACTGGTATTCAGCTGCATTCGGTTATACTGGAAGCCAACCCCAATATAGTTAGGAAAAGGCTAGGCAGATTGATTCAATTCAGTATTAATCCCGGGATTCGGTACCATGTACGATTTATAAGCTTGTTTTGTTCTAGTCAATTCAAGAAATGACATACTAAGTTTGTGAAGAAGATTATCTGTATACGAGTATCCAGATGCTGTCCCTGCAGGATATACCTAACCAATCGCACTGCATTGAGTTTGTCTACAACCGTAAAACATGATTAGTTTGAGTTATGTACCCTCAATTACAGGCCCAGTTGAAGACATTGACACCAGTCTGGAATCAAGTCCTGAAGATACACAAGCTCGTGTCTGCGACCCCCTACAGGATACAAACGAGTCCACCCTTAGTCATGGTCGAGGTGCTGGACTGTGATCAAGTTAGTGCATTTACCAAAACGGTTCTAAGATCTTTTAAATCTATACTCTAAAGGATGACTTCCACTAAACGGCTCGCATCGCATTGGATCAGAAAGGATGCGAACGGATGCGGTGAGAGCCGATCGCGTCCGGCAGGATGTCAACGCATACGATCGGCTCCATACCGTCGCTTGCAAATGTGTCCGTTTCTGCGCCTAATCAAATAGTTCATTCAATTTCTACCGCGTTGACGTGTTCTAATTTTTTTAAATTGTTGATGTTGACGTAGTATTGTTTGTTATTGTATTAGAAGAAGAAGAAAATAATCATAAAACACAAAAGAGGAAAAGAGTAATTTGGATTGATGATTTATGGCGAACGGAGCCGATCATGCCTCGCAGCATATTTTCGGCTACGATCGTATGTCGCGGCGCCGCCGCCGCTACGCCCGGCCAAGCTGCAGTGGGCGGCTTAGTAATATAGACTGTAAATACTATATACACGATTTAATATAGTTTAAAGATGGTAAAATCTGTTCCGATCCGATGCGATGCCAGCCTTTTGGAGGAAATCATCCTTAAGTAAATAATAACAATTAACAGAATATAGTAAAAATTATATCTAACGAGATTGACTGCTCTCATCTCCTACATAAACTACGTTTCAATGTTCCTCAGGGATCAGTACGATTTAATCCGCCTATCTCCATTTCTTTTACCTCTTCTAACTACAGGCAAAACTCATGCATGGTGCGAGCGAGTAAGGACTTTAATATTCTTTGTAAAGAGTTTTAATTTGACCCATTTACCACCAAAACATATTCTGCACGCACTTGGCTGAACACTGACTTTTTTAAACTGCATTGTGCTTATTGTAACTTATATTAATACTTAATCTTTTTTATCGTACTTATCAGTGATCCTAAGATTTCCACTACTTGTTCTGTTTTCACCCGTGAGAACCTGTAATTGGCTGTCTCTTAAACAACTGTTTTCCATTTGTTATATATAGCTGTTGGTTCTCCTATAAATAAATAACGTCACTTTATATTTAAAGTACTGCTTTACACTTTATATTTAAGTGTGCTTACGGTCCATAATTGGTTTACTGTAAATAATTTGGTATGAAATGAGAAGAAAACTAAATGCATAAGATTCGCGTTACCGAATGTTAGAAGTAGTGAATGTCACGTTGTATTGAATAAGGAGACACTAGAATTCGTCGAAAAGACGGTTTTCGGTTTTCGGTCGATATTGCGAGACTGGTCTATTTTAGTTACTTTCATAGCATCATGTCTTGGTACAGAAATCTCGTTATTTTGACATTTCGCCATTTCAGTGGATCGCATACGAGTGAAGCAGGGGCAGGTCGCTAGTAAAGTGTGAGAATCCACTTGACTGCTGGATATCATATTAAGTTCTGTTTACGTTTAGTTTTTATTTTTATTTCTGCTTGAGTTTAGTTCTCGACATTTTTGGTTGGTAGGTATATTTGCGTGTGCTAGCTGACATAAATTATGGATAATAATTTAAATTATGTTTTGTGTTGCGTTATGTAAATTATTTTGCATACTATTGTATAGAATCAATTTTATTTATTTTTCTAACTGAATAGACAGCTGTGCTGCTGGGGAGTTTGTTGCGCCACTTCTTCTTCCCAGCTAAAGGCACTAGGAAGTGGTGAAGGGTGGGCGTTTTGGGGGACTGTCTTATGTAATTTTAACGTTCGAAAAGTGCTGATTCTCAGCCTAGTTTGAATAAATGACTTTTGAATCTATCATGTCGTTCTTGTCCGTATGGCCTAAAGTGAACCAAATGGCACATGATCATGGTTTCTTTCATACAATTACAGGGTAAAAGCGAGCTCATAGGACGGATGGAAGTCGAGCCCGTGGTGGATGATACGCAGGACTATGAGCATGCTCCTATGCTGCAATGGTACGATCTTCACAAAGGGCAGGAGTACTGTGGACAAATACTTATGTCTGTGCAACTGTGTCAGGTAACGATACTTTTTTTTAACCCATGTTACTATTTTATAAGAATGAAGAATATACTCGTCGGCTTCATCCTAACTATAATATTATAAATGCGAAAATGAGTTTGTTTGTTTGTTACGCTTTCATGCTAAAACGGCCGAACGGATTTGGATGAAATTTGGCACTAGGTTAGACTATGACCTGGAAAAGGACTTATGCTACTTTTCAATCAGGATCGCAGGCGAAGTCGCGAGCAACAGCTAGTACTTTACATTTCAAAGGTATTATGTGGTTCCGCTGTCCTTTGCAAATTGTAATGTATTGGATTCAGTATATTTACAAGAGGGTAAAGGCCATAATGTTCTGTCACAGTGTTTTATTGCACTGTAATCGGTGCTACGGAACTTTATACCATAAAATCGTGCCTGTATTCCCGAAGGGTTGGAAAGAGGTGGATTATATACCCCCCCACATATCTCCCCTTATGTTTTGAAGACCCATGTAATATTGGGGTGAGTCTATATCCATCAACCGGGCACACATTCAGACTCTGGGCTGCGACTGGGAAAATTCCTTATGGAAAAACCCAATAAACCCTAATAATACACCAATGAGTCAGAAAATACTTTATATACTCAAAAATATAATAACAATCAGGCTGCCCACGATGGTAAACGGTTACCTATATTTGATAGCCTGCGCAGACTGGTGGACCAGACGGTATAGGATTTTAAATTTATCAACAGAATTTAATACTTAACCAATCGAAATAAGGTAAATATTTCATCTCGGTGATACAGAGTAAACTGCGCGGCGATGCTCCAAGGTCGATCACCGAGCATTGAAATATATACCTTATTTCGATTGGATAAGTATTAAATTCGGTCCTCTGTCGTCCCGTCCGCCAGTCTGCGCAGGCCATAAGGCTTCGCTACCGCTGTTGTGTTGCGAGACTAAGCTTATGACAAACTGATCCTTCTCCATCAATATTATATTTTACTTATTGACAATATCTCATCACTGGCCACTTGATGCTCCCTAATATTAATTTAAATTTAAAACGGATCTTCATATTATTCGCTATTCGAACATACAGCTATTGTTTGTTTAAATGTATTATGGCTTAATGTATTGTAAACAGATATCAACAAAGGTCCTGCCACGTAAGTTAATAATATAATTATCATCTCATTCATCTAATAAACTAATATTGTCTGTCTGTTACCTTTTCACGCCTTAACGGCTGAACTGATTCCGATGAAATTTCATCGAAATCAGACCTGGGTTCGAACAAAAGATTATTTTTTAGGGTGATAGGCGTGAGTTTCTGTATGTTTGTGTATATTGTACGTCCCCGTGGGATAATTTTTGACCTCCATGAAGGTGACACAGCGGGCAAATTATGTAAAGCTAGTCATTTATATTTAGATACATTTATCTTAACTGTTTCTACCAAGTTGTATTTTTATTATCGACACAAAACAGTGACACCTACAGTACTTACATAATGCAAATTGAAACCATACCACACTTCCAATCACCCGAACGATAACCATCCGAATTATTCCAAATTCTTTTCCTTTTCCTTCTGAATCCCTTCGAATCCTAGAGATTTCTTAAAACTACTCGTTGTCACTTCAAGAGGAGATTGGTTACAGACTTATAGCAAGGCTATGTAGAATATTCGCTGACCACCGCAATGCAAGGTGTATTTCTGATTTTTTGTTACCAACTACCGAAATGCACACTTGTACTAAGTGGTTGCGTACTCCACAAACTAATTATTTATGAATCACAATTAATATTATTATACATAAAATATTGTGACTCTACAATCCTTAATCATATGCAAACAAGACAGTGACACTTACAGTACGTAATGCAAATTAAAACCACAACACACTTCCAATCAACCAAACGATGACATCCAGAATTCTTTATAATATCCAAAAAATACAGCGACACTTTCAAAAAACCCAACGATTTCGATCCCAATTATTCCGAATTCGTTTCCTTTTTCTTTCCCAAGCCCTTCAAATCCTGAAGTATTCTTAAAACCTCTCGTTGTCACTTCAAGAGGAGATTGGTTACAGACTTGCAGCAAGGCTATGTAGAGTATTCGCTGACCACCGCAATGCAAGGTGTATTTCTGGTTTTTTGTTACTATCTACCGAAATGCACACTTGTACTAAGTGGTTGCATACTCCACAAAGTATTATTTTTTAATCATATTAGTGCATTATAATATCTAGTTAAATACAATCTTTATACAACATGCCCATAATATTTTTAAAATAACATGTTTACCAGGACAATTAAAATACAAATTTAAATGTTTTCAGTAATCTCGAACTATTTACATAAATTCATGCCTTTTTACCGTGTGGTAAAACTATACTGGATGCCACCTGCTATGATCCTTGTGTACTTCTTTTGCAAACTTAAGTTACTAGTGTATATTTTGATACATATTGTTAGGATTTGACAATAGGAATGAGGCAATTCAATATCAGCCATTAGGCTGGTTTCACAGCTGTCCGGGAGACCCGTACGGGTAGCACCCGTAGTGCTCTGAAACGAGGGAGTAGAAGAACGGCAATGGGTGGCGTAGTACGGGCTCTAACCGGAGCGGGTCGCGTACGGACCAATCCGCGTCGCCGTGAAACAATGTTCTAGCACCTCACATGTGTCTCCGTTCCGGGAGCCCGCACGGGTCTCCCAAACAGTCGTGAAACCAGCCTTATAGTTTTAACTGAACTCAAAGTAATTATAAATCCCTTTCTTCTTTTCGAAGATACCAGAAACTTTAATGAGAAACACAGTGTACAGTCCGATTGAATCCACATACATTGCGTCTGGGGTGAAAGATGCAGAGCAAGAATTCGATGAACTGGAGACTTTGCCACCGAATCTGATACCTAAGTCGACTACCTACAAGTGATTTTCATTTCATTATTCATTATCAAGTGTACAAACTCGTTAGCAGCGTGGTGCTGCCCTAATCAATGTTCTATTGTAAATTATTTTCAGAACAAATAACTAGAACACCTATCTCACGTTTATAATGATGAAAATCCTCGTGCCGATGATTCTAATAATCAGGTTTAAATGAGCTTTGACTAGAACTCGACTATAGAACAACGTTAGCAGTGACTTCGAATCGGCAGACACTCTTGACCAACACTACCTATTATAGTTATTTACAATGCATGTGCTCGAAAAGAGCGTTTTCCTAGCATCCAAACTGGGTGGAAAGTCAAAGTCAAAGTGTAATTGACTTTGTCTTTGACTTCGAATTTGACCATTGTCACCGCCATCGCCATCGTCATCGTCATCGCCATCTTCGTCGTCATCGCCATCGTCGTCGCCACTGACGCAATCGTCATCATCATCATCTAATTTGTAAAACTTTTCTCAAATACCTAATAAAAACTCTTTGCGTCGGGCTGACGACGTAGTTAGAAATTAAAGAAAACTAGAAAAGTAAAAATGCACTAGTCAAAAAAGTGACACTTTCCGCCCAGTTTGGCTGTTTGGAAAACGCTCTTTTCGACATGTGCTCGAAAAGAACGTTTTTTAATAATTGTAAACTAATGAAAATTAATTTAAAAAATACTAACTCGTCGGTAGAAATTCTATTTTGAACTTATCATAATAAATATAGTAACACAAATCTTTCTCGTTTTTCAGGGTTGATATCTACTGGTGGGGGTTACGTGACGTCACAACTGCGAGGAAGCCCTGCGTGATCCTCGAAATAGACGAGCTAACGATAAAGTCCGACGTCGTATGTGACAAGAAATCCAACTGCAACTTCCCGAATGGAAGATCTTCGCAGATCTTCCAAGCTCCGTTGAATGAGGTCTACTGCCCTCCTTTGAGTATCAGACTTTATGATAGCAGCACTTTTGGGAGAACCCTGTTCTTGGGCACAAATATAGTGAAGAACCCGAATAAATATATTGTTGGTTGGCTGCCGCAAACAGAAAGGGAGGCTTCTTTGAGGACTGCGTCAATTACTGCTTCAGATTTTTTTCAAGGTTAGTTTATTTTTGTTTGTGTAACATCTTTCCTGTTTCCTGCAATCTGTGGGAGTGATTTTGTGAAAAAGGACGGAAGTGTGTAACAGGAAGCCGGTAAATTGCGCGCCATTTGATTTGTCCAATGAGCGCGCGCGGTGCTACAGTTGGCCGTCAGATGGTACCAACCCATTTTCCGAGAGGTTTGTACTGTCAGTCAAGATGTCAGATGTTACACATCATATGCGACTAAGGCTCTTTTTTTACTGTATTTAAAATATGTAGCTATCTATAGGAATCGGATCTTTATTCAACAATCACTAAGAAAGGCTTCGGCCCATCGTTTTAACGTTTTTTCTACATCTAAATAAATAATAAAAATATAAACATGTATCAAAAATTTGCAGTCAATCAAATCCTGTACGTACGAAAGACTTCTTTTTCTCCATCGATTGAAGACAAAGGCAGCAGAATCTCTTTGCATAGCATCCGTAAAACTAAAAAGTCACGATGGAGACGTAGTTTTTGCAGAAAACCGGCAGACGAAGAAAAATACGTACTTCTTCCAATGTTCTCCAAAGAAAAGAATCCAAAACTGGTGAAGAATATTTCCATAGAAAGTTCTGCAAAGAGAGATTGGTGGATGAGATATTTTTCTACGCTAGCGGTACGTTCTTGTATTAAGTTGTTCACATTTATCACCTCGTGATACCCCACTATCGAGCATAGATGAATCTATATGTCGGAGACGTGTATGTGACTCTTTCGTTATTATCAGTGATATTTTAACTACTGTGGGCGTAGTGTGGGTAGTGTTGGTTAATGCGCATTAGAAAAACAGTTTTCAGTTCAGATCACATTATAATTTACTATCAAATTAATCACACTAGCTAAATTATACACACAATGGGTGCGACGGCGTTTATTAAAATCACCAATTAACACAATGATCACAAATTACAACTAACACAATAACTGAGCACCACGAATCGAGAACAGTTCAGCGACGTCTTAACTTCGATGCAGAGGCTGAATCCCTCCTCTACCATATATATATACCATTTCCCCCTCTTATCTCCGAAACTACTGCGCCTAAATAAAAATAAAAATACTGAGAATAGTACAGGCGCCAGCACATCAAGCTACCCGAAAATGTCAAATTTTCCCAATCAACTTTGAACCTTATGTTTTAGCGATAAAGTTAAAAATCTATTAAATAAATTTGACAGATTGTAGTAGCTTGATGTGCTGGCGTCTGTACGTACTATACTTCTAAATTATAAGAAAACCTATAAGTAGTCTATGTTATTAACATAACATGGTAAAATCTCTCAATATTGTGCGTACAAATTACATTTGCAGTTGGAATGTATGGGAGAACATGTTTTTCGACTACAATGTTAAGTTTGTTCTCGAGATACATATTATTCATCTCAACTACGGAACCCTTTATTGTGTGTGATCCAAAACACTTCGCCGGTTATTTTTTGTAACCGGCTACCGAAATGCATACTTGTACCTACTAGGTGGTTGCAAACTCCACAAAGTATTTATAACTAGCAGCGCCCCGCGGTTTTACCCGCATAAGTCTCGATCCCGCGGGAATATCGGGATAAAAAGTATCCTATGTGTTAATCCAGGTTATAAACTATCTGTGTGCCCATCCAAATCCGTTCTGTGGTTTTTGCGTGGAAGAGTAACAAACATCCATCCATTCTCACAAACTTTCACATTTTTTGTAT
The DNA here is from genome assembly GCA_963680765.1 of Agrochola lychnidis. NCBI lineage: Eukaryota > Metazoa > Arthropoda > Insecta > Lepidoptera > Noctuidae > Agrochola > Agrochola lychnidis. The sequence continues at coordinate 8,428,515 of OY796848.1, forward strand.
TAGAAGGATGTATTCATCAAAGTTATTTAGTATCCACACAATACAATGAATCCTACTGTACACAATACAGCTGATCATCGACAGCAAGGAGTTTTTTCGTTTTTTGTAACTAACTACCGAGATACACATTTGTACTGGGTGGTTGCAAATACTCCAAAAAGTATTTATTTTTCAAACATGCAAACAAGCTTACACCATGCATGCAGCATGCACGCGAACATGCAATATGCAGCAAGCATGGTTTTTGTCACGGCTCAGGCGCTGCGAGGCTCCAGCAGTCCCACGCGGGCTTAAATTACACTCTAGGGGTAGGGCAGACAAGACTACGTGGAGTCTGTTTTGCAGCGATTCGTTTCTGTCACTAACTTTTGTAGCACAACATATTGACTTTTCGGTTTTTTTTTTTTTCGGATGTTTAGTATTTTTTTTTTGGAAATTTAGTATTACAGTCAACCACAGATTTTCGGAAGTTAGTTTTTTTTTTCGGAAGCTTCCATTTATCTCGACAGGTCAAGACTTGACAGGATAAATATAATTATAAATAAAAATAAAAAACTTCTTTAGGTCGTTGTTTCCTATCTAACTGCCACCAAGAAGTAATACCTAAACAAACTGCCTCGTTAGTCTAGTGGTTGCAAGCGCTACTGCTAAGCATGAGATTCTAGGTTGGATTCCCGGGTTGAGCAAAGTTCTATTGGGTTTTTCTATCTGGAATTTCTCAGTAGCAACCCGGAGTCTAGATTTGTGCCCGGTTGATGGCAATAGGCTCGCCCCCTATTACATGGGTCTTAAACATAACTGGCGAAATTTGGGTGTACTATAGGTAGGTACACCTCTGCTCAACCCTTCTGGGAAGCAAGGCGTGATGTTATGTTATGTCATTTGAATTAATCGGTGCTACCCGTTTTCACAGAAGATCACAAATTACGTTAAGCTGGTAGCTAAGCTGATGCTTCGCATTAATATACTACATGAAATTACCCCTTAATCGTTTCTTGAAACTACCCCTTATTTTACGTACGGATGGAGATGTAGCTAGTATTATTAATGTTAAAATTAAATAATTATTTAGAAGCTTTAATTAATTTTACCTGATTTTAGGACGATTCGGATGAAGATTTACCAAGTTCCGAAAAAATCACGGTAAGTTTTTTTTTTTGTTTAACGTAATTAGTCAATTCATGGTAAGGTAAACACTCTATTTCGCCAGTCCTTTTTAAAGTAAGTTTATATAACCAAATACAATAAAATAAACTCTACTTTAAAAATATACCCTCTTACTATAGCAAAATGCAACTAAGATCTAACCACGTACCTACTGAACCGTAATTACGATAGCACTGAAATCCTCCTAATTGTTTTCTAGGATAAATGTGTTTTCAGCCTGCCTATCACACCACACTACACCAAACCACATCACACTACACCACACCACACTACAGCACACTACACCACACTACACCACACTACACTATTACACTACACTTAACTAAACCACACCACGCCACACCGCACTTGACCACACCAAAACACACTTCACTGGCACCCACAATCTTCAATAACAACTTTTTCAAGTATGTTAGCCGTTTGAGAATTAGTTTGACAATCTTCTTCGATAAATCGAAAACGATGTACTGGTCGAATGCATGCGAGCGCCCGGCTGGCAATGTTTGAGTTTAAAACTTGAAAAATCTCGTTCCAGGTGTACGGAAGTGAGTTAGAGGCCCAGCCAGAATTTACCCAATTCAAAGACTGGTGTACGACCCTAAAGCTTTACAGCGGCAAGAAGACTGGTATACCTGAGAAGGACGAACAGCTATACTGCGGCTTCTTAAAGGCTGGCATCGCTATTTATAGGTGGCCTCCACCTGAAGATATTGTTGCTGTTAGCTGCACTGGTGTTGAACTGAATGATGGGTGAACAATTTTTTAATTATTAAAGCTAATTGCACATTAAAGCCAAGACGGGTTGCAGAGCATCGCATTAAAAAACTACTGAGCAACCCACCTGTAGTGTGCGATGGTTCTTAAAAAAAAAATACGAAAGTAATGTAGAAGGCTTTTTCCAATGCGGTGAGGTTCGCCCAAATCTGATTCAGCTTTTAAAACATCACGCTATGACGTTAAGGGGGAAGCGTCAGAGTAGCCCGCAAAATTCCAATTTTCTTAAGTTTTTTGCATTTTGCAAGTCAGTGTCAGGTTTTATGTTGATTAAAATATGATTCGCGGCCGTAAAAATATGGCTTTACTCAATTATAATCATTACAATCATCAATACAACTCCATAAGTTAGCAAAGGTGTCAAACAAATGTCATGATTTCAGAAATCATGACATTTGATTTTATTTTAGTATATTTTATTGTGGTGTCTTACGACTTCCACGCGAACGAAGTCGTGGGCTGCAGAAGTAATATCGTACTGACTGAGTTTCATTAGCTAACAGAATTGTAGCGCACGCATTGGCTGCGCCGAACTTCTTGACGACATGAGCATGTGTTCGCGGACGGTACGCAAAACATTTCATAAAATAATCTTAGTAGCATCGAGCGGTTTTTCGACTTCTTAAGTAATAAGATGGACCAAAGCAACTCGGATAGACAGAATGTGGACGGCGGAAAACCTGACGTGTCGCAGTCGCAAATGGAGAGAGGCATAAATGTCAAGTAGTGAACTGCGCCAGGCTGAGTTGATAGAAAGATAGATATTTTTTGCACGTTCTGAATGACATAATCTCTTGCGAGAAACTCACTTGAATGTTTTAAATATCTTTTCAGATTCTTCAACGACTATCCTGGTAACGACCCGTCAAAATTTCTGATTCGTGTGTACGTAGTCAAAGGGGTGAACCTGATACCAAAGGCGTTCACCGGCAAACTGGATCCATACGTAGCCATCAGCTGCGGCAGCAAACATCTTGGAGATAGGAAGAGCCATGTGAAAAATACCCAAAATCCTATTTTTGGGAAGTAAGTAGACCTTCAATTTTATCACACACATTCATTTTTAATATCAAATTGAAAAAAAAAGGTCAATATTTTATTTATTATTTTAAACTAGCTTCCGCCAGCGGCTTCGCCTGCGTGATTTCTTTATAAATTATAGCCTATGTTACTCTGTGATAATATAGTATTCTACTGTTGAAAGAATTTTTAAAAACGGTCCAGTAGTTTTTGAGTTTATTCATTACAAACAAAAAACCGTACAAATGTACAAAAAAACAAAACTCTTCTCTTTATAATATTAGTTTAAATAAAACAGTTGAACCCAATTTCACTATGTAATACACATTAGAATCGATACTCCTAGAGTCTGGCAAACGAGAGACTGAAAAAGTGCGGCAAATTTAAAAAATATCAGTATAGAAACCCTAAAATTAGTGGAATAACCTAATTTGATACTTTAGAATTATTTGTTTAAAATCATGCTACCTATTAAGATCCAAATCAAAGAAACATTTCTTGACATTTTTAAAAATCAGTTTACTTCTTCTGAATAAAAATACGTCTTTAGGTATTATGCAGTAATTCGAATAAAAAAAACAATAATATTCTATAGTAATTTTGGTTAATATTCATTACCAAAATCAAAATCTGAATCTAAAAACTTAAACACTTCCATGTGAAAAAGATTCATTGGAGTCACTGTTTTGTCATTTTTGATTTACTAAATGCTGTATTAAGATCACAACTACTACCGTCTACTACTGTCGTCTTGTTTTGGCAAATTAAAAATGACATTAGTATAGTATTGCCCTATAAAAAGTTTGCAGATAATTCGAGTGGCTGGCTACTTTCATTTGCCAGACTCTATCTGCATTTACTCGGTTTACCACGAAGATAGCCTGTTTTCGGACACACACAGTCCAGCCTATCTGTTGATGGATTCTACCAATAAGACCTCAAAAAGACAGACTTTTGCTAACATCAGCAATGCCTGAAGTTCACTCATCCTCTGTAAAAAAGAGAGGATCCTCCGACCAGACCGGGTGTTGTGTCTGGCGGGCAACTGCCCGACGATTGATGTCGGATAATCATATATATGTCGTTCGCGCGGTAAACTGTAAATTGCGCGATGCAGGATTTGTGTGACGTCAGGATTTGTGTGACGTCAGGATTTTTAGTGTAACGTCAGGTCTTTGATGTGTAGTTCACATGTGACGATGTAGATGCGGCCACAGATACTACATTACTCACCAGAACTTTTGCTCACCAATTTCAGAATGTACGAATTCCGATGCACATTACCAGACGACTATCTCCTGACAGTGTCCCTGTTTGACTACGATGCCATACCTCCTGACGAGCTGATTGGCTCCACAACCATCGACTTGGAAGACAGGATATATACCAAGCACAGGGCAAGGGTCGGCTTAGCTAAAGAATATACCACGTGAGTTCAAATTTTAATAATAAACGAATTTTGACACTGTGGCTTGCGGACAGTTTGATAGTAATTTGTATTCAGTGATATTTATGTCAGATGGTACTTGATACTGCGAGACTGTCCGCCACCGCAGTCGCCAGTCTGAACAACGCATAGTACTTACCCATACTCATACCAGTATCATCAGCAAAGACACGGTCCACCAAACTTGAGCAGTGTCGTTGTGAGATGCAGTGGCGTTGAACGTTGTGAGACATTCACACAACACGCCCTGAGTTCACACGGCGATGATCAGCACGATATTTATATTTTTCTGTGATTTTTATTTGTATTAAAACACGGTACAGTAATGATATTAATAATATCTACATTTATCGCCATGGACTGGTTTAAAATTATTTCTACTTGGCAGTTTCATACTACTTTTTTTTTTTTGACCGTATGAATAGTTTGATGTTCACGTGTGATCCCAACTTGTTAACGTAAAATATCGTACTGATCATAGCGTATGAACGGGTCCGCAGGGTACTGTCCAACGCTATCGAGCCAGTTCCCTAAGTCCTGGTAAGGAAACCATATTAGGCATCTGACTAGCTAAGAAAAGTTCTCCGTGGCATTTTTGCCCACAAAAGTTGCGCAAACGCAAGCTCGCGCTTGCACTTACACATGCGTCGTGTTGTATTCATGATATCTTCCCCAATTTCCAGGATTGGCCCTAACAAATGGCGTGACTGTCAGAAGCCTTCGGTAATTCTGGAAGATCTTTGTGCGAAAAACCATTTACCTCCCCCAATTTTCCCTGACAATGCTACGGTGGTCGTAAACGGCGTTGAATATAGAGATAATGACAGCAACGGTAAGAGTGACATAAACTCCGATGAATGAAACACCATGGTCATCTATCATCATCATCATCTCTCACACACCATCGTGCATCGGATTTTGATCCGTGTGTCATGTTCGTGAATGGGCGCCATCAGTTGTGTCCGGTCATCTCTTAGCTGCCGTGGCTTATATAAATTATTAAATTGTTTTGTTTTTATCTTTTTACTACGGACGCTTTTACTAACGTGCACGTTTTTCTACATTGTTCTCACATGTATAATTTCAACATGAATGATGTAACCAATATTTTGTAACAATTTTTTATTTAAAAGAGTGTCTCCGTTTTTCTCCATAGGTACCTACTACGCTTTGGAATTGGCAACTAGCTTCATATTTCTAACTGACCGACTCCTTGACAATTCAAAAGTTCCTGTAAATGGTTTTATTAATAAATGCTTTGAGTTTGAGATCAGCAGATAATAAAAGGCCGCAATTAATAGCAGCATATAGCTCTGTCAACTTACTACCTAGTAGTAGTTCTAGTTTTACATCACAACAGAATCTAGACACAGGGAGTTATTTAACAAAGCTCTTATAGCAGCCCTTTGAAAATGTATTTCTGACTCTATTATTTGTTTTGTTTTTCATTCATCTCGGTTTGTTTGTTTGCTGTATTATCTACCACACACTGCTACTATCATCATCATCATTGTTTCAAGCAAAAGACGTCCACTGCTGGAGACAGGCCTCCCCCAAGCGTTGATATTGACCGATCCAGTGTTTCTCGTACAAGGTGCCTCCCACAAGGTGGGACCGATGGAGGCCCACGATGACCCAGGAGGTCGCAGGAATCCGCCGAATGCGAGAAGCACTACTACAATACATTCGCGTTTAAGTTAAGAGCTATTACTGTGGCATGATAGATATTATCGAGAGGAATATAATCTATCCGTGCTCTTCAATGTTATTTACTCGGAAATAGCTGCGCCGATAAAGTATGATGAACCACCAATAACTGACGATTACATGTATCTAGCAGATGAATATTTTTTCAAAATTTCTGTTTCTATACATACCGTTTATGATTAGTAGCCACCCAGTTAGACTGAGCTGGCTTTTGGCTGTTCAGATTAGCTTCTACATGTTTAGTAGATTTTATATATCATACTATAGTATGATTGTGTGAAGAGATGAGAGGAGCTCGTGGCTAAGTAATAACAGCCGCACGGGCCGATCCATCGGGTTAAGCTATGCTTGCCGGGGTTGGTCCGTGGATGGGTGACCATCTTTACTTAAAGTCAAAGTCAAATCATATATTTTAAATAGGCACATGGATGGCACTTTTGAACGTCAAAATTTACAAAATAATAGAATTGATTCTAGTCGCCCCTTCCAAAAGGTAGTTTTTGTATGGAGAAGAATGGGCAAGAAACTCCACCGTTACTCTTTTAAAATGTTTTACAATAGTTTGTATAGGTAGTTAAATAGTTATAGTGAAGACGATGCACCTAGAATAAAATTACAATACCACAATAGGTAAAAATAATTAAAAATTAAGCAACGACAGATAATTTAATTATGTGATAGATACATGGTGCTCACATATTTACAAACATTGTAAAAGTAGACGATTTTCCTCATCATACTATAATATGATTGTGTGAGGAGGTGAGAGGAGCTCGTGGCTAAGTAATAACAGCCGCATGGGTCGATCCATCAGGTTAAGCTACGCTTTCCGAGGTTGGTTCGTGGATGGGTGACCATCTTTACATACCGAGACTCCTCCGAGCCTCGGAAAGCACGTTAAGCCGTTAGTCCCGGCTGTCATTCGTGGATCTTTGACAGTCGTTATGGGCCGTCAGAAGCCCGAAAGTCTGACAACCAGTCTTACCAAGGAGTTCGTATTACCCAGTTACTGGTTTGTGGAGGTCAGATAGGCAGTCGCTCCATGTAAAATACTGGTATTTAGCTGCATCCGGTTAGACTGGAAGCCGACCCCAATAGTTGGGAAAAGGCTAGGCAGATTGACTATAACATGATTGTGTGGCTATATAAAACCTTTGTGCTTCCACAGTAAGATGTTACCGTTCAGCGGCTGATCGTAAAGAGAACATCTGCCTCAGCCTACTGCACAGTTGGAATAAATTACCAATATGTGGGTACGAACTAGTGCCCGAACACGTGGAGACTCGATCGTTGACGAATTCCGGGAAGAATGATCTGGAGCAGGTAATGCATTTAATAACAAGGGATTCAAAAGAACGCGGCGACGCATGAATTGTCCATACAAACGTAATACCTAAATCATTTGCATTTTGGGCATATTTCCACCATGTTATGTTGTTATTTGGATTTAGATAGTGTTTATCTAGGCTCCTACATCTTTTTTTTTTCAAAAACTTTTCTAAAATGATGTTTAAACGAATTTAATTTCGCACATTATTACAGCGTAAATAACATGTCTTCATATTGCTTTTTCTGTATTATTAACAACAATATTTATAATATTGTTTCTGCAAAAGCATAGCTTATATTATCAAGTTAGAAATTATCGAAAAAAAAAAAATGGAAAAATATTAAGTTTTCATTAATCATTTTTGGTATTACGGAACACATCTTTATCATAAATTTTCGAAAGCTATTAGTGCTATTGCGTCAAGCAATAATTGTCAATGTGTAGTATTGCTCACTGTAGGTGTATATCGCTCCGACAGGCACTCACACTAGCGCGACGTGCTTGGAATTGAATTTTGCAAACATCTCGATTTGTAGTTGCGAGCCGTGTTCGCAGGCCTCTTAATACATTCGATTGTTCTCAGAAGTTCTAAAGGTCAGCACTAACCGGCGGATACGACGAGGATATCACATTTATCAATGTATATTTCATACTATTTTAATTGAAATAGGGTATAAATTCCAATGCTCGATAACCAACCTTGGAGTATCGCAGAGGATTTCTCCCTGCTCTAATGTCAGACTCCGAGCATCGCAGGCTTTAAGTGGAACCTGAACTTCCTGAACTTCGTTCCACCATGAGCCAATTCAAAGCAACCTTCAGAAAGATGGTAGTTCTTTGTGGCCACGTGCAATCTAAGACGGCCGGACCTCAGGAGAAACAAATAAAATGTTTTTGAAGTGAAAACTTCTTTAGGCGCGTTGAGCTATTTTTGGTAGTGGGTGTAAACTTATGGAATCGCGTCACCGCTTGTCGTAGTGCTGTAATATAAAATATAGATGGCGCTAATACCAGTTTGAATTTTTCACTTCTGTCGGCAGTCCCCATGACTGCCTGGGTAGTTTTTTCTTGGGCCGTGCTAAATTTATCCAGTAAGTTCACAATTTTTCAATAGAACGGCGTAGTTGTAGGCTCAGAAAATAGGTACTTATATAATATCCTCCATCTATATAATACTAAAGCGGTAGTAATTTTCTAATCTCGCGACAATCTAAGAAGCCCGATTTGATGTTTCTCACTATACATGCCTCGATAACTTTATATGAACGTCTACGTAAGAAATCAGAAATCTAATTCATAATCTTAATTAATTACTATGTTATCCATACACTATAACAATGAGTATCATTCGTAAGCACCAAGTTTCACTTTATATTGGAAAAAAGCACTCTAAAACACGAATTAATCGTTGATTAATTTTCCGACAGGATGATATTACAATGTCATCTCTTTGGATTCGTTACCTTAGTGTTGTGACCATTGTAAGCCGTTTTTTGACGGAAAATATGGATATTTGAAAAATCGATACTTTTGCAAACATGCCATTTACAGAAAAGAGAAACGTATAATTACTGTATTATTAAATTTTTAAACATATAAAAAGAAAATCGGTCGAATGAAAATTATAACGAAAGACTTAAGAAGACACCTACATTTTGACTATTAGATTGAAAATGAATTTACTAAAAGGCTAACCGACGAAGACAGTTAAACTGATGATAAATTTTCTGGATCATCTGGTGATGAAAGTGAATAAAGATGTTACAAATTTAGTGAATTTATTTATTTACCTAATGATGATAATGATGACGTATAATAAAACGATATGCCTCGAGAACTAGTTTTAAGAAATGTAGATAAATTGTCGATTACAAACTCTTAAACATGATAAGTCGATATGTCTCGAGAATCGGTTTTGAAAGCAACCGTTTTTTTCCCATCACCACACAAATTATTTTGATAGGTGTCAAATTGGGTTTCTTAGATTGTCGCGTGATTAGGAGGTATTATTGCCGTCAGTTGAGTAAAGTCAGTGTTAAACTTTTCAGGGTAAACTTCAAATGTGGGTGGACATCTTTCCTCTAGATGCTGATGTGTACATACCGCCGGGAGTGAACATCACTCCTCGGAAGCTAGAGGAGTACGAACTGCGCGTGGTCGTGTGGGATGTACAGGGATTGAAGCTGGCAGTCCATGATAAGAAGGTTTCCGATATTTACGTCAGAGCGTTAGTATTGTTGAATTACTTTGCTTTATGTTGTACAAATCTCACCGTGAAAACCGAGGTGAAGTGAGCTGTACCATAATCAACCTATAATGTTTCCACTGCTGGGACACAGGCCTCCTCTCAATGAGAGAGAGTGGGCTTTAACCCACTACGCGGGCCCAGTGTGGGTTGGTAGATGTCAAATGTCTTCGAATTTTTGGTTCTAGGACATGCCGGTTTCCTCACGATGTTTTCCTTCACCCTTTTGAGAACAGTGGTGATGAAATAAATACACAAAGTAAAGCGCCTGCCTGGGTTCAAACCAACGACCTACAACTGTTAAGTCGGGGCGGTTACCACTGGACCACCACTGCTCCATCGGAGACATAACCAAAAATGAATACAGATAGTTCTCTCGGCATTTTAAGTATGAAGTTATAAGTACGTGGCGGCCTCGACTTGTCGGGCCAATTTAGTGATTGTAACGTAGCCAGCAGATCTAAGAGTTACGTTATAGAAAGAGAGGCAACTTCTAGGTGAATATAACTGTAGGTAATTAGCGATGTGCGACCTGAATTGCACTTTATTGTGTCGTAGCAAGAGTCACTTTTTATTTAAATGATTTTGCGGAGTGAACCATTTGTATTAATCTGTGGTAATATAATACAAAATCTCGATATTTTGGCATGATGTCGCCACATCGATAGATTGCAAAGCAGGGGTGGGTCGATAAAATTAATATATTTAACGAAGGCATTTCGGTTTCCTCGTTATCAGAGTGGTTGGCCATATTGGATGGGTAATCTAAATAAATTCAAAATACTTTGTACAAGCGTCTATTACGGCGCTACAGTTCAATAATTACAAAAATATCGCGAAACTGGGCGGACGCAATCAGATTTAGGAAACGCGGTGAATTCAATATTGGATGGCAAAGTGAATCTCTCGGTAAGGCGTCTCGACACTCTCGACCAAAGAAGTACGTTCCGTCCGCTCTGAAGTCTCCCCTTCACATTCACCAACATCAAAAATGTCAAATGTCAACTGACTATTGTCAGCCGTCAACCCAGTGTTGCCGCGTTCAACCCAGTGTTGCCACTTCCTATATTGACCTCACCCAAGTATGTCCTCTACTTGACGTTTTCGGATCAGTGTTGTCTCTTCGACATTCCCCTTGACTGTCACGAGCTCTCCTGGAGATCGATAAGAATTAAAATTCTATTGTGTCTCATTAATGACAGATGAGCTCATAATATATAATCTTTATTTGGCAGCTGGATAGACACTGTAGAACAAGCGCAGTACACGGATGTTCACTACAGCAGCTTTTCAGGTGAAGGAAGATTCAACTGGCGCATGATATTTCACTTTCAATACCACAATGCTGAGAAAAAGGTAGTTATGATTATTATAACATCTTAAAATCACGACTGTTTCCACGTACCATCGCGGAAAGCCATAACTAACCACCGTAAGGACTATTCTTGCTTACAGCACTCGGCCGCTATAGAACCGTGGCGGTAACAGATGTGGTCATCGTGTTCACGCGATTTTATTTTCAAAGTGGTTAGTTATGGGCTTCCGTGATGGTACCGATAGTACACCCACATTTCTCCAGTTATGTTTTAGTCCCATGTAATAGAAGGCGAGTCTATTGCCACCAACCAGGCACAAATCCAGACTCCGGGCTGCTACTGAGAAATTTCAGATCCGATTTACCAATTTACATATTTATTTTTTTATTAATTACATGGTGTAGGTATAATTAATTGTTGGGTGAATCGCTGCTCTTCTAGATAGATCACTGAGTAATCTTTATTTAGGAGAGACAGTTTCGACTCCCAATTTGAGTATCACAAAAAATCATGTTTTTATGCTTTTTTCGAATATCAATGGAAACCCAAAAACACTTTGCCCGATGCCCGAGGACCTCATGTTCAGTAGTAGCGCTTGCCAGTCCTACCGAGAGGTGTCGTGTTACCCAGTAACTGAATTGTGCAGGTCAAATAGGCAATTACTCTATGTAACATACTATCAAGCAGCGTCAGGTTTAACAGGAAGCCCCCCCGTAGTTGAGAAAAGGGAAGGCAGAGATGATGATGACGTAATTAGATATGTCTTAAATGTCTGTCGATTAAAGGTAAGCCGCACTGGCGGTCTGCGCCGACGGCACGGCTTTAAAAGTCTATTTATACCTCAAATTGCTTAGCATGATCCTTCGTTTTATCGAAAATACTGCAGCATTAATTTTGAAGTAAATACGGGGTAGCAGGGACATCGACGCGAAAACTGAAACCATGGATTCAGTACATGATTCTGAACCCCCTGCATTTCGTCGGTTCGTTGGTCATTTTCGTCGGTTATTTAAAAAAAAATCTGCTGTTCCATACATTTTGACTGCGTAGGTATTGCACTTTTCTATGAAAATTTTCTACATAGAAAAATAATCCAAAGTTACCTCCAAACCGAACAATAAACCGCTGGTACTAAAAAGAATATTCTTCAAATTAGATGATGAAACTTTACATAATAACTGAACCAACTATAAAAGAGATACTATGGTTTTTTTCATTTCCATTATTTTACCGTATAAAGAAATGACCTAAGCTATCGGCGCCTTGGAGCCTTCTCTCCGCCGCTCAATCTCGCTCTCACTAAGTCCGCGGGGAGTATCGTGTGAGCGAGATAAGAGTTAATTTGAGCTAAGGTATTATGGACTCAGATCACGATCTAGCATACTTTTGACATCTGCAAATTGAAATAAAAACTGTTTTAATTCTAATGACATCAAATCAATTAAACACTCAGCAGGTCGATACGTCCATTCACATTCCTAGGGCCTACCACCAGCTCATAAAGCAGTATTATTTTAATATTACTTCAGTGGAAGAAAGAAATGAAGCTCTATAGGTCGTATGGCTCCATCTCTTTCTTCCACTGAAGTAATATTAAAATAATACTGTTTATAAGCTGGTGGTAGGCCCCCTGAACACTAAACGGTTTCTGCGACCAAGGATTGCGAATAGATAAAGTCATTATCACAACACGCTTGGCAGAGCGATTGGTGATCGCATTCATTTACTATTGCTCTCAAAGGGAAGTTGCTTTGCTTTTGCACTTATTCTAACCATTATTAGGGAGACGTTATAATTCCTACGTTTTTTACAGTTGGTGAGAAAAGAAAAAGGTCCGTTTACAGAAGTGGAGGAACATATGACTCCAATATTTGTAGTACAAGTCTTGGACAGCGATGCTGCTTCTCAAGATGATTTTTTAGGTATGTACCGAAGTCAAGTTATTACTCTTGATGACGCATCGTGCTTTTTGGAAGTAAGTCTAGCTCTCCGAGCGACTCGTTAACTGATCCATACCAAAACAGTCGACGCTCTGATGATGCTTTTAGTACAGATACGGGTAATTAATAAATAAAAATAAAATTCATTTATTTCAGTTCCTAGACCCATATTAAAAACAAAAAACTACATAAAATTTGTCAATTTTATAAGTGTCACAGAAAAATGTCAGATCAAATCAATTAATGTCAAAAGCACACAACAAAATAAAAATTAAATTAAATAGAACAATGAATTAAATTATGTCAGAAATTATGTAAGTGAAGTTATTTAAGAAGTAATAATTTAAATTATAATATTCATAACATTGACAAGTATCTGCAACCGCGAAGTTTTAGTAAACGGTCACTTTGTGTGGTAAAACTGGATAAGATTTGGGGAACTCCAGTTCGAAGCTTGCTCAAGTAGGCTTTCGACTTGGGGCACAAGTTTATTAATTTATTTCCTTTGGAAGACTTACAGCTAAACAAAAGAGACTAAGAGCTTGAAAATATGACTGGCAGCCAATTACAAGTCTTCACATATGATTAACAGAATAATAATAAAAGAAATCTGTGAACAACAGTGCCAACTAAAACAATAAACCGCCAAAGCTATACAAAACTATACATAGGAATACTAATACAATACTACAATATATGTGGTAAAATTAGACTACTGAGGCTAACATAACCGGAGCAATATTACGCATCAGGTGAAAAAGTTAAGGCTCAAGCACCAACCAAGGCAAGGCATTGCTCTCCTGTACTTCGACCTGAGAAGCATAATATTGGACATCACCCATAGTATTGTCCGCATAGCATTCCAGTACTCAGTGTTAGTGAATGGTTTTGACAGTTAGGTTATGCTCTACCAAGCTTAAATCACTACGATTTTAATCGACTTTTAGCTCAAAGAAATAAAACTCTAGTGGATCGTACGCCTCTGCCCCTCTTACTACAAGAATATGCGATACATGACTTAAGGGAGAAATAATAAAATCACATTTCAAAACTATGATTTTAAATTTTCAGCATCAGCATCCTTTAATTTGAATTCAATGTCCAGAGGAGTGAAGAATGCTAACAAATGTAATATAGCAGAAATGGAAAAGCTTAAGAAAATAAACCTCTTCTCAACTATGAAGATCAGAGGCTGGTGGCCGCTCATATTCACCAACCGGAATACTGGCACTTCTTCGGCTGCTGTTAGTATTTCCTACTATTTTAAAGTTTGTGTATAGACAAACTACGTTCTTAATGTCCCTCGGCAAACCTCGTGTTTCGTCAGTCGTCGAATTTCTATCAGTTGCCCTTTGCACTAGGTGAAGACCGGACGCTCTCAATCGACCTGGAAGTATATAGATTTGTTGATACTCTTTTAACTTAATGTAATTTATTTAAAAATTTTGAGGAAAGCCGCTAAAGTCGCAGGCACGACAGATAGGAAAATAGTTTCACAGCTCTATACAGGGTGTCAGGGACATCGACGCGAATACTGAAACCATGGATTCAGTACATGATTCTGAACCCCCCTGCGTTGAAATTTTTCGTTGGTTATTTTAAAAAAATCTGCTGTTTCATAGAAAAGTGCAATACCTACGCGGTCAAAATGTATGGAACAACTGATTTTTTTTTAATAACCGACGAAAAATTTCAGTTCAGAATCACGTACTGAATCCATGGTTTCAGTTTTCGCGTCGATATCCCTGCCACCCCGTATAGTTCACACGGAAATTAAAACAAAACAACAATAAAGTACTTAGTTCTGAATTCAAATTAATATACACGATAAATCTAATAATTGATGGACATGGAAATTAGTATTCGTTTGTATTCGGAAATTCGATGATACCCGAGGGACATTGACAAAATAGAAATACTATACATTGTGTAAAAAGACCCATCACCAAGTCAAAATCTATGCTGTCAAGACATCTATACTCCGTTTGAAATAAGATTAGACATTTAAACAAACCTTTTTTACAGTCCGTTCAACCGATTTTGACTTCTATACCGTAGTCATAAGGATGGCATTAAAAGCAAAAAAAGTGGTTACAAACCAACTGTTAACTGCAGCTGTCATTTGTCATGCCGCCATGGCAATAGAAGTCAAAATCGGTTGAACGGACTGTAAAAAAGGTTTAGTTAAATGTCTAATCTTATTTCAAACGGAGTATAGGTGGAAATTATCGGTTTATTGCTGAGAAACAAATTTTATTTTGGCATGAAAAATGGCATGGTCTTCCCACCCGTCCTTCCATTTTTAGAAATTGACTAACCTTCAAAATCTTCGTAATGGTGATACAATCAATGGTGGTACAAACAATTCAACTTTAACTTCTTATTTGTAACTAGACATTAATAATGTCAAAAATATTTCTGGTTTCAGGGAGTAATCGATTTGGAGATGACATTGCTGCCGAAAGAGAAGGCCTTGCTCATGCCCGTGGGACTTGGGAGGGAACCACCAGCAGCTTTGCCAGAACCATTGTAAGAAACATAATTCTACCATTTTAATGCGCTAAACCGTCCATTAAAAAAAAATGATATACACCGTGACATTTTAGTCGTCTTACAAAGACACACTCAATGTACCCGACATAAAATACCTTTAGGAGCAATAAAAAAATTGTTGAACTAAATAACAAAAAAAAAATATTTAGAGAAAACTGCGATTTATTTATGCGGCATGATTTGGGTGTTAATGGTGAAAAGTCAATTTCACCAAAATCGCAGTTATTTAGTTCTCCACCTACGCCGACGATATCAATTTTTTTTAATGAATGTTTAGTTGTCATTGGATACATGGAAGCAGGCTTGCTTTTGTAATAATAATAATGGTGTCTCATTCCATTTAATAAGTTTTATTTTTGTTTTGTTTACTTAGGTACCCTTAAGGATGTTGCTAATTCAAAATAAAGATTATTTATTATTTTTGTGACGTATCGTGAGCCGCGGGAACCTTTTTGCGCGGTACTTAGTAATTTATTTTGCATTCATTTGTTGTTTTTAATCTTCATAATTTTAGTGTCCTTTTGTGCTTATGTACAAAGAGACTACGTAATAACAGCCACATGGGTCGATCGATCAGGTTAAGCTACGCTTGCCAAGGACGGTCACTGGATAGGCCTTTGCATATCGAGATCTCTTCGTGCCTCGGAAAGCACAGTAAGCCGTTGGACCTGGCTGTCTTTCTTCGTGGATCTTTTGACAGTCATTACGGGTCGTCCGAAGCCCGAAAATCTTACAACTAGTCTTACCAAGGGTTATGTATCGTGTTACGCTGTAACTGGGTTGTGGAAGTCAGATAGGCAGCCGCTCAATGTAAAATATTGCAACATCCAGTTAGACTAAAAGCCAACCCTAACGTAGTTGGGAAAAGGCTAGGCAGATGATGATAACATACTAGACCATTTGAGATGGTTTTAAAACTGCCAAATACCCTATTTTTATAATTCTTCTGTTCAGCGCTACTACTGAGCATGAGGTCCTGCGTTCGTTTCCCGGGTCGGGCAAAGTGTTATTGGGTTTTCTATCTGAAATTTCTCAGTAGCAGCCCGGAATCTGGATTTGTGTTGATGGCAATAGGCTCGCCCCCTATTACATGGGACTTAAACATAACTGGCAAAATGTGTGTGTGTACCTGCTACAGGGACACCTCTGCCCAACCCTTCAGGAAACAAGGCGTGATGTTATGTTTATGTTATGTAATTCTTCTGTACAAGTGTTTGTTACCTAACTCCTAAACGGCTGGACTGTTTTGGATGAAATTTTGTGTGTATATTTGAGTGGGTCCCTGGATGGTTTGAAAATACAATTGGACCCGGAAGGTGGCGCTGTTCGAACAGGACAACGTCTGTCGTGTCCGCTAGTTTATTATATATATTATACAATAAATTGCAAAAATTGGGATACCTATTATATCGAGGAAAACGTCGCAATACTTTAAGCTATTTATTTCTTTCAATACGCGACATAAATAATTTTGGTTTTATTTCACAGCCGTTCTGAATCATCGAGTATAAATCCCTTGAAGTTCATAAAACCATTGAAGATTAATAACTGGCGAAAAGAACACGCAGTGGTTACTTGTGTAGTTGTAATGGCGGTCATCGTGGTCGTACTAATCTGGTACTTGGAAATACCACTTCTTCTTCTTGATCTATTCACAGTAAGTGGTGTCATTAATTATTTGAGATGGAAGTGCGAAAACTGGAGTTTTGAAAGCAGAAAAAGTGATCAAAGTTGTCTTGAGCAAAAGAAAAATCATCTGTTCCCTACATTTTGACAAGTTATGCGAACATAAATGTAGGGCAACAGACAGCAGACTTTTTAGCGATTTCTGGTTTTGTCCCATAGTAAAAGTTGTTCATAATGATGAGTAAAATCACTTGTCTAAGTATTGGTCACTAATTACCAATCACAGTATATATAATGGCTAATGACATTACACAAAATATTCGTGGTCAAATGACAATTTCTACAGCGCAGACCAATCTGTACTTCTGTGCCTTGACTCGAAACAGTTTCTGCACACGGCAACTGAAGGAACACGGGTGGGTTTTAGTCAGTAAGAGTCTGACACGCCCTCCCGCTCCGCCCAGAGCGGGAGAAGTTATTTGATGATTTCCCACCCAAAAAAAAAAAAAAAAAAAGCTAATGTTGTTATAGAATAAGTTGTGAATATATATGTATAGGAGTCAAGAAACAAATTTCTATATTTTTACATTTTTTAATATGTTAGTTATTTTACAATTTATTATTAAGTATAATGTTGAATTTTTTATAAATTTAATTTATATGATGTGGGGCTAAACCCTTAAAAAACGAAAAAAGAAAGAACACAAAACAGTAACGTGCCATATGACGTCACATCATGACTGCAATAAAAACGGACTGTAGTAGAAAATTGTTGGGAGTTTCATTTTTTTTTTTGAGCAACAGCAGTATTTGAATTTGTCTTTTAATATTTTTCTTGGGTTTATATTACTGTCTTTTATTGATTTAGTGATAGAAAAAAAATTACATAATAATGTTACTTTTCTTAGAGTTAAAAAACTCATTTTCATCTCAAACACAAAACTTCAGTTTTGTTGCATTGCTGTAAATAGACACAACCCTTGACTTATAAAGTAATTGAAACTACTAACTATTACATGATTATTGGATGCCCCACTAATACTAACTAGACTTCTATGTAGTTTTTGTAGATTATATTCCAATAATATTTCTTTTATTTTCAGTGAAAAACCATCGTGTCGCCTGAAAATACCGTACAAGCTTTTTTAATGTCTTTTCGTTTATTTAATTTTTTTTATTAGTTTAATGACGGTTTTTTGTAAGCGGTATAAATAAGTTTCAAGATTTAAATAGGAACAATTTTTAGATTTCTATTGTTACACTGAAATGTTTAAAAGTAAATTTTATATTTTTTTTATATTGCAATAAATACCCACCTACGTAGTTGCCAAATTGTTGTTTCTTTTTACAAGCTTTTATTTAATGAAATACTTAGATCCAATATTTTTATCGATTAAAATTCGAATTTTGGTTTTAAGGTTCCTGAAAAAGAATACTAGTTATAGAAACATGCGAAACTACTAGCAATGATATGTGGTTTCGAACATTACATATACTCTTTTATTTTTTACAAGGGAAATCCTCGAATCTCCGGGACGCAGTGAGAATGCCATAAAACTTAGTTGGTGAGGATGGGGAGAACGGAGGGCAAACTCATATTGTTGTTTAATACAAGTCAATGTTCCTCCTCCTATCGTGAGTCGGATGTGCGGGGCCTGCTCGTCCCATGCCCCCCGACAAAGTAAAAAATAAAAATAAAACTTTATTGTTCAAGCGAGCATTACAAATTGAAATAGCACTAACCTGGCACACTAGGAGTCACTGTGTGGTGGCGAATAGTCTCCTTCGTCTTACACGATTTTATGATAGTCGGTAGGCACATACATAGAATCGCTCGGTAAGATTTCTGAGTTGAATAAACACCTTTTAAACACGATACGTACTGTATTTCTATTTTCTTAATGTCCCTCGGTAAACTTCGTGTTTCGTCAGTTGTCTGATTTCTATCAGTTGCCCTTTGCACTTGATGCAGACCGGACGCTCTCAATCGACTTGAAAGAATATAGAGTTGTTAATATTCTTTTATTAACTTAATGTAATTTATAAAAATAAAAAATGGGAGGAAAGTCGCACGATAGATAGGAAATAGTTTTACAGCTCTATACAGTTCACACGGAAATCAAAACAAAACAACAAAGTACTTAGTTCTGAATTCAAATTATTATACACGATAAATCAAATAATTGGTGGACATGGAAATTAGCATTCGTTTGTATTTGGTAATGCGATGATACCCGACGGACATTAAGAAAATAGTATGTATGGAGTTTGACGTAAAGTAAGACAAGAAGCCCCAATATCTTAAAATCTAAATCTTAAAAAAAATCTAAAAAAATGGACAATAATGGAACATAGCGTAACTATGTATTATATTAATAGCTTAAGCTTTATTACGTTTTGTCTAGTTATTAATTCAACATAAATGTAAGGTAGATTGTTTTTTGCAGTTTGCGGTTTGATCTCACAGTAAAAGTTGTTTTAATTTATAACTACGTCTGAAACGCAAACCATTCACCGAGCCCGGCCGAGCTATTTGCAAAAAAGTTACACAAGCTTTACAAAGATGGTGCTGTACACATTTTTACAGATGTGGTAAGTTCGTATTACATCAACACGTATACCTTACTGAGGTATAAGCAGCATAACATTAATATAGAACCTAAGTAGATATAGAACAAACAAGCATTCTTATCAGATAATAATCTAAACTGATATCTTTGAAGTATTAATAACATAATATGTATTTTATAGATAAAAAATGTTATTGATTTTATTACCTAACCGTAAACTATAGAAATGGCATATTAGTAAACATAATTAGGGAAATACAGCCTCTAAGTCAAGATAAAAACACGTGGCAGGAATATTATCAGTATCGCAAGAAAATTGTTACGCATCACCATCATAATTATATGTATAATGTGAGCTTTATAAGCTAATGTCATTGAGTTTAGAATATTTTCCACACCCGTCCATCAAGAAGCCTTTGAAAAGTTTTGTCCACCGAAAGGGCGCTACACGCATGCCTGCTCAAGAGAGGTGTGGGACGGCCATTCGCTACACACTCACAGCGATGACCATAATAACCGCGGCCGCGCTCCGTCGCATATCCGAACGCACGCAACTTTTTTAAAAACTTTAAAAAGAAAAGTTATTAAACCTTTGCGCACCAGTGAATGAATTGTGTTTTTCGCGGATTCGCGGTAAGTTTTGACATTTGATTATCTGTGATGTTTTTCCAAGTATTTGAATTTCGGTGTTGATTTTATTAATCAGAGATGTTTTAAAAATAAACTAATTAAACTACGGAAGGAAATAAAGGAATTTATAATCAAAATCACGCCTGTAATGTAATAAATTAATAATGTATTAAGTATTTAATTGCAAAATTGATGAAAATTTTGTTTCTCTTGAGAAACCTGTGTTATTTAGTTAATTTTCCTTACCAAATCTGCTAATTAAAGGAGGTGCCAATAAAATTATTGTCATGTTGATAGACCTAAAAAAATTACGCATGCGCCTCTTAAGAAATAACATACGTAATATTAAGAGTTTTTTAAGAAAGGCAAACTAGCTGTTTATAATTATAGTCTAATTGTTTGAGCTTATGATAGGTATTAATTATCCAGTAATGATTAATTAACTGTGTCATTTTTTATCATAATTTGTTGAACCTCAAATTGGTATGTTATGTTAAAATAGCAGTTTTATGTTGATAATTATATTAATAATTAGCCTTAATTAATACAATCACAATCAACAACAAATCACGTTCAAGGTTTGGACAATGAAGTATCTGAGTTTAGCACTCCATTAAGCCTTAAATATCTATTAATTATGTACCTACTTACATTAAAACCGTTTTTTTATTTTGTTAAATGGATCCCAGTGAGACGTAGGTATATATAGGAGTGGGCTCATGATATAATTTGGGCACGCACATATTATTTTACCATGAAGCCGTATAATAAAACGATTTAATAAGAATGACTTTCTTTCATTAAATGTTTTACTATTTTTGGTGGCGATTAATTATGCTGAAGCTGCTGGCTATTATTGGTAAATACTCAAATAAGATAAGAATATCATAAATATAATTACAGCATTTAATCATAATTATGCTATAATAATCTATGTTACACCATACTATTGGTGTAATCTATTTAGTTTATAGCTAGGTAGGAATAGTAGGTATAAAGGTGCATGCCTTTTAGTTTCTCAATCCTTTAAAGCAAGATTTAATACAATTTTCTTAGCTTTTCTCCGTTTTTCAGGTCGTTTCTTTTATGTATCTACGTAATAATGTGATGAACCCACTGATTACCGGAAAAGCCTGGCCTAGTTCAAATCCTTTTTAACCCTGTGCTTCTGTCTATCCTAGAATGACCAGTTTATTTGACATAACCGCGCTTAAAGCACTAAAGCTTAAGAAGTTACTAAGCAACTATGGTCTTGTGCATAACTCTAAATTTTTAATAAGATTGCAATTGAAAAAACTCGCATTCTCGGCTTTCATTTTGTACGTTAAAAGAAACAGGATGGGTCATTATTTAGCCTTCATTATTTGTAATTGTGGGCGTAGGTAGGATGTTTTTCATGGCTGTAGCAAGCTATGGGATCATCGGTACAATCAATTAGCGAAGTAGGTACACGATCAATGTCTGACATCACTATCCGAAGCAACGTGAAACTAACAATGTAACATTATTTTCTATTTTGGATGTGGTGTATGGAAAGACCGCAGAATTTTACTACTTGCCGGGACAAGCAGTAAAATTCTATGTTATTTTAATCGTTTATAGGTACAAGTTTAGCCGCCTGAACCCTAGCTAAACGTTCTTTTTTGTTATCATTATATCGTTGATAAGAAATTATAACAACAAATAGAAATGCGCCCAAATGCAGATTGTTCTTAGCACGTGTCAATGGTAAAAATACTGCACTGACAAAGTTGGACCCCAGTAATGTTAATTGAAGGTAAATTATGTGGGTCACACTTCCAAGGGACTGTAAGCAAGCAATGTCACATAATAGACAGTAACATAGCTTTCTCGACTTACTCCACGTGGTCAGCTATAAAATGTCGGGCAGCTACATTCACGATTGCCACATTTTTCCTTTTATTTTCTTTCTTGAACCAGCAATTTCTTTACCTGCAATAGAGAACTGTCTTCTACTACACATTCTGTTAAAACATTGCTAGGTTATGGTGAAAGATGACTTTAAATTTTTATTGAAACTCATTCATATACGTAGGTATTTAGATATATTATATGTCATCATATAATAACCCGGAACTGTTATCAAACTTGCTTGCGAAGTAACGCACCTTACGCTAATACTAAATAGCCCGCTTAGCTGTGAGAAACTTGGAAGTAGCGCTCGCCAGCCGCTGCCGCGGCACCGCTCGCTTCGCTCGCTCGACTCTTGCGTGGTTTGTCACAGTTCTAAGTTTAGGTTAGGTTAGAACTGTAACAAATTTATTTCACCCAGTTCACAATTTTTCGACAGTTTATTATTTAACGGAAATAATACTGATACATAGTAAACTAACGGTTCTCATAATCTAACGGTGACATAATATATAGACCGGAAAGGTTTTGATTCATTTTGAACTCGTCGAAACAAGATAAATAAACCTACTAAAACCTAAAATTGCCATGACAATGAACCTGCATTAATATAAATAGTATAAATGATGTAAATGAAAAATTGGATTTGGTTTTAATCTGCAGCTGAATTATTCCGGTTTTAGGCAACCATATCATAATTATAATAAAATATTGCAAAAGTTTAATTTTTAACCTAATTTACCTAATCATCAATCATTATACTAGGTAAACAACACCACGCGCTTTTCCTTATCAAAGTGACATAGTCTGATAACATTATGAAACGGCAACGGATACGAATGGCTATTTTTTATATTAAAGTTCATGAAATTTTGCCAAAATTGTGACGTTATTTAAGTATCTTGATATGTGCCTACAATAATCGAATCCTTTAGCATCTTTGGTTACCAAGAAGACAAAGCTGTTGATATTATATCTCGCTAGCATTTGCCCGCGGCATTGCCCGCGTGGAGGTCAAAAATGATCCCTTGGGAACGTACACGATAAAAAGTATCCTCACAGAGATCATGGTCTATCCATGTGCCCAATTGTATCCAAATCCGTTCAGCCAGTTACTTTAGCATTTAAAATACTTATTAGTATGGATCATAGACATATGAAAGATTGATTATGACTGTTTTTTCATTTCACCTGCTTCTCAAAGCGATGCTGATTGGTGGCAGAAATGTTAACAGTGATAGTAACAATTTGCAACGAGACTTTACAAAAAGCTGTAGTATCATTAAAGTAAAGAAGAATACAAGTTTTCTTTGATTTTGGAGGCTGTATTTTTCAATTCGATACGGGGTCAAGATTCAGTAACTAGCAGGTTATCAATCTTTGATTTTTTAAATACTATTTTAATTTCTACCCATCCCTTCGAATGAATTTTCAAAAGAAAATACTTAGACCACTGCTGTCCATAGCCTTTATCTGTGAATTTTGCCATCTTTACGTATTCATACCATCAAGTAGGTACCCGTCATCGTAGCTATGAGATTTTCACAGCAAAAAAAATCTGAAAAAAATATTCATGACCGCCCCTCAAATAAAGTTTGTTCCTGATTTAATGTCACAGTCCAGTGCACACAAGATTCAATGTTATAAGAAAATGTAGATAACATCAAGCCAGAACAACGTAAAATATGAAGAAAACAACAATTTTCACCATTTAATACTCGCTTTATTAATGCTTACTGGTCAAAGCCATAAAAAGTAAGTACTCTTGTAGTAATTAGGTACATAAAAAAAAGAAACAAATGCGAAAAACAGAAGTAGGAGAGAACCAGCAGCAAGATTTACTTGCATAGTTAGAGAAAAAAAAACAAATTAAAATGAGTTTAAAAATACATTAAAGATAGTTCACAGTTGAGTTTTGTCACACTAATTTCACCGGAATACGTGATGTCACTGATGTTATCGTGAGCCATTACACCTTTATTTATTATCCCATCAATTATACATTATACAAAGTCATGTTGCTTTGGCTTAAAAATTATGCGTGTGCAGAATACCGTTAAATATTTTCGGCATCACAAATTTTACAGTCTGTTATCTTTATCTTTTGGCCATCATAGATTTCGATATTTTACATTTTCTCTAAGCTCAGTAAAAAAATATTGTGAACTGCAGTTTGATCAATTTTTTTAACTACTTATGACTGTACGCAGTGTGGCCTCTATAAAAGCTTAATATCTTAAAGATATTCAACAGCTGAGCACGTAGCTTTAAATACCCCGAATAATAATCATGATATAAATATAAATTTGATCCAGCCTGTCCCCTCTTGCTGTCCTCCCGTCAGCGATGCCCTAAGCCGAGGTCCGTACCCCACAGGGGGTGCCCTTAGCGAGCATTCGCTTAATTTTAATTTAGAATAGTTCAAAAAGCTCCTGGCTGGAGGCTCTAAGTGTAGAAGCTTATGGCACCCACAGGAAAATCCGGTTAAGCAGCCACGACCTTAGTGGTCAAAACTGCGAGAAGCCATTATTAAAAAAAAAAAAAAAAAGATATTCAACGTCAGTAAGGTAAACGAAAAGATAGCCTTTTTTCAGTAAAAAATAAATATATTATATTAGGTGCAACATCAGCAAATGGTGCCGAAAAAAATTATTAAAAAAATATATTTTTATCTATGTGATACCATAGATATAAGTTTAATGATGTAAACAAGCCCTACTGTTTCATAATGTCGTGTCATTGCAATTCCTTTGTATAATCAAAATGTGTACAATATTTCTATTTTCTTAATGTCCCTCGGGTATCATCGGATTTCCGAATACAAACGAATGTTAATTTCCATGTCCATCAATTAGTAGATTTATCGTGTATAATAATTTGAATTCAGAACTAAGTACTTTATTGTTGTTTTGTTTTAATTTCCAACTCAACTCTATAGAGCTGTAAAACCATTTTCTTATCTGTCGTGCCTGCGACTTAGCGGCATTCCTCCCATTTTTTAAAATAAATTACATTAAGTTAAAAGAGTATTAACAACTCTATATACTTCCAAGTCGAAAGAGCGTCCGGTCTGCACCAAGTGCAAAGGGCAACTGATAGAAATCCGACGACTGACGAAACACGAGGTTTGCCGAGGGAAGAACATAGTTTGTCTGTTTGGTTGGTTATAAAACTACTGCTAGGGCATTTTGTCAAGGTTCCGAATTAAATGGAAAATTCAGAAACAGCAATGTGTTATAATATGCTTTTAAATACAAAAAATACTTACTACTTTACTTTATGTAAAATGTTTCATCACCTCGGCACTAAAAAGGTGAAAAAATAACATCGTGAAGAAACCGGCATATCACAAATAAAAAAAAATAAAGACATGACATCCATCAACCCGCACTGGGACGATTCTGCACGCGTTCTCCGACAGTCGTTTCTCCTTTGGACTGATCACCGACAGGACGTTTCGTTTTTGAGTGATTCGTCGATAGAACGTTTCACCGACAGAATGGTTTGGCGTGGTTGATAACGGCTCACGGCTGTGTCCGAGCAGTTATGTTCCCAACATTATAGGCTGATACTGCTATTGTTACATAATATTACTTAATTGTATTAAACATATCAGTGGCGAGGTGTGGTAAAACGACAGAGGTAAACCGGAGAAACAAAACAAAAAAAATCTTTTTTACAAAAACACAACCGACTTCCAAACTACAAAGTGAAAAATAACTTTAATTTCGGAAGTCGGTGTCTTTGGATCAGATCAGTATTTTAGTTTTTTGACTACTTATGACTGTACGCAGTGTGGCCTCTATAAAAGCTTAATATCTTAAAGATATTCAACAGCTGAGCACGTAGCTTTAAATACCCCGAATAATAATCATGATATAAATATAAATTTGATCCAGCCTGTCCCCTCTTGCTGTCCTCCCGTCAGCGATGCCCTAAGCCGAGGTCCGTACCCCACAGGGGGTGCCCTTAGCGAGCATTCGCTTAATTTTAATTTAGAATAGTTCAAAAAGCTCCTGGCTGGAGGCTCTAAGTGTAGAAGCTTATGGCACCCACAGGAAAATCCGGTTAAGCAGCCACGACCTTAGTGGTCAAAACTGCGAGAAGCCATTATTAACCCGGCGCCAATGACGCTGGGTCACACTGACCCGGGGCGACTTAAATTCGTCATTATTATTTTTTACGTCGAATGTGCAATTTAAGCGTTTATGTAGCTGGAGGTACGGCCTCCCTCTACCCGAACCGCGGATGTGCTAAGTGCAATAGCGCCTACACTGCGAGATACACGTGCGTCAACTCAAAACGGGTAAATATGACCCAGCGTCATCGCTGGCGTAGTATTTTTGAGACATGCTTTCATTCATTTATTTAGTATTTGTTGTTAATTTATCTAGTTCTTTTTAATTTTTTTGGCGAATATGGCATTGTGAAACTACCCTGACGTAATTTTGGCGGTATTAGAAGAGTCAGAGTCTGACGAAGAAGAGTCGAATGCTGCTTCGCTAGTTGCACAAAAGAATCGCAGATTGCGCGGATGAATCCACCCAGGAACCTTATGGGGAGGTCCCGCGAAGGTTCAAGAAACTCGCAGAAGATGTCAATTATAGCTGTCTAGAAAGTATAAGAAGACATTTCATACTTGTAATGAATGCCAGATTTACATATGCCCAGATCATTTGATTCCGTACCGTAATAATTGCAGTAGTTCCATGTCTGTGAATAAGGAAGTAGAAGACTGATTTGTTACTATTATTGTGGTAATAAGTTTGTTTGGTCTCTCTTTTAGTATATAAGATTATTGATTCCTATTATTATTTAGAATACTTTACCAAAACTTGAATAAATATTAATGTTATGTTTTCAGAGTTGATTTTGCATGCGCTATTAAGAAAGCTAATAACAATTGATTTATAAATTATATTGGACTTATTTTAATTTTACTACATACTCAAAAAATCCTTGTATAATAAATAATTATTAAAATTTAGACAACTTTTTTAATTTCATGACAATCACTCGATAAAAACTGGGTCATGATGACCCGACGTCATCGTCGGTGTAATTATATTCACGTCATTTGCGCCGGGTTAAAAAAAAAAAAAAAAAAGATATTCAACGTCAGTAAGGTAAACGAAAAGATAGCCTTTTTTCAGTAAAAAATAAATATATTATATTAGGTGCAACATCAGCAAATGGTGCCGAAAAAAATTATTAAAAAAATATATTTTTATCTATGTGATACCATAGATATAAGTTTAATGATGTAAACAAGCCCTACTGTTTCATAATGTCGTGTCATTGCAATTCCTTTGTATAATCAAAATGTGTACAATATTTCTATTTTCTTAATGTCCCTCGGGTATCATCGGATTTCCGAATACAAACGAATGTTAATTTCCATGTCCATCAATTAGTAGATTTATCGTGTATAATAATTTGAATTCAGAACTAAGTACTTTATTGTTGTTTTGTTTTAATTTCCAACTCAACTCTATAGAGCTGTAAAACCATTTTCTTATCTGTCGTGCCTGCGACTTAGCGGCATTCCTCCCATTTTTTAAAATAAATTACATTAAGTTAAAAGAGTATTAACAACTCTATATACTTCCAAGTCGAAAGAGCGTCCGGTCTGCACCAAGTGCAAAGGGCAACTGATAGAAATCCGACGACTGACGAAACACGAGGTTTGCCGAGGGAAGAACATAGTTTGTCTGTTTGGTTGGTTATAAAACTACTGCTAGGGCATTTTGTCAAGGTTCCGAATTAAATGGAAAATTCAGAAACAGCAATGTGTTATAATATGCTTTTAAATACAAAAAATACTTACTACTTTACTTTATGTAAAATGTTTCATCACCTCGGCACTAAAAAGGTGAAAAAATAACATCGTGAAGAAACCGGCATATCACAAATAAAAAAAAATAAAGACATGACATCCATCAACCCGCACTGGGACGATTCTGCACGCGTTCTCCGACAGTCGTTTCTCCTTTGGACTGATCACCGACAGGACGTTTCGTTTTTGAGTGATTCGTCGATAGAACGTTTCACCGACAGAATGGTTTGGCGTGGTTGATAACGGCTCACGGCTGTGTCCGAGCAGTTATGTTCCCAACATTATAGGCTGATACTGCTATTGTTACATAATATTACTTAATTGTATTAAACATATCAGTGGCGAGGTGTGGTAAAACGACAGAGGTAAACCGGAGAAACAAAACAAAAAAAAACTTTTTTACAAAAACACAACCGACTTCCAAACTACAAAGTGAAAAATAACTTTAATTTCGGAAGTCGGTGTCTTTGGATCAGATCAGTATTTTAGTTTTTTGACACCTACTTCCGAAATTAAAGTTATTTTTCACTTTGTAGTTTGGAAGTCGGTTGTGTTTTTTGTAAAAAAGTTTTTTTTTTTCACTTTGTAGTGGGTTGGTTTGTAATTTATCTAAGTTACAATAGCCTTATGTCAACTGCTCATCAAAAATACCCAAATCGCTATAGATGTGCCTTTAATATTTGAAGAGTTCCCTCGATTTCTCCAAGATCCCATCATCAGATCGTGACCAAATGACAATGGGACCAACTTGAAAGTATACCCTTTCAAAAAAAAAAGAATTTTTCAAATCGGTCCAGTCGTCTTCGAGTAATCGGGGAAAATACATTAAAAAAAAAAAAATCCCGACGAATTGAGAACCTCCTCCTTTTTTTTGAAGTCGGTTAAAAAATGCGTTACTTCGGACTTTCGTTGTGGTCGCGAAAAGTTACTTCTTGTTTACATATCAAAATGACAGTGTCACTAAACCGTTTAATTAAATTCCTATTTCAATCTACTTTTCTATTATGAGCTTTATGCAAATTAGTGAAAATAATTATATTCCTACCAGTTTCGAACTCATAAAACAGCTACGAATATGTTTTTCAGTCTGCACATGTTTTTTGATGAATTCGTCAGATTAAAATGTAAAAGACCTTCCATAAACTACTAGAATCTGAGAAAAGTAAACACGGGAACAATACATTATATTTAATTTACGACTGCCAGTCAGTCTTTGATATTTATCGTAAAGGGAAACATTAAAATGTTTGAAAAAACCATCACGACGTTTATAATTTATGGTCATATCTGGGCGAGCACGGCCTAACTTAAACATGCTTTTCAAGGTTAAGTTTTGAAAAATTAATTTTCAAAACTTAATCTTGAAAAGCATGTTTTCTCACAAAGTAAATGATCTGTCAGTCTAAAACTATTAATGCTGCCATCCTAATCCTACTGATCGTACTAATTACGATTAAATAAGTAATTTCAACATAATAAACTATCTATTTACCCCAAATACCTAAATACAACGTACTTTACTTTCACTAAACTCAAAACACGTAAACACTGTCATCATCACTAGTAGTAGACTAGTAATGATAAGCTAATGAATTCATGGAATACTGAGCGAACAAAGTGCAAATTAAAATATGGTTCTAATGCGATTACGTCAAAAAACAACCACACATTGTCAATCGAATGATGAAATATTTACGAACTTCGAGCCCAACGCATTACAAAATTCAACGAAAACAACCGAATCAAATGCATGTGCCAGAAAGAGGTGTTACAATAGCAATAATTCCATCTCGCTCCCGCACGCGCGTTTTCTACTACTATCCCTATCGTAACTCGTTGCAGATCGGTTTACCTGGCTGCTTAGAAACCGCGGAGTCACGTGACCGAAGTGACGTCATGATGGACTTTATTTACAAAAAAAAAATCACGATAAGCCGCACGCGCCTACGAGTTATTTTAGCGCAAAATGTTTTGTTGTTGGGATATAGGCGTTTTGTAATGTTTTAATTTTATGGTGTATCAAATACTGTGTTATTCAGTGACAATAGAGTGGTTGTGTTCCGAATTTCCGAAGGGAAGCCGGTAAGAATCGAGTTGTTTAGAGCCATCGCCCCTGAGACACATAATACCTACTTGGCACTTTGACGGTGACGGGCTAATTTCGGCAGGATCAACGTTTTCTTTTATTTTCACTTGAATGATTGACTCCCACTTCAGCGCGACTCCCGTAGAAGAATCGGTTTATTTTCCAATATCAAACTCTTATAATTTTCTTTCTTCCTTAAAACCAAATTGGCTCTGAAAACATTCTCTCAGACTCAATTACAGTGTGAAATCCGAACAGAGCTCGCTTATTGCCAGTATATTCAGTTTATGAGACAGGGCCTATCGCAATTTCGTCCCGTTGGGAAAGTGAAAAACAATCCGTTCATATAGTTATTCTTTACAGATAGTACCATCCACAAAGACGCGCCTCACTCTTCTTCCTAAACGCTTACAGTACAAGAGTACAACATTCCGCTTGTGTTTTAATATTGTCAAAACACGCTAATTGTCTATAAATGGGTAATTAATAAACACGACAAAACTAAAACACTGGCGGAATGTTGGTATATAATATATCTACTTCTTTTTATTCGTAGCACTCTTGACAGAGCGGTCGTGGTCTTCATGTAGTTTCTTGTCCAGGGGCTGATGTGATTCGTCTCACGATTTCTCGCCATCTACTCCGATTTTTTGTATTTTTAATACACTTATACTTGGGTTCATATAATATATAACAACATTATTTTGCATACTTGTACCCCGCGACCCTTGCTCGATAAAGCGCCAGCTCGCGCCGTAGCTGAGCCTATAGCCTGTAGCTTTAAATTCCCCTGATAATAACAATTACCCACATTTCATCCAGGCTGACCCATCTTACTGTCCTCCCCCCAGCTACGCCCTAAGCGGAGGTTTGTACCCCACATAGGGTGCCCTTAGCAAGTACAGTCGCCTAGTATATAAGTTATTTTATGCCCTGGCTGAAGGCTTTAAGTTAGTAACTTAAGGCAGCCCCAGGATGACCCGGTTAAATAGTCATGACCTCAGAGGCTAACTACGAGATGCCATGAACAATTTTTTATATTTTTAATATGATATCAAGGCATATTTTAATCTTTATTAAATGCTCAATTTAATTAACATAGTTTATTGGATAAGGATTAATATAATACCAGTCAAAATAGCTTCGGAAATAACAATGAAATTTTTATCAAATTCTGAAAGAACAAAATGGTTATTGTGGGTCATCCTTTGAAGATAGACATATGCCATCACGGACTTTTTTGTTGAACTTTTAAGATAAGCAATACTGTAGAAAAATAAATTTTATGTAACTTTTACGATATCGCGGCGCACGCCAAAAAAGTTCCAAGTCAGCATAATTTTTTCCGACATCTTCAACAATAATCGTCAAATTTCAGCCAATTTACACAAAACTCTAATGAAACCTTCCGCATGAATCACTCCGTCGATTGATGAAAACCATTTGAAAATACGTTTGGTAGTTTTTGAGTTTATCGCGTTCAGACAGACAGACAGACGCGGCGGGGGACTTTGTTTTATAATGTGTAATAATATTAAGGATAACTGCAATGCTACAGTACGTTTTTGCATTCCATATTACTTTATCAGATACAAAATATTATAAAATTGCAAATCCGAACTCCAGTACTCACGTACAATGGGCCAGTTTTTTGCAAATGGCACGCCTCACGACTCGATTGCCCGATGCATGCGTTTTGACCAATTAGTCCAGTAACCAATGAATAATCCAAGTTTCTGATTATAACCCTAAAGGACTAGTTTTGATAGTACCTTCTTAGGACGTTTTTAAAGTAGACTAAATTTTACAATACATTATGGGGCAATATGGGACTAGAATTGTCTTTGTAGACCTAGTTTCTAGTTTCCTAGATAAAGCGTTTCAAAATTCATAATTTTATCGGACTTCGCAATTTTTTGCAATATTTTTGACGTCACTCGAGCAACTTTGGGGGGTGTAGTTCCAGTTACCTCCGAAAGAGTGTGCTAGTTTACTAACTCTACACCTCACTAGATAACAGCAGCAGGAGAGTGAGTCATAATTATTGCACTATACGGAGGCAACCTCAACACCCACAACCTTGACGAGCTGTGGTACCAGATATTCGCCAGGGCTGCGACGAAAACCAGCTTCAATTTGGCCAGATTACCTCTTTTACGAGACTGCTCGATTTCACTCCTTGCGGAGATACGATCAGGTACAAATTTGTCCTTGTATTCATTAATACACATTACATCTCATTCATCATTTTCTATTCAACTGCTCATGTACAATCTTACAGGTACAGGCGTGGTTGGGAAGCGATTTTTTTTTGTACTCACACTAATGCATATTGTCTCTAATTGGGCGAAACCAGAAAGAAGTGTTGTAGCTGCGCTACCGCAGAAATATTTTCATAACTGAGTATGCGTAAAGTTTGCTCACTGTAAATGGAAATTCCTAATCTTAATTTATTATGTCTTGCGTATCAGCATACAAACCAAATTGAAGCAACTATAAAAATGTTTTATAAAAAGGTAATTAGAGCGTTATCTATTACCCACAAAATTCTTTAAAAGAACGTAAAAAATATATTTAAGGTAGTTTCAAGAATAATTTCTATGGACGAACGCGGTTCTAAGTTTCATTAATTTAATTCGTTTTCGTATAAACATTGAAAATGGATGGAAAGGCGAAGAAGTATAATGAAAATAACCATACAGGTGAAAATGGGAAAACGGAAGATGTTGACTACGACGAACTTCTATCATCAGCTGGCGAACTTGGCCGGTATCAAGTATTCCTATTTTTTGCAACGTTTCCATTTTACGTGTTTGGTGCATTCTCCTACTTCTCACAAGTCTTCATAACGGAAACGTCTCCAAACCATTGGTGTTTGATCCCAGAATTGCAGAATCTTACCATTCTGGACAGAAGAAGTCTGGCCATACCCCTTGATAAAGATTCGACGTTTGGATATTCTCGTTGTCAGCAGTATGACGCTAACTGGAGTGAAGTGATATCTACAGGTGTAACTTCAAATAAAACTTGGAATACAATACCGTGCCAGCATGGTTGGGAATTTAATAAGACAGAATTTGCATACCCAACTATAACAAGTGAAATGGGATGGGTGTGCGAGAGAAACAGCAACCAAGCAACGGCTCAGTCAATGTTCTTTGTTGGATCTATCGTGGGAGGCTTTCTGGTGGGATGGATCGCTGACCGCTTTGGGAGAATACCAGCCGCTGTATGCAGCAACATGATTGGAGCAATCGCTGGCACAGCCACCATATTCGTCAACAATTTCACAGAATTCACCATCTGTCGATTTTTCATGGGTATGTCATATGACAACTGCATGATGATGACTTACCTACTAGTATTGGAATATGTCGCACCAAAATACAGGACAAGAATAACTAATTTATCGTTCGCTGTTTTCTTCACTACGGGAGCAGTTGCGTTGCCGTGGATCTCATTGGCTTGTGGACATTGGAAAAAAATTGCACTTGCAACAAGTTTGCCCATGGCGTTAGCTCTGATAGCTCCTTTTATCATCCCAGAAAGTCCAAGGTGGTTGTTGTCCAAGGGAAGGACCGAAGATGCTGTGAATAAAGTTTTAAATATAGCTCGTGTAAATAAAAAAGTGGTTCCACAAAGATTAATAGATGGATTTAAGTATACTACATTGCATAGTAAAAAAGTGCCTGGAAATATGATGGACATGTTGAGAAGGCCACTACTGTGCAGAGTTTTCATTTGCACATGTTTATTATTTATGTTTTCTATGATTATTTTCGATGGTCTGATCAGAACGATAGGACAGTTACAGTTCGATTTCTATGTGTCATTCACTGTGATATCTTTAACAGAATTTCCGTCACTGGTTATTCTGTCTTTCGTATTAGATTATACAGGAAGAAAGTCTATGATAGTTGTTGTGTTGACCTTATGTGGTATATTTAGTTTTTTGGTACCGTTTGTCGGAGGTGGTCTAGCGTCTGTGTTGTGTGCAGTTGCAGCACGATTTACAGTGAACATGGCGTGCAACACAGGTATGCAATGGGCAGCAGAAATGTTGCCAACTTCAGTAAGAGGTTCTGGTTCATCAATTGCACATATTTGCGGTTATATTGGTACTGTAATATCACCATTTGTGGCGTATCTTGAGATATACAAGCCTTGGTTACCTATGGTTATTGTTGGCAGCATCGCCATGTTAGCTGCTTTAATAAGTTTGACTCTTCCCGAAACAGCTAAAAGAGATATGCCTCAAACATTTGATGATGCAGAAGAGCTGATCAGAAGTCAAGGTTTCTTTGACCTACCGTGTACAAACAAAGCTGTTGATGTTAACATGCAAGGCCGTGCGAATGATAGTTTTGAATTAAATTGAACTGTTGAAATTTTTCCTACAAAATAATTGCACTGCTATTAAGAAACTGATTTCAGTCGGTTAAATTAACACTACGTAAAGTGTAGTGTAGTATTTTGGACAATACCTTTTATGCTGGCGAATTTAATAAATTATGTAAGCCTTTATCTAGTAATAGTTTGTACACCCTAAGAGCAAAATGTTTTTGTTTATTATTTTTCTATTTATGTTACCATATCCTAGTCAAAGATATTAAACGATATTTTATAAAAGAAATCCCTTGTTTTTTTCTATATTTAACTACGTACTTAAATTCAAGTTAGTGAATTCCCTCCTTGTATAGTTCAATTTCCCAACAAAAGCTACTTTCATAGTTTTTCTAAAGCAGGCGGTCAAGTTACTCACCACTAAGTTGTCTGTCCTTTATAAAAGTTAATTTTAAGTACCTAAAGTATTATGTAGACGATGAGACGTAGAGGGTGACCTTAAATTATTTATTGCGCTACGAGATCCTTACGTAACCAGATACAGCGTGTCCCATCGCCGTAAAATAAAAAGTAAAGGACTTATGTATGACTTTTTTAAATATTACATTAGTAAATTATGATTTTTGGAAAACCCTTATCAGGTAACATAATCGGCTTAAACTTTGTATACCCTTACTTTCTGCCCATGATTCGCGTGGAAGTCGTAAGACACCACAATACACTAAAATAACGGTCATATTTTTAAAAAACTTCCCTGACATACAGATGTCCGTGTGAGAAGCAGCTCGTCCTGAGGTCGACACCCGCTGCCTTTAGTAGCAATTTCCCATTGCTTGCGAAGTTTTTCGTTTTTAGTGAATTAATGAAACGTTGTAGCTGCAGGACTCAACAGACTGTCCTTGCCTTTTTGAGAAATTTTGATAAACATTCAGAAATTTTGAAAAAAAATATGTACAGTCAGCAAGAAAATGAACAATTTTCAAAAACACTTTTTCATGCTAGTCGATCCTGTTTCCTACAAGGATGAAAAAACTCTATTGGACCAACTGAGTCTTATAGACGCCGTATATAGACTTATCAATCATTAGAAAAAAAAAATCTTTATAGTATGGTTTCTCAAAATCTGTTCTTTTGCAAGACAACTCGTCCTTAGAAATTGGTACTACAACCCTACTACAATCACACCTTTTTTGCTGCCACATTGTGTTTCAGAGTAAAGAGTTCGGATGGCCTATGCAATTTCAAGGCCACTTGTGTCTATATATTTTGGGCTCTGAGCTTAGCAATGCATCTGCAACCCTTTTGGTGACTACTTTATTATTCGGTCACTCGGTCAGGCAAATGTAACATAAAACCTACCTGCTAGGGCTATACACGTTTCTTCTATGGATGTTTTAGTTTGTTAATCGATCTTGGCAAATGAGTCAAATTTATTTTAATGATGCGTCCGCGTCACATTCCAACCTTTGGGAAAAATGCATTACTTTCTTATCAACTACATTCAACTTTCTGATTATACGAGGACTATTAATTTAACCATTTCCTGTATTCATCAGATACAGCATACTATAATAAGCATAATCAGCTTATAATGTTCCCACTGCTGGGACACAGGCCTCCTCTCTATGAGAGGGAGTGGGCCATAACCCACCACCCACAGTCCGGGTTGGTGGATATCACGTATCTTCGAATTTTTGGTTCTAGGACATGCCGGTTTTCTCACGATGTTTTCCTTCATCGTTTTGAGAGCATTGGTGAATGTGGTGATGAAATGATGTATTGATGTACACAAAATAAAATGCCTGCTTGGGTTCGAACCCAAGACTACAACTCGTAAGTTGCGGTCGTTACCACTGAACCACCACTTGACTGCTCTCCAACAATTTCCAATAATCAAATACTGACAATAAACATGATTTGTTTAAATCACTAAATAATGTGCAGAATCGGATCAAGTTCTTTTAGTATTTGCTGGTCTTTTGGAAATAGCAACAGAATCGCTTTTTAGGGTTTTGACCTAGTAATAATTATGGTTTATCATATAGTTACCTAAAGCTTTTTCTTTAGTCTATCCTGAAGGAAGTCTGGATCATATGTAGAATTACTTTCAGAAGGCAATTCTCACGCATACACAAACTTAACATATGTATGAAAAACTAGGCGGCTAGGGCTATGCGCTAGGGTCGAGATTTACTGAATACTTCCTTAGCAAGTTCT
This sequence comes from Agrochola lychnidis, assembly GCA_963680765.1. NCBI lineage: Eukaryota > Metazoa > Arthropoda > Insecta > Lepidoptera > Noctuidae > Agrochola > Agrochola lychnidis. The sequence goes on from OY796848.1 coordinate 8,465,195, forward strand.
TCTAGTATTTCCTATCTTAGGTACCTACTTAAGGTAGCTAGACAGCCGCAATATTCGTAGTTAAATGGTTATAACATTTCAGTATTACATAGGTATATTTTTACTTCATAATTAAGTCATAAACCATTCGAAATCTTAACTATGTTGTTGCGTTTGTCAATATGTACATTTCTGGTTAGGTCTTATCATTGTAAACATTGCACAGTGGTGTCATAAATGGAGAAGCATTTTATAAAAAAATACTTTTATTACCTTCGAATTTTATTCGGTTTGTAATACTTCGCAATGGAAATCCCCTTTTTAACGTAAAATTTTAAGGCATAATATTATTTGGCTTAACGTTTTCGCATAACTTCTAAATAACACTGTGGCATAACAATACTTTGGCATAAAGCAAAGGTTAACCTAACTGTAATTTGGTCTAGTTTGTTTTGGCATAATTTGGAGTCGCATACATTTTTAAGGCATAATATTTATTTATCTATTAATCATTAGCCATAAATATAAACATCATTTATTATAATTTGGGAATTACTCTATTGGATTAGGTTAAGGTGCAGCGCGGGTGGCCTGGGCCACCGCTGAGCCGCGATTATTCTAAAGAACATTATGTGTGAATATCATTATGCCTCGTTGGTCTAATGGTCGCAAGCGCTACTGCTGAGCATGAGGTCCTGGGTTCGATTCCCGGGTCGGGCAAAGTGTTATTGGGTTTTTCTATCTGGAATTTCTCAGTAGCAGCCCGGAGTCTGGATTTGTGCCCGGTTGATGGCAATAGGCTCGCCCCCTATTACATGGGACTTAAATATAACTGGCGAAATGTGGGTGTACCTGCTACAGAGACACCTCTGCCCAACCCTTCGGGGAAACAAAGCGTGATGTTATGTTATGTTATCATTATGTGTTTATAATATTATGCATTATAAAACTATGCTTCATTATTATTATGCCAACAGTATTTATGGTAAAAAACATTATGGAAAATCAAATATGCCTAATAACATTAATCGTAATGTTCATCATGCTGAATTTCGTTATGCCAATGTAAATTATGATAATATACTTTATGCTCATCATTAGTAAACCCTTCGCAATCCGTTGGCAGCTGAAAGAATTAAGTCTTAGAAAAATAGCTTTACGTGAAAATACTGTACATAATACGCAATTTGTAGACAAGCAGTATGGCACATACAGTTTGAAACATAGACTGACCGATAAAATTCCAGAAATAGGAGATATTTGAGGATTACAGGTGGGTTTATTTCATGACATTTCAAAGCAGTGTACATGTTATAAATGCGTAGACAATAAATTCAGAAAGAGTAAAGTCCGAATAATCCAAATTACAGTTTACGCCACGCGTTTCTGACACGGTCACATGAACTAAAACAAAATAATGTTAGTCTTGGTCAAGTTTGGAAATGCGCTGACAAACTCTTTAGTGTTAAAAATGTCTTGGCAGCAAGAGTGATTAAGGCCTGTAACCTTCAACGTTCCATCTTTTGCGCAGTGCCTCAGGCATAAAAACAACTCACGCCTTGTTTCCCCGAAGGGTTGGGCAGAGGTGTACCCACATTTAGCCAGTTATGTTTAAGTCCCATTATGTAATAGGGGGTGAAGTTATTACCATCAACCGGGCACAAACCCAGATTCCAGGCTGCTACTGAGAAATTCCAGATAAAAAACCCAATAACATTAGAAGTATAAAAAGTCAACCTATTACGTAAATAATTATTTAATAGTGACATAAACATTATAATAATTAAGAGTTTTATAACTGACTAATCCAAGAGCTTTATTCTAAATTAAGTGGAAATAAGCCTATATTACAGCGGCCGGTGATTTCACACTATTTACCTTTTATTTACACTACTATCTTGTTTGTTTTGTTGATTAGTTTTATGTGTGACACTGATAGCTCGCGTATTATTATTCTTGTATTTTAATGGCGCAATACGCGGCAACTATGTGGGGGAGATATTGTTATAATATTGTTGGGGTCTTATTGTAAAAAATAAAAGCATACATACTTAAAAGTCCGAGGGTACCTACCCATCTGACGGTATTTTACATGCACAAAAATCGACTAAAAACGGAGGTACTATTGGTATACCTCTGCCTAACCCTCCGCAAATTACAGGCGTGATGTTATTTTATAAAAAAAATGCGTAAAAACTATTTATTTTGTGCAAATGAAAATTAATCACGATTTTTAGGGTTCCGTTGCCAAATGGCAAAAAACGGAACCCTTATAGATTCGTCATGTCTGTCTGTCTGTCTGTCTGTCTGTCTATCTGTCTGTCTGTCTGTCTGTCTGTCTGTCTGTCTGTCTGTCTGTCCGTCCGTATGTCACAGCCACTTTTTTCCGAAACTATAAGAGCTACGCTGTTGAAACTTGGTAAGTAGATGTATTCTGTGAACCGCATTAAGATTTTCACATAAAAATAGAAAAAAAACAAATAATTTTGGAGTTCCCCATACTTAGAACTGAAACTCAAAAAATTTTTTTTCGTCAATCCCATACGTGTGGGGTATCTATGGATAGGTCTTCAAAAATTATATTGAGGTTTCTAATATCATTTTTTTCTAAACTGAATAGTTTGCGCGAGAGACACTTCCAAAGTGGTAAAATGTGTGTCCCCCCCCCTGTAACTTCTAAAATAAGAGAATGATAAAACTAAAAAAAATATATGATGTACATTACCATGTAAACTTCCACCGAAAATTGGTTTGAACGAGATCGAACAACTAGTTTTTTTTTAATACGTCATAAATCGTAAACCGCAATTTACCTTTCATTCAATGTTACTTGCTGCTACGGAACCCTTTATGGGCGAGTACGACTCGCACTTGGCCGGTTTTTTACGATGTGTCCTATTTTATTTCTTTAAAGGTTAAAACAATTTGGTTCATATTTAATGTGTTCTCCTTCATCACCAATTTCTTTTTCAGTTTCTCCCATTTTTAGGGTTCCGTTAAAAAACGGAACCCTTATAGATTCGTCATTTCTGTCTGTCTGTCGGTCTGTCTGTCTGTCTGTCTGTCTGTCCGTCCGTATGTCACAGCCACTTTTTTCTGAAACTATAAGAGCTATGCTGTTGAAACTTGGTAAGTAGATGTATTCTGTGAACCGCATTAAGATTTTCACACAAAAATAGAAAAAAAACAAATAATTTTGGAGTTCCCCATACTTAGAACTGAAACTCAAAAAAATTTTTTTCATCAGTCCCATACGTGTGGGGTATCTATGGATAGGTCTTCAAAAATGGTATTGAGGTTTCTACTATCATTTTTTTCTAAACTGAATAGTTTGTGCGAGAGACACTTCCAAAGTGGTAAAATGTGTGTCCCCCCCCCTGTAACTTCTAAAATAAGAGAATAATAAAACTAAAAAAAATATATGATGTACATTACTATGTAAACTTCCACCGAAAATTGGTTTGAACGAGATCTAGCAAGTAGTTTTTTTGTAATACGTCATAAATCGTAAACTTATCGTTACTTGCTGCTACGGAACCCTTCATGGGCGAGTACGACTCGCACTTGGCCGCTTTTTTTATACCTACTAAGTTCAAAATATCATGTTTGTGTCTTCTATTCCATCCACACGTCTTATATTCTTATAAACGAAAAGAGATAAACTAGTAAAGTAGGCCACACGTAGGAACAAAACCAGCATAAGATGGCCCCTTTTTTTATTGAAACTCCGCACTACGCTAGGCCAGCGAGTACATAATCTTCACAAAAAAATATATTTCAATTTATACACATAAAGTTCGTGACTTTTAGTGGGCGCGAGAGCTTATTCAGCGGTAAAAAATTAAGAAAAAAACAAAAAAAAACTAAGTTTAAGGTAAAAACTAAAACAATACATTTCACGTGGCGATGCTCATACAGTTAGCTTGACTTGCCAATAGTGTCAATTCAATCCCTAGCATCAGGTGGAAGCTAACTTCACCTAAGTTTTCACGGTGAGTTTTTACAGAATAGACCGGCTGTAACGTAAGGACGTTCATCGGTAAGGACCATAAGGGCAATAGCGCACTAGCGGCCCGATCGCCGCGCCCAGCGACCGACCACGGGCCGCAAATCTCGTTGGCCACCGCGGCTCGGTGGGGCCGCAGGCCAGGTGCACGTGTCCCATGGCGATTTCATACTAATGTATCTACTGGCCGCTGGTGCGCTATTAATTGTCCTAAGAGTATTTACATTTCATAAAAATAAAAATAAATAACTACTCCATTCATAAACCTTTACAAGGATCAAAAATAAACAAACTGTTTAGACTACTGATTGCCCTTCAATCCAGACGAATGTAAATACGAGCTCCTCTATTTTTCCCGTAGACATAGTTTCACAAGACAAACAAACCGAGCGTTGTTTTTATGTAGATTTCATGCGACGCTAACGAACGACAAAGACTATCTGGAAACAGCATCAGCTTTACAGTATACGTGGGAACATATCGTTGCGTACGTAAGTTCACATGTCTGGGTAAGTACTTCATATCATGTAGGTACTTGAAGCTAGATCGTCAGTTATGTCTGTTCGTAGCGATTTTTTTTTTAATCTATGTCTGGGTAAATTTTTACCGACATCAAAAAAAAGGAGGAGTTCCCCGATTACTCGAAGATGGCTTGACCGATTTGAAAAATTCTTGTTTTTGTTTGAAAGGGTATACTTTCAAGTTGGTTCCATTGTCATTTGGTCACGATCTGATGATGGGATCTTGGAGAAATCGAGGGAACTCTTCAAATATTATAGGCACATCTATAGCGAATTGGGTATTTTTGATGAGCTTGACTTTAGGCTATTGTTACTTATACTCCTTTTGAAATAAGATTAGACATTTAACTAAACCTTTTTTACAGTCCGTTCAACCGATTTTGACTTCTATTGCGTTGGTGGCATGACAAATGGCAGCTGCAGTAAACAGTTGGTTTGTAACCACTTTTTTTGCTTTTAATGCCATCCTTATGCCTACGGTATAGAAGTCAAAATCGGTTGAACAGACTGTAAAAAAGGTTTATTTAAATGTCTAATCTTATTTCAAACGGAGTATAGATAAATTACAAACCAACCAACTAAAAAGTGAAAAAAAAACTTTTTTACAAAAAATACAACCGACGTTATTAGGTATATAATACAGTTATTTTTCACTTTGGAAGTCGGTTGTATTTTTTGTAAAAAAGTTTTTTTTACTACACTATTTATAAAAGCTGAAACAGCTGTACAAAGAATTAGAATTTAAATGTTTGTCTATTGGATTGTGAAGCTTTTTTTTTGCTATAAATTTATTCATTGTTGCGTGTAGGCATAAAATAAATCCTCTGTTTAGTAAAAATTAAAAAAAAAACAAACAAATTATGTTGCCAAATGTAATTTGGAACAACATTAAATCTGAAATATATATTTTTATTTTAAGTTATATTTTTCAAGCTCTCTATCATGATTAGGTAGTTAGCAACTGTAAAATAAAATTTCCCAAGTGTTACCATTAATGAAAAACTAGTGCTGTAAAAGCTTCATTATGTGTTCGTACGTAAGGTTGTGGCTCTAGTCTGTGGTTCATCTGCTCTCTTGAGCGTCAATACGGGTCTGGAAATAAATAAAGCACGCATAACGAGAATAATATAGGAAAACATTCAATATAAAGTTACTAAGGTAAGAATGAACACACGAGTAGAAATGTTATTTGATAAAATACCTACCAAATAAGTGCGGGATTGAGTGGATATTTTGGTACAGTACGACACAACTTAGAAGTACCATCGGCATTTGTCAAACTTGTTGAGTGCCATATTAGTATGTGCCTGCGTTAGATAGTAACGCTGGCACATACTAATATGGCTCTCAACAATCAGATTAATACACACCAACTTCTCCATTACCCACACTCACACGCTCACACTCTCACACACATCCAACACACTCACACACACAACCCCCACACACTCACAAACCCACTCACGCCACACGAACACACCTATAAGCCAAATATAAATTATTGTCTACATAGTTTTAGTTTATAGGAGACCATTATTTTGTATTTGTACCTGCTGGCCTGAAATACAAGCTTTGGCTTAGCTTAGGCACCAGTCTCCCACAGTATTTTTCTTTGAGCCCATGACCGGACAATAAGATTCCTTGTTTACTATTTTATAAGGATATTGTGGTGAAAAATAACTAAATAAATAATTAAATTATTATTACTATAACTTTTCAAATTATGCGACTTGGGTTTAAACGAATTCAGGCAGGAATCGGGTCAAGGTAAGGGTCGATAAGGGTTAAGAGGTGCATAAATACGTGATTGATAGTACTAGTTTTGGTCATTAGATTAAGTAGGTACAGTCAGGAAAATTATTTGTTAAGCAAACTGACACCCTACGTTTTATTTGCTGTGTTATAGTCATTTCAAACAACTGTCAAAAGTTTGAATAAACGGAAAATTTGCTTAACAATGAATTTTCTCGACTTAGTATTGATGAAACCTTTAACTTGTGTCGTACTGTGCAAAATATGATTTAACTCACTTGTTCAATATATCTATAGAAAGAAGCCTTCTTCTGTCAAAATGATTTCAAAGTGTTTTATGGTTTTTGTTATTGTATTTCACCAAACTACATAAATGTTTAAATCTCCTATTTCTATCCATACCTAATTATATTATATATATATCAAATTCTAAAAAGAACAACTGAAAAGAACTTCAATAGTCGTTACGGGTCGTCAGAAGCCCGAAAGTCTGACAACCAGTCTTACCAAGGGGTATCGTGTTACTCAGTAACTGGGTTGTGGAGGTCAGATAGGCAGTTGTTTCATGTAAAATATTGGTATTCAGCTGAATCCAGTTAGACTGGAAGCCGACACCAACATTGTTGGGAAATAGCTAGTCAAACATCAACAAAAGTATCATAAACAGTGGAATTTTCATTGCTGAAAAGTTTCTCCCGTACTTGCGTGTTTGTACCTTTTACAGAATTATAATAAAAAGGTGTATGTTCTACAGCGTTGTCAAATTGTTACATAAAAAACCCACTTCAATATGTAGAGACGTACGAGATATATTTCGCCTCGAACAAACACAATATATTCGTCACCACTTAGTCTCTAGGTGAAAATAACTAAATTGTTCTAGATACCAGTAGTGCTATTCTGTAAAAATCTCACCGTGATATCTTAGGTGAAGTGAGCTGCCAATAGTGTCAATCCTTAGCAACTGACAGCTCACTCCACGCTCACTTCACCTAAGATAACACGGTGTGATAGTTACAGAATAGCACTACAGGTGCCAAAAGAAATATTCGTAATTAAAACATTTGGTTTGGCATCCCGCTTCTGTGACGTTTGTAAAATATAATCCTACAAATTGAAAATGTCGCTTAAAGAGTTTTTTTTCTACGGTCTGAAAATAGACATGAATAATGCTTATCTTTAAACTAATCAATCAGGTGGAGGAAATTGATGCTCTGATTTTGTCTTATGAAGATTCTTTGACACGTGCCCTAATGCTTATTTTAGAGCTGCGGCAGGTAAACTGAAAGGTGGTTCATTAATAGAACTAATTACTGATTTATGTTTAGAATTTCACACTATGTAGAATAAGTGTAAAATTTTGTTTTTGTATGAGTGATAAAGTCAACATAACAGAGGGTTGGGGTACATTAGGCTATAGGTACTTAAATGTGCGTCTGGGGCATTGGGTAGCCACCTTTGTTCATATATTTTTAACACTCGTTCGTGACGATGCGAAAGCATAATATAATAATATTGATTTTTATTTCGAAACAGAGTCTATAGTGTGTTTAGTAACATAATATAAAAATAACTTATTATCTAGTGTTAGTACCAAATACCCTCTGCACAAACTGCTTTACAATTGGAGAGTTGAAGCTCTCCGCTACAGTTCTCAGGATGCTATTGCGACTGTCTTTCACTCTCCTCAGTAGTGAAGCAGTTTTCTTGCGAACAATCGCATGGAAACCGTCAGTATGAGTTTGCGTAAACATTTCCCACGCGCTGAAGTAGCGAGGAAGTCCCAACAACATCCTTGGCAATAAGTCTTGGAAATAAAATGAATAAAATACGTTTTATGTAATGAATTCGGTGCCCACATCGATCGGGACAAATATTTGCACGTGTAACCGTTTGTAACCGTCTGTAACGTGTCTGGATAATATACGAGTCACACTTGTAATGTGTCCGCAGCACAGAAGGCGAACGGAATTACATGTAGAAGGGAACATTTCATTCATCCTTACAGCTTGCTTTATATCAAGTGGAGTTTGTTTGCTAGGAGTTGTTTACTTTAGGAGTTAACATTCATCTTCATCATCTATATTTAGGTCATTGTTAGCTTTGTAGGTATCCACTGAGGAGCTATGAGGTACTATAACATCTCACTGATGGGCAAAGACTACAATTTTTTTTTAAATTCAAACCTATCTACAGCCATAAAGGTTATTATAACTGAGTAAACAACAAGAGCTAAATTAGCCAGCGAGACATCGTTTTTCCTCCGTTGAAGTCACGGATAATATTAGTAGATGTTGTGACAATAGACAATAATCTTCACCTTATCGATTTATTTCTAAAAACATGTCTTCAAAACCGAATTACTAACGCAATTGATCATTCTGTAGCTATCAAGTCAGACGGAACGCAGGCAATAATACTCTTATATTCATATTACGACCACACCACGTCTTGAGAGCACTTTTTATACATTCCACGTTCCAAGACATATTACGAGTACATTGTTATGTTTTCACAATATTGTGTTTCACAAAATGGAGAAGGTCTTCTAAACAAAGTCTATTTGGTAGTACTGTTGTCATTTGTTTGTTTTGGTGTGGATTTTCTAGGTTGTTGTTTAATTTGATTCGGACTGATTTTAATGTACTAAACTTTCGTCTGAGTATTAAGTTGTATGATTACATTATATGGCTGGGTTGAAAATCTTTTATTTATAAATTTAACACTAACTGAATGTAACCAACTGTCTGAATTGTTTGTACTTTCTCTAATTGGCCCAAATCCCTAATCGCAGCATTTAGTAGTGCCTAATTGAAGGCTATTTTGTTAGTAATAGCTTCCAAAGGATTTGCTGCGTTGCTAAGAAAGACTAGCTACGGTTGGAAATTAGCAGTTATTACTTTTATCTTTAAGTGAAAACGTGAAAAAACTATTGAACTCGCGACACCGTTACCGACACCTTATTTTGTAAACGCGATTGTGCCCTTAATTTATATTACGTTGCGAATCAATGTTCTATGCAAGTATTTTTACTTTAAAGGTTTTTTTTTTTTTTTAGTTTTCACTTTTGTCGGCACTCCCGGAGTGCCACTGTTTTTTTCTTAGTAATTATGCATAGTATCGGCTGGGTTACACAATAACACAACATACTGCTTTTTTTGCTGTATCTATATCCTCATGGGTACACTCCGTCTGGGGAGAACAGAGGGTTATAATGAATTATGTCAAACTTCTACCGACTAAAACCATTGTTTCACAGTTGGTAGATACCTCATAACCTATGGAGCGCCAGACGATCAAATTAAACGTCACCTCTGTTTTAATACACTCCAAAATACTTTTCTAGGTCTTATGACCAAGAATTTTTAAGCATCAGAGTTCCTAGTTGGGACCTACGTTCAAAAGCCTATTCTTTCCTGAAAATTGGGTACTTAACCATATATTGGCACCCTTTAAGTATTGTGCTATTAGATTAGTCGTTGACCTTCCAGCCTGAGTCAACATGAGCGATCTATCCGTCATGCCGGTGTTGCCGAACAGGTAAACATTTACCACTTTGCGAATTAAAATAGATTGAAATCAAACTGTATTGCATCTATCGAAGTTGTGTTGATATCTAAGCATAAACAACCGTCAATTTTCGTGTGTTTTGAGATGATTTGTTCATTCGGTTTCAAAAATAAAAATATAATAGTGTAAAAAAAACAGTGGCACTCCGGGAGTGCCGACAGAAGTGAAAACTTGAACAAGATCGCCTTGATGGAAGAAAAATACTTGTATAGAATATTGGTCCGTAATGTTATCTAAATAAAGAGCACAATCGAGTTTACAAAAAAAAAACGTCCAAAACATTTAAAGTAAAAATACTTGCATACAACATTGATCCGTAACGTAATATAAATAAATAAAGAGCACAATCGCGTTTACAAAAATGAGGTGTCGGTAACGGTGTCGCGAGTTGAATTGTTTTTTCCCATCTCAAAAATGCCCAACGCGCCTTAAAAAGTTTTCACATCAATAAACTAATAATTTTGTTTGTTTCTACGAATCTAACAATCCACATAATATCTACATTCTTCTTCTTCTTTTCGTGTCAGAGTTTTAAAGCCGCCCAAGAGCCCCTGACTTGGCTTCACATGCCGTCGAGGAGTATCTCTCAGGCATGCCGTCCTCACAGTGTTTTCCTTCACCGTTTTTGAAGCAACTGATAATTATACATATAATACGCCCATGAATCCGAAAAGTCAGCTGTTCGTGCCTTGGGTTCGAATTATAATAATATCTACATTGAATTTAGTAATTTATTTATTAGATTTCTTTTTATTCCTCAAATAAAATAAAATAGTTATGGTGACTTGGATATTCAGATTTCAGGTTTTTTAAACTAAATCATTGGTATGGACAAATGCGATTGTATTATCTATCTGTAATTATCTGTAGCTTATCAATAGGTACTACTAATTATACTTGTCCACCATTATTGGTCAATCGCAGTCTAGTCTCCAAGATACAAGCCATGCTTAATTTTGGATCGATGGTTAATCTAGTACTGTGGATTTTAAAACCTGGACGTGTGACCTGTGATCTGTTAGCTCCGATAATACCGTAATTTTTTTATTAAGTGGACTATTAAATACCGCGACATGACCAATTCTCATATCGTTGATGTTGGTACGGAAAAGGAAGATGAAGCATGTAAGTTTTGCGCTTTTTATCACTTTTTATATTTTGTTTAGGTTATAGGTTAAAATATATCCTTACATATTAAAAAACAAAATCCCTCGCCGCGTCTCTATCTGTCTGTCTGTCTGAACGTGATAAACTCAAAAACTACTGAACAGATTTTCTAACGGTTTTCACCAATGGACGGAGTGATTCTTGCGAAAGGTTTAAGTGTATAATTCATTAAGGTTTTGTGTAAATTGGCTGAAATATGACGATTATTGTTGAAGATGTCGGAAAAAATAATGCCGACTGGGAGCTTTACTGGCGTGCGCCGCGTAAACCGTTACAGATACATCAAATTTATGTTCTACAGGATTGAAGATCTTATAAAGTTAAACAAAAAATTTGCAATGGTATATGTCTATCTTCTAAGGATGATCCACAATAACCATTTTTATCTTTCAGAATTTGTTGTCTTTGATAAAAATTCTGTTATTTTGACCGGTATCATATTTATCCTTATCCAATAAAATATGTTATTTAAATTGGGCATTTAATTGAGATTAAAATATGCCTTAACATCATATAATTTAAACGAATGGTTTAAAAGAGGTTCAAAATTACGCGTAACAAAATAATTACGGTTGGAGCGCAGCGGTAGGAGTCAATAACCTTTTCCTGGACTATTAGGTATGTAATCCCGGTACTGCCCGGTAGTACGTTCCCGTGGAATATTTTCGACATCCACGCGGGCGAAGCCGCGGGCAAAAGCTAGTATAATTATATTAATATATCATAAGATACACATATTTTTATTATAATATATTTCTACCGCCGTATTAATAAACGCTGAGTAAAGTTATGCTAAAATTAAACCTCAAAAAATGTATACTTAATATAAAGCTATTCTGGTAAAATACCTTTACTTTGCTTATAAAGGGGGGTAATGTTTTATTTTAATGGTGAAATTATTTCCAAGTTATTCATCAGAACATCGAACATCTTAGATATACGGTACTAAAAATATTGTGTGGAAACGTTGACTCTATTGGTTACAAGCAAACGTATTGTTAATGTTCTGATTAATTTCGTAGCGAGTTCCAGAACGGTTGAATCATTTTACTGGGACTCATTGAGCTTCATTGTGTCCCTATTCGTTCCAGCGGCTTGACAAGTATACCTCTATTTTGGATTGAGACTGTTAGTACAGATGAGTATCATGAATAAAATATTATTAATCATAAATTCCGTATTGCTAAAGCGATGCGTATTGCCAAAGCGGGAAAGCTAACCTATTAGAAATCTACTCTTGTGACCTTTGGCGAGGCAACGAAATCTTTCGTCTTGTATTCGTGACTAGGTATTGACTGTATCTGTCAGAATTAAAATGTCAAAAATTTGAGTTAGCTACTTGGAAAGTGAAAATACCTACCAAATAGTGCAAAGTTGAGGTTTCATAGGACAAGGTTTCAAGTTAGTGATTGTGATGCTCTTAGAAATGCTGTTTTCACGGATAATTAATTACCAGTCTGTAATGTCTCACTGACACACTTAAATTATCTGTCGTTGCTTCATTTTTAATTGTTTTTACCCATTGTGGTATAGTAATTTTATTCTAGGTGCATCATCTTCACATATAATTATTTAACTAATGTACGTACCTATACAAACTATTGTAAAACATTTTAAAAGAGTAACGGTGGAGTTTGTTGCCCATTCTTCTCCATACGAAAACTACCTTTTGGAAGGGGTGACTGGAAGGAGCGACTAGAATCAGTTCTATTATTTTGTAAATTTTGACGTTCAAAAATGCCATACATGGGCCTATTTGAAATAAATTATTTGACTTTGACACAGAGAGCAGTGGTGGCCCAGTGGTAACGGCCGCGACTTACGAGTTGTATGTCGTAGGTTCGAACGCTGACAGGCGCTTTACTTTTTGTAAATTATTTCATTACAACTGCTATCAAAACTGTGACGGAAAGCATCGTAAGGAAACCGGCATGTCCTAGAACTGAAAATTCAAAGACAAGTGACATCTACCAAGCCGCACTGGACCCGCGTGGTGGATTACGGCCCACTCCCTCACACAGCGAGGAGGCCTGTGTCCCAGCAGTGGGAACATTATAGGCTGATTATGCTATGCCTTGCTAATTTGTTAAACTTTTAACTATTGAATACGAGGCTCTTGGCTAATTTGCAAATGAGTATTTGATGTAATTTTTTTGTAATGTGCGCTTAGTTTTTATCAGAATATACAATATTTTTTCTTTCAATTTTAATGTCCCACTGTGGGGCAAAGTCCTCTTCATAAACGGAGAAGAAAAAAGCATTAATCAACACCCAATAAGCCTAGGTTTCTCCACGATGTTTTCACTCACCATAACTTTCGGTTAGTTTCAAAACCGATCCCGTAAAGAAAGGAAAAGTTAGCCGGACGATGATATCACGTGCAGTCCAACAATTTCTCTAAGAGACTTGAGCATGTAATATCTAATATCGTGATGTTTACCAACTTTCCGAGTCACATGCAACAGTTACTTGTTGAACTAAGTTGCGTAAGTAGGTACCGACTTGCCTGTTTATATTTTCCTCACTGATATTTTGCTGCGTAGTTTGCTATACTTAGTCAGCTGTATAGGTACAGGGATACTGGTAAGTTTTTATTTATGGCTCAGATTAACTTGAGAAATATGGTTGAGTACCTTTAAAAAAACTTTTTGAAGTTCGTTTGACGAAATTCCAAAAGATTTCTTCAAAAGCTTTTCACAATTATGCCAAACTATTAAATACTTATAATAGTATTTTGGTAACCACTGTAGTATTATCGGTCGTAGCACACAAATGCTGCCTGAAGAGCATAAGTTATTTGTACATAGGCTTGATTTTGGGAAAAGGCTATATTTTACTAACCATGTTTTCCTTTCACAAAAAATTGACAATAGAAATAGCGGCACTATATTTCATAGTGCTCTATAAAAGCTAGATTTCAAAAGTGTATACTAAGTTTAGTGATCGCCAGAAAAACCACTTGTAAGTATCGGCGAAATGAAAAACACCTTTTCACTCCTCTTGCTCAAAAAGTCCGTCATTGTAGCTTACCAGAGCGGAGAAAAATTAACATATTTTGCACTAGTGGAAAAATAAATTTTTATCTGTAACAAACGAGCCTACAAAAACGAAAAAGTCTTTATTCTATGTAAAACTAGATTTTTAGTAGGTACCGCATACCGGGATAAAAAGTTTCCATAAAAATTCAGATTGAACAAATTGTATGTTTAAAAAAATGAAATAAACTATTTAATATTGTATTGGATTATTTTATTTTCTTGCAATCGTTGTGAAAAGTAGAGTGTAACAGACGGCGCTAAAACCCATTCCAACAAGGTTTCTATTTACTCCCTCGCTAAAGCTCGGGAGTAAAACTACCTCGATAGAATGGGTTATTTTAGCCCCTCGTATAACAATCTACTATTATAGTATTCAGTCTCGTAAAACTCTATCGTAATATTTGGGGAATACCATCATGATGATTCAAATTTTCCACGTATTTCTTGCAACGCCCGCATATTATTCCCCGATGTGAAAACAATACTAAATCCTCTAACCCCGATACAAACACCAAACAAATTAATTTCAATTTTCACCTCGAACTGAGTAAAACGTATTAACCCAACCCTACAATGGCAATTGCCCAACCAGCCAAATTATATATATTATGCTTTTAATTAATTTATGAAGTCCCAAAAGAACCACGTGGTAGTTCACGCTTCGTCGTCGATGTACGAAGGATGGGTCTGAACATGTCAACCAAATTATTCGAGCATACTTAGTTGTCCTTTTTTTGTCCTTTCTTAGTCTATCATTGACGGACTGTCTAAAGCTAAATGACGTTAATATTTTAAATATTACAGCTAATGTTCGTAAATCAGTTAGAGTGCAAATTAACTTGTTAATCTGTAGATTATCTGGTTGAGACCATTAAAGTGGAAAAATTGTTTCAGTTTTTACATTAACTAGATAATCTGCAGACTTCCTAGGTAATTTGCAGATTAACGACCAAGCATACGGGTAAGTTAATAAAACGGGTTCTTTGCTTGAATAAAATATTCGGATGAAATGTATTTTTTTTTTAAAGTGAAAACCTC
Organism: Agrochola lychnidis; assembly: GCA_963680765.1. Lineage (NCBI taxonomy): Eukaryota > Metazoa > Arthropoda > Insecta > Lepidoptera > Noctuidae > Agrochola > Agrochola lychnidis. The sequence continues at coordinate 8,480,266 of OY796848.1, forward strand.
TTTAGGCGCGTTGGGCATTTTTAAGATGGGATTAAACCATTGATTTCGCGACACTGTAACGCAATTTATTGACACCGTGGAGTAAAAGACATCAACACGTTGATTACCGTGGTGCCGAATTTTTTTCAAGTTATTTTACAAATTAATAAAATAATCAATATAATAGTATGTAGGTAACTAAAATTTAACACCTACATATGATTTAAAGGTGCATAGTGTAGCATCCGTTAATATGCAGATTAACTATAGGTAAAGTGCAGATATGTAGCAAACTGAACAACTTTCTCCATGGGACCTTCATCGTAATCGCGAAAAAATTATCAGTCGCCCCATACAAAACTTCATCGACCAAAATGTATGGGACGCCACCTTTAATTTTGACCACACCTTTCTGATACACACTGTATATTCTTTTCTTCTGTTAGCGTCAGCTTAATTGCACGCTTAAGGTCAAAGCACACATATCAACTCGGAAAGGGATTGTCACCGTATCAACTCGAGCCATTCAGTATTCTTTGTATGAAACTCCCTACTGCAACGCACACTAATCGGAATCGTAACGTAATCGCCTCGGCTCGGGACAAGATCACGAACCGCGGTGCGGTGCTGGTCAACTTGCAGTTGCCGCGCTTCTGGCTCGTCGTCCCCGCGCTTACGTGTCTCCGTACCCGAGCTTACGCCTCTTCGTCCACCCTTGCCCCTATCACCCCTCCCGTGGCCTGCCTGTAGCACACTACTGCCACGCGCGCTTACGGCGAGCCGTAAGCGCGGCGTCGCCTAACGTAGCCGAGTCGACATATCGGAGCTGCTGATCCGCTTTGGTTACATGCTTACGTTTGGTTGACGTCTGTTTGTCGGCGAGGCGAGAGGCGAGAGGCGATATGGTGACGATCCGTTTCCGAGTTGGTATGTGTGTATGATCTTTAGTCTGTCTCAAAATCGAACCGAAAATTCTTTTGCAAAGATATAAATAGTTTTATCATATTCGTCTAAAACTTAATACCGCATCCACACGTTTCCAGTGTTATTGTTATTTGATTGAAAGGCTTAATCAACGCTCGAAGCCTTGCGTCGTCTCCGCCATTTAGGATCGAATACTACGTATTCTTTTTTTCTATGTTTATGTCGCTATTTAAGGTTAGGTTCATTGGTCCTCTGGGTACAGACGAGGTAGCACATTATCCATTTCAATTTGATGGAAATAAGTGACAAGTTAATCTACTACTAGTATTGAAAGGAAACTTTGTAACAAATCCTGGACTTTTTTTTTGCAACTGTTTTTATCCCACTGCTGGGCAAAGGTCTCCGCCATAAATTTCCATTGTTATTTATGCGTTGCCTTCTCCGACCAATCTCCCGTAAAGGCATCTAGGTCATCACGCCAGCGTTTTCTATAGGCCTCACTGGACTTAGTGGTCTGAAATAAAAAGAAAAGAAAGAAAGAAAATACATTTATTTAGCATAGACCAAAAAGCACATAATATAATTAACTCCAGATAAAAAAATAAAAAGCGTAAAGTGCGATGTAAGAAATTAACAGGGAATGTGCCTCACAACTGCGCCTAAAAGGCCCAGTTCAGCAAAAATGCCAGACAACAATAAGTGCCTGACGCTGGTTTTCAACTGGACCTGAAAGTGTGATGTGACGGATGTAAATCAGTTTTATAATGTAACGTGTGCATGCATACTTAAATAAAATAAATTTGTGTCAGTTTAAAAAAATAAAATAAAATAACAAATATGTAGGTACAAAAATTGTGTGATTGTGCATAAAATTGCATAACAAGACAAACAAAGATAGACAAATAAATGAGTAAATGGCAGGTACATATATATATATATATATATATACATCATACACTTGATTGAGACATTTTGTGTAACCATATCCAGCTTCCGTTGCGCTTCTATGAGGTACTGCCGTCAGCGTCTATCGTGTTAATTATCCTAATCATGGTGGGAGGTTATTCCATACTTTGGAAGCCGCATAACGAAAGCTGCCTCTGAAAGCGGCTGTACCCTGAGACTGAGTCGAGAGTTGTTGTGAGCATTCCCTTCTCCCGCGTTCTCGTCTACTCGTAACCCAACTTAGCTTGTTGAATAGGTAGTCCGGTTTCTGATACTTAACTACACCGAACAGAAGCCAAGTGTAGTTTGCGTCTGGACTTAACTTTCAGAGAAAAGTGCTTGTTAAGGAAAGGTGTTACATGGCTTCTGCGAGGAATATTATTACAGAACCGAGCACAAGCGTTTTGTACCCTTTGGATGAAGCAGTCTGTACGAGCTAATAGTTGCGGGCCGTAAACCGTGTCAGCGTAGTTCAACCTAGACATAACCAGGATTGTGGAAATCCTGGTTATGTCTAGGTTGAACTACGCTACGAAATGCCCAACTAATTGTTTTTTTGAAGAGAAAACTTCCATAAACTTATTGATTTGCATCACCTACATACTCGCTAATACCAGTTATAAGTTATTTTTTCTCCTTTTTATCTACAATCGGCTGTTTAGCCATAATTAGATGTGGTCTGGGGTGGAATTTGTTTGGTTGCCATTCCAGTGAACAGCATCATCTACATGTGGGGAACACTTCAATTCCTTTGGTAGTGAAGTCCAACTTATTGTAGTGAGAAAAAGTTACTGCAATGTCAATTTTACAAGAAAAGTCACGTCATTAATCTTTATTGTCTATCTACAGGGGGTTTCCATTATTATTTACTACTAAAACAATTAAGATCGTACTTCTATTATGACATGCCTATTTGAAGTGAACAAATTCTTTAAGAATTATGACAAAAAGGTAATGGTCTTTGCATAATACTACAAAACCAATTCGGATTGAAACAAATTTATGCGTTGTTAATGTAAAATACGCATAAAAACATTCCAATGATAACGCTTATAACTACAGATGTCCATTAATTTGATAATTATAATCAAGCTTTTGCATTTGTCATTGACTACTTTTTTGTACAAAGATCTCGATTCTTCCATGTAATCGTTGAATAGATTGCTAAAGTAGCAGGTGATGCGAAAAATCAGTAGGTTAGGAAAAGTTTCAGATGTCAAAGTGTAGCCGTGTCGGCATCGTGTGGCAATTGGAGTACCTACGTAGTGTGTAAGTGAGATAGAAAACTACAGGAAGGGAGACAGAACTATCGGCAAGGACATCCTGTGTCCTTACGTACATGGTTATTGTTAAATGCAACGTCCCCTGTATATCTGGTAGTGCAGTAGGTCGAGAATACTTTGTTCTATTTACCTCATTTTTTTATTATTATTTGTTATTAACTTATCTATATATTTTGTCGGGATAAGTTTGAATATAATTAAATCAATCTGCCTAGCCTTTTCCTAACTGTGTTCGGGTCGGCTTCCAGTCCAACAGAATGCAGCTGAATACTAGTATTTTATAAGGAGCAACTGCCTGTCTGACCTCCACAACCCAGTAGCTGGGTAATACGATACCCCTTGGTAAGACTGGTTGTCAGACTTTTGGGCTTCTGACGACCCGTAACGACTGCCACAGATCCACTAACAACAGCCGGGACCATTCCTCTTAAGTCTTAGAATGTCAAGATGATCACCCAACCATGGACCAAGCTCGGCAAGCGTAGCTTAACCTGATCGATCGACCCGAGCAGCTTTTATTAAGTAGTTAGCCACGAGCCCCTAGGTTTGAATATAATTATGTAGGTATACATAAAAATTAATTCAGGCGAGCAGAACCACAACAGGCTCAGTTACTAAATACATATACAGGGTGGCAGGGACATTGACGCGCAACCTGTACCTATGGATTCAGTACATGATTCTGAACCCCGCTGAGTAAAAATAATTCATCGGTTGTAAAAAAAAAACTGCTATTTCATACAAAAGCGCAATACCTACGCGGTCAAAATGAAAAAACTTTTTTTTTTTTTTAATAAATACAAAAAAAATAACGCCTCAAATACAGAAAATCTGTCAGTTTTGTACACAAACCTCGTAACCCACATCTGTGTAACTTAGTAATTATGTACCCAAAGTTAATATTGTTAACGTTTGTGCCTCCAGAGTCGGATTATGTCAATGTAGTCAAAGGGCGCAAATCCGTTAAGTTTGTAAAATCCGACCTCTGAATGTAGTATTTGTATTTGTCTTCTGTGACGTAATAAAAGGAAAATTTTAAAGAGAGCTTTGTTAACTTTAAAGTTACAAAGGTAAATCTATCATACGTTTGAAATATTGAATTTAAAACAAAACAAATTAGTAAACCCGAATTACATCAATAGTTCAACCAAAGCCACTGAAACTAGAAATATACAATGTTATGTTTCTTAGAAGGGAGAGTCTCCGCTGCCGGTGCCGGCTCCCAAAAATAACGCGATTGGGAACCAGCATGACATTACTGCCGGCACCCGAGATTAAAAACATCGGCTACCGGCACATTACGTACTCTGTGGCCGGCACCGCCAGCTCCCATAATGGACACTGGCGGCGCGGCGTTTATGGAAATCCTTCCAGTGTTCATAACTCCAACTAACTAACCCTAACTAAAATATTTTTTTCTATATATTCTAGTCGCCACTCGCCAGCCACTCGCCAGCCACTGCCGCGGCACCGTTCGCTTCGCTCGTTCTAACCTAACTTAACCTAACCTTTTTTGCGAGTAAAAATATTTAACCTAATCTAACTAGTTTGGTTCCGGGGACTTAGTTATTGATTACTGGAATATGGAAATCATTGATTATGGAAATATAATACTGGAAAAAAATTATGCTTTACCACATATATTTTTTAATTATGCCTACTACGCGTATCTGCTCCATTATGCCAAATTGCCAACTCCGTTTTGCGCTTTTTTTCCAAGCAGCCAAAATGGGAGCCGGCGCCGGCAGCGGAGGCCCTCCTTAGAAATCTATCGTAGAATGGCATTTATTTATTATTAGCTGCGTGCCGCGGTTTCACCCGTATAAGTCTCGATCCCGTGGGAATAATGGGATAAAAATATCCATTATCCCAACCCAGGTTATGCTCTACCCATGTGCTAAATTTCATCCAAATCCGTTCAGCCATTTTATCTTGAAACCATAACAAACAAATTCACTTTCGCATTTATACTACGTGCTTCAGCCCGCGACTTCGTCCGCGAACCTTTCTCAAGAATTGGGCCAACAAATGCAAAAAAAAAAACAAATCCGACTGGTAGTTCCGGAGATTACCCCCTACATACAAACTTACAAACAAATAAACCAACAAATTCTACCTCTTTATAATATTAGTATAGATTATTATAGTGAGGATTAGGACAAGTCGCAGCAAAAGTACAATGCATAACGTTAATTAGAGCGACATTAATCAGCTGTTTCTTGTTATTATGTCAAAGAGACTGACAAGCAGCTGTAGAGTACAAGCCAATAAAAATCTTTCATCTTCCCTACACTTTGATCACTTTTCATATTCTATTACACTTTTATTTTCTTTCGCGAAGTGTTGTCGCTTCACGCTAAGACTGTCATAATCATAGGATCAGCATGACATTAATTCCTAGTCATGATGTAAACACATCTATCATGTTTCCTTCAGTTAGATTTTCCATGAATTATAAAAATATGGCTGTAAATATCAAGTATCATAATAGCAGCTATCTTAAGATTTTTCATGCAAACAGCGTGTGTGACTCCATCATTATTCACTGTCGCACGGTATGAAAAATGGATGTTTTAAAATGTCCATTAAAAACTATTATAATTATATTCGTCGTGTTTGGTAGGATTTGTTGTAGAGGAGCTCGTGGCTAAGTAATAACAGCCGCACGATTCGATCCATCAGGGTAAGCTACGCTTGCCGGGGTTGGTCTGTGGATGGGTGATCATTTTTACAGAAACTCCTCCGTGCCTCGGAAAGCACGTTAAGCAGTTGGTCCCGGCTGTCATTCGTAGATCTTTGACAGTCATTACGGGTCGTCAGAAGCCCAAAAGTCTGACAACCAGTCTCACCAAGGGGTATCGTATTACCTAGTTACTGGGTTGTGGAGGTTAGATAGGCAGTCGCTCCATGTAAAATACGGTATTCAGCTGCATCCGGTTAGACTGGAAGCCGACCCCAACATAGTTAGGAAAAGGCTTGGCAGATTGATTGTGTTTGGTAGGATTTTTTGTAGGATAATTATTGATAAACAGATAAAGAAGATTACGGCACCATTTGTAAAAATAGCTTTTTGGTTGATTCGCACAAATTTACCAAAGTAGTGACAGTGTATAAGCTGACCTCGCATTGTACGGAAATCCTATACAATACGAGAACAGTACAAACTGGAACTGGAAACTATAGCTTGATGTGGAGCCGTGTGTACATAGGTACTTTCTTTAAGTTATCTACTTCCTTGAAATATTATTGATTAGCTTTTGTCCGCGGCTTCAACCGCGTGGATGTTGGAAAATATCCCACGGGAACGTACTACCGAGATTTCATACCTAATAAATAACATAGGAAAAGGTCATTGACTCCTACCGCGTTGCTACGCGTAACTTTGAAACTGTGATATCTTTTAAACTATTAATTTAAATGATATGATTTAAAGGCATATTTCAATCTAAATTAAATGCCCAATTAACTAAATAACATATTTTTTGGATAAGGATTAATACTATGCGGGTCAAAAAAGCTTCGGAAATAACAATAAAATTTTTATCAAATTCTGATAGATAAACATGGTTATTGTGGGTCATCCTTAGAAGATAGACAGAAGACAGAATTTTTTTGTTGAACTTTTTAAGGTAAACAATACCGTAGAACATAAATTTGATGTATCTTTTTCGGTTAACGCAGCGCACGCCAGTAAAGCTTCCAGTCGGCAAGATTTTTTCCGACTACTTCAACAATAATCGTCATATTTCAGCCAATTTACACAAAACCGTAATTAATTATACACTAAAACCTTTCGCATGAGTCACTCCGTTCATTGGTGAAAACCGTTTGAAAATCCGTTCGGTAGTTTTTGAGTTTATCGCGTTCAGACAGACAGACAGACGCGGCGGGGGACTTTGTTTTAAAATATGTAAGGATATTAATATGTATACTTAGTGACTTTTGTAGGTAACATTTTTAAACATCCCACAGTCTCTCTATGTCATGCATTGTTTGAGGAGATCAGAGGATACGTGAACACGTAGGTAGTCCTAATAAATCAATTATTCATCCTACTAATAACGATTATATTTTTTTTCTTTTCGTTTATTCGAAAAAATTTGCTAGTTTTAGATGCTCCTTTTTAGTTTTTTTTATTTTTTATTTCATTTAAACATATACAAATTATATTTTTAAATATTGGAATAAAGAAAATATAAAAACATTTAAAAATATAAAAAATAGTAGCCCACCGGTATCGGGAACAGGGTCCAAGCTACCGGCGGTCAGGGCTCCAGAGAGGAACCCCCTGACAATGCGAGCCGTGTCCAGGAGTACCGCTTTCTGAATCAAGCCCTTGATCCAAAAAGATTCATTTAGTTTTTATTATTGTTTGTATTTCCTGTGCGTGTCCCAAATAAAATATTTTTCTTTCTTCCTTTCTTTATTATAAATGCGAAAGTTTGTGAGTATGGATGGATGTTTGTTATTCTTTCACGCAAAAACTACTGAACGGATTTGGATGAAATTTGGACATATGTGTGCCAAATTGCTTCCAAATCCGTACAGTAGTTTTTATAACCTGGATTGACACATAGGATTATTTTATCACTCACTCACTTACTTTTTATCCCGATATTCCCACGGGATCGAGAATTATGCGGGTGAAACTGCGGGGCGCTGCTAATTCAATACAATTGACAACACGTAAATTAACGCAGATCATGATCACAATGTTTTGTCCTATTTTAGCCCCATTACCCTATTTTAGCTCAGATCTTCGCTGTCTATTTGCTCGACAAAAGCCGTTGACCCTGCAATACCTAATTAGTACCAGCTACCTTTGTTTAACCATACACTATCCACCTGGCTAGATATCCTACACTTAGGTACCTACTGCGGACGAAAAGCCATCGGTCCTAAGGGAAATACATCCTACGGTCGCCCGTTTCAGTTTACAAATTCTGCAAGCAATATTGTTACTCTGGTAAAACCATTCTAACTATAATATTATAAAATTGCGAAAATGAGTTTGTTTGTTTGTAACGCATTCACGCTAAAACGGCTGAACGGATTCAGATGAAATTTGGCGCGTGCATAGACCATGACCTGGAAAAGGACATGGAATACTTACTATTTATCCCGATATTGCCACGGGATCGAGGCTTAAGCGGGTGAAACCTCGGGGCGCAGCTTGTAACATTATACTAGGCCTGTGTCCAAATTTTTTTTTTTCCGTCTTGTAGGTTATTAAAAAATATTGAAAACGTATTTTTTCTTTTTTGACGTAATTAAAAGATTACAGCGATAAATTGAGTTAAAATGTGGCATGACGTCACGCTTTGCAAGATTTAATACAGCGTTGTGATGTAGCGAGCCCCGACTCCCCAACTTTAATACGTGTTTTTTAAAGTTATTTTTGATTAATATTATAAAGCAAAAAAATACGTGTCTAATATTTTTAGGGTTCTGTAGTAAACAAGGAACCTTTATAGTTTCGTCATGTTCGTCTGTCTGTCTGTCTGTCCGCGGTCTAACTTCGAGACCCTTAGTACTAGAAAGCTGTAATTTGGCATAGGTATACATATTACTTCCGTCGACAAAGTGGTAAAACAAAATTATGAAAATTATTTTTTTTGGGTACATTACATGTACCCTAAAAAAAATGTTTTTCATAATTCTCAGCAGTAGTTTATATAACGAAATTAAAAGGAAAACTATCACAGCTAAGTAGGCTCTACAAGTTAATGAGTAATAATCGACCAACTTTACTTTGCAGTTGCAAAAGCATGTTTTCCCATACATTCCGTATGGGAGAACATGTTTATCAACCGGGATAAATTCATCCCAACTACGGAACTCTTCTCTTCTCTCTTCTTTCGTGCGTGGTCCGACACGCACTTGGCCGGTTTTTTTATTATCTGAAAGTCGAACTAAATAGAATTTCTTTTTTTTACCTAGGCAACTACCGTATTATTATACCCTCAGCGTCGTCAGTTACAGTTGTTACTTACTTATACATCGGTTGAAATAAGATTAGAAATTTAAACAAACCTTTTTTACAGGCGTTCAACCGATTTTGACTTCTATACCGTAGGCATAAGGATGGCATTAAAAGCAAAAAAAGTGGTTAAAAACCAACTGTTTACTGCAGCTGCCATTTGTCACGCGACCAACGCAATAGAAGTCAAAATCGGTTGAACGGACTGTAAAAAAGGTTTAGTTAAATGTCTAATCTTATTTCAAACGGAGTATAGGCACCTATGGAATTTATTTCTGGTCTTCTTTCGCGATTATTGAGCGTTTGGTCCTCATGGGTTAGGCCCCTGCGTAGAGACCCTTAAGGGAATTCTTTAGCTTTAGGGAATGAGGGTCTTTTTACACTACACAAGCAAATATGAATAATTTCATACATGAAGTTTCAATTTTTAAAAACTATTACAGTTAAAAATGCATGAGTGTGCGCCCAATAGGTACTCTATTTTTTACCCGACTACGGCAAAGCCAAAAGGAAGGGTTATGATTTTAGCAGTCTATGTATGTATGTTTGTATGTATGTATGTTTGTTTTTACGTGTGTTCCACCGTAGCGCCTAAACTACTAAACCGATTTTGATGAATGAGGTATCAATAGATTTGTAATAATGGTCCGGGTGACATAGGCTATATAATTTTTCCCTAAATTTAATTTGGTGGACTTTACACGTAAATTTCTAACCTCGAAAAAAAATAAAATGGGATGATCATGACATGTTTGGTATCAAAAGAAAGGTATTGACGAGCACATTACAAATATGTATATAATATTATATTTTCAAAGTAAACAAATATGTTTAAATCGTTAAAAACAAGCAAAAGTGAGACTGCGCTACGTAGTATCGCAAGATGTTACCAACGTGCAGTTAATCAAATCTTAATAAGTAGTACCAATTTGTAATTCCACTCTTATGAAGAAAAACAAGTACAACGAAATATTTATATTTTGGATTTCTTCGAAGCTCGATATCGATATAAATATGGTGTTGGCGTCGAAATAAATCGCTCTATGGTTTCGTCCAAAGCACTATGCACTGCTATTGGAATTTAAAATAGGTTAATTACTGAACTATTGTATTAATCTACTCTTATTTACGTTTATCAAGTGTAAAAACGGAAAAGTATAAAATAAAAAAATAAAGTTTAATAAAAAACTGTAACCCGACTACGGGAAAATAAAAATGATCTAAAAAGTACGAAACAAGCAAATATTTCAGACAGAAATCAAGACATAGGTACAAAAATGGTCAAGGTAAAGTCGTCGTCGCATGCCATTATAATTTTGTAGGTGTTCTTGGCACCAACATGGTATACAGGCATGCGACCACGGCTTTACCTTGACCATTATTGTACCTATGTCTTGATTTCTGTCTGAAATATTTGCTTGTTTCGTACTTTTTAGATCATTTTTATTTTCCCGTAGTCGGGTTACAGTTTTTACTAAACTTTATTTTTTTATTCCTTCTCTAAACGGTTTTCCATTGAACATGTAACTAAGTAATTGATCGATCATGACAATGAATAGTAATTGTAAGGTTTTATTATGCACTCTATACACATAATTCTATGCGATTAACACACTACATCTAAGAGCCTATTAATTTTTTTTCGTTGAAGAAGCCAATTGTCGTTGTTATTGATTGTTCATAAAAAGTGTTAATTCTTACTGTTTTAGGAAATGTGTGTGTAGGAAGTTAGTAGTGATGTGGCGATCGTTAAAAAATTTGATCCGCGGATACGGATATCGATCGTAAGGGTTTAGATGCGCGAATACGGATCTCAACTTTCTTCAGGTTCAGCAGGAATTATTTATGATCCTCATCGTAACTGGCTTTTGGGGGACAAAGCTGCCAAGTTACTTATTTTGAAATACAATTTACCATTACTCAATATTAATTATGACGTATATTTTTTTAAGTTCTTGAAACCAACATAGTTTTAATTGATGTGTAAACTCACATACCTAATTATTTCAATTAGCATAGCACAAATATTAGAGGTTTGATCTCACTACAAAGATAGTTTAATTACTACCTTATAACTAAATTTACTGGTACTTACTCTACCTGAATTATAATAAATATGATAATTTTTTTTTTTACTTATTTGGATTGAAGTTAACAGTATTTCATTGCTACATATCTCTAAAATTTCATATAAGTAATGAAATGTATTAATATAAAAGATCCGTTCAAGATCCGCCAAAAAGTATCATATCTGTATCTGTACCAACGTTAGTGAATGAGCTACCCCCAAAACTGATATCGCATGTCAAGTCTAAGGATCAACTTAAAAGAGTTTTACAAAAACATTATCTATCATTGTGTCCATAGCTATGTCTGTAACAAACCTCACGTTTGCTATAATGCCTTTTTGTAAAATGTGAGATTTTTATCTCGATTGTAGGTATATTGTTTTATTTTGTTATTTTATTTTATAGTTTACTTAGCATAATTAAGTTTTGGCACATAAATTTCAAATCAAAATTTGTAATCCATTGCTAGATGAGAACAACTGCCGACAAACTGTTATGCAGTTTGACAGATTTTATGTATTTTATTGTAAATACAGATTTTGAATAAATATATAAAGAAATAAATAAAAAAAATCTTTTTTCTCCCTCGGATATCCGCGGATACAGATACGGATATCCGGAACATCACTAGAAGTTAGGTACACAATTTAATTTGGGCGCAAAAAGCGTAGGTTTCCGTTTCGGGAGGTGCGCCCACTCTAGTTACTGTTGTCATCGACAATTCGACATCTATGAGTGTATCACCTCTACCCGCGACATTTCAAAGGTGTTACTATGACGTCATATTTTCGTTCGAAGACCAATCGTAAAACATACATAGGATCATCAAACATTGCCAATTATCTAGTAGGTAATCTTGCAATAAGATCGCGTCAGTCAGTTGCGGGGGTGAAATTACTAGCGGCGATATATACTAAAATGTTTGTCTAGTGTACCTACCCTGGCTGTTAGCCCCCGCTACTTACAGACTAGTTAGTAGTTTCCCCACAGAATAACCTATCATCGCAGGAATGAGGATAATGTCGTGAGAAAAGTTAAGAATAAGAGTAGGGTACAACCAAAAAGATTATGGATGATCTGTGTGAAAAATAAGATAATGGTGATGATAAGAATGACCAGCACGAACTTCAAATTATTGATATTGACTTGAAATCAATTATTCGCAATCATAACATTAATTAATTGCTCGCAGAACAGATGGCCGAAGGCTCCGAAAGGTTTTGTAGTGGCAACCGCGTATCGGAAGACGTAGCGTTGGAAGGATTCCCACAAAGTGGACTGATGACCTAGTAAAGGCCGCAGGAATCCGCTGGATGCGGGAAGCACAGAACCGGTCGAAATGGCGGTGCTTGGGGGGACTATGTCCAGCAGTGGACGTCTTTCTGCTGAAATGATGATGATGATAAATTAATTGCTCGCAGAACACATGGCCGAAGGCTCCGAAAGGTTCTGTTCTGGCGACCGCTTATCGAAAGACGTAGCGTTGGAAGGATTCCCACAAAGTGAACCGATGACCTTGTAAAGGCCACAGGAATCCGCTGGATGCGGGAACCACAGAACCGGTCGAAGTGGCAGTGCTTGGGGGGGACTATGTCCAGCAGTGGACGTCTTTCTGCTGAAATGATGATGATGATGATTATTATTCATAATATTTGCACGCCATAGTATGTGGCAAACAAGTCTGTAGCTTTATTTTTTATGTTATCCTGCACGCACTTTATCTTGCAAATATGTAAATTTAATATATCGTCTTCTTCTTCTACAAGGGAAACACAGTTCGTCTTTATACTAGAGAAGAAGATTGTCAGTTAATTTAAATATATAATATGATGTGTCTCTTAGTTGCTAAATATTTGCCTATATGTATGTATACCTACTTATAGTTTCTTAACTATGACACATCGGTGGCGAATATCTAAAGAACTGTCCTTAGTACATCTAAAATGTGTTCATGGTCGAAGCAAACCAAATTAACTTTGACTGATAGTAGCACCGTTGTCCTTCGAAAAACTCTTGTAAAAAGATTGTTTTTAAAACTCTGCCACTGTCGGTGCTGCGAAAAATGAGGAATAAATTAATAGAAATGTTGTAAACTATATAAGGGACTTGTGGCTAAGTAATAACAGCTGCACGGGTCGATCGATCAGGTTAAGCTACGCTTGCCGAGGTTGGTCCGTGGATGGGTGACCGTCTTTACACATCAAGACCCCTCCGTGCCTTGGAAAGCATGTTAAGCCATTGGTCCCGACTGTCATTTGTAGATCTTTGACAGTCGTTACGGGTAGTTAGAAACCCAAAATTCTGACAACCAGTCTTACCAAGGGGTACCGTTCTACCTAGTATCCCGAGGTAGTGGAGGTCAGATAGGCAGTTGTTCCATGTTATATACTGGTATTCAGCTGCATCCGGTTAGACTGGAGGCCGATCCCAACATAGTTGGGAAAAGGCTAGGCAGATGATGATGTTGTAAACTTTGTATTCATTTCAAACTGTCAGATATTATTGTAATAGGTAGTAGACCGTTTTAATTAAAATTAAGTTTAACTTCATTTGTGTTCTCACTAAGTTTGAAATTAACCATGTGTAGGTGTTCAGTTTAGACTTCAAATGTACAATTACAAATGTTTTATATAAATGTTATAGAATTTTATAATAAGTAGAAAATAAAATCATAAAACATTTGTGTACCTACTTACATTAATAATACAATCTTACCAAAATCAGTAGGTATTGCAACCACGAATATAATAAATCTTTCGAACGTTTGTTTTCAGGTTTCAGAGGTTAATAAATCTTACATGCATTGATCCCACAAAAACAATCGGTCGCGATGTTTTTGCACAATGTTTTTCAGATTTAACTTTCTGCTTTTTACAAGAATTCATTGCCCTTTATTATGTCCTCATTATGTTTCACTCGATTTTAGTGGCGTCAATCAATAATGAAATTTCCAAAAACCGAACACTTCGAGACGAGATTGAATTTTGCTTGTTTTTTTATTTTTGGTTGGGAACAGGCGAATATCAATCAACCACTGCGCCGCCGCTCAGAATCCGTTGCTCCAGAGCATGGCGCAGATTGAATTTTGGTGGTGTAGATTGATGGGCCTTTTTTTTTTTGGGTGGGAAATTATCAAATAACTTCTCCCGCTCTGGATGGAGCGGGAGGGCGTGTCAGACTCTTACTGACTAAAACCCACCCGTGTTCCTTCGGTTGCCCTGTTGCCGGGGGCCACGATTTCCCTATCGGTTTTCTTCGAACCCCCGGCAGGCATTGGCCCTAGCGGACCCCGTCAATTCTGCTGACATCTCTTTGAGGCGCGCGTGGAACACAACGCGCCGTCGACCCGGGCTTGGTCAGATTGATTGACCTTACGTTGCAATGCGCAATTTCCAGATGTCGCTGTTCTAAAAGATTTCTAAAAAAATACGGCAGTGGTTTTTAAACTTTGCCAATAGTTGACGTAAAACATTTTACTATCAACAAAAGCGAGTCATCTCACTGCGGAAAAGATAAGAAATATTTACTTTCTGCTTGAACAGGGAAGGTGAACAAAGCAGAATTTGGTTTCAATCAAGAGAGAATATCGTTTTAATGGACATGAAAATTAGGTTAAGTCCGATAGTGAATCTAATTCTGCTTTATTGCTATTGGATAAGAATAATGGTACATAGTAAAATATTATGTGAATTAAATTCTTCTGAATACCGAATTCGTTTGACTTAATGACCATTATTCTAAAATGACTCTACATTATCTGCTTTAAAAGCTTTCACTAATAATGATGTTGGTTTTTGAATATTTTATGTTAATCTTTTCATCCTAAAACTAGTTAGACATGCAACCATTGTGAAAGAGAAAATCCGTTGATAGAAAGAAAAATCTGGTATTTTGAGTTGTAATGATTCAATGCTTCCCTGCAAAGATATAGCTACACAAACTATCGTCAATTTCCCAAGGATTTTGGCAGACACTTCAGAAGACCGCGTGCTAGAATCATAAATTTCACTTCTTACTTTGCCCACGTTCATACAACCGTTCATAGACGCGCTAATTATCTTTATACCGACTACATACACCACTATAACTACACTCGAATAAAAGTAACTACCCACAAGTAATTGAAACACTTAGGTAAAATGAAGCTGTAAAACGGAGTATAATTGTTTTGGTCGCAAACATGTTTAACCTTGTCTGAAGTTTTATTTATAGCTTTTGCCCACGACTTCGTCCGCGTGTCACATCACTCGCATCCCATCCCCGCCGGCGCTATTAATTCGATTTCGCTGAGCGTTATATCTGCTACTTTTGCTTTTTCTTTTTGCTCAGTGCCTGAGTGTTGTAGCGTGACTTTACATAGCTTATAACCTTCTCCAAGAATTGGGCTATCCAATGCAAAAATAATTTCTCAAATCCTTCTAGTACTTCCGGAGATTACCCCCCACATACAAATAAAGAAATTTTACCTTTTTACAATATTGTTATTCATCTATAGATATTATAATTTACATTTTTAAATATTTTCATATAATTATAAAAAATAAAATATTTAAAAAAGTAGCCCTCGGGTATCGGGAACAGGGTCCAAGTTACCGGTGGTCAGGACTATTAATGTTATTATCGAACCAAACCAGGCACTTCACTTTGTGTTAATTATTTCATCACAACTGCTCTCAAAATTTTTGAAGGAAAACATCGTGAGAAAACATGTCCTAGAACCAAAAGTTCGAAGACATGATTTGGCATCCACCAACCCAAACTGTGTCCGCGTGGTGTGATTATGGCCCATTCCCTCTCACAGAGAGGAGGCCTGTACCCCAGCAGTAGGAACATAATAGGCTGCTTATCCTCAAGCTCTTCGTCCTGCTCTCTTTCTGAACTTCTCTCTTTCTTTCTCTGCGTTTATTTGAGGTATACTGATATGCTAGCTCTTGTTGACTGCCCAACTAGTTGCATGTTGTTACATCCACTGCCTACACCTGTCACAAGGAATCTACTGATGCACCCAAAAGATATTTGGTGGCAGCATAAGGCGAAGCAGAACCTAAAGTGGTAATACTTCTTCAACATGGGGCTGGTTTCCGAAAAAGGCAGTTCTGTTTTAATATATATAGGCAATTTCTACCAAATAAATTAAAAATAATGAATTTATCTTTAAGAGCAGTGGTGGCCCAGTGGTAACGGCCGCAACTTACGAGTTGTAGGTCGTAGGTTCGAACCCAGACAGGCGCTTTACTTTGTGTAAATTATTTCATCACCACTGCTCTCAAAACGGTGAAGGAAAACATAGTGAGGAAACCGGCATGTCCTAGAACCGAAAATTCGAAGACATGTGACATCTACCAACCCGCACTGGGCCCGCGTGGTGGATTACGGCCCACTCCCTCTCATAGAGAGGAGGCCTGTGTCCCAGCAGTGGGAAGATTTATAGGCTGATGATGATGATGATGATGAATTTATCTACCGGAATCGTAAACGTAAACTTATTATGTGATGGTAAAACAAACCATAAGTTAACCAGTACACTTACTTACTTCGATACTTCAGACATCGTCCATTATACTTACATCGGTTCCACGGTACTTTATATTCCAGAGACAATCTTTGAACCGTTCGCGAATAACTTACAGTTTTGTATAACGATCACATTTTAATACTAAAAACGGTTATATAGTAACTGTTTTCTATTATGAACAGAACTGAAAGTACAAATGAAAATTTATTATGATTCGCACTTAATTCGGAAATTATCGTAATTACGTCTAAAAATGGACCTTGCTAAATGGATCGGCCGTCTGGAATAATTATTATCTGTGGTTGAATTGGATGATGACCTTGAAGTGAAAATATAAGGCAAAAACATACAGAATAAAAAATTATGCGTACCAGTTATTCCCCAACGGTTCAGTTCCAAGGCTACGGGTCTATTAAGCCCTTTAGTG
The DNA here is from genome assembly GCA_963680765.1 of Agrochola lychnidis. Lineage (NCBI taxonomy): Eukaryota > Metazoa > Arthropoda > Insecta > Lepidoptera > Noctuidae > Agrochola > Agrochola lychnidis. Next base: position 8,497,388 of record OY796848.1, read on the forward strand.
ACATAAGCACTAGGAACTGTTATTAAGGCTATGTTATTAAACTACCAAAGGTTACGTACCACTGTTTAGATAACCAATTCCCCAAACAATGTAACTCAAATACTTGATGAAGGAAGGTTATTTGTTTTTGATTGCCTACCGAAACTGTAAAATTATTTTATAGATGAGCATTTGGCAATGGGCATCTAAAATGTTCCCCGTCGAAGGGTACTTTAATACCACACTTAAGGAATTTTACAGATTTCGAGACCGTAGTTAGTTTGTATTTCAGCCATTAAAGTTGCTTTTTCAACTCTGTTTATGCTGTGAGAAGTAAAATCAGAGAGGATTTACGCAAGGCAAGTGAGTAGACGATGACCTTGTGAAGGTCGTAGGAATTCGCTGGATGCGGGAAGCACAGGACAGGTCGAAGTGTCGGTGCTTGGGGGAGGCCTATGTCCAAAAGTGGACGTCTTTCGCCTGACATGATGATGATGAACTGAGTAGATTCATTGAACTAATATAATTTTATTCACTAACGAACTGTTTAACAATCATAGACAATACTTATTTAGCTTAAGTTAGTCAACTTCAATGAGAAAATAATATTTTTTGATCTTTAATATTTGGGGGAGGTCTTTACCCAGGAGTAGGACAACATAGGCTAAAAAGAAAAAAAAAATTGGAGGAAATTGGTAAATAAATTAAGCCGGATTAGTTCTCAGAGACTGCGAAATATTTATCGTTTAAAGTCGTTACCTAAGGTCAGGTTAAAACTGGATTTTAATCGGTCAAGGTCGAAATTATAAATTATTCAAAGACGTTGGTATTTCCAAAACTTAATATTTATTGTATACTGTGGAAATAATTTAACTCTAAAGTTATTATTTTCAATTCATAAAAGCTGCCTGATAGAAATTGGTCTCTTTCAACAAGAGAAGTTTTCCACGATATTAAATTATTTCTTAAGAAACACTTAGAAAGTTCTTGTCAAAGACTGATTAAGATATTGTCCCTCTCTTTACCCACCTAGGTCTCATTTTCCAGCTAAGGTTGTCAACTTGACACGTTTGACGACGAAGACACTTCGATCTCAGGGAGTGGTTGCAACCTAACTGATGCGTTTTCTACTAGTCAACAACCCTATAATTGCGGTAGCCTTCTCAGACTTGAAGGCGTGGCACCATTACCTGATGAGCGATGCTTGATAAGCCAGGTCAAATTGCTCTATTATTTGATTAACATGACCAGCTGGTGGAAAAAAAAAACGTTGCGTGTATTTCGTCCTTAGGATTCCCGTAATTGGCCCGGGCACATACTGAGTACTGTTCGGTCGTAAACGTGTACCTAACAATTAAGTAATACTTCCCCATGTGAATGTTTAGGCGTTTGCTGTTTGTACAGAACGTTGACCTTACATTCAATAATTCCTTGAATTGTGAATTATTTTAATGAATTGTTCGTTTCGGTTGTTGTGTTGTCAGTTAAGGTTCAAGGTTGATCAGGGGAGTTTCCTAGTGCCTCTGTAGTTAAGGGGTAAAGGTATCGGCATCGGAATCAAATGTGTTTTTTGGAACGAAGTTCTTTAACGCGGCTTGTAAACTTTCAGAAATCGTAACGCTAAAAAGTGTTAATACTTGCGACTGTCTTCTTCTAATTCAAAAAGAAAGAAAGAGAGAGAGAACACCGGCAGAAGAAAACAAAAGAAAAGAGAAAAGTGATTACAGTGTCGTGGGATAAAATTGTACACATCGGCACGAGTACACTGCATGTCGGAGAGACAGAGAGAGAAAGTGTGAATTTGGTCAAAATGAAAATCCAATATGGCGGCACTGAAAATTTTAAAATTTTTCATCATGGGTATCGTTTTTATGGTTTTAAAGGGTGCAAAAGCCGATAGTGGGGTTAAAATGAAAATCCAAGATGGCGGCTACGAACATTTTCAAAAATTTTCATCATGGGTATCGTTTTCATGGTTTTTGAGGGTGTTAAAGCCGATAGTGATCTCAAAATGTAAATCTAAGATGGCGGGTGCAAACATTTTGTTTTTGTTTTAAATTATACGTGAGAAAGAACTTCGTTCCTGACGGGGGTCGCCCGTTTTTTAATTCAGTCAAGGTACTCGCATAAAATTATTGCCAAATAAGATTTTGTAAATATCACCGACATTTAAAAAATATGATTATGATTTCATAACATCATAATGTATTACAAGTCCATAATATTAGCTTAGAATATTATTTAATTTAAAACGAATAACATATTACGTTTACGTCCCTTGAGATGTCAAGCTTTGTTTCTGTTCGACTGACTTCTATTACATAACATTTTGATAGGTATTTCATTTAAAACCAATTTGCAAGATATAACAGTGTTCAACTTTGATTTGAGTTCGGTAGGTAGTCTTGGATGAGGCTAGCACCTTTAACATTTTAAAATAAGTAGAAAACACCAAGTATGAATATCTTACCGTACTTTGGATGAATATTTCTTAGTAAAAGTCCACAGTTGGCACTGTGCCCGATAACTGCCAAAAAGTTAGTCTCTATATCTTAATTTTGACATCTGAAAACTTCGATCTTTGGAAGTCCACTGACGGAAATAAGTCTCATGTAAATTATGCCATTATCACCGATTATGGTGATTATATCCAGGTTAAATAATGAAAGGTTCCGACTGTGCGACGCCACTCTCTAGTGGAACAATTTCTATGAAAACATCACAGAAATTGTTCTACCGGTGTCGTGTCGTGCCGTTCGGAAGCTTTTACTGCCGCCAAAAAGGCTAGGCAGATTGATGGCGATTATATCCAGTCCACTTCAGTGTCCTGTTGGTCGGTTTGCTCAGCTGGGAAGCGTCAGAAGCTTAATTCAAAGACTTGACATTGTCTACTTAAACGACCCTTCGATTTATTATTCATGTCTCAACTTTCTTATTATTATTACTTACTTTAGTTTGGTAATCGTTCTAGTTAAGAGTCTATAATATCTCAGATTGCTTAGCATGATCCTCCGTTATATCGAAAATACTGCAGCATTAATTGTGAAATGAAGATATAGTAAAGTTGAGGATTCCATAAAACATGATTCCATAAAATTTTCTCTAAAGAAAAAAAACGTCTTTATTTTCGCCATAAAAACAAATTACCTGAACTATTGGCGCCTTGAAGCCTTCTCGACGTCGCATGCCGCTCTGTCTCCTCATTCAGTCCACGAGCAGTCTCGTGCAGTATCGTGGGAGCGAGATAAGGAATGAATTTGATCTGAGGAATTATGAACTCATAAGTAAGGATAATAATTGTTATTTTTCATATTATTTAAATAATGTTACTGGGGCGAAATATGGGTACATTTCACCTATAGGTACTTACTGCTCTGGCTAACCCTTCGGGGATTACATCCGTGATGTTATGTTATTTAAATAGTTAGTTAAATAAGAGTAAGAAGTTTTTACAATACATTTTACTTACGTGTAGAATATCTTAATAATTTACCCTTTAGGAGTTAACCTCTTGCGTAACCTCCGTACAAAACACTCAAAACTTAAAACAAAAGAATAGTGGCTGTGTGCGGATCTATGAAAGAACCCTAGTTTTATAGAGTTGTTCAGAATATCATTTATTATTACATTTTCTCGTCACTGTACTTAGGTCACTCGTCAGTAGTGGTATCAAAACCAGTTTAAGCTGGCCTCGCATTCTATTCAAATTCCGTACTACGCTATGACAGCTCAGGGTCAAAGCGTTATAACTGATTTGAGGTCATAAATTAAAGTCGCGTTTCATGTCTTTCCGTGTTACCTCGTTTTTCATCTAAACTACGCAACGGATTCAGATATGGTTTTCAACAACATTTAGAGAATTTATTTCGAAAGGTTGTTTAACTTTAACATAAAAATTAAAATCAATTAATCCATCTGCCTAGTCTTTTCCCAAATATGTTGAGGTCGGCTTACAGTCTAACCATAGGATACAGGTGAATACCAGTATTATACAAAGAGCGACTGCCTATCTGATCTCCACAACCCAGTAACTGGGTAATACGATACCCCCTGATAAGACTGGCTGTCAGACTTTCGGGCTTCTGACAACGATAAAAAAAACTAAAATGTAATAAAGAAATCTCAATATTTTGTCAATTTGTAAAAACCATGCGTAACACGGATCTCTAGTTATTTTTAATGTGCTAAAAAAACTTTTTACAAAAAATACAACCGACTTCCAGACTACAAAGTGAAAAATTAATTTAATTTCGGAAGTCGGTATTTTTGGATCAGTATTTTAGTTTTTTGCCTCCGAATTCCGAAATTAAAGGTATTTTTCACTTTGTAGTTTGGAATTCGTTTGTATTTTTTTGTAAAAATGTATTTTTTTCACTTTTTTGTGGGTTTGTAATTTATCTAAGTTACAGTAGCTTAATGTCAACTGCTCATCAAAAATACCAAAAACGCTACAGATGTGCCTATAATATTTGAAGAGTTCCCTCGATTTCTCCAAGATCCCATCATAAGATCGTGACCAAATGACAATGGAACCAACTTGAAAGTATATCCTTTCAAACAAAAAAAAATAATAATTTTCAAATTGGTCCAGCCGTCTTCGAGTAACCGGGGAACATATATATAAAAAAAAGTATTCCGACGAACTGAGAACCTCCTCCTTTTTAAAGTCGGTTAAAAATAATCTAATGTCATATTTCCTTTGTTCCAGTGTCTAATGTTAAACCCACCATGTGGCTGCTAGGCGGTAAAGTGGCTCGCCCGCCTCCGCAACGCGTGGACCGTGGGCCCGCTATCCTGGCCACTCCTGATGGTGCAGTGCCCCAGGTGCAATGCATCACACATAATTTCGCCACCGCTCCAAGGAAGCGAGGACTCGCTGTAAGTTTAAACACACATATACAACGTGTAACGTTAAATGCGCAAAACCTGAAAATAGTTTGATCAGAATAACGAGCAGAATCAATTGAACCACTTTTGAATATAGGTCACATTTTTCAAAAAACCTTCATTAAAAACGTTGCTGTGTCTTTATTAATAAGTCAAGCCATCACATGCGCAAACCCGCCAAAATAGGTAAACAAACACAAATTGTTGTCGACCAATTTAAATTTTCTCATACGCGGGATAATAATAGCTTTTATTTCAATTCAAATACAAATCAAAACTAAAATAGTACATAAAACCTTTACAATTTTTTAAATGTTTTTTTTTTTTAAATCAGTTGGGGTGTCTGAGGTTTTGCGCATTTAACGTTACACGTTTTCGTATCATGAATTTTCAACAAGTTGGTCACTTAGTCGTGACCGCGTACAGGAAGGCATAGCATTGGGAGGTCTTCCACAAGGTGGACTGATGACCTTGTGGAGGTATTCGGTATATGCAAGAAGCCAGGCCGGTCGATGTTAAGGCGGCTTATATCCAACAGTGGACGTCTTTCGGCTGAAATGATGAAGATAATGATGGGCACTTAGCTGTGATGCCAGATTGTGAATTTATACCTAGGTACTTTCTAAGTTGATTCAAGACTAGCTTTTCTGTCCGCAGCGTATAACCTTCCTCAAAAATTGGGCTATCCAAAGCAAAAATAATTTTTCAAATCCGACTGATAGTTCCGGAGATTACCCCTACATAAAACTTGCAAACAAACAAATTTTACTTCTTTATAATATTAGTATAGATTATTATGACATACGGGAAAGGAAATCTGAATATACTGCTCTGGAATCACTAACGCAACATTTTATTTTTTCTCTAGAATACTGTTACAACGAATAAAGGCTTAACACTTGGTGTATTAGATGTTTATATCGGCGGTGGAAACCATTCTGTGCTAGATGAGGTCTTAGATTGTTTGCCAACTCATTACCCACCTGTAATAAATAAAGCTGAATAAAAGCCTGTAAAAAAACACCTGTATTGAAATCAACTGAGTAGAAAAGAAGGCGAATTTTACATTTAAAATACGCAAAGTACGTCGTTAAAGTATTTTATTCGTAAAACGCTTGAAAGAACACGATAAATACGCGTTTCTTCTCCGCCTAGGTATACACATTAAACGCGTTGTTCCCGCAAAATTTGCTAAATAAAGCCTTTACAACACGTTTGGAGCCCACAACGTCTCTAAAGGTAATTTGTTAGTAATTTCAGGTGCTTACGTTTTTACGAAATTAGGGAAAACAGTGAAAAACACTCACAAACATCCCCGAGGATGTCCAAAAAGTAACCGGAACTGTACTTACTTGAACATGTTTTTTACCGCTCACGTTACTGCATGAAACAGAATTAAAACTAATATTTCAACATATTAAAAGAACCACCGTACCTGTACACCGTACGTGTAGAACATTGGCTCGTAACCTTATCTAAATAAAGGGCACAATCGCGTTTACAAAAAAGAAATACTTCCAAAACCTTTAAAGTAAAAATACTGGCATTGAACATTGATCCGTAACATAATATAAATAGAGAGCACAATCGCGTTTACAAAAATGAGGTGTCGATAACGGTGTCGCGAGTTCAATTGTTTTTCCCATCTCAAAAATGCTCAAAACGCCTAAAGAAGTTTTCACTTCAAAAAACAACCTATTATTCCACTGCAAGGCAAAGGCATGAGCATTAATCACCATGCTTATTCAAGACGGGTTGGCTATTTCAGACTCAGACAGTAAACAGCAACTTCAGACACTAGAAGATGGTGGGTTGAGCTGGACACATGACAAAATAACAAATGACCTGGGAAAGTACTTAATTTTAATTTTGTGACGACTGGTTAAACGGTTTGATAGCTACAAAAGCAATCTCCTCAAGCTGCGTCTTTATTTGCTTTCGAAAGTTGGCTGGCCGCTTGCGGCATTAGGTCCGCCATATGTAACATTACATACGAAAGTATATAATTTGTTAGATATAACCTAGTCAGTTTAACAAGCTGAATAAAAAGATCTTCATCTTTTCCTGTGGTTAGTGACTAATCTGGTGTCAGAGTTAAAGCCGCCCGTGAGCCTCTGACTTGGCTTCACATGCCGTTGAAAAATATCTCTCAGGCATGTCCGGTTTCCTCACGATGTTTTCCTTCACCGTTTTTGAAGCAAGTGATAATTATACAATACGCATATCAATCCGAAAAGTCAGAGAAGCGTGCCTTGGTTTCGAACTCGAGACCTATGACTTAGCAGTCCGACGGCCACACCACTATCACTGCTAACAAGATAAAAGCAAAATTTTTTTTTTTGAAAAAACCCACAACGGTTAAAAAGTAATTGAAAAAGGATAAAATTTAAATATCTTTAATAATAAATGTAGTAACGAATATAAAATATATTACTGCAGCGCCCTCTAGTGAGTTACTACCGTAACATCTATTTAAGAACCCTCACTAATCAAACACAAACTGCATCAAAACCGGACTAGAAGTTTTGGTTTTGCACAAACAAATGTTTACTGCAGCGCCCCCTGGTAAATTGTCACCGTAACACCTATCTAAGAACATGCACCAATCAAACCTGAACCCATAACTGAAAAATGCATCAAAATCGGACTAGTAGTTCCTCTCACCCCAAACGCATATACCGTCTCCGTTCCGTCGTGGGTAACAAAAAGATAAAACAAAACTGCTAAGTAGCTTTCTATCATCGCTATATTAGTATGTACTTGTGGCACGCGACAGTCTGAAATAAAATTAATGCCGTTATCATGAACCACTATACCGAGTGAAGTTTTATTGACGATCATACGTAGATACTAGAAATAGAGTACCTACTAGAGAGGTGGCTAAACTGCTGCCTCAGTTTAATATTTATTTGGTGCTGTTTTGAAAATATATTTTCAACAAAGACATTTACGACTTTAAGATCAATTCGAAAACTAACTTCGTGAACTGAAACATATTGTTATCTATTTATGATCATATTTTTATTTACAACATTGTTTCTAGTGGCTCTATCTATTATCTTGAACGGGATATGAAATATATTTGTCATAATTTATAGGCCAAGATTAAGAAGAAGAGAAAGATGAAGAGATCCGCAGGAGAACCAAGGTAACCGACATAGCTCGAAGAATTGCCAAACTTAAGTGGCAATGGGCAGGGCACATTGCTCGCAGAACGGATGGCCGATGGGGTCGAAAAGTTCTGGAGTGGCGACCACGTACCGGAAGACGTAGCGTTGGAAGGCCTCCCACAAGATGGACCGATGACCTTGTGAAGGCCGCAGGAATCCGCTGGATGCGGAAAGCACAGAATCGGTCGAAGTGGCGGTGCTTGGGGGAGGCCTATGTCCAGCAGTGGACGTCTTTCGGCTGAAATGATGATAGGCCAAGATTACAGCTTAGCAAGTTCGTGATGTCCTTGTTACATTATTTACTTTATTTACGAGCTGTTGACGGAAGCATAACAAGCGAATAAACATTTTGTAATAGTATTAAAGGTAAGGAGGATGGGTGGTAGCCTTTATTGTCTGGTAATAATAATGAAGTGCGATCAACAATCTATCTACTTAATAAAAAACATAAATTCATTCATTAATTCACTGGCAGAACGCATAGCCTAAGCCGCTGGGTCTAGAAGCATTAAATTTTTCACAAGACTTGCTTATATAACAAAGATGAGCAATAAGGATTAAAATTCACCCTCTTAGGCTACGGACACAAAGTCAGCAGGCGCGTGGCGGCAGCGGCGGCGGCGCGAGGAGCGGCGCGTTTCAATGCATAAATTCGCGGAGAGCGAGAACAGTTCCCTAAAAACTGACTTCGAGACCGAGGGCTAAGAGGGTTAAATAGGGCATGAAATTTGGTACTTAAACTTCTGCTTAAAAGTAAAAGTTAGTCGTAGGTACCATCGTTTTTTGAAAAATCGTCCCCTAAGGCCACTGAGAATTTTCCGATTGAAAATCCTGTCAAACAGACTACTAATCAGTAATAATTTACTTCTGGGCCTTTCATTCTGGTTAGAGAAGTGAACATTTCGCGAAGTGGTTATTACACTGAGCCAATTATTGAAATTCTTAGCCAAAATTTATGCTTTTTTAAAGTCTTACTTATTTTGTCCATTTTGCCTTAGCATTTTCAAAGAATATTAAAGCCGGTATTCAGCTTAAACAAATGCTCCTCAATACGCTGATTTTGCCTTAAAACTACATAGAATAGTGCCTCCTTCGCAACACAGATATTGTACAATATTGGTATCCTTAGACAGGTTGTAGGGACTGTCTAAAGTACGACCACCTAACCTGTTTTTCAGTAAACATACAAAGGTGTATATGTGTCGAAAGCCCCTATGAATAAATCACGTTCACTTAAGTAGTAATCTTTCCTACTCAATTGTCGGATTATTAGAATTAAGGTAAGTTGCTGATAATAATCAAAGTAAGCTCTCTCTTTATAGCAGAAATGCATAAAATGTTAAGGTTTTCTATTGTTAGACGATTGTTAATTAGAGATTTATTTTAATGTAGTTTAGGACGTTACACTCCATTGAACTCTCAAAAATCGAAATCCGGTTCCGAATTTAAAATCTAGGACTCGTTTCCGCTAATACGCCAATCAGCACATGGCATGCGACCAAAACTTCGGCGGATCAAGGCGGATCAATTATTATAATATTAGCCACTTTAAAATAAAACAGTTTGCTGTAGAAATAGAAACTTTAACTTTATTTCTTACAGTTCAGTTTATGTTACCACTGAAATTATCTTACGACCTTTTCAGTCGTTTTTGTCATTCTAAAATTAACGTAGTTTGCATTACTTTAGAGTTGAAATTCGTGTAAGTTGCCTTTCTATTATTCATATTACAAGCATTACTTCGTTGTGATCGTAAAAGCGATGCATTTAGCTCGAGCGTCGAGGGACTTTGGCTTCATACATGCTAATTAATTGTTTTGCACCCACTATCGTGTTTTAACACCTACGTTGCTTGTTTACTTAATTAATAGAATAATAAACACTTTCTTATTAAAAAGTACCTTTAGGTATTTCGTTTCTTTTTCTGTTCAAAATACATTATTTATACACATGAGAATATAATGATAAGGTATCTATAAAACGTTAGTTCTACATAGGTTATGTGTTAACGAGTAGGTACTAAAAAACGTGAGACGAATCTTTATCGGATTAAAAGAAAGATCATAAAAACAGGTCTGCTGTAAATGGGTCTATTGAACTAGAACGGGCAGCCGAGACTCAGGAGACAAAAGAATAGTACATTACTGTCGCGGACAGCAATCAGGGCATTTGATGGATGATCGCGAAAATGTGGGCCGAGGCGAAGTCGAGGCACACATACGTGATTCCATCAATGTCTGGTTGCGGCCAAGGCTTGTTTAGTACTTTTCTCAAACAATGCGTGGAAATTCAAACTGAGTAAATTAATTATAAATTCATGAATCAATGACGAATAAAGAAAATTTGTCACGCGCTATTATGTTCATTTGTTTCTTCTTTACTTTAAACAGCTGTATTTTCTGAGCCAGTTCGAAATTTAAAGAAAATCTTTGATAAATTACGTCCTCGGTTGCCATGTGTTGAAGTAAACAGTTCGGTCCATTTTTAAATAACACGATAGTTGTGTGTTTTTATATAATAATTTATTTAGGCTGGTTTCACAGCTGTCCGGGAAACGCCCGCAGTGCTCTGAAACGAGGGAGTTAGTACGATACGGTTGCTAGCGTTGTACGGGCTCTACCCGGAGCGGGTCGCGTACAGACCAATCCGTGTCGCTGTGAAACAATGTTCTAGCGCCTCACGTGTCTCCATTCCGGGAGCCCGTACGGGCGGCCCGCACGTTTCTCCCGGAACGCTGTAAAACCAGCCCTAGCATACATGACACTTATGGATTTTCATAGTAATATTTCCGGCCTAGGTTTTGACCAGTACAGCAATTTCGATTTATCTCGAAAAAAGTTGTCAAAATAATATTCGAATTGTCAAAAATGTTTGAGAAAATATATTATCGGGATATGCCTATGAATGACTAGCATTATATGCCTTTCAATTACCAATGGATATTGTCTTAATAACCGATAGAGTTTGACAAACGTATTTCATAGTGATATCTGATAATTATGTCGTTCCTCGGAAAGCACGTAGTTAGTCCCGGCTGTCATTCGTAGATCTTCGACAGTCGTTACAGGTAAACAAAAGCTATTATAAGTCTGACATCCAGTCTTACCAAGCGGTATCGTGTTACCCAGTAACTGGGTTGTGGAGGTCCGATAGGCAGTCGCTCCATGCAAAATAGTGGTCTTCTGCTGCATCCGGTTAGACTGGAAGCCAACCCCAACATAGTTAGGAAAAGGTAACATAAATATTCGTTATATTGATATATTCACAACATGTTAACGTTAAGTAAACAAACAATGAAAAATTCTTGTTTTCTTATAACTACTAATTTTTCCTTTCAAGACTAATATTAATTGATTAGATAATAAATAAAATGCTCTCAAGTAATATAATTTATAAAACGTACCTTGATCGTGAACGTCCTTGATTGGTCCAAATGGCCCCTTTAATATTTAAATATGTTTATATTGAGATTGCTCTCGGATTTTAGAGATCAACGGATTTATTCGTTAATGGAAACGACAATACGAAAATATATGAAACTGCGGATATCTGTAATAATATTATATATGAATAATTATGTAAATACATATTATACTAATTAATAATGACTTTCCCAGTCTACATACAAAAATTCAATCAAATATTATGTTCAATAGTTTGTCGCCCATCACTACTATTTAGTTTATTTGAACAAAACACTTTTTTTAATTTCGTTGTTAGGATTTATTAATTAATAGTTTCAAAATACTCCTAAGCATGAATATTGCCAGTGTTTGCATTTATTGTCGTATTGTCATCTCCCATTGTATATCTTCTTGTGTGGACAGCATTCTGACCCTTACTGACTTACATATCTGTATAATTTTCACATAGTGGTTTCTTGTCATTTTCATTTGTCACCACTTTTCTTTAACAATAAAAAGAAAATCCATCGTTCCATTATTCTACCACATTTGGTATTACTATCAGCTTTTTCACCATTCATACATCATTTATTTTGTATTCCAGAGTCATTACCTACTTTTTTTGCAATGTACATTCATGTACGTAAAGCTGCAATTAGCTAGAATATTTATTTTGAATCCCTCATTTATCCATATTCCATTCCATACTTGGACAATTGATTTCCACACTTCAGGTACCTGGTTCACTCTCGAACAAGAGTAACGGTGGAGTTTCATGCCCGTTCTTCTCTATACGAAAACTACCTTTTGGAAGGGGCGACTAGAATCAATCCTATTATTTTGTAAATTTTAACGTTCAAAAGTGCCATATATTTGAAACAAATGATTTGACTTGACTTGTTTTGAACATTCTACATAGTTTTGAATTTTAATTTCGATAAATGCATCTATGGCATTCTTATCTAAACTAATACTATAAATAAAGAGGAAAGATTAGATTTTTTGTATGTTTGTTTGTTACGCTTTGATGGTAAAATGGCTGAACAGATTTGGATGAAATTTGATACATGCGACACTTATGCGGGTGAAACCGTGGGACGCAGCTAGTTGGTACTATAAAATTGAAACGCTCGTAAAATAAGACAAACTGCAAATACTATAAACACACTGGCTTACAAAACCATTTTATTGACCTCGAAATTACAATCATGTCTAGGTCCAAGAGACTTATAAACTTTTTGAGAATATTTCTTACGTGACATTAATTCAGCCTATAACCGGCCTATTATTGTCCCAATGCAAGACAAAGGCCTCTTCTCATACAGAGAAGGCACGAGCATCCATTCAGCCGTTGGTAGCTCAGCCTATGTTTATTTATTTAAAATTCTCGCATACAATGAAGTACAAAGGTAGACTTAATGCCTTAGTCATTCTCTACCAGTCAACCAAGGGTGGTGAAGAGATAAGTATAGAGTGTGTATATGGATATGTTTGTTCCATTTTTGACATAAGTCATTCCTAAATGTTAGAAAGTGATTAGTTGCTTGCTGTCTTTGAATTCAGGTCGACAAAAGAGTGTACCTACGTGCTTGTCAAGGTAATTGGCTATCCTGTTAGAAAAGCTTTCAATCCACTAATGTTATGGACGGGAAATGGTGGCAGCCTTGCCCTTGATGCCATAATATTCAGATATACTCTTTATCCGTGTAGTTATAATAAAAACTCTTGATGTACAGTGGAATATTTTGGAACGTAGCTCCTCATCGCACGATATAGTTTGCGCACTTGTTGAAGGAAAACTAGACCGAAAAAACCGGCCAAGTGCATATCGGACCACGCACAATGAAGGGTTCCGTAGTTGGGATGAATTTATCCCAAGAACATTGTAGTTGAAAAACATGGCCTTCACATGATCTGACCAAGATTATGTCTGGACTTTAAAAGAGACTGTGACCTCTGAGTTTGTTTCGGCCTTTCTTCTCAGAGTAGTCAGATAGGAAACGCCGACCTCATCTAGTTTTTAAAATATGATTGACGTGTAAAAGTGTTTGTACAAACCTACTTACAGAAATAAAATCATTTATCATTTATCATGTTCTCCCATACGTTCCAACTGCAAATGTAAGTTTGTACGCACAATATTGCGAGATTTACCATGTTATTTTAAGACCATAGACTTCTTATAGGTTTTCCTGTAGGTAATCTATGAGAGTAAAGAACCATTCTCTGTATTTTTTACAAAATTTTAGGCTCAGTAGTTTCGGAGATAAGGGGGGAATGGTCAATTTTCATCTATTTTCTTAAATATCTTTAAATGTATTTATTTTAAAATGATAAAAAAAATGAGATCCTCGCAACAAGCCCTTTCATTTAATATGTCACACGGTACAGTTTGCAAAACGTTTTTTTCTTTCTTTTTTGCCCCCCTAAAGTAACCCCATATTCAAAATTCATTTATTTACGTTACACGTCTGTGTTTGGGTCACAAAAATACATAAATATGTGTAACAAATTTCAATTTAATCGGTCCATTAGATTCGGAGAAAATTGGCTGTGACAGACAGACAGATAGACACACGAGTTATCCTACAAGTGAAGCTATACATTTCCAGTTTATGTTGATCTCGCATTGCATAGGTTTTCCGTACAATGCGAGGTCAGCTTATACTGGATATGAGCCTTGTCTATTAATTTTAATTTATTTAGAGAAAACTTTGTCTATTACGATGAGGAGCTCGTGGCTACGTTACGCTTACGCTTGCCAGGGTTGGGCTGTAGATAGGTGACCATCTTAACATTCCGAGACTCCTCCGTCCCTCGGAAAACACGTTAAGCCGTTGGTCCCGGCTGTCATTAGTGGATCTTTGACAGTCGTTCCTGGTCGTCAGAAGCCCGAAAGTTTGACAACCAGTCTTACCAAGGGGTATCGTATTATCCAGTTACTGGGTTGTGGAGGTCAGATAGGCAGTCGCTCCATGTAAAATATGGTATTCAGATAGGCAGTCGCTCCATGTAAAATATGGTATTCAGCTGCATCCGTTTAGGCCGGAAGCCGACCCCAACATAGTTGGGAAAAGGCTAGGCAGATTGATTGATTTTTGTCTGTTACGATTCTAAAACGCGATTTTCTCACTTCAGCCCATTAAAATTTTGTTATTTAGGTATCAGGACGCAAAAAAACTACTTTTATAAAACTACATATTATAAATTTTATGTAATTGTGTAGATAAATGTGTAGATTATGATTATGTCCTAAAATAAAATGATCAAAGTGTACAGTAAAAAAGAAAGCAAACCATTTCTTCATCATTGTATTGATATGACACAAACAAAAATATCTCAACATTAATATGCATCATAATCACATGTAAAATATGGAACCCTCTAAAACATGTTTACCCACTAACTATAGCGGCATGTTCCGTAAATAAAATCATAACTAATACAGTTTAATATCGTTTAGTTATAACATTGTAACATTTGTTTGACGTTAAAAGCTTGCCTTTATCGTTTTAACTTTTTATTCCTTTGATACAATCGTAATTGGATATTCTTGTTCGTAAAAAATATAGAAAATCCCTTTGTTTCTCGTAGATAAGTGATTTCGTTTTGTCAGCGGGTAAATAGAGAGTTAAGAGCACTTAAGAGTTATAATATAATATTATCACGCTTGTTTTAATAAACGGGTAGGCAGGTAGAGGCTACTTTATTGTTTTCTTATGTAAAACGATGTAGAACTACAATTTAGTATAGCTTGTACGGTCTGAAATGACGCGCCTCACTACTGTATTTTACGTACACACGGCTACACATCAAGCTATACATTTCCAGTTTATGCTGATCTCGCATTGCATAGGATTTCCGTAGAATGCGAGGTCAGCTTATATTGGAAATTATAGCTTGATGTGTAGCTGCGTGTAGACGTCGCGGCATAGCTCTCTGTGAAAATGTTCTATCATTATAAGTATGCAAATTGCTAAGACAAGAGCAGGAATAAAACATACTTTACTAGATCGTTGCCAAATGCATGACATTTTTGAAGAATTATCGTAAACAAAGCAGATCGAAGCAGGTGGTTTACTGTAGTTTTTACCTACCCATAAATGGTGAATGTTGTGTTAGCCTGTAAGCAATTGTTCCACTTATAAACGTACCATTATGGAATTTATTTTAAATTAATTGTGTAAACAATTATTGGCTAACCTAAATAAATAAATAAATGTTAATTAAAGAAAGAAAGAAAATAAATAAAATTCGTTTATACGGTCGGGTCGGTCGGTTCGTTTGTTTCGGTTAAACTTTATGTTTGAGCCACTCTTGCAAGTTTCTTGAGGTCAACAAACGTTGCTGCACTTATTTAATTCCCTGATAGAAAGTAATATCTTGCTCTAAATCCCAGGGGAGCTTGCAGCAGTAATAATAAGAGCTTGCTCTCTGACGTAACGTTTTACTCCTCCAGTAAAACTTTGCTTCTCCGTAGAAATGTGATTGAAAAACAAATGGATCATTTTCGTGATTGTCTTATTCGTTCTAAAAGAAACTGAGTTTATTTGAGGTTCTCTTTTAAGATAACTACGTAGTTCAAAAGTTCAAAGTTCAAAGTTTTTATTAATATGATTTTTGGTGATACAATAGGGTCTTAAAAATATTTTATAGTATCTCAAAAATCTACCCTATATGGCATGCATTGTTAAATTACAATATTAGAAATTAAGTTAAGCATTAATATAATCAATAGAAATTAAAACAAGATATAATAATATTATATTGTAATAAATTAATAGACATATGCATCTGAATATTATAATAAAACAATTACAATAATACATAAAAAGGTCAGTCACATGACATTTTGTCAACTAGGAATTCGTCAATGGTATAGTTGCATTTGTCTATTAAAACGTTTAAATTGTGTCAAGTTTAAATCTTTTATGTCATTTGGTAGATTATTAAAAAAAAATTGAGCCATGTAAAGTATGCAGCACTTGTGCATAAGGGCCATTTTTGAACTTTTCAGACATATTTCATGGTGATATGTTGGTCTTATGGATCGATAGCTTTGTTTTGAAGCTTTTTGAAACAAAATCACCGTTTTTCTTTACGTATACTATGATTTAAGTCAGGGTAGGTTGTACAGTGACAACAATAAACGCCCGTATTCCCCAAAAGTATAGGCAGAGGTACTTGTATAGTATAACCACCATTTTGCCGTTTATTTTTTGGTCCCATGTAACAAAAGCTAGTAGGATTCAGTTTATTAACAAATTTTTTTTGCTTACTAAAAAATAGAAAGACGAGTGGGTCTCAAACTATTGCCCCGATTAAAAACTTATTTTTGTATTTTAATCTCGTATACATTATGGGCTGAGCTGAATATTCAATTTTGTCCTTCGAACCGAAATCAGTTACTATGGAAGGGAACGTGAAAAATTGAATTTTATCTCAATAAGTGAGAAAACAATTTTACCTGGCTGTCATTGCCGACAAAACATCACACCCAGTTTGAGGACTTTTTTGTTTGTATAGGCTTGCGATCTTACGACATGCTATGATCGTTGCTATAGTACACTTTTGCCTAGAAATTATTCACTGGTGTCCTAAAGACTCTCAGACATTAAATTCCGAAAACACAAACTCAAGCAATGTAAGAGGATGTACCCACCTTCTGCTAATACAGTAATTATTACTGTCTTTGGAATCAAAACAAAGGATAATAATAAATATAAATTGGTCTTTTCGACTGCCTCGTTGGTCTAGGGGCGGAAATCGTGGCCCCCGATAACATGGCAACCGAAAGAACACGGGTGGGTTTTAGTCAATAAGAGTCTGACACGCCCTTCCGCTCCACCCAGAGCGGGAGAAGTTATTTGATAATTTCTCACAAAAAAAAATGGTCTAACGGTCGCAAGTGCTACTGCTGAGCATAAGGTCCCGGGTTCGATTCCCGGGTCGGGCAAAATGTTATTGGGTTTTCCATCTGGAATTTCTCAGTAGCAGCCCGGGGTCTAGATTTGTGTCCGATTGATAGCAATAGGCTCGCCCCCTATTACATGGGTCTTAAACTTAAACTCTTCGAGGAAATACAAGCGTAATAATATTATGTTTTGGTTTTTTGGGCTAAATGTTATCTACCTTAATATTTTCATAGCAACCTCGCTTATTAATCACCAGTCGAGGTCGGTAATGCTTGTTACCGGAATGAGGTATTATAAGTACTATAATAAAAGCTTAATTTAATATAAATTCTGGCGGTTATTCATACAATCTCTTGGGGATGTAAGCAATATATTTGAGAATTAACATAGTGTATGACGCATAAGGGATTATGAATTTGCTCTAATTTATTTTACTAAAGTTTAATTTAGTTGCTATACGAGTAGGTACTTTATAATATGAAAACTTGGCAATGTGATACGCTGATATAAATTTTGTTAGATTTAGATCATGTTTATACTGAAACCTTATCTGTTAAAACTGGTTTAAAGAGCTTTAATTAAAGGCGATTCTAGAACTTATAACTCTTCTTAGTACGTGAACGAAGACTGTGCACTTGCGGTGACTCATAACCATTGGGAAGTCTTGTTAATATCTACTTAATTAATGGGTATCCAGTTTAAAATTAAGATTTCATAATAATGTCATAGCTTTTGTCTGCGCAGTTGTTTTAGTTAGTAAGTTCCATACTGTGCCTTTGACCGAACGTGTTCTCACCACAAAGAATCTTAGCACTTTTATAAAATCTAAATCATAAAAATGCAGCAGCTAAGTTTTCAGAAAATTAATTAGGTAACAATTTTTTTCAGAACTCTAACTTATCAAAAGTTGCTAGGAATCGAAACAAAGGCGCATTTTATTATGAAGCTAATTGCGAGTGCAAGAAACGCTGGCACGGTTAAGGACCACGTGGAAGTAGGTCTGCCATAACTTTGCTGTTATAACTTTGAACTTGAAGTTTATTATTTAAGTGCAGTAAGGAGACCGTTGGTTGAGGTTTGCTTGTGCGCATTTAACAAAGCGGAACCTGACTCGAGTACCATACATGCATTAAAAAAATGTTCACTGAAATATGCAGCTTTTGTTTAACCTTTAAATTCTTAAGTATCATAGCTCGAGGGATAAAATATCAATCATCTTACTGCAGTACAAAAACCACTTCTCATGCAAAGAGGCAAGAGTTTTTATTGCCTGCACGCTCACCGCAGAATGCTGATGTAGATTCGCTCAGATTGTCTCATGATGTTATCCTGTTCCATTTTGTTATCGTGGAAACATTTAGATTATTATGCAGAAAATGTCCATAATTTGAAGGTTATACTTACGAGGTTTTGAAAGAAAACATGTCGTGAGGAAACCGGTATGTTCTAGAACCAAAAATTCAAAAACATGTGAACATCCAACAATCTGCACAGGGCTTCCGTGGTGGATGATGGCCCGATCCCTCACGGAGTGGAGGCCTGTGTCCAAGCTGTGGAAACGTTGTAGACTGATAATGCCTATGTCATAGGTTTTTATCATGGCAACAAGACAACGTACATTAAGTGTAAAAAAACATCACTAATTCACAACATTCACTATACAAGATGTCACACCATATGTTAGAATTTTTGCGTATCGTCATCATTCAATCAGGAAGCTTCCTTTCTGTCATCGTGATATTATCATGTTATGATTTTTATGAGATGTTAATCCTTTTACGCATTATCCACCCATGTTGTCCGTTCGTGATCAACGCGTGACGCAAAACGATAGGTGTCGTGATAGTGGACGCAAACCACCGTGAAATATTCGTGTTATAGGACGCATTTTCAGTCACCGAAAGTTATTTATTTATCGTATTTAGAATAAGGCTTAAGTAATATACCTAAGGGCAGCATAGTTCTTCTTTTCGTGACGACGCGACGGTACTTTTATTCAACTATTCATAATTGTTTGAGCTCAGTAGATGGCCGATACAAACAGCGAATGCGGTTCTTATGATCTGACCATATTTCACTTACTGGAGTGTCCTAAGTGCTCGTTCACTTGCTCCTTTGATGCTCTAAAGAAAGCCAGTGACGCCGCAACTTAGTTAATTTAACATAAGACATATTGTCATTTACCAATTGTTACGTCCGTTCAAATCTCCGCTCCGCAAACATCTAATGTGATGGAAGCTATGTATTATAGTGCAAAGCACGATCGGTCATGTTCTTCAGGCACTGTTGTCCTTTAAGATTGATAATGTAATTTATACCTAATTAAAAAGTGTCTGATTCTTGTTAACTATAAGTTACGTTATCAAACCAAACTTTTTATCACTAATGAACACTGTCTTAATTTCCAAATTATTTCTTTCCAGGAATGGGTGTGGACCCTGACCGGCCACAACCGACACAATCGTGAGAAGGTGGACCCTGGAGGTGAGCTGCAGATTATGCTGCCTGCTCAGCCTGATAAGGCGACGTCGGGAGAAGTCTGCTTGCTAGCCGAGAGCCCCTTCAGGATCCTGAGGGTGAGTCCATTGTTGTTTTAATAGGCTAGGCTGCAGAAAAGCAAACGAGTATTTTACATTTTCTTAATTTGTGTGGAAGTTTGTAGAAGGGGTAATAACGTCGGAATTCTACACAAGAACGTCTCCGAGATCGCCTTTGGTTATCGAAATATCAATGTATTACATACTCTTTAATAATTTTAGCATATTTTAAACAGTAAAATTGAACTTTAATTACAAAAGTTCTTTATGACGCAATAAACAATTTTAAAATTGTCATTTCGAAACTCCCTTTACAGCAATAAATTTAATAAGCACGAAACCGCAAGTTTTAATATTAAAAATTCTTTCGTAAACGTCTGCCAAAAAATTCGTACGAGTATATTGTGGGGTTAACAAACTTCCCGTCAACTTGGAAACATCTGTTAGGAATCTCGTTGTTTGAAGCTTCACCGGATCTTGGTTAAAGTAATCAGCAATCTTCAAGGAGTTTTCTGATCTCTCGATATTGCAATTTCCCAGGTGCACCACCAGAGAAATTGCACTTTCGTAGGGTATATTACAAAGTTAATTTATGGTAATGTATTATAATGAAAAAACTCGCTATTGATACTTTGATGAATTGTGAATAACATATTGTAGTTTAACCTAATCTAGCAGAGTGGGTGCAGCTAACTTATGATACATTAAAAAAAATAGAAACAGTAGAAACATAAAATATTGTTTTGGCTACCTCAATGACAGACTCAGCGAATGGCGTAAATGAAGTATTTAAAGACAACGGTAAGACGAAAACTCTTTTTGAACAAACGAACAATGATCACAACGTTTGAAAAGTAAACTAATGATCGCACCTATTTGACACTTTTTCCGTCATCCGCGTCATTCTTTACCCAGGATTACACGACGTGACCACGTGTAACTACGTCACCACATACAACTCACCAATACACCCACACACGGACATTATAAAAAAAACTTGACTCATTAAAGGACTGACGCCCTTAATACAGACTAATGGAGTGCTAAAGCACTTTAGATACCACTATCATTGTCATTCTACTAAAATCCACTCGTCCGAGATTGCACCATGATCGATAATAATTCGCGATAGTCATAATATTTTTGAATAAATTGCGTATCGGGAATTAATTTGGGGTCACTGCTCTTTTAAACGGTCAGCTGAAGTATATTGGATGAGATTTGATGTCTTTAAACGAGGTGTGTACTGAACTAAACAAGCTTGAACAAAGTGACCTCATCAAAATGGCTAACGTAAAGCAAAGCAGGTACACACGGCTACACATAAAGCTATATTTTTCCTGTATAAGCTGACCTCACATTGTACGGAAATCCTATACAATGCGAGATCAGGATAAACTGGTTATGTATAGCTTGATGTGTAGCCGTGTGTACATACCTAATAGGTGCAAATTGACTTGTCTTTTTTGCAGATATGCTGCTTTTTACATTTAGTAATAGTAATTTATTTCTCTCAAAAAGGTACAAATTCGGTACATGGTATCTAGGTTACAGGCAGATTCAAACCTTTGTGAGAGCTGGAGTCTATACTGGGTTCGGGACCTATATCACAGATCTCCAGGCTCACACCCTTAAAATTACAACATTAAATTGCACTTACATACTATATCATTGTAAAAGCTCCAAGTACTGAGAGGAAGGGAAATTAATTTACATTGATGGTGCATTTAAAACATACCTCAGGTTGAGATATATAGTTGAATATTAGCTGTCACCACTGAAAACAGGAGGCTAGCCAGAAGCCATTGGTTCGCTTATTATTGCTTGACAAAGTTACAGCAACGGTGAATCTAGACACGCGGCCGCGTGTCGAGCCAAGTTCCAAGCAAGACACGGCTGCAGTGTGTTATATTCGTTTTATTTAACTATCTCTAAGATTCCTTTCTTACGAAGAATATTGAATGCACATCGCATTCCATATTCGTATTATGGAGATGATCCATGACACTAAGACTCGTTGCATCGTCATTTGACAGTCGAGCTGCCTACCCATACCATGCCAAGAGATGGTAGATGTCTTAGTTGAATGTCACAACTTAGGGACAGTTTTATTTAGTAAAGTTACAAAATTCTCTGCATTATGTCTACCGGAGCATTCTACATTCTAGAAAGTGGGATATTAATCAATCAATCAATTTAGCCTATCGCAGTCCTCGACTCACTCTGTCCTCCGCCTTCCGCATCCAATTTGTCCCAGCCTCCTTTTTTTAAGGTCGTCGGTCTTGCTGAGTGACGTCTCACACTACGCTTGCCGATACGCAGTCTCCACTCCAGGACTTGTCTGCTCCACCGGTCATCGGTCCTTTGACAGACATGGCCAGCCCGCTGCCACTTCAGCTTGATTACTCTGCAAGCTATGTCGGGAATTTACGATGTCCAACATAAATTTCAAATTTACAGAAATAGTTTTGTTGTCAAGCAGGGATGCCATAAGCTATTCGAAAGAAGTGGTGTAGGTGTTCTTTTGTTATAGTTTACAGACTTAACTGGACCATGACGGTTCTTGGCCAAGGCTTGGCCAGGCCAAAGAAGAGTCATGAAAAAGGCACTTAATATGAAGAATTTAGCATCGCTTCGAATGTAGTTTTTCTTAACTTTAAAATCACGACGATGCACTGTGGGAAAGCCCCATACAAAGCCGTCTCAAAACCGTTTTACGTGAAAGTCGTTGTAATGGAATAAAATTAATAAATTAATATAGTCTAATAAGTAAGCTTTCTTTTCGCAATTTTTTTGTTTTTTTAAATTTAATTATAATGTATATAAATAGGCATCAAAGCTAACTCATGTTCAATGAGGTAATTTAAACGCAATACGTTACTATAATTCAAAGCCACATTACTCAAAAGTTTTAGATATAAATGTATAAGTATTATACAGTTTTGGAATGCTTATAATGTCCTCATAACGTTTAGTAAATAATATTATATACATTGGTTAATAAATTAAAATTAACCAATATAGTTTAAGATGGTATATTTTTTGTGTATTTTTTAGTTTTAACGAGACTTTTTCCCTTTACCGCTGCTTGCCGCTGTCGAGATATATGTTCTATTAAGATCTTTATACATTAGTATATACAAGGAGAAAATAAAAATTTGCGCATACTTGCGCTTTTTCTGACACGGGATCAAAACATATCGCGAGATAAAATTATATTTTTTTTTCATTTTCGTTTTATTTCTCATAAAATTATTTTTGATCTATTAAGTTCAAATTGGTAAAAAGTTAATTACAGTGATGAGTATTATTAATGGTTTTTTGTGGTTTTGATACAGTTTTGACCACCTTAATTGATGAAATATGGCCAATTATCTATTAGGGTCGAATTAAAAACAGGTTGGTTATGGGAAGAGTGCAAATTATCAGTTTCTTATCTTTTTGCACATTGCACTATTTCATTGGTCAATAAAAGGAAGGCGAACCCTGAAACATTCACAGTTGTTGGTCAGATATTCAGTTGCCCTAAAAAGCAGTTATTGCTTATTTTAAAATATTCGCAGAAGTTGACTGATTTGAAAAATGGGTGAATTTGTTTGTAGTAAACGAGAGTTGTGCAATTTGTTGATAAATGGGCATAATGTAGAAGACTACTTACAACAAAATTTCAATTTGTCACCAGAGGATATGGCTACTGTGGTCTCTTACATTCAAAAAAACTTATTACTATAGTACAGCCCAACTGTACGTAAATAATTATAATGTATTATATGCCTTCTTCTGTGCATAAAATACTTATTTAGGGCGAAAAAATCATTGAGTACTATGCTATTTTACCTATCGGACAATTGTGCGAAGACGCGCAAGAATCCCGAAATAAGGATTACAAAAAATTTTTACTTCATCATTCTAGAAAGTGTTCAAGAGCGGCTACCAATGAAGACGTGTTCCATACCTTATTGTACACTTCTGATCCATATATATCAAGTTTGAGAAATATCTCAGAAACAATATCGAAAGAACTTTTAGATGAAGCCAAGGCCCTTCTTGTTGTCAATGAAAATCTGTAGGAGCTTGCTAAATTGTGTACATATTTTGTTTTCTCTTTTGGCACTATGTATATTCCGGTTTATGTAAATTAAACAAACATATATTGTATTTTTTTTCATAAAAATGCATGTATTTTTTTAAGTTTAATTTTAAAATTAATTAATAAACAGAATTTTTAAAATCAAAATTATTTCCATTAAACTTTATACATCCAAGTATATGTGTGCAAAATTACAGCTCATTTAGTTTTGAAACAACTGAGATACAGAGTTTTGAGACGAAACATACGCGATTTTCCCACTGTGCGATGCTTAGAAAATAATTCTCTCAATTATTTAGGTTTGTCTAAACATACCCAAATGCTGACCCATCTCTACGAAGTTAAAATCCCCTGACCTCGGACACGACACGATCTAACGTAAATGATCCATTAGCTTGCCCAAATCGTAGGCGGCCTTCCGCAGAATACAAATGTGATATTACACAAACCGAATATTGTTTAACTTTCCCTTAGAGATCAAAAACGCCTCCTACATGAAAACATTGTCTATGGGGCTATAAAAAAAGGTATGCATTCAATAACCAAGGGACGCTTCCACATGCCATCGATAAAACCCCTTGGTGCAAGGGCAAAACTTTATTGAATATTGAACCAATGATAATAATGTTTGTGAAAGAAAATAGAGTCAAGGTGGGCCAGGGGGGAATCGATGGTTACACAACCTATAAAATTTTAGGGACCCGAAAACATCCAGAAAGCCATAATGTGGTACCAACACTGGAGTATCCAGGATTGACCTACTTATTTTCATCGTGCATCTAAGCTCTAAGCTAGCTGATAAACATAATAAAAAATAACGAAGTGAGTTATCCATTTTCCAATTAGACTTTGTACTTCACCTACGCGCATATACGCAAACACATAAAAAAAAGTTATCACCTAATGTAGCCAATTCAGCCGTATAAAGTCATAAGCCATGTACACTAATATGTAAGAGTGTCCGCTTTCACTCTTCGTTACTCAAGTTGTTATAAGGGAGCGGATACTGTAGGAGCGTGTAACGGAATGGTTTATATTTATTTCAGTGCACTTTTACATCATCGGAACAACATATAAAAAACCGAAGGGTTCCCTAGTTGGGATGAACTTATCCCAAGAAAACTTAACTTTGTAGTTGAATTTTTTTAAATTCTCCAACTGTAAATGTAACTTTGTAATCGCATTTTTTTTAAATGAAGCCTTCTTTAGGCGCGTTGGGCATTTTTGAGATGGAACTAAACCTTTGATTTCGCGACACCATGACGACACCTCACTTTTTTAAATGCGACTGTGCTCTTTATTTATACTACGTTACGGACCAATGTTCTATACAAGTATTTTTCTTCCACCAAGGCGATCTTGTTCAAGTTTTCACTTTTGACGGTACTCCCGGAGTGCCACCACTTTTTTTATGATGAAAAGCTTCAAATTAACGATTTTCGGACGTTTTCCTTTACTTGTGCTGTAAGACCTTGTTTCTTGCCAAACAGGTCAATGGGAAGTAACCTTTAGGTTTTGATTTATTTGCGAGTATCAAAATATGTCGCATAAACGACCGTATTTTTTATTGCGTTGACATTTTTAGTGCTCCGAGGTAGGCAGAACATGTTTAGGGGGTTGCCCTAGGTGTACTTCCAACTTTCTTATAATCGTTAGCCAATTCAGCTGTAAAGTATGTGGTCATATTATGCTTTTCAGGGTTAGTCTGTAACAGCGTTTTTCCTCTTGGAAATTTACTGGGAATATCATTTTTGGTAAGTTGCCAGCTGCGGAAGAAGTCACGGGTCGATTGTCGCATGAAAAAGTATTTGTATAGTTGACCTGGGTCTGATATTGATGCAGGTTGTATACATGTAGTTGCATAGTTGCACCGGCTATAATCCTGACTGGAATAAGGCCATTTTAACACGAGGTAACCAACATAAAACCAATTTTCAACGCCGA
The DNA here is from genome assembly GCA_963680765.1 of Agrochola lychnidis. Taxonomy (NCBI): domain Eukaryota; kingdom Metazoa; phylum Arthropoda; class Insecta; order Lepidoptera; family Noctuidae; genus Agrochola; species Agrochola lychnidis. Next base: position 8,523,314 of record OY796848.1, read on the forward strand.
CGCAACCAATCGCGTTACTACATACATTTCTATGGTGGTTCCCACATGACGCAATTTATAAAAAACCGGCCAAGTGCGTGTCGGACCACGCACAATGAAGGGTTCCGTAGTTGGGATGAATTTATCCCAAAAACAAACTTAACTTTGTAGTTGAAAAATATGTTCTCCCATACGGAATGTATGGGAAAACATGTTTTTGCAACTGTAAAGTTAAGTTGGTTGATTATTACTCGTTAACCTGTGGAGCCTACTTAGCTGTGATAGTTTTCCTTTTAATTTCGTTATATGAACTACTGTTGTGATATTTTTCACACACCTAAAACCAACCATTTAGCCGGCAGGGGGGGGGGACACTTGACTCTAACAAAAATTAGCACTTTAAAGCTTAATATTTCGCAAACGGATCCCTGAATCCAAAAATGGTTTTCACAAACTCACAATATTTTTGAAGAGCCTTTCCAATGATACCCCTCACCATAGGGTAAAAAAATAAACATCACCACTTTACGTGTATGAGAGATACCCTAAAAAAAATGTTTTTCATAATTTTATTTTACCACTTTGTCGGCGTAATTAATATGTATACCCATGCCAAATTACAGCTTTCTAGTACTAAGAGTCTCGGAGCTAGACCGCGGACAGACAGACAGACAGACAGACAGACAGACAGACCGACAGACAGACAGACGGACATGACGAAACTATAAGGGTTCCTTGTTTACTACGGAACCCTTGCGCGTTATCGTGTGTCAAGTCGTTGGAGCAAAAAGATATTATAAAATTTGTCGAGGAGGTTGAGACGTACCTTGTCTCTACGAGTATAGGCTTATGGAGTATGCAAGGAAGGATGTCATAGAAAAGACTTGGAATAATGTGGGAAAAAAGGATTATTAATTTATCCTACAAAATTAAAATGATTAAAATTAACTAAAATTACTCAAATTGATACAACTTGAGTTGCGCCATTTGAGTGTACGAGTTACATCGCAGATGGCAACGCTCGTTGCGAACCAGTTTAAGTTGAGTTGTCGTCACCCCGTGTGAGAATGGGATGAAGCTTTTTTGTCGTCTGCCACGAAAAAGTGTGTCTTGTCGTTTTATTATAAAATTGTGAATTTACAATACTGTTTTGTGGTTTTATTAAATGAGTGTACTCTGAAACACAACAGCAATCCAAGGTATAAAAACATGTTTTGCATATATTTTGCACCACACACCAACCCGCTACCGCTACCCCAACATAACCACGTCCTCCCTTGATAAAGTTCCACGGGTAGATAATCGCTAAACTCGTTAACCTGTTAATGGGCTATCGTTGTATCGCGATTATGTAAGATAGCATCGGTCCGTGTAATCCCAATCGCCATTGTTAACCCGTGTGTGGATGGACATGGCCGGATGGAACATAAGTTTGAAAAATGTGGCTCATCAGACGCGCTAATACTGTGCCCAATATACCCGTGACACCGACTAAGCTGTATGCGGTGAGTGGCACTTATTTAATGGATGGAGGAAATGTGAAAGAGCTTTTATCTTTGTCCTTGCATCTAAATTGCTGGCTGCCTTTCCTACAAACGATAGTATTTGTCAAGAAAAATAAAATGTCAGAAGCAATTGAAACGGATAATTTAGGAGCAATTACTTTATGATTTAATAGTCTAATAATTGTATACTGAATGTAATTGCTCTGAACCATATTAAGCTGTGAAATGTATTTATTTTTTTCAATACGAACCCAACGCAAGAGAAAATTCATTCAAAGTATTTGGTCTTCTTTATACAGATTTATATTTACTGTAAAAGCTTTACAGCTTGCCCTACATTCATAACTGCGTAAAATAGGTAAGTAGGTGAGCTTAAGCTTGCTGCAGCCCCTAGTACACGTTAGACGAGCCTGTTGATCGAGCGTGCTCGCCCAACTTGTATCTACTAGGGGCTTTATATTTTGTTATGTGTCATGTTAAGGTTGACATCTTGTCTTCATAACTATGATAGCTGGAAATGTTGGAATTTTGATACTGGTTGGAGATTTCTATACAATTTTAAAAACAATTACGCCAGGTTATACTTCAAACCAGAAAAACATCTTTTACAAATATTTAAATGACCAAACCTAGCTTTTACAAATATTTTAACCGCCTCTGTAGTCTAGTGGTTAGACCACCTGTCTCAGACCCAGAGGTCTCGGGTTCGATTCACAGTGAGGGCAAAATTTTCTGCTCGGTTTGGTTGGTGGTAGGGCTTTGTTCTAAGTCCGCCTAGCTAGCAACCGTCATCTTATCTAAGTCTGTTGCCATAACAGCAATGTTAACAGCATTGTTGTGTTTCGGGAGTTAGAGGTAAGAAAGCCAGTTTCTCTGTGGTTGAGGATTCCATGTGAAACTCGCTTCCACCTTCGGCCTGATCAGCACTTACTTTCAAGTGATATGCAGGTCATACAGGCTTACAAATTGTGCTCTTTTTTGTTTTTTTCTTGCTCACAAACAAGATCACCACACATTCAATCCCGTCAATATTTTTGTCAGTACCTATAAAAAATAGGAAAGATCCTAAAAATAGAATACTTAAATCATTATATTAGAATTGATTGGCGGATACCGATTGCTTCGAGACGTTAGAATTTAAAATGGCTTCCAGAAATTCAATAATAGGTAATATCGTTACTTGTTTGCGAAAAATACTATTAAAATGATTTGGTTATCTCGGTTAGCCTGTCTAAGTCGATCAACCTGCTTTCGCTATTTGCTCGTGTTATTTTCGATCTAATGACGTTTTGTCGATATAATAAATCACTGCCACCCAAAGCGGATGCAATTAATTTATCTCAACGTTATATCCATCCTTCGATGTGTCTCTTGAATCCATTTAGGGCTTCATATTTTTGTCGTCGTATAATCAGACTAAGCGGTTCCTTTTATATATTGAACTGAAAAGATCCAGCGATATATACCTAGGATATTATCGCTAACGTAGCTGAACATAGTTTATGCATATCTAGAAAACGTCATCAAAAGAGTATTATATAATGGCTAAAAGTTGAAAAACGGGTACCCTTGGGTTGCACCATCAGCTTATAGCAGGACACTAAAAAGAGACCTAGTCTCTCTCTAATTGAACGCCATTGATTTAGATCCTGGGTCACTCTCATCCAGCTACTGCCAGCTACTCCGCGAAAATCATCTCCCTACCAAAAAAGGGCCCTCCCTCCTTACTCTAAATTTTTTTCGGGTAGCCACACAAAACTAGCTGGAAGAGACCAAAATTCTACCTACGATCTGAAATAATTAACATTCGATGCATGCGAAAAACAGCAAATGTGTGCTGCTGTCTCCCCATACATTTTAATAAGCCCCCTCTTATGACATCCATAGAATAAACATTTTTACGAATATAAAGCTATTTCACTAAACTTTTCTAAGTGGGATCATAATGTGAACTTCCCAAGTTTGAAATTCGGTACAAAAGAAAGAAAAAGATCTGCGTTCCCAGTTGTAGGCAGTAAAAATGAATGTTGTGTGCAACTTTATATTGGACTTGTTAGTCACATTAGGGCGTTTTCGACATGGGATGTTTTTAGGTTTAATTTCTTAGCAGAAACTAAATATTTGGTGTTGACCAAATACTTGAAAGTAGGCATTGTTTGTAGCGTTTTCTAATACATGCAAGTCAATGGTTCACTCTGCCTTTCACTATCAACCGCTAATCACGTTCCAGCCCGTTCACCTAGTAGTTCACTTAATATCAGCTAGTGTAGTCATTACATGAATAGCTAGTTGAAGAAAACAAAAATAAAAAAGCTTTTTTTAAGCTATTGCATAGCTTTTATTGCGGGCTTTGAGCGCGGCGACCGAATCAAGAAATTCCGTAAAGTAACGAAAATAAAACCTAACACCCCCCACTCCGCCTACCATGTAATGACGGTTCCCATGACAACGTGATGTTGTCATGGGAAACGTGATGTTGTCATGGGAACGTAATTTTTGTTTTATGTCATCACGTCATCATCCCAAGTGTAGCGTTGATAAATAGGAAGTATGGAGGTTACAAATGTTATGCAATAGCTTTACCGCGGCAGTCCCCGAGTGCCACACGTTTTTTTTAAATAATATTTCATACATTAAACTGTATTACAGAGCTGTATCTCTGTAATACAGTTTAATGTGTTTCTCCACCGCACCGTGAACGAGAAACGAGATTACGTGGCCATAGTAAATGTACTGTCGTGTCGTAATTATTTAACTAATGTACGTACAACAAACTATTGTAAAACATTTTAAAAGAATAACGGTGGAGTTTCTTGCCCATTCTTCTCCATACACCTTTTTGAAGGGGCGACTAGAATCAATTCTATTATTTTGTAAATTTTCAAAAGTCTCGTACATGTGCCTATTTGAAATAAATCATTCGATTTTGACTTCGCTACTTCGGCGTCGTCATCTCGTTCTAGATGACGTCCCGTTCACGTTGCAGTGGATAAACGGCTTGAGAAGTAACCCCAGTAAGTTAAAAAATACAGTCGGCTGCATCGCTAATTTCCTAATATCAAATCATATTATTATTATGCTTCTACTGGCTTCAATGTAAAAACACCTTAAACTGTATTTCAGCTACTCGTTTTCACCAACTGGTAACACACTAATTGCGTTGGCTCAAAGCCACATCGTGTTGTATAGGCAACATAATTCATACATCGTGACAGCTTTATGTTAACATTGGTGCCGATTCTCTTGTACACCGAACTATCACTAAAATTCCTTACTTTTGACTATGAGAATCTCAAAGCTATTCTGCAAAATAAATTCTCTTAGACGTGTTTTATATGGAATTTTTCACTTTTTGTATGAAAAATAAGAAAAATTATTACATGTAGAGTGTAAAGGGTTTAAGGGTTTTATAAAGGGGGTTGAAATTTTCATTATTTTTGCGATTGGACACACCGTTTTCGAGATATAAGCAAAAGAAAAAAAAAAATATTCAGTACTGTTTTTTCATCTGAAGTCGAGGTGTTGGTGTGAATTTTAGTTCATGACAACCAATTTTATTCCACACATTTTTTAGTCGAGATTAAAAATTGTCATATTTAGTTAGAAAATCTAAATTTTAGGTGATAAACGTCAAATTCAGAATAGCAAAATTGTCATTTTCACTAAACTTATCTCAGTACCATCTTAGTGCTGTCAAACTAAAATATAGTTAAGTTGTGTCACTTTGGTCTATTTCAGAATGGGAAATCGTCGTTTGACAGGAATAAACTAAATTTTGGTGACGGCTGTTATTATTAAGCCTCGAGCTCCTCCTATTTTAGATTATCTTCCTAATACCATAGGTCGTTGGTTCTGAAAATAATATAATATCTCGCTTGTAATCCCCGAAGGATCAGGCAGAGGTGTGCCTAATAGTATACCCGCATTTCACCAGTTATGTTTAAGTCTATTGTCATTCTTCTTCCCTTCCTATGGTTAGTGACTAACCTGGTGTCAGAGTTTTAAAGCCGATAGGCCTCTGACTTGTCTTCACATGCAGTCGAGAAATATCGCTCAGGCATGCCGGTTTCCTCATGTATGTTATCATTAACCAAACACAATCCAGACTCCGGGCTGGTTTTTAGAAATTCCTGATGAAAAAAATCCAATAACACTTAGCCACAGCATTTGTAAAAGTAAGTGCCTGCCAAATGTTTACGAAGAAACCATATAAACCACAACAGAAATCTGGAATTCAACTTTCACCCGTGACTTGGCTCGTGTAGCTAGAACTCGTGCTTCATAAGTACAAGTACTACATTTCCTTTACTGCTTGAGAAAAGCTAAATATAAAAGTTATAGTACCTTTTTAAAGCTTGCGCGCTGTGCACGCGGTTCGGTTGTGGAATTCACTTCTGCCCGACATTAGGGACTGCCAAACTGTTGCAGTATTTAAAAGAAGAGTGAAAGAACACTATCTTTCCACTTCGTCGTAGTTGCGTTGGTATTTATTTTGTATTTTTTTGTAAATATATTTATGTATACATATTTTTTGTTACATTATAATTAATAATATCTTAGTGTTATTTATTTTAGAAGTATGCATGTATGTAAGTAAGTATATTCTCATATTATTTGCTTTATTTTATTAAGTGAATTGTTTTGATTTTATGTATTTTACTTTCTCTCTACTATAAATAAGCATCACCTTTATATACGTATTTTTCTGTTCCTATATGTGTGTACATAAATGGTTAAATAAATAAAGTTTGTCCACATTTACGAACACGGTAACGCGGATTCTTATGGATAATGCGGTAGTGGGGCGCGTCAATTCTGAGTGAACAAGCTATATCTAAGAGCAATGGTGGCCAACCAAAAACTCGAAGACAAGTGACATCTACCAACCCGCACTGGGCCCGCGTAGTGAATTACGGCCCACTACCTCTCACCGAGAGGAGGCTGTATTTCAGCAGTGGGAACATTATAGACTGTTTATACCTATGCTTAGTAAGTACAGAGTACTTGGTGCAGACCGGACGCTCTCAATCGACTTAGAAGTATATAGCGTTGTTAATACTCTTTTAATTTAATGTAATTTATTTAAAAAATGGGAGGAAAGCTGCTAAATTCGCAGGCATGACAAATAGGAAAACAGTTTTACAGCTCTTTACAGTTCACGCAGAAATCAAAACAAAACATCAATAAAGTATTACTATACACGATAAATCTAATAATTGATGGACATGGAAATTAGCATTCGTTTGTATCCGGAAATGCGATGATTCCCGAGAGACAGTAAGAAAATAGAAATACTGTACCTATATCGATACCAGAACCGTGAAAGTAGCTTGCTCCTAAGAGATGGAAACTTGTAGAATAATACCCAAGGTAAGATTAAACTTGTTTAAATTATTACTTGCATCTAAAAGATAAATGGGTATTGTTTATGAAAATATTTTTCTGAACAAGCACCTTTTTACGTCTTGGTGAAAAATATTGTCTCTTAGTTTTATAACTTAAAATAAAATAGAGACTAGTACTAAGTATCTTATCGCAATTTTTTTTATTTATTTTTTACCTTTATAGGGTATGATATTATGAAATTATAATTATGTGTGTAAATTAGTTTACAAAAACACTTTTAGACGTCAAAATTAAATTATGTTTGAAAACTAGATGAGTTCAGTGTTTCCTAACTGACTACAAGACCGAACAATTTGAGATTTTGTCTTTGTGATGCTTAAAAAATTATTTATTTTCTCTCGTTCAACGTCGATCGTTTGTCGTCTAATATTCTTGCTCATTTTCTTTTCAACAGCTTGATTAGTCGAAACTCTCCAAAGCCAATCTAAAAATATTTTCATTATTACAAAAATGTTCTGAGTTGATATGTATATAAATTGTAATTGTGTCTACTATGAAGGATGTGGATTGAACGATTATTATACCTGTAGATACCCATCACGGATATAGATCTCTGATTTTGCTTAGGTTTTCCTTCTCAGAGTAGTCGGGTAAGAAACACCGACCTCAACTTTCAAAACATAATTTATTTTTGACGTGTTAAAGTGTTTATTTGAATCTGAAATACCTAAATCATTTAACTAGCTTTTGCCCACGAGTTCACCCGTGTGGAGGTCAGAAATTATCCTACTGGAACATGCTACCGAGATTATAAGTATCCTATGTCCTAACCTAGGTCATGGTCTACCCATGAGCCAAATTTCATCCAAATCCGTTCAGCCGTTTTAGCGTGAAAGCGTAACAAATAAACTCACTTTAGCATTATAATGTTAGATAGGAATATGAAGAAAACAGAGAAGCTACTCAAAATATGATCGTATTATGCCTATAGAATTTAAACTCTAACGAACTTTGCAAATAAACTTCCAACAAGCTACAAGGGAAATTCAAAAGCTATAGTTCCGCTAAAGTCCCACTGTGACCATTTGGTTTTAAAAATCTATTTTTACTTTAAAATAAAAGCTAATATGGTCTCTGCGCAGTTTGACTTTATGGCCTGGCGGATATTCTCGTCAATTAGAACAAAAGTAATCAAAAAATTACAGGTAAGACCGAAAAATTCTGAAAAATAACAAAAGTGAGGTTAAGCGCGCGTCCGTGTCTAACCATGGGGCTTGAACGTTAAAACGTTTCATTTTTGAAGTGAAAACTTCTTTAGGCGCGTTGGGCATATTTGAGATGGGACTAAGCCATTGATTTGGCGACACTGTAGCGGAATTTACCGACACCGTTGAGTTAAAGACATCAACGCGTTGATTACCGCGGTGAGTGGAGTAAAAGACAACAACGCATTGATTATCGCGGTGCCGTTTTTTTTCAAGTTTTCACTTCTGTCGGCACTCCCAAAGTGCTACTGTTTTTTTTAAACCCAGAAGTGATATGTTACAAGTAAATGTAAGAAGTCTTTAAAAGGCCTCTTCTTACATTTTAAGTCTGCCGTCCCTTTTACTATCTAAAATAATATTATAAAGTATTTGTTTGTTAGTTTGTATGTAGGGTGTAATCTCCAGAACTACCTCTAGTCGGATTTGAAAAATTATTTTTGCTTTGGATTGCCCAATTCTTAAGGAAGGTTATAGGCTCGCGGACGAAGTCGCGGGTAGAAGCTAGTAATGGATAAACTCAAAACATACTTAACCGGTTTAAAAAAATATTCACCTATCCATAGGAAGCTTCATTATTAGAGAGTAACCTAGGCTGTTTTTTATCGACTTCCACGCGAACGAAGTCGCGGGCAGAAGCTAGGTTAAAATAAAAAAAAATGATATTCTGTTCGTTTGTAAGCGCATCACTTCAGAACGGCTGGATCGATTTGACAAATTGTTGTTTTAAAAGGTAATTATGGAAAAAAAAAATTGAAAGTTTATCGGGATAATTTGGATTTGGGAAAACTGACTGTCTTTTTCATGCAATTTTTGTATGAACTTTTGATTTTTGGACTGGACAACGTTTGTCGGGTCAGCTAGTTTAGGATAAATATTAATATATTAAACAAGGTTTTAAAGAAACCAAGGACAATGGACGAGGACTTTATGCCTTACTTTGACAGTAGCCTAACATAGTCGACTTCATCAGTTTTATCACCCTCTTATCCCGATATTCTCACAGAATCGAGACTTATGCGAGTGAAACTGTGGGGCGCAGCTTAAATAAATAAAAGATCCACAGTGCAAAGTTTCTTGAGTCAAAACCAGACAGTTTTACTTCCTACTGTCTGTGACATTGACACCACATGTCACAATGTTCACACTGAACACAGCAGCATTACAAATAGGAATTCTTACTGTTCTACGGAGAACAGTATACAAAAATAATATAAATTCGCTTATGAACGACGGTTGTTTAAACGAGAGATTTAAAGCTTTGTGACATCTAACCTACAAGCTAATCGCTATATTTTACCCGTTAACTGTTGGGTATCGAGTCGCCGGTAGTCATCAGTCTCTGTAAGCAAACGATAGCGCGATCTAATTCGATCCCAACACCATCTAGTTGCACACTGCACAGTTACTTAGCACCCCTTGGACACAACATAAATACAAACAGAAGGCGCACGTACAAAACGTGTATGGACGGTGTAAAACTGTCTCAAACGAATGCCAGTCGCGAGTACGATTGCACATTTTGTAATAGAAACGTATCAAACTCAAACTCTAACCATTTGTTTCAATTAAACCATTTACAGGCACTTTTGAATTGTCAAAGAGTCAGTTAGTCAGAAAGTTGAAGCTAGTTGCCCATTCCAAAACGTAGATCTCTCCAAGGACCCTCCTTTAATTATAGATATTACAAAATCCTGGGTACATTATTCTTGTTGCTTCTATATGTTGGAACAGTACAAAGCAATTCAAAAGCAATTGAAAATATAAGATTTAAAATAAGTATCTAGTATGTACATGTGTTTTTGCTCGTTGCCTATATGCTGCAGAACTTCTGTACCTGTGCCTTGGTTAACACACTAGCGACAAACCGGTTTTAGGATTGTTTTGGAATTCAACTCTGTGAAATGACCCCTATGTATTTGCGAGTGCCACAGACAGAGACATAAAAAAAACAGATGATAGTTTTCGAAAGAACTTCTCAACGTGGCTTCTTACAATATTTATTTTAAACAGTGTCTGTATCTAGTTACACAATCTGGAAATACAAATACCTTATTCGTTTATGAGTAAAAGTTAATTTGCTTTTTAGGCAACCTATTGAACATTTTGCATTATTCAATAAATTTGCCGTCTTTTACCTCGTACTTTTCACTTTTCATGCACTGCCCAACTGTTTTCTTCAATTTCTAAGACACGAGTCATATGAAGCCTAAGAATTATTTGAATATACGTATAATGGCATCCTACCTGACGTTTTCTTGCTTCAGGTTCACGTTTTGGAGAGCTGGCTCTCATATACCGCGATATCAGGTGTCAGTGTGACATGGCGGCAAGTTTTTAAGTCAGACAATGAGCTCGGAATAAGTACAAGCTTTACATAGCGTTCATACACAAACGCTGCAGACAGAATTATTATTTATCAATATTATTCTTGATTTAATTAATTGTTCTTCATTGTAATAACGTCAACACTAAACATATGGCAACGATACAAATTATAATTCTTGGTATTCTACGAAAAACAGTTATTTACCAACTGATGAAGTTTGTGATTGTGCAAAGCGGTATTGGGAACATAAATTTCACAATTTTTAAGTATTTCAACAATGAGCAAATTCGATCTTTGGCAGCACTATCGACTGTTTTATCGGCACATCTAAATATTTTTTTAACATTTGCATCTCGTTAGGTAGCTGATTAAATGAAGATGTCTCCTCGAATTTGTACGCTTAATGCTGTAGTAAAATTTCAAGATAACTGGTGTCAAAGTCCATGTACTTAAATGATTTTTGAAAATTGTTAGTAAAGTTCTTCCTTTTACTTTTAACTGTTTGATGTTTTAGACAACTTGGTTACATCAAAAGGTTTATTAAAATATTAGGTATCCCATGGAAAGGCAATGAAGGCCATTCAATTTGAGAGTTTAGAGAAAAGTGATATTTAATGACGAATTCTGGATTTTTTTCAAAATAACATAAAAATTGGATTTTCTCGATTCCTATGAATTTTTGCCTAGGCTTTATGGGGTGCTTAATTGTTGCAAATTGGTCTGGTATCACGTCCTGGAACGTATACCTCAAATTACCAGTTACCCTGTATAACACTGAAGAAGCCTAACGAACACTTCCCTCTTTTTAAAAGTATAAGAACAAATGTTCTAGCACGGTCTTAAAAACTACTTTCAAATCTATTCTAACGTAAATCGTTAATCGTCGAAACGCGCAGTTCTCATTCAGTGCACCGTGAAAATGCCTGGTTGTGCTATTAAAACTTGTAAAAAGCGTTCAAATACATCAAACTTAAATAAAAACGGAATAACATTCATATGTTAGTATTTTTTTAATATTTAGTCATATTTTCATTGAATTTCAAAATCCTAACCTAATTACATTTTGAGTTTTCATTCGATTCAACCATGATTCAATATAAAACAAGGCATGAATCGAGTATTTTTTTGCATTGCTTTTGTGACGTCACCATGTCTCGCTACACCTCGTTTTTATGTTCATAAGGTTCAAAATATATTTTTTGCATTACGAAAATGTGCGTCAATATTGCGCTTATGGCTTCTCCAATGTTATAAACTCTAAGCTCAGAATTGACTCAGTGTAATTTGTTTATGCATTGCAGCATAATTTAAATTGATAAATAAACTGTTCATAAAGAACAGTGCACAAAAATTTTAACCCACCCGCCTACAAGGGGTTGATTATTCTAAACGATAGAGTTCATAGAGTTACAATGTGTAACTTTATTGCACCTCCCGCAGGTACCTACTTTGGGGTAGCGAGCCGCCGGTTATCATGTATCTCTTGTAAGAAAACGATAGCGCGATCTAATTCGATCCCAACACCATCTAGAGATCATGATGGAAACTCCACACCCTTTAGCTACTGAACACACTAGCAAAAAACCGGTTTTTGGATTTTTATGGAATTGAAGTAGTGTAAGTTGAATCTTATATGCTTTCCCTTTTGGCCGCTGAACACACCAGCAAAAAACTGCTAAGTATAAATTTTTTATCGTATTAAAGTAATGTAAGGTAAATCTTACGTGTTTTCTGAATGAGCCAAAGTGAGACAATGAAAACCAGCTGAACCACTTTGGATCAAAAGAACCACTTTACGAGTTTAGGTAACGGTGATTCAGACGCTTCAGTTTTCGTTCATTTTTGCCTTTTATTCAGCATCGTTCAGTCGAAGGGAAACGTCCGAACACAAAATGAAACAAAAGTGAAAAATTAATACCTATCCAACAATGTTGGATTTCGGCACTTCTTTCAATCGCCCATTGATTTTATTTTTGTTTTCCTATTTTGTCCCACTGCTGGGCAAAGGTCTCCCCCATAATTTTCCAGTCTTCCTTATGTTGTACCTTCTCCGGCCAGTCGGTCAGGAACGAGTGCAAATCGTCACTGAATAATTGAAAAATTTAATGAAAGGAGCTCATGAACTGTTTATTCCTATATGATTTTGTCGGTGTCGTGTGAAAGTGTAAATCAAAATTTACCTTAACTCGAGTGAAGCATTTGATAACGAAAACCGAAATTACCTGTAGAAACATCGAAGAGCAAATATTCCAGAACATATTGTTTACATGTTTGGACTTGTGATAATCGTATGTGCTGCACGACCTAATTGTTGCAAGAGAAAAAACTACCAAGTCATATTTTCATGTAAAGCGCAGGCCACACTGAGAACAAAGCGAAACGAAGTTAAGTTCGTTTAGTTTCGCTCATGTAGCTACCGTGTCTGATCATACTTCGGTTCACACTTGTAACTATAAAACAAGAAAGAAAAAAAAAAAAGGATTGTGTGGTTTTATGAAACCACGGTAAAAGTGAAACTTCTATAGGCACCGCCATATTGGCCTTGGCTGCTCTGACGAGCGCCTTTCACTTTATACCTACTCCGCGGCCGACCGTCACGCGACATGCAACACACAGACGAAAAAGTTTGAGACGATGTAATAAAAGTTTCACTTTAAAATACCGGCCTAATACGTGTCGGCCATGTTGGTCCGAAATCGCACAAAGCAGACAAGTTTGGAAGGAAAAAGGGGAGGCCTTTGCCCAGCTGTGGGACACAATATAGGTTAGGTACCAAAAAAAAAAAATGTGTCGGACTACGCACAATGAAGGGTTCCGTAGTTGAGATGAATTTATTTATCCCAAGAACAAACTTAACATTGTAGTTGAAATACATGTTCTCCCATACATTCCAACTGCAAATGTAATTTTGTACGCACAATATTGAGAGATTTACCATGTTAAATTAAGACTATAGACTTCTTGTAGGTTTTCCTGTAATCTATAAGTAAAGAGCCATAAAATGTATTTTTTGTCTGTCTGTCTGTCACTGGCTGTGACACACGAGTGATCCTTTAAGGGTTCCGTTTTTTCCTTTTGAAGTACGGAACCCTAAAAAAGACGTGGTAGTAGACATGACACGAAGCTAAACGAACTTAGTTTCGTTTCACTTCGTTCTCTTTGTAGCCTGCGCTTTATGCGTCGTCGGAACGAGAAAATTTTACTTAAACTTTCCTCATTTAAAAAGCGGCGGAAAAAGCTAAGTTTCCTCCCGTTGTGCAAATGAGAACAGTTGCGGTTAAACCAGTACTGAAACAATGGTTTATCATTATCATCATTTAGCCGAACGACGATGAAGACGTCTACTGAGACGATCGCCAATTGTCATGACACCACAACGGTCCTGGTCGATGTGGCGATGTCCTGTGTTGATCATTTTTAGAATAGGACCGCTATTTTGACCATCCTAATGTATGTTGTGTCTTTAAGTCCTTCTTTTCAGTGTTCAATTTAATCAAATCGGATTGTAGACAACATCAAGCTATAATTTTCCAGTTTATGGTGATCTCGCATTATATAGGATTTCCGTACAATGCGAGGTCAGCTTGTACTGGAAATGTATAGCTTGATTTGTAGCCGTGTGGTCTATCGAGAAAATTTATAAAATAACTAGCTGACCCCGGCAAACGTTGTTTTGCCAATTATTTGTTTGGGGTGGACAACCCTTATCACTTAGGGGTATGAAAAATAGATAGTAGCCGATTCTCAGACCTACTGAATATGCTTAAAAAATTTGGTAAAAATCAGTAAAGCCGTTTCGGACGAGTAAGGTAACTAACATTGTGACACGAGAATTTTATATATAAGATTACTAGTAGTAAGGAAAAATACGTGAAGTTATGAATTATGCATAGACTGAGTTTCCACAAACGACTGGACGTATTTGGATGAAATTTAGTACACAGATAGTTTATAACCTGGATTAACACATAGGATACTTTCATCTCGATATTCCCACGGAATCGAGACTTATGCGGATGAAACCGCGGGGCACAGCTAGTTTGTAATAACTCTAAGATAAACTCAACAAGGTTTGTTTAGCTGATTAAGCTTATTTTTATTTGGAACAGTCAGTTGATAGCTTGTGCTGCCGTCCGGAGCACAAGTTATCCACTGACTGACGATGAATTCGATTGACGATCGAGATTGCATGTCGATCATGCGCACTGCGGTTCGTCTGTCTAATGTTGCAACCATTATGGAAATAATAGGTGTTTTTGTGTTAGACCTAGTTCTAACATTCTTATTAATTATGTTTTGTGTTGCGTAATGTAAATTATTTTACATACTATTGTATAGAATCTTTTTTTTTTTCTAACTTGAACAGACAGCTGTGCTGCTGGGGAGTTTGTTGCGCCACTTCTTTTTCCCAGCTAAAGGCACTAGGAAGTGGTGAAGGGTGGGCGTTTTGGGGGACTGTCTTATGTAATTTTGGCGTTCGAAAAGTGCTGATTCTCAGCCTAGTTTGAATAAATGACTTTTGAATTTTTGAAACTCTCTGTCTGATTGTTTTTGTAGCTGTAACTTGGCGCTTATAATCAGATAAGCCATTAGCTTATTTGCCGACAAAACTAAGGTGAAGGGACCTGTCAATAGTGTCATCCCTAGAATCCAGTGGAATGACAACTCACTTCAAACTCTCTTCAGTTCAGTTTTCACTTTGAAATCTTTTCAGAATAGACCGGCTCAATCTGACTTAAAAGTCGAAGTTGATGTTAAAATGTTTAATTTATGTATATCATTGTTTCATTTGGGACTTCACTACAGTACCCATACACTACAGTAACCATAAGAATAGTGCGTATAACTGCTGTCACCAATGTAACTTAAACTTTATTTTTATAAGACTGAATACTATGTATGTAGGTTAAGCCGTAACCTTCTCTGTGGTCTAGTGGTTGGACCACTTCTTTTTTTTTTTTTTGTTCCGAGGTGGAAAATCCTCATGGATGTCCTCCGCCCTGGGGCAGACGAAGGGGTCTGTCAGACTCCTACTGACTAAAAACCACCCCGGTGTTCCCTTCCCACACTTGGACCGGGGATCATGAGATCTAGTGCGCCTTCCATGATCCCCGACTGGTGCCGGCCCGCTTTTGCGGGCCACTCCATGCCCGCGGAGGGAGTGAGGTGAGACTCCCCCCACGACGTCAAATAGGGGCGCGCGTGGAACACTACGCGCCGCCACCTCGGGTCCTGCTGGATGGGGGGCGGCGGACGTCCCCGAGTCCGCCGTCCCTCCAGATCTGTTTACGGGGGCTGGAAGAGGGCGTTGTCCGCCCTCCGCCGACGCCCAGTCCGCCTGCTACGGATCAGGAGAGTGGTCTCAATCTCCCTCTCCCTTTCCGCAGCCTCCTTCTGCGAAACTACGGTTTCACAGAAGGAGATCACCGCATCCCACGACTCGGCGCTCCCGACCATCGAACGAGCGACAGCCGGCAGCGCCAGGTCGGTTCCGATTTCAGATACGAGGGCACGGCGCGGCTCCTCCCATGCGGTACACTCTGCTAGTGTATGCTGCACCGTGTCCTCCCGACAGTGGGTGCAGTGATGGCACCGAGCGTCCGGCTCCCTGTTTATGCGACACAGGTACTTCCCGAAGCAGCCATGCCCCGAGAGCACCTGCGTCGCCCGAAACGACAGGGAACCGTGCCTCCTCCCGAGCCATTCGTCGAGCACTGGTCGGATCGCGTCGACGGTAGCGAGGCCGGCGGTAGGGCGCAGAAGCCTGTCCCGCCATTCCGTCACCAGGACCTCGCGGAGCTGAGACCGACGAAGCTCGATCTCACGCTGCACCGGTCCACCTCCCCGTATTCGCGCCTCCTCGCGCCACCGGTGCAGTGAAGCGAGGGCTCTCGCTTCTAGGTCCCAGGGCGGGGATCCGGCCAGTGCACAAGCCGCCTCGTAGGAGATCGTGCGATACCCCCTGATAGCCCTAACGGCCATCGCCCTCTGCGGTTTTCGCAGTATTGCGATGCTGCCGGCCGTCAGGTCAGAAGCCCACACCGGGGCTCCATACAGGGCCATGGATCGCACGATCTCCAAGTATAACCGCCTACAGGTGGTACTCGGGCCCCCCAGATTGGGAAGCAGCGTCGACAACGCACCCGCGGCACCCATCAACTTGGGCGTCAGTTGTCGAAAGTGGGGGCCGAAGTCCCACCGGCTGTCGAGCACCAGTCCCAAGTACTTCATGGTGGACTCGACAGCAATTTGGACCCCCCCAACCACGTCGCTTGATCCCGGCGGTGGCGCTCGCCGAGGGCCGTGAAAGACCACGGCCTCCGACTTATTGAGAGCCACCTCCAGGCCCAGGCGCCGTATGCGACCCACCACCTGTGAAACCGCAGCCGTCGCCAGCAACGCTGCTTCCCTATACGAGCTTCCCCGGGCCGTAACCAGCGTGTCGTCCGCATAACACGTCAGGTCCACTCCCGGTTGGAGCTCGCCCCTCAGCACCCAGTCGTAACCGATGTTCCACAGGAGCGGGCCCACGACCGAGCCCTGTGGAACACCGCACGACATATCGCGCCGGCCCTCGCCGTCGCGTCCCCTGTAGGTGACACACCTTTCCGCCAAATAAGCCCCAACGATGTGGCGGAGATAGCGGGGCACCCTATGGTATCGCAATGCCTCCCGAATACAACTCCAGGGTAGGGTATTGAATGCGTTGGAGATGTCCAAGGACACCGCCAACATAACCCCTCCCCGGGATACCGCTTCCTCCGCCAGGACTCTCACCCGCATTATTGCGTCAACAGTGGAACGCCCATGCCAAAAGCCGAACTGACTGTCGTCCAGATCCGGCCCCTCTCAGTGGTTGGACCACCTGTCTCAACCCCAGAGATCGGTTCAATTTCCAGTAGGAGAAAAAAATTCTGCGCGGTTTGGTTGGTGGAAGGGCTTGTTCTAAGTCCGCCTGGCTAGCTACCACCATCTTATCTAAGTCTGTCGCCATAACAACAATGTAAACAGCATTGTTGTGTTTCGGCAGTTAGAGGTAAGATAGCCAGTTCCTCTGTGGTTGAGGATTCCGTGTGAAGCTCGCTTCCATCTTCGGCCTGAGCAACACTTACCATCAGGTGAGATGCAGTCAAGAGCTTCCAAGTTGTGGTTAAAAAAAAAAATTGGCAGTATTATAGATACCCCATAATATGATATTACTAGCTGAGCTGAACCCCGCGGTTTCACCCTTATAAGTCTGTTAAAGAAAACTCACTTTCGCATATAAAATAGAAAAGTATACGAAGTATTATTAGGTAGGATAATCATTGAGTTGTTGATAGTAACTTAAAATATCATAACATCACGCTTGAATTTCCTGATGGAGTAGGCAGAGCTGTATTTAACCGGCTTCCAAAAAGGAGGAGGTTATGTGTTCGTCGCGTATGTTTTTTTTTTTCTTTTTTTTATGTATGTCCACCGATTTCTCCGTCAATGGTGGACCGATTTTGGAAATTCTTTTTTTGTTTGAAAGGGTGTGCTCTCGAATTGGTCCCATATAAATTTTATTGATTTTGCTTGGATAGTTTTTGAATTAGCTACAAAATACGTATTTCTTTCCCACTTAGTATGTAGATGATATGATAAGTTTCTTTCACTGGTAGCAGGTAGTGGTATTCGAATGTGTGTGGGGTAGGTACTACAACTAAAAAGTGAAAAATAAAAACTTTTACAAAAAAAAAAAACAACCGACCTCCAAAAAAAAACACTACAAAGTGAATAAAAAATAAAGTTTAATAAAAAACTGTAACCCGACTACCTACGGGAAAATGAAAATGATCTAAAAAGTACGAAACAAGCAAATATTTCAGACAGAAATCAAGACATAGGTACAAAAATGGTCAAGGTAAAGCCGTGGTCGCATAGGCATGCGACCACGGCTTTACCTTGACCATTTTATATTTAATATTTGCTTGTTTCGTACTTTTTAGATCATTTTCATTTTCCCGTAGGTAGTCGGGTTACAGTTTTTTATTAAACTTTATTTTTTATTTTATACTTTTCCGTTTTTACACTTGATAAACGTAAATAAGAGTAATACAATAGTTCAGTAATTAACCTATTTTAAATTCCAATAGCAGTGCATAGTGCTTTGGACGAAACCATAGAGCGATTTATTTCGACGCCAACACTATGGTGTTGCAAATATTTATATTTTGGATTTCTTCGAAGCTCGATATCGATATATGATCGATATCGAGCTTCGAAGAAATCCAAAATATAAATATTTCGTTGTACTTGTTTTTCTTCATAAGAGTGGAATTACAAATCGTTACTATTTATTAAGATTTGATTAACTGCACGTTGGTAACATCTTGCAATACTACGTAGCGCAGTCTCACTTTTGCTTGTTTTTAATGATTTAAACATATTTATTTACTTTGAAAATATAATATTATATACATATTTGTAATGTGCTCGTCGAGACCTTTCTTTTGATATCAAACATGTCATGATCATCCCATTTTAATTTTTTTCGAGGTTAGAAATTTACGTGTAAAGTCCACCAAATCAAATTTACGGAAAAATTATATAGCCTATGTCACCCGGACTATTATTACAAATCTATTGATACCTCATTCATCAAAATCGGTTTAGTAGTTTAGGCGCTACGGTGGAACACACGTAAAAACAAACATACATACATACATACATACATACATACATACAAACATACATACATAGACTGCTAAAATCATAACCCTTCCTTTTGGCTTTGCCGTAGTCGGGTAAAAATAACTTTAATTTCGGAAGTCGGTGGCAAAAAACGAAAATAGAAAACCCAAGACACCGACTTCCGAAATTAAAGTTATTTTTCACTTTGTAGTGCTTTTTTTTTTGGTGCAATATTATTTCTTGTGTATTATAAAATAGAACCTGTATTCAATTATTTAGCGTTTGTAGAATTTGGGTAATTTGTCGTTGGTATTGATTTTTCCGATTAAAGTACGTTTGAAAAGCCTGTAAAGATACAAAATCATTGCTAATGAATTCCGATTAAATACTGCTAAAGTTTACTTACGAGAAACCGCCACACATTAGATACCTACACATTTTGTTAAAACTGATTTACATCCGTCACATCACATCACACTTTCAGGTCCAGTTGAAAACCAGCGTCAGGCACTTATTGATGTCTGGCTTTTTTGCTGAACTGGGCCTTTTAGGCGCAGCCGTGAGGCACATTCCCCTGCTAATTTCTTACATCGCTCTTTACACTTTTTATTAGCTTTTTTTTTATCTGCTGTTAATTATATTGTGTGTGTTTTTTAGTCTGTGCTAAATAAATGTATTTTCTTTCTTTTGGTCTATCAGGTAATTTAAAAGAAAGAATTAATTTTGTGGTAAAAAATCTCGAAGGAGCCATTATGTATTTAGGTTAATGTACTTCGCCTTTTTCTTTCCTAACATTTTGTTCATTGTATTCCTTACATGTACCTATGTACTGTTAGTTCGTTAATTTTGTTTCCAAGGTAAAGGCGTTTCCCTTATCCATAATGGCTCTTACCGATTTTAAGATAGTCTCGCCGGCAAGCTTTCCGATGTTTTCAAGTGTAAAACTTCAAAATAAAACCCGAACAACCTCGAACTTGTCATTTTCTTTCTTACTGGAATCTTGAAAGTTTCCTGAAACCGGTAGAAATATTACTTTGCTGGTATCTATTGATAACGTCGTCACTTATTACCCGACTACGGCGAAGAAAAAAGGAGGGTTATGATTTTGACGGATATGTATATTTGTATGTGGGTATGTATGTTCATCTGTTTCCTCATAACTTCTTAACTACTTATCATAATTTGATAAATGAGGTATCGTTGGAAGCGTCTTGTTTTCATCCTTTTATTAAATATAAGCGACCCGCTCCTACTTCGCCTGGTTTGGCAACTAGATAAAACATTGAGATTTCTTTATTATTTGTAAGTTTAATTTGTTTATTTTATACACATAATTTCGAAGTTTTTTTTTTCTAAATGTCGGTGAAAACCACATCAAAATCCATTGCGGAGTTTATAAGAACAACGCAGTCAACCAGACAGCCACGAAACGCGACTTTAATTATTTTTATTATGCATTTATGAGCAAATATAAATATTATGTGCATAGTATATTTAAACAGGAAATAATTTACTCAGTCTCCTCTATATTTTCCATGGTATTATCAACCAGCCATACCAAGAAGTGGGCTTGCCTCATCCAGGAGTAAGCTTTTACAACGACCCAGTCAGGACCTCCAGAGATTTTGGTCACTTTTTGGTGTTCACAAATTCAATCTCGCCGTCAGTAGGGACTGGACATCTCTTAGCTGCCACGGTTCATTTTAATTTTAATTTTGTTTTAGTTTTTATTACTTTGTATAATTTCAACATGAATTATGTAACTTCGCGACGATAGGTCGTGGTGAAGTTAAATGAAAGATGAGTGGACTGTATAACATGAAGGTTTATGCAAAGAAGGATTACAACGGTGTCGGTTAAAAAACAAACATGAAGTTAGGACGTTAATAAAACGCGTAAGCGTAGCCTTGCATGAAGACGTGCAACAGCTGACTTCTGAAGTGCCGAGGCGCGGGGGACCGCGCTTGTTTGTGAGTGTGAGGCCAGCTGACTCGCCGCTGTCCCGCACCCCTCGTTCACTGCCGCCAGCGCACGGCGATGTTGAGAACAGAGGTCTCAACAGTAACCAATATTTTGTAACAATATTTTGATTTAAAAGAGTGTCCGTGGAGTTTCATGCCCGTTCTTCTCCGTAGGAACCTGCTACGCTTTGGAATGGGCAACTAGCTTCATCTTTCTGACTGACCGACCCCTTGACAATTCAAAAGTATCTGTAACTGGATTATAATATATGAAACAAATGCTTTGAGTTTGAAATGCGTAACAAAATGTAATTTAATAACATTAGTACCTGGGCGATCGAGCTCTGCTCTGGTGAAAATAGAGAATGCTCATTTAATAGTATAGGATAGTACCTACTAATTCCATACTGCCATGATAGTAGTACTTAGAAAACTAATTTTCCCAGATATGAGACCTAGATCGATTTTTCGCCCCGTGAACCCCTATATTGCAACTGTCATCGAAATCGTTAGAACCGATTTCGAGAACGTGAAAATACAAATATATTTAGAAACAAATATTTATACCTACAAATATTGCTCGTTTATTAGTATGGGATAACATCACGCCTTGTTTCCCCGAAGGGTTGGGCAGAGGTGTACTTACCCACGTTTCTCATGATTATTTAAAAAGAAAAGACAAGTACATAAAAATACAAATAACACCATCTAAGGCTTTAGAAATACTTACACGTTCAATTTACGTCTTCATAAAAAGTCGCTTCATGTCAGGGAGATATATTCTTGTCGTCTGTCGCATGTATGTATTTACTTTATTAAGAAAGAAAAAAAGGAGTTATTCTCGTGACACCGCCTTCAACCCGGCACAATTCGGGGATTAACGCACTGTCGGCGGTACCAAATATTGTTCGTACAGATGCCAATAGTTACATTTACAGCATATTAATTTTTTCTTTCTAAAATAATAATAATATATGTCGGGGACAGGTATGTGACTTTTTCGTTATTATCAGCAATATTTTAACTACTGTGGGCGTACTATGGGTAGTGTTAGTTAAGAGGGCTTATACTAAAAGTTGGCAACGTCGCAAATAGCTGTCAAATATTTACCTGTTTTGATTAATTTGGCAATATTACTGTATGGAAACATGAAATGTGGCCAACTAGTGCACTAAAATATTGATTATGAAATGCAATAATTAATATCGTAACACCGAATATTTAGTTTTATTTTATTTTATTTATTTGGGAAAACAAACAGTGACACATTACATTTTATACGAATAAATAAAAAATAAAAAATACGGCCAAATGTGCAACCAACAACATTTTCCACGGAATACAAATAAAAATAAACTTTACAAACCATGCTATTTAAAACTAATACTAACAAACTACAATAATTTAATTAGAAAACATTTTTTGTGCTAAATAGTAAAACAAATTTTAGCAAACAAAGAAATACCTATCAAGGCATGCAAATCTTAGCAGAAATTCCTAAGTTATTTTTATAATGAGTTAATGACTAAGTGTTTTGAGTACAATATTTTTGAATTTACCAGCAGAAAGAGCAAACATATCAATATGATAGAATTGCTTGTTGTAGTTTTCAGTTAGTCGACGCAGAGGTGCCCGCATACCTGCGTTACTGCGACAAGAGGTAACAGCAAACAGTGGCCGTGCGCGCACCCCGCGGCATACTGTCGTTCTAGGAACTATGTAACTTATTTTATTACGCATATCAATACAGTCATATACATTGCTACACAAATCAAACAAAAATACCGTCTCTAGGAGAGTGCGTCTTGATTTTAGACCAAGTAATTTATACTTCTTAAGTAAATCATCATATGATAAAACTGTGTGGAAGCAACGGTAATGCATGGCTTTTAGGAACTTTCTTTGAACCTTTTCAATACGTTCTGAATACTTATTGTAAAAGGGATTCCACACTGGCACTGCATACTCGACCTGTGATCTGATCAAAGACTTATACAGATGTAAATAGGTAGAGGGGCGCACAAATTCCTTCGCAGATCTCATCACAAAACCGTACATCCGATAGGCATTATTTACTACTTTGTTAATGTGGGCATCAAGGTGAAGTTTTGCGTCGAGGAGAATACCAAGATCACGAATAAGGGATACCCTAGATAATGTAGTATTATCCAAAGTATAAGGGTACTTGAAAACATTCTTATTCTTCGTGAAACTGATACAACAGCATTTAGATAGACTCAGTTGCAATTTATTGTACCTGCAATATTCACTGAAGCGATCCAGATCTTCCTGTAACAATCTACAGTCTTGCAAATTTTTGATGGGCCTATAAATTTTGAGATCGTCAGCATAAAGCAGGACTTTAGAATTTCGAAAACAAGCGTCAATGTCGTTTATATATAAGATAAATAAAAGAGGTCCCAAAATCGAACCCTGAGGTACACCGGAAGTTACTCTAATAGCTATAAAAAAAGCATTTGGAAACATTCCAAGTGCCTTTTTTACACCTAAAACGGTTACAACATCAAATTCAGTGTTATAATTGCAATTCATTATTAATATTCTAGGGAACTAGTTAGCCACATTTCTTATTTCCATACAGTAATATTGCCAAATTAATTAAAACAGGTAAATATTTGACAGCTATTTGCGACGTTGCCAACTTTAGTATAAGCCTTCTTAATGCGCAATAGAAAAACCGTTTGCAGTATAATTTACTATCAAATTAATCACACTAGCAATACACACACCGGGTGCGATACATGGCGTTTATTAAAATCACAAATTAACACAATAATCATAAATTACAATTAACACAATAACTGAGCATAACGAATCGAGTACAGTTCCGCGACGTCTTAATTCCGATACGATCAGAGACTGAATCTTCCCATCACGACTCTGTAGAAGCGCGCTTGAGGTGTGGTTAGATCACGTGATGTCGCCAGTAGCGCGCTTGCGATTCGTTTCGTGTCCGTACTAATGACCGGATCCGACATTATTATATTTATTTACTAGACAACTTTTTTATTCACAATAGGTGTTAGTAGTACTTAATATTTCTTTCATGTTTGTGTTTATTTAAATATGCACAATTATCTAAGTTATTGAGTATTTTAGTTTCACTGCAAATGATACCTATTATAATTTACCTTGCTCTGTGCTGAGCCATTCAGGCTACATCTGCATAGGTAGCAACTGCAGTGCGTCTGAGGCTGGCCAAAAGTACATACATGTCCAGCTGCAGAGCTGTACATGTATGTACAGCTCTGTATGTACATACACTTTTCGAAACACCCATTTCAACGACCTCAAAATGCCAATTCACGTATTTAAGAACGTTTAAATCTAATCATATTCTCACCGTGTTTATCTTGGCGACAATCAATGCCAATTTTTTTTTTGAAATATTAGGATATTAAAGGTATACTTGACAGATTAAGACTGCGATAAGAATGCGACCGTTTTTGAAATTACGGAGATTGCCCGTCAAATTTTTGCAACGCCACGCCACCCCTGGAACCAACCTTTTGATTTTATCTACGAATAAAATTGTGTAGGGTTCACACAATCTATTCGTAGATAAAATCAAAAGAATTATCTATTATTTTAAATAGTACTAATTAGATAAAGCGCAGCGCTAATATTAGGTAGATTTTGTTGTGTGTAGTATGTAGATTCTGTTGCCGTGTGCGATTGCAAAGTCGCTCTATTTATTAAAGAAATAAAGGTGACAAATAGGTAGCTACTGAATAATTTAACAGACTTGGTTTTAGATTAGATCTCACATCTTTTTACGGTAGAAGAACTGCGTTGCGAGACTTGTATTTTTTACGTTATTTTTTTGGTGGGATCTCATTTCTTTTTGTAGGTAGATACCCCGATACTGATACTAAACCTGCATCAGTTTAATAAAACGTGTGGATTTGTGTGTTTATCTGCGGCATTGTAGGTAGATCCCACAGGTTTTTATACCTAATTATGATTGGTTCTTCATTCAATTTCAATGCAAACTGCATTGAAATTGAACTTGCAACTTTCCTCATACACAGCAGGAACGATCACTGAGCACCACGCATCAACTTGACTTCACAAATATCGAGAATTTTATTTGCTTAGAAATAAAACGTAGCCTTCGTGCTACGGCGTAGCACACTTGTAGACCCTGAGAGTGTCTACAGATTTGCTACGCCGTAGCCGTAGACAAGCTACTTTATCGCACTAGTTGAGCTATACGGTTTATTGTAACTAGATAGTTCCATTGGAGAACAAAAACACTTTGTTTTTTACGTGGAAGGGAATTTACAGGAATTGAATTGTATTCGAGATGAAATCTGATATTGTTATATAACTAAGGTTAGGTTTCTAATAACAAACGTTTCAAGGAAAAAGCATCGTCCGCGTTCTGGGTCTTCAATAAATATGGTGCTAAACTGTCATTGACAATTTTAATTCAAACGTTAAAGAAGTTCTAAATGCATTTTTTCCGATAGTCTGGGTAAATAGGTAATACTTGTTTATCTTCATTTAAAATAATGCTTGTTTATCTTTTAATCGCGTGCATCAACTAACTTTTTAACGTGTATGAAACTTGAAACGTGAATGAAACTTAAAGTTAAGTTCTTGAAGAATCTGAACTAGTTTATAAAAATAACGATTAAACAACTTCGAGACTTTTTCTGGTCTCTCTCCTTACCTCTTACCCCTTACCACTGCTTACCCTTCGGAGAATATAAGCGTGATATTATTTCTACCCTTTCAAATCGCAAATAGTTTATGATTGAAAGAAGTCGTCAAAAACCATTTTCATTGAACCACCGTCACTTTTGCTAGAACCTTCAATGACAAAAAATCGTAATAGTCGTATATTACGACTTTTTTAAGAAAACGATAAAAACAAAAAAAAAAATTGTAAACATTAAAAACCCAAAATTTCGATGGCAAAAGTATCCTTCACACTGAGCAAACAAACACGGTACTGTCCTATCTGTCAGGCTAATCTTTAAACATGGCGTGAATATTTCAATTGTACCTCATGCCAACATCAGAAAAGAAATTACCTAAATGATTTCAATTTAGATTTAACATGGGAAAGTACAGTCACGAGCATATGGATAGCTCGAGCATATAATAGGTATCTGATTTCATGATTCATTAATTAATTTCTTTCGTAAATATGACGGCAAATATACTTGATCATTTGTGGAAGGCATATACTCGTACAAGTGGCAGCACAAATTGACCATAGTAATAAATTTATGCACGTGACAGTACATTATTTTTTACCTCCATGTCAAGTGGGTTATAAAAACAGTTTCAAGGCAGTTTGCACAAAGTTCATGTTTCCAACTAGGTTAAGCCCAGTTGCCTAGCACTGTAGAAAAAAACTATAATTTATGTAGGTATAATTTTAACCAAGCCAACCAAAAAATAAATAAAAATTCAATTATTTATATTTGTTATATCGTACCTCTAATAATTCCCATTTTGCGCTGCTAAAAATATTATTGAACACTCTAATATAATGACTGCGCCTCTTTTTTTGAACCCTAAATAATTTCCTATTTTGGAGTCAAAAATACTAAATAGCCAAGTTACTGCAATCAATTTGGATGTAGTGCTCGCAACATTAGAAGCGCAATCAGTTTTTAGAGGTTCATTCATTTTAAAAAGTGTCCATCATTAGGAACATAACAAAGTTAAATATTTCCCTTTGTTGATTTATTGGAACGTTTGCGAATAAGATCTATATACCATCATAGCATATAATATAGTTGTAAGTATTATTAATCATACGATACTTGAATTAGGATAATTCTATTCTATTTTATTATATTCTATAGCAACCTAAATAAGTTTAATTTCACAAGGATTCATAATAGTAACGCCAATTTATTCTATTTACAGCACATACCATTACTAATGAAACAATTTGTTTTTTTATACTGAAACTTCTCAGTAGGTACGCGCGTCAAATAATGTGTTTGTTTTTTGCCTAAACGTTACTACACAATTTTTAGATAAAGCCTACAAACTTATTCAATTATGTACAAATAATAATTAAGAATATGGTAAAAATATTAAGAAAGTGCTCGCGACTTGTAGAACTTTCCTGGTACCTTTATTTCGTTATATAAGACGGAGAACTCTTAGTGGAGCTTTCAGTAGGAGTCATGTAGCCGGCGACGCCACTCGTTTCACTGGTACGCGAACATGACACTTTAACCGTTGCTTTTTCACAAATAAGTTTAAATTCAGTTACATAAATTAATGTCATTTCAAAAATTGATTTCCGCTAAAAACTTTTTTGAATTTCCTTATTAATCGCGAAGTTTGAATTTGTTAGTGATGGGTTCGGTCAGCCAATCGAAAAGGTTAAAAAACCTACAGAATTTAAAAAGTGGTGCCATCAAGCTACCGAGGCACTGGTCAAAGATGCTTGGACTTGTTAATGTGAGCAAAGCTTCGGCTGAGGAGATTTTACAAGTAAGTGGAATGATTAGAAGAATAATAAGAAGTACCTAGTCTTTAATAGTGACATATTTCTGAATAAACAAACGTGCATCAAGTATCAAACAATATAATAATGTAACCGGTTCTTTTAAAAACTTATGGCAGAACAATTAAGTACAATAATTATGATGAAAAATTATCGATCGACAAATTAAGATCTAAGGTGCTGAAAATGTTTACTTTACTTAAGCGACTATAGTTTACAAACTTTTTTATGGTTGGGTAATTAGTCACTTCTGTGTAATATGGGTGTCTTAGAGGTACACCTTTGCCTGACCCTTCAAGAATTACTGGCGTGACGTTATGTTATGATTCTGTGTAATTAGCTTCCTTGAGTCAAGTGTCATGGGTTACTGAGTTTTAATGTTCGCGTTAAATTTCATTAATGAAGTATTTGATTAATACTCGACTTGCATCAATTGTTTAATATAAAGGAAGCAAAGTATGCATATTCATAACTTACCACTTCAAAACAGGAGTCGCAATTTTCATATTAGTGTTAACTCAGCAGTCTTAAACGAAAATGTTTCAGATGCAGATAGGCAATTAATACATTTGTGTACCAATTCTGTCATTAACCAATTTCCATAATATTTACGAAGCTATCATCAGAATCCTGTAACTTCTCTTCAACGTTTTTGTGTCCCACGTTGGGCGCCAACTAAGTTCACAATACTTTTGGTAATTTCAAAGCAGTTTAATTGAATTACAATGGGTAAACGAAGCGCTCTGAGGAAATTGTTTGTTTAATTTGATTCTAACAAAAGATTGCCTTAGCTTTGTGTTTGATACAACATCTTAAGTTTGTTTTCTTTTTCGAAAATTTCGTTTTACTTGCGGTTATTCACAAATCCAATTAGGTCATTTTGAGTTATACCTACTTAAAAAAAACTGCAACACGATAACTTCAAGACTCGCTCGCTCACTGGTACACACGGCTACACATCAAGGTATAATTCCAGTTTACGCTGATCTCTCATTGTATAGGATTTCCGTATAATGCGAGGTCAGCTTATACTGAAAATGTATAGTTTGATGTGTAGCCGTGTGTACCTACTGTACTTCCTAATTATTAATCTCGGGAGCAGTGGGTCAATTGGTTTGGATTAATGTTTTAATATCTAAAACAGATGTAATTTATTTTTATAGATTTCTATCAATGTTAATACTAGGGTATAAGAAAGAAAGAAAGAAAATACTTCTTTTGCTGTAAATATGACATAATAAAAGAACACAAACACGAAAAGAACAAGGTGGGGGAAAAGATGCGTCACATCCACGCAAAATGGCCATCGCTCAGCATAATATTGCGACCCCATGCGAGGCAGAGCCCCAGCTATGGTTTTCAGCGACAGCCGGCGTTGACGCAACTATGTTAATCGGTATATAAATGAAGATTAAAGGTACAATTTATATTTTAATTAACAGCATGACTATGGTAACCATTTGGCAGTGTCAGCGCAGTAGTAGTCCCTTACTGCTGCGATTTTGGGCAATAAAATCGTTCGTTCGTTTAATTATTTTTCTTTAAGTACGCTGTACTGGTACAGCGTCTTAATATTTGTTTGCTGCACCGGTCGACGTCCTTACGTCGGTGCCGGCTACCGCTGAAAACCAGCACTGGGGCTCTGTCTTGCATAGGGTCGTAACATAATGATGAGCGATAGCCGATTTGCGTGGATGTGACGCATGCTTCCCCCAACCTTTTATCATTTTTGTATTCTATTTTTTGCGTCATGTTTACCGCAAATAAACGTATTTTTCTTTCCTTTTTTTTCATGCCTTTCACCATAAAACCTAAGTATTTACACTTTGCAAGAACCTAAAATAAAATCAAATTATTTATCTCATTATTTTTCAATTTGTGGAGAATACCATCAATGAATATAGTAACCTCCAAAATTCTATTTCAACCGGTTTCTTTTCACGGAACTAAAACTAATGAGGCTATTCACAAACATGGATTTTTGGCTTCTTGAACGCCAACATCAGCATTAAAAAGGGAAAGTTTATATTATATTTTCTATGTGATTATGGGATGAATCCATTCCGAGACTAATCTACATTTGAACTGGAGCCCAATTTAAGGATAGACTAGATTTCCGTTGGAAAACTTGTTCATTCTAAGTATTTTAGAACACCCTGTTTTATTTTTATTACACCAAACAAACATTTGCTATCATTGTAATTGTATTGCCTTCTTTTACAAATCAATTTTCAGAGTTTGGTTAAATTGTATTGTTTCTTTTTGATTGATAAACTTTATTATTATTATTATTTTAGGAAGTGTTTTTTTTTTTCAGCTCTTAAGCTTCTTTATTTCATTTAAATGCATTATCAATATTACATTTCCAAAAGTTTTTTTTAAATAAAAAACATAAACGATTATGGAAACAAAGATATTGGACTATGGGTTTGGGTTGTAGCCAAGATAGACTGGTTACCTAGAACTATTGAAGGACTATGGCCCCTGCCTGGCCAATGTTTTATATTTATACAATACACGAATAAAATGGCAGGGGGTGACTTGCATACTCAATAATGGGCCCCCGGAAATGGTCGCTAGCACTTAGTGACCGGCGCGGCGGCCCAGCTTCGCACGGGTAGCAT
Organism: Agrochola lychnidis; assembly: GCA_963680765.1. Taxonomy (NCBI): domain Eukaryota; kingdom Metazoa; phylum Arthropoda; class Insecta; order Lepidoptera; family Noctuidae; genus Agrochola; species Agrochola lychnidis. The sequence continues at coordinate 8,553,474 of OY796848.1, forward strand.
TAAGTACTTTTCTAAGGCGCACCTACCTACCCTACCTACCTACCTTTTCTACATACCTACCTACCTTTTCTACATACCTACCTACTTTACCTACCTTATCTACGTATCTACCCTACCCACCTTGCTACCCTACCTATCTATATACATACATACCTACCTTCCTACATACCTACCTACCTACCTCCATAATTACCTACCTACCTATATACCTCCCTATCTACCTACTTATTTACCGAAATATCATCTAAATATCCGTCCCATATAAAATGTACAAGAAAATGAATTTAATTCATTATTTTGTTTTTCGTGAATTTTTCCGATGTTCTAACATATAGTCTGCTACGTGAGTGTGTGATGATAACATTTTGAGAAGGCAGTAAAAAGCATTTCTGTATGAGATTCTGACTCTGGTACGATTAAAAGTTTTCTGACTCTTTACAAGATAGTGTTAAAAAGTACTTTATATCACATCTATTCAAAAAGTGCTAGTTTATTCATCGTAAACAGAGGACCAAAATAGCTCTTTAATCCCTAAGGACCAAAAGTGATTTGAATATGGAATGTGGATATTGTTAGTAAAAGTTCCAATCACCAAAGAGATCAATCACTAATATTGTATGAACAAGTAACAGGTTGAATGATAAACGAAACCACGCGCGAGCGTAATAAAAAAAAAAGTTCTTGAAATAATATAAAAGGCGCGAAATGCATTCCGCCTTCGTTCAAAAGCCAACAAGAAATGGTATGTTGGCTTCCTCTTTCTCTTGCAAGCATCCTCTTGCCGTTCCAGTGCGTTCTAGCAAAGCATAGGAAGAAGTATAAGTTACTCGTCCCCTTACTAAATTGGTCTTCCAGTCCGTCCAGCACTTACTTTAAGTGCCACATTCATGGTTCTCGAAAATTGGCTAAGCCAATTATCTACAAATACAGTAAAAGTTTAATTGAAACACCAGTCATATAGGTAACTGAGTTGTGAACGTCAGATAGGCAGTCACTCCATGTTAAATATTGGTATTCAGCTGAATTCGGTTAGATTGGAAGCCGACCCCAAAATAGTTGGGAAAAAAGGCAGATGACGGAACCAATAGGAAATATTCTACAGATTACGAAACAGTTACAGTTTTATATGGGTTTATAGTAAAATAGCAAGAAACCAGCAGTCCGAAAAGGGGTGGGGCTACGACAAGGTCGCCATCTGACTTTCTTTTTTACGTTTGACAGCTGTTAGTTGAAGGGTTAATTTATACTTTTGCATAAACTCACGCCTTCTTCTCATGGGGGTAGGCAGAAACTACGGAACGTCACCTGCTACGATCCCCACATACTCCTTTTGCTTCTTTAACGTTCATACACCATTATAATTTAACACATAACATTTATAACATCATGTCTTGTTTCCCAGAAGGATTGGCCAGAGGTGTACCTGTAGCGGGTACACTCACATTATGATTTAATTGATTTATAAAATAGCTCTAATTTATTGAAAAATATATTCATAGTCAAATCATTTATTTCAAATAGGCCCTTATAAGGTACTTTTGATCGTCAAAATTTACAAAAAATAGAATTGACTCTAGTCGCCCCTTCCAAAAGGTAGTTTTCGTATGGAGAAGAATGGGCAAGAAACTCCACCGTTACTGTTTTAAAATGTTTTACAATATTTTGTATTGGTACATTAGTTAAATAATTATATGTGAAGACGATGCACCTAGAATAGGATTACTATACCACAATAGGTAAAAATAATTAAAAAATGAAGCAGTGACAGATAATTTAATTATGTGATAAATAAAGGTATTTATTATGGTCTTTTCGTTTTGTTACTTTCATATCTCAAAATAGAAAGTGGCGAAAATTTATCTTTTGCTAGAAAGATGGGTATTTTAAGTTTGATTGAATAATTATTGAATTTAACTGTCGGGTAAAAAGAGACACTTTTGTCACTTCTCAGACATTTCCATTATAACTTTTTTGTCTGTCTTATTAACTATCTCCTATCTCAAAAAAACTACAAAGGAATAGGTCCTTAGAATAGAATAGAATATATTTATTTGTATTAAACATGGTACAATAATGGTCTTAAGAACAGGGTTATGATCTTATTAAGCAGATTAATATAAGGCCCATGTGATCCTCCATTAAATTATATTTTCGTTATACAGAATTCAATCCTAAGTGCCGAGACGTAGGATACATTTTTGGTCATTCAAAAACAAAGCGTATATCATACACTTTAGGTTTGATTAAACTGTTGTTGCTTGTCAACAGTGGATTATGTCATCGACATTACTAAATACTTGTTAGTTTGTCGCGTCGTTACTTCCGACTCACAGATCACGCTCAATCATAACATTTGATAAAACAATATTACGTTGTTTTCAAAAAATATATTACAGAACTCACATCTCTAGTCAACCAGTGAACATTTCTGTTTATTGTTTTATATAACTTTTTGTAGTAAAATAAATATTTGTATTTGGTATATTATTGTTTGTTCGTTTACCAAGGTCAAACCCAAGTCAGTCATTAAAAATGTAAAATTATGGAAAACTTAATTATCAATTGATTTCGGCACCTTAAAGAGTCATTTAAAAAAATCGTCACCATGTTTAATAATGTTATAGCACAGCATAATTAAATTGAAAATTGTTAACTTTAATGGTGCTTTTTTCCTGAAACACCTAATACAGCAGCTTAAAATAATGCAAAAGCTAATGTAAATCTTAAAAGAATATAGTGAAAGCTAAGTATTAGTCACTGCCTGGCGATAATAATTGTCCATGGAAATGGTTTTAATCTGTTAAGGCGCAGTGGAAATTTTTAATTAATAATTATCTCTTGAACTGTTTTTATTTTTCTTTCTATTATGATTTAACTCTAGGTTTAGCTCTGCATTAACAAACATTGCACGTAGAGTGGAAAACTAAATTAATATTTTTGGATTAAAAACTGCTTGATAGAAAACTTTGTTGTGTGGTGATATCGTATTCAATTCGGATAAATTTTTCTTAAAGCTCACAATAACCAAAGAACTCACCCTGTTGTGAATAAAAGTAATTAGTACATCTGAATACCGACTTCTTCTTCTCGTATCGATGACTCATCTTTTGTCCGACCAGTATGTAGCGACCTGGACAGCTCTACCGCTTGCCTCATTTAAGTCCTGGAGGTGCAGGTAGTTGGGCAAGACGAGCAGGAGAGAAGCTACAACATATTATCATGTGTTGAGGCTCCACACTAACACTGTGTTTGGGATTGGTCGATTATAATACCCCATCAATCCATTCACTTAATCCCTTTTTCCTTTTTTGCTTTGATCCATTGGCTTATTCTTTTACTTTTCATCAGCATCCCAAGACCTTTTAAAATGACAGTTAATTCGGAGCTTTCAGGAGAGAGTGCTTTTTAATACTGGCATTAAAAGTGAATTTTAAAGATTAGTAAGAACGTTTTGACGTCTTATTTTGCGCTGCTGTAGCTGCAGAGTTATTTGACATCTGAGGGTTTGATTACAGCCAGTTACAGCCACGGATATTGTACCAAATCCTGGTCTTCTTACATATTAGAATATTTCAAGTATGAAGCAAGCTTTTTCAAATCAATAACCATTCAATTAAATCACGAATGACCCTTATGTCTGAGGCTCGTTATTCGTTTTCAATTATTGGTATTGTGTCTGCTTCGCGGACAGCGAAAGTGTTCATAAATTCCAATGAATAATTATAACACCAACTACAATAATTAATAACAATAAAACATTATCTCGTCTTATCTATGCGATCTACAGTAATTAGTCGCAACTATCTGGGTTACAATATTATGATATTGTTACCCAAATAGTTAGATTTCGAGGAATCAATTATATGCTTATTGGGTTGATTCCTCGAAATTACATCTTAGACACTCGAGTTACACGTGCTCGCAGAAATCTGTACCTAATTGGAAATCAAGGAGTTTCACACATAATAAACAAGATCACGCACCATTATTTACACTTGGTGGCCTTTATTAGACGAATTGAATGCTAGGTGACATCGTGGCTGACCAAGACGGATGGACGAACTTGACTCCTACATAATGAGCTGGCCCACAATAGTAGAGGACAGAAGTGTTTGGGAAAGGGAGATGGAGGCCTTAGCCCAGCCGTGGGACAATACCAACTCTATAGATAGAACAAATAACATACAATTTTGTTAGAAAGATTCCACAAGACGTTTGCGTTCTTACTATTTGTAAAAACGCAACCGCCTTTTGGAATCTTTCTAACAAATGTTTGCCTGTGATATATTTCAGGCGATAATAGGTGTTTGACATATTATGATGTGTCATGTATGTCTATTCATCATCATCATGATAATCAGTCTATAATGTTCCCACTGCTGGGATACAGGTCTCCTCTCTTTGAGAGAGAGTGGCCTATAATCTACCACGTGGGCCCAGTGCGGGTTGGTGGATGTCACATGTTTTCGAATTTTTTGCTCTAGGACACCGGTTTCCTCACGATAGCGAAGTTTTCATAATTTTCTTTTTTATTGTTAATATAAATAGTATTCCAACTACTGGAAGTCCATTATTTCTTCAGGTTATGGGCCCAGGCTACTCTTGGTTAATGTTATTTAACCGAAAAATTCGGTAAATAGGTAAATTAAATTGTCTAGAACTCTTGACATTAATTTAACAATTTACTACAATTATTATGCTGATAACCAGAACTACTCGCGTAGGTACGGTACTTAAATATTAAAATTAATAAAGCTTTTAAAAGCTAAATCTACCCGGCCTGAGTAATGAAGTGCCTTGTTTTATTTAATTACCTGATATTGTACGTAAACGTTTATTTAGTCGCGTAATTGATAAGCTTGAATATTAATAAACTAGTGTAGGGGTTCGTGGAATTGAAAATGTCCGCACACTCGTAAAAAACAGTTTAATGTTAGTGAAACACACAGTTTACACAGTATCTTCGCAATTAGGTAACAGGAAGATAAAATAATGGCGTCGGAACGCCGACGGACGCGCGTGTGCATCCTTTGATTTCACCCGGGAAAGAGCGAGAGGGGTATCAGGCGCGGGCGTAAGGACGCGTTTATTCGGTTGGCGTCCTGGAGAGTGCGCTCGCTGCCAACATAACGACGCTGCGAATTGTGTTTTGAAGACGTTCGGAAACGTGCGCGCTACACTAGGATATTAGCTATGCATGCGACTCTTTCTGTTTGAAAGTTAGAAAATAACAAACACCATTTACATTTCATAAATTATCTTACAATTCGGCAATTAAACCACGAAATTTCATCTTTCTTATAATCACCAATCATGCACATTTAGTGAACTTATTGGTGATATTCTTTAGAAATATCACGAAACGAAAAAGAAAGGTCAGGTGCATAGTACTCGCAACCGGCGTGCGTGTATAACCAGGAGGTCTACTCCCTAAGCACGTTGGTACGCAAATCAAATCCGTAGTTTCGGCCGAAATTATGGGCAATTCCCACTCCGTATCGCCTACGGACATAACGTTTAGTTTGTGAGCCCAACCTCCACGTTTTGACAGCTGTCTTCAATCCCAATGTGGTTTAATCCGTCCGAAAAAGTTACTTAATCGGGTGTAGAGTTCAATCCGAAATTTCAAACGGGCCCGTTTCTTCGTTGACGGACTTAGAAGCCCACAGATGTGTACAACATAAACGAAGCAAAAAGAGTACCTATGTAAGGATCAAAGCAGTAGGCGTTCTGTAGCTACTGCCTACCCCCATGGGTAGAAGGTGTGAGTTTACGTACTCTCATCACAAATCATTGTAATTCTGCTTACAGGTTATTAATTTGGAAATTTGTGTATATTTTGTGACTTATAACATCGCCTTGGATGAATCTGTAAAGGTGTTATAATTGTGATTTAAATAAATAAATAATAATAAATAACTTTATGTACCACAACGCAAAGCATATTATTGGTAATTGAAAAGAAGCACCAAAATGTGATTTATTGCGATTTATGGTGTCATCCATTTCCAGTTTAAATATTTGCGTATACTCTATAAAACCTTCGGAACAATAAAATATCATATACTATTAAACGAGAAGCATTTGTATATATTTATATATATATAGTTGTACTCACGTTCTCGAAATCGGCTCTAACGATTTTCAACATAGTGATTTACGAGGTGCGAAAAATCTATCAAACTAGGTCACATATCTGGGAAAATTCGTTTTCTCCGTATTTTCACCCGAGCAGAGCTCGGTCGCCTAAAGTTTAGAACAAGATATTGACCAATTACATGAGAATAATGACATTATAATAATGACACCCAGTTCCCGAGGTACTAAAGTCTAAATACCTATTCCAACAACTAGCAATGACTGCTAATTGGACTAATGACAGCCAAAGTGTAATAAATCAAGAATAAAAGTCCAGCAGCATTGTTAATCACTACTTCTAAATTTATATTTGCATAATTATACAAAACTTTGGAACCATTATAATTTTGGTTGTAAGCGACAAGCCAAAGTACACAATCACGACACCAATGAGTTGTGTCACTAGTTTTGCTGTTATTTGATTTACTGAGTGTACTAACCTTGATTTTAGGGTCGATACCCCAGTTCAACCCCAGAAAAGTAATTGAGATTTACAACTTCACTTAACCAACTACTGTTTTCTCTAAAGGTTTAGGCGGAGATTCAATTAGACAATTCAAGGGATAGTACACTCACATTTCACCAGTTATGTTGAAGTACTATGTAATAGGAGGTGAGCCTATTGCCATCAACCGGCACAAATCCAGTTTCCGGGCTACTGAAGAATTCCTTAAAAAACCCAATAAACACTTTTCCCTACCTGTTAATCAAAACTAGGACCTTATACTCAGTAGTCATCTGCCTAGCCTTTTCCCAACTATGTTAGGGTCGGCTTCCAGTCTAACCGGATGCAGCTGAATACCAGTATTTTACATGGAGCGACTGCCTATCCGACCTCCACAGTGTAGTTACTAGGTAACACGATACCCCTTGGTAACACTGGTTGTCAAACTTTATGGGCTTCTGACGACCCGTAACGACTGTCAAAAATCCACGAATGACAGCCGGGGCCAACGGCTTAACGTGCTTTTCGGGGCACGGAGGAGTCTCGGTATGTAAAGATGGTCACCCATCCACGGACCAACCCTGGTAAGCGTAGCTTAACCTGATGGATCGAACCGTGCGGTTGTTATTACTTAGCCACGAGCTGCTTATACTCAGTAGTACTCTCTTCAATTGGTATTTTGATCAGAAAAATGTCATCTGCTTTGCCAAACCATAAGTTATGCTGTCAAAGCATTTTCTTTCCTTAGACTAATCTTCATGGAGACCCTCCGCCCTACGAATAAGACTTTTTTTTTATAATAATAATTTAATAAATCGTTTATTTATAAAAAGGTGCACATTTACAAAAAGTAATATAATCATTATAAAATAGAGCACAGTTGCTTATTTGCCTGAACTAGGTTGAACCTGTGTTTAAGGCTACGAAGTGCATACATACTTAATGTAATTAATTAACTATGAGTATAAAGAATAAACTAAATTAAAATTAGGTAAATAAAAGTAAAATAGTATGTTAGCGGTTCTATTTGCAGACAACAAGTAGATCTTCTGTCTGTGCATAATCTATGGTTAGTAAATATTAACATGCTGGTCTAGCTCCATAGGACAATTTAGAGTCTAGACAAAATCAAATTGGTTGCTAATTTAATTGTATAATTAATTATTATAACATTTATTTTACATTCTGTGATTACTTGAACTCGCACACTGACTTATTAGTATTACTTGTAATTTTTTTAGGAATATTGTATAAGTCCCAAAATGCTTGTAAATATGTGAACACCATGTATTAATTACATAATTATTTTTTCTGTAATTGCTTCATTTTTAATTATTTTTACCAATTGCGGTATAGTAATCTTATTCCAGGTGCATCATCTTCACATATAATTATGTAATTAATGTATATAAAATATTATAAAACATTTTAAAAGAGTAACTGTGTAGTTTCTTGCCCATTCTTCTCCTTACGAAAACTACCTTTTGGAAGGGGCGACTAGAATCAATTCTATTTTTTGTAAATTTTGACGTTCAAAAGTGCCTTTTGTGTGCCTTATTGAAACAAATTATTTGACTTTGATTCAATTTTTTTTTTTTTTACAGCTAAAGTAATTTAATTAATAAATACAAAGTTTTCTATTTAATCTATTCTACAGAAATGAGCCTAAGAATATAAACAATCTATTATTCGTAGCCTCCACCTAACTAAATCTACTTAGGTAGTTGCCGTCAGCAAAATTGTTTATGAGGAGGGGAGAGAGATATCTGAGATCTCCAATGCCAATCATCGATGCTGTGCCGAATAAGATCATCGCTGGATAGGTAAAGTAGTTTTGCTCGTATGGCTACCTAACGAAAGTACGTGCATTCTAACCACATCTTGCCATAATCCTAGTAATGTTGTGTGAGTATCTTAAATTCTCATGCCTCTGCTTTATGCCTGCGCAACTACAAAGGCCCTTCTGTCAGTCTTTGCAGTAGCCTTTAAATCTAGATAGTGATAGTCTTCCAGAAGGAGACCGCTGCCCCTTCATACCAACGTTTTTGATCACACAAAATGTCATTAGACACGAAAATTGTTGACATTTGCATATGACTCAAAAGGCGTCATTTGTTTGTAAATGACCTCTCCTACATCCCCTTACTGTATTGCCGACGTATAACCATTAACCTGTATATCAGGGTTATTGGTTACATTTTACATTTTTATTTCATACATTTTAAAATATAAAATCTTAAATTACTTGAAAATGTTTACGTATTTTTTAACTTTTGTCAGGGTTATTGGGTACATTTTATATTTTTACACAATACATTTAAAATGGTTAACATTGGCATAGGGGTCATCAACGATAATTTGGTTGCAAATGACCTCTCCTACATTCCCTTAAAGCAGCGGTCGGCAACACGCGGCCCGCGGACGTCTTACCTGCGGCCCGTGAATGTTTTGTAAATAAGTCATAAATAGCGCGCAAACTTCTTCATTATTGCAAATTATAGAAAAAATAAATATGCTTCTCATCTCACAGATGAGCATTTGAGAGCCATTCTACGAATTGCAACTACAAATTTGACAGCTAACATACAATAAATAGCCTCTCAAATGCAACCTCAGACATCACACTGAAATTTGTATTAAATCGGATACCTATTTAGGTACTTTGTAGTTTTCATTTCTGAATAATTTACGGTGGTTATTTTTCTAGCTATAAAGCCCAAACATTTAAACATAATGTAAGTATAACGTGTACGAATTAAATTCCGTATGGTTTAACAATTTTTAATAGCATTTTTATTTTTTCTATGGGATATGACCAATTATACGTAGGTATATTGGGCTTCTAGGGTTAATATCACAAGTGCGGCCCGCTTTTAGTTTATTTTACCACCTTGTGGCCCTCGCCTGCCAAAAGGTTGCCGACCGCTGCCTTAAAGGATTGCCGACGTATAACAAATAAATCTGTATATGTAGCTGATTACAGCCAACAAATATAGGTAGTACTGAACAAACAGTATATACCTGCATATGTAGTTTTAAATTTGAATACCTATTGTAACTTTTTAGTTAAACCTTAGTTTCGGTATTATTTCAACCTAACTTTGAAAGGAATTCGAAAACATTCTAGTACTCCTGAATCACACTCTGTCTCGCATAGCAGTTCACATTTGACATAACTGTCATTATCATTCTCCTGAGATGTCTTTCTCTTCCATACTCTTTTAGTCGTAATCTCGGTAGTCACTCATCTTTCTAGCCATATCATCTTTCACACAGTTCATCCATCATTTCTTTGGTCTTCCCCTATTGGTACAGCCATCCACAACAATCCAAATTTATACTCAATACTTTTCTGTTGACATTTTTCTCAATCCTCCGCATCACGTGCCCATACACAAAACAATTTCAGATTATTTTAGATTATAATAGTTAGATTAATATTTACTCATTCCTTCTCCCTCTCTCCTTCTCTGTTGTTTGCATGACTGTCTTGGTTTAAGTTCACTACTTTTCTGTAACAGCTTAGAATAGCGCACTGTTAGATACAATTTTTAATATTTTGTGGAAAATGGTGTAGGTTATACATTTGTAACTGTCGTATATTTATAACTTAGTATAAGATTTTAATGTATAAATGCTTTTTCCCGAACAAATAAAATAAAATACCATCATAAGAATCACAACTGATTTCCACACCACTTTTCAGTCAATTTCAGACTTCCTCTTGTATACTCTGTTGTCCTTTGACATAACTCTATGAACACTAATATACCACAATATTCCGATTCTGTAACACTTATTTATACATAGCTCAATCTTGTGATGAGATTTTTTATTGCGAATAAAGTTACATAGGCTTGTTTATTACCTCAAGTAAGGTTGCGGTAACATCAAAAATGAGATCTAATATTGTTATATTATAGACCACATATATAGGGAATATCTATGCAAAATTTTAACAGAATCTATTAAAATCTAAATCTATATCAATTTACGTCATGCTGGAACATAATCGCGGAGAAGAATAAGAACATTAATATAATATAGTTCAACCCCCATAACAAATAGCACGATAGTTTATACCCTACAGTTTAACCAGACTTATAGGGAATATCTATGCAAAAATTTAACAGAATCTATCCAGTAGAATTTTCGTCAAGCTGAAACATACATTCAGATAAACAGACAAAAATTCTAAAAGCTATATTTTCGGCATTAGAATCGATCCCAGACCTCGTAGCAATAACTTACTTTTTATAAAAAATATTCAGTGTATAGTTTTGATTTCGCAACGATTTTATTATATGTTTAAATATTAATGAAAGTTATACCTCTTCACTAATTTCCTATGCTATGCTCAACAAGCTTATAGCTAAAACAAAGTACCTATTCGTGTAATTATGTTGTGTTGTGTGCCTTTTAGTCTGTGCTAAACAATGTATTTTCCTTCTTTCTTTCTTTCTATTCTTAAGATTTATAAAGTATTTGCTTTACGATCGGAAGACATTGGCTCACTTTATATATTAGCTTCACTACACTTGCTTCTACTCGCGACTTCCGTCTACGTGAAAGTCAACCATACCATTAAACGTAATTCTACGACACTCGGCAGTGTGGCTTTTTATCAGTGTAAGAATTTTTGTAATCGGTTCGATAGTTCCAATACATCTTACATATAAACAATAAATTTTGCCTATTCGTACACTTCTGCCAGCCCTTCGGGATTACAAGCGTGACGTTATGTTATATGTAATGATAATATAAATTTAAAGTTTAGATAATAGTTGACTTCTTTATAATGTGTGCGCTAAAGCCATGAACAATCTAATTACTTACAATATATTAAACTGTCGTATTTATTCTTCTGATAAAAGATACCTGACTATTGAAAATTTGCCCTAAGCAATCTACTTAATTAGTTATCAAGATATCGCTTTTTCTTTTATTTTAGCCAGGTTCTCCGCGAGCAGCATGTAAACAACACAGGTTTCACTGCGCCATTTTTGCGTTTGCTCAGAGTTCAATTATTGCTTTGCATTGACAACATTTTTGGCGCAGAAGATTCAATAGAATAAAATCAATAATAAAAAGAATAGAATAGAAATAAAAAGAATAAAATTAATAATTAATAGAATTTAATCAATAGATTAGAGCACGGCTTAAAGAAAAGCTTCTATGGATCGAGTCCGAACTTGAGACATAGATTAAGCCTTGTCAACATTTAAATTAGGGCAAACTTTGTTCAAGAATCAATAGCTTTTACAGAGTTGTACCTATTATAGAGTTTACCACTGATTTACTGCATCACTAAAAATCATTGTACATCGGTTTCTAATATTTGATTTTCGGAAAAAAAAAAACGAAAATCCTACAGCAAAAAGAATACATTAGGGGCGACATTAAGAATGAGTAGGAACTGTCTCACAGATTCAGGTCAAATTCAGGCCTATCACGCACTTTAATGAAACAAGATATGACACTCATTGAATTTTTAATGATCGAAAGATTATTCGAGTTTATGGAAAATTCAAGACACAATGTCTCGTGTTCCATCTTCTCATAAGTTGATGGGTGTTGCGAGGGTGAAGGCTTGACTGCTGCCAACACTACTCGCTCCTCGCGCGGCCATGACAATGTTAACGCGTGAACTGTGATTATTTCCATACTGATATAATAAACCAAAATAATGACTTTAGCAGTAACTAAACTATGATTCAAGTCTTAGTGTCGTCGGAATTAGACAATTTTTATTTTAATAAGTATAACCTAAATTCCTCAAAGAACCAATTAGGTTCGAGTCATGAATTGTATTGTATCCATCGAGTTTTAAATGACCTAATTGAAAGAATTTGTTAATTGGATCATTCATATTTTGACACAGACTTTTTCAAGTGCCATGCTGCTCATAAATGTTTGTCTGGGAGGGTGATTGTTTCACTGCCCCCACGTGCCCCGCGCGCGGCTCTGAAAATGTTAGCTCTAGAACCTTTAATATTAATTACTGTAATAATAAATATAGTTTCTATATGACATCATAATTCAATAATGCACATCTCTCTCTCTAAGTATGAGTTTTTCTACGTAAATTATTGACATATTTGACATGATTCAAGAAACTTTGACATGGTCTATTCCCGACCCTGAAAGACAAAATCTATACTCAGTTACCTCCCAGAAAACCGCTTAAACAACAGCGTTTCGAAAGTCTTAGGGAAATTCCAGAGAGTTGGAAATCCCAAGAAATGTAATCTTTAAGAAATTGTGGTAGTCACAAATAACAATAAATTCCACGGCATTCCGCACTTATTCCGCATTTTGGCAGGTTGGGGGGGCGCGTCTCGCGGCCGGTTTCACTGCACCCCGCGCGTCTTGTGCCTCGCGCGGCTCCCGTCTTGATAAAGTTGACGCGCGAAGTATAAGTACATCTATTATTGCTAATGCTAAAGTATGGGTCTTAGTTGCATTATTATTGCAATACTTTCTGGGGGACATTTTATTTATTTGGTGCGAACGCTGCAGCACGTCTTTACTTTTCATACAGTTCTATCAGTCATCATTCCATGTATGCTTCCTTCCTATCCCACAATCCATCCATATTTTCTTTCGTGTACCTCTTTTCTTATAGTCATTCATCCTGGGCTGAAAAAAGAGCATTAAAAGCATCCGAAGAGAGCATAAGAGCGTTTAATCAATCAAAGGGACATAAATTATGCCTTGTCATTCGTCATGTGGTGTGTTTGAGAGGCGCGGGTTCGGTAACAGTGTTGCGAAATCGATAGTTTAGTTCCACCTCAAAAATGCCAAAAGATATTTTCACTACACAAATGTTAGACACACATTTTTTGTTTTATAATATTAATAAAAAAATACTTAGATGAAACGCATTAAAGTTGGGGAGTTTGTCGCTACGTCACAAGTAAGTATAAAATCTACATACTCGTGACATTATGGCATATTTTAACTCAATGTATCCCCGTAATCTTTTGATAAAGTAAAAAAAGAAAAAAATACGTGTCCAATATTTTTTAATAAAAACGACGAAAAAAAAATTGCTATCATCCTTATTGTTATGAACAGTAATTACATGAATTGAATCCAAATCGGATAGTTAGTAATGTAATCAAAAGCTGATTGTTATGTGACAAAGGGCTAGCCTTAACCAATTGTCGCTGGAATGAACATTAGGTATCTTTCACCATTCGATTATAAGCACGGATTTCCAAATGTGATACTGACTCCCTTATCGAACGGCGTCCGATCCAATTCACAATGATTCGAATTGATTTGCTGACAGATTCTCCCGACCATCGAATTATCCTACTGCCTTATTGAAATGCAGACAGAGACGGTCGCGTAATTAGTTCCATATCACTCGATGTCTAACAAGGATTTGAGCAGACATTTATATTTTTTACCCGACTGTCCCAGAAGGAGGGAGAGTATGTATGTATGTCTATTTCTTTGACACGCTCTGTAGCCTAAACGGTTTGATGGATTTTAACATATGAGGTGTCGATATTCGTCTTAATTGTGGAAGTGACATAGGCTATATAATATTTATATATTGCATCTGCAAACACAAAAAAGAGGTGTTTTTTTAAATAAATTACTACAATATTGTTATCAAATAAAAGCTAGTAATGAGTCAAATCAAAAATATAAAACTGATAAGTTTGAAAAAATATTTGAGAAAAGAAAAAACAACAAACAATTATTTGGTTTTTTCAAGCTACACCATATTTCAGGTTTTTGTTTTGTCCCCGCCTGCAATACCTTACAAAACACAAAGTTCAGTGCTTGTTCTTCTCTTTTCAGTTATTTGTTTTTGCAGTCGGGTTTTTTCTTTTATTTCTTTTCTTGGCTATGCTTTACAAATATCAAGTAGATAACCTAGTTATTTTATTGCAATGCCGAGTTTCCGGAAAACAGATAACTACAAAGACAATAGTCACAGAATTTTCTTCGATCTATACGAACTTTAAAAGACATTAAATAAAAAACAGTGGCACTCCGAGAGTGCGACAGAAGTGAAAACTATCAAAAAAAATCGTTGATGTCTTTTACCCATACATCGCGATAATCAACGCGTTGATGTCTTATTAATGGTTCTTTTGACCATTAAAAAGACATCAACGCTGGTGTCGTCACAGAGTGTCGCGAAATCAATGGTTTAGTCCCATCTCAAAAATGCCCATCGCGCCTAAAGAAGTTTTCACTTCAAAAAACAATTTATATTTTTTCATCAAAACATAAATAAAGATAAGAGAAACCTCTGCGGCCGTCTACGAAGTATGAATGAGACAGATAGTCGCAGTTGGAGCGAGTAAGAATTCGGTTCTGCGCGCCGCGACGTTTATTAGGTCTATTCTGCGTCGTTGGTCTAGTGGTCGCGCGGGCTACTGTTGACAATGAGGTCCTGGGTTCGAGTCCCGGGTCGGGCAAAGTGTTGATGGGCTTTTCCATCTGGAATTTCTCAGTAGCAGCCCGGAGTCTAAATTTGTGCTCGGTTGATGGCAATAGGCTCGCCCCCTATTACATGGGACTTAAACATAACTGGTGAAATGTGGGTGTACTATTGGTGCACCTCTGCCTAACCCTTCGGGGATTACAGGCTGTGATGGTGTTCAATGTGTTTTAAGAAAAACTAGATTGATAACAACTGTTTATTTCATTACAAATGTTACTTTCGTCGCCTCTTTAAAAATGTTTTTTTTAAGTGGAAACTTCTTTAGGCACGTTGGGCATTTTTGAGATGGGACTAAACCATTGATTTCACGACACTGTAACGGAATTTACCGACACCGTGGAGTAAAAGACATCAACGCGTTGATTACCGCGGTGCGTGGAGTAAAAGACATCAACGCGTTGATTACCGCGGTGTGTGGAGTAAAAGGCACCAACGCGTTGATTACCATGGTGCCGATTTTTTTTTCAAAAGTTTTCACTTTTGTCGGCACTCCCGGAGTGCCACTGTTTTTTCTTTTTTTGTTTTTGTCGATATTATCTTACCATTTTCATCAAAACATTGACATGAAACCAGACGAGAAAAGCGTGTAATGGTGCCCTCGAGGTACGAGTGAGGCAGATAGTCACTGATAGAGAGAGAAAGTATTCGGATCCTCGCGTCGCCACGTATTTTGAGTCTAATTACCAAAGAACAACTCAATAAAGTACTTATAGGAATTAAAAATAAATTGCTTATCAGTTAAATACGAATTAATATTCTGTAATTAATTAATATCGCGTTTCGAGTTAATCGGACCGCGCGTTAATATTCTTCCATACTAACTTTAACTCCCTGCCACCCTGCTGTCGTGGGGTCGTTTTGGGTTGCAGGTTAATCCATCAAAGACTCAGGTCATTGTTGTTGGAAGCTCAAGGTTGACCCCAAGATAAACTGTTCGCAACTTCCCCAAATTGAATTTAACGGAACTGCTATTCCAATAAGTGAAACCTTGTAGTTTGGATCGACAACCATCTTTCTTGGGGTGCGTAAGTCGCAAAATTTTTGCATCTGGTAAGACCCTGAGACGATTGCGGAACATTCTTCCAACTGCCACTAAAATTGTGCTTGCACAACTTCCCATTCTTGACTACGTTGATATCAGTTATCTCGATCTCACTGAGGCACAACTAGATAAACTTGAGCGACTACAAAAAATTTGCATAAGTTTTATATTTGGTCGAGAAAATAAAATCACATTTCTGAATTTCGTACAAAGCTCAAGTGGCTTCCCATACGTCTTTGCCGGAATTCTAATATCTTATTTCAGCTCTACAGTATTCTGTTCAATCCTACAATTCCCTCTTATCTTAAAATTGATTATTAATTTTACTAAATTACGTTTCAAGTTCCTTTCAAAGACGGGCTTGTGGCTAAGTAAGAGTGGCTTGTGGCTAAGTAATTACAGCCGTTCGGGTCGATCGATTAGGTTAAACTACGCTTGCCGCGGTTGGTCCGTGGATGGGCGACCCCTCCGTGCCTCGGAAAGCACGTTAAGCCGTTGGTCTCGGCTGGCATTTGTAGAAGAAGCCCAAAAGTCTGACAACCAGTCTTACCAAGGGCTATCATGATACCTAGTAACTAGGTTGTGGAGGTCAGATAGGCAGTCGTTTCATGTAAAATATTGGTATTCAGCTGCATCCAGTTAGACTGGAAGCCGACCCCAACATAGTTGGGAAAAAGGCTAGACAGATGATGACGTTTCAAGTTCCTTCATGACACAATAGATATCTGAGGTCATCAGAAAACTTGAGACTAGTGATGCCGATGCATTCCACAAGCTTTTGAGACAAGACTTTTACAAATAAAGCAGTAGGTACGGTTATGATTCCATAACCGTACCTACTGCTTTATTTGTAAAAGTACGCCTTATTGACACGGACAGTCGGGCAAGGCATTCGCCTTGCCCGACTGTCCGTGTCAATAAGGCGTGCTCAATCTTTGTCCACTTTTAATCTATTCTAGACCTGCTGAGAATATTGCAACAGAAAAACCCATCAATCACCTGAGGCAAAAACTCAGAGTCCTATGTTTAGCAGTCGCGTGCAGCTCACGACAGCAGACCATCGAGGCAATTTTCTATCAAAAATACTCACGTAAATTATTCCCTGTTATTCTGAGTACATAACAGACGATCAAATTGACAGTTTAGTGAGTACTAAAGACGATTGATCACACCCACCTGCAATGGATTCCAACGAGAGTGACGTAATCCTAAAGCATTATGGAAGTCAGGAGTATGTAGAAACGCGTAGCCTTTATTGATTGAAACTCGCTAACAGACCAACTAGTGTCTCAAGGCTCTCGCCAAAAAAGAGGCTAACGATATCTAAAATCTGTTTTTTTTTTTTTGTTACCTGTGCTCAGGACCTCTGTATAGAAAGGTTTATCTTAAGTATTTAAAAAAAAATGAAATATAATTAAAATTAACGGATTTCAACACCAGAAAAAAACAGTTTTTAATTTATTATTCAGCAAAAAAAATAATGATTTTTTTATGATTTAAACAGCAATTAGATTAGGTACTTACCTGGAAAATGACCAGCGATTTAACTTAGGCAGTAATTGATGATAGTGTGCTACTGATTATATATGTAGATGCGACAAAAGGATTTTGTAAAACAAAAATAGCACCGAATAGTAGTAACAAATTAATAGCTATTTAAGCTTCGGTTATAAACGAAAGCGGTACAAATCACGATTGCTGAATGACAGTTGTCATAAAAATTTGACATTTTCACCCCCCGTTTTCACCGGTGTTATAACATTACGGTGTTATAAAATGCTCTCTATTTGACGGCTGTCATTATAATAATTATACATGTATCCGATGCCTGACCAGGTTTATTTTTACCCATTCTGTTCATTAAAAGAAAACCTTGATCTGGTTTGTCCGCTATCCTAAATATAAACTTCCGAATTTAAGGAATTTAATCAAAGAAAAATAATTTGCTTCCCCAAATTAGCATGTCACCGGATATTTCGGGACTTCTGATAATTAAATATCTGTTCAACGAAAATTATGAAAAGAAAAACAAAGTTATTAGCATAAGAAAAATTTGGATAAAGATATTAGGCTGTGCGCAGACTACGTCGACTACGTGTCTATAGGACAGAATATCGCTTTATGAAAGCAATTATGGCGGGCAACACACCCAACAAGTATCAAATAAAAACAAATAGGTGACTGTTTCTTGCATGAAAGCAAAAACTATGTAGTTTCTAGTTTGTGAAATGTTTATAGAAAGTGTCCGATTTTTAGGGTTATATCTTGAACCTTGGTCTTGTGTCTGAGGGTTTTTATTTTGTTAGCTTTTTTGGCTCCTAACTTGATTAGAGGGAAGGAAAAATGGAGCAAAATAGTTACTCAGTAGTACCCAAGAAACGGCCAAAGATAGAGAGGTAGACCACAGAAAAGGTGGGATGATGTCATCAGAGGGGTCGCTGGAACAACTTAGGATAGAGTGACCAGAGAGAGAGAGGAATGGAGAAGGTTAGAGAAGGCTTTTGTCGACTGGCAAACGGACATACAAAATATAAGCAAACGCCAAATACGAGACTGAAGACTACACTTTGTTTGTCCGACTAAAAAGGCTAATAAATAAATAAATTATAGAAAGTAGGAATCTTCCTGCCCTTGTCTTATGTTACTTGGGGTCAGTGCAACACGTTATCTTCTTCCATCGTCCCCTTTCTACCGTCACCATATCATTCACCCCCTTCTCTTTCATATCATTCCTCACAGTTCCTTACACAATTTATCTATGTTTTCTTTTGCCTTCCTCTCCCTCTCAATCCATCAGCATTTATATTCATCACTCTTTAACAGCCGCACGGGTCGATCCATCAGGTTAAGCGGCTTGCCGGGGATGATCCGTGGATAGGTGACCATCTTTACATACCGAAACTCCTCCGTACCTCGGAAAGCATGTCAAGCCGTTGGTCCCGGCTGTCATTCGTGGACAAAAGTGGTAAATTCAGTCTTACCAAGGGGTCTCGTATTTACCCAGGTACTGGATTGTGGAGGTCAGATAGGCAGTCGCTCCATGTAAAATACTGGTATTCAGCTGCATCCGGTTAGACTGGAAGTGGACCCCAACATAGTTGGGAAAAAGCTAAGCAGATTGATAACTCTTTAAGTTACATACCTTTCATCCCTGTGAATTACAGACAAAATGCTGAAAATAAATTCAAAAGTAATAAGTATTTTATGGTACATATACCACGAAATCTATGACATATACATTTAGTGAGTTTATATACAACAGCGTGTATTGTCACTCAAATTTTCAATGAAATTAAAAGTCTAGCAGGGGGTAATTCAATTCCATGAAGCTTTGAGCAGGGAAGGGAAATTAAATACTATTGTGAAATGTCACCATAAGTGATGTAGTTCACAATAGCTAGTGATCGGAAATAGACACTCGCAGGGCGCAGGTAAGCTTTTCAATGTAGTTACTTTGTCAATAATCATTTAGATTCATTTTTGGATCGCATTGGATTTAGGTTTTTACAAAGAAAGTAATCATAAAAAAAATTGTCACCTCGTCACGAAATTTTTACAACATCTTTCATTCGATTGAAAATAACTATGCCAAAAACTTATAAAAACTATGGTAATCTAACAAGTTTTGACTAATTGAAATATCTTTCATTTGTCGTGAAATATCTTTCCTGTATCGTGAACAAAATTAATAACATCATCATTATCATCACGGCAGTATTTCCTCGAAGGGTTAGGCAAAGGTGTACCTTACACCTATAGGGGGCGAGCCTATTGCCGTCAACCGGGCACAAATCCAGACTCCAGGCTGCTACTGAGAAATTCTCGATGGAAAACCCAATAACACTTTGCCTGACCCGGGAATCGAACCCGGGACCTCATGCTCAGCAGTATTACTAAATAATAATAACTAGGCTTTATTATAAACGATCCGCCCTTGCTACGCACGGGTACAATGGCGACATGCCAAAACATCTATAGATTTCTGTGCTCACAAAGTTAAGTATTAATAGAAACAAATTTTTGCTAAAACAAAAAACAAAGAACTAACCTGAAAAGATCGAGAAAACTACTACTTACGTTATAACCGTCGGTGCTCTTAACTTTCCAAATACAATATTTTGGCACGGTATACAGAATACAAAAAAAAAACAGCAGAGGTACCGAGGAGTTTTCTCATTTTACATTTATATCTTAGTCCATAATTATGTACATAGGTAAGTTCTAAATTATTAGAATCGTTATTTAACCGAATGGAATGACCTACGTTCCTACTAATTAAACTAAAGTCATTTGAAAATACTCGTGTGAAATCACATTGAAATTGTTCGAAATAGGAGCAACGATTTTTTATGAAATTTGTCAGGCGGAATCTTGCCGCGGGCCAACCGAGCCAGCGTTATCTAATTAGCCAGTGAACTAACTGAATTTTAACTACAATTTGGCCCAAGCTGTGTTGATGTTTTCAATACAAACTATACTCCATTTGAAATAAGATTAGACATTTAAACAAACATTTTTTACAGTCCGTTCAACCAATTTTGACTTCTATACTGTAGGCGTAAGAATGGCATTAAAAGCAAAAAAGTGGTTATAATACCAACTGTTTACTGCAGCTGCCATTTGTCATGCCACCAATGCAATAGAAGTCAAAATCGGTTGAACAGACTATAAAAAAGATTTATTTAGATGTTAAGTTTCACACTAAACCACAACATGCATGGCTAAGGCCGATACTTATCGACGTCAAAGCAGTTCAGCACAATAATTGCGTAAGACACTTTCCGAAGGATCGATGTAGAAGAAAATTCCTAATCGCATCATATGTTTGATAAATTCGTCACTCAAAAACATAGAAACCGCAATGAATATTTTTACTTGTCAAAATGAATAAAGATTGTGAGCGTGTAATGCAATTACCCTATTTACGTAATTAAACGATTTTTGAAAACAAAACCTTACATCCCATGACTGCGCTAAATCCATTCGATGTAAGTAACTGGGTAGTATAATTAGAAATAAAAATAAAAATATTTTCTGAAACTAAAGTTTTCGACTTTTAGCATAAAAATCCAAAGACATCAAAGTACTTTCAAGACTATTAGTTCATGATATTAATATAATAATAGGTACAACTTTTGCCGTTTTTCAGTTAGTGAGCTTCCAGTCCGAAAACCATTAACCGATTTCCTTGTTGTTTTAATTTATAGCTAAATGTTCTCTGGCTAAGTTTTAATTCACCCAACATTAATTTTCCCCAGAGGAGCCATGGGCTTACCAATAAAAAAAAAAATAACGTGTTCTCTCAACTACATGGGTAGAATTTCTTAACGTAAGGCCAAACATACACCGTAATAGCTTATTTAATAGCTATATTTAGTTGAAAATGATACATGTTGCAGAATATTATATCACCATAACATCTGCAAGTGTCGCATGAAGAAGTGTAGCATGTTCATATACCTGGAGTGTTTTAATGTGAGAAAAATTAAAACAGTCCAATCTCAAACATCCTTATCGTAAAAACAACAATTCATTAGAGAAATTGAGAACTAGACTTTTGTTCATCTTTCAAAACACGCTCTATAACCGCTACTTCGTGATGGTGTAACTATTCTATGGACATCGACGACGTTTGGACAGCTTTGAAAGGGGAAAAAAAAAACTTCTTTTACACTTCAAAGTCGCAAACATCTTTGTAACCCTGACTCTTGCACTAAGAGTTCCTGTATCACAAGAGCCAGGAAATAAGGATCCCTATGTCGCAAAAAATTCAAAATTCAAAAGTCATTTATTCAAACTAGGCTGAGAATCAGCACTTTTCGAACGTCAAAATTACATAAGACAGTCCCCCAAAACGCCCACCCTTCACCACTTCCTAGTGCCTTTAGCTGTGAAGAAGTGGCGCAACAAACTCCCCAGCAAAAATTTTACTAGGTACGTCGGTTTTAAATACCTACTTGCATTTTGAATTTTATTTTGCCGCTTGTCTAAATCTAAATATATATATCACAAATTTTTACCTATAAATATTTGTTGGCACCACAACCACTTTGGCACAATAACACTTTTTTACGAGTAGCATTTTTGTGGTTTATAAGCACAATGCAAATAAGCACGTTCACTGTTCAAATGGTATTTTCTAGTATATTCCAGCATGTTGTCTTTAAAATTATCATGCATGGTAAATATTTGTTTGCACACTGCCATTACGCTAGTGTTGTTTGATCCGGAAATATAACATCATCGATTCTCGTTTATCTACATCAACTTTAATGTATAAAGTAAGACAATATCATCAACTCGACAGTATTTAGATTGTTGAGCAAGGGAATGAACAAACAGAAGAAATATTTAGTGACGTAGAAAACAAGAGTGTGACCCCGACAGTATAATAAGACCCTTTTACATATATCGTACAGAAAGGTGACACTTATGTGAATATTTGCTTGCTTACCTAATGCCAAAGACGTGATAAATGATTCAAGTAATGGAAGCGAAATAATTGTACTAGACACTCGACACATATAAGAATTAATACTCCTTTTAGAACATTCTGGAAAGAAATAAACAAAAGCAATTCGTCTAAGTACATTCACAGACTATTTGCTTGATTGTTTTATTTCAATTCGCATTCAATAGTGCTCTTCATGTGAGCCAATTACTTGATGTCCGATGTATGTCTTGATATTGACTTGTAGATTGTCACTTTAGTGTCATAGTTTCATTATTTTTTTAGCTAGAAAAGCAGTTAGTGTTTTAAAATGGTCGGGTCATGGAAAGTTCACAAACTCGCCTGATCGAAGACTGTTTAAAGGCTCTTTATTCACATAGCAGTGGCAAGCTAGAAGACTTATATGGCTTATAATATAGACAGTAGTGTGTCACAATCATTATATTGCATTCCCAATTAAAAAAAGAAAGGAAGCTTTAGAAGCTAAGGTCTAAAAGAAATCTTGACTTCTTTAATATCTTAGTCGCTCAGTTATTTTATACATACATCATCCATACCTAGCAATTTTGACACTAAACTAATTATGTCATTGCTAGTATTATGAGATAACGTAGTAAACGCTAACGCTCTACATCGTAAACGTTTTATTCAAGGTTAAACAGTATAGTACAATCTCACTTCACTGACATGAAAATGACATGTCCAAAAATTATTTATTATTATTCAATAATTCTAACTAGGATAAGTTAAATATATTTGGATAGACATCCCAAAAACTAGTGGTTCTAACTATATCATGCCTTTTTGCAGACCTCCAATTTTGAGAAAAATCTTTATTAATTTTAATGTGAATTTACTCCTAAAATTAACAAACCTTTCTAATTATCTTTATTAATAAAGTGAACACACCCCAAAAAATTGTAAACTTGTCGAAATTGACACATGGTACTATCAATGCTGTAAATTGATTGACTGTAATGACAGTACCATGTGTCAGTATAGGTCGTATTTGACAGATGAATAGAATAATCTATCAATTCAAACATTGTCAAAGTGTGTGGTGTTTTATTCGAGTTGCCATCAACAAATAAAATATATGTATAATTAATGTTTTTTCTCAATGGTGGAGTCTAAAAAGATTATTTCAGTGATTCCTAGTTCCATATATTTGTCGCTTATATGTAGGTGTAATTTGATGCTGGTTAGCTTTTTCTCGGAATAAAAACCAAAGTCCCTACAAAAAGCGGACATCTCCTTTTTATGAGGTATTCCTGGAAAAGTACCAGTTTTTGACGTATGCAAGTTTACAGCAGCGATAAAAAATGTAGCACTTATGAAGTTAGTACCTTGCTGCAGTTAGTATAAAGTCTTAACCTAGAGTAATATTTTGACGATACACGTGTCCAAGTCCGTGGATGTCTTTTAATTTTTACTTCATTTTTATATCTATGTCCCTTATTTGTTGGGTATCAGCAGTGCATGTCTCCACACATCTTTATGAACCGTGACATTAGTACGCAACTTGCTTTCCAGCAATATTATCTACGTTCACTTTCTTATAGCCATCCACATTCAAACTAAAAACTTTCTTACGCTTGCATTTCCTTCAAGTCCCAGAAAAAAAAACAGTGGCACTCCGGGAGTGCCAACAGAAGTGAAAACTTGAAAAAAAATCGGCACCGCGGTAATCAACGCGTTGATGTCTTTTCCTCCACGGTAAATTCCGTTACAGTGTCGCGAAATTAATGGTTTAGTCCCATCTCAAAAATGCCCAACGCGCCTAAAGAAGTTTTAACTTCAAAAAACTAATTCATTGACGTCGACCAATCCGTGCTGGGCTCGGGTAGTTGCTTCAGTCTCACTCTCATAGAGGAAGTCTGTGTCTTAGGCGGTGGGACCATTATAGACTGACTTTACTTATTTACAAGATTGTCCCATGAAATTCTGTCCGTATGAGGAATGAATGTCCGAAACTGAAAGCTTATAACAGGTAGCATCACAGTAGTACGTCTTTCAACCGCCATTGTTGTGTTTACGTTTACTTTTGTGTCGATCACAAATTATACGAAAACTAGATAAATGTGTATGAGACTTTGATTTTAGTACTATTAAAAGACGAGCTAAGGACAGAGGAAGCGTCTACCATCTGTAAAAAAGCAGCTTTAGTGGAAAAGTCAATAAATTATGAACGTTTTATAGATTATTTTGTGTTTGTTAACTTTAAGTTCGTATTTTGTTAAAGACTGGAGGTATACGATAGAAAAATCCTGATCAGAGTTGAAAACCAACTCAGGCATGATCTTCCTGACTGAAAAACTTCAGAGATAGCACTTCTAGGACTGATCTAATATGATAATATAAACACACACATACTTTACTATAATTTACTTAATATCACATCACAAGTACCTGTATGTAATAAAAACAGACTTAGTTCTCTTGGGAGCATCACCTTTATACCACTTTTTCCCATAAAAATCTTCAGATTTAAAATCAGCCAAGTGCGTATCGGACCACGTACAATGAAGGGTTCCGTAGTTGGGATGAATTTATCCCAAAAACAAACTTAACTTTGTAGTTAAAAAACATGTTCTCCCATACGGAATGTGTGGGAAAACATGTTTTTGCAACTGTAAATATAAGTTGGTTAATTATTACTCGTTAACTTGTAGAGCCTACTTAGCTCTGATAGTTTTCCTTTTAATTTCGTTATATAAACTACTGCTGTGATTTTTTTCACACATCCAAAACCAACCATTTAGCTGGCAGAGGGGGACACTTGACTCAAACAAAAATTAGTAATTAAAAGCTTAATATTTCGCAAACGGAACCCTGAATCCAAAAATAGATTTTACATACTCACAATGTTTTTGATGGACCTTTCCAATGATACCCCAAAACATGGGATAGAAAAAAAAAACATCACCACTTTACGTGTAGGGGAGGTACCCTAAAAAAAATATTTCTTTCAATTTTGTTTTACCACTTTGTCGGCGTAATTAATATGTATACCCATGCTAATTTACAGATTTCTAGTACTTAGTGTCTCGGAGCTAGACCGCGGACAGACAGACAGACGGACATGACGAAACTAAAAGGGTTTACTACGGAACCCTAAAAAGGCTTCTCCCATAAAAGGCTTAAAGGATAGCACATCGTCTCGACAAACTATCGAGTTTCAATTTTTATTCGGAGTGCTTTCTCCCACAGTTTTCTTTTTATAATAAAATCTTAAATCTTTAGCAAATACATGGTTCCCCGTATTTTTGCAGTAAACAGCTGCGCAACTGGGCTCAACAATTAATTATGCGTAAAAGAAGTCGCTTGTTTACAAAAAATGTATAGCTAGTTGTCAAATTATTAGACGCTGGATATCAGCGCCATCAGAAGTTAGCAAGTGGCAGTTTTTATCCCCATTCCCATAACAAGAAAGTCTAGAAAATAATGTAGGTAGGCGTGGCTTTAACCTTTATGTGTTACATTTATTCCTTTTTGTAAAGTAATATAATAAAAAGAAAAGATTTTTTATTTTTTGTGCGTTTGTTTGGACCGATTTTTTTAATTATTTCACCAGGAGAATGCTATATTATCACTGAGTAGCATAGGCTATAATTTATAAAGATATCACGCGGGCGAAGCCGCTGGCGGAAGCTAGTCTCTAATAAGATTACTTGCATCGTGGGTTGCACTGCAGCACATTTCCACTCGTATTCCTGTTTACCGCATAAATAAAGTATACAACATATGTGTGTGCTAGGAGAGGAAGTAGATGGTGCTACTGGTTAATGGTCGGATACGAACTTGATTTTAATTCTTGTTGAGTAGTTTATAAATTCAAGCTGTTGTTTATGTTTGTAAACACCAAAACTCTAGTTGCGTAATACATGATCTATCACAATCTGAATCATTTTGAAAGAGATTGCTAATCCATTGCTTCATAAGGCCGACAAAAAAATCTGCTCAGCAACGTCAATAACGCAGTGAATGTTGTTGAACTGTCAAAATGAGTTTATCATTTACTGAAAATGCGCAATTAGATCACAAAATTTTAAACATTCGGTAGGTATACCGACAGCACACAAAATTGAGATAAATTAAAAACCTATTACATTAATTATGTAGTTACATAACTTTGAAGACAACTATGTTAACTGAAACATTACTAAAAATGTAATAATTAGAACCCATTTCAATGCTAATTCTGATAAAAAGTCATTTCCCGGAAAATCAGAAACTTCACGTGAAAGAGCATAACAACTTCTGACATGATGCTTGCTTTTATAAAACAAAATCAAAATAAATGGTTAAAAGAGGAATGAGTTTAGTCGAAACAACGTAAATAAAATGGCATCAATCTCCCAACGAAATCAAAATGCGCGATTTTACTAGAAACAGGGGATTTCTCTTCTAAAGGCGTGTACACACGAACGAACAAGAACATGGTGAACATGAACATCGAACACTTTGTTCGCATGTGCGTACCACTAACGTACATCAAACACAATGTTCGTTAAAAATTTTCGTGGCAATCAAAATGCAAAATTCAAAATATTTTATTTCACATAGACCTACATGGACACTTATAAAACGTCAGAAGCTGCACGGTTCCAGTTGGCCGTTTCCTATGGAGAAGAGCCGGCAAGAAACTCTACGATTACTCTTTCATCGATCCAATTTCGAATCCATGGCTACTAAAGAGAGCAGGGCGGTTGAGCACAAACAAATCGAACTGTGCTCCTGTGGTGTTCGTGTTCGCTTTGCTAATTTACGTCCACACATCCGAAACAAATGTGCCGTGTTCGATGTTCGTGTTCACCATGTTTTGTACTTTCGTACGTACACGCCTTTATGCATATTTTGTTCGCTAAAAACAACCCTTCCTGCGCTTCCAAGGACTATAAACTTGGATTCAATTTTATCGTGCGACATCGACAAGTAATTTTCTAAAGAGGTTCAACTTTATAGTTATAAAATAATTTAAAGTACTTTAGTTATTATAGTAAACCGCAATATTACTCCTCAAAAGCTTTCATAAGCATGTTGCCCTTGACCTTTTCATAAGTTACTTAAACTAAATTAATAGCTTCCACGAGTGCCCATAGTAAAATGTAGATAAAGTGCACCCTGGGCAATCGGCCCACTACCATCTTGCTGATTAGCTTATTTAACGCAGTATGAGCTATTCATATACAATGTCGCCCATCGGCATGTGCCTACCCGAATTTTTCTGAATATTCATAAAAAAATGTCTAAAAATAACTTTAAAAGGGCTATCTTTAATATTTTTCATGTTATTAAATTTTTTATGTTTTGAGAAGCGTTTGCCATATCTCCGATGTTATTGGCTCGATTTGGATCCTATTTATTATTTCTAAAAGCTTATGAGTTATTTTATCGGATTAATTAACATTTTTATTAAAATTTGTCAACTATGCAAAAAAAAAACATTTTTTCTAAAAAAAAACTGTTAAAAATATATAATTGTAAGTTCTTAAAATCTTAGGGGGATTTTGAAAAAAAAAAAATGTAAAAAGCGAAACTCAGTATAGACCCCCCTTTTAAAGTTATTTTTCGATAATTTTTCATGAACATTCACAAAAATGCGGGTGGGCACATGCCTATGGGCGACATCGTATATAGTCAGGCCGTGGAGAGAATACGTTCTTGTCAGCTGTCAGTTTCATACTACGAACGAACATATGTTTTCGAATTGGATCCTTATTACTACTAGAAATTGTCCAAATGACAGGTGTCAGAAACGCATTCTCTCGACGCATTGGCTGGATTGTAGTTTGTTTTTATTTTTATTTAATAGTCTATCTACAATTGTTACACTGTTCAACCAATTGCAAACACAAGCCTACCACCTACTTACAAGCCAAGTGCACAATATCAAGCGATAGACACAGCATGCAAAAACATTATTACACCATAGAAAAAAAAAAAACAGTAGATGTAGATACAAAAATGACACATGATTGTTAATTTTATTTAAAAAAATAACAAGACAGTAATTTACAATAGTTGGGGTATTTGAGTTACAGTCATTAGTTACATATTTTTGTGGACTTGGCGCTTGAATTTTCGAAGTGAAGTGCAACAAATATCAATCCCTTCATCACAATTATTTAGAAGTCTGGAAAGTCTTGGGACTGGGGAGTTAGACCCTGAAACAGATTTGCGGAATGGGGGACGTCACATTTTGACAGGGTGACGCGGATATTTACACAAAAATTAAAAAGAAATTACTTTTTCCCCTAGAGCAAGAAATATTATTTTTTCCCCACTCTGGTACTCTACAATGACGGCGTTTTTGAGCAAGAGGAGTGAAATTTTTTTTTAACAAAGATAGTGAGGCCCTGCGAGTGAGGCCCTGAGTGGGCTCCTGCGCTAGGTATAGCACCTGTATTATAGGAGCCAGTGTCTTCTCCCAATTACATGGGTCGATTTTTATGCAATAAGAATTAATCTAAAACATACGATAAATAACAAAAATGAAAATAAATAAATAAATATGGTGAAAATGAATATGGCCTACGATTCTCAGTATCACGTTTGTAACACGAAAAAGTTGACACGTCTTCAGACCTACAAAAAATACAGGTACCTACGTATCTGTTACCAGCTTTCTTCACAATAACGTACTATCGAAGAAACGCATATCTGTACACTGTAAGGACTATTCTTGCTTGCAGCGCTCGGCCGCTATAGTAACGCTTACCTACGAAAAAAAAGGGTCGTGCACGGTATTTTGTTTTCAAAATGCTTAGATATGCGTTACCCTGATGGTACATATGCCGCGTTAATAAAATAGGTAGGTTTCTCGGTTACTATAATTTACGGATCGTCATTGGTTAAAATTAAAAGTCTCGTATTTTTACCAATAATGAAGCAAAGACCTCATAGCTTTGCACAGTAGACCATCCCATATGGAAGTAGCTATCGCAGGTAAAATTAGCTTACGAATCTATATTATGTGCTCAGATTGGCAATAATAAAAAAAAAACACTATTGGTAAGAAAAACGATTCGTTATTGTTTATAGAAACCGAGCCTAAGTCATCATCATCTGCCTCGTCTTTTTCCAACTGGGGCCGGTTTTCAGTCTAACTGCAAGTCTGAATGCAGCTGAATAGCAGTAGTTTACATGCTGCGACTGTCGTAACCTCCACAACCCAGATATTGGGTACTGGGTGGTGGTACGCGATACCCCATAGTAAAACTGCGTTGTCAGTCATCAAAACTGTTATTCTTGTTAACGCGATGTAGCCTTTGGGTGAACTGGTTAGCAGTCTTTTGGGACTTAGAATTTAAAAAAAGCAGTGGCACTCCGGAAGTGCCGACAGAAGTGAAAACTTGAACAAGATCGCCTTGGTGGAAGAAAAATAATTGTATAGAACATTAGTCCGTAGCTTTATCTAAATAAAGAGCACAAACGAGTTTACAAAAAGAAAAAAAAAACTTCCAAAACCTTTAAAGTAAAATAATTGCATAGAACATTGATCCGTAACGTAATATAAATAAAGAGCACGGTCACGTTTACAAAAATGAGGTAACGGTGTCGCGAGTTCAATTGTTTTTTCCCCATCTCAAAAATGCCCAACGCGCCTAAAGAAGCCAATAATATGCCAATAGGTTGACAAGGAACCCAAGGTATAAAATGTGTGAAGTAAGAATCACCTCGTCTAAGTATTTTATTTTTTCTGTAATTTATGATTCCGACTGAAAAGATTCGATATCTTTTGAAATACACAAATATAGTTGAAACGATGATAATCCCTTAAAATATTATTTTAAATTCCAATTTAATCGTATAAGAAGGAAATATATAATATTATGTCGTTTTGTAAATGAAAAGTAATGGCCGACAACCAAGTGATTTACCTAAGTTGAATTCGTGGCTAACGAGATTATTTTGAGTAATACCTACTACTACCACCACATTAAAATGGACATTTTTTGTTGAGAAGCACAGCGATCTCCTTTTGATTAATTATAATCAGTTGCTAGGTACTTCACACCACCCTAGGTTAAGTTGATTAAAGTCTTTTGAATGATACTACTTTTATTACCCGTATTGTGAAGTAACCTAGCTAAATATATAGATAATAAGTATAGGGATAGCCTCAGTTTAATAGTGTAAATCGATTAGTAACTAAGACATAAAGATTTCCCTTATTTACCAACTAAAAGATGTTTTACAGGCCAATCTAGGCAATAAATAAGGGTTCTGACATACACAATGTCTTAGTTAGGCTATCTACTATAAATAGACACCTTTTACATAAAGAAAAGTAGTTGAGATGTTCGATTTGAGGAAAGAACAAAGGCGTCACATAGGACGTAATACATAAGCAGACCAACTGCGCAATTTCTTTCCCTTCGTTCCCCTCACCTCCCCTGGCGCACCCGAAAATTGGCGTACCCCGCAATCCCCGATCGCATACCGACCCCCTCACCTTGAAGAACTAGACTTCAATAGGATTTTCGAATAAACTGCGTATGCTAGCCACAGGGCGGGCGCGCTAGGGTAGAAAACTACTTAAGGTGTCACATATTGTTCAGTCAGTGCGTTTCAATCTAAATAGTAAATTAGTGTTCTAATCATTTTAACTTGTTATAACTTAGTGTTTTAGTAGTCAGTAATTCAGTATAAGTTTTCAGTCAATGTTCAGTCTCCTATTGGGTAGTGTCGAATAAGTGTAGAGCTATATGCCTAATAAAGTCGACTACCCTTAGCGAAGTTCCGCCTTACGGGACCTAGATAGATTCTAGATTTAGGAACAGAGGATAAGTTTTGTGTTTCGGTAGTTATTAATCTGTTTCGCCCCGATTAGTCTCTGTTTAGTGCGTAAGCTATTTTTGTGTGTTGTAATTAGTGTTTCTGTGTTGTGAATATATTGTGTGTACTCAGAGAAAGTGTATTAATTTTATTCTATGGCCATCAATATCCACCCTGCACCTGAATACCCTACAATTTTTGGTCCTTCGCCAGCCAGATTCGCTGTAGTTTAAGATGAGTACCAGAAGCACTATTACAACTAGGAGCAAGCTACGAAAGTTGGAGGCTGACATGAACAAGCGTCAAGGGTTAGAGGCTGATTCTGGGGTGCCGACTGAAATGGCACCTGGGTCACCTTCAATAGCGCCTACTACGTCGTCAATGGTTCCTGCCCCTGTGATCCCACTGGCCGGGCCCGGTCGTGTGATAGACCATCGTGGAGTGGCCACGCCAGTGAGGTCGGAATTACGACGGAGGGCAGGTTCAAGGACAAGCCACGTATCGTCGAAAAGCGGCCAGAGAAGTGCCGACTACCTTCGACGAAGGGTTCAATACGAGGCTGAGAAGGAAATAGTGCGCCTGAAGGAAAACCTGATACAGAAGAAGCTGGATGTGGATCTAGCCGAGATAGACGCCGCCGCCGAAGAAGATTCCTCAGATGAAGAAGGAACAGCTCGGCGGATAGAAGACTGGATTACTGAAGCAACGCCCGCCACCGCTAGTCAGGTACCCGTGCCCGTTATACTTACAGACTTACAATCTGGATTAGTGCCCGTGTCGTCAGAAAATACCCGCGATATGCCAGTGTCAGTGCCGCAAAATGAAACGCCCGCGCCCCGGCAAGAATATGCGCCCGCGTCGGTGCATTTTACCGAGGCAACGTACCTCGCTACGCCCGTCGCGACGGCCGGTACACCGCGAGCGCCGCCGAGAGAAACGGCTGGAAGAAATGCGCCTGAATGGGAGAATACATACGCGAACGACACCGACAGAAGTAGGTCACGGGATAGGAAAATAGACCAACTAGCAGACGCTATCTCAAACATAGCGCGACCGCGTCCGGTACCGAGGCAGGCGTACGAGCTGCCATACTTCAACGGTGACCCAGCGGAGTGGCTGTCGTATAAGAATATGTACCACGATACGACAGCCCTGTATAACTTCAAGCCACACGAGAATCTAGCGCGTCTGAAAACGTCCCTACAAGGAAACGCGAAGCTAGCAGTGGAAGACTTACTCCGTACGTCGACCAGCCCGTCCGAAATAATTAAGGTTTTGGACGAAGAGTTTGGGCATCCAAATCTAGTGCTCGAGTGTGCCCTAAGAAAAGTGCGTGCGTTACCGAAAGTAACAGAAAGTGGTCGGGAGCTCAGAAAGTTCTCGACAACAGTGCGTAATTGCGTATCACTCCTAAGGAGCGTTAAGGCGATTGGATACCTGAACAACCCCCAACTGGTAAGTGAACTCCTTGATAAACTTACACCTGTACAACGTGCTAAATATGGGGAATTTGCAATGGGCGTGGCATCGAGTCAGGGTATAGATGTGCGAGTGTCTCCTAGTCTAGAGTTATTCGCAGAATTTTTGACGCATCTAGCCCGAGCCACTTCATATTATGTTCAAATGAACTTAGACACGCCCGCAACACCATTTAGCACATTTAAGCCACGAGGCAATGTTCAAGTCAATAGGCAACCCAGAATAGTACAACGCCTACATGTGACTTCGAATGAAGTAAAACAGGCCGAGGCAGTCGAGGACGATATTTGTACAATGTGTGGAAAGAAACATAAGCTTATCAAGTGTGAAAAGTTCACGGGGTTAAAGTTAAACGAACGATGGGATTTCGTTAAGAAAAATAGGCTATGTTTCAAATGTTTAGTGAAGAATCATAGCAAGATCTTTTGTCGTGCAAATAAGTGCTCAAAGTGTAGTTTCCCGCATCATATATTATTACATGCCGACAGAAAGACTGAAACTGTTACTAACGTCAGTGATTATACCGGCAAGGCATTGCTAAAAATAGTGCCGGTATGTATAACAATAGGCGGGATAGATAAACCCTGCCATGCCCTTCTCGACGACGGGGCCACTGTGTCACTAATAGACGACTCTTTAGCCACAGATGTCAAAGGTCAACATTTACCATTAGTGCTACGGAGTGCGCGGGGTCTAGAAATCGTAGACTCTGCATCGCGTGTGATCGACGCGACAGTACGCGGGCCTAGCGGTCAAACATATAATATAAAATGCCGCACGCTAAATAACTTAGATTTGCCCGCACAATCGGTGCCCGCCACACTAATGGCGGAGCATGCCCACCTTCGCCACTTGGGTTGCGAAGAGATGAGTGGTGTCCGGCCGCTTCTGTTGCTGGGGCAGGACAATTGGGAGTTGCTGACCAGCCGGGAGACTCGACGAGGGAAATCGGGTAAGCCAGTTGCCTCTTTGACTCGTCTAGGGTGGGTGGTGCA
Organism: Agrochola lychnidis; assembly: GCA_963680765.1. Taxonomy (NCBI): domain Eukaryota; kingdom Metazoa; phylum Arthropoda; class Insecta; order Lepidoptera; family Noctuidae; genus Agrochola; species Agrochola lychnidis. Next base: position 8,587,272 of record OY796848.1, read on the forward strand.
CGGACCCGTAGGAAATTGTCACACTAGTGACCAGTGTGTGAATTATATTTCAGAATCTAATGTTGACTTGCATAATTTAGTTAAAAAACAGTTAGAGCTCGAGGCTATTGGAATCTCAGAGGTGCCTCGGACGCACCAAGATATTGAAAGGGCAAATAAAATACTGGAGTCCACTAGCCGACAGACAGAAAGCGGCGCGTGGGAAGTAGGATTGCTGTGGCGTCAAGACGATCCGCAGCTGCCTAACAATTATGAGTACGCGCGCCACCGGTTAACCGGAATCGAACGTCGGTTAAATAAAGACTCAGTGTACGCTGCAGCCTATACCGCACAGATAGATAGGCTCATAGCAGAGGGGTACGCCAGTCTAGTTAAAGGCGGGGTCTCATATGACCCGGTTTGGTACTTACCCCATTTCGGAGTAAAAAACCCGAACAAACCCGGGAAATTAAGATTAGTTTTTGACGCCGCAGCAACTTACAATGGGACCGCGTTAAATGATAACCTATTAACAGGGCCTGACCTTTTAAATTCACTTTTGGGTGTCCTCTTTAAATTCAGAGTAGGGCCTATTGCCTACACCGGGGATATCGCAGACATGTTCCTACGCATTAAAATAAGGGAACAAGACAGAGGAGGTCAGCTATTTCTGTGGAACGCGACCGGCAATAAGGAACCTAGCGTTTATGTCATGAATTCGATGATATTCGGTGCCGTGTCGTCTCCTACATCAGCCATTTTCATTTTAAATAAAAACGCAGCTAAGTACAAAAGTACATTTCCCGAGGCGGTAGCGGCCATACACACAAAACATTATATGGACGACTATCTTGACAGTGCGTGGTCAGTCGCGCAAGCCGGTCAATTGGTCGAGGAAGTGACTCGCATCCACGCCGAGGGCGGGTTTAATATACGGGGGTGGGTCACTAACTCTCAAGAGCTGCGTGACCGACTACAAACTGACATGCCTGACAGAGTTTCGCTCGATAAAGGTGAAAACACCACAGAGCGTACACTGGGAATGATATGGTCACCAGGTGCGGATCAATTAGCGTTTGACCTATCATTTAAAAGACTCCCTAAAAGTATAATAGAGGGGTCGGTAATCCCCACCAAAAGGGAATTCTTAAGTTTCATTATGTCCATTTTTGACCCACTAGGTTTTTTGTATCCGTGCGTCATACAATCCCGCATATTGATGAAGCAGGTATGGCACACGGGAATACAGTGGGATGAGAGATTGAGAGAGGCAGAAGCGAAAACGTGGTTCGAGTGGCTGCATAAGCTGCGCCACCTTACGGACTTAACCATCCCTCGTTGGTACGGCCTGCGGCCGGAGGGTATTGAGCTCCACGTTTTCGGTGATGCAAGCGAGTCCGCTTACGCGGCTGTAGCTTATATAGCGGGGATAAATAGTTCCGGGAACAGAGACTTAGCCATGATAATAGGCAAGGCCAGAGTAGCGCCACAGAAGTTGGTTTCCGTCCCGCGTCTGGAGCTGCAAGCCGCTGTGTTGGCCTGTAGACTGGCCAACACGGTAGAAGAGGATTTAGGTTTACCTATAGCTCGCAAGTATCTGTGGACGGATAGTAAGACCGTCCTAAAATGGATAAACTCCGATGCCCTGGAGTTTCAAAGGTTCGTGTCCCACCGACTAGCGGAGATAGACCGCAGGTCGAAACAGGGCGACTGGCACTGGGTTCCCTCGGCGATGAACCCGGCTGATAAGGCCACCCGAATGGACTGGCCCAATAACGGTGACGAGTGGCTGTCGGGGCCCTCGTTTCTTCGCTGCCCACAAGAGCAGTGGCCAGTGAGCGTCGACACCGGCGCAGTGGTGGAAGAGCACCTGGAACGAGTCCAACAGGTGCACACGACGGGGACACCGGCAGAACCGCTGCTAAATTATGAGCGGCTGCCCACCTGGACGCGCGCCACGTATGTCGTGGCGCGCATATTAGTGTTCGCAGATCGCTGCCGCAAACGGCGAGTCTCATCCGCCGTGACCACAGCAGACCTTCGCGAGGCGGAGACGCGTCTGCTGCATTTAATGCAAAGGGAGAGCTACGGAGCCGACATCACTGCGCTTCGAGAGGCGCATCCGTTGCCTAACAGCAGCGAACTCCGAAGTCTCGGCCCCATGCTCTTCAAGGAAGGGCTGGCAAGGGTACGCGGCAGGCTGAGCCCCTGCAGCGTACCTAGCCTCGGAGAGCGCCATCGGCTGGCGCTAGGAGAGGAGGTGGGGCATGTCGTTTACGGGCCTCACCACCCACGCCGCCCACCTGAAGCTGGCGACATCGCTGAGTACCGACTCAGCCATCCTTGCCGTGCGGTGCCCTCATTGCGCACCGCGGGCCTTTTATTTCCCTTTCCACTTTCCTTTCCACATTGCTTCGTTGTCGTTCGATTTGTTTGCAGTCTGGATGAATAATAGTTGTGAAAAACTTGCTTGAGGTGGATGCTGGGAACGACTGGTGCGATCAGTCAAGAACGCACTCAAGGCGACGCTTCACGAGCGCGCCCCTCGCGAGGAGGTACTCTACACCCTCCTTGCTGAGGCCGAGCTTACTATAAACAGCCGGCCTCTGACATACGTGAGCAGCGACGTCGAGCACCCGGTGGTGTTGACCCCCAACCATCTCCTGCTTGGCACAGCCGCGGGAGATGCTCCCTGTACGCGTGGGCATGCAGTCGACCTCGACTCCCGCCGCATGTGGCGACGGGAGAACGCGCTGGCCGACCTCTTTTGGAGGCGATGGCTGCGCGAATACCTGCCGACGCTACAACAACGTCATAAGTGGGCCAACAATGTGCCGAACGTGAAAGTGGGTGACGTGGTAGTGATCGTAGACAACGGTAAACCACGAAACCAGTGGACCAAAGGGGTCATTAAAACAGTATACCCCGGGTCAGACTCTATAGTGAGAGTGGTAGATGTAAGGACGAATCATGGGGTCCTGCGTCGACCTGTTGTAAAGATCGTTGTGCTTCCTACCAATGATTTAGTAATCGGTTGAACCCTCTTACAGGGGGTGGGATTGTTGAGAAGCACAGCGATCTCCTTTTGATTAATTATAATCAGTTGCTAGGTACTTCACACCACCCTAGGTTAAGTTGATTAAAGTCTTTTGAATGATACTACTTTTATTACCCGTATTGTGAAGTAACCTAGCTAAATATATAGATAATAAGTATAGGGATAGCCTCAGTTTAATAGTGTAAATCGATTAGTAACTAAGACATAAAGATTTCCCTTATTTACCAACTAAAAGATGTTTTACAGGCCAATCTAGGCAATAAATAAGGGTTCTGACATACACAATGTCTTAGTTAGGCTATCTACTATAAATAGACACCTTTTACATAAAGAAAAGTAGTTGAGATGTTCGATTTGAGGAAAGAACAAAGGCGTCACATAGGACGTAATACATAAGCAGACCAACTGCGCAATTTCTTTCCCTTCGTTCCCCTCACCTCCCCTGGCGCACCCGAAAATTGGCGTACCCCGCAATCCCCGATCGCATACCGACCCCCTCACCTTGAAGAACTAGACTTCAATAGGATTTTCGAATAAACTGCGTATGCTAGCCACAGGGCGGGCGCGCTAGGGTAGAAAACTACTTAAGGTGTCACATATTGTTCAGTCAGTGCGTTTCAATCTAAATAGTAAATTAGTGTTCTAATCATTTTAACTTGTTATAACTTAGTGTTTTAGTAGTCAGTAATTCAGTATAAGTTTTCAGTCAATGTTCAGTCTCCTATTGGGTAGTGTCGAATAAGTGTAGAGCTATATGCCTAATAAAGTCGACTACCCTTAGCGAAGTTCCGCCTTACGGGACCTAGATAGATTCTAGATTTAGGAACAGAGGATAAGTTTTGTGTTTCGGTAGTTATTAATCTGTTTCGCCTCGATTAGTCTCTGTTTAGTGCGTAAGCTATTTTTGTGTGTTGTAATTAGTGTTTCTGTGTTGTGAATATATTGTGTGTACTCAGAGAAAGTGTATTAATTTTATTCTATGGCCATCAATATCCACCCTGCACCTGAATACCCTACATTTTTGTTTTTGAAACACTTTTTGTACACCAAATTCAGCAGGTGGTTTGGTATAGGGATAATGACAATTATTTTATTTTAAACTTAAAAAAAATATTGTTTGCTAATGGTACAATTAATATTATAAAAACCGGTCAAGAGCGTATCGGATTACGCACGCAATGAAGGGTTCCGTAGTCGGGATGAATTTATCCCAAGGATAAAATTAACATTGTTGTTGAAAAACATGTTCTCCCTTACATTCCAACTGCAAATGTAAGTTTGCATGCACAATATTAAGAGTTTGCCATGTTATTTTAAGACCATAGACTTCTTATAGGTTTTCCTGTTATCTATAATATAGAACTATTTTATGTATTTTTAAAAAAAATACGCTTGTACGGTTTCGGAGACAAGTGGGGGGAATGATTATTTTTCATCTATTTTCTTAAATATCTTTGAAAGTATTTATTTTAAAATTATTTGAACGAGTCCTTTCATTTGATAGGTCACACAGTAGTACTGTTTGCTATATTAAAAAAAAAAAAACATTTCACCCTTGAAAAGTGACTCCCTTTTTCAAAGTTCATTTATTTTCATTACACGTCCGTATTTGGGTCACAAAAATTTATATGTACACCAAATTTTAACTTAATCGGTCCATTAGATTCGAAGCAAATTAGCTGTGACAGACGGACAGAAAGACACATGAGTGATCCTATATGGGTTCCGTTTTTTCCCTTTTGAGGTACGGAACCCTAAAAAGTGTAAGAGCTTAAAAAATATAATTTTATACCCCTGTAAACTATTTCCACCCTGTATAAAACAAAACAAAATGACAGATTAAAAATAATTCAGCAATGTCAGGTTGGATGAGTTATGAAAATTCGTTGAAATCTACGGAAATGCCCATAGTTACCTACTGGAGTTGGCAAGATTGATGCAAATCTGGCTTTCCATATTTGCATTAACTTTGCAATACTTAATAGTATTGTTGCATAGTATACTCGTAGTACTCGCAACCACCGTGCGCCGTGTGATTATGATCAGATGTTTGAACGTATACGAATCAAAAGGACTACCTAAGTAAGTACCTATCCCCCCATAGAAAACAGGCGCGAGTACAGTTCATGTATGTAGTACGCGCGACACGTACAGTAGTGCTATTCTGTAAAAATCTCACCGTGATATATCTTAGGTGAATTGAGCTGCCAATAGTGTCAATCCTTAGCAACTGACAGCTCACTCCACATTCACTTCACCTAAGATAACACGGTGAGATGGTTACAGAATAGCACTACAGGTGACCGAGCTGTGCTCTGGTGAAAACAGAGAATGCTCATTTAATAGTATAGGAAATTTCATACTAATCCATGTATAGTACCTATCCACGCTACTATATCATTATTCTAATGTCATTATTCTCATGTCACTATTATATATCTTTTTCTAAACTTTGGGCGACCGAGCTCTGCTCGGGTGAAAATACGGAGAAAACGAATTTTCCCAGAGACCTGGCTAAATCGATTTTTCGCACCCGTAAACCCCTATATTGCAACTTTCTTCGAAATCATTAGAGCTGTTTTCGAGAACATGAGTACAAATATTTAAACAAATATATATACTCAAATTAGTATAGGATATAATAAATAATTTTTTATACAAAAGGAACACCAAATAGCTACAATATAAAACATAGGAACAAGAAATACCTTAAAAAAATACAGACAATTTTGCAGCCCACAACGCTGTTCACCGATTAGCTACAGGACAATGACAGTGATAAATAATAATCGCTAGGGTTACAAATACATTATTTTTTTCTTAACTAACGTGTTTATAGTATATCCATATAAATTTTAAGAAATGATACACAAAAATAGAAGGAAATATGTTCAAGAAAGCTCCTTACTACTACTAAAGCTACTTACTTTATTGCCATTGACTTGCCAGGCAGATTACATTATCTAATGATCTTTGTAAACGTTGATTCATTTAGTTATAACATTACTTTCAGTAAATTCACATTTCAAGGTCACATACTATGCGTTTTAATTCTAAAAAATATCGTCGAACCGGTTTGCCGTTGTGGTGCATTCAATGCCAAGGGTTGAAGTTGTGCAAGGGGTCCCTAGATGGTGTTGGCATCGAATTAGATCGCGCTATCGTTTGCTCACAAGAGATTGACGACTACCGGCGACTCGCTACTCCACAGTTATCTCTATTTAAAACCACACTCGTTCATAAGTGAAATAATATTATTTTTGTATACTGTTCTCCGTAGAACAGTAAGAATTCCAATTTGTAATACTGCAATGTTCAGCATGAATGTTGCGAAATGATTTGTCAATGTCACACCGATAAATCCAAGTGAGCGTTTCCTAAGGTTTAAAATACGAGCATGATATGAACTAAGATTCTTAAATATTATTTTCTAGAAAACAGGGAAACGATACAAATTATGACCTCTTTTATATTTAAATAATTATGTCTATAAATACATACAAATAAATAAAATTGAAGTGTTTGTTTGTAATGTCAAAATCATCATCATCAGCCTATAATTTTCCCACTGCTGGGACACAGGCCTCCTCTCTGTGAGAGGGAGTGGGCCGTAATCCACCACGCGGGCCCAGTGCGGGTTGGTAGATGTCACATGTCATCGAATTTTCGGTTCTAGGACATGCCGGTTTCCTCACGATGTTTTCCTTCACCGTTTTGAGAGCAGTGGTGATGAAATAATTTACACAAAGTAAAGCGCCTGTCTGGGTTCGAACCCACGACCTACAACTCGTAAGTCGCGGCCGTTACCACTGGGCCACCACTGCTCCAATGTCAAAATAACTGCTTTTTAAACCGACTTCAAAAAAAGGAGGAGGTTCTCAATTCGACTGTATTTTTTTTTAAGTTTGTTACCTCAGAATTTTCGACTGGATTAACCGATTTTGATGATTCTTTTTTATTTGAAAGCTGGTGCTTCCCGTGTGGTCCCATATAAATTTTATTAACTTTGCTTGTTTGGTTTTTGAGTTGGGTTTAATGATACGTATTTTTTTCCCACATAGTATATGGATGATATCATAAGTTCCTGTCACTGTTATTTACATAGCAAAAAGTGGTATTCAAATTTGTGTGGGGTAGGTACCACAACTAAAAACTGAAAAACTAAAAAAAAACATCAACTGACTTCTAAAAAAAACACAACAAAGCGAAAAATAACTAGTATAAAAAGTTTTTATTTTACTAAATGCATAGTAGGAAAGTATTACGGTACTTATAACAAAAAATCTAATTTTAACATTTTTTTCAGTCTGTCTGTTTGTTTGTTCTGGCTAAACTCCAAAACGGCTGGAGCTATTTTGACGAAACTTTCACTGGTAGATTGCTATTGTTATAAATAACTTAGGCTACGTCTATTCTAGCCCTGGAGTGGGACAATAATAGGCTGGTAAGTATTATGAGATGAGCTGCTTACACGGGTGCGATCTACTGATGTGACGGCATGACAAATGTTTCTGTGCTATATTTAAGTTAGGGGTATTCTTCGAAGCACACCAACTTTGAAACGCACCAAATGAAGCGCACCAAAAGAATTTCTCGAAACGCACCATTCAGGTGCACAAAAAAAATTAAAAATAAAATATTAGAATTTTATTCCTCGAAACGCACCAACGATGAAACATAGAGAAGTGCATGAAGGATTCGTTTAATCCAGAATAACCCAAGCATCACATTAGCGAAAATTACGCCTATAATCATAATAAATAAGCTATATTGCTGTAAAAGACTCATAAGTGGATGTACTAACGAATAAGAAGAGTCTTGAGACTGTTAGTGGCGATCTCGTACGTTAGTATGTTAGTGGCGATTAACAGCACAGTTGACTAATAGCTGTATGATGAAGAACAAAACAACGAATTTGAAAGCATTATTATCCAGCCTTTTGCTATATATGGTGGCACTAGTTGGTTAAGAAAACCAAAGGTTGTAAACGGCTGCTTAGCGCGATAAAGTTACACCTCTTATAAAACTGTGACTGTATTAGAGAATAATTTTGACATTGCCTTTTTGTGGTGTATTAGTGTACACCATTATATTATAATGCTACTTCAATGAGCTTAATAGTAGCTGATTAAATGATAATATGGAGTATCTACAAATGCCGTACGTAGTATAAGAGCACCAGAAACAACTTGAGCTGTAAATCAGTGTAGGCTTACTCCACTCTAATTCCAACGCATAAAGTGTAGAATTATTAGTTATTGTAAGGTCTCTGGAGTTATTGAAGAGTAAATATAGGTTAGTAATGTTATGTTAAAGTCAAATTTTGTCATAACCTGGCATCGCGACATTACCATGCGAAAATAAAATAAAATTTATTTACATAAATTAATCATTTTAAACCGTGGAAAAAAGAAAAAACTGGTGTAGTTAAAAATAAAGTTTTTGGAAGAATATGCAATAAATAACTAAATACATCCAAGTGTCGATTACAAATGAGGGTTCCGGACACATAGATTATGATAGCAATGATCATGGTTCAATTAATGGATTGGGTCAGTGACCTTTCTGAAGAAAAATTATTCGAACTAGGGCTGATAGTGAATGTTTTGAATCAAACAGAATTCATGACGATGCAGGAGAAAATATTTTTATGAAAAACATTTTATTTCAAGAAAAAAAATTGAAAACAAATTCTAAAGAAATAGCTAAAGATGCACCGAAGGATAGGTAGCAATTTTATTGTGAATAATAGATTTCTAGAAATTTTACCAAAAGATCCGAGAACGTTTTTACATACCTACAACATACAGCCAGAAAAATTAGGTACTATAAAATGAATTGAATCTGGTGGTAAATACTGTCACAATGGACTTATCAATCCGTTTTGAACAACTCGGACGTTTTAAAAAATACAAAGATATTTTGTAGCCATAAATTTTTAACCGGCTTCCAAAAGGAAGAAGGTTCTATGTTCGTAGCGTATGCATGAAAAAAAAAGTTTTTCCTCCGATTTCTCCGTCTATTGTAGACCGATTTTGAAAATTATTTTTTGTTTGAAAGGGTATGCCCTCGAGGTAGTCCCATTACAAATAGTCGTTACAAATAAGTAACAGCAATATTTTAGTTACTAATTGAGTATTTTTTTTAATTTACTACATTGCTGGGCAAACCAACTTTGCTTGGATAGTGTTTGAGCTAGCTTCAATAATACGTATTTTTTTCCCACTTAGTGTGTGAATGATAATATATGATAAGTTGTTATTTACATAGCAGGTAGTGGTATTTGTGTGGGGTAGGTACCACAAATAAAGAGTGAAAAAAAGAAACTTAAAAAAAACAACAGATTTCCAAAAAAAAAAACATTACAACGTGAAAAATAATTTTAATTTCTACTTCAATTATTTAATGATCATTTGTCATAAAATATTTTAATCTTTACATTTTTCTGAAAGTATAAAATGATGAAAATGTATTTGTGTATTTTGATGACATTTTTATTGTTCTTAGCAATGAAATCTGGGGTCTGTGATTATAAAAATAAAACTCAGTAAATCTATAATACCTAATTATTTTTATTTTTATAGACCACTTGATTCTGTCCGCGACTTCTTCCGCGTATTTATGCTTATAACCTTCGCTAAGTTTTATCGCAATCGAATTAACAAAAATACATTGATATTTATATATTAGATTACCCAGCAGTATCGTGGCTCGTGGTTACTAACAAATAACAGCCGCATGGGTCGATCGATCAGATTAAGTTGCTTGCCGCGGCTGGTTCGTGGTGTCCGAACCCTCCGTGCCTCGGAAAGCACGTTAAGCCGTTGGTCCCGGCTGGAATTTGTAGATCTTTGACAGTCGTTACGGGTCGTCAGAAGAGAGCTCGAAAGTCTGACAACCAGTTTTAATAAGTTCATTAGGCTTTTTCTTTCCCTCTTTCTAAAGTCTTCACTATTTTTAACGACATGTTAATTTTCAGAAAACGATAATAGTTACTTAGCAATTGATTTCCTAAAATATTTTGTAATCATACATAGATACTAATTATAGACAATCAAAGTGGTTTACGATCCAAACTCACTGTTAACTTAACAAACTAACGTATTTTAAACTATTTACTATAAAATAAACATGATAGATTTTACCTTAGCCAGAGGCTAAGCATTGCCATACAACGTGGCAATGCGGCCAGTCTCTTGGGTACATTACCAGTCGACAGCGATGCGGATGAATTTTTCGACGCTATATTTTAGTTTGTAAATAGTTCTAGTTAAGGTTGTTAACTGAAGTTAATTATTCACAAAGCTATTATCTATTATGTTTATTTTATAGTAAATAGTTTAAAATACGTCAGTTTGCTTAGCAATTAAATTAGTATCTTTAAATTATGTCACAATTAATTAGTCAAAGATCATTACGCGGATTTAGAGTTTGTGCAATTAAGTAAAATAATGACTCGCTAGTTTGGTATAACAGGCGATACTAAGTAGGATCTCACAATCAATTGAAGTATCTAAGCTACTTGAGTAAATACGAAATGGTTTTGTATCAAGATGTCTAAGATACAGTATCTTAGGGATCCCTAATCTTCTTTTGTATACTCTCACTTTGCTCTTTTAGGCAATCGTTAGAATAATTGAAAACCATTGTGCAGCAAGCGTTTTAAGTTTTCAGCTGATAAATAAACTTTTAAATAGCCATTGAACAGAAAAGGGTCAAGGGAATTTGGCAAAAATTATTGCTGGAAAACAAATTAACGTCATTTTAATGTAAACAAGCCGATTACATACGAAAAAACCGGCCAAGTTTATATCGGACTACGCACTATGAAGGGTTCCGTAGTTGGGATGAATTTATCCCAAAAACAAACTTAACTTTGTAATTGAAACAATGTTCATCGATATCCGTCACGGTTAATTGTATGTAATCGCAATTATTTTTTTAATGTAAGCTACAAATTAACAATTTTCTGACGTTTTCCTTTCCTTGTGCTGCGAGACCTTTCTCCTTGCCAAATTTCATGATTCTAGTGTCAACGGGCAGTACCCTATAGGTTTTGATTTATTTGCGAGTATCAAAATATGACACATAAATGGCCGTATTTTATTATTGCCTTGACTTAGAAGCTTGATTTTTGTAGAACTCCAAGGGACCGACGTATTTGATATAAATTTCAACTTAATATGCTTTTTTTTTTTCTTAGCCGTTATTGTCCCACTGCTGGGCAAAGGCCTCCCTACCCTCTTTCCACCTCTCTCTGTCTAGAGCTTCCAAGGACCAATCTTTCTTAAAGGAGTCCAGCTCATCCCGCCATCTCCGCCTGGGCCTGCCGCGATGTCATTTGCCATTAAGCGGGACCCACTGGGTCGTAAGTTTGGCCCATTGATCGTTTGACATGCGGCAGATGTGCTTAGGGCTGTTTAATTTGGGGCAAAATTTAGAATTTTAAGAGGTGTCTAGCCGGCTGCAAAGTCCTTGCACAGAAAACAAAATAGCCTCGAGTTTTCAATAATTCTGTAGTCCAGTGACTACACAGCCATGTGTACTACTTGGGAAATTCCTTAAATGATGTTGTAAAACGCTTTAAATTTGATTGCAAATGACCTCTCCTACATCCCATTAACGGATTGCCGACGTATAACCAATAACCCTGTTTGTATAAACAAATATTCTCATTTAATAGTATAGGATTCAAAAGATAGGTCATATCTGTATCAATTTTTAGGTAGTAAATAATTTGCTTATGTCACTTCGCGAGTGCAGGCGATAAAAACAAACGAAAACAATTTAATTAAAACTCGCCACTGAACTAGCAATCTGAACTAATGCCGTGCCGTAATAACTGTGAAAGGAGAGTAGGTAATTGGGGTACACTGAAAGTTATGCGTAACTCATAAATAAAACAATTTACATTTAAAGTAATATATTTACTACTGCTTTTCAAAGTATTCTCCATTACATTTTAAATACTTTTTCATTCGCTTAAACTATTTTTAAAAATATGAGGACCATTGGTCTGAGGACACGTTTTTCACGGGCTGGTTTAAAGCTATCACTGCCTCTTCTGGCCCCGTAAATGTCAAACTTTTCATCAAATCTTGGATTTTTGGGAAAATAAAGAAATCACATGACCTGGATTATGTGCGGGATGGGTCACGAGTTTTACCTTTTCAGAAGCCAGAAATGACTTTGTCTTGTTCGCGGTGCCCGTCGAAGTATTGTCATGGTGCAATAGGATGCGTCGACTTCTTGTTCGCTTTTCCCTAACTTTTTCAAAGACACTGGGCAAGCATAATGGTTGTGTACCCACTCAGCATTAACTGTCTTTTGTTCTTCAAGTGGGATCGTGGAAATAGGACCCGTCTGGGAGCAAAAAAATGCAATTTTTTTTTGCATAAGCTTCCCCCCTGCCTCAATTTTGTTGGTTTGCTGTCGCTTTCGAACACCCATACAGAAGACTGTTGCTTTATTTCTGTCATGTACCAATATATCCATGTGTCATCTCCTGTCACAATGTCATAGACAGCATTTGAACTTCCGTGATTGTACTATAACAACATTTTATTTCACCAATCAACTCGAGTGTGTTTGAGTTCATGAGGAATCCAGCGGTAACGAAGTACGATTTTTTTAATTTGGAATCTGCTCATTTGGTGATATGCCGGTTTTCTTTAATTAGTTGCCTGACCACATTTTCCTCAGTGATCGCAGTTGAGTGCTGACCATCACGAATTTCATCATGGAGAGAAACACGGCCACGATCAAATTCTGCGTACCAACGCCTTACGGTGCTCAAATGATGTGCTTCCTTCCCATTCCAAGCATTTTGAAGACGAGCCGTGCAATCTTGCGGAGACATTAATTCCATTTTTGCTATGGACGACGAGCTTCAACTTTTAATAAAAAAACAATTGACACTCAACTTACCGCCAAAAATTATTTTAATCAATGGATGAGTATCATAGGTTTACTCATTCAAACATTTAGGAGCACAGAACTTTCAGTGTGCCCTATGTAACGACTTGTATCAGAATTTTAGTTATTTCCAATTTATCATAAATAAAAATATTAGTTAGGTTTTCGTGATATTTCATAAATTCACTTAAAATATTGTTTACAAATCATCAATACTTTATTTGACTTATTACTAAATATCGGAATGCAGAAATAAATAGTGGTGGAATTTTCGTGAACGAGCTACCTTATTTGTGTACAAAAATATATCTTAAAGTCCTATAGATGTGTTCATAGATCCTTGAGTTAGTCACGTGTTCCGAACACAACAGCTGTGCGGGGATAATGACACATCTCACAATGGATTTACTCATTGTACTCGATAAAAGTAACACCTGAGCGGTTTCCAAAATACTTCTAGATTCATTGTGTCTCGAATATCGTGGAAGAGAACAAGTTTTTTTTTATTATTCGATATGACAGACAGCTTTTTGAAGGTTATAGTCATTTGCGTAAGGTTATCGGTTGGATTTTGTTATTAATGAGATTCTGGAAAAAAATTGAGTGACGTTTTACTTGACTGCGCGACAGCAAAGACAGGATTATGTTTTTCATACATATCTACATAATATGTATCTTAGTATCTGTGGGATTCTTTATACCTTCAAACCATACTAACAGCTGGATAGATTTTAATACATGAGACGTCTATCGAGTCGTCTGAGTCGCGTGATGTTTAAAAAGGCTAGGTTTTGTTTTTATAAAATACTTTTTTACAAAAAATACAAAGTTTTTGACGTGACAACGTCTTATAAATCGATGAACGCCGGCTGCACGCACGAAAAAGTGTCACGTTCCGCCTGAGCCGAGCGTGCAAGCGGGAGCGCGGAACAAGCGATAGAGAGGCACGATCGGCCTAAGCGTTCGGCTTGTGACGTTATCACGTAAAATTATCGTCCGTAAACCGACTTTACAGACAACCAATTTTTTTTTCACTTTTTAGTGGGCACAATAGCCTAATGTCAACTGCTCATCACCTTTTACAAAATATTATTTTTGCCGATACAGGGACTTTAATTGTTGAGGATTTTTCCAGGTACTTCACCATCAGCTCCACTGCACCATATGAATTGTGACGAGCATCAATTGCTTACCAACCATATTAAAGTAATCGAATCGCAACCCTTAATACATACATATTATTGAGTAGTTCTGGTGGCCATGTTTCCATCATCATCAGTTCCACTTTACCAAATGGTGTTTTCCGAGAGCAAATGCACGAGTTACTATAAAAATACCCAAATCGCTATAGGTGTGCCTATAATATTTGAAGAGTTCCCTCGATTTCTCCAAGATTTCATCATCAGATTGTCACCAAATGGCAATGGGACCAACTAAAAAGCCTTTCAACCAAAAACATATTTTTTTTAATTGGTCCTGCCGTCTTCGAGTAATCGGGGAAAATAAAAAAATAAAAAAAAAAGATTCAAACGAACTGAGAACCTCCTCCTTTTTTTGAAGTCGGTTGGTTAGATGAAAAAGTTTGTATAGTAACCATGTAGGATCAAATTAAGGGCTTCAATAGACGATTTCAAAAAGATGACACTGTAAAAGGAATAAAAAAGTTAAAAAATGCCACTAAAAAGTTTATCACAAGCTCACTTTTTTAGTTGTTGTCGGGATTTATGATTTTTTCAATTATGTTTTCTTTGAGTTTTTCCGTGTGGTTATTATTTGGGTTCAAGTGATCATTGAATGTTTTTGGCGGTAAATTATTTACGTGTATTGTCGGTAGTTGCCACCATTTTGTGAATTGTATCTCTTCAAACGTATCCATCCAAAAACCAACACTGACCCCGCGAGGTGGATTATGGCCCACTCCCTCTCAGGCAGGAGACCTGTGTCTCAGCAGTGGGAATATTTTAGGCTGATTTGATATAATAATTTCAAATTGTATAATTTTCAGATCTATCGAACCTTAAAGAACTTACATCTACATTTCTTCACATTAATTTGTCAACTGCTAAGATATTTACTTTGTCTTTATAGGCAGCAGAGAGTGGCAATGTCGAGGACTTCATGCGCCTCTACCTCAGCGAACCGTCTCGGCTTGCAGTGAGGGATGGGCGAGGACGCACCGCGGCTCACCAGGCAGCTGCCAGAAACAACACGAACATACTGCACTTCATCAACAACTATGGTGGAGGTAAGTAATCAGCAAACTGAATCTTCTTCTTCGTCGTTTCCTCACTGCAGAGGGTTGCGACCTGCACATACAACGCGTCTGCAAGTTATGCGGTCTTCCGCAGTACCTATGGATCACTCAGCACAATGATGCATCCAATAGCCTTCCTGTTTATCGCGTCAGACCATCTTGTTGGGACTCCACTTTGAGCTCGTTTTATCTAAAGAGTAGTAGTAAGACATTTATCTCTATCGACAATCGGCAGAATGTTTTTGCCAAGACTCCAAAGTATTGGCGAAATAAGTGTCGCGAGACTTGTCTTGCATGTGGACTTTATCAGATGTTCCGACACAATGTCTTCATGCAAAAAATAAACATAATGACAGTCGCATCGCATCTCAATATGTATATGAGAACCTGATTTATGTAAAAAAGAATATTAATCTTTATTATAAACACAGCGACATTCTCAACATAATAATAAGATTTACTTATTGTACTACAACTAGGCTCCTAAAAATTTGTATTTCATATATTGAAGTGCCAAAGTATACGTTTTTACAAGAAACTCCCAAGCCATGTTAAAGAACTGAGTCTCAATAAATATAAATCATTTATTAAACAGAAACTCTGTCAACAAAAAGGTTTCTATATAGTTAAAGATTAATTACTTGGACGACAAAAAGGCTTAGGATTAATTAAGCTACTCCAAAGCAAGCAGCAAAGTATATATCCTATAACACTAAGGCTCTAGACAGACGGACTGCATTTCAACTACAAATTTGCAGTTGAAATGTAGTCCGTTTGTCCAGAGCCTTAAGTGTTTTAGGATTAATAAAGACATTTTTACTAATTTACGTGACATATATATGAGGACTATCTGTGTCATATTTATTTTTCTCACTTATTATTCTGGCAGTTTGAGTACTTTATGCGTCCTACCCAAAAATGTCCTGTCGTTGGTATTGTTAATCGAGTCGTTGAGCTCCTTAAGTTCTGAATTTGAGCTACACGATTACTGACAAATGCGTGCACTGACTAGTAGGTCCACTTAAATCTGTGTGGTTCTTTCCTGAAAAGTCCATTTCAGAAACCAATCTACATGGCCTTCTCAGAATAGTCAGATAGGAAACGCCGACCTCATCTAGTTTTTATTTTTTTAAATATGATTGCCGTATAAATTTTTTTTTACAAACCTACTTACAGAAATAAAATCATTTATCGTTTATGTAAAGTCAAGCCTAATAAGGTTATAATCTCGATCGATACTATTGAAGAATCTATAGTGTCGATGGCATGTGTCATATCCTCAGTTCAGTATTCCGCAACACGGACGGTGCTTTCGACAGCATTTATTAGTTCCTACAGGTGCAAGTGTAGGCAGGATGCAGGACAAGATTTGACAAGCGGTATGGTCTCTGACCAATCACGTCTAAGGGCGGAAAAGTCTGTAAAACCCAATCTGTGCAAGGCAGTTTAACTGATTTTACTGTACTGTATATCTGCGACAATTGAGGGAGCCTATTTTGCACAGTAGTAAAATCTATGAAATTGTTTGATGACTGTTGTCTGACACCAGTCTTACTATTGTGCTACCCAGTAACTGGGTTGTGGAGGTCAGATGTAAAATATTGGAATGTACCTGCATCCGGTTAGACTGGAAGCCAGATTCCAACATATAATGCAGTTGTGAAAACGCTGGGCAGATGATGATAATGAGTCGGCCATAAATGGATTTAAAAAAAGAAATTCTAGCTGTTCTGGCTAGTTAAACCAAAAAAAAAAAAAAAGTTTTATTTGTCGTTTTTTGATATCGACCCGTCACGTCTATTGTGTGAGTTTCGCTGGCTTATATAATTTGACCCTCATCATCATCTGCCTAACATTTTCCCAACTTTAATTCATTCAATTTGACCCTGAATAAAACAAATGTTCAGTAGTTTAGCCTTTGAAACTTGTGAAAAAAAACTCATAAGTAAGTAAGGATATTTTAAATTATGTCCCTATGCTATCACTTAAAGTACATGTTTTTAAATCAGAAAATACTTAAGAAAGTACTTCTTTAAGTGATAGTCAGATATTGAAATCATAACATAATTTCCACTACTGCACATATTACAGTCGTAATGGTCAAATAATAGGCCTCAAAATACCGACATTAACTTCAGTAGCGTCCAAATATTATTTACGTTATCACAAAAATAATTACGTTAGTTATAAATTTCATTTTAATGAGCGTTAATACTCATCTCTGCTTACACATATGCGAATGGCCGTGAGCTCTCACCGGAGCGCCGCCGGTCATCTCACCCCTTCGCGCGGCATTACCCCGCAGGCGCGACTCAACTCTAGGCCGATGAAATAAGCCATGCAACATTTTACAAAGTTCCGCGGCCGCGGCGACTTGTTGCATGTCAGTGATGTAGCACTCGATTCATTTCATTTGATTTCATTTATTCATAAACAATTTACATTGTATTGTTCGCTAAAATGAACACGGTTTTGCATTCTGTTATGGAGATGTCCATTCGTCTAGCCGGATTCGGTATCAGAGGTGGATCCGGTTCACATTGCTTCAGTAGGCAAAATAATACTCTGGTTTTGGGATTCCTAGTTCGAGGTAATGCTGGTGAGTTTTAAAAATAGTTTTATAAAATAATTATGTATCCAAGTTTTATTAACAAATTATAGAATTCCGATAGCTCCGCTAATTTAACCGTAAGTACATGTTTCGAGGAGTTAAAAGAGTTACGGTGTTTTTCTTTTGTTTTGTTTACTTGTTTCATCACAAAAAAATATGTCATTGTCCATTTTTAACTTTCAGGAATTAGGTGCGTTTTTAATAAACAACTTTCATTAACTCTTCGCTTGGAATGTAATCCCAAGAAGAACTTTCAATATGTTTATCTACACCCATGCTATGAATCCTCTATAAAAGTTTCTGAAAAAGTTAGCTTATTGCCAACATTAAAACATCCAGAGTCATAGTAACCATAATATCATCCAAACGAGTGTTATAATGTTGTACTCAATTTCATTATGCAACTCCTTTGCTTTTTCGATTCCTTCTTTACTCAAAAACAACCAGTGTCATAGTAACCATAATATCATCCAAATGAGTGTTATAATGTTGTACTAAATTTCACTGTGTGACTCCTTTGCTTTTCGATCCCTTAGCTTGTTTGTATTAGATACTCAGCAATTAAACTTTCCATGAATTTACATGGACTTCTTACAACACCTTATGGTTTCAGAACCTTTTATAGAGGATTCATACCATGAGTGTAGATAAAGTTTTGTTTGCAACTGTACATAATTAGGTGTTAAAACACTCATATGATACTATTATCACACTCGGCTTCGCCCACATTCGTGTTTTAATACCCCTTATTATACAACAGTTACATAAACAACTATATTAAAATCGGTGGGAAGTTGTATTCGATTGAGAATATTATTTTAAGTTTTTATTTTATAATCAAGTAGGTACCTTGTACTTCAAAACTTTTTACAAAAAAAAAAAAACAACCGACTTCCAAAAAACACTACAAAGTGAAAAATAACTTTAATTTCGGAAGTCGGTGTCTTTGGTTTTAAACTTTCGTTTTTTGTCACCGACTTCCGAAATTAAAGTTATTTTTCACTTTGTAGTGTTTTTGGAAGTCGGTTGTTTTTTTTTTGTAAAAAGTTTTTATTTTTCACTTTTTAGTTGTGGTACCTACCCCACACAAATTCGAAAACCACTACCTGCTATGTAAATAACAGTGTCAGGAACTTATCATATCATCCACATACTAAGTGGGAAAAAGTACGTATTATTGAAACTATCGAAGCAAAGTTAATAAAATTTAAATGGGACCACCTCGAAAGCATACCCTTTCAAACAAAAAAAGAATTTTCAAAGTCGGTCCACAATTGACGGAGAAATCGGTGGACATACATAAAAAAAAAACATACGCGACGAACATATAACCTCCTCCTTTTTGGAAGTGAAAAAGAGATCAAGGCTAGGTTCGCGGATGGTAAGAGGCAAATCTGTTGATAGTATAAAACATAATCGCTTTTCATTTCTGTCTATGTGACCGCTTTGTTCTTCAAACGCAACGGATTTAAGTTCGGTTTTCAACATCATTTAGAAAATTTATTTCGGTAATTTATCGGATGAGCTCGTGGATAAGTAATAATAGCCGCACGGGTCGATCTATCAGGTTAAGCTACGCTTGCCGGGGTTAGTCCGCGGATGGGTGACCATCTTTACATACCGAGACTCCTCCGTGCCCCGAAAAGCACGTTAAGCCGTTGGTCTCGGCTGTCATTCGTGGATCTTTGACAGTCATTACGGGTCGTCAGAAGCCCGAAAGTTTGACAACCAGTCTTACCAAGGGGTATCGTATTACCCAGTTACTAGGTTGTGGAGGTCAGATAGGCAGTCGCTCCATGTGAAATACTGGTATTCAGCTGCATCCAGTTAGACTGGAAGCCGACCTCAAAATAGTTGGGAAAAGGCTAGGCAGATTGATTGATTTCAGTAATTTTATATGTAGGTTAATAATAATTAATGTTTTGTTGTAATAATAGGGGTGGCTAGTATATTATATAAGAACGTTTTGACAAAAGCCTTAACTTAAAAATTAATCTGCAAAAACACAATTTCATATGACCTAGATATTGTATAAAAGTTAACTATTATTACAATCAAAGTCAGTGAATATTTATGGTGATTAGATTATAGAATCTATATCTTCTTTTTATAATATAAAAGGAAAGGGTGACTGACTGACTGACTGATCTATCAACGCATAGCTCAAACCACTAAACGGATTAGACTGAAATTTGGCACACAGGTAGATAATATGACGTAGGCATCCACTAAGAAACGGTTTTTGGAAAATCGACCATTAAGGGGGTGAAAAGGGGAGATTTTGTTTGTATGAAAAATCTTATTCCTTAAGTTAATAAACTTGAAACTTGGCACGAATACTTATCTATGTAAATTATAAAGTTTGCCATTTTAGTTTTTCAAAACTACCCCCTAAGGGAGGATTGGGGGTGTCAAAGTTTGTATGGAAGAATTTTAACGCGCGGTCTGATTAACTCGAAACTCAGTATTTATACAGACTGAAAATAAATAAAAACATATATCAAGGTTTTTTGAAAATCTACCCCTACCCCTATCCCTACCCCTGTAAAAATGAATACCCCTTTTCACGGGGTGAAAAGGGGTATTCATTTTTACAGGGGAGGATTTCACTGTTTAGCTTGATTAACTTCAAAATTGGTATAAATAATCTATTTCAAATAATGAAAACGTCACAATAGACTTTTCAAAAAAAAAATATCACGCTATTTGCTATGGAGGAAGAGCAATATTGCATTATGTTCGTATTCTTCTATAGTTTACCGCAAACTGTAAAAAGACTATCCAAAAGTTTAGAATATTGCAGATAATTACGGATTTAACCTTTTAAAAGATTATCATCACACTATACCTTTATGGAGCTAAGTAGTCAATCATAACATATACAGGGTGGATGTTGATATGGGGCAATAAGGGCAGGTACCTTAACCGTTGTCGCTACAAGAAAACGATCTTAGGAGACTGTCCTTAACTTTTTGAAACATTTTGATCTGCATTCAAAGATTTTGAAAAAATTGTACAGTCAGCAAGAACATGGGCAATTTTCACAAAAACTTTTTTGATGCCAGTCGATACTATTTCTTATTATTACTATGGTCAAAAAACTAAATCGGGCCAACTGAGGTTTGAGTACGAGAAAATTCAGAAATTGCAAAAATCTTTCCATACATTTCGTAGGAAATGAGCCTGAGAGGAGATAGAACAACACGAAATATTATCCGCAACGATCAAAATCCGTAGTGCGCACTTAGCCTAAGTTTTTAATATCTATTTCAACTTGATACCTCCATGCTTTTCTGAGAAAGAGTGTCTTGATAGGCAAAGATGTCATCCTTTAAGGGTTTCCATTTATCATTTTGAGGTACGGAACCATAAAACAGATTTATTATCTATCTATTTGTTACCTTTTCATACCGTAACGGCTGAAAAGATTTAGATGAATGGCATACGGATAGGCCATGACCTGGGTTAGGACATATGATAAATACTCTGAATATCGGTAGTATGTTCCTATGGGATATTTTCCGACCTTTACGTGTGCGAAGCCGCGGGCAAAACCTAGTAACTAATACACGGAAATTCTAGTTTCCAATTAGCGATTTTAATGGAAACAAACGAACGTTAAATTAGTCCAAACTTCAAATTCTATCAAGATGACTATGACTGTGTATGTTTATTGCAGTTGTACTAACTGCATTCAAACTGCAAAGCAGTTGAAATGCACTCCGTCTGACTAGAGCCATATCTTATAAATGCGAATGTTGTTACTCTTTCACGCGAAACCTACAGAATGGATTTGAATGAAATTTGGCACACAGATAGTTTATAACCTGGATTAACACATAGAATACTTTTTATCCCGATATTCCCATGGGATCGAGACTATTTGGGTAAAACCGCGGGGTGCAGCTAGTAAATAATATACAGGGTGTTTGGCAGAACGTTGAACATACGAAAATGGTGGATAGGTGGGGTCATCTGCTACTTACTCAGCCCTAATTTATTTGGCCCTGGCCCCCTGGATATTTTTTTTTAATGCAGGTTATATTTAGGATTTAAGTATTTTTTACATCTTTCTGTTATAAGAATCTGCCAATATTAAAGATTTAAAAAAAATGCCTGTTTTACCCATTTTTTAAATAAAAATTACATTTTAAAGTTAAGAAAGTTGTGAAACAAGAAGAAAAAAAAAAAAATAATATCCAGGGCGCCAGGGCCAAATAAATTAGGGCTGAGTAAGTAGCAGATGACCCCATTTATCCACCATTTTCGTATGTTCAACGTTCTGCCAAACACCCTGTATAGAGGTACCCATTCTTTATTGGCATGAAAAAGGTTCTTTGAAAATGCCATTATGCTCGTAAGAGTCTTCCTAGCAGTAAGTAAAAACAGCAATATGCATTATTACTATGTTAAATTTAATGGATGCCTTTTCTTTTTTTTTTTTTTAACAATGGCTACTCGCAGTGATTGACCACTAAGGTCTTGGCTGCTTAACCGGATTTTCCTGTGGGTGCCATAAGCTTCTACACTTAGAGCCTCCAGCCAGGAGCTTTTAAAACTATTCTAAATTAAAATTAAGCGAATGCTCGCTAAGGGCACCCCCTGTGGGGTACGGACCTCGGCTTAGGGCATCGCTGACGGGAGGACAGCAAGAGGGGACAGGCTGGATGAAATTTATATTTATATCATGATGATTATTATTCGGGGTATTTAAAGCTACGTGCTCAGCTGCAACAACTGCTGGCACCTCGTTATCGAGCAAGGGTCGGGGGGGGGATTCGTTTACTCGGGGAGTAGATCGCGTACGTAAAGGACCTCGGCGGCGAGGTCGGAATGACGGGAGGCGTCTGTGTTTGTGCACTGTACTGGTGGCCCTATTCTGCTCCTGGAGGAGTGTAATGGGGTCATCTGGGTCGGAGAGTACATGCCTCGGACGGCGGATCTGTCTGATTCGGGACGGGACATAATTGGCTGCCTCGACTATCAGAGGGTTCCGATGTCGAGGAGCGGACTCAAAGTGGCGCTTGGCCATGCGTTTGAGGAACTGGTGGATCGTAGGGATCTTACAGTCGAGATGGAGGATCTCGTTTCTGACGTAACACGGGGCTCCCGTGGCCTTGCGAAGGAATCTGTTTTGGAGGGTCTGCATCCTATGGATGGAACGGGGTTTGGCGTGGGCGAAGACTGCTCCCGCATAGGTCATTATGGGACGGACACACGCTGTGTAGATACGCAATTTGCACTTTAGTGACAATTTGCTGCGTGAATTTAGGATACAATGAAGCCTACCTAGAGCGAAAGCGGCTCGCGAACGAACCGTCTTTATGTGCTCTGAAAAGGAGAGATGGTGGTCTAAGATCACACCTAGGTACTTGGCTCGCTTCTCCCAAGGGATCGGCTTGCCGAACAGGGTGATCGTTCGGGGGGGAGGGGGGGGTCTGGATCTCGGTTTCGAGAATGAAACCGCTTGACTTTTGTCGGGATTAACTTCGATCCTCCACCGTCTAAACCAGGCGCCAAGGTTACTGACGGCTCGTTGTAGATTTAAGAGAGACGAAGGGGCGTTGCCTTTACAGATGATCGCAGTGTCGTCTGCGAACAGAGCGAGCTGCGTCCCTCTGTGTCTGGGGATGTCGCTGGTGAACAGCGTGAACGCGAGGGGGGCTATCACTGAGCCCTGAGGGACTCCTGCCCTTATGGGGCGAGGGGAGGATAGGGCTATGCCTTTTCTATAACAATAATACACTTTACTCCTATGTTGCTGCTGCTCGCGACTTTGTCAGCCAGGAACTTATTGTTGTAACATAAAATAATTATATCCTATATTACTCAAAATATTGTAAATGTCTTTTATTAACATGATTAAGTTTTACATTCTAAATTAGTAAATTATATAAACTATGTATATACAACTTACTATTATATATATTATATACAATTATGTAAAGGAAAAATTAAAATAAAGGGAAGAGCTCATTGGGCGTCAAAAAATTCGTCCGCATCGCTGTCAGCGGGAAAAGTGCCCAAAAGGCTGGCAGCGTTGCCACGATGGATGGCAATGCTGATTCTTTGACCTAAGAATTGGCCAGTCCTCTGGTCACGAGAAGAGTCGACCAACCACTTAGTGATGTCCCGGAATACTCGGTGAGCACTCGGACCTCATGGGCATACTGTTTCAACCCCAAACGGCTCAAAAATATAGCTACCAGTAAGGTTGCTATATTTGCGCTGTATGAGGTTTTCTGCACCTGCAGCAGCCACCCCGGCACAGCCCGCGATGCTAGGCAGATAGGGTGGCGCAAGAGTGTCGACACAGGTTGTATCCCACACCAAAGGCCTACCCAACTTCCAAGGCATTATGGTCATTCCGTCTGGTTTTCTCATCGTCGCATGCCAGATTTCTATCAGGGAAAGAATTTTACCTCGTTATAATAATCATTCACCTGTAATAACCTGTCTCAGACTCAGAGGTACCAGTGACGATTTCCAGTGGGGGCAAAATGTTCTGCTCGGTTTGGTTGGTGGTAGAACTTGTTCTACGTCCGTCTGGCTAACTACCACCATCTTATCTACGTCTGTCGCCATAACAACAATGTTAACAGCATTGTTGTGTTTCGGCAGTTAGAGGTAAGATAGCCAGTTCATCTGTGGTTGAGGATTCCGGGTGAAGCTCGCTTCCACATCAGGTGAGATGCAGGCCAAGAGCTTCCCCGTGGTGGTTAAGGTTAGTAATAATTTAGAAATTTAGATATGATAATTTTTTTGTAAATTTTACTCTGCGATGGACTCTCGGTGGAACTTTAATCTTCGATGTATAGAGCCTTCGATTTCTAATGGATAAATTAAAAAAATATTCCTAGAATATATATGTATTACAGTATTTTGCTTGTTGCGTGACGTTCGAAAAGTGCTGATTCTCAGCCTACTTTGAATTAATGAGTTTTGAATTTGAATTTTGAATGCAAACATGACATTACTTCGCGCCTGTTTTTCCTGAAGGGTTAGGTAGACGTTTAGCTATAGTACACCAACGTTTCACCAAATTTTTTAAAGTTCCATGTAATAATGGACGATCCTGTTGCCATCAACCGGACACAAATCCAGACTACAAGCTGCTACCGAGAAATACTTGATGGAAAAACCCAATAACACATTACAAGACCTAAGAATCGAACCCAGAATCTCGTGCTCAACAGTAGCACTTGCGACCATTAGGCCAACGAGGCAGTCATTGACATTTTGTCAATGAGTCAGTCATTGACATTTTGTCAATGAGCCAAACATTTAGGTACATAATAATTTCGCTTAGAAGGTGCTGTCTAGTGGGGAAAGTTATTAGAGAAAATTGTATTCAAAGTCAAATCATTTATTTCAAATAGGTCCATGTATGGCACTTTTGAACATCAAAATTGACAAAATAATAGAATTGATTCTAGTCGCCCCTTCCAAAAGGTAGTTTTCGTATGATGAAGAATGGGCAAGAAACTTCACCGTTACTCTTTTTAAAATGTTTTACTTATTAGTCTTAAGGAAAGGCTATCGTACAGATCGGTTTGATACACTTACCATAGACATGCTTTTGAATACTTATTTATCTACAGGTTACCTGTAGATAGATTACTTTTGACAGTAAAAGCCACCATCCTGGTCTAGACAGCGCAACCCTTTATATTTGCGACCCTAACTTCAATACTATTATAAATCACCCTAATGAAAGGTGGACCAATGAATTCTGGACCATCATAATTAAAGACTAAAGTCTATAGTTCAGTGCAGTATTCGTAGTTTCGACCCTTGTTTCGACCACGTCCGGTTTTCACTGGGCAAAAAAATATTGCATCTGTTTACATCGTACAACTCTAAATTTTTGAAGCCAAATTGCACACACTGAGGAAAATATTGAGCCAATTTCTCAGGAGCTTTACCTTGTCATAAACAGTTCAAAGGAGAGGACAGTTCTTTTTTGGGAGTATAGACAATGATAACGATAATAATTGTTTTGAATTGATGTTGTTTTTTTTTGCGTTAACCTTTGTACGTTATAGAGAAGATGTGTGCCGTTTGCTATAAATTGACTTCATTGATCACAGAAAATCAAACGTTACGGTCACTATGCTTAGTAAAATCAGTATTACATATGGAGATTATGTCAAAAATTATAAGAATCTCTATATCAAAACTCAAATTCAAAGCATTTATTTCAAATAAACCATTTACAGGGACTTTTGAATTGTCAAGGAGTCGATCAAGTCGGAGAGGTCGGTCGGTCTGCTGTTGTGACCAAAGAAACAGATTTTTCTCGCGACCGCTAAACTCAAGACCTCATTAATTACAGAGGCGTTCAGATTTAGATCTAAACGTAGTTCTATAGAGGTCATTTGAAACATTACCACTAGCCACTGCAAGCAATCAAGGGACTCATTAAATAACCCTAGATATCAGAACTTTTCAAGGCAAAAACGTATGTCAGTTGCAATCGTGGTATAACTTTGCCATCTGCAGTTTGCAGATGACACAATGTTTAGGGGGCAGGGGCTTGTGGCAAAGTAATAACAGCCACACTGGTCAATCGTCAAGGTTAAGCAACGCTTGCTGGGGTCGGGGGGTGGATGGGTGACCATCCATTACAAACTAAGACCCTCCGTGCCTCGGAAAGCACGTTTTGCCGACTTTCAGTTGTATATCGTTGACACTAGAGACGAGTACCTAGTCAGAACCCCAAAGGTCTGGCAACCACTTACCAAGGGGTATCGTGTTACCCAGTAACTGGGTTGTGGAGATCATATAGGTCGCTGCATCCGGTAAGACTGGAGGCTGACCCCAACATAGTTGAGAAAAGACTAGGCAGATGATGTGAAATATTACCGCCGGGCGTATTTCAAACTTAGGCAAAGCAGATCAAGGATGTTTGCCCTTTTTTGTTTCGAAAAGGATAGTAGGTATGTTGGTAGAGAAATTCAATTACACTTTGAGGGACGGATGTAAGGATCTCGGTGTCAATCTCGGTTGCCGTTATTAAGGTTTAGTCTAGATCTGACAAATGAGAGAACCGTCTCGAAAGTCACTCATCATTTTCTAGCTATTTATTTTGATAAGTTAATTTCTATGAAAGCTCAAAATCCCAAAAGTCTAACAATCAGTCTTACCAAGGGGTATCGTATTACTGGGTTGTGGAGGACAGATAGGCAGTCACTTCATATAAAATAATGGTATTCAGTTGCATCCGGTTAGACTGGAAGCTGACCACAAGATAGTTAGGAAAAGGCAGTAATTCAATCCACTTAGGATTGAATTACTTTGAAATTTTCGCTTAGTTGAAGTAAATTATGTAGATAGTATTATGAGGCGTTATAAAACTTATTTATTTCGTTAAGTCAAGGTTTATAAAATAATAAGATTAGACTTCACGGCTAGTTTCCTGCCACGTGCTGGTATTTTTTGTGCATAGCTAGTTTGATTATAGGGAAGAACTCGATCCAACATTTTTTTGCATTCTCATCCTATTAATATTATAAATGTGAAAGTTTGTACCTATGCAGCTATGTTTGGATTTTTGTTACTCAATCACGCAAAAACGGCTGAATGGATTTGGATATAATTTGGCATGCAAGTAGACCATGACCTTGATTAGGACATAGGATATTTGGAGATTTTTATCCTAGTAGTACGTTCCCGTAGGATAATCTGACCTTGGGCACGCCACAATTGCGACGATAAAACCCCTCTTTGAGGAGTAGCTTGAGAGGCGCCACGGCATCCTCACCTTCCGCCTGACGCAGGTCCTCACCAGACACGGCTGCTTCGGGAGGTTCCTGTTCAAGATAAGGCGGGAGGAAACGCTCGGTTGTCACAGCCACACTAGTTAATCGTCAAGGTTAAGCAACGCTGGCCGGGGTCAGGGGGTAGATGGGTGACTATCCATTACAAACTAAGACCCTCCGTGCCTCGGAAAGCACGTTTTGCCGACTTTCAGTTGTATATCGTTGACAGTAGAGACGAGTACCTAGTCAGAAGCACAAAGGTCTGGCAACCACTTACCCAGTAACTGGGTTGTGGAGATCATATAGGTCGCTGCATCCGGTAAGACTGGAGGCTGACCCCAACAAAGTTGAGAAATATTACCGCCAGGCGTATTTCAAACTTAGGCAAAGCAGATCAAGGATATTTGCCCTTTTTTGTTTCGGAAAGGATAGTAGGTATGTTGGTAGAGAAATTCAATTACACTTTGAGGGACGGATGTAAGGATCTCGGTGTCAATCTCGGTTGCCGTTATTAAGGTTTAGTCTAGATCTGACAAATGAGAGAACCGTCTCGAAAGTCACTCATCATTTTCTAGCTATTTATTTTGATAAGTTAATTTCTATGTGGCTAAGTAATAACAGCTGCACGGGTCGATCGATCAGGTTAAGCTACGCTTGCCGCGGTTGGTCCGTGGATGGGTGACCATCTTTACATACCAAGTCCCCTCCGTGCCTCGGAAAGCACGTTAAGCCGTTGGTCCCGGCTGTCATTTGTAGATCTTTGACAGTCGTTACGGGTAGTTAGAAGCCCAAAAAGTCTGACAACCAGTCTTACTAAGGGGTATCGTGTTACCTAGTCACTAGGTTGTGGAGGTCAGATAGGCAGTCGCTCCATGTAAAATACTGGTATTCAGCTGCATCCGGTTAGACTGGAAGCCGACCCCAACATAGTTGGGAAAAGGCTAGGCAGATGATGATGAATTTCTATGAAAGCTCAAAATCCCAAAAGTCTGACAATCAGTCTTACCGAGGGGTATCGTATTACTGGGTTGTGGAAGACAGATAGGCAGTCACTTCATATAAAATAATGGTATTCAGTTGCATCCGGTTAGACTGGAAGCTGACCACAACATAGTTAGGAAAAGGCAGTAATTCAATCCGCTTAGAATTGAATTACTTTGAAATTTTCGCTTAGTTGAAGTAAATTATGTAGATAGTATTATGAGGCGTTATAAAACTTATTTATTTCGTTAAGTCAAGGTTTATAAAATAATAAGATTAGACTTCACGGCTAGTTTCCTGCCACGTGCTGGTATTTTTTGTGCATAGCTAGTTTGATTATAGGGAAGAACTCGATCCAACATTTTTTTGCATTCTCACCCTATTAATATTATAAATGTGAAAGTTTGTACCTATGCAGCTATGTTTGGATTTTTGTTACTCAATCACGCAAAAACGGCTGAATGGATTTGGATATAATTTGGCATGCAAGTAGACCATGACCTTGATTAGGACATAGGATATTTGGAGATTTTTATCCTAGTAGTACGTTCCCGTAGGATAATCTGACCTTGGGCACGCCACAATTGCGACGATAAAACCCCTCTTTGAGGAGTAGCTTGAGAGGCGCCACGGCATCCTCACCTTCCGCCTGACGCAGGTCCTCACCAGACACGGCTGCTTCGGGAGGTTCCTGTTCAAGATAAGGCGGGAGGAAACGCTCGGTTGTCACCATTGTGTGGATTGGCCTGAGGACACGGTGGAGCATACGGTGAAGGTCTGCCCGGCTTGAGCGGATCATCGCCGTGTCCTCGTGGAGGCGATCGGCGGCGGTGATCTCTCGTGTCCGGCCCTTGTTCAGGCCATGGTACGGAGCGAGAGGAAATGACAGGCCGTCACCTCTTTCTGCGAAGCGGTAATGCTCGCGAAGGAGGAGGTGGAACGCTTGAGGGAAAGGCAAACTTCGCGCCCTCTTGCACCTAACCGCCGCAGGAGGAGACGCCCAGGGCGTCGGGAATCGAGAGCCAATTTCGGCCACCGTAGGCGCAGGCTTGCGGACGGTGAGCAATTGGTAGCTTGCCGTCTGATAAGGACCAGGGCTGGGTCAACGGCACGTTGTGTTCCACGCGCGCCTCAAAGAGATGTCAGCAGAATTGACGGGGTCCGCTAGGGCCAATTCCTGCCGGGGGTTCGAAGAAAACCGATAGGGAAATCGTGGCCCCCGACAACAGGGCAACCGAAGGAACACGGGTGGGTTTTAGTCAGTAAGTGTCTGACACGTCCTCCCGCTCCGCTCAGAGCGGGAGAAGTTATTTGATAATATCCCAACCAAAAAAAAAGAGGATAATCTGACCTACACGTGGGTGAAGCTGCTGGCAAAAGCTAGTAATTTAACAAAGCAAAATGCGCTGTTTGTATCCGTTTTCAATTACGAAATAAAACTATCGAAAATGTGCTAAGCCCTAAGCCAATCTCTTCATTGAAATTACAGTATTTCTATTAGTACAGTCATTTGGTGCTCAAAACGGGGATTACCCTGAAAGTTTTCCGAGAGTTTTGGTGATTTTATGGATTTCGACGTGCTCTTTTGAATTTTTACTTTGCCGCCTCTAAAGATTTCGATGAAAGTTGCAATACAGGGGTTTATGGGGGCGAAAAATCGATCTAGCTAGCTCTCATATCTGGAAAAAATAGTTTTCTCCGTATTTTCATCCGAGCAGAGCTCGATCGCCCAAAGTTTAGAACAAGATAATGACATGACATTAGAATAATGATCATCGCAGTATGGAATTAGTAGGTACTATCCTATACTATTATAATAAATGAGCATTCTCTATTTTCACCAGAGCAGATCTCGGTCGCCCAGGTACTGAGCCTGAAAGGAGATATTGACAAAAAACTTTTCGTTTTTGGATACAATTGTTTAATACGGCGCCGCGATCCGAGTTGGATAAAGTAAAAATTCGAAAAGAGCATGTTAAAATAAATAAAAACACCAATTTTAAAAACTCCCGGGAAACTTTCGGGGTAAAACTACCAAATGACTGGACTACATTTAGGGCCGAGTCACACTGGAATGGCAGCGACGCGGCGAGCACTGTCAGTGTGAAATAATTTTAAACTTTATCTACATACTTAAAACACCAGTATCGCTTGAAAAGTTTGAAAAGGTAGCGTGGCCGCCCGCGGCGACGCGAGCGGCCGCGCGCCACGCGCTTCTTGTCAGCTGGCTTCGCCGCCGGCCGCTGCTCGCCGCTGCCATTCCGGTGTGACTCGGCCCTTGAGTTTTAAATTCAACAGTTAAAACTATTGGGAAAATGTCGTTGCCAAAATTTCACAGGAAACAACATTTAAGGAACTAAAATCTATCGATTTATTGCATGTACGATAGCAGTATAGTATGGAGGACTAATTTGAAATACGGGTGAACGAAGATACACAAATGAGACAGCTTTTATTTTTTACATAAATAAGACAGCTTTAATTTAAAAAAAAAAAAACGTATGGCACTCGGGGACTGCCGCGGTAAAGCTATTGCATAGCATTTGTTTTTCTCCATACTTCTTTTTCTTCGCTACACTTGGCATGATGACGTGATGACATGAAACAAAAATTACGTTCCCATAACAACATCACGTTGCTATGGGAACCGTCATTACATGGTAGGCGGAGTGTTAGGTTTTATTTTTGTTACAGAATTTCTTGATTCGGTCGCCGCGCTCAAACCCCGCGATAAAAGCTATGCAATAGCTTAATTTTTTTTTTGCTATTTGATGTTTATAATTTGCATCTTACTTGTACAGAGTAAACAATGTTTCTTTTTCCTTTCTTTTTGTCGCCAGTCGTTTGATTTCGCCATGCAATGTCTGTCTGCCAGACATGGGGCTGGTTTTACAGAATTTTGCTCAGTAGGTAATTAAAAATAAATTTTTATTCCAGATTTGAACGCTAAAGACAACTTTGGCAACACCCCGCTTCACGTGGCTGTGGAGAACGTCGCGTTGGATGCTCTTGAGTTCTTGCTGCAGCAGTAAGTTTCAAATATTTTTACTACACTACTTTTAAGCGGAATTATTTCGTATCGAATGCCATTAAAGACGTGATTTGAATTTTTCGATGTATTTTTACATAAAAATTTATTCTATTTTACCATTATTGATGCCAATCATATTATTTACACAAGCGGGTAATCGAACTCAATATAATAGGTACCTACCTACTCTTCTTTAACTTTGGGAAAAGTGTATCTTACGCAACAATTTAGATAAACAAAGGCATTGTGGCTCTGAAAACGAAAAGTAAAGGCTCCTCTCGACGCGACATTGCGACGCGACTGAAGTAGAACATTTTCTGTGAAAACTTCATGAAAATTGTTCTACCAGAATCGCGTCGGACCGTTGCGTCGCGCCTGTCTGCGACAGCCTTAAAACATCGTGAGGAAACCAGTATATCCTAGAACCAAATATTTGAAAACGTATTTGTGACATCTACTAACCTACATGGGTCTGCGTGGTGGCTGGCCATCTCTCCTCTCCTCTCTCAGAGAGAGGAGATTAATTGTGTCCTAGCAGTGGGAACATTATAGGCAATTTTTTTATCGTTTCCCCTCACTAGGAATTTCTCCAGTATTGTGGGTGTTTTTACAAACATTTAAACTCACATACACAAACAGCCAGACCCGGAACAACTACTTGTAGGTCATACAAATATTTGTTCCGTGCGGGAATCGTACCCGCGACACGCAGCGCAGCAGCAACCGTGTCATCGAAATTATGTTGTTATTTGTAAGGCATTGCATTAGGAGAACCACCAAAACGGCGTTAGTATGACGTAGTTACCACAAATGGGTACTATAACTAGCTATTGTGTTCTTGTGTTAGAAAAAAGAGAGAATGAAAAGAAAGCTTTTTTTTTGTTGTTGTTGTTATTATAAAAAATGTGTTCCTTGGTACTGTTCCAAATAATCTCACCAATTTATCTATTTTTCTTTCTTACAATTGGAATAACACATTACAATACTCAATACTCAATACTTTATTGCATTCCACAATGTATGTGCTTAGGTGGTAAACATTTGAAAAGAAACAATCGTGGACCCTGTTGGGCACAGCAAAAGAAATATAGTAGAGATGAGGACTTATTGTTTATCTTATAATCTAATTTATTCTAAAAAAAACATTTATTGTGTATTTTATTTGAGTTTTAAAGATTTATCATTTAAATATTCTTGTACACTGTAGTATCATTATCCGTATGGCTTCAAAAAGGGGTGGCAATATCTTTCATTTAGAATTTTGTAGGTTTTGCAGAATTGTTGCAAAACGTAAAAGGAAAAGTTTTCTCAAACTGGTTATTTATTTGAAGTAGTTTATGTTTTTCTAATAAACACAATAATGAAGCACAAAATGATTGCGTAACTAATATTGTTTAGATAACAACCAAAACGGATGAACGCCTTTCCGAGAAATAATAAATAAATCTTGTTAAACACGTGGACGTAAGCCTTGGATGTATTTTTGTTTGCTGATGGATTAATCTCGAGATTTATGAAACGTGCCAGGGAAATTAAGAGCTGCACTTTCTGCTTCAGTGGAAGTTTTTATAGATGAGTCGTTCGTCGATAATTATCTTTAATCGCGTTGTGAGATTTTAATTGAAATAAATGCTTTGCATGCGTTTAAGAGACATAACAATATAATGTTTGACAATTTTATCATTCAAGTTTAAGGCGAGAGAGCACTAGAGTTTGCTGGATCTAGTGACAACTAAACTTCCGAAAAGCATATTTACAGACCGCACTTTAACTTTGCTAAAGTATGCATTGCGCCAATAAAATCAAGATTCTTATGAAACTCTTATTGACATTTGATTATAGTAGTAAAAAACATTATATATATGCATAAAATAAGGGAATGTGTATGGAAAGCTAATTTTATTTAGCAAAGTAAAGTCAAAGTACGATCTGTGGAATTTGCCCTTTTAAGTTAGCCGATTACAATATCACTTATCACACGTTCTTCCTATCGCTCGACGCGCTTTTCCGCTAGCCATCGAGGCGAAAGGAACAATTTTGTGATATATCCAATTTGCCTATCAAGACTCCGGTCAACTGTATAACGTGGTCGTGTCTATATCACATATTATGTATGTACTTTAGGAAATTGCGTAGAGTCTTTAAATCGTTGCTGAATACACTGGTTTACCGACTAGTGTCAGCAAAATCTGTTATTGGTAATAGAGACACAGTTATTTTCAAAGTTTTTAATCGTAGATTCGCCGTACCGCGTCAAAAGATGATCGTGTTTCTATTTCCTTTTGACACCTTTGTCACACACAATACGCAGAGACTTGACTTAACTGTCATGGAAACGCCATTATTATTGTATAAGCTCACTCATCTCAGTGTGAACACTTTTTCGCTCGACTTAGTGAGGGCAAATCTAACGATTAAAATCTTTAGTTATTTTTCTTTTATCAGTAAGTTTCCAGTATTACTCGTACTACTTAATTTTTATTTTTATTGTGTATTTACTTCTTTTCCCGTATATTCGCATGTTGTATTATTGTTTGTACATTTTGTGTTACTTTCATAACTCGAACATTGATTTAATAATGATTCTTCATAAGATGGCTGAAAGCAAGTGTTGAATAGGTATTAGTTTTTATAGAACTTTTTAACTTTTAGATTATAATGTAAATTTTCGACTGAACCTTTGAAGAAAACAGATGATACTGATTTCTTATTATTTTATATTAATTTTGTTTCAGTCGTGTCGATACCAGCATTTTGAATGACAAGAGCCAAGGAGCACTTCATCTGGCTACCGAATTGAACAGGGTAAGTTTCCTTTCATTACAAGCTGATAAGTCTTTGTGTAAAGATGTCACAGTAATATCCTTCAGTAAAATTATTTTTAAAGTTTCGTTATCTACTAGTGAATGTGAAATGCATAGGTTTAGAGGCATAATCACACACTATCTCATAACAGGTCAATATTAGTCAAAAAGTGAAGTGTCATACCATTTTGTACCATTTGCGTAAACTATTAATTGTCATCTTGACCTGCACTGTAAATGATTATATGGTATGTGTCCAAGCCCTGTTGCGAAACCGGCATTTCAGGAGGTGGAAATCTCAAATATTATCTTCATCCAGGTCTCGGTACTCCAAACCTTCGCAAAGTATAAGGACCAGTTCAACGTGGAGCTTGGAGGCGAACACGGCCGCACTGCGCTCCACTTCGCCGCAATCCACGACCATGACATCTGCGCCAAAATATTGGTAATGTATACATTGCTACAGGTTTATCGCAAACAACTAAGATTTTGTTGAGTTCTTGGCAAAAAATGTGTTTTATCGCACAAGCCATTTGGAAAAAAAAAGTTTTTAAAAGAAATTCTCGATGTTTTAATTAGGAGGTGAAATGGAATTGTCCAAAAAGTGGCGATAAAATCGAGTTAAAAAGTTTTCTTTTCATAAATTCGTAAATTTTTCAAATATTTCAGCTTTACCAAAACATTTATATTAATTTATGCTAGTTTAAATCGAAACAGATCACAGACTTAGGCGCTGAACTCAAGAGAGCTTGTAACAACGGATACTACCCAATCCATGAGGCAGCTAAGAACGCCTCTTCTAGAACGATGGAGGTGTTCCTCCAGTGGGGAGAATCCAAGGGCTGTTCCAGAGATTCAATGATATCCTTGTATGACAATGAAGGAAATGTGCCATTGCACTCGGCTGTTCATGGAGGAGATATTAAGGCAGTCGAGCTTTGCCTTAAGTCTGGAGCGAAAATATCAACGCAGCAGTACGATTTGTCTACGCCGGTACACCTGGCTTGCGCTCAGGTATTTTTTTTTTTTTACTCGGTTCTCCTTAAGTCTTTCCTTGGATTTTAACAAAATATTTCCTTATATTTCCAGGGTGCCCTTGAGATCGTAAAGCTGATGTTCACGATGCAGCCGACGGAGAAGCTCGCTTGTCTCACATCATGCGATGTTCAGAAAATGACTCCGGTGCACTGCGCTGCGATGTTCGACCACCCTGATATCGTGAACTATCTTATAACTGAGGGCTCTGACATCAACCCTCTGGATAAGGAACGCAGGTCACCGTTGCTGCTGGCTGCTTCAAGAGCTGGTTGGAGGACTGTGCAGACCCTGGTAAGTTATCTAAGCAGTTTCATGACTTGATTACATGTTTTACTAGTTTTAGTAATACAGGGCTTAGACAAACCTTTTAAAGCAATTTCGACTGGTTGATGGATCAAATAGGTACTCATTTTTTCAATAAGGAGAACAAAAACCTTAACAAAAAGTTCCTTATTTACTTAAATATTCTCGCAAAACCACAGAAACAACTCTCAGTTGTCTTGGAAATAGTAAACAAGTTACATTCGTTTAGTTCCAACACGATGCAGCCCACTTACGACAAATTGTTCTCTTTGAGCTTCAATTACACAAAGTTACTAAACAAAACGGGGACAATGTCTTAAAATATTCCAAGAAATCCTGATAGACTTGATTAACTTTAAAGCTAAATACACATTACAGCCGTGGTGAGTTGCAGCGTACCGCGGCTGTAATGTGAATTTGCGTTACGCAGTTTTCAGTTTTTTTTTGCGAACTGCGGTTCATACAAAAATTACGAAAATGATTTTTTCAATACGGTGCGGCCCGCTGTAATGTGCATAAGCTTTATTAACTTTTTATTTTCCACATTATTTTGTTGGAAAATGAACAAACTCTCCATGAACATTAATTATGGAAGAACATTTGAGCCACTAAAATATGGACATTATGACATTTGCAAATGTTTCGATGCTACGACACAGTTGTCTTAACTCTTGACCACTTTGTCTCCGCTGTAGTGCTCCGTGCTCTGGACATACGACAAATTGGCACTATCATTCATGTGACAGAGGCGCTAGTCTTATATCGACCAGTATGTTGCATTAAGGTGTCTGCAGACAGCCCATTTGTATAACTTTACTTGGATCGGTCTTCAGCGCCAACTCTTTTTAACTAAAAATTTAGTGAGCACTAATGATAACTCATTTGGGAATTAGTACTGTAATTTCAAAACAGTTGGTGGAGATGGAGTTCCGGTAATTTGTAAAACTATTTAATTGGCATTGATTGCTTTTCTACTTGAAAATTGAGTGGCTTATGTGGTCATACATCCAAAGTTTTGGATTACGACTAATTGTTTGTGCTGGTGAACAGTCTGCTGTCTGCATTCGCCTTAATTTTTTTTCTATTCGGCACGTACAGAAATGTTCATTGTTTTTATATTTAATCTGCGAAGATAGATTGCAAGAATTCATTTTCTCTTTAAACGATGATGTGGGTCGAGTTTTAATTATAGCTTTCAGCCAAATATTTGTCTAACGTAATTAGAAAATATTGTCGGAGAAATATTAAAGATACACACGAGATTGTGGAATGTAAGCTCGGCTATCATTGTGCCGATCGTCGTGACGGCCAATGGCCTGATGGCCGAAAGCCTTGATCAACATCTCTCGAGGCTCTCGTTAGGTGGTTGGATCAAGGGCCTGATTCAGAAGGCCGTACGCCTTGATACGGCTAGCACCGTGAGGCGGTTTCTGTCTCTGGATCCCGTACCACCGGTATCTTGGGCCTTTGTCTCGACACCAGCGGACCACATTTGATTTAATTTGTATACGGGGTGGCAGGGACATCGACGCAAAAACTGAAACCATGGATTCAGTATATGATTCTGACCCCCCCTGCGTTGAAATAATTTTTCGTCGGTTATTAAAAAACAAATCAACTGTTCTATACATTTTGACCGCGTAGGTATTGCACTTTTCTATGAAACAGTAGTTTTTTTTGTAATAACCGACGAAAAATTTCAACGTAGCGGGGTTCAGAATCATGTACTGAATCCATGGTTTCAGTTTTCGCGTCGATGTCCCGCGTAACACCCTGTATGTTTTTTTATTAAAAAGAAATAAGAAATATTTAAAACTATATTATACTAGCTTCTGCCAGCGGCTTCTCTCGCTTGTCTTTATAAATTATAGCCTATGTTACTCAGTGATAATATACCATTTTACAAGGGAAATATTTTTTTAAATCGGTCCAGCAGTTTTTGAGTTTATTCATTATAAACAAACAAACATACAAAAAATCAAATATTTTTTCTTTATAATATTAGTTTAGAAAGGGTAGTAATAAAAGCTCCGAAAAAAATTTAAAATATGTGCATACTCAAAATATGAAATTTACTGCTATAAATACTAATTTTCCGACAGCTTATATGTGAATACAAATAAAGAAACGACCGAATAAAATACTGAAAATTCCAAAAATCAATACAGAATTTGCTGACGTAATATTTTTCAAACATGTAAACAAGCATACATCATGCATGCAGCATGCAAGCGAGCATGCAAAATGCAGCAGGCATGGTTTCTGTCACAGCTCCGGCGTTGCGAGGCTCCGGCGGTCCCACGCGAGCTTATCGTCGCAAATGGTTTTAACGCTCACCACCACCTGCTCCTCATCTCGCGGGCCGCCTCGCCCCTCCGCGCCTACGCAGGCTTAAATTACACTCTAGGAGTAGGGCAGACAAGACTACGTGGAGTCGGTTTTGCAGCGATTCGTTTCTGTCACTAACTTTTGTATCACAACATATTAACTTTTCGGAATTTTAGTATTTTTTTCGGAAGTTTAGCATTCTTCTGATAAAGGATGCATAATGATAATTATAAATGATATTTACTGTGTAAGGTCTTTGCCCAAAAGTGGCCAGCAAGGCCTTAATTTTTTATTTTTAAATAACACTTGTTTTTCTGTTTAAAACTACATAGATGAAACCGGTGTTTCCTTGACATAAATACTACACTACTAGGCATTTAGCTCTCATACCAAACTTAATGACTGTATAACCTATTAAAACAAAGAGGACTCATATAAACACATTAACAGATTTAAACTTTGGTATCTATCTCACGAACGATCCTATGGAGATAATAAATTATTATGTAAATACCGGAAAACGCTTTGTTCCGAACCCGCATCATCGATTATATAAAGCGTTGTAGTGACAAAGGGCTTGTTGGGTCACCTTCATTTAAAGACACAGCCTTTATTACGTTACTCAGATATCAAGTTCAATGCACGAAAACCCACCCTTCTTTGAGCAAATTACACGCTGAATGCTTGTTAGAGGCTTAGTCAGAGAAAACATGAAATCTGTATGCTGTCTGGCAGGTCAAGATAAGATTGTGCCTTTTCTTTCAACATAATTGTGCTGTCTTTTAATATATTCCATGCGTGAAATATATAATTTTTCAGGATTATCGTTAGCTAGCATAATGGTGGTTCAGTTAACAGTTTTATTTACTTTACTCAGGGTTGTTCCATGGACAACCCTGAGTAAAGTAAATAAAACTGTCAGGCAATATTAATTAATGCACTTGAGCACACTGTAAACTCCGTAATTGTGATAGGGAATGTGCATGAATTAATGTACTTGAGCACAACGTAAACTCCGTAATTGTGATAAAGTGCATGAAGTTTTTGATGTGTAAAATCTTTCCTCTCGCTTTCCTCCAATCAAAATCTAAATATAAATCTAAATAATCAAAACTGTGAGAGTGATTTCGTGAAAAGGAACGGAAGTGTGTCACAGGAAGCCGGGGAAGCGCGCGCTATTTGATTTGATAAATGAGCGCGTGAGCGCGCGTGTTGTTGCTAGAATTGGAAGTCAGAAACGACCTTGACGAGGTCCAGCCCCTTTAATGTTATTACCAAGGTGAAATGTCAAAATAATTATGTTACACATCTTATGCGACTACTGTAAAGCAGTTGTCCCACCGCCGGCGATTAACGAGTAGCGAGTAGAGCTAGCAACTGAAAACCAGTTGGCGGGCAGCGAGTGTGTAGTTCCGACAGTTTTGTCGCTGGGCTATCAGAGAGTGTGCGAGTGTGGCGAATGATTACTCGCACCACTCGAGGCGAAATTACCGCTGTTTGGTCTCTCGGCGTGAGTTCTGACCTCCAAGCGAGCATCGCTGAGCAAGTATCGCTGAGCGAGTATTATCTTTGATAGCTCTTGTAGCTCAGCGACAAACTAGTGGAGCGAGTCCTCGCCGGCGGTGTGAACAGTCAGTCATCAACTATTAATATATGCATCTCTTTTGTTTACACGGAATGTATATCTATTGTACGTTTCTTGAGCGAGAAAATAGCCGATAGTTAGTCGCTTCCTCGCTGGCACTGGGACAATTGCCTAAGTGTCGCTCGTTTTTTTTTTAATTCACTTTATATAACTAACAATAAAAACACAAGAAAAATATATAACGTCAAAAACAGCAGTAGTTTTAGACTTTTAATATTTTTCTTTGGTTGTTGCTCAAAAAAATGGTTAAACTCCGACAATTTTCTACTGCAGTTCAAACATCCGATACTGTCGTGGCCACGAAATGATGTCATTTTTCATGATACTAACACCAAAAAATGCAACATAAAATAGTGAATTGTGAAATAAGTCATGCATTAAAAAATGTTTCTTGAATTAATATTATCTTTAGACAATGTTTATTTAAATTACGAAAAGCTTTTGAATTACTTGCATATTCCCTATTATCCCAATTACAATCAGCTATACTTTAAGATAGCTTCACCTTTTTTTTTTGTTATACTCAAACATTGGTACATTATTTGTTGTTTTTACAGTTTTACTCGCCAAACTTTCCAGTTTGACGGCGAGAAACACTTATTGATAGGTATACACAGATAATTTAGTAAAATAAACCTTAAAACTACCAACTATGCACTAACTTCAGTCAAGGATCAATCACACCGAACTAGATGCTACTAGACTACTAGTTGCTTATCTACTACTAGTTGTCTGCCTGCCATGCAGATTTACATAGTTCACAATAATTATATCAAACAAATCGTTATTCAGATTCGCCTTGGCGCCGACATCGAGTTGAAAGACATCAATTCCAGGAATGTTCTCCACCTGGTCGTCATGAATGGTGGTAGGCTAGAGGAGTTTGCAGCTACATGCAAGGTTAGTATTAATATTACTTTAATTGATTTGTGTAAGTTTACGATATTTTTCCTCCTCCACGTGTGTATTCCGGACAGTCAGCCTCACTACCATTACGCCGGTTCTTATTAAAAAAAAACGATGGCGTGAGCTTTTCTCATTTAAAAAATCAAGAAGAACATGTCCAATAAGGGGAATGAGATGGATGGATTGGCTATGGGTCTTGAAATTAATTTGCTAGAAACATAATCGACTCTGATGGTCAAGTCTCTTGGTATGAATTTATAAATCATCATTGCTTATTGCTACCGTGTGCTGGATAGAGGCTTTACTCATAAAAGCTTAAAATGTACCTTATTAACAAATAACCTTAGGTCCATTTTATATAAAAATTACAGGTTTTATTTCCACTTTCATACTAGCGGGATAATTGCATGACACACTTATAATAGCAATGCCGTTCATTTTGACAATTCAACAACATTCATTGCAGTATTTACGTTGTTGAGCAGACAATTTTTTTAACCCTATGAAGCAATGGATTAGCAATTTCCTTCAAAATGTTTCGGATTGGAATTGAAAGTGTATCACGCAATAGGGGTGCTGATTCTTGTAGTTATTTTTTTTTTGTGAAAAAAAGAACTGTAGCTAAAACTCTTTATTCAAGTTTTATGACAACAATATCACGTTGAGTTTCCAAGAATCCAACTAGATCGAGTTAATTCAGAGGGGATGAAATTACTTGTCCTTACATAACGACCCTTTACAGTTTCCATCCATTGAGTCGTAAACGAGTATCGAACTGGATTACGTATTATAAACTTTCGATAGTCGTTACGTAAGCGTTTAAGAAATATAAAAGAATAGACTTTAAAAGGAAACATAAGTTTCTTTTAAGACGAGTGACATTATATTAAATAACCTTTTAATTAATTAGCTTTGATACCAAAAGGAATTTGCGTTTCGT
Source organism: Agrochola lychnidis (assembly GCA_963680765.1). NCBI lineage: Eukaryota > Metazoa > Arthropoda > Insecta > Lepidoptera > Noctuidae > Agrochola > Agrochola lychnidis. Next base: position 8,628,826 of record OY796848.1, read on the forward strand.
CATTTGTATTCGTCATTCACGTTAAGTTGTTGACGTTTTGAGGATAACGAAAAAAAGTAGTTCCTCTCATGAGATTTACATTGGAAAAACCAATGGAAACCAGCTTAAAGAAGGCTTAAACAACTTATATAATAAGTACCAGCTTTTGCCCGCAGCTACGCCCGCGTGCAGGTCAGAAATTATCCCATTGGACCTTACTTCCCTGATAAAAAGTATGTGATGAGTTAATACCGGTGATTAACAATCTATGCCCTAAATTCCATACAAATTCATTCAGCCGTTTTTGCGTGGTTAAGTAACAAATATCCAAACATACACACTTTCATATTTATAACATTAGTAGTACTGTAATATTTTCCATTGAAGCTTTATTAATCAAAGCAAAATTAAACTGAAATCTGAATTACAGCTATTCAAAGCCGATATTCATTCGATGATGTTGAAATAATGAATTCCAGTTCTGATGAATTTTCGTTAATGGATTGGTGCAATAAAATATTTTGAGCTGAATTTCCAGAAGGTCTCACTAGAACAGCGGTACTCGAAAATATCATAAAATTAATTGATTTTTAAGGTATACGCTTATACGATTTTAAGCCGCTTACTATTAAGGCTAATTAAATTCAGAAAATAACATCATTAGCATTTAATTAATATCGTTATGAGCTTGTGTAAAGCCTTGTGCATGAATAAAATATATCTATTTTCTACACCTAGAATTCATGTACCCTTCTCCATATTTGGCATACGTACGCTAATTACAATAATACCTATAATAAAACATTTAAACAATCTAATTGACTAAGTTTTAACTCAGTATCTTGAATACTAACCTGGTTTTCTTATTTTGTAAATACATTGTTTTTTTTTTGTTGTTTCGATCTTTTTTAACATATTTTATTAACATTAACACTGGGTAATAATATGTTCTTGCATGCTAATATTGTTTTGTTATAACATGAACTTTTTTCATTAATTGTGACGTCCATTACCATTGACTAATCCGATTTCATGACCATATTTTGCACTAAACAGTTGACATTACAGAACCGCTGTGACAAGAGCCTCGCGCAGCTTCTAAACGAGAAAGACAGCGCTGGCTGCTCACCCCTCCACTATGCGAGCCGTGAAGGTCACATCAGGTCCCTGGAGAACCTTATCAGGCTCGGAGCGTGCATAAATTTGAAGAACAACAACAATGAGAGCCCGCTACACTTTGCTGCAAGGTAAGTGAAGATTATTGATTGCATTGTTATTTATTTTCATACAAGGCTAAATAATACAGGTAATTATTTAATACCGTGTGATCAGTGTGTCTCCAGCAGTACACGAGAACTGTTATTTGAGCTTGAATTGCTCATTGGTCTAGTGACCTATTACGGCTGCTGAGTATGGATGCCTGTAACTAATTATACATCCATTTTCTATTTCATAAAGCGCAGGCCACACCGCTAGCTAGTAAGCGAGTGAACCGGGTGAGCACCATTTCACCTCTACGTAGCTTATCTCTGTAGTTTGGGATGTGAACCGAAGTATGAAAAGAGGTGAAACGATGACTCGCCCCGCTCGCTCGCTCGCTAGTGAACCGGGTGAGCACCATTTCACCTCTACGTAGCTTATCTCAGTAGTTTGGGATGTGAACCGAAGTATGAAAAGAGGTGAAACGTTGGCTCTCTCACTCGTTCGCTCGCTATTTGGCGGTGTAGCCTGCGCATAAGAGAATACAAGTTACAAATACCATGGTTTTGCAAATTATAGACTTACGGCTCACCGGAAAGAAACGTGGCCAACACCATGAATTTTCCTGTTCGAATGTTATTTTCCAAACTGGATACTAATTTTCCTAACGCGTCCTTTCAACATGAGTCAAATATTTTAATTACAACTATTCCAAAATTTACTATAGAGACTAAGAAAATCTTGCCGTAATCACTTTTAATTTCAGAAAACTTGAAGAATACGTACCTACAGTATCTTCTTTATCAAAGGTAGTCTATTTTATTGTAAGCTAACTTCCGTCTTAAATAATTACAGATACGGTCGCTACCACACCGCCTGCCAGCTGCTTGACTCCGACAAAGGCACATTCATCATCAATGAGAGTGACGGAGAGGGCCTGACTCCTCTACACATCGCCTCCCGTGAAGGTCACACTAGGGTCGTGCATCTACTCCTAAACCGTGGGGCATTACTGCATAGAGACCATAATGGACGCAACCCGTTGCACCTGGCTGCCATGTCTGGGTATACCCAGACGATTGAACTACTGCATTCCGTTCATTCCCATCTGCTAGACCAGTCTGATAAAGATGGGGTACGTACAACCATAAATGAATACAGGCGGTTCACTCCGCAAAATCATTTAAATAAAAAGCGACTCTTGCTACGACACAATAAAGTGCAATTCAGGTCGCACAGCGCTAATTACCTACAGTTATATTCACCTAGAAGTTGCCTATCTTTCTATCGCGTAGCTCTTAGGTATTCTGACTACGTTACACTCACTGAATTGGCCCGACAAGTCAACCCACCGCGTACTTGTAGCTTCATACTTAAAATGCGGAGTGAACTATCTTTATTTATCTGTGGTACAACTGTAATTTTTCTAGTGATATTGGCGATATTTTTTAGAAAACTCAGGCGCGTAGTAATTGTAACTGGCGTGCGTCTATGACCAAATATATGAACGTGGACAAGCAAAGGAGTTTATAAAGCTTTGGTTTCCTGTAAACGGTCACAATGACGGCCGTCTAAATACTGAGCGTTTTTGACCCCTTAATGTCGAAAACTGGTGAGATTTTTATGACGGCCGTTATACCTACGTCACCTCTACGGGAAACTTACGAATCTGCAGAAAATGCATTTTACGGGGAGCGTTGTGAAAGCAAACATCAATGACAACTTTTTTTTTTGTAACAGGTGTAAAGGTACTGCGGTACATTTGGTTTTCAAAATGGTACTTCTTTTTGATATTATCAATGGATTGTCAATATTCCACAAGGATCAAAAATAAATACACATTTGTAACTGTACATCATCATACATAGAAAGAAAGTGGTATTTTCGTTACTGAAGAATACTAAATAATAAAATATCCAATTGAAACTTCGGTGAACTTAAAATGTACCTACCACTTTCGTAAGTTTGCAAGGGTATGAATAAATATATATTAACTTGTTTTATTTTAAATTTACTATGCTAAAACATCTTATGTGAATTTCGTAAGTTTACTATAGGTGTTTTAACATAAAACGCAGAATCGAACAATTTGAAATCTGTAACCGTCAGAGTTTAAGAAAATCCGCTTTTATAGGAAACCAAAGCTTAAGGATCCTAGCAGGTAGCGTTCTGTTGTTTCTGCCTACCCTCATGGGAAAAAGGTGTGAGTTTATGTATGTAGATTAACTTCTTGTATTTTAGAGGGATCTATACTTACTTAGAAAGCTTCTGTGCATCTCGGTTAACGTTTTGTACCAAAGATTCACACCAAATAAGTGAGTGGTAAAACGGATCGTCGAGTAAAAATCCGAAGGTCACCAGTTATTGTCCTATTTTCTCAAAACCTGCAAACTGTCACGAAAAAGTTCCATTACAAATAATGTACCTGTACTCCATTTGAAATAAGATTAGATATTTAACTAAACCTTTTTTACTGGCAGCTGCAGTAAACAGTTGGTATTATCACCACTTTTATGCTTTTAATGCCATCCTTATGCCTACGGTATAGAAGTCAGAATCGGTTGAAGGGTCTGTAAAAAAGGTTTACCTATTTAAATGTCTATTCTTATTTCAAATGGAGTATAGTTACAAATAATTAGTTTTTTCCTAAAAGTTGTTCTAATTTATCTTTTAAGAACACGCCGCTCCACCTGGCTACAATGGAAAACAAGCCGAACTCCATTGCTCTTCTGTTGTCCATGGGATGCCGCCTCAGCTACAACAACTTGGACATGAGTGCCATTGACTACGCAATTTACTACAAGTTCCCTGAAGCCGCTCTCGCTATGGTCACCCATGAACACCGGTACGTACTTGCATCTGTTTAGTCAATCATGGCAACTATCTGATAGATCGCAAGTGGATACCGCCTACAACACCTAGTATTCCGTACTGAGTGTAAGGGCTTGTGTAAACAGCCCGCGGCTTCGCAGAACCATGTAGACTGAACGCTGATGCGCCACCGCCACGCCATTGGCGTCACCGTACCGTTCGCCGCGCCTTCTCCGCTTGATTTTGCAATATCACTCTACATTTTTAGTAATAAATTGCTAGCCACAAACATCACACGTGTAGCATGATGAACATGTTGAGTTTAACTAAAAAAAGAAGTTTGTGCTTGCATAATAATAATCAAAGTAAGAATAGAAGGTTTTGGTGCGGCGGCGACGGTGCAGCGGGCTGGCAACGTTGCATACACATAGCTCATAGGAGCGGCGGCGGCGCGGGGTATTGTTTCCGACTTTCGAGACTACACACAGTTGCCCGTAACTTTAATACGCAATAGAGAATGGAGGCATAATATCTTTACGCCACCAAGCAATATTGTCTTTGGAAAAGTCTTCGTAACAGCTGACTATAAATCCCGAAACATATGATCTTGTAGTTTTGAACATGATGCGGACTAGTCTAAGAAAGCCATTTTTGGCAAAACTTGTCGAAACGACGACGACAAAATGACGTTGGACGAGATTTATGGGCTTATTCACGTCAGGATAAGTTTCAGTTGATCTAGCAGATTATAACTAACTTCCATTCATTTTATCTGGTTGATAGTGCATATCGGGATATTGTGATACAAGTGGTATAAGTAATGTTCCAAATTATCACATTTCATTTTTATCATTACTATGTTTCAGAGCCAAGGAGGTAATGGCGCTTCGTTCTGACCGTCATCCGTGCGTGACCCTGGCTCTCATTGCTTACATGCCTCGAGTCTTCGAAGCTGTACAGGATAAGTGCATTACTAAAGCCAACTGCAAGAAGGATTCTAAGAGCTTTTACGTAAGTTTGAAATTCAGAAAACTGATCAGTTAGTGTAATGAATTAATTTTTAGATTTAGTCATAAGGTCAATTGGCTGTTGATTGTTCATTAAAATTTATCGAAGGTTAATAATGCTACAGTTTTATTATGTCGTCAGTAATAATGGTAGGTCAAATCTTAGATACAATCCAAGATTTTTTTTAATGACTAGAAGACTTAATTGTCATGTCTTAGAAACTACAATGATATTAAAAGCCAAATCTCAAGGAATAGCATAGGTATGCCTATTAATATTTTCATGTTTCTATTTAGATTTTTGTAGAATTAGGTTGATGTTACAATCAAGAGGTAAGAAATCAAAATTCTAAAACCTTTTGTTAGATAGCGTTAGATTTTTTTCTTATGTTCAACCAATCTAATACTTTTAAAACCTATTTAGATAAAGTATAGCTTCGATGCCCTGTGTCCACAACTAAAGTTGGAAGATGGCAATAACGTTCGTCGAAAATCGGAGAACGTGCCAAAATCCCAGAACATACCTTTACCCGCTCTAAATGTAAGTTTTAATCTACACATTTATTTCTATACATTTTTTTCTTTCATTTGCTGCATCGCAGATTAAGTATTCTTTCAAATTCTACCAACGGTCGAAGCTTGAAGTCGACGCATTAAGACTGGCCCTAAATGATCCCAAGTATCGGCCAGAACCGTTGTGTGTTATCAACGTGAGTTAAAACTCTTTGCAGAGTGGTGCCTAGCTTTTATACACTTATACGCCAGGATTTTGGTGCTCTACAATATTTATTTTGTATAGCAAGGCTTACAATCACTTACCTTCGAGATGGAGTTAATATAAGAAAGACAGTAGACGATCAATCTAGAGGTACCGATAATAATACTTGTCAAAATTGTGGGTACGAAAACACTAAATCATGGTTACAAGACAGTATTGTGAAAGCTATAGATCAACGATCAATAAAAGTAAAAAAGAAAAGAGCAGATAGTTTATTTTACATCAAATTGGATTACAGTCGAACTATTGCAGCTGCCGTCAATATAGTTTCTTAGTAGATTACTAATCCCAACTTAAATAAAATGGAGGCACTGTAAATACCAAAGCATCAAATTCCTGGCATTTCAAAAATAAACACGGCAACACCGACGCTTTCACTAACCTACACTGTTTGTATAGGTGGCGGTTTTCGTATTCAGTTTGCTTATTTTCTTATTTTGTAAATAGATCTAAAACTCACCGCAATAACATTAGCACATATCTTCAACGTACCTATGATAAAGCTTCGATGATCTTAAATTATTTATGAGTTTAAGAGCATTTATTCTGTAAGTTGGCAACATCGCAAATAAATGTCAAATATTTACCTGTTTTGATTAATTTGGCTATATATATATACTGTATGGAAATATAAAATGTGGCTAACTAGCGAACTAGAATATTAATAATGAATTGCAATTATAACACTGAATTTGATTTGTAACCGTTTTAGGTGTAAAAAAGGCATTTGGAAAGTTTCCATATCCTTTTTCCACATCTTAAACTACATATTCGGTGTTACGATATTAATTATTGCATTTCAGAATCAATATTTTAGACATTACGTATTTCCATACAGTTATATTGCCAAATTTTAGAATAAACGCTCTGAACTGTCATTTAGACACACAACAGATTTTTTATTGTTATCGGCTTCTAAAGGCAAATCCACAGTTGAGCGGATTTTGCAACTAAATTAATGTAATTCCAAATATAAGCTAATTATAAAACTAGAATTTACTTATACAAAGCATTTTTTTAATTACAACTCAAAATCATCGAAACTTCATCACGATACATTTAAAAACAAGCTTAGGGCTAATTCTTTATTTAAAATAATTACAGGCCATGGTGGCACACGGCAGAGTCGAACTACTAGCTCACCCACTGAGTCAGAAGTATCTGCAAATGAAATGGCACAGCTACGGAAAATACTTTCACCTGGCCAATCTTCTCTTCTACTGCATCTTCTTGATCTTTGTAACGGTGTACACTTACTTACTGATGATGAATTCTGAGGCTGCTACACCAACGAAAAAAGCTGCTAAGTGTAACCTGTCAGAGCCTACTAGTGCTGAACGAGAAAATAAAACAGAAAAGAATATTGTTTTTACTCCGGGTAAGTAACAAATACAACAAAAACATGTTTTAAATTTCATCATTTAAAATGTTATTGAAAATAATGCTTGTTGTTTATCTAATGTTACTCATTTACTTTTTTATTACAGATTTCGAATCTAAAGTCGCCATGTATACGAGTACAGTAGCGATTTTGGTGTATAACTGTATATGCCTGATCCGTGAAGCATACAACGTCAAACAACAGAAATGGCATTACATGGTTGATCCATCAAACTTGGTCTCGTGGATGCTGTACATAAGCTCGACTCTGATGGTTTTCCCGACGCTCTTTCAATATTTTGAAGAAATTCAGGTAGGCCCTAACATAGTTACTTGAGGGACACCTTCTCATTTATGGAGAAAATATTGAACTAAGATTTAAAGAGTTACGACTTAATATTGTTTTCACCTGAATTCAAAATTATTTCAAATTAATTATGTTTCAGTTCTCGGCTGCTGCAATAACTGTATTTCTGTCATGGTTTGAGCTGCTTCTCCTACTCCAACGTTTCGACCAAGTTGGAATCTACGTTGTCATGTTTCTAGAAATACTTCAGACCCTGATTAAAGTTTTGATGGTGTTTTCAATCCTGATCATCGCATTTGGGATGGCGTTCTATATCCTCCTGTCTAAAGTGGGTCCTGACGAGACGGTATTTATGTATATTGCTATTTTTGTAGATTTTTGGTGAGATTTATATTATGATTTTAAAACAAAAAGTTACCACTGCTAACGCTATCGCACAATAAAAGTAGAAAATAGTGTTAGTAACGATGCAGTAGCAATAATATTATATATTAATAAATGAGCAGGTAAGTGAATAATGTGGTAACTTGCACTTTTGAGAACCCAAATAGTGTAGCCTTATTGAGTCCGCCTTTTGTGCACAGGGTTGTGGTTTCAATTCCCATACTGTTTGTATAGCACATAGTTGTGCCAAGTCTGGATGTTTGTATACGTGATTTGTGTGTGTAATGGCAACTTTAACACAAGGATTTTGCTGTGAGCCTATAACTGTGAATCTTTCATCCTTAGCACATAGTTTTATTAACTTGCATCATATGAGGTTATACTGCCCCAGCTTGCGTTCATGACGTCATGAAAATTTCAGATCTAAATGAGACCAACTAAGATATTACATTAAGCGATTTGTACTTCCACTAAGTAAAAAGCGCATAAAGCGAAAATGCTGTCTTAGCACGGAAAATTTGCTTTCACCTTCATTTACGCGACGGAAGACGATTATAATCTAAATCAAGCCAACGCGACATTTGCTCTGCGAAACTCCCTTACATATTTCTTAACAATATGCTGACTTATACTTTTCCAGGGACACCACTTGTCATTTAATAGCATACCGATGTCTCTAATGAGGACTTTTGCCATGATGCTTGGAGAACTGGACTTCGTTGGCACTTATGTTCAGCCCTATTACAAATCTGAGACCGATATACTGCTGCCGTTCCCAATGCCCACGTTCTTCATACTTGGTATATTCATGGTTCTGATGCCGATATTGCTGATGAACCTGCTGATTGGTTTGGCTGTGGGAGATATTGAAAGTGTGAGAAGGAATGCCCAGCTGAAGAGACTGGCTATGCAGGTAATATTTTTACAGGATTTACTGTTTTTGACGGACCTTGCATGTAACATTTCGTTAGTCTTAATTTCACTTTAAATCTAACTTTAAACGACATAAAATCTTCATCGTGTCAGTAAATATACCTAAACATTCTGTCAAGCGGGATTATCAAGACGTTTGTATATTTTAAAAATGTTTGTCAAAACTTATAATGTACTTTAACACTCTACAAAACGACTCTTCAACATTGATGTTTATGGCTTTCAGGTCGTACTCCACACTGAGCTCGAACGCAAACTACCGACCATTCTTCTCGAGAAAGTTGACAAAGACGAACTGATTGAATACCCGAACAACAAGAAATGCAAGCTTGGCTTCCTCGACCTGATCCTGCGCAAGTGGTTCTGCAACCCCTTCACTGATGATAGTATGTTGACATAAATTAATTTAATATGTATATACTTAAATATGTGCATATTTTATAAAGCGAATGAATCAATTGATCATCTGCGACATGAACTATATGAAATTGTGAAAAATATTATGTTTATTCTATGATTTTCGATTTCTCATCGTATGTATGTATCATTATCTTCAAAATTGGCGAATTTACCTCCTTATCAAAATTTCGTGTCTTGGTGTATCTAGCTTACAAAAACATTTACATAATGAGACCTATTCATCATCATAACTATTAAAAGAATGTTAATTTCAATTTTACTGGCTGACTACTTAAAGATCCCGTGTATCAGAGAGATGTGCTCTTTAATACCCTGGATCTTGTTAGTAATAAACATCCAAGCAAATTTGAATCCGCTGTGTGATAATAATGATACTGCAACATTACAAATTCTACTTTTACTTCTAAAATGAAACCCCTAGGCCTATTTCAATTGTGATTTTGTTCTGGTACCAGTAACTAAATCCCTAAAGTATTTGTCTTTGTTGGCACGTCATTTGCAGCCGGCCTTGACTTGGTACTGGAGAGTAGTGAGGATTACATTACTGCTGAACTGGAGAAACAGAAACGGAAACTGCGAGACATATCATTGGTACTGGAACAACAACATACGCTCGTGCGCCTGATTGTGCAGGTAAGTGTCCTGCTCTTAAGTGTCTAAGCACACTATGCCGAAGGTACATGACTGAAGTTCTGCGGCTGATTTTACGTTCCAACGTATTCGGCTGATATGACACACCATAAGCGCGGAAATAACGCGACACAAATTCGGTTGCTTAACATTGTGTGAATTCACAGTCTCGAGCGCTGTCGTGATGTTGTGTTGTGTTGTCTGAAAAAAGGATAATTTTACAGTCATAGCGATTTCAGTCTTTAGAAGGGGACAAATACTTGAAAGAATTTTAGGTGCAATCATTTAATTATAAAAAACTACAAGATGGCTAGTTTCAACGTTCGAATCGAACCAAACTTCCGTCGCGTATAATGTGTTGCTTTATAAAATACGTTGCCGCTGAACTTACGCCCGGCCGAAGTTCGGTTGAACGCCAAAATGTGACGTAATTTCGGCAAATGTGTTTCTAGTAATTGAAATAGCATTGCAGGCGCAATCACGTCGAAGTTCGATCGCGTATCTGCAGCATAGCGTGCTTAGGCACTAATTCATCGTCATCATTATCATTCAGCCGAAAGACATTCACCCCTGGATATAGGCCTTCCCCAATCATTGTCACAATGACCGGTCATGTACTTCTCGCGTCCAGTGGATTCCCGTGACCGTCACTAACCTAACCACACTGCGCTTTCAACGTTAGGCGCCACTCCAGAACTTTTCATCCCATCGGACATCTCTTCTGCGATCAATGTGTCCCACAATAAGGTTTAACTATTCTTGGAACTTTATCGGTTTGTTAATTCGTCATTATTGAGTTAATAATTGTTACCGATTTTGACAATTTAAGCCTCTTTGGGGTATAGTAAACATAAATTATTTTGAATCGTTTACTCATTTATTTTCTGAGTCTTAATATCCTTACACAGTATGCCACAGCTCGTTACTATTTCAATATAATTTTACAGAAAATGGAAATCAAGACCGAAGCTGATGATGTGGATGAAGGCGTTTCCCCTGGTGACACCCGTGTGATTCCGCGCTGGAGCTCACCCAGGATCCGCAAGAAGCTACGAACGGCTTCATCATTCAACAAAGGTGGCTAAACTTCACAACGAACCCGATAACCTGTCTAGCAAATGGACCATCATTGATTTTAGAATTTGCCGCTTATTTGTAAGTTAGTCTTTGAGTAGGATGTGCATTTCTGTGTCTTTCCAAAATACCCATCATTACCTGTATACTTATATATTTTTTGACCTTCTACACCGTGAAATTTGAATCACAGTTTTGCTAGAACAAACGTTGGTCAGACCATGGTCTACTACCATTTTACAGCATCCAATAAAAAAAACATAATTGGTTTTTGAAAAAACACAAAAAAAACAAAGTTTAAAATGTCAAGATTATCGTTACTCCCTACAACACAGATACCACGCATGGGACACAGCATTGTTTACAGGGATTACCTCCATAAACGAAATTTAGTAAGCAGTAGGTAATCTTGACATTTTAAACTTTGTCTTTTTGTGTTTTTTCAAAAACCATTTTTTTTATTTTTACTGGATACTGTAGAATGGTAGTAGACCATGGTCTGAATAACGTTTGTTCTAGCAAAACTGATTCAAATTTCACGGTGTATAAATTTCGGTGATGTTCATTATTAGATTTCATTTCCTTGGTTAGTACTTAAAATATTTTATTAACATTATCATTAAGCATATTTTGAACTAAAATGTTAAAGTTAGCTATACATCAAAATGAATTAGCGTCTCGAATTTATTGTTGTAGTTTGAAACATTAATTCTAAGAATAAATGTCAGTAGTTCATGAAATATAATTAGTATGATCATGATTTCTTGTCACAATCGTAATCTCTTGCCTTTTCAGATTTAGTGAATTCAGTTGTATAAATTTTTATATATAGGTACCTATTTGATTGCTGCATTTTCTCTTATACTTTTTTTCGAGAATTCTTGAACACATTCCTGTAATATACAGGGTCGCAGGGACATCGACGCTTAAGCTGTTACCATAGATTCAGTAAGTAATTCTGAACGGGCTGCCTTGAAACAACTCGTCGGTTATTTTTTTAAATCTGCTGTTTCCTTCAAAAGTCCAATATCTACGTAGTCAAAATATATCGAACAGCAATGTTTATTTAAATATTTGACTAAAAATTTCAACGCCTCTCGTCCAGAATCATGTACTGAATCCGTAGTAACAGGTTGCACGTCCATGTCCATGTCACCCTGCACATATATGTATATGTATATTTTTATATATTTTATAACATAATAGTTACCTACTTACTTTTAATAATTTGAGGTTTACGATTTTATAATTCTATACCCTTCTTTATATAGAAGAAGAGAAAAAGAATTCTATACTGTTCTATATTATTTCAATTTAATTTTAAACTACTTACTTAAAGGTTTATTTATTCTGAAGGTTCCGTTAGGGCTGTCTGCAACTTAGTTTCTAAAAGTAAATTATCATTATTTCATAGATGTTTAGAAGGTTTAGGATTTTATGCTACGTCTAATCTATGTGTAGCCACAGATTAGTACAGAGGAGTCATTCCGCGAAATCATTTAAATAAAAAGCGTCTCTTGCTACGATACTATAAAGTGCAAGTCAGGTCGCACAGTGCTAATTACCTACAGTTATATTCACCTGGAAGTTGCCTCTCTTTCTATCGCATAACTCTTAGATCTTCTGACTACGTTACACTCACTGAAATGGCCCGACAAGACGGGCCCGCCGCATACTTGTAGCTTCATACTTAAAATGCGAAGTGAACCATTCTGTATTCATCTGTGGTATAGCCCTTTTTGAGCGACTAGCGCTTGTTCCTCACGGCCTGCCTATTTAAGGGCCAGGTGTGACGGTATGTTAGGTCTAATGTCTAAGATATGGCACAAAGCCTCTTCGATGTAACTTAGCATGATAATATCATAAATGTTATTTAAGAACTATCTTATAATCATTTAATAGTACCTATATTTCTGATCTGGGTTATACTACCCAATAGATTTAATCAAAATAATTAAATACAAAAAAAAAATACAAAAAATAGCTGTATGAAATTAATAGATGTTTTTTCAATAATGTTCCATTCTTAAAATATCAGTTCATTTATGATTACGTTGTTTTAGTCCAGACATCCTCTATTTTCGGGTTATTCTCGAAAATTTTTGGGTGCGTTTCAAAGGAAACTTTTGATGTAAAATACTATTAGTGCTAAATAAAGGACCGCTTCACCACAGTTAACTACATTTTTTTCAAGTCACATGCTAGTCCATTCGTAAAATTCTTATTCAAAAAGGTTATTTTTAGTTATTCGTAGGTAAATCTAGTCTTTTGTACCAAATATAAAAATATAACCATAAAGTTTTAGAATTAATATCACAAAACGAATGTTAACCACTATAATTATTTTTTATAAGCTCAACTGTCAATGAGACACAATAGTATTTTAATTGTTATCGATCTCCAGGAGAGCTCTTGACAGCCAAGGGGGAATAGTCCATTACTGTAGATTTTTTTTAATTCAATCTGCATAATTTTATAATAATTATAATCATATTTATTTTTTGTTTATATTGATGAGCTGGTCTCTAATTTGTTTAAGATTATGTTACAAATTATTTCGCATTTACTTAAAACTAATATATACGTGCAATTAGATTCTCCTAACATAAGAATGTCTTAACTGAAGGCCTCTTTACACTTTGCGAGTGGTTACAAATTTATAATGTCAATAAAGTATGCATATACTCCATAAGTTTCGAACCAAAAACTTATAAACATCATTTTAAATAATAGCTTCGTCCCACAGGACCACAGTTATATACAAGACTTTCACTCTCTTAATATTTTGTTCCTCTACATCCCTGGCTTATTTTAATAATTAATGTATTCAGTAGTTGTGTTAAAAAAATACTGGAGGAGCTCGCGGCTAAGTAATGACACCCGCACGAGTTGATCTGTCAGGATAAGCTAAGCTGATAAGCTATCATCAGGTTAACTTAAGCTTGCCGGAATTGATCCGCGGCTGAGTGACCATCTCCACATACTGAGACTCCTCCGTGCCTCGGAAAGCACGTTAAGCCGTTGGTCCCGGCTGTCATTCGTGGATCTCTGACAGTCGTTATGGTTCATCAGAAACCCGAAAGTCTGACAACCAGTCTTGCTAAGGGGTATCGTACTACCCAGTTACTCGGTTGTAGAGGTTAGTCGCTCCGTGTAAAATACTGGTATTCACCTGAATCCGGTTAGACTGGAAGCCACCCCCAACATGGATGGGAAAAGGCTACGCAGATTTTGATGTATTATTAAATTGCCAGCGATATAGCCAGACAATGTGAGAAAATCGTCTCACGCAATATTGTTTTTTTTTTTTTGAAGATCTTTTGTAGTAACCACCGGTACTTAAAGAGGTCTGAAGTAAGATAAAGATAATATTATATAAGTCGAAGCTTTACTTGAGAGCAAAGCTCTTATATATTATACTACATTTGACTTAGAAAAGAGAAGTTTCCGACTTCTTACGACCATACATTGTATGAAAATTTTTAACTAAATATTTATGTATAATTTGATATACATTTATCAGTAGTGTTTGTACGTAATTTTTATAAGAACGGAAAGAGGTATTACCATCCTAGTTGTCATAATTTTGAACTTAGCTTATTTTCAAAACAACTTTTGGCAAAACAACACAGACAATTTTGTGTAAAGATTAGAAAAAAAAAATATGGACAACAAAAATAACATTAGATATAGTTCGAGCGCAAAATCAGCCAAGAATGTTAACCCAACTATATTGTATGTGCTTCACCTCATAAGCACAGTGCTATGTTACGAGGATATAAACAAGAATGTTTACACAAGGTGTTCCTTTTGATATCCTAACTCGTATTAGTAAGACCATGTCAAAGAATCAACTGGCATAAATGAATTATTTTTCAGTAATTTTTTTCAGTTTTAATTTTTCTTTCAAAATAATTCGACAAAGTCACGATTATACGAAATATATAAAAAAAAAAATACTTACGCAACGGTCGTTGCATACGTTTTTTTTTTTTAAAATATATCTGTACTAATATTAAGAAGAGAAAAGATTTGATTTTTTGTATGTTTGTTGGTAATTAATGGATAAACTCAAAAACTCCTTAACCAATTTTAAAAAATCTTTCATCTATAGAAAGCTAAAATATCAGCGAGTAACATGAGCGTTATCGACTTCCACGCGAATGAAGTCGCGGGCAGAAGCTAGTTTTATTAAGAATTATTGATTTGAATGAAAATGATTTACTCATACTTATCAATGAAACTTAGATACACACATCGAGAGTCTAGTGTAGTGCTATCTTCGAAACTATGTGTTTTTGGAACACTTGTTCTAAGACTTTTTGCATTATTTTTACTTATAGCATTTAACCTTAGAATTTTGGGACATCAGAAGGAACACGTTGTTTATATATTTTCTACTGTTGAAGAAAAACAAAATTTATTTCAAGATTAACATAATATACATTATTTATTATAATTAGCTGAAAGTTTAAACCTCTACTTGCTATTAATACTGTACTTACTTCATTTATTTCAACAAACTGAGACTAGGTTGGTAGTGTCTAAAAAGATGTGTATTTTTGGACGAACGTGTTTTTAAAACATGTTAAATGTTTTGGATAATGTTGTTAAGAGCTTGGAATGCGTAAACGCACGTAGGATAAGTTACGAGGCCAGTCCCTTGACACTTTGACTTCGAGGGTATCGAGAATCAGGCCAATTTCGTTTTATATAGAATAACGCCGTTTGCACACCTCCGCTGCAGTCTGCAAGATAGTATACCGAAAGGACCGGAAAAATATCCAGACCCGTGTCAGTAAACGGCGGTGTACACTCAGCATAAACCATAAAAATATGGAATAACCCGACTAAAATCATTAGTCGTATGCAATCGCATTATAATCAAATAGAATATAATATATTGGTGTCATGTCTATTACTATCCGTATAATTTAGCTTATTAAGATTAACTGAGACTCATGTCATCCTTGCCACCCAGGTCTCAATCATGTAACAACATATTTGATGTTATTTTTTTGGAATTAAAGTCTTTTCCGAGTAGAATTTGTTGTTTTTTATTTTAACCTTTATCCGCTCCAGCCATATAGTTTTATAATAAGGATAAGAACGCATAAGAAAAGTAGATGACAAAAATCGAATGCCATAATATTAGAAGATGTGTAGATACTTTGTAGAATGAGTCATAGGTACCTCAAAAAATTATAATAAAACATAAAACTATCATTATTATATACCACTTTATTATTCGTCCTAGTGGTTTTTAGAAGACGTGATAAAAAAGCGCGGGAATCTGAATTCAAATTGCTGTCAAATGTACTTCTCTATCACCTCGCTACGCACGATGTTCAGACGGAATACATTCTCTATACCATCGTTGCGATGGGCCATTCAGAGCCAATCCTTTCACGCATACGTCATACAATTTATTTTTTTCAACAAGGTTTTTGTCGAATGGCAACACAGTCTTACTTATGAAAAGCTGCGATAGATGGCGATACCTGTCTCGTAAGCGCGTTTTCCACCCACATTTGCTGTATTGATTTTTCCTCGCGCAGCTGCGCAATTCAAAAATAGACAACAAAACATTTCTTGGAATGGCCTTTGTTTGCAAAAGTGCACTTTTTTCATATGTATCAATGTTTTTGTTTGTTTATTTTTTCACAGAGAATCGTAAGTAGGCGGTAACTAGATTTTGGGAGTGCTAAAATTATCACAGGAGAGTTTTCTTTGTTCTTTGTTTTATAGAAAAAGACTGAGAAGGTTTCTTCGGCTTTAAAAAGTTTGACATTGAGTATTAAAACTTTCCCGCGGTTGGAAATATTTGTAGTATGTGTACAAAAAGTTTATAAGAATCGAAATTTAATTCGTAAAAAGTAATGCGTTTTGGTATGATGACAATGAAGGTATCGACTTAATACATTTCGAAACCTAATAATTTAATGAAAATTATCATGCAGCTCAGATGGCATTTAGACTTAATTTCGATCACATTCTATCAAAAAAGTTTGGTTTTCTGATGAAAACACTGCGTCACCCAACCGTGAAGAATACTCGAAGATGTGCAATAAGCTTTGATGCATTATGTACTTGTGTACGAATGAAGTTTTAAGATTTTGATAGACTTGAATCAAGCACAATTTATAAGAATGAAGAGTGTAATCAGTGTAATGCACTCCTGGCTTGCCCTATATCGGAACAAGTTAGGATACTAAACAAACTGGCTTTTTTTGTTTCGAAGTAATCGTCAATTTAAGTTAGTTTAGATTATTGTATTGATATTACAGGGCGACGTTACCACTCACTGATTCAACCCTAAAACTTTCCAAAGAAAAAAAAAATTGAAATGGTTAGTCCAGCAATAGTTTTCAGCCAAAAACAAACAAAGTATTTTTATTAGTTTCTGGAGTATTTAAGTAAGGAAATAAAGAAACAATAATGTAACGGAAGATTAATGACGGTATCTTGTTAATATATCTATGAAAATATCAAGTAAGAAAAATAAAAAAATATTTTTAATAAAATAAAAAAGGTGAAAAACGTAATTATAGTATTAGATATCCTTAATTTAGTACTATAACTATGTCTTACACCTACACCAACTTTTTATTTAAAAAAATTATATTTTATTATTCCTAAACCTATTGGTTCTACCAGCTTTCAGACTAACAAAAGTAGACTCGTAAGGTACTGTTTAAAATGTTACAATAAAATGCCTCCCCACATACTTCGACTGAATGAGACGAAATTCTAATCTTGTATAAAAGGCACACAATGCAGACATGCCTGCATAGTGTATATTATTATAAGTTGAGGGATAACATCGCTGATAAAAATGCTTGGCACAATGCTGGTCCTGCTCCACAACCATAACTAGTTGTTTAACATTTGTAAATACTGTAGGAGCTGCTGAAGATTACTGGACAATTTTTGCATTGTAAAAAATCCATCTCCTTTGTATTATATAATTGCATAGCACAGGTGTGAGTACTATGTACTATAAAGCCTTGAATGATAGCCGTGATAGCACTGATAGCCTAATTATGTGACCGTCAGACTGCCATGTCATAAGGTTTCGAGTTCGAACCCAAGGCACCTCTGACTTTTCGGATTCATGTGCGTATTGTGTAGTTACAATTTGCTTCAAAAACGGTGAAGAAAAACATCGTGAGGAAACCGGGCATGCCTGAGAGATATTTCTCGACGGCATGTGAAGCCAAGTCAGAGGCCCATGGGCAGCTTTAAAACTCTAACACCAGGTTATTCGCTAACCACACGAAAAGAAGAAGACTGACTTGAATGTAGTGGCTGAAAGTATGTCATGTTCGATCATCTACCTCCCTTCAAAATGCTTGATACATGCGTCATGTTCGTGAACGGTCGCCGTCAGTTGGGACTGGACACCTCTTAGCTGCCACGAATTTATTTTTATTTGGTTTATTTTTTCTTTCTATTTGGTGTACTCTAGACGCTTTTAACGTGTACGTCTTTTTAACATCGTTCTCATACACAATTACTTAATTCAACATTTATCTAATATTTTGTAGCAATATAATTTAGAAGAGTTTCTATGGAGTTTCTTGTTCGTTCTACTCCATAGGTACCTGCTACGCTTTAGAATGGGCAACTTGCTTCATATTTCAGACTTACCGACACCTTGAAAATAAAATTCAAAAGTGCCTGTAAATAGTTTAATTAAAATAAATGCTTTGAGTTTGAGAGTTTAACCTAGTTGTAGGTGATATTTCAAGCCATTTATTTATGACATTTTAATTTGCGATTAACCTGTGTACCTGCTTATTTATTACCTGGAAACTAACATTTTTTTTTTCTATCTAGAGAATACAACCTGCTCAAACCTCTATGAAATCTTTATGGTAATCATTAAAACAATTAATTGACTTAAAGCCAGCAATCACAGATATATGGATGATGTATCTTAGGGAGGTGGATACACTTACCTAACTAATTAATTATCATGAATTAGATTCGTATTGTTAGAAAAATATCGAAAACAAAGAGAAAATGAGCAGATGGTAATCAAAAGTGGCTTACATGTACCGCGGCCGACGGCATTGCATAACCTGTTGATAATACCGACCACAAACCTAATAAAAACTATTTTATTGCATTCTATTGGATAATTAGATTAATATAATCACTATCCGTAATAATTTATTTTTGTGAAAATGACAGTCAGTAAAAAAGAAATTTACTTACAGAGATCTTATTGCATTGTATCTACTTAAAATTCAGCCAAGTAATTTTTGTAATGTTTTCTACTACAGATGCAGGTAGGTACACGATATTTTTTTTAACTTTTTTACTTTATGCAATACTAACTGCACCCCGCAGTTTCACCCGCATAAGTCTCGATCTCGTGGGAGTATCGAGACAAAAAGTATATTTTATCCTAATTCAAGTCATGGTCTACCCATATGCCAAATTTCATCCAAATCCGTTCAGCCGTTTCAGCGTAAAAACGTAATAAACAAACAGACTCACTTTCGCATTTATAATATTATTTTAGGAATCAGGATAATCCAATCGGTATAGGTTAAAAAATACAGAAATGAGTTCCAGGATAATGCCGCTTGTATAGGTATTGTATCTGTGTTACTAGCTAGTTTTCAAATCCTTAATATTATAAATGCGAAAGTAAGTTTGTTTGTTACGCCTTCACGCTAAAACGGCTGAACGGATTTGGATGAAATTTGGCACATATATAGATGATGCCCTGGAAAAGAACATAGGATACTTTTTTTTTCCCACGAGATCGAGACTTATGCGGGTGAAACCGCGGGGCGCAGCTAGTACTTCATATTGTAATCTGTGGAAAACGTAGTGGGTAGCATAACTGTTTAAAATGTTATATTTAAGATATTATGACTGTTTCTTATTGTGCTACTGTTTGTTTTTCCTCAAATAAATAAAAATAAAATAAAATAATCGTCACTTCTTATTCCTTACCTCACCAAACGTCACCAAATACACACTTTAACATAGCCAAAGAACGCACCCATGATTTTAATAAAATAATCGTTACTGAGATAAAAAGCTTCGGAAAAGCGGAAAATCTAAGTGATACTTACCGGAGCCGCCGTCGGGAACCGGGGATTCTTGCCCAGATAATTATTATGGTGCTTGCATAATATTTTAATATCACAGTTTTTTTTCCGCTTGTTATTTTATCCAGTAAGAAGCGTATTAACTTACAACACTTTTTATAATATAATTTTATGTAAGAATTTGAGTAGGTATTTGTGAAGACTCGAAAATTATGGGTATCTTTATCTATACACAGTACATATACTAAAAAAGTGGTTTTTCGTGTAACTGTCACAATGGAAT
Organism: Agrochola lychnidis; assembly: GCA_963680765.1. Lineage (NCBI taxonomy): Eukaryota > Metazoa > Arthropoda > Insecta > Lepidoptera > Noctuidae > Agrochola > Agrochola lychnidis. The sequence goes on from OY796848.1 coordinate 8,649,080, forward strand.
TTGATACATTTTTCAGCAAAATTTTGTGAATTTTTCAAATGTTGCACTAAAATCTCGATGATTTGCCAAGCTAAGGCTGGTCATTATTATTGTCGTAAATGAGTTGATACCAACATTTTGGACGATTGATGTTTTTGAGTGTTTCTTCAACAATTAAAGACACAATATAAACTTAGTAATTACAGCTCATAAGTGACTGAATAATACAAACAAAATAGTTTTCGGTTTCCATGTTTTCAAACACACATATTGTATTTTGAATAATTTGCAAGGAAAATCGAATTTTAAGTTTTTTTTCACCACACAACCTTCAAGTTGCTTGACACAACAATATGGCAGCCGTAATTTGATTGGTGATCTGGTGACGCGGCGTGACTATATCCGTCAATGTTTCCAGTAGTAAGTTTAAAAACTTTTATATAAAAAATGCGTTATATAAAAGGAATAACATAAATGAACTAGTTTTGAGACGTGTTGTTTTTATTTTAAAAAATGTATGAGTATAAATATACAGGGTGACTTGTAATTCAAATTACAAGTCAGCCTGTATATTGACTAGATATTGGGTGATTTTACGCAGACTTCAGTTGGTTAAGATTAAAAGTACTTTTTTCAATAAACAAAAACGTTTTCAATTTTTTTTTCGGTTTGAGACATGGAAATCGATAGATGGACATAGGTTTTTTGAAGGAAATAATATGGTACCATTTTAATATTTTCATAATATATTTATAAATATCACTGAAGCACCAGCAAATAAATTAAATATTAAATCTAAGGTAGTTTTCCGTTATGAAACCCACTATTTTAATAACATCGATGTTTCAGTTTTTTTTTAGGAATAAGGATAAGTCGAAAAACATGCAGTTGTTACGAAATGATCAATAATTTCGGTTTTGACCCAAATACCTCTTCAACTTACATCTCACTACAGCATGCTTTGATCAACTCTGTATTAAACGTTACAGAATGACTGAATGAAATGCACCGATCCCTGCGTGGTTTAACCAGACTCGACAAATCGAATGAACCCCAAGATTTGCACTAGCCCCTGGAGCCTCATGTTGCACGTTGCTACAAAGGCCATTCATTGCTTATCAAGGAGTAGACCGGGAGGCGAGGTAATGGTAAGGAAGACATGTCCTTAGGATATTATGGAAGGATTTGCGAGCCATACCGGATATGCATCCTTGAGTAGGCAAACTAAAGAACTTAATATAAAAGCAATTTGGTCATTCGAAACGCAAATAACGTACAGGTGAATTAATAAACCTACATGTAACTTGACTGCGAACCATCGGGAGTTTATTGTCGGCTGTTGTGTGTGTTGTAGCTATAATTATGACTTGGGGATCATAGGCATGGAGATGTTCGTGAACGGACGCTGTCAGTAGGGACTGGTAATCTCTTAGCTGCCACGGCTTATTTGAATTTAATTTTTGAATTGTTTTATTTGTTTTATTGTGGACGCTTTTAACGTTCTGCATCGTTCTCACATGTATAACTTCAACATGACTGATGTAACCAAGATTTTGTAACCATATTTTGATTTAAAAGAGTGTCCGTGGAGTATCTTGCCCGTTCTTCTCCATAGGTACTTACTACGCTTTGGAATGGGCAATTAGCTTCATCTTTCTGACTGACCGACCCCTTGACAATTCAAAAGTGCCTGTAATTGGTTTATTTGAAATAAATGCTTTGAGTTTGAGTTTGCACCATGTAAAATTACATCTGATATTTTATTAACCGACTTCCAAAAAGGAGGATGTTCTATATTCGACTTTATGTATTTATTTTATATTTATTTATATGTTTTCATCGATATTGTCGTCAATTGTGGACCGATTCAAAAAAATCTTTTTTTTTTTGGTAGAGAAAAATTGCGCGGTGGACCCATATAAATTGTATTAATTTTGCTTTGGCATTTTTTAAGTTATCTTCAATAATACGTATTTTACCCACTTAGTCTACGTGGATGATGTTGTAATAAGTTCCTGTCGCTGTTATTTACATAGCAGGTAGTGGTATTCGAATTTGTGTGGAGTAGGTACCACAAAAAAATAGTGAAAAAAAAATAATAACAAAAAAAAAAACAACCGACTTCCAAAAAAAACACTACGAGGTGAAAAATAATTTTCGGTCGGTTGTCGTGTTGTCAGTCAGTTGTTTTGATGACCAAATTTCTACACGGTGGGTCTTTTGATTTGATACCATACAGTTAAAGTTGAAGTGTCATAAATAGTTACACAGGCTCCCTTACCATACAAACCTTGCCTGATCACAGCAATACAGTTTATGTTATTACAAACCAATCTTTTAATACCTAATTAGAATGGAAATATAACCGTCAAGACTTTTACCAAAGGTTTTTTGAAGTGAAAACTTCTTTAGGCGCGTTGGGCATTTTTGAGATAGGAATAACTATTGATTTTGCGACACCATGACGACACCTCATTTTTGTAAACGCAACTGTGCTGTTTATTTATATTACATTACGGATCAACATTCTATGCAAGTATTTTTACTTAAAGGTTTTTTAAACGCGATTGTGCTCTTTATTTATATTATGTTACAGATCAATGTTCTATGCAAATAGTTTTACTTTTTATGTTTTGTAAAGGTGATTATGCTCTTTATTTATATTAAGTTACGGATCAATGTTCTATGCTAGTTTTTTTTACGTTAAAGGTTTCGGAAGTTTTTTTTTTTTTGTAAACGTGATTGTGCTCTTTATTTAGACAACGTTACGGACCAATGTTCTATCCAAGTATTTTTGTTCAACCAAGGCGATCTTGTTCAAGTTTTCTGACGGCACTCCCGGAGTGCCACCACTTTTTTTAATTCTTAATTAATTTTTCAGAATTTTTTGCAACTTGATTTCGTTTATGTAGTGCTGATATGTACCTCAAAGCAGGTTTGAAACTACATTTCTGTTAAGTACCTCACATCTTGCTTTCAGGTATCAACATAACGGATAACTAACGAAACGAAATCATGCAGTTATGTAACCAGCCAGTTTTGTGCAGTTTTCATTGTGAAAAGACTTTAAACCATCCTAAATCCTCAAAAGCCGAAATTAACAATGCATTTTCTTGATAAGCGTGATTTTTTGACACATTAATCCCCACCTCCGCTACAGCTGAGAGGAATATGAAATGGCGGAATGTATTTTTTAAATTGTATTTCCCTGCTTTTGTAGACGTGTTTTTTATTCGTAATTTTGTAAAATATAGTTGGTTTGTATTTGTAATTTCTTGAAATAATATTTATGTTCAGGCGGCATTTTTTTATAAAAAGAGAACATGCTTTTCCTTTACTAAATAGTTCCGCATCGATGGTTAGGGCTTAAGGCGAAAGCGTCAGGGTAGCCCGCGAAATTCATAATTTCTTACGTTTTTTGCAATTGGCAAGTCGTTATCAGGTTGTATATTGATCTATATGATTCGCGGCCGTATCAAATATTTATTTATAGAATTGTAAAAATCATCAATACAACTCTCTAAGTTCATATAATCCTATTTCATGACATCATGTGTGTGTGCTGAGCTCGGCTTGACAAGTGATTTCATTTATCAGAGATCATGAATTTTATGTCAAAAAATAGATTACAAATAGATCATGACATTTAAAGATTATGCTAACATAAGGAGTTGTATTGCTGGTTCTAATGATAATAATTCTGTAAAGTTATATTTGTTACGGTCGTGTATTTTAATCATTTACAACCTGACACTGACCTGCTAATGCCAAAAAACGTAAGAAAATTTTAATTTCGCGGGCTACCTTAGCGTATTCCCCCTCAACAAATTGAATTATAAATAATGTGTGAGCGGTGTCATGGTACATAGTCTTATGTACCTATCACATATTATTAATGCAACATTTTGTCATCCATACTGTTTTTTTAGGGTTCCGTACCTCAAAAGGAAAAACGAAACTCTTATAGGATCACTCTTGTGTCTATCTGTCCGTCTGTCACAGACAATTTGCTCCGAATCTAATGGACCGATTAAGTTGAAATTTGGTACACATATGTATTTCTGTGACCCAAATACGAACGTGTAACATAAATAAATGAATTTTGAATACGGGGTTCACTTTTGGGGGGCAAATAAGAAAATTAAAAAAAAGGTTTTCAAACTGTATCGAATTGTTGCTTGTTACGAGAATCTAAAATATATTTTTGAAGTGAAAACTTCATAAGGCACGTTGGGCATTTTTGGGATGGGACTAAACCATTGATTTCGCGACACTGTGACGACATCTCATTTTTGTAAACGCGATTGTGTTCTTTATTTAAATTATGTTACGGATCAATGTTCTATGCAAGTATTTTTACTTTAAAGGTTTCGCAAAGTTTTTTTTTTTGTAAACGTTACTGTGCTCTTTATTTAGATTTGGTTACGGACCAATGTTCTATAAAAGTATTTTTCTTCCACCAAGGCGATCTTATTCACGTTTTCACTTTTGTCGGCACTCCCGGAGTACCACTGTTTTGTTTTTGTAATTTTAAAATAAATACATTTAAAAAGAAAATAAATGAAAATTTACTGTTCCTCCCCCTTATCTCCGAAACTACTGAGCCTAAAATTTTGAAAAAATGCAGAGAATGGTTATTCACTCATAGATTACAGGAAAACCTATACATATAGCCATAGACTTCTTAGGTAAAAGTTTTCCTGTAATCTATGTATCTTAAAATAACATGATAAATCTATCAATATTATGTGTATAAACTTCCCAAATACAAACTTAACTACAATGTTAAGTTTGTATTTGGGATAAATTCATCCCAACTACGGAACCCTTCATTGTGAGTAGTCCAACACACACTTGGCCGGTATTTTACATATTTCGTCATCCATATTGGTTTTTATTCAAAATAAAAACTCGTTTGAATATGAAAGGGATTGGACAAAGCCCGAAAATCCTCGTATTTATTCGAAAAATAAATTTCTGTTTTTAATTTTCTGTCATATGCGACTTCAAAGGACTACGCTTTATTTACAAGTTCTTAAAATGAACCAGTGGAATTGGCTTTTACGAGAATTTAATATTTGGTTCGTGCATTTTACGGTATCGCCGGCGGCAAAGTACAAAGAGTCAACTGCACTTTTTTACGAAATTCACATTTTTACATAACTCTAACTCGACTCAGAATTCTTTGTTTTATCATAGGATTTTTTTATTCTGTTTAATTCTCAAGTTTTACTAATATTAACCTCTCGTATGTCGTAATTACAGAAATAGTTAAAAAATCATTGTGTCTCGCGTGGATCCGGTTAAACCACGAATAATAAAGAAAACTACACCAATTTTTCACAAAGTGATGAAGTAGACACGGACGTATACCATTAGTTCGTGTATACGTCGGAAAATAGGCACGTTCAATAGTTGTAAACAAAGATATCAGTCACATAGCCGTTTTAATGTTAGTTTCTTAAACTTGCGTTATTTTAGTATAACAACAATAATAAGTCCGGTTGGCGTTACAAATAATAGTTAAATAAGGAAAATTATAATATACCTTTATTTATTATACAAATAAGTAATTATTTTATATTATTATAAAAAAATAAGAAATAAATTAACTAAGTAATTTGGAAGACCCGCGTAGAAGCTGATATATAGAAGTTGGCCATTTAGTTGATTTTACTGAATGAAATAGATTGGCCTTAACCATTTCCTTGGTAATGCCCAATTAAATAAATATTATAAATTAAAATAGAAGAACATAGCTTTGTTCTTCTATTAATTATCACAGTTTTGTGTTCAAAACGCTCTCCTGTAAGTCATGATTTTGTAGATAACCGTATACACTTTGCGGTTGTCGGTATGATATGAAACAGGAATAATCCCATCCGTGTTTTATCGTTCGCATGAAAAAATGAAAACAGAGAGACAGATATTTGATCATGGTATGCAGCTGTGTATTATTGATCTGCAGCACAAAACTTTATATTTTAAATACAAGATATTATTTTTTGTTTACGATATTGCTAGTTCCTAGATATAGTACCTGGATAGTGGTATAGTACCTAGATAGTAAAAAAAATCTGTTTCATAAATAGTGTAGGTAAATTTTTATTTCGGAAATCTCTGACATATTGTGCTAAAAGACCTAAAATTCAAGTCTTTCAATAAAAGTCTTTCTGATCGGAATATTCGTTCCTTTTTGGTCAAAGAGGCCTCTCGTCCAAGAAGACGCAGTTTAGATAATCCCGCTTTATTAATTTTATCAAGGCAGGTATGCAGGATGTGAGGTCTATGTAGTCGTCCGAAAGGGATACCGTGGCCCCTGGCAATACAGGCAACTGAAGGAACACGGGTGGGTCTTAGACAGTAAGAGTCTGATACACTCTCCCGCTCCACCCAGAGCGGGAGAAGTTATTTGATAATTTTCCACCCAAAAAAAAGGATATGAAATATTACATGATACCGTTCCGACTTCATCAACGATAAAATGCCAGAACTACAAACCATCCCCCCGATTATGTCCGAAAATACTGAGCCTGAAATTTTGAAACAATACAAAGAATGGTTCATTACCTATAGGTTACAGGAAAAATCAATAAGAAGTATATGGTCTTAATATAACATGGTAAATCTCTCAATATTGTGCGTACAAACTAACATTTGCATTTGGAATGTATGGGAGAACATGTTTTTCAACTACAAGTCTACAATGTTAAATTTGTTTTTGCGGAACCCTTCCTTGTGCGTGGTTCGACACGCACTTGGCCGGTATTTTTATTATTGAAAAGATCAGATATTTCTAGAATCTATATTAACATCATGAAATACACTCGCTCGGGTTTTTACGCGGTCACAATTCAATTCACTATTCATTCGTCGCACAAAAAAATACATGTGATTGTCACAATATCCCACCCCTTGTCGTGATTATCGTGATTTCTTCCCCCTATTCGACCCTCGCGTGATTAAAGGAGAACAACAAAGAGGTGGATTGAAAAATGTGGTTTCGTGCAGCATTGCTTTATCCTTTGCTTGATCGGCTGACCAACAAACAAAGAAACACGGGTAAGACTTTGATGACACTTGCACAGATGACTAGGCCTTTCCCATCCGTGGCTTCAACAGACTATTTAATTCATATACCTTTGTGAGTTTCAAAGCAATTTGTTTTATAAATGTTCATCTTTACATCCTTACATATTATAAAACAAAGTCCCCGCTGTGTCTGTCTGTCTGAACGAGATAACATCAAAAACTGCCGAACGGATTTTCAAACGGTTTTCACCAATGGACAGAGTGATTCATGCGGAAGGTTTTAGTGTATAATTCATGAAGGTTTTGTGTAAATTGGTTGAAATTTGATGATTATTGTTTAAGATGTCGGAAAAATCATGCCAACTGGGAAGTTTATTGGCGTGCGCTGCGGAAATCGTAAAAGTTACATACAATTTATGTTCTACAGTATTGTTTATATTAAAAATTTCAACAAAAATTCCGCGATAGCATATGTTTATCTTCTAAGGATGACCCACAATAACCATTTTTATCTTTCAGAATTTGATAAAAATTTCATTGTTATTTCCGAAGCTATTTTGACCGGTATTATATTAATCCTTATCCAATAAACTATGTTATTTAAATTGAGCATTTAATTTAGATTAAAACCCTGACATCATTTCATTTAAATGAATGATTTAAAAGATTCACAGATTCAAAATTACGCGTAACAAAATTATTATGGTTGACGGCAACGCGGGCGCAGCAGTAGGAGTCAATGTCCTTTTCCTCGGCTAATGTATGTAATCCCGGTATCGGTAGTACGTTCCCGTGGGATATTTTCCGACATCCAAGCGGGCGAAGCCGCGGGTAAAAGCTAGTTCATTTATGTTTGAGAAACTAGGTATGTATCGTCCTTATTCAATCGCACATCGCACTGATATTATTTTATTTAGACTAGAACTTTCGTTGTGTAGGTGCATCTTCTTTTGTCTTCAACAACCTTTGCAGTAATATTACACCAACGGAATATACAAAAATAGGTGACCTTTATCTTATTTGTATTTACTATTTCCAGGCGTTTGCTCTTGAGGACGCCCACGCACTGTATAGTCGAACAAACTATTTGATATACAGGCATCTTTCCAATACACTCGAAAGAAAACTTTTTGAGAAAACCAGAATATCCTAGAATTATTTCAGACACAAATCACTTAATCTGACCGATATCTGAACTTTAAAAGAAATAATGACCTCTGAGTTTCTTCTCAGTGTAGTTGGATAGGAAAAACATACCTCATCTAGTTTTTTAAATATAATTAACGTGTGAAAGTTTTTGTATAAATCAACTTAAGATATCTGTCATCCACCGAATCACACAGGGCCCGCGTGGTGGATTACTCTCACAGGGAGGAGGTCTGTGTCCCAGCAGTGGGAACAATATAGACTGATTATGCAACTAAAACATCAATATTCAATTTGGTTTTATGGATTCTTATTTCACTAAGTGATGTAAAAGAATTGACCATTTACTCAGCACACTCACAACATTGTCTAAAAACAAAAAGATTTAAGATACATATCGAGAGGCTATCAGTAGAAATGTCAAAGAAAAACGGTGATCCCATGTCTCAGTGATGCCAACTAGCGTAAAGATGGCCACACACGTGTAAATGTTTGTACTGCAAGTATGACAAGCCTACATGAACAATCATTTTGTGCAATCGTGCTTGAGCGTCTTTATGATGATTTTGTGCAAGCATCTTGCTTGTGCAAGCGGCATGAAGATCGATAGAATTTTCATTATGCGGCTTGAACAAGCCTAACTCCTATTAAATGTCAACAATATTCGAGTCATTTGACAATTTATATTTTTATTTCATTAATCTATACAGGCCACAAATAAAAAAATTGAAGTGTCTGTTTGTAATGACTAAATAACAGTTTATTAAATGTATATGAAATTATATACGGTAAATACAACAAAAACACAATTTTTTACATTATTGTCTATCTGTCTGTTTGTTTGTTCCGAGTAATCTCAGAAACAGCTGGACCGAATTTGACGGGATTTTCACTGGCAGCAATACAAATAAATAAAATTGATGTATCGAATTTCACGTGAACGAAGTCACGGGTAACAGCTAGTTTTAAAATATAAAATGTCAAATTACTCGAAAATGGCCGACATTGGCATAGGGGTCATGAGGGATAATTTCGAAACAAATGACCTCTCCTACATCCCCTTAACGGAGTGCCGACATACGAGTATATCCAATAACCCTGTAACTCTACTTATAAACAAAGCCATTTAGGCTTTGTTTAAAAGTAGTTACACGTGCAGGTGACATACAGCACAACAAGTAGCTTGTTCGACTGTACTTGTCCTATCTGCGTCATTGTGTATACCGCCCACGCTACATGCAGCTTAATAACAAAAAGAAATTACCGTAACAGTAAATGAAAATTTGCATTTAAAATACAACTTTAATGCTTCCCATTTTCCGGGAAGGTTATTTTGCGTTATAATAATAGAAAATTTATTTACATTGCCAAGAAACCTTGCGATGAAATATCAAGCTTATTCCTGGATAAACCCACTTTGATCTATTATCAGTCAACAAACAAGGTATATTTCTGACGTACTTTCTTTTATTAGTCTAAGGGTCGTTTTCAAAATGTATGTACCTACACATAATGACACATGATGTAATTATGTGTCCACCAATTTTTGTTGGTAAAACAAAATGAAATACAATTCGAAACGTCAATATACAAATCAACATTCAGACTAATTAGTAATAAAATTGCAAGTATATATTTCTTTTTTAATATCGAAATTGGTTTTATTGCTTTAAAAAATAAATTTAATTCCTGTTTAATTTGTTTCTCATACAAAATTGTTATGTCTACAGTCGCGCGTATTTAAAAAATGCAGCAAATAATAAATAATGCACGGACTATGTAAGCAGATTCAACAATGTTTTGTCAGGTGAAGGAGTAAGTCATTATAAATATACTTTAACACAACGTCATTATAAACATAAACCATTTATTTATTTACTCATAAATACGTGTCTCATATTCCATTCTATTGTGTGATTCCTTCTTGTAACTTTGATATTTTATAATAATAGAAGTAAATTCCAAATTTAGTATGAGAAATCTATTCGTCAAAATAGTTACAACGAGAGGGAATTCTCGAATTGTAATTTTTTTCGGCTGCGCCATTTTGTTTAGTAACTGTGGGTTTCGATTCGCGCGCGTCGTAAAAAGGACTTTAAGAAATTGTATTAAAATTTAATTTGGTAAGTAATATACTTTACAGTGCAGCATGTCAGTGTAGTTAATGGTATAATAAAGTCATTTGCATGTTTCACAAGTAACTCGAGGGTGAAATTACAAAAACATTATTATTTTAAGGGTAGGGAAACGTTAATTTGTTCAATTGTGTGACCATTGTGTCATTATTTTTGTGTCACGTGACACTTAGGGCTTGTCACAGTATATTCACTTAAATGTGAATAGTAATTCCATTTCCATTTTAGGAAAGATGCCGTTAACGCCTACTGAACGACAAAGACGTTACCGAGAGCCTTTGAATAAAATAGAAGGAAGTACAAGAAAAAAAAAAACAAGAATGCAATTCACATGTGGTAGAAGTGAAACCTTCAAAAATTTTGGCTTCAAGATAATTTGAATGAGTGGAGGGGGTACGAAGCAGAGTACAAAGAGAAGCACGAACATAAGAAACACTATATAATGCTTCCTATCTCATTTTCTCACACGTTAAATCTTATGAATTTGTGTCTGACTTTTTTTACTGTAGCTTTTTCGTTTCATCGACTTTCAAATCACAACGATGCTAAAGAAGTTTTCACTTCAAAAATTGATTAGATTTATCGACTTCGTTGTGACTCTGCCCTTACTCTTCTTTTGTGTTACTTTTGTATCACGAAACACAAATATAACAGAACAAACATATTTTTTTGTGACGACCCTTAAAATGGTATATTTATACATCGAGCCATATTTATGTGACAATACAACACTGCAGTGTTAACTATTCAGATTGGTTGAAAAATCAAACAGTAAAAATTATCAATGAGAAACAAGATGTTTTGTCAACATATGTAGGCAGTTATAAACTAGATTTCCTACCCAGAGCAACTTTAATGAAACCCACATATTAACTTATCCCATCCAAGTTTTTCAATTTTGTAATACTTGCTGAAACTAGTATCGTTGAGCAACTAAATAGAGTTTAATTTAATCAAAAACTGTAATGAAAAAAGTCTTATCCAAGCTTCATAATATTCTCTGATGCTTGATTAAAAACCCGTCAAGAAAATAATAAACTTCAGCTTCCGTGAAGTATGTTTTAGGTGCTGCTACGCTTTTTAAACGAATTATAATAAGCCTTCACGAAACATAACTATCACTACATAGTATAAAACAAAGTCGCTTTCTCTGTCCCTATGTATGCTTAAATCTTTAAAACTACGCAACGGATTTTGATGCGGTTTTTTTTAATAGATAGAGTGATTAAAGAGGAAGGTTTATATGTATAATAACCCGGTAAATTCACGAAAAAAAAAATATGATGAAAATTCACGTTCTCATACATTTTGAGTGGATCGGCTTTTTTGATATCTAGGTAGGGTACTTAGGTAGGGTGGGTAGGTAGGTTAGGTAAGGTAGGTAGGGTGGGTAGGTAGGGTAGAAATGTTTAAATCCTAAACATGCACATTCATTGACTGTTAGGCGGAACGAAGTTTGCCGCGTCAGCTAGTACAATATAAAAGCAAGACTGATTTCATTCAGTATTTTTCATACAAAATAAGAATTACAAAGAACAAAAACGTGTGCTAAAAATCGTGAGCTTCACAAAGGTTTAAGTAATAGTCTGGGAGGGTGGGACTAAAACTGCAACCGATTTTCACAGACTTCGACTTTCAATAGACCGTTCTGAACAAAACCTGGGAAAATACGTGCTGGAAACTTTAATCCGACATCGGTTATTGTGCTACAAGAGACTGTTAACAAAAACGAAATAAAAATTGGACGGAATATCCGAGATCCCGTATACAGAGAGAGGCTTATACATGAAAGACACGTCAATTCTTGCTTGTGCTTGTCTAAATGTCAATTATTTCTCGATATTTTGCTTTTAGCTGTTGTTTAGGTTGTTGAACAAAACAAACATGGACGATGCATGTTCTTCCCTTGCTTTGGCATTTTTGTCGATATTTCACTTTCAATGCATGCAAGCTTCATGGCTATTTTGCAGGATATTTTGTTTAGTCGCGATTTTTTGGATTTTAGACTTATTGTATACAACGTGTAAAGTTAAATGCGCAAAACCTCAAACACCCCAACTGATTTTTAATTCAATTGACCATGTTATGGTTTTATGTGTATGCTGTTTTAATTCGTAAGATCCGTATTTGCATTGAAATAAAAGCCATGATTATGAAGCGTATGAGAAAATTTAAATTGGTTGTGTTTGTTTACCTATTTTGGCGGGTTTGCGCATGTGATGGCTTGACCTATTAATAAATAGACACGGCAACGTTTTTAATGAAGATTTTTTGAAAAATGTGACCTATATTAAAAAGTGGTTCAATTGATTCCGCTCGTTATTCTGATTAAACAATTTGGTAGACATGAGGTAGCACCTAGTTACATTAGGAACGATTAGGTAGGTTTTATCACTGTCCAAGTGTCCAGAGTAGCGTCCGTATGACTAAACCAAAATACTTCATGATCAGCCTTTTATGTTCCCACTGCTGGGACACATGCCTCCTCTCTGTGAGAGGGACTAGGCTGTTATTCCTCACTCGGGCCCTGTGCGGGTTGGTGGAGGTGACATGTCTTCGAATTTTTTGTTCTAGGACATGCCGGTTTCCTCACGATGTTTTCCTTCTCCGTTTTGAGAGCAGTGGTGATAAAAATATTAACACAAAGTATAGTTCCTGTCTGGGTTCGAACCTACAGACCTACAACTCATAAGTAAGTAGGTAAATACAAACATTTTCTACACAAAAATACTTCCCAAGTATTGATAATTTATTGATAGTGGTTTTTTTTTTTTTGCTTTTCTAGTTATTCCACAAGCAAAGCTTTGTGCGACAGACACTTTCAATACGACGTTTCTCTTGGGTTCTCTTTTAATTTCCCTGCGAACCACGAGGGCTTAGTGCACTTAACAAAGAAAATGAAAAATACAAGTTTTTTTTTTCTTCCACTGTTGATCGTAGAGATAATTTCGATGTTTGTTTACATTACAGTATGTTTACATATAAAATGAAATCTTTTAATTACAAATAATTATAACATTTTTTTAAACACATTTGAGAATATAACCACTCCTCATATGAGAACAGAACGGGTAGCAAAAAAAAAAACAAGCGCCTCACTTTTACGCCATACGTGCATATTCACAAAACTTTCATCACACCACACATCACAGCTCATTTCAAACATTAGCAATACTTTAACATTTAGCCAAACAATAAATTTAGTACTGTCAACGAAACTACAAAACGATTACCCAGTAAGTGGTATCATTAAGTGTAACAAAGGTGATCACGTTCCATGCTGCTGGCCAAAAGAAAATTATCACAAGCCCATTGTCACCATCTGTATAATAGGTGAAATTCACTATTGTTTCCCTTTCCGACCACATTATATATATAGAAATAGCACCATTATATCCATCCCATACTTCTGTCGGTGACAAAACGGTAAAGATGAGAGGTAATTTGGTGATAATCGTGTTGTTGTATGGGGTCTGTGAAGCCAGTGAAGGTAGAGCGTATGGCAGGATTCGTGGCGTTTCGTTCGCTCGGAATCAGGGAAAGGCGCAGGATGTTTCGAAGGACCAGCAGCGGTTTTGGCCACCAGGACCTAAGGAGAGTAGATGTGAGTAACATCTATCTTTAATTGTTTTATAACTGATATTTTATTTTGATAAATTGGTTGTAAAATATTTTAAAACTAAATAGACGAAGTCGATGGTTCCTTAGACTACTCTGACCATGCAGATTTATTCTATTTAGTCTGTCCATTTCCTATCAGTTTTCTGTCTGATCTTTTATTTTTGCTTTCGTTACTCCAGCGACAAACATAATTATCTTTTCTTTCATTGATCTTACTCAGTTATTTTTGCGCTTTGCTAATTATTAAGCGACTGCTAACAGGCTAATTACTCCAAGCTGCTAACTATTTCAATATTTTTATAATAGCTTTAATTGGACCAAGTTGTGCCGAGTATTGAGTTATCAACCAACCTAAAATGAGCCTTATTTTAATGTTGCAAAGGCTCACTTTATTATCTGTTCCCTATGAAAAGATATACTTAATGTATACCAATCCACATCTATGGGACTTATGGAAAATAAAATACAGAAAGGATTCATGCTATTTGGTACAAATGCTAGTAGCAAATTAATACCAATCGGTTTTGCCAACATGATTAAAGTGTTCTTGACAATCGTAATCATAATTTGTCCCAATGGGGGACAAATTATGATTACGATTGTATGGATGTCCATAATTATGTGACCCTCACACCAAAACACTGCTGAACAAAATTTCGATGAAATCCACAAACATTTTGAACCCGAAAACATAATTGCTTCACTTTCACAACGAGCGTGCCGCATTCACTTACGGACACCCAAAGCCATTCAGACACTTTTGAAAAGCCACATCTAATAGCACGCTTTTAATTTGCCAATTCCTTTTGCCACCACGCTTTTGAGCATAAGCCCTCTCCCACACCATTCCCTCTGCGTCTATCAAAACGTAATACTGTTGACATACACTAAGACCAAGCTTAGTGAGTCAATACGCAAAGAACTGGAAATTAATTGGGACTCTCCACAACGTTCGCAACAAACTCAAGCAGTGCAGTCCCTAACTCTCTATTGACTTTAATATTGAGTTTGCACTTCCATTTTAATAAAACAAAACTGGATATGCTTCTAGTTTCTGGGTGTTGACTTTAGTGAATCAAAGACAAGTTTTCACCAAGTTTGGTAGTGATAGCTTAGTGGTGAGACCGTCGGACTAACCATCATAGGTCTCGAGTTCGAACCCAAGGCGCACCTCTGACTTTTCGGATTCATGTGCGTATTTTATAATTATCCCTTTCTTCAAAAACGGTGAAGGAAAACATCGAGAGGAAACCGGCATGCCGACGCCATGTGAAGCCAAGTCAGAGGCCCATGGGTGGCTTTATAACTCTGACACCAAGTTAGTCATTAACCACACGAAAAGAAGAATACCGAATTTAGCTTAGAGAATTATTTAATCAGTGATTCTGTTCCGTGAGGAATTATTTAAGGTAGAGCCATATTTTATTTACTGAAATATTACTTCATTGGTTTTCACGTAACCATGGAAACAAATCTCTCCTGCTTCTCGAGATTTCTGCGTTCAGCTGACATTTAATTTGTGTTTGAGCAACTTAGATTTTAAAAATAAAAGTCAGACGAATATATTTATTTTGTTCATATGTGTTCCACTTTAATATTTAAAAAAATGTGAAATATGAACCACGACTGTACACGCACGGACATTATTAATTTTAAACGAATCTATCCTCCATATAGTTCTGTCCCTCTTCACGGTGGTGACATTCCCGAACGGCGGCTGCGCGGGCGCCTCAGGTGACAACGGCACATGCATGACTGCGCGCGAGTGTACCGCGCGGGGTGGGTCCGCTAATGGCTACTGTGCAAACGGCTTTGGACTTTGTTGTATCTGTAAGTACCAAATATTGCAATTATTAATTTCGAGATGATGGAAAGCGGATTTGCCAATAGACTGCGTAGTTGTCTTCGAAACTGTATCGGTAAAAAAATATTACTTTTCTAACACTACTATAAAACAAAGTCTCTTCGCCCCGTCTGTCTGTTTGAAAGCGATAAACTCAAAAACTACCGAACAGATTCATAAGTGATTCATGAGGAAGGTTTAGGTGTATATAATTAAGGTAAATTGGCTGAAATATGACAATAATTTATTGAAGATAGGAAAGAAGTAAATTAGAAGCATCAATCCAACTATAAAAGACTTTCTTTTTGCGTGAATTAACATATAAAAAAGAAAGAAAATAGTTTTTTTTTAAACACGATTGGAATTAGAGCTTTTGTGGTGATGTAAGCATGTTACAGTAAGGATGTGTGTGTTTATATTGTCATTGAATGGACCAAATATATGCAGTATCTAACCAGCATTCGAGATGTTTCATACATACATACATACATAAACTCACGCCTTCTTCCCATGGGGGTAGGCAGAAACTACAGAACGCCACCTGCTACGATTCTTACATACTCCTTTTGCCTCGTTAACGTTCATACATCTGGTCATACACGCACGCCGGTTGCGAGTACTACGCACCTGGCCTTTCGAGATGTTTCATTGTCTTTAAATCCCGTCCTTATATGGCGACCCTGCCTTTCGAACGAGGAATTATGTTCGCGTTTAGTTTAAACTGTGCTCTGCGTGATACTCATCCTTGTGTAAAGTGTTTTTTAATCAATTCTTCATTATTTTTTTACAAAGTGAAGGTTGTTAAGGAGTAATTTGAATAAATGAACACTAACGATAACTGGTTAAGCATAACTGGCGAAATGTGAGTGTAGCTACTATGGGTACACTACTGCCTAACCCTTCAGGGTAACAAGCCGTGATGTTATGTAATGTCATAAATTAATAGGTATATGACATGTTATGTGTCAATATATATAAATGAATTTGAAGTTTGTTTAGTCACTGTGCCGACTTTAGACATAAAAAAGAGTTCCTAAAAAAAAATTGTAATAGGTTAAAAAAAATACTGTTTTGGTTGAACGGTGTAACTTAATTATGTCCATGTAGGTAATTTGTATGTTCAGAAAAGACTAAAAAGCTACGTATTTTAAAACATAAGGACCTTGGGGACCGAGCTCTGCTCTGGTGAAAATAGAGAATGCTCATTTAATAGATAGTATAGGAAAGTACATACTTACTATTTCCATGCTGCCATGATAGTAGGTACTTACTAATTCCATGCTGCCATGTCATTATTCTAAGATAGCAATCTTGTTCTAAACTTTGGGCGATCGAACTCTACTCATTTGAAAATATAGAGAAAATGATTTTTCCCAGATATGAGACCTAGCTAGATTGATTTTTCGCTCCCAAAAACCCAAAAACTTTCATCGAAACCGTTAGAGCCGATTTCGAGAACGTGAGTACAAATATATATACTTATATATATAAATATTGGTCGTTTAATAGTTTAGGATAGAATAGGATCGTATAATAATGTTTTAAAATCTTGTATTTTACTCAGTGTTCGTTACGTCCAAGGATTTTCCTTGTGAAAAACGTAAGCTAAATAAACTTTAGTTCAGCAAAGCGGTACTTCACAACATGTATGCATATAAGTAAGTAAGAGATGAAGTCTTTAGTTGAAACAGTACATCCAAAGAAGGTGTGTTCTCGTTTCAGTGGGCGTGTCCCTTCATGAACTGAAACAAAGGGGTGTGGCTTCGTTGCTAAGGTCAGCGAGATGTATTTTATACTTCAGTAAAAGTTATTGGAAATTGCATCAAAGGATCGCTATTTCCGCTAGCTCCATACTTATTTATAGCACGGCTGAAAAAATAATTACACTACTAATTACACTGTAAGCCATGTTTTATTACTTGACGGTGCAAATAAACTATTTTTTTTTTTGTAGTCGTTACGTTCTACTCCCGCACTAATGATTCCGTACCACTAAAACTGTTATAGTTTAAATTCATTTTATGATTTGTCATTAAACAAGGTCAAATAAAATTTGCAAACGAAATTCCACAGACGCACGTGATGGGTAAAATTATGAAATAGAAGAAAAAACAAAAAATATAAAACAACACACACAACACAATGAACACACATTACTATTATATCTAGAACTACCGGCCAAGTGAGAGTGGGATGAATTTATCCCAAGAACAAACTTAACATTGTAGTTGAAAAACATGTTATCCCATACATTCCCACTGCAAATGTAAGTTGATCGACTATTACTCGTTAACTTGTAAAACCTACTTAGCTGTGATAGTTTTCCTTTTAACTTCATCATATATACTACTGCTGTGAATTTTTTTACACATCCAAAAACAATCATTCAGCTGGCAGGGGGACACTTGACTCTAACAAAATTTTTCACTTTAAAGCTTAATATTACGCAATAGGATCCTTAAATCGAAAAACAATTTTCAGAGGCCCGTAACATTTGAACGGCCTATAAATATGGAAAAAAATATCTCCACCTTTACGTGCAAGCGAGGAACAAATTTTGTAACCACTGCTTGCCCACATTTTGTCGCTGCGATGTGGTGTGGTACGTGAGAATGGGCAAATATAAAAAAAATATTGAGGTCAACGACCGCTGGTAGTGTTACCTTAAGTATGAGTTGAATAACTAGTTTTTTTTATCCGGCTTAGATTACAAAACCCATCACTTCTGTGCAGAAAACAAAAAAATAATTGTACTGATATTAATTTTATAACTACATAACGTACGGTCGTTAACGACTACCAAACTGAATTTCGACAGACGGTAATACGACAAGATTTGATTTCGACATTACGGAACTCCGGCAAGTCTTAATTTCGACAATACTTTAGTTCGAAATACCTTAAGTCCGACACTACTGTACTCCGACAAAACGTTTCTTCGACATGACTGAACTAGGAAATGATGCGACTTCGACGACATACTTCTTCGACAATAATGGTAGTCCGACATGAGTAAATTTCGACGTAACTCTGGCATGCTATATTTCGACAATATCTTAAATCAACCCCAAAAAAAAACACCAAATCAAATAATTTTTTCATCATGTCATGACATCGATACCCATTATTACGTCTGCCGAGTATCGCTTCTTATATTTATTCTACCCTGAATAATATCTTACCTTATTTTACAACTAATATCACTATGGGACAATGTAAGTCATAAAAATATAAATAAAATACAAATTAAAACAACATTTCTTTCAAAATATAAATAGGACCTATACTCCATTTGAAAAAAGATTAGACATTTAAATGAACCTTTTTACAGTCCATTCAACCGATTTTGACTTCTATACCTTATGCATAAGGATGACATTAAAAGCAAAAAAAACCGGCCAAGTGCGTGTCGGACCACGCACAATGAAGGGTTCCGTAGTTGGGATGAATTAATCCCAAAAACAAACTTAACTTTGTAGTTGAAAAATATGTTCTCCCACACGGAATGTATGGGAAAACATGTTTTTGCAACTGCAAAGTTAAGTTGGTCGATTATTACTCGTTAACTTGTAGAGCCTACTTAGCTGTGATAGTTTTTCTTTTAATTTCGTTATATAAACTACTGTTGTGATTTTTTTCACACACCCAAAACCAACCATTTAGCCGGCAGGGAGGGGGGGACACTTGACTCTAACAAAAATTAGCACTTTAAAGCTTAATATTTCGCAAACGGATCCCTGAATCTAAAAATGGTTTTCACAAACTCACAATGTTTTTAAAGGACCTTTCCAATAATACCCCTCACTGTGGGTTAAAAAAAGAAAAAAAAAACATCACCACTTTACGTGTATGAGAGGTACCCTAAAAAAAATATTTTTCACAATTTTATTTTACCACTTTGTCGGCGTAATTAAAATATATACCTATGCTAAATTACAGTTTTCTAGTACTAAGGGTCTCGGAGCTAGACCGCGGACAGACAGACAGACAGACGGACATGACGAAACTATAAGGGTTCCTTGTTTACTACGGAACCCTAAAAAGTGGTTACAATACCAGCTGTTTACTGCAGCTGCCATTTGTCATGCCACCAACGCTATAGAAGTCAAAATAGGTTGAACGGAAAAAGGTTTATTTAAATGTCTATTCTTATTTCAAATGGATTATAGGATAGCTGATATGAATAAAAATAAATGTATAACTGAATAGAGTCAATAGTAAAAAACATACTTGCCTACGTAATGGAGCAAAAATAATAGCTAACAATATCATAACACGAACGAAAAAAGAAAATAAAATATTACTAAAAACATACTTTTAGGAACAACCTGTATAAATTCGAAACACATCCTCCACCACTCTTTTTCGGAAGACGCGACGCCAACGCCGACGGTCAGATCGGTCACCGATGTCACTTGTCATTTATAAATAACTATTTCGCAAATGCATCGTAATTTCATTTCAATTTCCATATTTACTATTAAAACGAAATGTACATAAATAACAACTAATAACTAACAAAAAAAATTAAAGTAACAAAATAATATCCTAACTTAACTAAAATTAATTAACTAAGTATTAATCTTAATTTTTTTAATATTGTTTTAACTCATTAAATTATGTGGTCGATGATTTTGGTGCACGGTAATACTCCAATGAGTTTATGATTGAATTAACCTAGATGTATGTGTATAATAAATAAATGAAAATAAATAATAATACAGGGTCGCTAATTCAAAAAAAAAACCGCATAAAATCATATTCATTTTCTTTATGGCACCTATTTAGGCCATGAGCTATCCAAATATCAAAAAACCGACCAAGCGCGTGTTGGATCACGCACAATGAAGGATTCTTATATATTTTTTATCCCGATTATCATACGGGATCGAGACTTATGCGGGTGCATCTAGTAAAAACAATAAAAATTAAAAAGATCTTATCACTCAACAAGGATTCACTCCTTGAGTGATCATAATAGTTCTTTCGACCGTCAGTTGATAGCTTGGGCTGCCGTTCGGAGCTCAAGTTATCAGCTGACTGACCATTAATTCAACTACCGAACGAAACTGCACGTCGATCATGCGCAGTACAAACCCTCCTGTCCAGTAATTAATAATGTTGTAGTTCATTGTTCTCTAGAACTTTTGTAATAATGTCAATTTATTTTAAATTACTTCGGCTAAGCGTGCATTACGAAATTTGATCATTGCGATTATTAAACTGCGATGGGAAGTTCGAAACCCACATCAAACGTGTCCTTATCAAGAAAGCATATTATAAAATTAAAGACTACGTTGAAGACAAGGAAGTTTGGCAATAACTCCTTCTGCAAATGTGGCTTTCCTGGTACATCATTAACGGCATAATTATGTAAGAGTCTATTAACTGCTCCCATATTACCATGTTTATTTTAATATTTAACTATTATTTGAGATTATATACCTACAATTTAATTTCAATTCTTTATTAGTAACTTTTGTGGACATGATAATTATTCAGATTTATTACAGTTGCGTTTTATTTAAAATAGGTTTTTACTTTTATTAATTTATTTATCTTTTGTATAGATTCTTTTCTATTTTGTGAATGTGAGAACGCTGTAGGCTTAGTGGGTTGTTGACCTGTTGACCATTTTCTATTTTGTTAAGTATTACTTATTGGTACTTATTGAAAGACCTACACTGTCTTCCCATACCGAGTAACACTGTTATTTGAAAGTATTGTAAAAGCCAATTATTTTTAAAAGAGTAGCCGTGGAGTTTCTTGTCGGCTCTTCTCCATAGGAAACGACCAATTGGAACCGTGCACCTAGGTGCACGGTTCCAATTGGTCCACTTATGAAACGTCAGAAGCTAGCTTCTGACGTTTCATAAGTGCCCATGTTGGTTTATGTGAAATAAAATATTTTGTTTTATTTTTTATTTTGAATTAAATCATAAACGAAAATAAGAATTAAAAAACATTAAAACAATTAAATTGGATTAATGCTCAAAGTATTATAAGCTATTTAAGATTATACTAAGCTTAAAATCATGGGAAGATCAAATATTTTTTTAGTAAAGTAGTTAGGTGCTAAGTAACTATGACAATTTTGGACATAATACGTGTAGGTTTAAATAACGCATCTCTAAAAAAAAATTGAAATCAACTGTAAAAATTCCAAAGTAATATAAAATGTCTTCAAAAAAATCAGTCAATTTTATACTTGGCACTGGTCATTTTAAACTTATACTCGGCAACTCAGTGAACCGCGACACCCAACTGACGACTTAACTCTACTAACGCATAGCTGTAAAACAAACAGTCATTAAAATTTTGATGAATTCAATGGCATCGCTATCTGTGAAATGTTATACAATTCCCAACTAAATTTAGTTTTGTTATTTATGTATGACTTTTTTATTATTATTAACATTGAAATAAGTTCTCCTTCTACTAATAATTCTACTAAGTTATAATTGAACTAACTATATACAGAGGAAAAAATAAAATAAAATATAGGAACAAATCATTGGGCATCAAAAAATTCATCCGAATCGCTGTCGGTGGGAAAGGTGCCCAAAAGGCTGGCAGCATTGCCACGTTGTATGGCAATGCTAATTCTTTGGCCTAAAAATTGGCCAACCCTTTGGTCACGTGAAGAGTCGACCAACCGCTTGGCGATGTCCCGGAATAATCGATAAGCACTCGGACCCCATGGCCCTAGTGTTTCAACCCCAAACGGTTCAAAAATATAGCTACCGGTAAGGTTGTTATATTTGCGCCGTTTGAGGTTTTCTGCAGTTTTCTTTATATAAGTTGGTTAGGTAGTTGTTTGCTAGTTTTTATTTGTATGAGTAAGTACAATTAGTTAATTAAGTATAGGTTTATTATTTACTAAAAAATTGTGTTGAAGAAAGTAAAGTCCAATGATCTTTAGGTACTTAAGCAAAAATATCCTTACATATTATAAAACAAAGTCCCCCGCCGCGTCTATCTGTCTACTACGCGATAAACTCAAAAACTACCAAACAGATTTTTTTCACCAATGCACGGAGTAATTTATGAGGAAGGTTTACTTGTATAATTCTTTTATGTTTTGTGTAAATTGGCTGAAATACGACGATTATTGTTGAAGATATCGGAACAATTCATGCCGACTGGGAGCTTTACTGATGTGCGCCGCGTAAAACGTAAGAAATACATAAAATTAATATTCTACAGGATCTTCTAACGATGACCCCACAGTAACCGTTTTCATCTTTCAGAATTTGATAAAAATGTTATTGTTTTTTCCGAAATTATTTTGACCGCTATTAAACTATTCCATATCCAAAAAAAATAAAAAATAAATTATGAATTTAATTTACATTAAAATATGCCATGATATCATATCATTTAAACTAATACTTTAAATTAAAAGATATCACAGATTCAAAACTACGTGTGCTAAAATAATTATGGTTGATGGCAGCAGCTGCAGCGCTAATAGTCAATGACTTTTTCCTCAGCTATTAGGTATGTAATCCAGGTAGTACCTTCCCGTGGGATATTTATCGATATCCACGCGATCGAAGCCGCGGTAAAAGCTAGTTTTAACAATAGAAACAACCTCTTTAAAAAAGTAATTGCAAGAGCAACTACAAAGGGCACTAAATTATATATTTTAATGTTATTCCAGTCAACAATGTCTAATAATAATGATATAATGATTCCGATACCGGTGGGCTACAATTTTTATATATTTAAATGTTTTTATATTATTTTATTATTCTAATATTTAAAAATATTTTTTTTTATTTATATTAAGAAATAAAGGAAAATGATGATTAAAATGTGTTTCTTACCAAGTACTTATTTTACCTTACAAATTCAGGTTTGGAATTTAGATCGATTTCTTATCTTTTATTAGAAATAACAGAACTCTAACACGGAATCCATATCTAACATCTTTTCTTTCTGTTCTACTTTCCCTAGACAGGTTTATACTAAATAATGACCTTAAAATCAAATAATTCTCAAATAACTCATTTCTTTCAGTCATGACGTCATGCGGTAGTTCAACGTCAGAAAACGGTACATACTTCGTGAATTCGGGCTACCCGTCGATATATGACGGTACCGGCTCCTGTGAGCTGACTGTCCTCAAATCACATCCCGATGTCTGCCAAATTAGGTAAGGTCCTTCACACACAGTGTTGCCAACCCCAAAAGTTTAAATTATCGAGATCCCATGTCGAAATTATCGTTTATTGGGCAAAATTATCGTACATCAGAAAAAGAACCTGTAACGTTATTTCAAATTGCTATTAAGAATGCGGCGACGCATGAATTGTCCATACAAACGTAGTACATAAATATCAAATTTCACGGTGTATACACAGTAATTAACAATTTTTCGCATAATATTGCTATCAAATTGGCCGTGGGTTGGCCTAGCCTAGTACGGAGATTTAATAGAATATGAAACCAGCTCATACTTTTTTTCTTTTTTCGTGTGGTTAGTGACTATCCTGGTGTCAGAGTTTTAAAGCCGCCCATGGGCTTTATTATTTGCAATTTGAGCATATTTCCACCATATTAGGTTGATATTCGGATTGAGACAGTATTTATCTAGGCTCCTACGTCTTTTTATTTCCAAAAACTTACCTTTAAATGAAGTGTAAGCGAATTGCATTTCGTACATTTTTACAGCGTAAATGACATGTTTTCATATTGTTTTTTTTTGTATCATAAACAACAATTTTTTTGTAATATTGTTTCCGCAGAAGCATAGTTTATGTTATCAAGTTATAAATTATTATCTAAAAAAAAAATGGAAATACATTAAGTTTTCATTCATAATTTTTTGTATTACGGAACACATCTAAATTTATCATAAATTTTCGAAAGCTAGTAGTACTATCGCGTCAAGCAATAATTGTCAATGTGTGCGTGGTAGTATTGCTCACTGTAGGTGTATATCGCTCCGGCAGGCACTCACACTAGCGCAACGTGCTTGGAATAGAATTTTGTTAACATCTCGATTTGTAGTTGCGAGCCGTGTCGCCGGCCTCTTAAGAGACAGTGAGATATTTTATAATAGAGTCACAGGGGAAGTATATGCCAAGTTTCACCACTAATGGCGCTAGCAGCACAAACCGTAAACATGTTTTGTCATAGTTTTTAGTTGATATTTTTGTGTTTTCACTGTTACATTGAGAGATACTTGTTGATTGTACATATTTGACAATTGACTTTGACATTGTTTTGTTTTTATCTGCGTTTAATTTTGTCTAACAAATACATTTTGTCAACTTGTTTTTTCAGCAAATTTCAAAATTATCGTACATTAGACATTCATTATCGTACATCGTACCATTGGCCAAATTATCGTACGCCCCCATAATTATCGAACGGGTTGGCAATACACATGTCATGATTAAAAGAACTCTATTTTATGTCCTGTTATGACAGCAAAAAAAATGTTCGTTACAGGTTGGCCGAGTTTTGTTTCCCGTTTTAAACTACAAATTAACAATTTACTGACTTTTTCCTTTACTTGTACTGTGAGACTTTGCTTCTTGCTAAATTTCATGATTCTAGCTCAATGGAAAGTACCCTATAGGTTTTGATTTATTTGCGAGTATCAAAATATGTCGCATATATGTCCGTATTTTTGAAGTGAAAACTTCTTTAGGCGTGTTAGGCATTTTTGAGATGGGACTAAACCATTGACTTCACAACACCACTGTAACGACACCAGCTTTTGACCATTAAAAAGACATCAACGCGTTGATTATCGCGGTGCGTGGAGTAAAAGACATCAACGCGTTGATTACCGCGATGCCGATTTTTTTCAAGTTGTCACTGATGTCAGCACTCCCGGAGTGCCAGTTTTTTTTTTATTGCGTTGACTTAGTAGCTTGTATTTATTTTTTGAGCTCCAATGGGACTTAATTTCAACTTGATACATCCACGCATTCCTGAAAAAAGGGACTTGACAGACAGACGTACTGACGGACAACAAAGTAATCGTATAAAAGTTCCGTACGGATCCTTAAAATGAGGTGAGGTGATGGCGATCCGGTGCAGTGCTCATACGTGTGCTTTGACTTTTAAGGCTAAAACAGATCAGGGAGCCTACCACCAGCTCATAAACAGTGTTATTTTAATATTACTTCAGTAGGAGAAAGAGATGGAGCTATACGACCTGAAGAGCTTCATCTGTTTCCCACACTGCAGTAGTATTAAAATAATACTGCTTTATGAGCTGGTGGTAGGCCCCCAGAATAACGCAACGCATTGCAAAAATCCCCTTTCATCAAGTTTTCTATGAACCCACGCACATTACAGCACTTTTTCGTGTAATGTAATAATTATTTACTTTACGGCCCATTGCGCATGTAATGTGCGCTTGGCTTTATTGTTGAAACAAGACGGCGGGCGATCGACGTTGATATGTTACCTCATACATCATACGCCTCAATATGTCACGGTGTCGACGATCGACGTCAATTGACGGCAGCGGTCTGGTTGTACACCTATACTTATATCGTTACGAAGAAAATTATTCGTACTAGGAACCTTAATAACCTTAATGAAAGAACACCTACCGTCTCTGCTAACGAACTTAATTAATATTACGAAGAACTTGAAAAATTATCTGTGAAAATAGCTTCGTGAAAAGAAAATGTTACCCTATCTTTGAAAAGGACGGCAATGCAAGGAACTTAGGGTTTAGGCTTTCTGAGTAAAATGTTATCTTTTTTTACTGTTCCCGAACAAAAAAAAAAAAATTCTCATCGAAAATATCGCATTTTTTTTTTTAGAACAATGGGTTTTTTTAATGAATATTACCAATATAATTTACAAACACCACTTTTCATCAAGTTAAATTCACGTACACGATATTTCTATCGCAATAACGGTGAAACTACAAAATAACAGCGTAGCAATATGCTACGAAATTCTCGTAGGTGCCGCGGACGTAGCATAGGCTGCTACGCCGTCTGCATAGCGTAGGCGCTTTAGTGGTTCATTAGTGCTACGCAAAATACCGACAGTCCAGTTTAGCCGACGATTTTAATTATACTGGCTATTGATAAATAGCGGTAGGTAGGAGGTTGTAGTGGCAGGTATTGAAT
Source organism: Agrochola lychnidis (assembly GCA_963680765.1). Lineage (NCBI taxonomy): Eukaryota > Metazoa > Arthropoda > Insecta > Lepidoptera > Noctuidae > Agrochola > Agrochola lychnidis. Next base: position 8,675,944 of record OY796848.1, read on the forward strand.
GCTATAATTGAACTGCCATTTGGAAAGGTACTTTTAGGAATCTATCCGCAATTCAGCATTTACAAGTACTGTAGAAAATGTTAATATGTTTTTTGTTGATAATATTTATTACATCTCGTCAGAGACTTACACGTAGCTTACAACATAATGCAGTATTTGAATAATGCCTACGATTTTGCGTTTATTCGGATTCACAATCAAATTTTTTAGATAAAATGTAGGTACCGGGTTTCCGTACCGTGATGAAAAAAAAACGTATTATTAAAATTGGATTACTTTTCTATCATTATGCATGTTTGTATTGGTTTTGGTACTGTAAATTAAAGCAGTATAAGCATTAGCTTAATCATAATCAACCTACAATGTTCTCTACGTGTACTCCTTTAATGTACGTAATGTATGTGTCTGTGCGTGTGTGTCTCTGTGGGAGGGAGTGGGCTATAATCCATGTAGGTGTCACATGTCTTCGAATTTTGGGTTCAAGGACATGCCGGTTTCCTCACGATGTTTTCCTTCACCATATTGAGAGCAGTGGTGATGAAATAAATAACGCACTATAGGGGGATAAAAGCACTATAACCATGAAAAGAAAACTCATCGACATGTGCATTCTGCCCGTCCTAACCTATGGTGCACAAAGTTGGTCACTTACTGAACAACAGAAGTCCAAACTCAAGAATTGCCAACGGGCAATGGAGCGCAGCATAATAGGTGTCAAACGAACGGACCACGTCAGAAACACCATCCGGCGCTCCATAACTCAAGTAGCGGATGTTGGAGAAAAAACAGCCAAGCTGAAATGGGAGTGGGCCGACCACGTCGCACGAATGCATCCGGAGAGATGGGCAAAGATCGTCACTCACTGGATGCCTGAAGGAGGACAACGCCGTCGAGGTAGACCGCGGCGAAGGTGGTGTGACGATATAGTTATGTTTGCGGGGCCAACATGACCTGAAATCGCACAAAGTAAAGAGATTTGGAAGGAAAAAGGGAAGGCCTTTGTCCAGCAGTGGGACACAATATAGGCTAACAAAAAAAAAAAAGAACTATATCTCCATCATCATTCACCACCAGCTTATCTAAGTCTGTCGCCATAACAACAGTTATGATATATTATATTATGACTTAGATAAGCTGGTGGTAAGATAGCCAGTTCCTCTGTGATTGAGGATTCAGGGTGAAGCTCGCTTCCTCCTTCAGCCTGATCATCACTTACCATCAGGTGAGATGCAGGCCAAGAGATTCACCGATGAAGGAAAAAAAACTACCTATCATTTTAGTTTGTATTTTGTGTGGTCTGAAAGTCACACTCATGGTCTTAATTAGTTACGGAACCGTCACTGGACCAGTTATATCTCAAAGTAACGTAATATTATAAGTGGCGCGCAGTGGAGTCAATATTGTATCGTTGCATATCTCGTGTGCCTCCTACAGGATGTTCGAATACCTGATTGTTATATGCTAAGAATAATCCCTAAACTTCATTTACCATATTATGACTGCATTAAATGGCTGTGATTTAAGTTTTCGAAACAATATTAGCTTATTCACAGTTTTATTTATTTCTGTATTTTTTTCTATACTTGCAGTGAATTAAGTCGAGCTCGGTTAGCGATAGATTAAATCAGCAAAAAATCAAGAACCCGACTGCGTTAAAAGTGGACTTTAAAAAACCGGCCAAGTGCGTGTCCGACCACGCACAATGAAAAGTTCCGTAGTTGGGATGAATTTATCTCAAGAACAAACTTAACATTGTAGTTGAAAAACATGTTCTCCCATAGTACATTACAACTGCAAATGTAAGTTTGTACGCACAATATTAAGAGATTTGCCATGTTATTTTAAAACCATGGACTTGGTTTTCCTGTAATCTATAAGTATAGAACTATTTTCTGGATTTATTTAAAAAATTTAGGCTCAGTAGTTTCGGAGATAAGATAGTCAATGTTCATCTATTTTCTTAAATACCTTTTAAAGTATTTAGTATAATTTTATAAAAAATATAATTGTGACGCTTACAACAACTTATTTTGTTTGAAGTCATATGGTACCATAGATGTATTTTTAAAAACATATCTATGTATGGTACTGTGTGCAAAAATTGTTTTTTTTTTGTGTAACCTCCATTTTCAAAATTCATTGATTTAAGTTATACGTCCATGTCCTAATCACAGAAATTCATATGTAGACCAAACAACTTAGTCGGTCTAGTAGATTCGGAGCAAATTAGCTGTGACATACAGACAGGCACACGAGTGATCCTTTAAGGATTCCGTTTTTTCATTCGTACGTACGGAACCCTTAAAAAAACAGGCAAAAAGAAGCAGGTCACCTAGTAATGGCTGCATCCGCTATCTCGCTACAATTGAGTTACTGGGGGCTGATCATGTTACCGTTATGTGGTATCGCGGGACCCGTGCTGAGTTATCGTAGCGCAACTAGGTTGAGGCTGGAATTCCGTTTCGAAATATTGATTCTGAATTTCGAAGGCAGCAAATCCATACAAAATCAAGGAATTTTCTCCGATTCAAAATTCTGAAACGGAATTCCGTCTGTATGTGGCTGGATGTGTCTGTATAGATTTGCTGCCTTCGAAATTCCTAATCAATATGTCAAAACGGAATTCCGCAGGTATGTCGCCTTAAAGCCGCCATTTTTGGTACCGTTTATAATATACTTTGTTATACGTACAGTTTTTATTCGATGCAAAAATCGTTATTAGCCATTCGGACTTAGACTATCAGCAAAATTATCAGCTAGAGTTATAATACAGACCAGAAATGGTTTAAAAAAATTAGTGATTGACGTATCCTGGTGTTTCTTTTTTTTTATTCCTAAGGAAGTTTACGTTTCCAAATAAGTGAAGCTCATTTCTCCTTTGAGAAGTCGCCGTCAATGTTGGGTTCTGACATGAGATATTGTTTTTTGTATAGGTAACATCGAAGAAACGCATATCGATACACCGTAAGGACTATTTCTGCTTGCAGCGCTCGGTCGATATAGTATCGCCTACCTACGAAAAAAAAAAGGTCGTGTGCACAGGATTTTGTTTGCGTTTCTTTGATAGTACGTCTACATATCTCTCTTTCTCTCTTATACTGAAAAATTTAATTACCACATTTTCCTCTCAATTGTCTCGTCGGACTAGTAGTTGTCGATTCCCGGGTCGAGTTAGGTGTTAATAGGTTTTTCTATCTGGAATTTTTCAGTAGCAACCCGGAATCTGGATTAGTCCCCGGTTTGTAATGGCAATAGGCTCGCCCCCTATTACATGGGGCTTAAACATAATTGGCGAAATGTGGGTATACTATAGACTTTAAATATATTGTAAAGGTACTTTTACAATGCTTGTAAATATGTGAGCACCATGTATCCATCACATAATTTATTTTTTTTGTCATTGCTTCATATTTAATTATTTTTACCTATTCTGGTATAGTAATCTTATTCCAAGTGCATAGTATTCACATATAATTATATATTCAATGTATTAAAAATATTGTAAAACATTTTCAAAGTGTAACGGTGGAGTTTCTTGCCCATTCTTCTCCATACGAAAACTAGCTTTCGGAAGGGGCGACTAGAATCAATTCTATTTATTGTAAATTTTGACGTTCAAAAGTGCCTTTCACGTGACATTTTTTTTTTAATGACTACTTTAAATCTATTTCATTCAAAATATACACTAACATATTTACAACTAACTGCTATATATATTATGTACAAGTATGTAAAGGAAAAAGTTAAAAATAAAAAGAAGAGCTCATTGGGCGTCAAAAATATCGTCCGCATCGCTGTCAGCGGGAAAAGTGCCCAAAAGGCTGGCAGCGTTGCCACGTTGGATGGCAATGCTGATTCTTTGCTCCGCTTGGCGATGTCCCGGAATACTCGGTGAGCACTCGGATCCCACGGCTCTAGTGTTTTAACCCCAAACGTAACGTAAGGTTGCTATATTTGCACCGTTTGAGGTTTTCTGCACCTGCAGCAGCCACCCCGGCACAGCCCGCAGTGCTAGGAAGATGGGATGGCGCAAGAGTATCGACACAGGTTGCATCCCACACCAAAGGCCTACCCAACTTCCAAGGCATTATGGTCAAGTCGTGCCTAATTGAAATAAATTATTTGACTTTGACCTGTCTTTTAACCCTTCGGGGCACACAGGTGTAATATTATATATTTTCCTCTAAATAAATCTCAACCTGTATCAAGTAAACACATCGGTAGCTGCACAGCACACATGACATGCCATCTCCGTCTTATTACTTAAACTACTCAAGCGAATTCAATAGGTACAGTCACGAGCGGATACATTATGTAAAAAACCCTGTCCGATCCAAATGGGGCATAGGTACTGCAATAACATTACAAAAAATGTATTAGTTATTTATTATTACTGAAAATAAAAAACTTATTCCTATTTAAAATTCACATTTTTAGTACCAAAATTATCCCAAATCTATAAAAAATAGAAAACTTTCAACAGGGGTCATAATTTATGATTTGTACACACCCGCTAAACGACGGCCGCCCAAACCACATGCAATAACCCGGTAAAATTCCCCATTTAAAAAAAAATGTGATGAATTGTTTTTGTTTTCCTGTAAATTACCACATAAATATACTCTCAGTACGATACCTAACAACCTCACGGATCGGACAGGTTTTTTTTTACATTTTGTATACATTTACTCAAGATACAAAAGCGATATTCTCATAAAGTATTGTTAGATATTTTATGATGTTACAAACATTCTCAAAACCATACTAATATGAAGGTCTTTTCTCAAAGCTGCATTTTTATCTCACGAGAAAAACGCTTTTGTGAATGTTGCGTATCTGTAAAGTTTATGCCTGCGACTGTACATGATTACTTACGCCAGGCAACGTGGCAGTCTATGTCATTGCAGGCAGTACCATTAACTTATTGCGTTCAAGATATTGGAAGATAGGGAATATTCCAGGTAATGTAAATTGTTTGCATAATAACATCGTATTTACATCATAGACTCAAAGGCAATTCAAAGAGATGTATTCAAAGAATAGTTTACTGAAATAGCGAATATGACAAAAAAAAATTGTTCGTCATGTAAAGTACTACAAAATATTGGACAAGTATTTTTTGTTCTTTTTTACGTAATCAAAAGATTATGGCCATACATTGAGTTAAAATGTGCCATGACATCACGAGTATGTAAATTTTATACTTACGTGTGATGTAGCGACTCCCACTCCCCAACTTTAATCCGTTTTATCTAAGTTATTAAGCTATTGCATAGCTCCTATTGCGGGCTTTGAGCGCGGCGACCGAATCAAGAAATTCCGTAACGAAAAAAATCTAACACCCCCCACTCCGCCTACCATGTAATGACGGTTCCCATGACAACGTGATGTTATCATGGGAACGTAATTTTTGTTTTATGTCATCACGTCATCATCCCAAGTGTAACGTTGACAAATAGGAAGTATGGAGGTTACAAATGCTATGCAATAGCTTTACCGCGGCTGTCCCCGAGTGCCACACGTTTTTTTTTAATTTTTTTATTAATATGATTAAGCAAAAAATACGTGTCCAATATTTCTTTTATTATATGACTGACGGAGTAAATAGATTTTCTTTATTTTTACCCGAGCATCATCCCTATTATTGTGAAAGTTAGATGTAAAAGTTACACGTGATAAGGGTTATCGACAAAATATGGTGATAAAAAAAGAAAGCCTTATTAGTTAAAAAAAAAATACTTTCTCTTTATATTTTACGTAGATAACCAAAACAGTATGAAATCTATTTATTTTTATTTATTTAACAGTTTATGTATGTACAAACATATAAACAGACAAGAAGGAAGGAACAGAAAAATACGTACAAAGGTGATGCTTATTTCTATAGAAATCTCTTCCAGCATACCTGCGATAGGAACTACTTTCCTATCGCAGGTATGCTGGAAGAGATTTCCGAAGAGAGTAAAGAGATGTAGACAACGTGTGTTAGAGTAGAAGAGAAAACAGAATACATAAAATAAAAAACTTAACTATTCACTCATTTATAGTATAGACATACAATATGAGAATATACTTAAATACATACTTCTAAAATACATATCACTAAAATAGATAGGTATTATCACTACATAGTATAAAACAAAGTCGCTTTCTCTGTCCCTATATCCCTATGTATGCTTAAATCTTTAAAACTACGCAACGGATTTTGATGCGGTTTTTTTAATAGATAGAGTGATTGAAGAGGAAGGTTTACATGTATAATAACCCGGTTTATACCCGTGCGAAGCCGGGGCGGGACGCTAGTTACTTTATAAAATAATAATAATATCTAGTATCCGTTACGAATATTTCGGGTGCATTAAAATACCCTCAATATAGGAAGATAAATATACAGTCCAGGAAATTAACTATTAAGGAAATTGACAACCTACGTCAATTTGCCGTGTTATTGCCTCTTCACACAACTGTTTAAGAATGACAGTCGTGATTTGAATATACGGACAATTTATGTTGTAGTATGCTTACTAATAAATTTCCCTCACTTGCACCCCGCTAACACATTGCTTATTGACCAATTTCGATCACTATTCTATGAGCTACTAACTGTTGCCTGCGACTTCGTCTGCGATCCAAGATAAAAAGTAGCCTATGTCCTTTTCCAGATTCCCATGTGCCAAATTTTATTCAAATCTGTTCAGCCGTTTTAGTGACAAGCCTTTTAGTAACAAACAAACAAACTCACTTTCGCATTTATAATATTAGTTAGGATTCTCGTATAAAACTCAAAACTCAAAGTATTTATTTCAAATAAACCAATCACAGGTACTTTTGAATTATCAAGGGGTCGGTCAGATAGAAAGATGAAGCTAGTTGCCTATTCCAAAACGTAGTAGGTACCTATGGAGACTCATAAATAAAACAATTTACATGTAAAGTTATATATTTACTGCTTTTCAAAGTATTCTCCATTACAACACTTTTTCATTATTCGCTTAAACCATTTTTGAAAACATGTAGGTCAAAGTCAAATCATTTATTTCAAATAGGCACTTTGAACGTCAAAATTTACAAAAAAAAAATAGAATTGATTCTAGTCGCTACTTCCAAAAAGTAGTTTTCGTATGGAAAAGAATGGACAAGAAACTCTACGGACACTCTTTTAAATCAAAATAATGTTACAAAATATTGGTTACATCATTCATGTTGAAATTATACATGTGAGAACTAGGTAGAAAGATATCAATACGAAGAAGGAAAATGCGACTTTTTCTATTACCTACGTTTGTTTTATGTACCTGCATAGATTGGACTTCAACCGCTTCACAATCGCTGGGCCCGAGCAGATGAACAATGTTTGTAACCAAGATCAGTTCATTGTATCCGGAGGCAATCCCATATCCGCCATCTGCGGAGTAAACCAAGGCAGTCATAGTAAGTAAACTTACTTATTTGTTTTTATTTTATTGTTTACTAGCTCCCGCCAGAGCGGCTTCATCCACATAATATCTTTATAAAATATAGCTTATGTTACTAAGTGATAATAAGCTACAGCACGCTTAGAATGAACACAATAGAAACGGGTTTTGTCGACGGAAGAATAGACAAAATGACAGATAAACAATCACAATCTGATATTTTGTCTATTCTTCCGTCGACAAAACTCGTAGAAAACCCGTTTCTATGGTTATCATGCACACGTCCTGGAGAAAGATTTTTTAAAATCGGTGCGTTCGTTTTTGAGTTTATTAATTACCAAAAAAAACTCGTTATAATATTAGTGTAGATACACACAGTAAAATACATAGGAAAACTATATCGCCGCCCCCGCAGAATAAACGCGTAAGTGCTATTGAGGCGGTTTTGATGTTAATCCATATTCGTTATGTATAGGTCAAAATACATCACCTCAATTTTTTCCAGATTTTTACATCAATTATTTACGAAGTTACATACACACGATATACCGTAAAATAATGTTATAATTCCGACCTTGATGATCATCATCATCATCATCAGCCTATAAATGTTCCCACTGCTGGGATACAGGCCTCCTCTCTGTGAGAGAGAGTGGGCCGTAATCCACCACGCGGGCCCAGTGCGAGTTGGTAGATGTCACATGTCTTCGAATTTTCGGTTCTAGGACATGCCGGTTTCCTCACGATGTTTTCCTTCACCTGTAAGTAAAGCGCCTATCTGGGTTTGAACCTACGACCTAAAACTCGTAAGTCGCGGCCGTTACCACTGGGCCACCACTGACCTTGATGATATAAAAACTTAATTACCTCTTACATTATCAGATTTTTTTCGACTGCACCAGAATAAACGCGTAATAGCCCATCAACGGTATCACTGTACTGCGAAAAAAGCAAGTAATATTACATTGCAAAACAAAAAAAAAGACAATAGTTGATAAGAAAAAATAACTCAAAGTAACATTAACGTTAAAAAAAAACTAAAACATTTCTGTAAAATGTTTTTTTATCAATGACTTAAAAACAGTACCTGTTTAACACTTAACATTAATTAGATTATCTACAAAAAAAAAATCTTTTAAACGACGTAAAAAACAAACTTCTATTCGGTGTAGTCATAAAGTTATGGATCAATTTAGGTTTTTTATTTTTCCTGTAAAATTGACTTTTTACACTTGCGCGTTTATTCTGCGGGGGCGGCGATATATATAACTTTGAATATAAAGGTACAGCAGGTCTAAAACGGCCACATTAAGTAATTCCTCTAAAAGTAATTCATTTTCTGAATTCGCAGCAATTCTTCTATTGTGACACATATTTTAGCTGAATCATATTCAATTCAATGCATATCAGGGTCATATTTTATTTTTTATTACTCAAATGAGATTTTTATTTTTATTTCTACTGTTTAAATGTTATTTCACTGTAGTAAAAAACTGTCAAGAATTACGTAGTATGAATTGAACGCAGATAGTAAGAATTACCAGTTTGAAAAAGTTAGTTTGATTCATAATATAATCATATTATGATTCTGCTAAAGCGGCCATCTTAAACCCCCTGCTTATTTCTTGAGAAATTTCTCCCAGCAGACCCGCGAAAGGAGAAATGAAAAATAAATGTAGACAAAAGTGTGTGAGAAAAAGAAGAGAAGAATATGACTACGTATTAAACAAGAAAAACCATGTCCTAATGCTCATTTATCTTCGGCTAATAACATCTTGAAATGTTATAAAAATGAAATAGGACCAAAAAATATGCTTTTAAATCGTACAATAAAAAAACTCTGTACAACGGATATATGGATGATGAGTTTCAACTCCACTAACGCATCGGAAACTATTCGACTAACTCTATGAAATCTCTTCGCCTTTTTTTCCAACTACGTAACTTCAGCAAGCATTTAAAGAAAATTCTGCATATAACGCAAGTTCAAAACTCCTTCTTAGTAACTCTTTCTAACTCAATAGCTCATCAAAAACTAGCCCACTAATGTCAAGACATCTCCTTGCCTCAACTTCCAAGTACTCAAGTTCGCAGAAAGCGTTTAAAGAACATTATGCACTTTATGTTACAATTAAAACTGAAAGTTCAAAGAAATGGCTGCTGCCTTCCGTCATAGCTTAAGTATGAGTGAGGGTACACGAGATGCCGAAGCGAAGGACAAGTGGTGCAGGCATCCGGCTAATTTTTTTAGCTAAAAATTAAGTACCATTTCATAACAAGTTTTAAGTTTTTGAAATCGCCTTTTGGATTTATTATTGACCAGCTTTTGCCTGCGTTGGGGTCATAAATTATCCCACGGGAACGTACTACCGTGATAAAAGTATTCTGTGTCCTAACCCAGGTCATGATCTACCCTGGTGCCAGATTTTACCGTGTAGTTTGTTTTAACGTGAAATCGTAACAAACAAATAAACAAACAAACTCACTTTCACATTTATAATATTAATTACACAGTTATAATATGGCACTTCAACTACTTACTCACTAAAACATACACAAACAAATATCACACACAGTTTTAGGTATTGAGAGAGAGAAGTGTTGTGCACTCACAGAAGTGCACAACACTAGTATAGAATTTAATGATTAAAGGACGTGTTTCAAATACCGTTATTTGAGTTGGTTATAAGTTACAAAATAAAACGAAAATGAGCTATATTCACTCAGTAAAGTTATATTGTCTATGCAAGTACCTCTAATAAGTGCATTATCGAACACTGGCACAAGGAATTTATGTATTTAATAAAGATTTATTTATTTAAGTGTACATCCACAACATTATAAAACGTTGTACAGTGCAATTTACAAACTAAAATGTGAAGATGCAATATGTATTTAATTGTAACAGAATTTCCATCAAACAGAATTCTATTGCTGATTCTAAAAACAAAGCGATGCTATACAAAGGTAGAATTCAAGTAGATCCTATTCAAGATGGTACCTTTGATGAACGTTGCCAGGTTATCATTCTGTGAAATACTCCTTTGAATTCATCATTTCAAACTGGTTCCAGGATACATAATTATAATATTTAAACTACTCTGAACCGCATTCAATGAATTCTAGAGAAATTAGTTTCTGTAGAATGGAAACTGTCAGTAGTATGGATTTAATTATTACATCCATATTGGAATTATTAATTCAATTTCAGGACTGAAAACTGAAAAATTAAATCATGGCAATCATCAGTAGCATGGTAATGGAGTTCTGAGGATTGCGTGCAGTGGTTCATGCTTTTGTCAAAAAGAATTATATTGAGCGTGTTCTGTGAAACTGATCACAGTTTCACAGAACACGCTCAATATAATTTTTCCATCAGGAACAGAGAATTAATACTTCCAACAATACGTAATTGCGTCAGACATTTTACCTTCAGTACTTGGGCTCAGATTTTATAATAGTAAAACATATCCAACAGCTGCCGCCTACAGACGAATTTTACTAGCCTACTACTTTGGGTATTTCCACTGTGTAATTACGATATACCTATACATAATGCAGATAGATAATTGACATGCACAAAATATCAAGTCTTGTTTATTTAAAGGAAGTGCCTCAGCTGCCGGCGCCGTCTCCCGAATTGGCTGCCGACGCTGGAGAAAAAGTGGAAAATGCGGTTGGCAATTTGGCATATGGACTAGATAGGCGGAATTTATATATATCCATAATCAATAATTTCTATATTTCAGTAATCAAGTACAACCCGGAAACGAACTAGATATTTTACTCGCAATGAAAGTTTAGGTTGGGTTGGGTTAAAACTGTGACCCCCTACGACAAAAAACGACTAGAATGTATAGAAAAAATACTTTAGTTAGGGTTTGTTGGGTTTCTGTATACTGGAAGGTTTTCCATAAACGCTGGTTCGCCGTCGGTGTCCATTATGGGAGTCGGCGACACCAGCAGCCGATGTTTTTAATCTCGGCTGCCGGCAGTAATGGTAATGTACTGCCGGTTTCCAACGGCGTTTATTTTTAGGTAGCGGTGTCGGCAGCCAACGCACTCCCTTATTTAAATGAAGCTTTAAGTATTGTGTAAGAAGCGATTGTCATTCTTCATGTTTTTCTATCGTCAATACCCAACAGAAACAGCTAGAAAATTTCTTAATATAGTGTGACTTGTTTTTTAATTTGTATTTTCAATTAACAGTGTACATAGACGCAGGCATCGGTATGACAAACCCTGTGAAGCTTACTTTCGTCACCAGCGGAACTTCATTTGAAAGACTTTGGAAGGTCAAAGTGACCCAGATACCTTGCAGCTCTATTTATAAAGGTAATTAAATTTCTTTACATGTAATATCCATAAGCGGAAAACACAGAATTGGTCGAAGTGGCGGTGCTTGAGGGAAGCCTATGTCCAGCAGTGGACGTCTTTCGGCTGAAATTATGATGATGATGATGAATATCCATAAGACGGTTCAGCAAATTGGATCGGCCGTTCATCTGGCAAGCACGCCAATTTCCTTGTTGGCATATTATATCTGAAATAGTGATGCTATAATAATACTGGCATGTTCAGTAAACGTTTTCAGACTGATAATAAAGATAAGAATATGCACGGAGAAAAAAAAATCACTGGTCAATCTCTAGCGTTTGATATTCGATCATAATACATACATGATTATTGCAAAATTGAGGTAACTCTTCCACAAATGCCATAAAGATTTGAAGTTTGTAATATCAAAATGAAAATAACAACTTCAGCGATATTTTGTTTTTGTTTGCTTGTATTCTAGACAAAACACACATTACAACTGTATGTTATAACTCAGCTTATGTTGTATTGTATAATCCTTGAATTGTATTGTATCCAGTTGCTAAAAGTTGTCAAATCCTTATTTCACATAAACCTACATGGGAACTTATCAAACGTCAGAAGCACACGGTTCCAATCGGTCGTTTCATATTATGGAGAACAGCCAGAAAAAAAATCGATTGTTACACTTTATAAAATAGTTGACTTACACAATGTTTTCATAATAGCTTTAACCCGAAAAATTCTGCGGATTTATAAATATATGTACTAGCAGACCCAAAAGACGTTGTCCTGTCTGGACAGCGCCACCTACCGGGTCCAATTGTATTTTCAAACCATCCAGGGACCCACTCTAATATACACATAAAATATCTTCTAATCGGTCCAACCGTTTAGGAGGAGTTAGGTGACAAACACAGTTACAGTAGAATTATATATGTCACCGTAAGATTGTGAGAACAGTTAGTTTATAATCTGTCTGAATTATTTCCGTTAGATTATAAACTGTCGAAAAATTGTGAACTGGGTGAAATGGGTTAGGTTAGGTTAGAACTGTGACCAACCGCGTGCGAGCCGAGCGAGCGAAGCGAGCGGTGCCGCGGCAGCGGCCGGCGAGCGCTACTTCCAAGTTGCTCGCAGCCAGGCAGGCTATTTAATATTAGCGCAAGGTGCGTTATCGTCGCAAGCAAGTTTGATACCAGTTCACAATTTGTCGGTTTCCCATGGAAAGATTATAAACTAGCGAAAAATAATGCGTTAAATTGTAAATGGTGCGTTGCAGTTCACAATTTTTCGACAGTTTATAATTTAACGCAAATAATACCGATAGATTATAAACTAACGAAGTTCATAATTATACGGTGACATATACATAACATAACATCACGCCTGTCTTCCCCGAAGGGTTAGGCAGAGGTGTATCTATAGCACACCCACATTTCGCCAGTTATGTTTCAGTCCCATATAATAGGGGGCGAGCCTATTGCCATCAACCAGGCACAAATCCAGAATTATATATATAAAGATATATTCATTCATATTCATTATGGCACCTCTTTAGATCATGAGCTATCCGAATATCAAAAAATACTTGGCCTAGGTTTTAAGGGGGAGGCGTGAAAATTGATTCGCTGTTACAATGTATAAAAGATAGTGTTTATAGGTATTAGTGGTCACATACAGTATAATACCAATCGTCATTTATCTTGATATACCGAGATTAAACTTTTAATTACTTCTGACAGATATTATCTGGATTCCTTCCTCAGGCGACAGTCGACTGTACTTAATCTCGAAACTTTTGCAGATTGAAAGATCCCTCTTACTTCGACGATACTTATTATCTTCAGTCTTGTTGTTGTTTTTATTTTAATATTCAGTTTAAAAACTGCAAATCTGTCCAGCTAGGAAGGATTTGCAGTTGCATTTACACTGACTTAATTATTATTATTCAGACTTTAGGAGAAAAAACTAGGCATATGGTTTATTTCTGAACCTAAATAATAACCGACTAATATTAAAAAGAATATCGTCTTGCAAAAAGTAGGTAACTTAATTTGAAATATCATAATATATGTTATCTTATTGCATGTCTGTTCTATCTTAATGTCATGATCTTGACCAATATTTTCCGCTGGATATGTTCAGACCTCTCCTAAGCATCGCCACAACGACTGTTCCCCTGCTACCTACATCCAACCGATTCTCACCACTTTTACTAAATCTTTGTTTAGATAATAAAGCTTATTTTTCTGTAACAGCTGATGAAGGTTGCCTGCAGTACTACACGGGAGTATCAGGTCAACTTCGCTCCTTCAATTATGATCCCATTTCGGGACTGCAGCTCAGCAACCAAGACTATGGAATTTGCGTCAGGATGGAACGTAACTTCTGTGGGATACAATACACCGTGTGCCCGGATACTGGTGAGGATTATATATGACTGATATTACTTATGCAATATACCTCCTTTTACAATACACCGCGTGCCCGGATACTGGTGAGGATATATATGACTGATATGACATAATATGCAATATACTGCCTTTTAAAATACACCTCGTGCTCGGATAGTGGTGAGGATTGTATATGACTGATATGACATAATATGCAATATACCTCCTTTGGCAATAAATACACCGCGTGCCAGGAAACAAATTCAAATTCTTTATTGCGAACTAAGTGTACTACATTTTGAAGATGTTAACAATAGGTAGGTTCTTAGAACTTAGTTGCCTGTTAAGGCATTGCAATTAAATGGATATAAAAATTTAATAAAAAACATAAACATACTCAGTATTCCAGTTATACATTTTACATTATATTATATTAATTATCATTATTCATATATTTGATATCATACTATCAAATGTATGAATAATGATACAGGTGATGATTTTATATGACTGATATGACATATGAAATATTCATCCTTTTACAATACCTACATCGCGTGCCCGGATACAGGTGAGGATTCTATGCGACTAATGTGACACACAGCACATCGAGTTGTAGAAAAAGTTCGACTTACATAGTAGAACTTCATCTCTTTTACTCGCTCCTAAAACATGTTAAATCACAGGTAATTGGCTAACCATCCTAAAGTTGAATGTGACTTGCACGCTTTAAAACAATGAGGTATATTTGTCGATGTGACAGTTACATAGTTTCAATTTGCTGGGAATTGTTGTCAAAAGTGGTAACGAAGTTGCGAGTTTAACTATACCTACCTACTCTATAGGTTTTTTCCCTAACACAAAATTCAGAATATCATCATCATCATCATCATCAACCTATAAATGTTCCCACTGCTGGGACACAAGCCTCCTCTCTGTGAGAGGGAGTGGGCCGTAATCTACCACGCGGGCCCAGTGCGGCTTGGTAGATGTCACATGTATTCAAATTTTCGGTTCTAGGACATGCCGGTTTCCTCACGATGTTTTCCTTCACCGTTTTGAGAGCAGTGGTGATGAGATAATTTACACAAAATAAAGCGCCTGCCTGGGTTTAAACCTACGACCTACAACTCGTAAGTCGCGGCCGTTACCACTGGGCCACCACTGCTCTCACACAAAATTGAGAATATATTATATAATACAATTTTTAATTTACACAAACTAAACATTTCGCTTGTTTCAAATAAAATATCATAAAATCTTACGTCTTATAAACATCTCAGCGAACTACAAAAATCGTCGGTATATGGGCGTATAGTATTGATTTGTTATTAGTTATAGAAAGGTCAACTAGGCCAAGGCAAAACTAGTATACTTAGACTTGTCTTCTTCAACAGCAGTTAATTATTGAGAGCTTTTTCTTCATCTATTATTTAATAAACTGATGGTTGATTTAAAAGGAAGTTTTTTTTTTAAATCTTTTTTTTTTAAATGCCTGTTTAGAACAATAAAACTAGTTCAAAATTAAAATACTTTCCAGTAGGCACTCACAGTAAAGACAAGTATATATAAGATTTTTTTTTTTTACAAAAGCAAGTCGCGGCAAGGCTCCATTTAAGTCTTGCCGCGACTTGCTTTTGAGAGCAATTTATAAATAGTAATTTATTTAGTACTGTGAGCACCACGCTTGGCTGTGGCACTCAGGACCGGGACGGTGTAAAAATTAAATAACTTTTTAAGGAGAGCAAGATTATATTTAAACCATTGGTATAATATTATAAGCACACACTCGCGTCGCGACGTCTGAGGGCAGACTATCATTTTTTACCAACAAAAGAAAACCATTTAAAAAAATACTAATTTAAACATATCTTGTCATATTGTTCGGATGCCGTACAGCGTTCTTGCCAGCCTGTACAGCATGAGATTGGATCTCATAATAAAACCTCACAGTACTTAGTCTGAAATAAAATATTGTGGTTTTTTGATTGGTGTTTAGGGTTCCATAATCAACAAGTTTAGTTTCGCCATTTCCGTCTGTCCATCTGTCTTCTGTCTGTCCGCGGGTTAGCTCAGAGGCTTAAGTACTAGAAAGTTGTAATTTGGCATGAGTATTCATATTAATCACGCCGAAAAAGTGGTAAAACAAAATCAAGAAAAAAAAATAGTTTACCTCCCCTACACGTAAAGTGGTGTTTTTTTTTCGCCTATCCCATGGTGTGGGATGTCGTTGGAAAGGTCGTTCAAAAATATTGAGAGTTTGTGACGACCATTTTTGAATTCAGGAATCCGTTTGCGAAATATTAAGCTTTAAAGTGCTATTTTTTTTGTTAAAGTCATGTGTGTGTCCCTGCCAGCTAAATGGTTGGTTTTGGATATGTGAAAAAATTCAAAGCAGTAGTATATATAACCAAATTAAAAGGAAAACTATCACAGCTAAGTAGTCTTTAGAAGTTAACGGGTAATGTTAATGATCATGCATGATCAAGCCGCTCATCAGGACAAAAAATAATAAATTGTATTTTAGTCCAAAGTTGTAAACGACGTAACTAGATGGCGTTGGCGTCAAATAAGAAGTCGCTATGGTTTCGTTACAACGATTTGGCTTGGGTCTTGCAAATTTTATTAAACAAAGAACCATCGTAAATCAGTATACAGTCGGTTGTTTCATTTTAACCTCAACTCTACTCATATACACATAAGATCAAAAATCTAAGTACCGATCACTATTTCCCGATGTTTGGTATTTAACAGGTAATAATAATCAACCAAATTACATTTGTTTTCAACTATACTGTTTAGTTTGTTCTTGGGATAAAGTCATCCCATCTACAGACCCCGTCATTGTGCGAGGTCCGAAACGCATGTGGTCTGTTTTTTTATAAATCCCAGTCAACATGCGCATTGTGCCCTCGGCTTATTTTTACCTAATTGTGAGACTGTTTTTCTATGTCTGAAGAGATTTCCGTGCTACGTGTTTTCCGTTGCTAAAGAATATAAAAAGTATTCTTAAGAATATGTTTCTCACATTACTCTTTTAACATTTAGGGTAAGGAGGGGGAATGGCGTTCACTTAAGGAAAACATGGTGTATTTTTTAAATTATTTATTATAAATCAAAATTAAGAAAAATAACAAAGTCTTTAACTATCGAGTAATCAACAATTTAACAACAAAAGCATATATCTTTAACCTACTAGTAGTAGGAAAACATTATAAAAAGATCATGTTTGAGCGGCATTGCCCCTGACTTTGGGTAATGCCGCTCAGGGTACGGGGTAGTGACGCTCAAACATGTTTTTTGGAATATAACAAGTAAGATACATTTTAATTACAGAAATATTAATGAGATCAACCTTATGCAATAAAAGTAAAGTCTACAATCACAAATTAGCATCAATTATCCCCATTTGTACGTAAGATAATCCTTTTTCAATTTAACAAATATATTAAAGTCTTCGATGTCAAATCAATATCAATTATTATAATATAATATAAAATAATAATAATTATTAGAGGTAAGATAAATTAGAAATAGTAATATTTTATTTTAGGCCACATAAATCACAGAAGTATCCATCTGGCTTTTGATACTGTTGAGCTCAGCATATTTATAAACAAGTTTACGCAAATCTGCGACATTGAGTCCATAATATAGCGAACCCAGCAACTTAACTTGTTCAGCAATTTCAGTTTCTTGCTGTTGGTTGAAAACTGGCTTGCAACCTAGTCTTGGGCTGCTCATGTTTTCATTTTTTAGTAGATCTTTCAAAGTAGTAAATGGCATGTTATATTGTTTTGCGGCTTTTCTTTTGGACAAACCTCCTTCAATCGCAGTTTAAGCAGATTGAAGGTCTTCTTCGGTCGAAGCCGCTTTAGCGGTGGTCCTTTGACGATTTCTTGGCATATCTACAACAATAAAAAAATAAGTCACTAAGGGGTAATGGCGCTCAGATGAGCGGTATAACCCCCAATGGTAGTTCTGTAATTACAATGAAATTTAAAAAAAAATCATACACAATTGTTGAAAATTGATTGCATTATCACAAAATAGAATAGTTTTATTGTCGGAAAAGTAAAATTAATAATTAAATAAGCATTAAATTTTTGGACTTACCGACAAAAAACTCCTAACCAAAAACTAGATATGCGCGGCCGCAAACGAAGAAACGCACTTCACGGTCACATGACGCGAGCTGACTGTCCGTTTGCATCGCTGTCTGTTAGAGGCCCCCTCCCCTCGCGCTTCACGCGATGTGGCGTATTACTACGTTCCATTTTGACAGAGTTACAGAGGTGAGCGCCATTACCCAGTGAGCGCCATTCCCCCTGCTTACCCTAAGCCAAAGCAGGATTTCAAAGATACAAGCTTTTTCGTTTGCAAACATTTACTACTACTAATAACTAAAAACCTGTTAATGAGTCGTTTTACTACTATTATTGTATCTCAGAAAAAATCTGCTATTCCCTACATTTTACCGAGTTATGGATTCTTTGAATACGCGTGGCTAATATTTACCTTTAAATTGCTGGCAGCCACATTGAAAGAAAGAAAGAATAGTAGATTGTTATACAAGGGTCGAAAGGAATCAATTCCCATACGAGGTATTTAGACGCCCGAACGCAGCGAGGGTGGCTATAGTCCGAGTAGGAATTGATGACTTTCACCCGAGTTAAACACTACTTTTCATTTCGAATTTAAGGAAAGTAAAAAGTTGTAGTTTTTCTAAAATATTAATTGATTATATTAACATGAGTATTCTAGTACCTATTAGACTTTTTTGAATTTTAAATATGGAACACACCGCGTCACCGCCGCGGGTCGTCCCGCTTAGGGTCAGTACACATCAAGACGCAAAGCGACGCGACGCTGCGCGCACTTTTAAACGAATATCAAACTTATTTTCCTCACAAAAAGGTATATTTCAGTGCGAGCGTGAACCTTATTGCGTAGTAAATAAATTAGATATTCTATCGAATCTTAAAAAAGTGCACGTCGCGTCACGTCTCGGTGTGAGCTGACCCTTAGGTATCTTTTTAATTCACACTGGCTGTTTATACAATGACAAGACTGCAACATTTTTTTTAATCAGTATTTTTCTATAATGGTATCTACTATCACAGATCTATAATCAAAGACATTAACTAAATTGTTAAATTGACATAACATGAGTAATTTGTGAGCTTCGTAGATAGATAAATGACATAATATGATAGTGTAATATTCCTCAAGGGGGATATACCCATTACAAATGTCCATTTTACCACAGACTCGACAGTGTAATACCCCCTTAGTAAATTTTCGTAGCCGACTACCTAACCAAATATAGTTCTATTTTTAAAATTCATTCCCGCCCTAGAGAGGGAAGTAATTACTATGAGTCTTTCCCACCCAAGGGTGGGGATCAGCGTCTTCCACCTGCTACTTGGTTCAAACAAACACTACTTTCCGAGTATGAGAAATGAAATAAAAATCCTATGTTTTCCAATCTCTATGTACTTAATTATCCTAATGCAAGTGAAAATAAAAGATGTATCCTACCACATTCTTTTGACTAAACATAAGCATGTGTAGGATTTCGAAGATAAGTTCTTTCATTTGATACATATTGTTACCCTTTCCTGTGTAGACACGTTTTTTGTTATAGATATTTTCCCATTTACTCTGAAAGTAAAGTATCACAAATACAGTAATAATATTATTTGTTGATGCACTCGTAACATTACAAACAAAATTAATCCAGCTTTTGTCTGTATTAACATGTCTGAGCTGCGATCAGGCTTCGGAATATAAAGCCTACTGACCAATCAAATATTTCTTTAATCATGCTTATTGAACTTTTAGCACGTTCGTGCCAATTACAATTCATATTTCAATAATATTTTTTATGCAACGGAAAGATCATGAAGGGATATTATTATATCGTTCCGATTTTTTTTAACTGAATGGCATCTGGCATTAATCGAATTGTTATGGTATTCATTATAAATATGCCCCTTTTATAAATAAACGTTTTTCATGCCTTCTGTACAATGTATTTAAAATCCTATAGGTATAAACTCAGAATTACGACTACAGCAAATAATAATCTTGCTGAGATATAAAAATTATCCAGGCTTAGTTTTATTTTCCAATTATTGTAAGAGAAGTGTTCTTAGAAAATTGAAATACCCTACTTACCCTACTTTATCTCGGAACAGTACCTGCAATGATGATTTTTTAAAGGATTAATTTAAAGGATTAAATTTAATTGAAACACCATTTTTTTTTATTAATCTAACCTAACATACTGTATTATTACGCCCTACTATCAAGGCAAATGTTTAAATATTTTAGTTTTTATTTCCCATACCTGTAAACTGTTATAATCGATATAAAAGGAAAGGGTGACTGACTGACTGATCTATCAACGCACAGCTCAAACTACTGAACGGATTGGGTTGAAATTTGGCACACAGGAAGTTATTGGGACGTAGGCATCCACTAAGAAAGGGTTTTTGGAAATTCTACCTTTAAAGGGGTGAAAAGGGGAGATTTTGTTTGTGTGAAAAATCTTATTCCTTGAGTCAATAAACTTGAAACTCGGCACGAATACTTATCTATGTAAATTATAAAGTTTGCAATTTTTACTTTTTCTAAACTACCCCCTAAAGGAGGATTTGGGGGTGTCAAAGTTTGTATGGAAGAATTTTAACGCACGTCAATGTCTGATTAACTCGAAACTCAATATTTATACTAAAGACTAAAAAATAAATAAAAACGTATATATGGGTTTTGCGAAAATTTACCCCTAACGGGGTGAAAAGGGGTATTCATTTTTACAGCGGAGGATTTTACTGTGAGGCTTGATTAACTTAAAAATTGGTATAAATAATATATAAGTCAAATAATGGAAACGATACAATAGACTTATCAAAAATTATTATCACGCTATTTGCTATGGGGGATGAGCAATATTGCATTATGTTCGTATTCTTCTATAGTTTACCCAGACAGTTACGGATTTAACCTGTTAAAAGATTATTATCACGCTATACATTTATGAAGCTAAGCAGTCAATTATAACAATACAAGGTGGATTTTGAGATGGGGCAATAAGGGCAGGTACCTTCACCGTTGTCGCTACAAGAAAACGGTCTTAGGAGACTGTCCACAACTTTTTGAAACATTTCGATCTGCATTCACAGATTTTGAAAAAAATGTAGTCAGCAAGAAAATGGGCAATTTTCAGAAAAACTTTTTTGATGCCTGTAGTTCCTAGTTCTTATTACTAGAGTCAAAAATCTATGTCGGGCTAACTGAGGTTTGAGTTTGAAAAAAGAAAGAAATTGCAAAAAACTTCCCATACATTTCGTAGGAAATGAGTCTGAGAGGATATAGAACACAATATACCCTTTGTGTGATGAAATAACTTTTTAGTGAGGTACTTACTACTATTTAAATGATCACAATATAGCACTATACAACAGTTGAATTATTCCAATATTTCACTGGGCTGAATAGGGAACGAATATAGCAGATAGTTACAGATTTCACCTTTTAAATGATAATCATCCCGCTACACTTTTATGGAGCTAAATCAATCAATCATGAATTTATGAAATATATAAAAACTGGTATTTTATTCAACTTTCAACAAATCAAATATTTTAGCGGTTCGACGAATGTTTTGCAAACTTATGTTTGATTCCAAACAATAGATATTTTTTGTGCTTCTTTTTTACATTTTGATATACTATCCATAGTATCCATACTTATTAATTATGTACTTTTATTTACTTATCCATACTAATATTATAAATTACATTAGAGATGATGGCATCCTGTAGAAAGCCATAGGGTACTTTTTGTCTCAAAAATAATCCTCAAGGGTGTGATATAGGGGATGAAAGTTTTTATGGGAAACCCAGCATCTCTAACAAATGTCCCTAATTTAAGAAATACTTTTTATTTTTCATTTTGACGGAACCCTAAAACAGATTCAATCTGTCTATTACCTTTTGAGGCCGTAACGGCTGAACAGATTTAAATGAATGCCATACGGATAGGTTACCTGGGTTAGGACATATGATAAGTAATCTGAACCCCGGTAGTACGTTCGTGGGGGATATTTTCCGACGTTTACGCGTGCGAAGCCGTGGGCAAAAGCTAGTACATAAATATCAATGAAAGTATTTTGTATTTTATAGTAGTTTAAAAAAAAACGTTTCGCATAAAACTGAGATATTTATTTTCTGTTGGATATGCAGCTCGAATACTAAAACAAAATGCTCATAGAAAGTCGGTCGTCAGTAGGATACGTTGCTATGGTAGCTTTGTTTCCGATTTTTTTTCAAACCCGTATACAAATTCATTTCGGTAGGTCCGTTACTTTGTTTAGCGAAGCCAATCAAGCGAATTGGAGTTGAGTCTGAGAGAGAAATGAGAATCAAAGAGACAAACAAATTGATTAGGACCAATGTTCTATACAAGTATTTCTGTATAGGTATACAACTAACTACAATATATTTTATGTACAAGTATGTAAAGGAAAAACTTGAAAATAAAGAGAAGAGCTTATTGGGCGTCAAAAAATTCGTCCGCATCGCTGTCAGCGGGAAAAGTGCCCAAAAGGCTGGCAGCGTTGCCACGTTGGATCGCGATGCTGAATCTTTGGCCTAAGAATTGGCCAGTCCTCTGGTCACGTAAAGACTCGGCCAACCGCTTGACGATGTCCCGGAATACTCGGTGAGCACTCGGACCGGCTCTAGTGTTTCAACCCCAAACGGCTCAAAAATATAGCTACCAGTAAGGTTGCTATATTTGCGCCGTTTGAGGTTTTCTGCACCTGCAGCAACCACCCCGGCACAGCCCGCAGTGTTAGGAAGATGGGACGGCGCAAGGGTATCGTCACAGGTTGCATCTCACACCAAAAGCCTACCCAACTTCCAATCAAAAATAAATTCCAATAATAAATTAGGTTTATAAAGTTAAAAAAATACTTGGTTAGGAATATTTTGTTGACATTAAGGAGTGTTTGTACTTAAATCTTTGCAGCTCTTTATGTATTTTTAAGGGATTAAATATTTATGTATACAAATAAATAAAACTGAAGTGTCTGTTTGTAATGTCAAAATCACAGATTTTACTAAATGCATATGAACTTGTATACGTATAACATTTTTTTTTAACTTTTTTTAGTCTGTAGACCGATTTTGACGGGAAATTCACTAGAAGATAGCTGATGTTATAAGGAGTAACTTATACTCCGTTTGAAATAAGATTAGACATTTAAACAAACCTTTTTTACAGTCCGTTCAACCGATTTTGACTTCTATGCCGTAGGCATAAGGATGGCATTAAAAGCAAAAAAAGTGGTTACAAACCAACTGTTTACTGCAGCTGCTATTTGTCATGCCACCAACGCAATAGAAGTCAAAATCGGTTGAACGGACTGTAAAAAAGGTTTAGTTAAATGTCTAATCTTATTTCAAACGGAGTATAGCCTACTTTTATTTTAGAAAAAGAATTAGGGTACACGCGGAGTCACGGATAGCAGTTAATATTAAATATACTGTTTTATTCGGTAATATTTTATTCTTGTATTTTCTTGTCTATTTGATAATGTTTTTGAAGTTCAATCAAAAACTGATTCAACTTATAGGTATAACAATATCGCCGTTTAGCTTTAATCAGCTGATTTAAAAAAATTAATAAGATCATGTAGTGCTAGTAAGCTTTTGATAATAAACCTAATTTTACTGTATTAGCTTTATCCATTCATTTTGTTTACACTTTAAATTAAAAAAAAAACAGTGGCAATCCGGGAGTGCCGACAGAAGTGAAAACTTGAACAATTAAAAAAAACCATCCATTTAGGCTACGTCCGCACAGACAGGTGGCTTGCTTAGCGCCTAGAGCCTAGTGGCTTGCATTCCGGCTACTTGCTAGGATACACGGTGGCCGCACTGAGAGGTGGTCTGCGTGGTGGGTCGAACAACTCACTGTCTGAAAACATAATCCAATGCCATAATATACTTTCACAGCATTAACTTCTCATTGTAAAAATAAAAAACTCACATCTTAAATAAATAAATCACTTTTTAGTACTTACCATCTTTTTCTACTTCGACTGCTACCTCTTCTCATAGTTTCTTTAAGACAACTGCATTTTTATGGAGTTCATTAACATCAAACTGATGCAATTAATATTTCATGCATTTTTTCTTCCAAAATGCCTCGCGCCTCGTGACAAAAAACCAACACGCTTGTTTACTTCGATACACGCTAAGCGACTAGCTAGGCGCCAAGCGGGTAGTGCGGCCGGTGGCAAACATTTTAGAACGTTCGTTTTACTAAGCTACTCGCTAGATGACTTGCTAGGCTCTAGGCGCTAAACAAGCCGCTAGTCTATGCGGACGTAGCAAAGTAAAAATACTTGCATAGAACATTGATCCGTAACATAATATAAATAAAGAGCACAATCGCGTTTACAAAAATGAGGTGTCGGTAACGGTGTTGCGAGTTCAATTGTTTTTTCCCATCTCAACAATACCCAACGCGCCTAAAAAAAGTTTTCATTTCAAAAATTAGATCGTAATTGTCCAAATCGATGTAATTATGATTTATGTAATTCTTATAATGTCTACCTTACCTATGTTTATCTTGCAGTTAACAACCGTTCCCGAGCCTTCACTTTAAGTGGCAACAGCAATGGTCCAGTCAACGCCATGATAGGCTCAGGAGCTGGGCCCAACAATTGCGCAAATGATTGGCTACTGCTACCCTGCGCCACCAACGTTGGACGAATCCAGCCGGCTCAAGCATTATGCACGGATAGAATCTGCGGGGGAACCTTTGCAGCGGAACTTTCAATGCAAGCAGCTACTGTTCTGAGTAAGATATTTTCAATATCTTATAAGTATCGTCATCTTACAATAATATTTGGCAAATAAGGGGACAAAACAGTAGATTAACCACCCATAGAAAGGCAGAGTGGGTTCGTATTTTTCTTCCGTGCTCTATTTCAGACGCCTACTGACTGATATCACTAACTAATATTATTGAACACCTTTAGCAAAATTGCTTGCGTACCTTTGTCACAGTATAGCAGAAGCCAAACATTTTAATTTTCATAGTAGGAGATTTCCAATGCAAGAACTTTTCTTTTAAATGCAATTTACAATATTATCCTTAATAGCTTTCTACCCCTGAACGGCCAAGGATTTAAATTTAATTACCGAGACTTGAAGAAATGCGAAAAGCTCTAAGCTTCTTTCAGTGGAATATTAAATTCAAATCATACTACGTAAAAAAGTCTAGAAAAATAAATTACCTGGTATTCCACTGCACAAAACAGTTTGTGCTGCACAAGAGGAAAACGAGAGAATTCATAGCAATAAGCCAAAAGGAAATTGAACAGAACGTTAAGAGTCCAATTACATTTTCTTATGGAAATTCATGATTTTTGACGTTGTAATTTTCAACAACAGCAAGATATTTAAATTATTTGATTATATGTTATAACGATAGTGCCTGTTTCTTTTGTAGCGGGTACAGCGCCATATACGAACTAGGCATCATAGACATGACGTCACACAAATCCTGCATCGCGCAGTTAGAGTTTACCGAGCGATCGACATACATACAAGATTTCAACTTCAAACCGATGGGCAGTTGCCTGCCAGACACAACACCCGTCTGGTCGGAGGATCCTCCCTTTTCTATGGTGGATGATTGAACTTTACACCCTGTTCCTCATACCACTAAAAGTGCTTCATGCTTTTGTCAAAGAGAATTATATTGAGCGTGTTCTGTGTTTCCGTACAAGGTCAGCTTATACTGGAAATGTATATAGCTTGTTGTGTAGCCGTGTGTACTATATATTGCGCGATAATTCAGCAAATCACTTGAAAATAATGTGTAACTCCAACTTACAAGAAAGAGAATGGTACTATCGTTATTCATAATCAAAATAATTAAAATATCTTACTGTTGCTGAAAATTACAACGTCAAAAATCATGAATTTGCGTCAAAAGTGTTATAAGAATATGTGATTCAAATGCAGTATAACATAACACCATCTCAGCCGTCGTAGCTCGTCAGCTTGCTAATCTTGAACTTTCGGCATAAATAATAAAATGCAGGTGTTCCAATTTTGAATACTCAGTACTATAATTTGGTGTGCCGTCGGCCTGCTTGCTAATCTCTATCTTTCAAGAAGGAAGGAAGGAAGCTATTGCATAGCTTTTATCGCGGGCTTTGAGCGCGGCGACCGAATCAAGAAATTCCGTAACGAAAAAAACCTAACACGGGGTGTTAGATTTTACTCCGCCTACCATGTAATGACGGTTCCCATGACAACGTGATGTTGTCATGGGAACGTAATTTTTGTTTTATGTCATCACGTCATCATCCCAAGTGTAGCGTTGACAAATAGGAAGTATGGATGTTACAAATGCTATGCAATAGCTTTACCGCGGCAGTCCCCGAGTGCCACACGTTTTTTTTTTATTGCTTCTAATCTTTCTTTTAACTATTTTGTGACCTAATCCTGGAATTTTGTACATAAATTGTTCCCATTTTAAACACTCAATACATGAAACGTGTGCCGTCATCGTCGGCCAGCTCGCATCTCTAAAAATATTTTATTTTTATTTCACAGGTACTGTAAAACCATTTCGTCTATGGTTTCACACAGACAACATTGAAGCTCCAGTTGATATGGGTAATAGAGGATTCTGCCTCAACTATGTGCAGCAACCTTGTACTAATAATGTAGTTTAAAGCATAAAAAGCAATAACATAATGTTTTAGGAAGCAAAAAAAATAAAATGTTAAGGCTAACAGTTGACTGATTGCAAATAGTTTTATATCGCATTTAAATAATCAAGAAACTTACAACATGATGAGAAACTAAACATACCTAAAATAAAGAAGAACTAAATTTTAACCCTTCAGATGCTGCTGTCAAAACGTCAAAATAAACAAACATTAAAGCATCGGTTTCCAAAAAGAGCCGTGAACGATCACACAATAACGGCTGGCCAAAAACTTCTTGAAACTTTAATGTCAAATACTGGTCAAAATGACAGATTTTCACGACAGGTGTTACAAAACAGTGTGAGTCTTTATAATGTGCACATATCGAAATGAGGGAATCTATGCTTAATTTTATCGACGGAAAAAATATTTTACTTTGCTCTTCTCGGAAAATTTAGCTTTTCATTATTGCATTTTCGATAAAGGTCGGTTTGACCTATTATCAAGTGCACACAACTCAAGAGCGACGTCACTTATGTTTTTAAAGAAAACCATCGCATATTTCCACCTTGAAAACATTCGCTTTCCAAGTCATGTTGTCATGTTGTTTCAAAGGACTGTTGTAGATTGAAAAACAAGGTTTAAAATGTAACTCTTAAGGTCGTTGGTACTTTAAAGTTTTATTCCTTTACAATCTACTAAAACAATAGGTAGTGATAAGGAAAGTAAAATTTCGTATTTTCTGACTTTTTCTCAATTAAAACCATCCACATAATTATGAACATACTTCATTAAGAGTGTTCATACAGAAAGTGGGCAATATCGCAAATAGCTGTCAAATATTTCGCTGTTTTAATTAATTTGGCGATACTACTGTATGGAAATCAGAAATATGGCTAACTAGTTAACTTAAATATTGATTATAAAATGCAATAATTAACATCGTAACACCGAATATTAAGTTTTAGATATAAAAAAAGTATTTGGAAACTTTCCAAGTGCCTTTTTTACACCTAAAACGGTTACAACATCAAATTCAGTGTTATAATTGCAATTCATTATTAATATTTTAGTTAACTAGTTGAGCAAACTTCTTATTTTTATACAGTAATATTGCTAAATGAATCAAAACAGGAATGAATTTGACGGCTATTTGCGACGTTGCCAATTTTTTGGATGATCGCTCTTAAATTACACTTACGTTTAAATTGGATGCTTAAAGAAACAAAAAACAATACAAAGATAAATCTCAAATACTTTATGAGTGTGTTTTTGCTTTTCGTATATTATATAGCGTTTATATCAAGGAATGGGAAAATAATAGAATTATCTTCGGTAACTAATATTGCCATGTGAATTGCTTCACCAACTAATTTCACTGCCAAAAGATTTGGTACTAATAAGGTTTTAAATCATAGGTTAATCTAGCTTAGCTCACAGGTAATTTGGTAAAGGATCATTTTGCTGAGGTAACTAATATCTTCTCACTTATTTGAATAATATTTCTATTAGCATTTAATCTTTTTGTATTCTAAAGAAAAGATAAACTTTGTTTATGACAAATTCGCTTTTCTTGCAGTATTTTTGTGTTTGAGACATATACAGGTATATTTTGTTAGCTATGTACAAATTCAGCAGTTATTTTCCACTATTAAATATTTAGGTAACTATATTTTCAAGTACTTAAATGTAAGTAATATAATATAATGGTGTAATGTTTATAGAGTGTTTGTACTTTTTTCTAATAAAACATATTTAATTATAAAGCGTTTTTATGTATTTCTACGTAAGCGTGCACTTATTGGATTGCTACGCAACAATAGCCTTTCGCTAAAAGCCCTAATTCCATCCGTACTTCAATTCCCATGAGGGACAGATGTGGTTTTCTTATTACACCGAAAATTTATATGTGTCTGTATTTGAAATGATTTATTTCTTAAACAAGAATGAAGGTGTTAATTAAGTGTATTTTCCCATCGTCTGTCAGGTGGTAGCGGAGAGAACCGACAGGTTGACAATGAAACAGTCTGGTTGTTACTATATTATTACCCTTTCCAATTAATTGGCTAATCGTATTGAATAGTCGTAGACTATAATGATGATACGTATAAATTATGTAGGTATTGGTAGGTATATGACTACGCCATATTATTTTAAAATATAAAGAAAAGTTATATTTTTTACCGTCGGTATTTTTTAAATGACGCCTTTGTTCTTTTTTTATGTACACGACGAATAAAGACGTCACATTGGTACCAGTTCGACTGTTTGTTCAGCTATTTCTAGTTCAAGAAGTCATAACGTATCCCCTACTTGGGAACGTTTCGAGTTCTAAAGAGGGAGGAGTCTCCCAACTTGAAACTCCGTACCCTAGGCTGAAATGCGTTTCAGTGGACCAATAAAAGCGAAGTAGTTCAGTTTCCATACATATTATATCGCAAAAGACCTGCGCAACTGCACTACAAGGCCTTTGGACCCTATAAAAGGAACAGCAACCAGGCTGCCTAGTTATTCCGCTTCATAGCTTCTTTGAGTTCTCCACATTCCTCTGTCATCAGTCCTTTAGTTGCTTCCGTTTAATTCACACGCTATGTAAAAACCTATTCAAAATGGCGCGCTATTCAGAATCTACCACTATGGAAGTCAACGATACCGGTAAGCATTACTCCATCACAATATTATAATAATATAATTTCATAAGACTAGTAGTAGCTTCCACCTTTATGTTCCCATGTGAATGTTTTATCAGCCAGCGGAAGCATGCACGGCCAGTAAATATCAGACGCTTGCCGGTAGCGCATGGTAGTTTCGTGTTCTCAATGTATTCTAGATTATGATGGAAATGTCGAGTCGACAGCAATTGTATCCGACTATTACAAATAGCAGTGAGCTTTCAACAGTCAATTTAAACCCAGCAATTTGTATATATTGAATTTATTTATATGAAGTAATAATATTTTTTATGTTTTGAAAAGTGTTTTAAATTATTTTGTGGTTTTCAGTCAATGACGACTCGGATTCTGAAGGCAAAACTTGCGGCAAAATCTTAGTAGTCCTGTCATGGATCCTCGTTTGTTTGACGATGCCATTCTCACTCTTTATTTGTTTCAAGGTAAGTGGTTTTTTTTTTTTTTTTTTTTTGAGTTTTTAATATTTATTGTTTCTTTTTTTAATTTTTTTTTTAATTTAGCTCGCTCGCAAAGCTGCTGTGTCGTCCAAGCGAATGTCTTATCGCGGAGTATTTTGCTAGTATTACTTATTTTATAATAAATCAAAAGCACATTTTTCCATGTAAGTAAAATATCTAGTTACATAAAGGAAAAAATATGTTGGTACTTTTTACATTAAAACTCGAGAACGTAAGATTTTTGAAAGAAAAAAAAGTCAAAGTTCATTTATTCTTTGACTATCTGTCATCATGAATAATTTGACAGGAACTTAAAATGTTAAAACAGAAAAGTTTAAAATAATATGTTTTATGACTTGGGATCGAACCCTGTTCCCTTAAATCGGACGACGCGCTGCGCACTCGTTATGTGGGTCAATAGGTCGCAGGAATGGCATGTGTATTTATTGATAAATAAAATAAAAATAATTTCTGAATTACAGTATGTTTTTTATTATATGAGTTGAAATATAATAAAATAATTAATAAATATATATAACTAAATATAAATAGTTCTTAAAACACAATAGACGTTGTCATATTTAGTAACCTGTTCCGCTTAACTAAGCGAGTTAAGCGTGTGAGTTAAGCGGAACAGATTATTAAATATAACAACGCCTATTGTATTTTATAATGGATTTCTACAGGGTCACGCCTGAATCAATTAACTAAATAGTTCTTGTAAAATATTTTATTTCAGTTCAAAAAATGACAAGTCGCTGCGTAATTAAACGTACATTATTTGGTATCAGGTCTAGTAAAATTATCTTTATTCAGTATAAAATATTAAGATAACGAAGCTTAATTATGCTTCTCACTTAGTAAAATCAACATATTTCCTTATAAAGCTACATTTTAATTTAAAAAATCTAAAAACTTGAAAGTGTAGGAAATTACTGCAAAAAAATATTCACAATTAAAAAAAAATTGATGTGTTTTTATTAGAATAAGAGTAATTTATTTGCAGAAAATACAGGTGTTACCAGATGTAAAAAGTTCGTGGTTTAATAATAATGAATATGAAATAATAAATAATATTAAATCTTCAAAGTAAATAATTGGTTAAAAAAAATCTGGACATAAGTTGCGTAAATGAAACTTATTCAATCTAGGACATTTTTCATAGAGACCGTATAAAGGTCAATCGTTAAAAACGTGGCTTGTAATTTTATTATTCCTTCGAAATAAATGTTACCAGAAGTTCGATCCTTGGCCGCCATTAAATATCATCGTTTTATGAATAATTGAACAGCAGATATCAACTGTCCTAGTTCACACATAGGTTGATTGAACCCAAAGCCAATATGAATATGGTCGTTGAGACAAAGCCTCGAAACTAGATCGATAGTCGTTTAATTATTAATGCAATGCTGCGATTTAATATGTGTATATTTGTTACCTTCAAATGACTACCACGGGCAATGTCATAAAACTGTCGATTGTAACGAGTCCCGATTCGAATCTTGAGCCTCTCTGGAGGCTTCACAACATCGTTAGGGAAACTTAGCTTTTTGCTGTGAATAAAGAAATAATGCTTCTTTGAGTGAATCTTTGGAAATGCACTGCTGCCTCAAAAGCGTTTTCAAGAGATATTTATTTGACCTAGTAAAAATTATTCTAAATATAAAACCTCACTAACGAATAGGAGCCAATAGAAACTGTCTTCACAACGCTACGGGGCCTGGATGCCTGCGATTGGTTGATGCAGGCGGGTGCAATAAAGGGGTGCGGGGGAGCCTTGAACATTGTCCTTGCTTGCTGCGGATTCTGAGCGCAGTACCTCACAGTTAGTGTTCACTCGTGTTCCAAGTTTCACTTCGTACACTTGATCTCGCCCACCGTCGCTTTTGCTCCCGCTCCCGCTCCCGCTTCCTCTACCCTCATCCATACCCGCACCTCTTCTTCTCGGTTTCTTCAAAAATTACCTAGAGCTAATACATTTGGGCCATAGTAGGGCTGAGCCTGAGCTGGCGTTCAGACTCAGCCCAAGTAAGGAGATCCTGCCCGCTCCAGCGACCGCTATCCGCCCCACTGCATTTCCATTGTTCTTCAAGTTCTCCATGAAGATATAAGGTAGGTGAAATATTTGTGACATTTTTATGTGACCACAAAATTAAATCAATGAACTTTCATTTAAGTACTCACCATTATTATTTATAGGCTTCAGCGGGAAATTTGTCCCTTTGTTAAAATCGATTTATATAACACCCGGTTAGAATAAAAAATTCAACATATTTGTAATTGAATTAATTTAATGATCATCAGCCCAACAGCGGTATAATAGGTTTAAAAAGTTTTTTTTATATTACACATTTTTTTTATTTTAATTTTAAAATGTAAACCGATTTTTTTAACTAAATAAATTCTCTGTTTTCCAATCGAGTAATTATAGCAACCAAACAATTTTTTTTTAAACGAAAATCCGCTTTATATATTTTTTTTTTACCTTTAACGGTACCAAAAATTACGAATTGACCCAACGAACGAGTGGAAAACCATGGTGGTTTCCGGGAAATTTGTGAATTATGTAGCAGTTTTTTTTTTCTTTATCTCGAATGAAACGCTTTATTTCGTAAAATAATTATGAAATGTTTTTTTCTGTTTAATCCAATGGACACAATACTTAAACTACGCGTTAAACCCTTTAAAAAACCATAAAATCTCTCATTGCAATAACATTTTTACTGTTTATGAAAACAGCATGGCACTCTTCCGAAAAAACGTACATAATAACTCTATTTCAATTACACCTAAGCTAAAAATTTATTAGCGATACCGCTACCGCTCAACAATAATCGCTTTCCGCGGTCTGTCTGATCCATGCTTTTCTTTAGCCGACGGCGCGGCGGTGCGACCTCCGCCTAAGTTAGTAGCTGATCCTCAAATAATAATGGGAAAATATTGACCTCCGTGTATCCAAACATATTAGTTAATTAAAGGGTTGCCCGGTTAAGATAATATCACTATTTTAGTGCCCTTAGTGACTTCTAAGCCCTTCTTAGATAATAATGCGGCTGACGATTGTCCATTTCTGGGATGGACAACGGAAATCCGATATTTTGTAAAAATACACAACTTTACTTATATTTTTTTAGTACCTGGGCGACCGAGCTGTGCTCTGGTGAAAATAGAGAATGCTCATTTAATAGTATAGGATAGTACCTACTAATTCCATACTGCCATGATAGTAGGTACTTACTAATTCCATGCTGCCATTATTCTAAATGTCAACAATGTCATATCATTATTCATTATCTTGTTCTAAACTTTGGGCGACCGAGCTCTGCTCGGGTGAAAATACAGAGAAAACAAATTTTCCCAGATATGAGACCTAGCTAGATCGATTTTTCTCCCCGTAAACCCCTATATTGCAACTTTCATCGAAATCGTTAGAGCCGATTTCGAGAACGTGAGTAGGAACAAATATATATAGAAACAAAAATATATACATACAAATATTGCTCGCTTAATAGTATAAGATTAGAAGTGAGCACTCGCATACTTTGTGTAAACTATTTCATCACCACTGCTCTCAAAACGGTGAAAGGAAACATCGTAAGGAAACTGGCATCTCCAAAACCAAAAAATCGACGACATGTGACATCCACCAACCCACACTGTGCCCGCGTGGTGGATTGTGGCCCACTCCCTCTCACAGAGACGAGGCCTGTAACCCAACATTGGGAACATTATAGGCTGATTATGAAGAATCCAGCGCTCAGTTTTCAAGAAAATTGCCCACAAAAATTCGCTTACAATAATTTTCCAATTGAACAAAAAAAACGATGCAAAAGCAACTACACATTCATGATTCCAAACTTTATTCCGAAAATCTCAATTGTGTCAAAGTTTATGCATGTGCTTAAAACAAAAAAGTTCCATTTTATTGGAAAAGTTGTTTTTATTTTTATTTTTGGGAAATGGGGTAGCCGGAAATAGGACATTACATTCTCCATGGGCCTACAAAGTAAACGTAACGTAAAGCACTCTTTTAAAATTGATGAAAAATTTAAACATAGCATATATGTTAAGTTTGTCCTTGGGACAAGTTCATCTCAACTGCGGAATCTTTCATTATGCGTGGTTCGACACGCTCTTGGCCAGTTTTTTTATTCAATAATCTTTTGAATTGACGTTACATTTATGCAGAGCGGAGCATTCGTGAAAGGATCTCTCGTAAGAGCGCAGATTAGTAAGTTTGGGAAAAGGATAAAAACTATTTTTGGAGAAAAAAATCATCGATTTTACACACAATAAATTACCAGTGATGAGGGCATTTAAAAAATATTTTTTTTTGTCACGATTTGTTTTAAAAGGGCAGTTTTTAGGGTTCCGTACCTTAAAAGGAAAAAACGGAACCCTTATAGGATCACTTTGTTGTCCGTCTGTCTGTCAAGACTCTTTTACTCAGGAACGCGAGGAGGTATAAACGCTGAAATTTACAAAAAATACTCAAGTCCCTTGGAGCTGTGAAACTTCTAAACCAACGCAATCAAAAGATACAGCCGTTAATGCTGCAAATTTTCGACACTCGCAAGGGAATCAAAACCTACAGGGTACTTCCCGCTAACTCAGAATCTTTAAATTTGGTACGAAGCAACGTCTTATAGCAAAGCGCAGTGGACCACAAATACTCAGCACTGGCCGCCTTCATTGACATTGAAACATGGTTTTTTCAAAGGCACCCCTTTTGAAAAACCATGTTTAACAGCATAAAAATGGCCCTCGACCGACATAGCATAGACTCGACCCTGAGTGGCTGGATCATCAACATGCTCAAATTGAGAGCTGTACAAGTCACAGTAAATGACACTACAAGGGCCATCGTTGCGAAAGGCTGCCCGCTATGGGGTGTCCTCTTACCGCTTATATGGAACCTGGTAGCAGACAGCCTCATAAAAACACTTAATGACAAAGGTTATTTCACCGTAGGCTACGCCGACGGCATGACCATAATAATAAACGGGACTCACTAAAACACTCTATACAATCTCATGCGTCAAGCCCTGAAAATAGTAGAGGAATGGTGCAACAAGCACCAACTCTCACTGAACCCTACAAAAACCGAACTGATCCTCTTCACAAAAAAGAGGAAATTGACCACACTACAACTACCGCTATTCTTTGGGACAACCCTAAGCCTCTCAACTGAAACCAAATACCTGGGCATCTTTTTAGACAAGCAACTGAACTGGGCAAAACACACGAACTACATCACCACGAAAGCTAGCATATCCATGTCGCAGTGCAAGCAACTGCTTGGCAAGAATTGGGGCATTAGCCCCAAGGTCACCCACTGGCTATACACCACAGTCATCCGACCAATTATCACATACGGCTCACTGGTCTGGTGGCCCAGGACAGACCTGAGTACAGCCCAAAGAGATCTCGAAAAACGGCAGTGGTTTGCTTGTGTACTGCACTAGCATCATTAGCATCACTAGCAGTATGAGAACTACACCTACTGCCATGGCCAAGTGGTGTGATTTCGAGGCTTTGCCTGTAGGGACAGGCAAAGCCTCGAAATCACACCACTTTCAACGGCACTACAACATAACACTTACAGAAGAACAGTGTGACTACTCAGGCCCGATGTATACACCGACGGATCGAAAACCGACTCCAGTACCGGAGTTGGAGTCTTCTCATACGACCTCAACATAAATATATCCCGCCCACTGGGAATGTTCAACACCGTCTATCAGGCCCATGCCATAGAAGTCAGGAGAGTTACAGACATCCTCATACACATACTCTCCAATAGCGCCTCAGTTCTCCAATCCTTACGGAAAAAATATATTACTTCAAAGTTAACACTAGAATGTCACAATACACTAGAACAAGTAACGGTATCTAGCCGCAACACGGTGACAACATGGATAAAAGGACACAGCGGATCGCTGGGTAACGACGCAGCTGACGAACTTGCTAGAAGAGGATCTAGCACGGCAGTCTGTGGACCCGAGCCTATCGTGCCAATCCCCTTCAACCAAATACGCAGGTGGCTATAGGAGTTCACCCACATACAAGCGGAGAACTGGTGGACCTCGACACCGGGTTGTAGGCAGTCCAAGGAAGCTATGCCATCCTTGGATAGCAGGCTAACCAGGCCTTTATTACGCTTGGACAGGAACGGCCTGCGCCTGGTGACGGGGACCATCACGGGGCACTGCTCGCTAAACAAACACTTCCACACAATAGGCATAACGGACAGTCCTCTGTGCAGAGCGTGCATGGAGTCTGAGGAAACCGTAGTGCACGTGCTCTTTGAATGCACAGGCGTCACCCAGATTAGAACAGAAACCCTCGGGTCACCTAGATCCTACACAGATGTTCTGAATAGACCGGGAGATTTAATTAGCTTCTGGAGGGAGTTGGGCTGGTTGGATAACCACCAAACGGCCGCCATGGCCCACGCACAATGGTCCAACTTACGGACTAAGTGCGGAAACCAAACCCTATAACATATAACATAGAACGTCTTATAGCACAGATAAAGGAAAAATTGCGAAAAATATCAATTTTTAGTAACATCTTATAATAAAAATATTTTAATAATTTTAAACTTACTACCTCTTTCCTCATGAACGCGGTTTGTACGGAACCCTCGGTGCGCGAGTCCAAGTCGCAAAAGGCCGGTTTTTTTATTTCATTATTTACCTACTTAAAACAGAACACAAACGTCTCGAGGGGTTCCCCTGAGATGTTAGGCAGAGATGTACATTATACAATATAGTTAACCTACATTTTTCCCGTTATTGTGAGTAAAAAGCCCATGTAATACTTTGGGTGCGAGCCTATTGCCATCAACCGGGCACAAATCCAGACTATGGTCTGCTACTGACATATGCCTGATGGAAACACCCAATAACACTTTGCCCGACCTGGGAATAGAACCCGAACCTCATGCTCGATAGTAGCGATTAGACCAATGAGCTAGATACTATTCACTTATCGCGTATGTTATCCAACCCATTACAAGTTGGCCCATTACACGTACGACAAATCGGTTAAAAACCTCTGAAAATAGACATGAAAACGGATAACAACTTTTAACGCTTCATATTCATCGAAAAAAATCAATATTTACGAACGCGATCAAAACCCTGGTTTATAATGTACCCAGTAAGTAGAGGTACGTAAACACATAGGCTAGTCCGAACACTTCAGTGCATAAACAGAAGTTTATTTGCCAATTCATATGCGTTATAATGTACTGTGTACCTATATTATAGTACTGCTCCAGTTTACTTTAATGGGTTGTAGAAGCATTGACTTGATCGAACTTAACAACCCAATTGTTGGTTTGACAGTGTATCAACTACTCTGGTAGGTATTGATTATATAGAAGATTACTATAAATTAAAAGCTTATTAAGTGGTTTAAGCTGCGCTTATGGCCGTCATACACTGTAATGTCTTCAACACCAGCTCGACAAATAAAGCAGTTAAATGTGAATTTCAGTGTTTTCACTAATACTAGGCGAAACCTAAATAAAGACGCGCTGTTAGATTTTCAGCCGTCGGCTCAGCGCCGAAAATAAAAAATCCAACAGCGTGTTTTTATTAAGGCATTATATCTGTAAATAGTATGTAGATTTGCCCTCACCATACTAAGTCGCACAAAAAAGTGTCCATACTGAGAAGAGAGCTCACACAATAACAATGGAGTTTTCATGACCATCAAGTCAGGTCTCTGCGACACTGTGTGTCGCAGAGACCTGACTTGATGGTCACTGTGTGTCACTGTGTGACACGCGACCATCTTTTGACGCGGCAGGGCAAATCTACGATCGATTGAAATTTTTGGTATTGACATGTTTTAGTATGCAACGGTCGTGACCGTGAAATGGATTGGAGTGATGAATATAAATATTAATGGATGGAAGGGACAGGGAGGCCAAAGAAAAGATGGATGGACTGTGTGAGAAATGCTATGAAAGAGAAGGGAGTGAATGATAGCGTGACCCGTCATTCCGACCTCGCCGCCGAGGTCCTTTGCGATCACGACCGCCGCGCCCCCGAGTAAATAATACTCCCCCCGACCCTTGCTCGAAAACGAGGTGCCAGCAGTTGTTGCAGCTGTGCACGTAGCTGTAAATTCTCCGATTAATAATAATGATCAAAACCTTTTGATCCAGCCCGTCCCATCTTTTAATGTCCTCCCTCCGGATAACGCCCTAAGCCGAGGCTCGTTCCCAACAGGGGGTGCCCTTAGCGAGCGTTTATCCTAAGCTTTTTAGCTTAGTTTATGTGTGCCCTGGCTGGAGGCTTTGAGTGTAGTAGCTTAAGGTAACCACAGGATTGACAGCTTAAATAGCCACGGTTTCAGGAACTAGCTATGAGATGCCCTACAGAAAAAAAAAAAAATTGTGTGGTTTTATGAAACCATGGTAAAAGTGAAACTTTTAAGCGAACTATAGGCGCCGCCATATTGACCTTGGCTGCTCTGACGAGCGCCTTTCACTTTATCCCTACTCCGCGGCCGACCGTCACGCGACATGCAACACACAGACGAAAAAGTTTGAGACGATGTAATAAAAGTTTCACTTTAAAAAAAAATATATAGCGTGACGATTGACAGGGGAGATTGGAAAAATAATACGTGGTGCGCCAACCCCACGTACCATGGAACAAGGGCAGGAAGATGATGGTATACAGCGACCAACATTTGGTGATGATAATAACATGCGATTTTTTTATTACCAAACTTGTTTTTGCATATTGGGTTCATCATCATTATTCTGTATAGCTGGCGAAGCTGAAGCTGTACTACGTATATGTCACCGTAAGATTATGAGAACCGTAAGTTTATAATCTAACTGTCAAAAAATTGTGAACTGGGTGAAATGGGTTAGGTTAGGTTAGAACTGTGACCAACCGCGCGTGAGCCGAGCGAGTGAAGCGAGCGGTGCCGCAGCAGCGGTTGGCGAGCGCTACATCCAAGTTACTCGCAGCCACGCAGGCTATTTAATATTAGCGCCAGGTGCATTACGTCGCAAACAAGTTGGTTACCAGTTCACAATTTGTCCGTTTTTCATGGATACATTATAAACTATAGAAAAATTATGCGTTAAATTGTAAATGATTTGTCACAGTTCATAATTTTTTGACAGTTTATAATCTAACAGAAATAATACGGATCGATTATAAACTAACAAAGTTCATAATTATACGGTGACATATACATTAGTTAAAGTA
Organism: Agrochola lychnidis; assembly: GCA_963680765.1. Classification (NCBI taxonomy): domain Eukaryota; kingdom Metazoa; phylum Arthropoda; class Insecta; order Lepidoptera; family Noctuidae; genus Agrochola; species Agrochola lychnidis. The sequence goes on from OY796848.1 coordinate 8,715,180, forward strand.
TATTTGTGCAAAATCAATAGTTGCCTTGTAGAACCAAATGAAAATGTATGTTTTCTTTTGTTTGAAGGTAGTGCAAGAATACGAAAGGGCTGTTATTTTCCGTTTAGGTCGGCTGCTATCTGGAGGTGCTAAAGGACCGGGTAAGTACATAGTATTTTAGCACATGTAGCTATACAAGGCTTTAAGGGTCGGCTGTAGGAAATTGTATTATGGGTTTTGGATAAATATATGTAGAAAGATAAAGTAGTAGCCACAAAAAACGTCTGGCTAGCTGAAGAGTTTCACCAGTCAATGAAAAGATTAGAATGAGGATAAACATTGCAAAGAACAGTAAAAAAACCATTAAAAACTTTCAAAAAGCACTGCCGTATTTACTACTAATAAAATGTCATGAAATAGTCATTTAATAGGATTATATGAACTTAAAGAGTTGTATTGATGATTACTATTAATTAATAATGTGCCGCGAATCCTAATTATATCAAAATACAACCTGATACTGACCTGCAAATTTGAATTTTGCAGGCTGATGCTTTCGCCTTAAACTGTTTTCAAATAGAAACTTACGCAGGTTCAGCCAGAAACTTTTTGACGATTTCCTTGTGTGTTTTAAAGGGGTAGATACATGACTTGTTGTATTGTTTTAGGAATTTTCTTCATCTTACCTTGTATTGACAACTATGCTCGTGTAGACCTGCGAACCCGAACCTACGACATCCCGCCGCAAGAGGTACTGTTTGTTTTTAAATTAAAATTGATTAATTTTCGTAGACAACAATGATCCATTTTTAAGGTTCCGTACCCAAAGGGTAAAAACGGGACCCTATTACTAAGACTTCGCTGTCTGTCCGTCCGTCTGTCTGTCACCAGGCTGTATCTCAATAACCGCGATAGCTAGACAGTTGAAATTTTCACAAATTATGTATTTCTGTTGCCGCTATAACAACAAATACTAAAAATAAAGTTTAATAAAAAACTGTAACCCGACTACGGGAAAATAAAAATGATCTAAAAAGTACGAAACAAGCAAATATTAATTTTACAACAAGCCATTATAATTTTATAGGTGTTCCTGGCACCAACATGGTATACAGGCATGCGACCACGGCTATACCTGGACCATTTTTGTACCTATGTCTTGATTTACTTTTTAGATCATTTTTATTTTCCCGTAGTCGGGTTACAGTTTTTTATTAAACTTTATTTTTTTATTTTATACTTTTCCGTTTTCACACTTGATAAACGTAAATAAGAGTAATACAATAGTTCAGTAATTAACCTATTTTAAATTCCAATAGCAGTGCCACAGCAGATGCCTTGGACGAAATCATAGAGCGATTTATTTCAACGCCAACACCATATATCGATATCGAGCTTCGAAGAAATCCAAAATATAAATATTTCGTTGTACTTGTTTTTCTTCATAAGAGTGGAATTACAAATCGTTACTATTTATTAAGATTTGATTAACTGCACGTTGGTAACATCTTGCGATACCTACTACGTAGCGCAGTCTCACTTTTGCTTGTTTTTAACGATTAAAACATATTTATTTACTTTGAAAATATAATATTATATACATACTTGTAATGTGCTCGTCAAGACCTTTCTTTTGATACCAAACGTGTCATGATCATCCCATTTTAATTTTTTTCGAGGTTAGAAATTTACGTGTAAAGTCCACCAAATTAAATTTAGGGAAAAATTATATAGCCTATGTCACCCGGACCATTATTACGAATCTATTGATGCCTCATTCACCAAAATAGGTTCAGTAGTTTAGGCGCTACGGTGGAACACACGTAAAAACAAACATACATACATAGACTGCTAAAATCATAACCCTTCCTTTTGGCTTTGCCGTAGTCGGGTAAAAACAAAATAAAATAAATATTTAAGGGCGGGCTTCCATACAACAAACGCGATTTTTTTGCTCAATATCAATAATGGCAACAAGTAGGCACTTGAAATATTCACAAAATACTCAATTGTATTTTTACTTTAATAATAAAATTAAAATAAAAAAAACATTTAAGAGGGCTCCCATACAAAAATTGCCATTTTTGCCTATTTTTGCTCGATATCAATAAATGGTAACAGGTAGTTGTTTACCTAGTCAATGGTACGGAACCCTTCATGCGCGAGTCCGACTCACACTGAGCCGGTTTTTTGTTAGTTAGTTAGTTACAAAATTTTTACAGCTATGTATTATAAGTAGGTACTAAGCTCACGAGAGCAGTGGTGGCCCAGTGGTAACGGCCGCGACTTACGAGTTGTATGTCGTAGGTTCCAACCCAGACAGGCGCTTTACTTTGTGTAAATTATTTCATCACCACTGCTCTCAAAACGGTGAAGGAAAACATCGTGAGGAAACCGGCATGTCCTAGAACCGAAAATTCGAAGACATGTGACATCTACCAACCCGCACTGGGCCCGCGTGGTGGATTAAGGCCTACTCCCTCTCACAGAGAGGAGGCCTGTGTCCCAGCAGTGGGAACATTAATAGGCTGATGATGATGATGATGACTAAGCTCACAGAATAACAATATTTACATACAATGCCTACATAAATGTGAATGTATCACATTTCACCGGTCGTAATGAATTACTCCTGCCTAACCAACATCTGCATAAAGTGATTCATATCGATATTAAACGCACTCCAATATTTTATGATATTAGATGATGTTGTACGAAAATGTAATTTTTAAAATATTTAATTATAATCTTTAATTAATTTGACCTTATGAATTGGCAAAAAGAAACACAATTTCGAGAAAATTGGAAGGAAGGGGGAGGCCTCGGCCCACGTGTGGGACATAACAGGCTAAACTAATAAAAAATATGACTAGCTTATAATTTTTTGTAAGATAAACTTTTTCATTGATGCTCACATCACTACCCAAGAAAACTGTTGCAGGTTTTGACAAAAGATTCCGTAACCGTATCAGTGGATGCAGTGGTTTACTACCGTGTCCACAATGCAACCATCTCCATCGCCAACGTTGAAAACGCTCATCACTCCACCAGACTTCTAGCTCAGACTACCCTACGTAATACTATGGGAACCCGGCCTTTACACGAGATTCTAAGCGAGCGGGAGACGATTTCTGGAACCATGCAGCTGTCCCTGGATGAGGCCACCGAGGCCTGGGGTATCAAGGTGGAACGCGTTGAAATGTGAGTTTCTTTTGAGGACTTTTTTTTGCTTTAGATTGTTGAGCTGTCATCTTCGGGAAGACAAGTCGGATATAAAGAGTGGATTTTTTAGAAGGGGCAGCAACGGTCAAGGCCCTTAGCCTTAACCGTTGAAGCTACAGGAAATGTATGGAAAAAGTTTGGACGAAGACAAACTAATTCTGCTTTTGCTTCGTAAATTCAAATGTTTCGGTCTCGGATATAAAGAGTGGATTTTTTAGAAGGGGCAGCAACGGTCAAGGCCCTTAGCCTTAACCGTTGAAGCTACAGGAAATGTATGGAAAAAGTTTGGACGAAGACAAACTAATTCTGCTTTTGCTTCGTAAATTCAAATGTTTCGGTCTGAAATGATTAGTTTTTAAATATATCCGTAACATGGAAAATTCTGAAAACTTGATCAAACTTTTCCATTCTTTCGCTAACACATAAAGATAAAGGCGCTTGGCTTTAAAAAAATCGAGCTTCCATGCATCGTTGGATCTCTGACATTAAAACTTTAAAAGTTTATGATTTTTTAATTAGATATCTAAACTTATTTTTTTAACAATATTTCACAAAACACACACTGAAGCATCATTTACTAGGTCGAAAACTTGTTTTGTACTTTACCTTAGATCGTCTCTAAATAATTGATGCTGAAGAAAATGTAACCGCTCTCTGAACTGAAAATAGAACTACAAAGTTACTTACCAACGTACTAAATTCCAAAAATACAAGAATAAAAGTCGCTCTATAAACGAAGAAAATAATTATGATCGAATGTTTCCAGAGCTTGAACGCAGATATTCAAACATGTCTTCCTTAACAGAAAAGACGTGCGGCTACCGGTCCAGCTCCAGAGGGCAATGGCAGCAGAAGCCGAGGCCGCCAGAGAGGCCCGTGCCAAAGTGATTGCGGCCGAAGGGGAACAAAAAGCCTCCCGTGCCCTCCGTGAGGCCTCAGAGGTCATCGGCGACAGCCCAGCGGCATTACAACTACGCTACCTTCAGGTACCGTTTTATTGACAGCTCCAGTTCCAAAAAAAAATAGTTTTTTTTTTGTTTATTGAACGACGCTTTTAATGCCAAATGGCTAATGTAGGTTACTTGTGATAGGAGATGGCTCTATATTAATATATAATATACAGCGAAAGGAACTCCAACCGGGTGTCCCACGACATCTCCCTTTTTTCATTCTGACTACCGTCTTCGGTCTTCCGTCTTAGGTATTAGGTTGATTGAAGCAGGATAGGATTGATTTAGGTTGGTTGGCGCCACGGCGTGGTCACCTTCCGCCTGACGCAGGTCCTCACTGAACACGGTTGTTTCGGGGGGTTCTTGTTCCATATAAGGCGGGAGGAAACGCCCGGGTGTCACCACAGTGTGGATCGCCCGGAGGACACGGTGGAGCATACAGTGGAGGTCTGTCCGGCTTGGGCGGACGAACGCCGTGTCCTCGTGTAGACGATCGGCGGCGGTGATCTCTCGCATCCGGCCCTGGTACGGATCGAGAGAGCATGGGAAGCCGTCACCTCCTTCTGCAAAGCAATAATGCTCACAAAGGAGGAAGCGAAACGTATGAAGGAGAAGCAAATTTCGCGCCCTTGCGCCCCTAGCCGCCGAAGAATCCCAGGCCAATTCCCAGCCACCGTAGGCGCGGGCTTGCAGACGGTGAGTAATGGGTAGCTCGCCGTCCGATAAGAACCAGGCCCGAGTCGATGGTGCGTTGTGTTCCACGCGCGCCTCAGAGAGATGTCAGCACAACTGATGGGGTTCGCTAGGGCCGATGCCTGCCGGAGTCGCGAGAAAGTCCGATAGGGATACCGTGGCCCCTGGCAACATACAGGCAACTGAAGGAACACGGGTGGGTTTTTGTAAGTAAGAGTCTGACACGCCCTCCTGTTCCGCCAAGGGCGGGAGAAATTATTTGAGAATTTACCACATTAAATAAAAGATCTGTCAGTCTGAACAGTGTCTGGCAGTCTGCCTAGCAGTACGAACAGTGTCTGGCAGTATGAACGTGAGGTGAACTGGACCTATTTGGCACAGCTGCCAGGCTCAATGTTTTTAATATTTTGGCTACTTGTTCTTTTTTGTGTAAAATTATGTCTCTGTGTTTTGTGCCAAATTAATTAGTTAAATTAATTAGTTTTCAAAGTTCAATCATTATATTTCAATTACATAGTTAGACCATTAAAAGGCACACTTGAATGTCAACAAGAAAAAAGAGAATTCAGTAGATAAAATACACAGTGTACTTTATTAACACTAGGTTATCCTTGCAGACGCTGAACACCATTTCGGCAGAGAAGAATTCGACAATCGTCTTCCCTCTGCCAATTGACATGATTACATATTTCATGAGGGCGAAAGAGGATTCCCATAGTAATATGTAACCTGGATAAAGCAACATTATATTTATTTCGCAAAATCTTATATTATTATTTAAAAATATATTTTCAAATTAATCTTATATTCAAAATTATAATATATTCCAAAATCAAGGTAACTAGCAACATTATATTTATTTCGCAAAATCTTATATTATTATTTAAAAATGTATTATCAAATTAGTCTTATATTCCAAATTAAAATTAAAATAGATTCCAAAATCAAGGTAACTTAAATTTAATTCAATATTCAAATTTAAAATAGATTCCAAAATCAAGGTAACTTAGATTTAATTCCATAGTCAAATTTAAAATAGATTCCAAAATCAAGATAACTTAGATTTAATTATTTGTTTATAGTGATTTGTTTAACTTCAATGTGAGCTCTCGTTAAACATTTCACTATAATAGATCGGCACAGGAGCCATTTTTATAAAAAAACTTTTAAAAATCTGGGCCAGCATTTAATCAAATCAATTTAATAAAGTATAGAAGTAGATTATATGATAAAAAATATATATTATGTTTATGAACTTATTTATAAGAACGTATAAATAAGCCGTAGCGAATGTAGATTAGCTTAGCTGCTCATCTAGTGAGCATAGTTTTATAAAATAGTTGGCCCTTTGTACCCACACGTTTTATTTACGGTATATTCGCCGTGTGTAGGCACGGTCGTCAGTGTTGTATGGATCACAATGGAAGTATGTTGATGACATGGCAACACTACGGCAAGCCGCCGTCACCGTGTACCATAGAACCGTGTCATACATAAGGTGAGGCCGTGTCACGCGATTTTTTTACGGCGCGATTAACACACCAGTACCGTAAAGAAGCCGTGCCGTGTATAAAGGGCCTTTGGGCGGTTCTCTACTAGGACTCCCGACAACTTGATATGGCTGGTTTTTCGGTTGTCGGATCAAAGTTGGAAAATCACCCAATCAGAACTAGATATCAAACACCACCAAAATAGACCGGCTTTACAACAACATCAGATTCTGTATGAGTTATTCATTAATATTTTGGCTTGAAAACATTTATTTCATATTTTACAGCCAGCTATTCAAACAACTACTGCATATTTTAATACATGCGTTTTTGGAAAAGTATTTTAGTTTTTTCTTATTTCCTGACCTTTCCCTCTAGGAAAGGGTCAAAAGCGGGTAGGTAGACACGGTGACATATCAACTTAGATAAAACATTACCCGCACAATCCGAAGTACGGAAGCCGTTTACAAAACGACGTCAGCTTATACCGAAATTTTACATAAACAACAACAAATATCAATTATATTTTTTTTTAAATAATTTGGTTTTAATTTTGCACCAGAGCGGCAGCGAAAGGTAATTGTGGCGTAACAATTCTAAATCAAATTAGTTTATTTCTAAGTAACATTTTAATATAAATTTTTCAAATCGGAATAGCGATTTTCATCTTATGGCTGTGCTGTAATAGATATAATTCTGTACTTAGTTATAAAATTTAGTACTGCAACACTTTAAAAAAATACACAAATAAAAATAGCAACTTCCCATTGAATAGGCAATAGACAAAAACTTCAAAATCCAGTTGGATGTAGTAAAATATAATATATAATCGTTTCTAAAGAATAAGAAGTTTTATCTATTAGGAGTTAGATACCGTAGCAGTATTGTGACACTTCTAGTGAGAATACATGAGTTTGACGGGTGCTAAGTAAAGGAATGTTGAGTACAAGATTTACGCAGATTGTGGGATAAGATTAATCGCAGCCAACTTGTTGAACTGAGAAGGACAAAAAAAAACAAAACTGCAAAAAAATAAAAAAACTCAAATAAAATCTCAAAAACAAGTTATTGATAGCTAAATCGTTATCGGTTTTAGGGTAGAAAAGACTAGTTGGCTACAGTTTGAATAACGATTTAGCTGCGATTTATCTTCATATCTCTCGTATGTATTTTTATAAAACATATACGTTCTGTACCTCTTGTACGAGTTTTGCACGTTACCGATGCGTAACCACTCTATCCTTTGACCGCAGTAAATGTACCATTGGGTTATGTGGCATGAATCGGTAACAGTTGTCAATTACCAAGCAAAACTGGCACTATTGGTGCGTACCATAAATATTTTCGCACGTTACAATTTGTTGTTGAAATTTAGCTGAGCGAACCGTTCGTAATAAAAATAAATAAAAAGAAAACAAAAATACTAAAAAACAAAATGTAGTTTTAGCTTGGAAACGAAGAAGTAAAAGCAATGAAAAGACCGTACAGTTCGCACAGCTAATATTACTTAAAAGAGTTTATAAAATGTTTCTGTAATCTACATAAATATTTATATGTATACAAATGTTTGCGGGTTGAAAATCGATGTAAGTACATATGTCACATTTGGACAAGTCACAGCTATTTAAATGTGAAAAAGTTATAGGGAGCAACCAAAACACGAAAAAATAGAAAAACACAAAAAAAAGTGTGGAAGTTGCTTACTTTCAAGCACATGATAGCTTTGATAAATTGTGACATGTGCATAATATTTTTGTACCGATAGAATTAGGATTGCTGCATAGCGATTTCTACGACTTACTTTTATTATTTAGTGAAGAGCAATGCAACTTAAAATGCATTACAATGCGCGCTACATGGTACCTTCTATATCACACGCACCATGCAACATGTTGTGCTGCAGTATTGATGACTTACCAAATGAGCCAGGTATTTCTGAAAAAAAGCAACACATTATGTAACATGAATCGTGTAAATATTTTTAACGATCTGGTCCTTTTTATATGGCCGAGGTCACATTCGTAGTGCATTTTAAAGGTTGATTTGTTGTTATTAATGCTTTAAAAATGGTTTTGTCAGTGCGTATCTAAGAGTCAGTTGATGTAGAGAACAGTGTACAAGGACTGGGCTCATGAGCCATACTCCTCAACTGCTGAACACGCATATCGAAAGCGAACATTTATTATTACCTTTCGAACGTTGAAGTAATGTTTAGAGAGTATTCACACATTGATCCCTGTATGTGTTTCAAATGACATGTATTTTTACAGAATAATAGATTTTATAAAAAAAATATTGGAAAAACTTTAGGTCTATTAACAAAGTTACATTAAAATTAATAAATGTTTAGAATGGAATATATTCAACAATATTATATAGAAATAATTTAACTAAATAAATAAATAGTAGGCCCAAATATGTGTTTAATTTTACCGTAATAGGTACACACCTGCCTTAAACACAAACATAGTTTTAAACCTGTTCGAAATGAGTTGTATGAATAGGCAAAGTCATCTTCATACGTAATAATATTATGTATGAATGTATGTACCTGATGTGCAAATGATCAAAAACCAGAATACAAAATACATGACCTAGCCCAGTGGTCGGCAAACTCAAGTCAATAGAGCCAAATATAAATACTATAACGACTAAGGTTTCTTATGAGAGCCAATCCTTTCTGTGTATCCAAACTGTCTCAACACACTTTTCTTTTAATCTTCAACACTCCCATACTCTTTCACTTCACAACGCTTCCTAAAATTACCTTGCCAAGAAGTAGGATGCCTTCATCATCATCATCATCATATCGGCTGCTAATAATAATATGATGAAGGCATCTTCCTTATTAACAAGTTAATCTTGGAAACCTTTGAAACCTTTGTAAATGATTAAGTTTCTTCTAATCTTTAAAATATAGTTTGAATTTTGAATAAAACCCCGACCCCCGCGCGTATCTATTCTCGCACTCATCGACATTTGTACAGAGCCGCAATCTATTAGGCCAAAGAGCCACAAGTGGCTCCCGAGCCGCGGGTTGCCGACCAATGACCTAACCAATAGTACACGTAGGTTCTAACGGGGTCCATAAAGCAGTGATGACGTCACTCGGCTGCGCGCAACTTACTAGCGTAATATAACGCCGCTGCGCCTGCGCAATGTTTTAAAGACTTTTGCAATATGTTCTGTGCCTATATAAAAAAGAGCGAATGCATATTCCTATACCCATTCTACTAAATTAGTTTTGTATAAACCAAGCATTTTTTCGTTGTTCTACAATCCTCTCACAGTTATATTACGTCTAACAGTAGCAAATCAAAAACAACCTTATTGTAACGAAACTAAAGATCAATGTGATTTTGACAGTGATGCAGAATCAGACGTAAAATAACTTCGAAAGGAATGTATTCATACTGAAATGTCAAGAATTTACATTACATTACTTAGCCGTTATTGTCCCACTGCTGGGCAAAGGCCTCCCTACTCGCTTTCCACCTCTCTCTGTCTAGAGCTTCCAAGGACCAATCTTTCTTAAAGGAGTCCAGCTCATCCCGCCATCTCCGTCTGGGCCTGCCGCGATGTCGTTTGCCATTAAGCGGGACCCACTGGGTCGTAAGTTTGGCCCATTGATCGTTTGACATGCGGCAGATGTGTCCAGCCCAATTCCATTTAAGCGTGGCAGCTTTCCGAGTGACATCAGTTATTTTAGTGATGGAACGGATTGTTGTATTCTTAACCCGGTCCACAAGTTTAATACCAAGAATACTCCGTTCCATAGCTCTCTGGCAAACCTCGAGCGTGGACCTCTGCTGAATTGTCAAAGACCATGTTTGAGAACCATACGTGAGGATGGGAAGAATACACACGTCGATGAGTCTTCTTTTGAGGGATAGAGGAAGATCGCCCTTCATTAGGTCTTTCATGGCCCAATAGCTCTTCAATGTCAAGAAAGTCAAGAAAAAAATGATCTTTCTTTTGGTTCTGGTTCTACGTTCTTTTAGTCTAAACACGATACACAAACCCCATGTTGTAACTATCACCGGACTTTCAGAATAGAAAGTTCAGAGGCCATGAGACCAAATCGGTGAGAAAACTTTGGTCTATCGAGTGTACGCGGGAGTTACCTCGATTCCACCATCTTTATTTTACCATTCAATTTAAAAGGTAGGTACTGTAGGAGGATACTATCGAAACTTCTCCTCGACCTTCATTACGCACACTTCACAACCAAAGTTACTTAACTTTCAAAGTACGCTAATTCTGTATACCTACACTCCTTAAAATGGGTACCTCATCCTTCGTTTTCCATTAGGCGAGATCAAGATGAAGAGCAGACTCAATTATAACTGTTACTCTTAGCCAGTATTATCCTACTGCTGAGCAAAGTACTCTCCTTACACTAGACTGCGCTCCAGAATACAGATTACTGACGTTGCTCAAAAACCTGCAAAGTTGTAGGGGGACTGGGCTGGCCACGTCTGCCTCATGCCAAATAAGCTGTGGAACCTTGACGCAGCCAGAAGGCATCGCGGCAGACCCCGAATGGCACGAGCTGGATAAAACAAACGACCAGACTCAATATTTACGTCGAAATAAAACAGTGGCACTCCGGGAGTGCCGACAGAAGTGAAACTTTGAACAATTAAAAAAACTTCCAAAACCTTTAAAGTAAAAATAGTTGCATAGCCGCCGTCTGCCGTAACGTAATATAAATAAAGCGCACAATAGCGTTTACAAAAATGAGATGTCGGTAACAGTGTCGCGAGTTCAATTGTTTTTTCCTATCTCAAAAATACCCAACGCGCCCAAAGAAGTTTTCACTTCAAAAATCGAAATATGTATATTATTATAGGCAATTATTTCTAAAGGACGATCAACTTCCTGCATCCACTAAGCATAACCTGTAAGACCTCGTCGCGTGACTTCGAGTGGGGTGGCTGAACACCCCGCGGGGTGGAGATCACCTCATAGTAGGCTGAGCAGCAACTTTCGAAATAATTACCACCCACAGTGACATACACAGGGTTTATAATAAATTGGAGGACTTGAATGTAGCGTTCGTTAATTAATTATAGGAAGTCTTGACGGAGGTGTTGCAAAAGAACTATTTGTAACAATTTGGACGTATATATACCATTAATCCGTGCATACGTCGGACAATAGGCGCGTTCACCTGTTGTAAACAAAGATATCAGTCATATAGCCGTTTTAACGTCGGTTTTATAAACTTGCGTTATTTTAGTACATCAACAATAATAAGTCACGTCGGCGAAATAATTACGTACCTTTATTGATTATACCTAGTAATTAAAAATAGAAAAAAATTATGCTTTTTTTTGTTAACCTGTTTTGTGTCCCACTGCTGGGCAAAGGCCTCCTCTTTTTCCTTCCAAATCTCCGCAAACATAATTACATCGTCACAACACCTTCACCGTGGTCAACCTCGACAAAAAGAAAGAAAGAGCAGTTAAAACAGTTTTAATATTTAAAATTAAATAATCTTAAGCAATTAGGAAGTCCCGCATAAAAGCGGGTATATGGCAGTTGCTTCAGTTAGTTTACTTTTTTGTACGAGTACGAAGTAGTAAAGAAACCTAACGCATTAAAAAAAGTTCCGGGAATGCCGACAGAAGTGAAAACTTGAACAAGATCGCCTTCGTGGAAGAAAAATACTCATATAGAACATTGGTCCGTAACCTTATCTAAATAAAGAGCACAATCGCGCTTACAAAATCTTTAAAGTAAAAATACTTGCATAGAATATTGATCCGTAACGTAATATAAATAAAGAGCACAATCGCGTTTACAAAACCTTTAAATTAAAAGTACTTGCATAGATTATTGATCCGTAACGCAATATAAATAAAGAGCACAATCGCGTTTACAAAAATGAGGTGTCGTCATAGTGTCGCAAAATCAATGGTTTAGTCCTATCTCAAAAATTTTGTATGCAGGGGGTTTCGGGGGCGATAAATCGATCTAGCTAGGTTTCATTTTTAGTAACGTACTAAAAAAAAAAACGATCAAAGCTCGGTCATCCAGATATAATAATTAAAAAAAAAACAATAGGAACAGAACACAAAGTTTATTATTTTAACAATAATTTCCTTATAATTTCTTAAGACATATGAAAATACAAAGGTATATTTTATGTACACACGTCTAACTGCACCCCTGATGCATGAATGATCAATAAATTAGAGCATAATACAAGGGTCAGCACAGACCGAGCACTAAAATTAAAATCAGTTTTTTTTAAATATTTTTTAAGGTCTGTATTTTATTGATAATTCATGTAACTGGAATGAATCTATACCTTTTTGTTATTTATGAATATCTGGTAGCGTACACTAAATGTCCAAGTTAATTATAGCGATAAAAAATTTATAACAAGAAAGGTCTCCGTTAAAAGTTAAAAAATTAATACTTTATTAACTCCCATTCCAAAACAGGCGGGAATAATCTTTTCTGAAAAAAAAAATCCTTTCCCAAATTTCCTTTCCCAAATTGTGATTGAAAGTGTGTTCGCAATTAGGATGCTGGGTACTAAATAATTAGTTTTATTTTCGGTAACAAAAAAGGGATTTAACATTCATTAAGATAACATAACTCCTACATCTTTTATGCATAAAATCAAGTAATTAATTTGTGCTTGTGCCGATTAATGCCGAACAAGTGTGGAGCACGCCTAATTGACATCAAACTCATGCAGTTTTAATGCTGTAATAGGCAAGTATTGCACCATAAACGGTTTTGATCGATGATCGAAGGAACATAATGGATGGCAAAAGTGGCTACGTCACGAAATGTCAATAGCATGGCGTCAGTATAATTTTTTTTTTGTGAAATTGTCGTACAAATATATTTTAGGTCATCGAAACTACCTATTATTTTTGAAATATTAGCTACAGTAAATGGGTTTGAATAAATATTATGAAGCCTTGACGTTATTCTGGCGTAGCATTGTAGCGTCTGTGAATTTTCTCGTAGCCCGAAGCTCGTAGCTCTCGTAGCCACTCGTAGCCTCGTAGCACTAAAATTACTTTTCAGCTGATGAAAGTAGAACGTACAATGAAAATAATTAACCACTTTAGGCTGAGGAGGAGACTGTAGGCAGAGGTGTGGGGAATCTAAAGTACACTCGCATGCCGCCAGTTATGTTTAAAGTCCCATTTAATAGGAGGAGAGTTTATTGCCATCAGTCAGACACAAATCCTGAGTCCGGGTTGCTACTGAGAAATGATTGATGGAAAAACCTAACAATATTTTGCCCGATTTGAAAATCGAACCCATGTTCAGCAGTAGCACTTGGAGGCAGTCAGACATTCTATTTCTAAGATACAAAATAAATGGTATAACTAAAAAATATTGAAAGACCTTTTCTTAATGTTTACATCATCATCATAATTTTTCTATGCAGGATGTAAAAAGACCCGTCTCGAAGCCGTCATTTAAGCATTCTGTACGTAAGCTAAGTAACTTAGTGCAAAAATAATTTCTGGGACGCGTTTTATTTTTGGTATTAAAATTAGCTGTTTAGGATAGTGCATAACTAAAGCACGCAAAACATTATGCTTCTGGGTGCATGCAACGGTACAGGAATCGTGGGAGTATTTAAAAGTAAGTTATAACATTTAAAACTTATTTTCGTAAAAAAAAACTTCAAAAATCTTTGACCTTCAATATCTCCGTAATCAAAAGGTTCCCAGGTACTGTCCAGTACAAAAAAACAGTGGCACTCCGGGAGTGCCGACAGAAGTGAAAACTTGAAAAAAAATCAGCACCGCGGTTATCAACGCGTTGATGTCTTTTACTCCACGCACCGTAGTAATCAACGCGTTGATGTCTTTTACTCCACGGTATCGGTAACAGGTCGCGAAATCAATGGTTTAGTCCCATCTCAAAAATGGCCAACGCGCCTAAAGAAGTTTTTACATAAAAAATCAGAATAACGAGAAGAACAAGTGACTTTCGGCTTTGTAAAGGATATTTATACATCTGTCATAGTGTTCAAAATAGTACCAATACCTTGGTTATCCACTTACTATGACCGATGACGCCATCTATTCGATCCATGACCAATGAATAATTAAAACAGTAAGTTTGTATTAGAAGTTATTTTAAAATTCTTGTTTGTTTTACAGTAGTTTCCATCCACGATACATTTTTAATAAAGATTGAACTGACTTTTCTAAAACAAGGACATGGATTAGAATATAATAACTTTTAATTGAATTAACTTTTTGAAAATAAAGAAATGCCATGAAAAGTAAAGCTCATAGCTAAGTACTAACAGCCGCTCGGGTCGATTTGTCAGGTTAAGCTACGCTTGCCGGGGTTGGTCCGTGGATGGATGACCATTTCTACATACCGAGACTCCTCCGTGCCTTGGAAAGCATGTTAAGCCGTTGGTCCCGGCTGTCATTTGTGGATCTTTGACAGTCGTTACGGGTCGTCAGAAGCTCGAAAGTCTAACAACCAGTCTTACCAAGGGGTATCGTAAAACCCAGTTACTGGGTTGTGGAGGTCAGATAGGCAGTCGCTCCATGTAAAATACTGGTATTCAGCTGCATCCGGTTAGACTAAAAGCCGACCCCAATATAGTTGGGAAAAGGCTAGGCAGAAAATGGAAAGTAAAAACACAATACAGGCGATAATATGATTATGCTATTTAACTCAATATTTTATGTATTGTATTTAAAATAAAATTGGTCTACTTTTGCAGAAAGTTCCTAATATCCCAGTTTATCAAAAAGTCGGATATACGAGTGTAAACCGAAAGTAGCTACATCCTACATGCAATAGCTCTTTCTTCAGAACTTACTTCGCCCGAGAAATTTCTCCCTTTCGTCCGTGAAATTTCTTTAACCTTATGTTACTCGGAATGACTGCTTTCTAACAGTACCTAAAAGTATTTTGTAAGTAATTGGATCAATACTGCCAGAAACTATCGATTAGAAACATTTATAAACACATTTTTTTTCTGCCTAACGATACATCTGGCTGGAATACTTTTTATTGAATTAACTCTTCAGATCAATTAAGTTTTTTGAAACCAGATATTACGCTTGTTTAGTTTTATGTCAATCTAATTCAAAATAAATAATCCTTGCAAGGTATCGCAGGCAGTAGAGTTTTCAATAACCCTGAAGCGCGCCCGTGTCATTTTGGTTTGATTACCTGGTGCCTAGGTGGTGCCATCTGCTGTCTCAGCTTTGCGTATGATTCCGTATTGATGGATGAGACAATGAATCAATGATAATGTGGGCTTCTGATCTGATTTTCTGGCCAGTAGAAAATCCGTAATTTTTTATTTCATAATTATGGTAACGACTTACGACCCTTTCTGACTTATGCCAGTCACTTGCAAAGTTTGAGTTTCCTAAGAACGCGGTAACGCCGTCACGGCTGCAGAAACTATACCGACTTTTTCGGACAGTTGAGCAAAAAGACGTCAATCATCTATCGTTTGTGACTTTTGACGGTACCGTTTTCTGAAATACAAGCTGTAAACACTGTCCAACATTTATACATTTTGAATAAGCTAAGGTTTCTGTTGATGACCCAAATTCATTGTTATTGAGTGTAGTATCAACAACTCCAGAAATCGTTTATAATCTAACAAGTAAATAAATATGGGTCGGAAAACCTACAGAAGATCGCTAGGAAGACCTGGATGATACTCGCACAGACTAGGAAAGCATGGCACAAAAATGAGGAGGTCTATACTCAGCAGTGATTGGAACAATGATGATCAGAAATCATATGTAATCATACAAAATAAGATGTAAACATTGTAAAAGCAGTTTCAACACATTCTGCCTTACGGCAAGTAAAATATTTATATCTACTCAATTAAACAACCAAATGATATAAAAAAACAAAAGTACAGTTACTTGGATCTGCAGCCTTCATAAATAAACTAAAAATCAAAAAACAATCTTAATTCTACATTTTTTTAATATTTCTATTCAAAGACTGCGAAATATTCCCTTTTTATTCGAAAGCTCCTGAAACGATAACTAGATTTCAATTGAAAAAGATTTTTCAGCGTTCAGGTTTTTTATCCGCGAGCTCTGCTGGTATTTTCCTCAAAATGATTAATTGGCTACCGTTCCAACAAATAGAAAAACTGAACAAGTGCGCGTTGAACAAGGTACAGTGAAGGGTTGCGTAGTCGGCCATGAGTATTTACGCATGCACAATATTGGTTTGTCAATAAAAAAATATATTTTGTGTTTCATAGGATTTCTCAAAGAAAACAGAGTAGTAATTCCGAGTTTGTGACCGAAAATATCTCATAACCCTAAAATTACATAACGTATCTTCTTCAAAATAATTTTCATAAGTGTTTTTTTTAAGTACTACGCATTTAATTTTTTCACTGAATTTTCCACCATTTAGTTAAAAAGTTTTTAAGCGAGGGACATTTTTTTGCGACTCACCTTCAATTCATAGAACTGAAACTTCGATCGATTCGGTTCGATTCACTTCCAAATTACATCGAAATAGTGCCAAATAGTCTTCGAGTAAAATGGTTGTATGCCTTACGGACGGTCGGACAGACAGATTGAACGAAATTATAAGGTTTCCATTTTTGCCATCTGTCTACGGAACCCTAAAAAATATGGCTTTAGGGGAGTACCTGTCAAAACTGTGGAAACAGTAAATGAAATTATTTTGTAGCCGAGTTTGTTAACTGAAACGAAATACCAGTAAAAAGCCTGCGAAGCATGTTTTCAATTGCGCGTTGCAAAACAAAAGAGAGCAACACGATCCGGAATCAAAGTTGCCAATGCAACTCAGACGGATAACTTCATTTACACTACACACATACATTTAATTTTACAATTGTAAAATTCAATCATCCGTCAGTACGTTAGTGTTCTAACTTCTGGCTAGTAATTTTTCGGGCTGTCAATTCATATAGATTTTTCTTTTCCAAACATTTGAAAGAATAAAAACCGGCCGAGTGCGTGTCGGACCACGCACAATGAAGAGTTCCGTAGTTGGAATGAATTTATCCTAAGAACAAACAACTTGTAGTTGAAAAACATGGTCAAATGCTTTTAAAGATATTTAAGAAAATAGATGAAATTTGTCCATTCCCCACCTTATCTCCGAAACTACTGAGCCTAAAATTTTGAAAAAATACAGAGAATGGTTCTTTACTCATAGATTACAGGAAAACCTATAAGAAGTCTATGGTCTTAAAATAACATGGTAAATCTATCAATATTGTGCGTACAAACTTACATTTGCAGTTGGAATATATGGGAGAACATGTTTTTCAACTGCAATATTATAGTTTGTTCTTGGGATAAATTCATCCCAAACACGGAACCCTTTATTGTGCGTGGTCCGACACGCACTTGGCTGGTTTTTTTTATAAAGCCGTTTATGTTTTGCACTAAAACGTTTCTTCGTGTCTATTTCATTCTTCATCTTTCAAAATATATCCTCCTGCAAAAAAACTCAATGGTATTCAAGAAGTCGTCCTTCTAAACACAAAAAAAATCACTTAGTGAAAAAAATCACCACGATGAATCGAAATAAACAAAACTTATTTTACATCGCGCTTCAGTAAACAATCAATCTACCTAGCTTTTTCCCAACTATATTTGGGTCGGCTTCCATTCTAACCGGATGCAGCTGAATACCACTATTTTACATGGAGCGACTGCCTATCTGACCTCCACAACCCAGTAACTAGGTAATACTGGTAAGACTGGTTGTCAGACTTTCGGGCTTCTGACGACCCGATACGACTGTCAAAGATCCACGAATGATAGCCGGGACCAACGGCTTAACGTGCTTTCCGAGGCACGGATGAGTCTCGGTATGTAGAAATGGTCACCCATCCACGGACCAACCCCGGCAAGCGTAGCTTAATCTGACAGATCGACCCGAGCGGCTGTTAGTACTTAGCCACGAGCTAAAACAAAAACAACAGCAAACAATGTTTCAGTACAAATATTGCATCTATACATACATACAAATAAATAAAATTTAAGTGTCTCTTTGCAATGTCAAAAAAACAGCTTTTTACTAAATGCATATGAAAGTATATACGGTACATACAACAAAAACACATTTTTTTTTGTCTGTCTTTCTGTTTGTTCCGGCTAATCACCGAAATGGCTAAACCGATTTTAACGGGACTTTCACTGGCAGATAGTTGATATTATAAGGAGTAACTTAGGCTACTTTTGTTTTAGAAAACTAAACAAATAAATAAAATTGATGTATAGAATTAAGCACTAAGAAGGGGTTTTTGACAGTTCCACCTATAGGGGGGTGAAAAGGGGAGATTTCGTTAGTAAGAAAAATCTTATTCCTAGAATAATAAACTTGAAACTTGGCACAAAAAGTACTAGGCTTGCATGAATTCATGATAGTATTCAATCATTATGTTATGCTACTAATAGGATTTAGATGAGACAGACAGATAGTTTATAACCTGGATAACACATCAGATACTTTTTATCCCTGTAGTATGTATGTTTCCATGGAATAATTTCCGACTTCCACGCGAGCTAGGTTGCGGAAAAAGCTAGTTGTAAATAAAGCCTTCCACTTCGTGAACATAAAAACAATTATAAGAACCGTCTGTTGCACAAAGAAGTTAATTAACGTAAAAACAAGTACCTACCTGCGCTTGTTTTCATTATTTAAAAACACACCCCTTTGAAAAAGCAATGGTTTTAATTTCCCAGCGATGTAGCCTCAAGCTCAGGTACAGAATTTTAAATTGCACTGTCAATTCCATAAAGGATATTGTACTAACAATATCCTTTATGCACTAGCAAGGAGCAAATGGATTAAGTGCATAAAAAAATAGTTTTCCATACGATAAATTCAGCTACAGGAAAAAGTAATGGTAGGGGCGCAGATAGTCTCAATTAGTGTGTATGAACAGGATGAATGATTCAAATCAGCATGGATGGCCAAATCCGAAACTATAGGTATTAGCGAAAAATACTTAAAGGAGTCTCGGGGCCCATTTTGATGAAAACTAAAACTGCATCATTAGATTTTTGAAAAAACAATTTCTCCAGCTAGGAATCGAACTCGTTGATTTTGAAAAAAAATACACCCTTTATTAATGCACCCACCGAGGGTATTGCTAATAAGGACCAAATTCTGGGAAGTGATTACACACGACCATGTAATGGAAAAGGCGCATTTTTAACAAAATACAATAATTTTAAGTTATTAACCATTTTTATATACCTAACAAGAATATAAGTGATGCGGATGTTTGCATTGAAACAGTCGTTATTTGTTTGTTAACTTATGTTTTAGACATAATAAAATATATTTTTATTACATTGTTGACCTTAACTGATCAATTTGTTGATTTGATTTCATTTGATCTTAAAAATGAACACTTTACGTGGCCTAACCCATAATGACTTATCAGTATGGGGTTAGGCCGCACACGATCATACCAAAATCAAAGATCACTTTATTTTTGGCCCAATTTCAAAATCTGAAAGTGGAGTCCTGACCACGAGGATCCTATCTGAAACTCAACAAATTTATTATAGATGTTCTCTCGTCATGCCGCACCTACTCTGCTATCAACTTTTCACTCTGCATATATGCTTGCTCAAAAACCCTCTGGGCTCTACCATAATGTTCGTGAAACGATTCTTTTTTTCCCTCCTTGTTATGTTACAAGAAGATCAATCAATCAATCAATTTATTTGTGAAACATAGGTGTTTACATAAATAGGAGGGGGGAAATTTAGAAATTTTACATTAGGTGATCCAATGGTCGGCCTTATCGCTAAAAGCGATCTTTTACAGACAACCTTTGGATGGATTTAAATGGAAAAGGAGAGACAATACTGCAGGTAGTCAGTGGTGTACCATTTACATAGATATATTAGATAAATAACAGATATACATAAAATTATAAACATGAAACAAGAGCAAGGAATTATATGTAATGAAACATACAAACCCGTATTCCATACGTGTCACGGTTTACTTGACACCTTAACACTAATGACGTCTAGAGACTGTCTGAGGCGGCTTTGAAGGCAGTCCGTAATCCGTAACGGAATTATGCGCTTAATGCGCTTAAGTGCATAATTCCGTCACCGAGGAAATTGCGAATTAATTGCATTCGTTTCATCCCTTGCTGCATCATTTTTACTTTATCTTTAGTTATGCAATTAATATGTAAGATATTCAAGGATTCACTCTATAAATCGTATACTTTAGAAACACCATTGCTTGTAGTTTCCTCTATAGAAAAAAATCCAAAGTAATCACTAATAAACATCAGTTTTTTTAATAATAACAAAAGTAGGTACATGTTTTCGATAACGTATACATTTTACATTTTTTAAATGTATATTTGTTTTAATAATACCAAGGAAATGCCTAAACTAGCTCGCGAATGCTGAAAAATAAATAAATGATGATGCAAAAATTACGAGAACAAATTCTTGTAAAGTTGAAGGGTCACCTTTTCTTGCTAGGTTTTGTAAAAACTGGCATTCTACATAGTTTCTAGGAATCGTAGTTTGTACATTTATATGTGATATTGATTTAAGACTCATTTCTACCGACCAAGCCATTACCAAGAATTGCTATCGATAACAAAAATAATCTGTACTTAACCAGCAACTTGACTGTTACAAAAGCACTGTCTTCTACATTTTCCAATAATTTATAAAAAATAATATTTTGTTGACATTTGAAGATATTATCATAAAAGCAATCACTGTTCTAGGCAGTCTCATTTAGTGAATAATTTGTTCTACACCACAGCAAAAATATTACATGTGTCTTTGTCGCGGCCGGTATTCGCATACTTAAGAATTGTTTGCAAGATTCTGCACAACAATACTATACAGGGTGGCAGGGACATCGACGCGAAAACTGTTACCATGAATTCAGTACATGATTCTGAACCCCCCTACGCTGATTTTTTTCGCGTTTTCGCGTTTTCGCGTCGATGTCCCTGCCACCCCGTATTGCAGTAAGAATAAAAGTAGTAAAAAAGCTGTTTTAAGAAATATTTATGTAGGTACTTTCAAATTTTCTTAGAACAACAAAATTATGATTACATACAAAAGGCTTATACAATATCCAACCATCAGCCTTTTGCCAGAACAATGCAATGCGAAATTGCTATTTGCAGTTGCATGTAAATATTACATACGAGCTCCTGAACTATCTCGGATAACCTGACATTTTCATCCCTGACACAATGTCCAATGCACTCGAACGTCAGACGTTACCCTATTCAACCAGATACAATGTGCCTGGGAAATGTGAAAAACCAATGTTGTTATCTTCCATTTCTAACAATGAATTTACTTTTCGAATTGGAATCGTGCAGTATTGTTCCATTAAAGCTCATTTATACCGGGAGAGTTTCTCGCTTTGAGTATGCAATTGTCGATAGAAGTTCAAACAGTTGACTCATAATATATTTAGGTACATACGATACTAGCAAGTTGAAAGGCGGGAGTCACTTCGCCTTTGAAACGAAGCGTCCGTGCAAATAAAACATCGTATACCAACGGTCGAGAAATTTTCCTCGGTTTGATAAAAATGTGATATTTGTGGCGAATCAAACCTTTTGGAGTGCTAGGAAAACATACCTGTTACTCCATCTAGAAATATTTGTTGTAAATAAATGGAATTTCTCATTTTCTTATTTTGCGCAATGCAATTAATATATAAGTGCAGTGGGTTCGAGTAAAGAAAGGTAAGTAATTAAAGTATAGTATCTCTACTTTTGCAGGTTCTTTTGATAAGTACTCTCATGAAAATGTGTGGCCTTCTTATTTAGTGGTGAATAAATGGTTTTCGGAAAGGTTACAACACTTTACAAAATTGTAGAATGTTTTCATGAGTGTCCAAGAATCAATTCTTAGAAATGGAAAAAGTTTTATATTTTAATTTTAGTTAGCTCATTTAAAATGTTGGCCACGTCGCAAATAGCTAACAAATATTTCGATGTTTTGCAAGTCATAATCAATACTGCACTGTAGAGCAATATCGTATTTCATTTAGTAATATTGACAGATTTACTTGAGTAAATCTGCCAATTATTTAATTAATCTGTAATTAATTAAATAATTGGCAGATTTCCCTTTCAACAGCGTCACCTGTTTATTAAACCAGATGGACGAGGAAAGAATTTAAATCAAACTAAATGATACGAGAGGTGGTAAACTAAAAGTCGTTTAGCAGACTTCTTTCATCTAACATCTCACACAGGCCTTGTGAATGAACTTTCATTTAACCGACGTACTTAATCTTTGGCCTTTTTAATTAATTGGTTTGGCATAAGAAACTTATGGGAAATTATAAATCAGGATACAGACAGAAGAAATACGAAACAATCAATCAATCAAAATAATCAATCAATCGAAATAGGCTATTATAGACCTCCCGACACCCAGTGCGAATACGGTGCTCCAGACTAAACAGTGCCCCATACTTTGAAGGGACCAAAATATACACACATACACCTGCACTTCTGAGGATCTAAAAATGCCACTGATGCTATTGGCGTGGCGACCTCCTAGGCCAAACTCATCTAATATAAAATAATGAGCCGTCGCGGGACACCTGGCAGATGTGAAACATCGAAATTATTATGTACAAGTTATATGCATAAAAGGATAGTTTACCGACGCCAACATTGGCGTTGGTTTGGTATTGACACTGTTGGCGTGGCGACGTGGCGTCACCACGCCAACAGTCGGTCTGACCCGCCGCTATAGATGTTTCACATCAATAATATATTTACATTTACCATCGACTTTAGGAGAAGGATACAGACTCACTGTAATTAACTCAATCTCACTGTGGCAACCAACCCACCACTCTCGGAGAGTCAGGGGAAGAGCCTTTGATTAATAACCATAATCAGCTGAACCAGACACGAATAAAGATTCTATTACCTAATCGAATAATTATCTACGCCTACGCAATAACAATCAATCAATCAAATCTGCCTAGCCTTTTCCCAACTATATAGGGGTCGAGTTCCAGTCTAACCAGATACAGCTGAATACCAGTATTTTAAATGCAGCGGTGGAGCGACTGCCTATCTGACCTCCACAACCCAGTAACTGGGTAATACGACACCCCTTGGTAAGACTGGTTGTCAGACTTTCCGGCTTCTGACGACCCGTAACGACTGTCAAAGATCCACGAATAACACTCGAGCCCAACGGCTTAACGTGCTTTCCGAGGCACAGAGGTGTCTCGGTAAATAAAGATGGACACCCATCAACAGAGCAATCCCAGCAAGTTTAACTTAACCTGATGAATCGATCCGTGCGACTGTTATGACTTAGCCACAAACTCCTACGCAACGCCTACACAACAAAATAACATGCAATAATTAAAAGAACAGTAATTAAGCGTCCAATTATATTCGTCTGAGTCGACTAATTACGTAGTTTCAGGTTACTATTATATAGCTTTAATTGCTATCGGTTAAAACTAAGGTATAGTGGATAATTCTTGTGTCATCAACATGATATTCTAAAGAATGATGCTTGGAAATAGTTCCCATAGAGATTATCACCGATATTTGTCAATGTTCCAAATGTTAAATTCATGTGCCGTTAATATTTAAGTCTACAAGATACGATACGATCAATCTGGTATGAATTTATATGTTCAATTAGGTTGTACTCAACAAGGTTTATTAATTTCTAATGAAACTACTCGTACATATGTCATCATTCAGCTATTCATAATGCCGGGTACAGATTGGTGAAACATAACAGGAAATTAACACGATATATGGCAATACTTAGCATCTGGCCGAGGTGGAGGGACTTATTAAGTGTCAACCAGCCATTTGGAGATTTTGTTTCGAATAAGCCATGAGCACTCGGACACCATGGTTTCAACCTCATACGGCTCGAACATATAATTTATCTATAAGGTTGTTATACTTTCGCCGCTTGAGGTTGAATCACGCCAAGTCAAGAAGATGGGTTGGCGCATGAGTATCGACACACGTTGCGTCACACACCACCTTCAATGGAAATAAAGACATGCCATCCGGTCTCTTGCCATCGTCGCGTGCCAAGCCATTGAGTTCTAATACAGCTGGAACGCCGACGGTGACAAGAACTCGTCGCCAGACGTCGTTAACATTCGCGTGCTGCTTTATGCGACTCGTGCTTCCGCTGCAAGACAGGCCATGGTGTCCGAAGCTGTTGACACCTTCGCCACAGTGACGGCGATGAGGAGAACAACAAAGAGCTCTTTGTCACAGGGAAGCAGCGATGCGGAAAGTAGTATCGTCGAAAAAAGTGCCAGTAGTTTCTGTGTTACATTTTCATGTCACATTATATCCTATACCAAGGCTGCTCAACCCATTTTTAAAAGGCCCGCGCAAGCCTGAAAACACCCGTCAAGTTGAGAGTGTACGGTGTATATATAAATAAGTCTTATTAATAAGTAACTAAAATAATAACCATCAGTGGCCCGCCAGAAATATCTGAATTGTCCGTTTGGCCCGACTGATAAAAAAGTTGAGCAGCCTTGTCCTATACTATTAAACGAGCAATATTTGTATATATATATATACATATATAATTACGTTCACAAAAACGAATGATTTCGATGAAAATTGCAATATAGCGGTTTACGGGGTGAAAAATCAATCTAGCTAGGTCTCTTATCCGGGTAAATTCGTTTTCTCCGTATTTACACCCGAACAGAGCTCGGTCACCCAAAGTTTAGAACAAGATGGCTATCTTAGAATAATGACATAGCAGCATGGAATTAGTAAGTATCTACTGTCATGGCAGCATGGAATTAGTATGAACTTTCCTGCACTATTAAATGAAAATTCTCTATTTTCACCAGAGCAGAGCTCGGTCGTTCAGGTACTGTAATTAGGATGACTTATTTGTGTAACATTTCATGTTACATTTCACTGATATTTAACCAGTATTATGATGGGTACACATATTGGAAACATAACAGGAAATTTTATATACGTTGAGACGAACATGCCGTCCAAATCGAACTTGTTTCAACGTGTGTCACATTTCATGTTGCATTGCATATTGTTACATTTCACATAATTATGTGTACCCACCATTAGGTTTAATGATTTCCAATGAAATTTATTATTTTTATTTTCGCTGTGACAATAACGATCAAACCACTAGCTTGACCTCATAATAAATCATTCAATAATGAATGAAAGATTAGTTATTTATGCAACTGTTGGTACAATAAGGGGTATTAAAACACGAATGTGGGTTTTAATACCTAATTATAACAGTTGCATACAAGACTTTATTTACACCCATGATATGAATACTCTATAAAAGTTTCTGAAACCATTGGGTGTTTGTAATTCAAGATCAAGAATAAAGAAATTCCCACGAAATTCAGTACAACTGCACGTATGAATGTCGCCTGCAGCAGCACATCACACACACATGCGTGCAGCGGGTGTTGCTGTCCCCCGCTTGAACGTTGAAACGAGTTGCGTAATGAAATTTAGTACAACATTGTAACACTCGTTTGGATGAGGTAATGGTTACTATGACACTGGTTGTTATAATGTTGCCAATAATCTGTTTCAGAAACGTTTATAGAGGTTTTATAGCATGGGTGTAAATAAAATAATTATACTCCATTCTAAACACAATTAGAATATTTTCAGTCGTCTATTATACATCGAAAGTACTTACTATGATAAGAACACAGTGCTACGAGGTTGCTACGAAAATGCTACGGCGCGTAGCACGCCTACGCAAGAAAGTTCGTTGTCCGTTTTATTTTCGGTGTGTGATAAAGGTCGGTTGTTCTATAAAGAAAATTAAACTTCATCACCCTAAAAGCCTAATTTGGTACTTTACAAAGTAGCGGTTGATGGCAATAGGCTCGCCCCTATTACATGGGACTTTAAGATAACTGGCAAAATGTGAGTGTACCTGCTACAGGTCACTTCTGCTCAACCATTTGGAGAAACAAGGGGTAACGTTTTATTAAATCCCATTGAAAAAATTACGATCAGTTTTTCTCGAATTTAAGAATTTTCCGGAATGCTTTTCCAATTTTTCTTTCCATAAAAACCTAATTCGGGCTTATTACAAACATACCTAAATCGGTCCAGCCGTTCACAAGTGATGCGCTTACCAACGAACACCATTTAATTTTTATTATTTATATAGATTACTTTACTTTCGATTCAAATAACAATAGCGGTCACCTAGAAAAAAAACTAATCCTTGACTCGCAACTAGCTCAGGTCTGACAGTAACTCAAACCAGCAAATTTGCACCAAGACTGTGGTGAACTACCTATATTTAAAAAAATATATATATATATGTGAATCTTCCATCAGTGGTTTTCAAGGTCGCTAAGCAGTGAAGCTTAGCTACGAAACTAGTGTCTATTGCTTTCTATCTCCGAGACTCTTAGTAGAAATTTACTTACACTTGGCTTACTTTAATTGGCGATTTTTTGACCGATAAGAATTTAAATTGATAATATGACTCTATACTCCTGACTTGTACTAAATCATTTTAATTTAACTGTATTGACCTCGACCTTGAACTTGACGAATTTATAAACTTGACATTATGTATTGTATTGCTTATTTCAAATTAATTGTAATTGTTTTGCTTATTTGAATTTCATCTTGACATGGTAAACTTGTATTGATATGCTATGATATTTTATTGTATTAATAATAATATTATATTGAGGGAGTCTTTATCATTTTAACTTAAAATGTTTGCATGCCTTAGTTAAGGTAGTTAGTATAAGGATCATTTTTAAACTTAACTTGTACCTACTTTCTGTGCAAATAAAAGTATTCTATTCTAAAAACTAAGCTAATCACTTTCTTTAAAACCATAGCTTCCAATCCTCCTCGCCAATTGACACTCAAATTCCACACATGCCGCAATGATCACAATTCACCACTCACAAACTGTATCTGTACTCCTATAGACCGCATTCCCTCCCTTAGATATCTAGGTATTACAATAGACGAAAATATATCATTTCAACCTCACATACACTTGCTACCGGGCCGCGTCAGAAAACTAATCTACGTCATGAAAAAACTATGAGACTGCACACCTATTAAAATTCTCCGAACAATATACCTAGGTCTCTGTCAATCAGTACTCCAGTATGGAATCTCCGTCTGGGGCGGAGCCGGGAAAAACATATTTACTGAAATAGAAAGAGCACAAAGAGCCGTTGTTAAAGTGATGCTTAGAAAGCCCTTTAGGCCCTTTAGATCTGCTATACAATCAATTTCCGATTCTTCGTGTACGTCAATATATACTTAGTGCCGCACCGCATGCACGCAAATCTGTTACAAACAGACTTGACTAGAAAAGCCTGCTTTTAAAACGTATCTTTCACGTCCCTCTTTCTAATACAAACAGTCTTCTAGCCCGACGGTGCCCCTCTTACTCACACACTCATATCTACAATAAAATAAGCAAGCGTTGTGATACTAAAGAACTTAACCCACTCGTTTAAAAGAATGACAAAAACTTGGCTTCTCTCCCTGTCATACAACGACACTGGAGATATAATGAGTTAGTATACAAGCAAATCGTTCACACAAAACCCACACCTTCAACTCACCACCGCACGCACACACTTACACACACCCCCACACATATTTTTTTTTTATTATTTTATTTTGTCCAATTTATTTTGATAGTACCCTTATTTAATTAACTATTCTGTCCATTTTCAAACATTCTGAAATTAAATTTACGCTAACGCAAACATGTTTCGAATTAAAATGAAATAATGAAATAAAAAAACAGGCGCTGCCTAGTTTGGGGACCACTGTCTTAGTACTATGGTAAATATTCTAGTTACAGTAAGCATACAATATCATTATTTTCTGAAATTTATTTTGTAACAATGGACCAATAAATTACTCTTATTCTTAAATTATTCTTATTTCCACTAGAGCCAAGTTGTGTAGCGCAGTGGGTAAGATGTGCTATGAAAATGCGTTGTCCGCCCATGTTATGTAAAATATTTAACTTTATTTGACCCTTTTCGAGCAGAATAAATTAAGCTAAACTACGCTAGGAAATAAAATACCTGGGGGCCTACAACCAGCTCAAAAGCAGTATTATTTTAATATTACTTCAGTGGGAGAAAGAGATGGAGCCTCCCTGTAGAGTTTCATCTCTTTCCCACACTGAAGTAATATTAAAATAATACTGCTTTATGAGCTTGTGGTAGGCCCCCTGCAGTTAGTTGAATTTGTCAAAGATTTCGTCTCTTAAGCCGAAAACCAGTCATTTCGGGAAAATGCTTAGAAGTGACAAAACAAACTTAAGAATATTTCCGATTTCCTGATAGAAGGACTCTCTAACATCATGGCCTTTAAAAAAAAACTTTTCAAACGGTGCCGTGGCAGCGGCCGGCGAGCGCTACATCCAGGTTGGTCGCAGTTACTTGGCTAAGTATTTTTAGGACCCTAAAATAGGAATTTTCGATTGGATAAGAAGACCAGGCAGACTCCAGCGCATACCGGCGCATACCGCTGCATACCGCCGCATACCATCGCCTTCCGCCACGATATCCTCCAGCGTGCTCTTCAATGCTCCAGGGAAAACTGCACTACGATGCTCCAAGGTCGATCACCAAGCATTGAAATATATACCTTATTTCGATAGAATAAGTATTCAATTCAATTGATAAATTTAAAATCCTCTGTCGTCACGTCCGCCAGTCTGCGCAGGCCCTTATTCAAGTAGATCGGGTATAGGAATAGGTCGAAAAGGAATTATTACCCGACTGTGCGGCTGCCAAGTCAGGGTTATGTTTTTACATGTATCATGGGTCGATATTCACAAGTATGGCTGGGCAAATCGTCGAACGCTGAGTGTTGAATGATATGGCGGATATTTGATGGTCAAATCATGAAATGACGGCGTATCATTAAATGACCAGGCAGACCATGATTATGGCTATTTCTATGATCGTACCACGACATCTATACTACATTGTCATAGAACTACCTATGGCTCATAGGTCTATGATCCAAATACCTATAATTATGATAGTTTTATTCTCTTAGTACTCAAAATACAAAAAAAAGGAGTTTTTTGTCTGTATACTTATAAAGCCGTACGTATGCGTTTGAGCAGTGTATTCAGAATATTCTATGCCGGGAGCCAATATTGAACCGAGGCTTCGGAAATGATAAATTCTTTACGTAAAGTTCTCACAAATATAGTCTTTGTTCTTTACTTACAGCCAGGAGAGCTTACTGTTGAAGGGAGCTACTTCAGCTGTATGTTGTTAGCACGGGTGCGTAGGGATTTTTATTGTAATAAAAGCTGCTCGACTTTAATCAGAGCTTATATTTTTCACAAGTTTACAACACAACAATCAAATGAATATGGCGAACTGAACCGAACATTTGTGCGTCGTCGTTTATAAGTTACCGACAAATCCATAAAAATATAGAGAAAAAACTGTGACAAAAAACAATGAAATAGGACGGCCGGCAAACTCGCGTCCAAGCTCGTATTGGCTAGTACATTTGCGCAGTTTTTTGTATGCTTAAATAAACGTGCGGAGGTAGGTAAAATAAAACTTCTATTATGGTATTAAAGTGCGTCATGCACAGTCTCTACGAGCATTTGTAAGGATTTCAAGCCTAAGGCTTTATTAATATACCCTGTAATATTTCTTCGTTTGTTGAAAATAATCAGCTGTTCCCCACATTTTGAGCGTGTACACTTCATGTCACTTTTGTATGAAACGGCAGATATTTTTTTTCCCAAATTTTTCTTATGCTTCGCTGCAGTTTGGCCAGAGCGTTATTAGCATTAAAAGAAGATAATTTCATGTCAATAAAAGGTTACCTTTCTCCTAACATAGTATCATAATTCTTTATATATATAATTCTTCTGTGAGTGTGTATGTCACTGAACTCCTCCTAAACGGCTGAACCGATTTTGATGAAATTTTTGGTGTGTGTTTGAATGAGTCCCTGGGTGGTTTAGATTCACAATTGGACCCGGTAGGTGGCGCTGTTCGGTCAGGACAACGTCTGTCAGGTCCGCTAGTCTTCATATAAAAACCAAGCTTCGCTCTTAGTAATAAAGGGTGTCACAGTTTTTTTTTTCTTTTTTAGATGTTAAATACTAAACAACAATATCAATTAAAACTCGTTTTATTTATTGTTAAATTATTTATGAAATGTTTTTGAAGTTTATTTATGAAAAACAACCGTTTACAAATGCGCACCATTCACTTGTTCACACTCATTTAACCTTGAGCAAAAATTTGCAATCACTCGCTGGAGCATCGCTCTTGGAATAGAGTTGATTTCTTCAGTGATTCGTTGCTTCAAAACAATCAATGTTGGGTGACAATTGCAATCCATTGCCACCCAACATTGATTACTACCTAAAAAGTTAAGTTTCAGTAACAATTTACTGAAACTTAACTTTTTAGGTAGCCCCATAGGAAAAAATCAGCAGGCGTTAAATCAGGGCTCCTCGGTGGCCAGTTGATGTTTCCTCGGCGACTTATCACTCTTCTAGGGAATAAATCATGAAGAGCAGCTAATGAGTCATTTGTAACATGAGAAGTGGCTCCATCTTTCTGGAAAAAGATGTTGTGGTTGTAGCCATACTGGTTTTGCATTTCTGTAGCCAAAAAAGTCCGGATCATATGGCAATATCGATCAGAAGAAATTGGTCAATTCAAAAACGAAAAACATTCTGAGACACCCCTTACATACAAACATCTTCTACATGAATTACCATGGACTGAGATTTGTTATAAAGTAGTAAAGTTAGCGTCTCAGTACAACAAACAAGTTATTATGAAAGTGCACTTACTGCAAAACGTACGTTACAGAACAACTCAAACAAACTCGACATAGTTGACTAAAATTTGAGCCGTACAAATTCAAACACTACTTCATGTGATTATGCCTTTGAGTAGCCGGTGAGGGTCGGCACACATTGCAGATTTTAATACCCGAAGATTTGTATTCTAGAACGTTCTTACTTTTATTTAACCACCAACCACTAAGTATCTAGCAACCAACCCCTGCTTCGCATGGTTTTTACGACTTGACGAAAAGTAGAAATTTCTTTATTATAATTTATACACAAGCCTACCGGAATACATTTTCTAATTGATGGTGACAACCAAAATCCGAAGCATAGTTTAATTTAGAAGAACAACGCAGTCGCACAACAGACACGAAAAATAACTTTAATTTATAATGTATAGATATAACAGATAACACAAAGACGTCTACCGCTGAACATAAGCCTCAAGCATCGCCACATCGACCGGTCCTGTGCAGCTTGCATCCAAGCGATTCTCACATTCTTCACCAGGACATAGGTCATAAATCTCGAGACAAAACTCGTCGCGTCGAATCAAGAAATTCCGTAACGAAAATAAAACCTAACACCCCCTCTGCCTACCATGTAATGACGGATGATGACATAAAACAAAAATTACGTTCCAATGACAACATCACGTTGTCATGGGAAAAATTTGAAATGTCCAAAAATTACGTTCCCATGACAACATCACGTTGTCATGGGAATGTAATTTCAATTTTTGTTTATATCAATTTTTGTTTTATGTCATCATCCGCCATCATCCCAAGTGTAGCGTTGACAAATAGGAAGTATGGAGGTTACAAATGCTATGCAATAGCTTTACCGCGGCAGTCCCCGAGTGCCACACGTTTTTTTTTTTTTTTGTAATTCTTCATTCTAAATTCTTTCATAAATCCAGGATATTGATTAAATATTCCCTCGTATCTACAACCTATAATTATTGGTCTGGTCATTGCGGACCTATAGTCCGTTCCGAAAGTGTCTGATAAAAATGTAAACAAATGGATCGATGTTATTCAAACAGTATTTGTTAGAAAAAGTTGTGAGATATAAAGCTGAAACCTTCTAAATACAGATCAATGTGATTGCCTAATTTCCTTTAGTAAGTGAATGCGTAAGAGTTTAACCTGAACAGAATTTGTCGATGCTTTCATCTGATTATTTTAGAAAAGACTAGATGCTTGCTTTTGTTGTTCAGTGCAGTCGTTTTACCCACACTTTACAGCATGAGGAAAACGACAGCTGTTTCAACACGTTATAATACAGGTTGACTCAGCAAACTTTTTCAATTTGAATGTTTAGTAAATTCGTGGGCAGCGGGGTTAGCGGGAGTGAGGTACAGTATTCGAAAGCTGACCGTTCGGGAACTTTTTGTCGGCGCCATGTCGTGATTGTGAGCACACCGTGCGTACACAGTGGAAGTTTATTTTAGCAACGGATATTCGTACTTACGAGCTGTTTTAGAGACATCCTGGCCTACAAGATCGCCCGATCTTACCCCATCTGATTTCTGCTTTATTATTTTTATAATTATATAATTCAATTTTCAATCTGTGATTACTTGAACTCACACACTGACTTATAAGTATTAACGCAATGAATGTTGTTCAACTGTCAAAATGAAACAAAGTAGGCGAAATTGTTTACGAAAATAAGTTACGCAATTAGGGTACTGGACATTTTCGACCCCCCTGTAACTTCGTTGTGAATAAAACTAGAAGCCTGAATTTTTATGTATATAGGGTACTAGCTGACCGAACAGACGTTGTCCTGTTTCCTATAACTCGATCGCAGCGCCACCTACCGGGTCCAATTGTGAATCTAAACCACCCAGGGACTCATTCAAACACACACCAAAAATTTCATCAAAATCGGTTCAGCCGTTTAGGAGGAGTTCAGTGACATACACACTCACAGAAGAATTATATATATAAAGACTAGTGGACCCGACAGACGTTGTCCTGTCAAAACATTGTCCAGCGGACAAAATTGTAAATCTAAACCATTCCCAGATCCCCTTGAACACACACAAAAAATTTCATCAAAATCGGTCCAGTCGTTTGAGAGAAGTTCAGTGACATACACACTCACAGAAGAATTATATATATAAAGATATATCCGTTACACGTTGTACACCTATTTGCATCTTACATTTATGACTAAAATTTATGTTTTATTTCCAGTAGGTACTGCAGATTTATACTCAATGCTTTATTGCATTCCATAATGTGAGATAAAACAGTTGGCATGTTAGACATTATATCAATCATGGACCCTGTCGGGCACAGCAAAGTTAATTAAATGATAATAGGAGAGAGGATGAAGGCGTTATTTGTTTAGAAGAATTAAATGAGAACATATTACATTAAAATTGAATCATTACTATTGTTGTTTTGTGTGTTATATTACATTTATTTCAATATCAAAGCTAATATTTACATAGTTTAAAAGCTAAGTCTTAAAATAATAATATGTACAAGTATATAAAAAAGAAGGGGAAAGAATAATAGAATTTGTTTTCGATCATTTGAAGAGAAGAAGTTTAAATATAATGTTATTCATTTGACAAAACTTAAATCTAGACAGCTTTGTAAACGAAACAGAATACTTTGTGAAGCTTTAAATATAAAGTGAGAACTACCACCTGTATTCAAACAAAGAAACGATTTTCTTTTCAAAAGATTCAATGCATACTGTGTTGAAATTCTCTCTTTCACATACTTACGAATGAAGTTGTGGGGTAGACTCCTTTATTTATTCAACAGTGGTCTTAGAATGCAAAAGGATTACGTTGTATTGTGTAGTCGTATGTACCACGTATTTCAAATGCATCAGATTTATTTACAAATTGGAGAAACACACCCACTGTGTGTCCATCCGCTTACAAAAATTTTGTTTAAAGCCCCATTTACACGGTGCTTGTTTCTGGAACGTTCAAGATCAATAATCGCATAGCATAAAGCACGTTCAATAATTGCCATTCAAGAATTGCATAACACCCATTTACACGGTGCTAGTTTCTGGAACGTTCAAGAGCAATAATCACATACCATAATCGACGTTCAATTATTGCCATTCAAAAATTGCATGTTTAGGTACACGCGTGCGATTTCTATAAAATGCCATAGAATAATTGAATGCAAGTTTTGTCATTCAATAATTGCATGCGGCTTCTGTTTAAACCAAGGCAATTTTTGCATACAAGTTTTGCTTCGTCTAAATACTGAGTTGCACGTCGTGTACAACTGACTGAAGTAAAAATATTGAGAAGACGTTTAATGAAATTGAATCAAATATTTCAGTTTTATTGTCTTCTCAAAATTCTTTTTTAACTTTGAATGATATGAAATTTCCATGCCAGAATTGAATGCGATTTTAGAGTACATGCAATGTTATTGTAGGTGCTGTTTACACCTATTCCAGTTTTGAACGGCAAAAACTTCCCCGTATCGTGCAACATTATTGTACGTGTTATTCAGATGGTGCCAGTCAATTGATCCTTCAATTTTATGGTATGCCAAAGGCAATAAACTTGCACCGTGTTAATGGAGCTTAAAGGGATGTGCCAGCGCGATAACACACATACTTATTTTTGTTCAGGTATCACAACGAAAGCGATCAGAGTGACATCATGTGTCCATTCGAACGACACAGAGTCTTGCAGCATTGCATTTACTCGTGCAAAACATGAAATCCTACGCTATTTCCTTCTTCTGAATTTAAATTCTGAAAATAAAGGCAGAGATTATTGTGAAAGACAATAGTGTGTGTGGTAAAATACATTTCAAATGAATTTAACAATAACGTGTATTTAATTATTTCGAAAAATTGCTTTATCGTTAATAAAGTTCTTGCATTTTATACTGTGGCTTTACTTAATAGCCAGGCACTTAAAAGTAGAGGGCTCTTTTACAAAAGTTTTTTTATTAAACTTCTAAACAAAGAAAAATCCTAATCTTTTCTATTATAAAGACAAAATATTTGATTTATGTTTGTATGTTTGTAATGGATAAACTCAAAAAATTATTTTATCTATTGAAAGCTACATTATCAGCAAGTAACATGGACTGTATTTTAATTTATTTTTTTAATTTAAGGTCCCTAGGAAAATTGTAATAATGTATCAAAAATTTGCCTATAAAAGTCAAATTTGGCGTGCGCTGCGAAAAATAATGTATTACATATTTATAGTACACATCATTACCCACAAAAAAGTCCGCGAGGCTATACTAATAATTATGTCTAACTAATCTATCTATATGTGTATACAGGGTGGCAGGGACATCGACGCGAAAACTGTTACCATGGATTCAGTGCATGATTATGAACTCCCCTTCTTTGAAATTTTTCGTCGGTTATTTTAAAAAAGTCAGCTGTTCCATACATTTTGACCGCGTAGGTATTGCACTTTTCTATGAAACAGCAGATTTTTTTTTTTAAATAACCGACGAAAAATTTCAACTTTGGGGTATACAGAAACATATATTGAATCCATGGTAACAGTTTTCGCGTCGATGTCCCTGCCACCTTGTATAAAAATAAATCCCTATTTCCCTTGGTCACGGCATCACACGTGAATGGCTGGATCAATTTCGCTAATTATTTTTTTGTTATATTCGTTATTCTCAGGATAAGGTTATAGGTAGGTGTAGGTAGGGTAGGTAGCCCTAAATAAGTACTTAGTGTTACCTTAGTGGTATATAAATAAAAATTTAATGCTGTTCGTTGGGACCGATTTGGCTGTTTTTATTTTAAAATGTTCGTAATAGTCTGAATTTGGTGTTTATACAAAAGTTTCCCGGAAAATCGAGGAAAAAATGAACGTCCTTTTTTCTATGGAGTTCTTGTGTGAACTTATTATTTGTATGTCGGGTCAGCTGGTCTAAAATATTAAGTACAATTTATTTCAATTTCACCTAATTATTAGTCATTTTGATTTGTTTTGCTCTTTTTCTGTGTAATCTGAATCATCTCCTTGCGATGAAAAAGCGATAGAAAAAAAAGTGGTAGCACTCCGGGAGTGCCGACAGAAGTGAAAACTTGAACAAAATCGCTTTGATGGAAGAAAAATACTTGTATAGAACATTGGTTCGTAACCTTATCTAAAAAAAGAGCACAATTGCGTTGACAAAAAATTTTATTTCCGAAACCTTTAAAGTAAAAATACTTGCATAGAACATTGATCCGTAATGTAATATAAATAAAGAGCACAATCGCGTTTACAAAACCTTTAAAGTAAAAATATTTGCATAGAACATTGATCCGTAACGTAATATAAATAAAGAGCACAATCGCGTTTACAAATATGATGTTTCGTCATGATGTCGCGAAATCAATGGTTTAGTCAAAAATGCCCAACGCGCCTAAAGAAGTTTTCACTTCAATAAAATGGTTACTAGGTACATTTCAAAATTCAAAATTCAAAAGTCATTTATTCAAACTAGGCTGAGAATCAGCACTTTTCGAACGTCAAAATTACATAAGACAGTCCCCCAAAACGCCCACCCTTCACCACTTCCTAGTGCCTTTAGCTGGGAATAAGAAGTGGCGCAACAAACTCCCCAGCAGCACAGCTGTCTGTTCAAGTTAGAAAAAATGATTATATACAATAGTATGCAAAATACATAATGTAAGTTCATTATGCAACACAAAACATAATTTAAATGATAAATTATTCGCCATATGTCAGCTAGCACACGCCAATATACCAACCAAAAACATCGAGACCTATACTCAAGCAGAAGTAAAAAATAAAAACTAAACGTAAACAGAACTAAATACTCGTATCTAAATAAAAGCCTTCAGGCATAAAGGGCGTGCCCGCTTACATAAAGCTATTTAAAGCTATAATTGGAAGTTATTATAAATGATAAACTAGGACCATCGAGGTAAAATAAATAAACAGTTAGTTACTAGTTACAATAACAAAACCATGATCGGCAAGACGACCAGTCACCACAAGCAGCACCCGTTCACGAGCATAACACAAACACCAGCCATTACCCCCCTCGCCATTTTTATTCTAAGTTTCCACAAAATAGATTTTTAACAATCCGAGTGCCCCTTTCGATCTACCGATGCCGGTTACCAGTTGACGTAACTTTTAGTTCCACCTCAGTAGTCGTCTTCCATGAAAGGGATTAAGTACGTGTATAGTGTGAAATGTCGTATTTATTAAGACGGCATCTTATCACAGTATAAATAAGAAACAGTATTACGTCTTCATAGAAAACGGCTGAAACGACGTCCTTAGAAATATCTGTGTATACCAGTACGCAATAGTCACAAGTGCGCGGCAGTTACGTACGGATGCAAAAGGTTTATCTAACGAGCGGCCGTAGGTAATTATTTCAAGGTCACTGCCGAGACGTAATACATAAACTCACGCCTTCTTCCCATGGGGGTAGGTAGAAACTACAGAACGCCACCTGCTACGATCCTTACATAGTCCTTTTGCCTCGTTTACGTTCATACATCTGGTCATACACGCACGCCGGTTGCGAGTACTACGCACCTGGCCTTTCTGAAGAACATCACCAATAAGGTCAGTATATGTCCTCCTAGGGCGTCCCCGCCCGGCCTTTCCCTTCACATCAGCCTTGTAAATACATTTTGTTAGTCGCCTTTCATTCATCCTCTCAACATGCCCAAACCATCTCAGCATACACTTTTCAATTTTTGTCACTACATCTTCTTTTAAATCACACCGCTGTCTTATCACATCATTCCTCAGCCTGTCATTCATAGTCAGGCCACACATGCTTCGCAAGGAACGCATTTCCACAGCATTTATTCTACTTTCACGTAATACTGTTACTTTATTACACTGTGACTTAACCTAACCAGCTTAGCTTTAACTTTCGAATTATTTCAATCATTCCTCTTTTCGTGTTAATTACAATCGAATTGTGCAGGAACTTAGCAACAAGTATAAATCAAGTAACAAAACGTTCTAATTAAACAGTTCAACGTAAAATTTTACCAAGAAAAACGGGTTAGCGATGCTATTTAATAAAGTAAACAGTGGCCGACGGCAACATGGCAGTAGGTTATCGATTGCACGGCAACTGGCGCCCAACGTGGCCTAAGTTTATAAATAAAACACACTTGTAGCATGTCCACACAATACACATGTCCAAGTTAATTTTCCAATATGTGGCCCAACAAAAAGATCAGCGTGTTATTACTTAAATCATGATAAAGTACATCCTCTTTTTTTTCTTCCTGTCTTCTTTGTGTTTCTGTCACATAGAATATTATGTCTTCTGTATCGTTAACCTACCCCTAGGTTATCTGTGGAAACGTCGTGGATTATACATTAACCCTCTTCCAATTATTTCAGATGTAAATATATACAATGTACAATTGTGTGTTTTCCCTAACAAAATAAATAAATAAATGATCAGCCCGTAAACGTAAACTGTTTGTAAAATAGATTTGTATTGATTATCGCATTTTTTTTCTTACTTAGTGTAGTCGTAATATTATATTATCTGTGGTATAGTATAGAATAAATAATTATTTGTTGATGGTTAACAAATAAATTAGGTCATAATTAAAAAAAGTGTATCTACAACATACCTCTACGACTTACAATGATAAAAAAACAAGTAAATAATATTTTTTTATAATAAGCGCCCAATTATACTTTACTAGCTGCGCCTCGCGGTTTCACCCGCATAAATCTTGATCCAGTGGGAAAAAAAAAAAGTATCCTATGTTCTTTTCCAGGGCATCATCTATATATGTGCCAAATTTCATCCAAATCCGTTCAGCCGTTTTAGCGTGAAAGGCGTAACAAACAAACTTACTTTCGCATTTATAATATTAAGGATAGCTAAGCGCCGCGGCGGGTCACACCGCAATGTCCGCAACGCAGTAATTGTTTCAGACATATTCAAAATTCGAATTTGATTCTGAACTGTTTCCACTCCTGTGTAATGAGGCTCGCGCACATTCGAGCGGACCGCGGCCTGCAAAGCGCGTTGTAAAATTCCTCCTAGATCACATCAGTACATTTTGTATGAACCATCGCACACTACAGGCGGGCCGGGTAACCTTTGTATTGGATGAAAAGCAAATATTACCATCGCCGCCAATGCACATCTGCAATACCAGGTGCAGGCATTTACATTGTTCAAAATGGAAACACGAGCTATACTGTTACAATAAAATTCCTCCCCACATACTTCAACTGAATGAGACGGAATTCAAATCTTGTGTAAAACGCACACTATGCAGGCGCTTAGGCATATTATAAGTTGGGGGATTACATCGCTGATCAAAATGCTTTACTCAATGCTGGTCCTGCTCCCCAACCACAACTAATTGATTAACATTTACAAATACTGTTGGAGCTGCTGAAGATTGTAAGACCATCTTATTTTTTTATTTATATAGGTATACGTTATCGTACATCACAAAAATACATAACAAAAAATTAATCTAACAACATTAAATTTCAAATGTCTAATTTCAACATGAATGATGTAACCAATCTATACTTATATAATATAATTATAATAATGTTATAAAGAGGAAAGATTTGTATTTTTGTATGTAACGAATAAACTTAAAAACTACTGGACCGATTTGAAAAATTCTGTCAGCAATGGATAGCTACATTATCAGCGAGTAACATAGGTTATATTTTATCCCCGTACTCCCACGGGAACGGAAACGACGCGGGTGAAATCAAGTGACGTCCGCTAGTAGTTTGTAACTTTATTTAAAAGAGTGTCCGTGGAGTATCTTGCCCATTCTTCTCCATAGGTACCTACCTACTACGCTTTGGAATGAGTAACTAGCTTCATATTTTCGAGTGACCGATTTCTTGACAGTTCAAAAGTGCCTGTAAATGGAATTTTTTGGATTAATTGAAATAAATACTTTGAGTTTGACTGTTTGGTGTTTGAAAAGGGTATGATACTATTACTTCTTTAGACGAGAGTATCGCAGGTACTGGCATCTTCTTCTTACCAGAACGTCTACACAAGTGACAATCGATTTCAAAGCGTTTCGTTTACATACAACGAATTTCAACCGGATTGACATAAAAGGTTTTCGCTAACTTTTGACTTTACTATCATCGTTATCGCTGATAGAATGTCACTTGTCTAGGCTGGTTTAGGCCCTCAGAACACGTCAGAAATAAGCATGGTAGAAATACGTTGTTTTCCGGACAAGCTCCTTCATAAAGAGCTCTTCTACTACTAAAATCTACCTGTTGACAATAATAACAATCTTATCCCTAAACTGCATTGAACTTTCTAGCTTACTGCAGTAGTCTAGCCATATGTCAATTACAGAACGTGACTGTTATTAACTTATTGTGGACATCCCTCCAATTGGCCTCTTCACATGAGCAATGCGACTTGCGTCAAACGATACCTGTTTCCGTCCGTTAGTTCGCAAGTCGCGACACCGTGACTCGTGGCATGGTCTAAACGACTTATTTTCTCCACAGTCGCTGTCGCATAATACATTTCAACTGTCGCTTAACCCCGCGTCCTATTGAAAAATAAAACGATCGTCGCTCGAATACGCGATCGTTACGTCCATATTTCACTTTTTGTTCGGAAACCGGAAAGCACCCTCTGTCGGCACGATCCCGCGTTCAGATTCATCAAACAAAATGTGACATAGACGCGTATTTGCGCGACCATTGCTTTTAACTAGAACGCGGCGAACTGAGTGAGTTACTCGCGTCCATGCGGTTTGAAGGCTTCGTCGACTGATTAACTTTGTTAACGTCCAACACATGTCAGGTTCGTTGCAAATTACCGCCAGCAGGAATTGCCTATGAGCGGTTGGCTGTTAGCAATACAGAATGTAGTTAGATTAATCCCGATTCTAACGTCCAATTGTCCGTAATTGATAGATACTGAGCTGGATGTGATGTTTCGCGTTTCACGCAAACTGTATTTTTCGGTATTGGAATCGAAGGCTTAACATGGAAAAGTTATTGATTATATTTAAACGAAAACTGTGGGTTGTAAATCGTGCATGCTCTGTCTAATAATACCAATCGATAATAATATTATGAACTCATGTTCCAAGGTATGAAAACTGCAAGGTCGGAAATATTTTATTCATTATGAGAAACCATGCCATAGGCATAGTCATAATATGTGGAAAGTTAGCAAAGTTTTCTTTGTTTTCTACTGTGTCATGGGAAATATTTTTGAAAATTGTTCTGGTTTTATTGCCATTTGTTAGTATAATAGGTCCGTGTCCAATTTTTTTGTGTCCGGCGGGGAGTTTAATAAAAAATATTGGACACGTATTTTTTCTTTTTTGACGTTATCAAAAGATTACGGCGATACATTGAGTTAAAATGTGGTATGACGTCACGCCGTGCTAGATTTTATACTGAACTAGCTTCTGCCCGCGACTTCGTCCGCGTGGAATAGTTACTTTGAGCTAACGCTAACTTTAACCCTCGACTTCGTTTACGTAAAAGGTGAAAATATTTTTTTTAATAATAATACGTACGTTAAGGAGCTATTTTAGGTACCTACATCACGCTTTTATCAGTAAGAGTGGAACTTTAAAACGATAAAAAGTACTGGTTCTTATAATATTATACCTATCATGTAGATTGTAGGTTATTCTCAAAAAAACTCAAAACTAAAGTTATTTCAAAGTACTTCTGCGTACGCTGTATTTTTAGTTTTGTTTTCTTCCGGCAGAAGTAGATATTGATTTTCACCAGAATCTGAGCTCGATAGAGCAACATATAGTTGCCCATGCGAAAAAAACTCTTCCTCCTAGGTGTAAATCTATTCCTACGTGCTTAAATGTTTGCCCCTGGGCCTTATTAATTGTTACCGCAAACGATACTTTCACCGGAAATTGAATTCTTTTAAATGCGCGCGCAGTATTTGATCATTATTTTGCTGCGATGTTATTTGAAAACTGCGATATCTCCTAAGATATCGAAAGATGAAGAAATCCTAGAAATCGAATGGTGTTAACGGCAATTTTGTTTTAAATTAAATACTTGTGATGACACTATACCGAAGACATCCCGGACGTCAGCTTGTACGAGATTAGGATGGCTCTGAAGCAACTTAAAAACAACAAGGCGCCGGGTGATGACGGAATTACGGCTGAACTCCTGAAGGCCGGGGGAAAACCTGTTCTTAAGGCCCTCCAGAAGCTTTTCGATTCCGTCATACTCGAGGGTCAAACGCCACAGGCATGGAACAGAGGTGTGGTGGTGCTCTTCTTTAAAAAGGGCGACAATGCCCTGCTTAAGAATTATAGGCCCATCACACTTCTGAGCCATGTCTACAAGCTGTTTTCAAGAGTTATCACGAACCGTCTCGCGTGCAGATTTGACGACTTCCAGCCTCCCGAACAAGCCGGATTCCGTAAAGGCTATTAGCACCGTAGACCACATACATACGCTGCGGCAGGTTATACAGAAGACCGAAGAGTATAACCAGTCTCTCTGCTTAGCGTTTGTGGACTACGAGAAAGCCTTCGATTCGATCGAGCCATGGGCTGTGCTGCAGTCTCTTCAACGGTGCCAGATCGACTATCGGTACATCGAGGTGCTAAAGTGTTTGTACAAAAACGCCACTATGTCAGTTCGACTCCAGGACCAGACCTCGAAACCTATCCTTCTGCAGCGAGGTGTGAGACAGGGAGACGTTATCTCTCCGAAACTGTTCACCGCAGCACTGGAGGATGTCTTCAAGGTTCTGGATTGGAAAGGGCTAGGCATCAACATCAATGGCGAGTATATCACTAACCTTCGGTTTGCCGACGACATAGTTATCATGGCTGAGACCATGGAGATACTCAGTACAATGCTCGATGACCTCAGTAGAGCCTCCGAAAGGGTGGGTCTTAAAATGAACATGGACAAGACAAAAGTCATGTCAAATGCCCATGTGACACCCACTCCCATGAAGATCGGAGACGCTACGCTCGAAGTTGTGGACGAGTATGTTTACCTAGGACAAATTGTCCAGCTAGGTAGGTCCAACTTCGAGAAAGAGGTCAATCGTCGAATCCGACTCGGCTGGGCAGCGTTCGGGAAGCTACGCAATATCTTTTCGTCCCACATACCAGTGTCTCAAGACGAAAGTCTTTGACCAGTGCGTGTTGCCAGTGATGACCTATGGTACTGAAACGTGGTCGCTCACAATGGGCCTTATCAGAAGGCTAAAAGTCACCCAAAGGGCAATGGAGAGGGCTATGCTTGGAGTTTCCCTACGTGATCGAATCAGAAATGAAGAGATCCGCAGGAGAACCAAGGTAACCGACATAGCCCGAAGAATTGCCAAACTTAAGTGGCAATGGGCAGGGCACATTGCTCGCAGAACGGATGGCCGATGGGGTCGAAAGGTTCTGGAGTGGCGACCACGTACCGGAAGACGTAGCGTTGGAAGGCCTCCCACAAGATGGACCGATGACCTTGTGAAGGCCGCAGGAATCCGCTGGATGCGGAAAGCACAGAATCGGTCGAAGTGGCGGTGCTTGGGGGAGGCCTATGTCCAGCAGTGGACGTCTTTCGGCTGAAATGATGACTTGTGATGAATAACGTATTTATTTGGATAAGGATTAATATCATGTTTATAAAACACCTTCGCAAATAACGCATTACTTTAGAACAAAGGTTAGCATAAAAAGGTTAGAGTGAGCCAACCTTAAAAGATAGACATATGCTGTCGCGGATTTTTTTTAGAACTTTTAAATTCTGTCTTACATGATTTTTGCGAAACTTTAACCGTTTACGCAGCGCACGCAGCGGAAGCTCTCAAAAGGAAAAACAAAACGATTTTGAAACATTCTTCATTGGTGCTCCGCTCTTATTGGTCTTAGCGTGATGGTACCTATATAGCCTATAGCCTTTTTCGAT
Source organism: Agrochola lychnidis (assembly GCA_963680765.1). Taxonomy (NCBI): domain Eukaryota; kingdom Metazoa; phylum Arthropoda; class Insecta; order Lepidoptera; family Noctuidae; genus Agrochola; species Agrochola lychnidis. The sequence continues at coordinate 8,759,263 of OY796848.1, forward strand.
AAATGGGTTATCTAACACTGAAAGATCTTTTCAAATCGTATCTGTACTTTCTGAGATTAGCGCGTTCAAGCAAACAAACAAACAAACTCTTCAGCTTTATATATTAGTATACATAGAAGTATAGATTGCTAGCTGCGCCTCGCGGTTTCACCCGCATAAGTCTCGATCCATCCGATCGATAAGGAAAAAAAAAAGTATTCTATGTTCTTTTCCAGGGCATCATCTATATAGGTATGTGCCAAATTTCATCCAAATCCGTTCAGCCGTTTTAGCGTGAAGGCGTAACAAACAAACTTACTTTCGCATTTATAATATTAAGGATGACGTAACGACCCCCACTTCCACACTTTAATGCGGGTTTTCTAAGTTATTTTTGATTAATATGATAAAGCAAAACATACGTGTCTAATATTTTTTTATTATCTGAAAGACGGACTAAATAGAATTTCTTTTTTTTTGTCCACCTGCACCGTCAAGGGGACGTCAACGAGAACGAGATAGCAGCGCCGAAGTAGCGGTATACATTTACAATGGCCGCGAGTCCACCGCACACTACCGGGACGTCACGTTCACGTCACGTCACGCCTCGGTAACCAATTTAAGCAATTAGTAGGTAATCTCCGTCCAACATGTTGGACGACCTACCTATCCATGGCTACCCCTCTCACACGACAGCAGCTCACTAATGATCACGTGACAAATTTGTAGTGATTAAAATTATCGATGATTTCAGTGTAATGCTCGTTCCTTGTACCTAGCTGTGTGACCGCTATCATGTGTTGACCTTTGACCTCTACTGTAAATCATAACGTGTACTTACGGCAGTTTGATCGATTCGTTTGTGTATATCAATACTATGTTAAGTAATTGCTTAGTCAACTTATCGCAGTTTATTCATCAGTGAAGCCCTCCAGGAAATACACTGATGGTTATGGGTACTACACACATGTTCGGTTTGGCACGATTAGAATCGTGCCGAATCTTGCCAACCCAAACAAACACGCCTTAGGTTTCACTAATCAGTGAATCGTGCCAACCCGTACATGTATGTAACACCCCTTAAATTTTCGCTAATAATTTATGTGTTTTTTTTAATGTATATGCAATTTTGATGGCACTTACTTTATACGGTATCTTTTTAGACATGAATCTGGAGTCAAAAACTGGAATTAGAGGTGGACTTTTTGCATTCCTGCTTGATAGCAGCTTCCTGCTTCGTAATAAAAGAATAAAAGAAATAAATAAATTCCTTTCCTGCTTGATAAGCTCCTGCTGGGGTGATCCCCAGCAGGAGCTTACGTCATCTTACATAAAATAAATAGTACTTAGTTTCATGTAAGCATAGGTTGATCTGATAGTCTAGTGATGTGCCGGTTTTTTTTATTATTTTTATTAATGTTCTTAAGGAAGGTGTTTAGTTTAATTTGTGATTTCCTGTGCGAGTCTCAATTCCTTAATACTTTTACATTCTTTCTTTTTCTTTCTTTCTTATATCCGTATCCGCGGATATCCGAGGGAGAAAAAAGATCTGTATCCGTATCCGTTACTTTTTAGCGGATCTTGAACAGATCTTTTATATTAATACATTTCATTACGTATATGAAATTTTAAAGATATGTAGCAATGAAATACTGTTAACTTCAATCCAAATTAGAAAAAAAAATAGTTATAATTCAAATAGAGCAAGTACCAGTAAATTAAGTTATAAGGTAGTAATTAAACTATCTTTATAGTGAGATCAAACCTCTAATATTTGTGCTATGCTAATTGAAATAATTATGTGAGTTAACACATCAATTAAAACTATGTGGTTTTCAAGAACTTAAAAAAAATATACGTCATAATAATATTGAGTAATGGTAAATTGTATTTCAAAAAGAGTAACTTGGCAGCTTTGTCCCCCAAAAGTCAGTTACGATGAGAATCATAAATAATTCCTGCTGAACCTGAAGAAAGTTGAGATCCGTATCCGTATCCGTATTCGCGGATCTAGACCCTTATGATCCGTATCCGTATTCATATCCGCGGATCACATTTTTTAACGATCCGGCACATCACTGATACCTACTTTTCATAGCTTTGTTTGCGTACTCCATTGCTTAGTTCCAACATAATAAAGAACGTTTGTCAAAGGTAGGCCTGACGATTGACGTAGTTTCCCTTTCAGTGAATCCCCAGGTATGCGCATTGTATTGCAGTAGAAACGCTTTGATTCGTTAGCGATGTTTAGTAAAGTACCTAGAGATGCTTTGATATATTACTGCAGTACCTACCTATTAATTTTTAGTTTATGTTAGTTGACATGAAATGTCATCTCTTGAGGCAGCGTAAATTGACTTAACAAACACTGGTCAGCTAGTCTATAAGATACTGCATAGTTCCAGATACACATTATAAATTCGAAAGTAACTCTGTCTGTCTGTATGTTATCTTTTCACGCCTAAACCACTGAACGGATTTTACTCAAATTGGCAAGGACTATCTCCTTGCCAAATTTGAGTGAAATCCGTTCAGTGGCATCGTAGGGAAGAACATAGGCTACTTTAAGATGAAAGTTTGTATGGAAAACCAAGCATTTCTTAAGTTAGGGATATGAGAACTCAAATTTAAGCTTTTGATAAGAAGTAAAAGTTTTTGAAAGTTACGTTTTTGAAAAATCATCCTTTAAGGGGGTAAAATAGAGGATGATTTTAAAATTCATTTTTATTATTGAAATTGTTATATACTTTCCTCTTTCTAAGAGATTTAAGGGATTGGAAATATAGTCATAGTCCGTATCTTATGAGGTAATATTTAGGCATTTTTTCATTAAAATCGATCTCGGTCAAAAGTTAGTGTACAATTTAAAGTAATTTTATGACTTGGCTAACATCGTCACCTCCACGGCAACTTACGAATCTGTAGTTTTAGTGAAATCGATATTTTGATAAAAACTGTACCTAATGTGGTACTAAATACCATGGAAAATTTACGAATTTTTATCTCTGACGGTTACAAAATCAAATTGTTCGAATCTGCGTTTTATGTTAATATACCCATAGTGAACATACCAAATTCATATCAGGGTATTTTAGTTTAGTAAATTTCAAATAAAAGAAGGTAATAGATATTTTTTCATACCCTGGTAAACTTACGAAAGTGGTACTTTCGTGAGTTTGCCGAAGTTTCAATTGGATATTTTTGTTATGTTAGTATTATTTAGTAACGAAAGTACCACTTTCGTAAGTTTACCAGGGTATGAATAATTAACTTCTATGTAAGATGATGTAAAATTACGCATGTGTATTTATTTCTGATCCTTGTACATAATTGACAATCCGTTTATAATATTTAAATAAAGTACCATTTTGAAAACCAAACATACCGCGGCACCATAATACCTGTTACAAAAAAAAAAGTTATCATCGATGTTTGCTTTCAAAACGCTCCCCTGTAAAATTCATTTTCACCTCAGCACCTCAAACAAGCAGATTTTGCTGTGTAAAGACAGTGAGCAAAATTCGATTTTGCTGCGAGCGTGAGACAAAGTAACTTTTTTTTTTTTTTTAAATGCCAACAACAGTACTGGGTCTACTCACAAAATTCGAAAGATTTAAACTTCACTTTGTTCTGTCACTTTCACTTCGATACGAAAAAAACGAGAGATAAAAACAAGTCGATTCGAAGTTCGTTTTTTAAATTCCATCCTTAATAGGCCCAAAAAAGAAACAAACAAAACGTTCGGAAACACATATAACCGTATAATTGCAAATCATCTGTGGTTTTAAATGTAAATTATTATATTTAATTCTAAATAATCGAATTATGTTTTTTTATCAATCATAGATAATGTTGAAGAAATAAATACGAAGTTTATCATGTATCTACATAATTATTTATTGTTTTAACAATCTTTAATATTTTGGCAGAATACCGCGGGTGCAGTTTCAGAACGCATCTTTAAAAATAGCGGGATATTTTTAAATTGTTTTTATCTTTTGAGCTAGCCACAAAGTTCGATACACGTTGGTTATAATATAAAAATAAGAATGAATAAATACGAGTAAGTCCAGTGACGAAGTCTGCTATTTACCACCGAAAGAATTAAAGCAGCATGTAAAAATGCAAAACTAAGTTCATATTCATATTTTAAGTTTCCTGCCTGAAAAGTCTTGCGAAAAATATCCGAGCAATGGAGACAATAAAAAGGGTGCAAACACTTTTTCGGAAACTGTACTGTTATCGTACTTCATTGAATTATCACAAACGAGGCAACTATTTACAATGTGGAGTATTTACGCAATGTTGAAAGCCACAATAAAGACAAAAGATGACGTCGTGTACATTGAAACCTATCCCAAACTTATTGCATTTTTGAAAAGAATGTCAGTGCAATAATTTTACTTTTAACTTTTTATTGTGTTTTACAAATATACATGTGGTTAAATGTTTACCGTGTTGTATTTTTTACCTTTAGATACTACGAATAATATATTAATATGTTCTCGCTGCTGAGGTGAAAAGTGGTATGTGTTACACGAGACCAAAGTTATTTGCATCTCGTGTCTTTGAATCCCTCGCTGCGCTCAGGATTCTAACATAGAATCACTCGCTACGCTCGAGATTCAATTATAGAATCATTCGCTTACTCGGGATTCAAAATCAACACTCGCAGCAAAAACCTACTTTGCTCTCTTGTTGCACAAATAACTATTTCTGCCAGTTTCGCAGTTTGCCGTAGCGGTGACAGTCATGTACTTAGGTAGTGTATACGACAATAGCTCGACCGATAATTTTTACTTTCAATTATTATATTGAAAAATGTATTATTGTTGCAAGTAGAGGGACTCTTTGCTCAATACATCGTAACAGTATAGTTCGTTCATACAGTAAAAGCACTTGTTCCGTGAGTGTCGCGTACGCAGCGCTCCACGTGCATGTGTTTGCATCTAAAGAGACCTAAAATATCACGTGGTCAAGCTGCAAAGTATTTGAAGAAGTGTCAAAATTCATAACGAAGTAGGTACAAAACGATATTTATGCAAACTAAAATGTCGATAATCGACCTGAAGGCGGTCAATTAAGTAGAATGTGTCCCGCCGAAGAAAAAAGCAACATACAACTTCAAAACAGATACCACGGTTACCTATCTATTTATGATGGTCAGGAACTATTGATGAAAATGGGTCTTAAAACCACCAAACGGCCGCCATGGCCCAAGCACAATGTTCTACTTTACGGACTAAGTGCGGAAACCAAAACCTATAACATAGAACATAGATAGGTCTTAAAATGTTTCAAGATACTATCAGAAAACGGTTAGTGGAATTCGATCTCAAATTGATTTACGTACTCGTACGTACTTTAAACACTCGAAAAAATACTGACCGGGAAATCATCGAGATTCTTAGACTGGCCCTCACAGTCGCCTGATGCTAACCTTTTAATCAGGTTAGAATTAGGCTAGGTGAGAGCTAATCTAAGAATCTCGATGATTTTTATTTTTTATTATTATTTTATTATGTCGGTTTTTATAATAAATAAACATTATTTGAAATTATTAACAACAGAGCGGACAGTTTGAGTTTATCAGTGTCTTCGATACATTACGTTGTGGAAATGACGCGATTTTTTGCCCGCGGCGTTGTTGTTCCTGTTTTCCGCAGGAGAGTGACTTTCACACTCGTGCAAAATGTTAATATAGTGTAACCAGCCCACTAAATCTCCATTTTCTAACAAAAGATGGTAAAATCAAAAATGTTGTTTACAAAACATTGACATTTCAATACGTATGGATTCCTCCTAAGGTTACAACACGAATTTATTTACTCCCATACTATCAATATCTATACTTCCATACACACTATTCATACTAATATTATAAATGTTACGTCCCCCATTCCGCAAATCTGTTTCAGGGTCTAACTTCCCAGTCCCAATACTTTCCAGACTTCTAAATATTTGTTGCACTTCACTTCGAAAATTCAAGCGCCAAGTCCACAAAAATATTTATGTAAATAATGACTGTGCAACTCAAATACCCCAACTATTGTAAATTACTGTCTTGTTATTTTTTTTTATATATAAAAAAAAATAACAAGACAGTAAGTATAGTTGGGTATTGTAAATTACTGTCTTGTTATTTTTTTTAAATAAAATTATGTAACAATCATGTGTTTTTCCGTACTTATGCACCTAAGGCTGTACAAATATACAAAGAATAGCTTATACTAAATATAGCGTTGACATTTCTAGTCGTTCATTCTCGAGTTTAACTTTTATACCACGTTTATTTGTAAGGCTGCTATTGTTTTTTTTGTTTTCTATGATGTAATAATGTTTTTGCATGCTGTATTTGCCTTGGCTTGTTAGTATGTTGGCTTGGTTAGGCAGTTGTCCCACCGCCGCCGGCGAGGAAGCGACTAACTATCGACTATTTTCTTGCTCAAGAAACGTACAATAGATTTACATTTCGTTAGTTGATCGCTGACTGTACACAACGCCGGCGAGGACTCGCTCTACTAGTTTGTCGCTGAGCGACAAGAGCTATCAAAGATAATACTCGCTCAGCGATACTTGCTCAGCGATGCTCGCTTGGCGTTCAGAACTCACGCCGAGAGACCAAACAGCGGTAATTGTTCCGCCTGAGCGAGTGGTGCGAGTAATCGCCCATCGCACTCAGACACTCGTGATAGGCCAGCGACAAAACTATCGGAACTACACACTCGCTGCTCGCCAACTCGTTTCCAGTTGCAAACTCCACTCGCTACTCGTTAATCGCCGGCGGTGAGACAACTGCCTTAAGACATAAGAAAGTACTTTTCGTACCAACGCGGGTGAAGCTGCGGTCAAAAGCTAATTGCTTCATAAAATATGTTTAAAAAAATCATCTGCTCGAAAAAGGAAATCACGCAATTAATTTTATCAAATTATCCAAATGAAAGGTATTGCAATTTTTAGTGTGTTACGCAATTACCCCGGAGGCTCAGGTCAAAGGTCACTTAGTAAGCAAATATGGTCGATACAAATTACCTATCAATCAGCCCAGTGTTACGACACTATAGTTACTCATTTATTCGTCCTTTTTGACCTCTAGTGTTGATCAATAACATCTCGACTTGATTAAATTGGCCTTTGGCCTGAAAGACTGAAGCCACGGAGTACAGTACACCCACTCATCAGTTACAGTGCCCTCCAAAAGTTAGTTGATTTTTTTCCATTTCAGCTGCAATGCCACATTAGTTGCCAAATATTAGAAATCCAGCCGCCAAAAGTTAGTAGAAATTAAAAAACTAGCTTCCAATATTTGAGCTGTTCCATTATATTAGTACCTGGGCGACCAAGCTCTGCTCTAGTGAAATGCTCATTTACAGATTGTTTTTTTTTTTTTAAGCTTTGATCGCGGGCTTTGAGCGCAGCGACCGAATCAAGAAATTCCGTAACGAAAATAAAACCTAACACCCCCCACTCCGCCTACCATGTAATGATGGATGATGACATGACACGATATTCATGGGAACGTAATTTTTGTTTTATGTCATCATCCGTCATCATCCCAAGTGTAGCGTTGACAAATAGGAAGTATGGAGGTTACAAATGCTATGCAATAGCTTTACCACGGCATCGCGGCAGTCCCCGAGTGCCACACGTTTTTATTTTTTATTTTTAGCATAGTTCATACTAATCCCACGCTGCCATGATAGTAGATATCCGCATCCGTGAATGTGAACCACCTAAAATCCTTTCCTAATCCTAATTTCTTTTTTTTCTTTTTCTTATAATATGCATGAAAACCGCTCCTTAATGATGTAACCTTTGAATATTTATATGTCTAAATAGAGTGTCGCGCTGCAAAAGAACTAAAACAAACAGGCCAACTTTGTTATGACTGTGTGCGTGATAGCTACTTACACTCGCGCCACGTCATTGTGCTGTCATTGTGTTTTCTAGTGTGCGCGCATTTACTTAGCGGCCAACAGTTGGACGCTATTTTTTTCGACGAGTTCACAGCTTTAACTGTCTATCTAGACATATATATATCTTTGGATACAATATATAGGCGCAGACTAATATTCTTACCAGCTGCGCCTGCAGCTCTACTCTTAAATAAACTAAAAATCAAGTGAATTGAATAAGTGGTTCTCGAGTTAAAAATGCACTAACGGACAATCACAAAGACCTAACGTTTATAATATACAAGCATGTTATATTCAATTTATTGTGCGATCATCTGCCTAGCCTTTTCCCAACTATGTTGTGGTCGGCTTCCAGTCTAACCGAATGCAGCTGAAACCAGTATTTTACATGGAGCGATTGCCTATCTGACCTCCACAACCCAGTTACTAGGTAACACGATACCCCTTAGTAAGACTGGTTGTCAGTCTTTTTGGGCTTCTAACTACCCGTAACGACTGTCAAAGATCTACAAATGACAGCCGGAACCAACGGCTTAACGTGCTTTCCGAAGCACGGAGGTGTCTTGGTATGTAAAGATGGTCACCCATCCACAGACCAACCACAGCAAGCGTAACTTAACCTGATCGATCGACCGAAAATAGAATACGCGTGAACCCAAAATCATAACTAAACACGTGACTCTTTTGCCTTCGACAAGTTCGGCAAGGTCGGCGTCGCTCAGACAAGCAAAGATAGGTATTATTTATTGTGTTCAATGTGAACACACGGTTGACCAATTACTTCAAAATTTATTGTGAAATTTGTTTGTTTGTATGTTTGTGTTTGTTTGTAAATTTGTATGTAGGGTCTACCAGTCGGATTTAAAAAATCTTTTTTGCATTGGATAGCCCAATTCTTGAAGAAGGTTTAGGGGACAAAGTCGCGGGCAGTAGCTAGTAATTCATAGCAGCTATTCATTAAAAGCCTGATGATCATATTAGGTACCCATACTAATAATCTTTACTTGTCTATACAATGTGTCCGGACATGGACTAGCGATATTCTAAATACTTAAATCTAAACTATTTAAAAGTACAATTACACTCTAAGCTTGAGTCCAATGCACTTCTCCGCTATGTGGCAGCCATTTTGCTTTTTTTGTTGAAATATTCTCAGTGCGAGTACAAAAAAAATCATATTTCTCAAAGTTTTAGTCATACTGAAATAAAAATAGGCTTATTCGAAAGGCAATAATATTGTCTACCGTATGCATTATAAAAAAATGTATTCACAATTCCAAAACTTTTGAAAAAAAATGTGAAAGTTGAAAAATAAAACAAAAATAATGCAATTCAACCAGTAATTGTTAATTTTCACAAAAACGGGCAAGTGTAGTGGACCCAAGCTTAGAGTGTAATTGTACTTTAAAATAGTTTATATTTAAGCATTTAGAATATCGCTAGTCCATGTCCGGACACACTGTATATATAAAATTCTCGTGTCACAATGTTAATTGTCATACTCCTCCGAAACGGCTTGATCGATTTTTATGAAATTTTATTTGTATATTCGGTAGGTCTGAGAATCGGTCGCAATCTATTTTTCATACCCCTAAATGATAAGGGTGGTCCACCCCAAACATTTATATGGCGAAACAACGTTTGCAGGCTCAGCTAGTGTACTATATGTTAAGCAAATTCTTACAACGATGATTTAAAGCTAAGGCATTACGGACCCAGTAGGGCACAGCAAATATATTTTATTAAAATACTAACAATCAAATTTATAATATATAATACCTTTCCTTTATCTATCGTGAAATACAGACGTGATCTTATGTAAAGTAGTAATGGTTTAAATTACATATATATTAATTAAATTACAACATATGTAAAATAATTGAGACCAGAATACCTGCCTACATAATTTATATCAGATATGGTTGTTAAAACATGTACCTACAGTCGATGAAACGCATATCTAAGCAGTTTGTAAACAAAATCCTTTCTGTAGCGGTCGAGCGCTGCAAGTAGAAATAGTCCTTACGGTGTATAGATATGCGTTCTTATAAGTACAACTTCTTTTCGCCACCATTCTGATTTTGCGCCGAATGCAGTTGCTTAAAATGAGGCAAACTTGTAATGGTCATGTTCGGTGGTCATGGTGGTCCTATGGACTGTTCCATAAGATCATGATCACCGCAATACATTCAGTAATTTTATCCTGAAGTTCTTAAATGGATTGAAAAACAAGGAGGGTTATGTGCTTGATCTGTATATAGGTATGTATGTGTCCGTCTCTATGTTCCCTCGTACCTACAAAACGGCTGAACCGATTTCGATGAATGATATGTCATTAGAGTTGTCTTTATTGCGCGAGTGTGACTGGGTATATTAAAATAAAAATAAAGCAATTTATGATGGATTTTTGGCGCCAAAATGTATGATTAAAAAATAAAAAATGTTCCAATCCTATCGAGTCAAAATAATATCAAATAAATACAAGTTATTCATTTAAATGTAATTTGGAATGACAAACGATAAAACAAAACAATCCCGAACTTTTGAAGTTAGAAGGCCGTTTTTTTTTTCTCTTTGCAGTTATGTATTTTTGCAGTCGCGTTTTTTAGTTTTTTTAATTTATATAATTGTTTAACAAATCATCATGAGAACTGAATACCTACCATTTTATTTTGATCACAGGATTTCGTGACTCGTCCCAACCTTTTTTCTGTAGGCTTATCTGAAGGGACGTATCGTCGTCAATCTAAAACACTAAAAGCAGAATATTCGTGACTTTGTTAGTGGGATACCTAATACAGTATCCGAAAATTTTATGAAAAATACGATGTCAAATGACCACATTTTAACAACAAAAAGTACAGATTGTGTAGTAAAAAAGTACAGGTTTGGCTAAATGTTATGGGTAGTTCTTCGAAATTTGATTCTTCGACTGATTCATATGGCCAAAATTTTATTTCACTTTCAGCTTTGTAACACATGTTCATATGAAAATAGGTATACCAAATAACATATATTTGAATGAGGGACTCGTTTTTATAAAGTGGTTTTCAAGATATCGATGTTCAAATATTTTGTGCCCAGATGAATCAGAATTTGTTACAGATTAATCAGAAACAGAAATAAAAATTAAAAACTTTATGCAGATGGGCTCTGTATTAAGAAAATATTCATATTTTAACAACAACAATAATATCTTCTATATTATCTTCACCAATGGCGTGAGACTCTTTTATCCGTTTATCATATTGAGGCCTTTTAAACACAAAAATATCCTCATCGTCAGAATCTGAGCGATCATCCACGCTTTTCTGATGATAGGTCGATAATACATCTCTGGTGAATTTTAGAGTTAAAGTTTTTCATCGATTGCCGAAGTCTCCATCCAAAAGTTGTCGTCATCGGGAAGGTCGAGGTCTTGTTGGGGTGTATCCGTATCTATGTTCTATGTTATGGGGTTTGGTTTCCGCACTTAGTCCGTCAGGTGGACCATTGTGCGTGGGCCATGGCGGCCGTTTGGTGGTTATTCCAACCAGCCCACCTCCCTCCAGCAGTTAATCAAAACTCCTGGTTTGTTCAGAACATCTGTAAAAGATCTGGGTGACCCGAGGGTTTCTGTTCTAATCCGCCTGTGCATTCAAAGAGCACGTGCGCGACGGTTTCCTCAACCTCCATGCATGCCCTGCACAGGGGCTGTCCGTTATGCCTATTGTGTGGAAGTGTTTGTTTAGCGAGCAGTGTCCCGTGATGGTTCCCATCACCAGGCGCAGGTCGTTCCTGTCCAGGCGTAATAAACGCCTGGACAGTGTATCCGATTCTTTTCCAGTCTGAATTTCGGATTTTTATAGAATTTCCCGTGTCCTTTTTCAGAATAATTCCACACTAAATCGCAAACTTGAAAAATACCAGTGCATTTTCGCCATTTTGAATTATTGAAAAGATTATAGCTAAATAAATATAACAAATAAGACTAGAACTACAGTCAAAAATTTGACAAGGAGAATTACGCAACAAAAGCGCTCCTTTCGTGCAGGAGAGGCCAAAAACTAATTTATTTTAAAATTCATATGGGGTTTTGATTATATGAATCAAGCACAGATTAATCAGGATTTTGCCTACAATCATGCATAACTCATCATACATACAGACTTCAGTATTGTCATGTTTCTACACGAATCTATAACCCAAGACCATCACACGAAACTCCGATTGAAGTTTTAAAACAATAAAATAAATTTGATAAAGTAGGTAGTGTAATCAGAATGCCACCTGAACCAAGCACAGATGAATCAGATGTTTACCTTCGTAACACCGGGATCTAAACCATCCAGCCGCACGTCCACCTTCTAGGTCGTCCGTTGCACGACTGGCCCCCCCCCGCGCAGGAAGCCAGATTCTCATTATTATTACCCGACCAAGTACGGTCAAGCGCAGCTTACGCCACATTAATCAGTATTACACGCCGGACACTTCTTATTTCCATATTTTTAAACACACTAACGTAGTTATAACTAATTCTCATTTTTTTTGTAAGAGAACAATTCATGTCCTTTCGATATAATTATAATTTGTATTGATTTATCAAAGGAAAAATGCGACATCGACCATTTTGTTCCAGAAAATGGCAAACGGACGCGTTATATGAATCAGAAGAACAAACTTCAAATATTTTTATTTTCTACCTAGACAGCAATTATTTGAAAAATATAATTTGTCCCAGTTAGGGACATAGATAAACTGTACAAAAAAAAAATTACATGTCGTTTTGCTAGTTGGTCACAGAAAATATACCCATAGAAATCGAAAATTTTGTCTCTGAAGAACTACCCTTATTTACCATACAAATGCCAAGCCTGAATAACATTATTAGTACCTATGGGGAAATATCTGGTCGATTTTGTTAGTAATAGGCAACAACGGGTAGCCAGGTAACGAAGTCTGACAACCAGTCTACCAAAGGGGAATCGTGTTACCCAGTAACTAACTGGGTTATTGAGGTCGGGTATGCAGTCGCTCCATGTAAAATACTGGTATTCACTACCATCCGGTTATACCGGAAGCCGACCCCAACATAGCTAGAATATATTTGATGAAGTTACCTTTGAATTTAGTTTGGTTCCCGAAGAGTGTATTAACATAGGTAGGATAGTAGTAAAACTATTTTTATAAAAATAGTTAAACTAAAGTAAGTAAGTAAGTAGTAAAACTATTTTTATAAAAATAGTTTTACTACTATCATATTACTAACCGTCTCTAGCTTCGGCCAGCGGCTAATTTGCCCGTGTGATATCTTTATAAATTGTAGCCCATTGAGTGATAATTCTAATTAAAAATATTTTATTTCACAGAAACCTATGAAACGGCACTTATGAAACGTCAGAATATAGAACGAACAGAAAGAAATAACTTTTCCTTGCATATGTTCAGGTTTTTTTTTTGGTATGTCTATTAAAAAGAAAGAAAGAAAATACATTTATTTAACACAGACCAAAAAAGCACACAATATTATTAACAGCAGATAATAATTAAAAAATTTAATCAAATAAAAAGTGTAAAGTGTGATGTAACAAATTAGCAGGGGAGTGTGTCTCACGGCTGCGCCAAAAAGGCCCAGTTCAGCAAAAATTCGAGACAACAATAAGTGCCTGACGTTGGTTTTCAACTGGACCTAAAAGTGTGATGTGTTACGCAATTACTCCGCCAATTATAAATTGATTTTGACGATTTTTTTGTTTTGTTTGGTAGGTCATATTTCAGAGGTGGTCCCATATATTTTTTTTAACTTTGCTTGGGTAGTTTTTGAGTTCGCTTCAGCAATACGTATTTTTTTCCACTTAGTATGTGGATGATATGATAAGTTCGTGTCACTGTTATTTACATAGCAGGTAGTGGTATTCGAATTTGAGTGGGGTAGGTACCACAACAAATAAGAGAAAAATATTTTTTTACAAAAGAAAACAACCGACTTCGAAAAAAAAACAATACAAAGTGAAAAATAACTTTAATTTCGGAATTCGGTGGCATAAAACGAAAATTAAAAAACCATTTTTTTTTTACTTTGTTTTGTTTTTTGGAAGTCTGTTTTTTTTTTTTGTAAAAAGGATAGTTTTACTACTATCGATTTGTTTCTTATTGACTATGCTGCGGACAAATTTATTTGGCGAATGAAAAGCGTGGGCTCGTCTGTGCTATTTCCCCACATTATTATGCTATGTAAGTCATCATCATCATTTCAGCCTAAAGGCGTCCACTGCTGGACATAAGCCTCCCCCAAGCACCACCACTGCGACCGATTCTGTGCTTTCCGCATCCAGCGAATTCCTGTGGCCTTCACAAGGTCATCGGTCCATCTTGTGGGAGGCCTTCCAACGCTACGTCTTCCGGTACGTGGTCACCACTCCAGAACCTTTCGACCCCATCGGCCATCCGTTTTGCGAGCAATGTGCCCTGCCCATTGCCACTTAAGTTTGGCAATTCTTCGGGCTATGTCGGTTACCTTGGTTCTCCTGCGGATCTCTTCATTTCTGATGCAATGTATGTATAGGTGATAGAATGTATGCATAAGCGTACTAGGTACTAAGTGCAGTTTGTAGGTCAGTAGGTTTTTGATTTCTCGAAGTGCATAGGTGAATAAATTTTGAAAGTTTTGATCGTACTTTTTGTATGGAGCTACCAAGAAATTTATATGTGTCTATTTTGAATCCTATTAGTATCAACTTAAAGTCGATTAGGTACTACTTTTGTGCCATTACTTTGGTATGAAATTAACTGGTAATGGGGATTTATGATGAGGATAGAAAGTCATTAGTTCAGTTAAAGTTATGCTTGTCCATCCAATTCGTTGTTTTATTTATTATCGAGGTAAGTTATTCGTTAATATTGCTATTTGTTTAGCATTTTATTTAACTAATTGAAAGATTTCTTTTTTACGTAAAAACCAAACAATTCCTTGTCTGAAAATTATGAAGAAGCAGAAACGTATCAATTAATCTGTCCTCCGGCACGTAGACATAGATTTCTTAGAATAGGTACCTAAACCACTAGCCGGATAATAAATCAGTATTCAATTCAAACGTATGAGTAGCCAATCATTTTATTGCAAAGTATTTAGGCGACTATAATTTAAAAAAACATACTCCATTTTACCCGAATTCCAGATTTTCCGTAGCAAAATATATTTTTATTTAGTTTGTCACGTACGCAGTGGTACTGGTCGTTATTAATCCGTTTACTCCCAGTCTGGCGCCCCTCGAATTCCGTGAAGCAGACAATATGACTAATGTACCCTTACAGTACCTATGCTATAGCAAGTAACCAGGCAACCTACGAGTACGTACGGTATTTCTATTTTCTTAATGTCTCTCGGGTATCGTCGGATTTCCGAATACAAACGAATGCTAATTTCCATGTCCATCAATTATTCAATTTAACGTGTATAATAATTTGAATTCAGAAATATGTAGTTTATTGTTGTTTTGTTCTAATTTTCATGTGAACTATGTAGAGCTGTAAAACTATTTTCCTATCTGTCGTGCCTGTGACTTTAGCAGCTTTCCTACCATTTTTAAAATAAATTACATTAAGTTAAAAGAGTATTAATACATGTTTTTACTATCGCCATCTAATTAAGTTGCGTTGAACGGTTTTTAATGCAGCTCCTTATCGCACGCTATAGGTGCTCTGCACACTTGGAGAAATTAAACCTAGATCGTATCGACCTACATGGACCGAAAAAAGTGTACCTATCATTTTGACAGTCGCTACACTTTTGTTACCTAACAAAAGTGCTCAAAAGTGAAAGGAATTCCTTTAAAATCGAGTGTCCCACGACACCTATTGTTTTTTTTTTTAATAAACAAATGTAAGTAAGCTCTGGAAAAAAAATCTCAAAACAAATAATATTTTTATTTTCTCATCTGTTTTTTAGGATGTTAGGTTAATTTAGATTAGACTAGGTGAAAAAACTTTTTATTTAGTACTCAACAGAGCAGTTTTTTTTTTTGTGTTCTTAGCAAAACAGTCGTCGATTAAAACAAAAACTCGTGACTACACATAAATATAATATAACTACATAATTACAAGTACTTATAACATAAGTAAAATGCCAACTGATACGAAACGCTTAAAATAATTACGAAAACTAGGTTCCGAGGGTTAATGCCCTTTACCAGATCGTACGGTCTTTAATATCTTTTGTATATTCTCTACACTCTCAGTCTTTGCAGGATGAATGTCGTAAGGTGTAAACACATCTCCTACATCTGAGGTAACCGTGTCAATAATCTCATCACTTTTTAGCAACATACCCAAGTTTATCTTCAACCTCGTGACTCCGTCTCGGTAAACCAAGTAAATTGTCGCCTGATCCAAGATTTTAAGAGAGAACTGTTCATTCAGCTTCACAGTTTTGATTCTTATCTGAAAAGGCCTGAATTTCTGCTTTAGCTTAAATCTTTTTTCTTTTACGAAATTATCTAGTTCTATCGCAACCATTTCGGGGTGAGTTGGCCTTGCTTCTTCGGTTTTATCTATATTGCCGGTCGATTTTTTTAGTTGTTCAAGTTTAGGATCCCGTTCTTTCAAGCATGTGTTGACGAAAACTCGCTGTAAGACCGGGGGGTCGTTCAAAGTGTGCCATTTCCACTTGCCTGGAGGGCCAATCTTCGGGTCCACTAGTACACCTTCTGATTGATTGTATTTTAGTCTGTTGAGTAAAGATTTTAAATTTTGTTACTTTTAAGGGCTCTTATAAGACCTCTTCATTCTTAAATAATGGCGTTGCGTTGGTTTTGCGTTGGCGTGGGATAGCCTAGTGTTGTGACCGTCGGACTGACTTTTCGGATTTGTATGCGTATTGTATAATTATCATTTGCTTCAAAAACGGTGAAGGAAAACATCGTGAGGAAATCGGCATGCCTGAGGCGGCTTTAAAACCTTGACACCAGGTTAGTCACTAACTACACGAAAAAAAGAAAAATGGCGTTGATTTCGTCGGTACCATACAAATATTACGATGCAACTCTACCCTAAAATACGTTATTTCATAATACTTATATCAAATTATATTTGAAGTTAAAGTGATGCTGAGGGAACGTAAGATAATACGTCATAATATAACGTGAGATTTAACGTTTGCTCTCCCGGCTATCATATTCCTAGGAGCCGGGTATTTTTTTTCAAATACCATGTCAGTACTTCAGAGCCACCTGTAGACACTGGCAGCGCTTTGAATTTCAGGCCACTAGGTTACCGTGCCAACCAATCGCACTCAAGCCACGCCTCTCCATATCGTAGCTTCCCGAAAATTGCGTATTTTCAGCAAGAATACCTACGTATAACAATATATTGCTTCGTGCGGTCCCTGAACAGTTGAAAAGAGATACCAATAGTACCCAACTCCGACTTCAAACCACGTTTTAGAATTTAAAAAATACCGCCTACATGGAAATTTATTGCATTTACTACTGTACCTACTGTTTATTCTTGTGATAGATGTAAAATGATTTAAAAAAGGTTTTTATCAGATTTTTTCATAATCATATCAATCCTCTATAATGTAGTCCTGTTTCTAAGAGATTAGGAACAGGTATTAATGTTACAAAAACGGGTTCAAAATTTGTGAATATACCTGAGGTTCCCATGAAGATCGTAGATAACACCATGTCCTAGAACGTCAAATAAAGCGAGGATAGTGCGTGGCCTTATTTTACCACACTCCATTTCTGTTTCGGAGCTGTACACCACATATCTTTGACCAACATTGGATTCTGAAACGATAATTAGCTAACATTTGTTTATTTGTTATTAGCCAAACTACACTGTAAAGTGACGAGCAAAAATATAGAAGCGTTATTTTCGTGAATTATATATAAAATTGCAACATTGCGAAATGAACTATTCCATAATAGTATGGTTTGCTAATAATGATGGTAACACCATAAAATATTTATCAATACTGTAGGAGAAAAGTTTTGGAATCTTGCATAAGTGCAAAGTAATTATGATCGTGATTGTGCCTGCTCCCATTGTTCGGGCAAAGAACTCCGGGTACCTAGCCGTCACTCCGCCACTAAATTCTAAGAAACCTGATTACATCAATTCGACAGAAGTCAGACATTTTATTTAAATTACCAGCAAAAATACTTAAAATCTTAACGTGCAGACCTTGAGCATTATAATATTCCAAGGCTATAGTGCCGTTCCGATAATACCAATGACCACGGCCGTTATGGTCAATATCAGCCAACTTTTGTCCACTGTCGTAGAACAACTCCCCATCTTGCTGATGCCGCTCAAACCAACAGTTGTGTGAGTTAGCTGGCACCATTCTGTACAAATTCATCTGGAGAAAAGACGACAAAAATATGACTAGTTACAGCGATGCGGATGCTATATTTTATTTAGTTTGTGATTAGTTTTTGTTGGTATATAATTTTGTTATTTTTATCCTATAATGTTGTAACTACACCAATATAAAAATATAAAAAAATGCATGGCATCAGCACGTGGGCAATATTATATACATACCCTTCGCATTATTTTTTCTATAGGTAGCATAGTCCATCCCTTGCGGATAAATTCTTCATTAGATAACTGGTATTTGACTGGTGATTGCGTAGTTGCACGTCCCCTTAAATTCTTGACATAATCCTGGTAAAATAATTATTTAGACTGACTTTCCACTAGAGCCTGCTGTGTGAGGAACCGGCCCACAGAGCGAGAAATAGATCTACCAATAGAATTGCTTCATTTGAATTACATTACAATTTTATTGGTGGATTCTTTCCTTGCTGTTCTTATATTAATTTTGATACAAGCTGGCGGTGCACCTGATCATAGGTGGTCACCGCCCATGGACATCTGCAAAGAAAAAGGCACCCTACCTTTCAAACTGGAAGACAGCAACGTTGCTTGGCGACAAAAATATGGTATGGCGGCTCATCGCTTAACCACGTCATCTTTTGATAAGTTCATGTGCTTTTTAGCGTGTTTTAGGATTTTTTGTAGGAACCTATGATATTTAAAATCTTTGCAGGATGTCTGTCTAGTAAAGAACTGATGGCAAAATAGGTGTACACCATATTAATAAGTTACAATAAAAATAAACAAACCATCGATTCATAAACCTCGTAGTCTATACGTACTTGATACTTCAAATTACGTCGGGCGTACATCGGGTCATCTGCGGATTGAAACTGAGTCTTGGAGAGCAGTGGTTCAGGATCTATTGGTTTGTTCTCTATGTCTTTCATATCAACCGGTGTTGTATCTTCAAACAACAGAAGCTCAGTTATTTTATCTCGATTCGAAGGAAGTGGTATTATTTTCTTCATTTTTATAACATTTTTCTTTGGCAGTTTCTTGATACTTTTACTCTCTATCTCCGTCAGTTTAGCTAACTGTCTCTGTTTATTCAACTTAAACTTTTCTGCTTTTACTTGATTTTTGTGTAACATAATTTCAGACAATTCCTTAGCATCTCTCAGTGTTGGAGTCGACAATTTCTGTTTCGATTGACTTTTCAAATACTTCCTTTTCTTTTCATATTCAGGTGCAAGATTTTCCTTTCCGTTTACTCCTTCTGTTCTTTCTACTTTCTTTTTCAAACTACTCTGTTTTTCCGTCGTTTGTTGTTTTATTTGCAGAGTTTTTTTGGTTGCTCTTTTTTCAGGTTTAGTTACATTTTTAGAAATACCTGTTTGAGAATCAAACAAACTTTTATCTATAGCCTCACCATTTTTAGCTACTTCAAAACCTGTTTTTCCTTTGGAATATTTTGAACGTAAGTCTTTGTTTACTTCTTTCGATATCGCTTGTTTGTAACCCATGGACGATCTTTGTACTTCCTTTGTACTAGAAGTAAGCGCTTTGTTCAGGTTGTTAATTGAAACATGGATCATTTTTTTATTTCGATCTTCGGAAAATCTTAAGCCTAATGCTTTGCTTGCATCGCTAATCAACCCTTGTACCAATTTCAAATTTGCTGTTTTGTGTATTCCCTGTACTGCTGGTTTACATAAATTGGTAAATTCCTTTATTATTTTTATTATTTCATCTAATGGCATTCGATCTATTGCTTTATTTATGTCACTGGCCAATTCTTGTACAAGATTTTTATCTAAAACTCCTGCTACCAGCGCTCTATTAAGGTAAGCTAATTTTTGGACCAATACGTTAGTTAAACCAACAGATAATTTCTGTGGCATTTTACTTTGACCTCTCAACTGCTCTTTATTCAAACCTTTAGAAAGTTCGTTGGTGAGTAAATCACTCAGATCAACTAATAATTTAATCAAATCATGATTTAGATCTTTAGATGAACCCATTGTTAGTAGGTCGTTTAAATCATTAATCAGTTCTTGTATAATTTTGCTATTCAAACCCTTGGACAAATCTCGTGTTACAGTTTTGTTTAACTCTGTTAATTCGTTTATTAGTTTGAATACCACATTTTTAGTTAGTTTTTGCTTTATAGCTGCATTTATAGTCTCAATGATCTCCTGTATTAACTCTTTATTTAGATATAATTCTTGGGATAAAGCTTTGCTTAGACCTAATAATCTTTTCATTAAGCTGTCATGCCCTCCTTCACGTAGTGGTGTACTAATATCTTTCAATGGTTCCCAAGATAGTACCGAATCTTTAGATTTTCTAGAACCTAAACCAGTGATTCCTCCTCCAACTTTGTCTTTTAGGTATTTGTACAAGCACAACTCTTCAGATGGTAATGGGTGGAGACTTTCACTTGAAGAATCACGGTTTTCCCCTACAAATTTGATTTTTGATAGTAATTCTTCAAGCGTTTCCTCGTTCTCTGACATACTTTGAAAAGAAAATAGTTTTTCTGGATCCAGAGTCGGAAAGAACTCTATCTCTGGCTCTCGCATACCTAAGGGTTCTTGTAATGCATGCCAGATTCCCTTCAATTCAGTATCTCTACATACTCTGTGCTGACACACACTCTCTCCATCAACTATCGCTTGTAACAAATGGTTGACTTTACAAAGCCATACCTTGAAGCATTGTTGTCTCTCTCGTGTTTTCTCATGCGTGGATTTAAACTCACTGACTATTAAGTCGCATCTTTTACATTTTTTGTTCAGGCTCGTTGCTCGTTTGCAATGCTCGCAAACGCCAATAACTTCATTTTCCTTTATAGTTCTTATTTCGTCCAACAGGCGACGAACTCTTTCTACTATTGATTTACATTGCGCACATGTTGTCTTAAATTGATCTGTTGAATTATAATTAAGGTAAATAGGCGGGAAATGGGCAGCACATTATCACATCACATTATACCCCGAGAGGTATGAGGAACAGGGTGTAAAGTTCAGTTATCCTCTATAGAAAAGGGAGGATCCTCCGAACAGACGGGTGTCGTGTCTGGTGGGTAACTGCCCAACGATTGATGTCGGAGAAGTTATATATATGCTGATCGCGCGGTAAATTCTGTTTGCGTGATACAGGATTTTATGTAAAGACAGGATTTTGTGTGACGTCAGGTCTTTGATGCGTAGTTGGCATGTGGCAATGGAGATGCCGCCACAATTTTATTACCTTAACTATAGAATTTATACTTTTCAATGTGAACCAGATTTTTCTGAGAAAATCATACTGAAGCCATGATTTCAACTTTACTTAACAGCATTTTCAATAAGTATGTAATTTATTACAGAAACGGCATTTTTATTTATAACTAGCTGCACCCCGCGGTTTCACCCGCAGAAGTCTCGATCCCGTGGGAATATCGTGATAAAAAATATCCTATGTGTTAATCCAGGTTATAAACTATCTGTGTGCCAAATTGCATCCAAATCCGTTCAGTAGTTTCTGCGTGAAAAAGAGATAAACATACACACTCACACACAAACTTTCGCCTTTATAATATTAGTGTGATACAAAGGAAAGAACAATGACGAACTCCTAAACAATGGCTATTTTCTACTTTATTGACTGCTTCTGTTTGGTGCTTGGACTCTGACATTTACTCTTGCCTGTGTGACTAGTGCTGGCCTAAGGATTCTGATTAATTACCTATACGACGACCTTTTTCTATGACTCTAGATCAGATTTGGGCATTATTCGAATAACTTGTTATCTGGATAATTATTCGAATAAAATTTTATTCGCATATTATTATTCCGCGAATAGTTCATTCACGAATAAATTACACAGGCCTGCAATTTTTTTTTTTTTTTTTTAATCTTTATTATTTGAAAGGGTTTTATCACTTAGTGATAATGTCACCCCCATAACAGAAAACATTCAACAACTTAAAACTAAACAATGGTTAATAAACAGAAATTATTATAATTATGACCTACCTACCTACTTATTCGTTTTGGTAAATAACCAACAACAGTCTACACAACATCCTAGCCTCCTCCGACAAAGGGGACGCTAGAATGCTGTTACATGCCCCCACTTCAAAACCCACGAGCGAACATTGTCTGTCGTATATGTTCCGGTCACATTCCATCAGCACGTGGTAAATATCCTCAATCACCCCACACACTTCGCAGTTTGGTGAGGTACTTTTACCCATTAAATATTTAAACTTATTCGATGGGATATGGCCCGAACGCATCCTCAACATAGCTACTACATATTTCCTATCTATGTCCACTCCATCAAACCATGGGTAACGAAGCGGTTCAGACTGGATGGTTTTATACCAGATTCCCTTTAACTTTGATCGTTCATCAAAATATTCGTGCCATCTTTGTCTGCATAGATCTTTGACATGACCAAGCCAATCTGAGTATAACGGTGTGCATGTGTAATTAATACCCTCATATGATGCTTGTTGGGCTGCTAAGTCTGCTTCCTCGTTACCCATGATTCCAATGTGTGAGGGAATCCATTGAATGGTGACGGTTTTATTGATAGACTGCATCTTACAGATTGAGTCTAAAATAATTATGGCTATCGGGATCCCTCGAAGACTCGAGGGTACTCGAGCCAAATGTTGGAGGCTGCTTTTTGAATCCGAAAATATGACAAAGTTTTCTTGATCTATACTCAGCAAATACAACAGGGCTTCAGATATAGCTATGAGTTCACAATACATAATAGAAATATTGGCATTAATTTTGAATTTAGCTTTAGTATTAAGTTGAGGATCAATAAAAGCAGCACCCAAGTCTGAACCATCCTTGGACCCGTCCGTAAATATTTTATAGTGTCGGGTAAACTTATCATCTATCATTTTTACACACGTATTGTTAAGATCCGTTACATTAATCAGTCTTTTTGCCGAATTTATACCCATAATTGTATCACATATAACATTAGATAAATCTATATTGGTCACCCAAGTTTCCAAGGAATAAATATCTAGTATCGGGCTAGAGTACAAAGGCATTTCTGCATAAACTCTGTGGACATCCACTAATAATGGCAGTTTTTTGTTTCTCCAGTATACACCTTGGCATTGGTGAGACAGCTCCCCCAAGGTACCTATAAGACTACTATTACAAACCGATTTTGATCTTAAATAAAATTTACTTGCTAGAAACAGTCTTCGAACAAATAACGGTTGGAGGCACAGCTCACTTTCCATCGCATGTATAGGCGTGCTTCTAATGAATCCTCCTATGATTCTCATTGCTTGATTTTGCACTTTGTCAAGCTTAAGAAGATGACAGTTGGCACAGTTTCCGTACAAAAAGCAACCATAATCCATCCTACTTCGAATTATAGCTATGTATAGTCTTCGAAGATGTAAGGGATGTACACCCCATTTATTACCAGCTAATATTTTAAAAAGATTTAAAAAACGACAAACTTTTTCACGAATTTCATTTACATGTTTACCCCACTTTAAGGAACTATCCAACCACATTCCAAGGTATTTGACATAATTGACTTGTTCAATAAGGCTGTTATTAACAGTTAGATGGATACTATTCCTTCTTCTCCCTCTACTAAAAAGGCACACCTTTGTTTTCTTATGGGAAATACTTAGACCTAAATCCGTCATCAAACTTTGAAAAATATGTAACGCGTTTTGTATATGGGATACTGAATCGGATAATCTCTTCTGTATATCATATAAAATGAAGTCATCAGCATATTGCGAAATGTACACATTAATTGTGACATATTAATTGTGGCCGCATTAAATAGTAAAGGGGATAAAGGGTCTCCTTGAGCAATGCCCATACCAGCAATTCGACATATTAGACTGTTATCCCGTAGTTCAATGAATAAATGTCTCTGATGAAGATACTGCCAAAGATAATTACAAAGGACAGAGCCCACCCCCAAGTTATCCAAAATACCTAAAAGAGATGTCAAGTTTATGTTATTGTAGGCACTTTCAATGTCTATGAAACAGCCAACAGCTGGCACACTCTTAGAGAAACCAGTTGCAACCCGTGTAACTAACTTAGATAGACCATCATAACACGACTTAAATCTTCGGAAGCCCGTGGTGTCATGGGAAAATAAATTATTTTTCTCTAAAAACCATTCAAGCCTGCGTGTTATGATGGTATGAAGTATCTTACAAAAGCAAGATATAAGCGCAATAGGTCTAACATCCGCACTTGAGCCTGGATCACTTCCCGGCTTCGGTATAGGAATAATTTTAACTTTTTTCCATTGCTCTGGTACGAATCCGGATAACATACACTTATTGTAAATGGAAGTCAACATAATTTTAGCAATATGGGGTAAATGTTTTATCATAGAATATGAAATATTATCATGACCTGGAGCTGAATCTGTTTTTTTAATTGAGTTAATTACTTCCTGTACCGAAACCGGGTTGGCCAATTGCATGTTACAAGAAGAAAATGTAGGAGTTGGTGGAGATACGTAATCTGGGGCCAGACTTCGTAACAATTCTTCGGCTTTACCTTGGTCAACAACAGATGTAGCTGGTTTGTACCCTTTGATCCATCTCATGCGCTTCCACATTTCTCCTGAAGAAGTTACACTATCTATGTCATTGCAAAATCCCTGAAAGGATTTATTCCTGGCTTGTCGTATTAGCCTTTGCGCCTCACTCACTTTCCTCTGTAAAGCTTCAAGATTTTGTGGGTTGGGGTTGCCTCTAAAAGCTGCCAGTGCAAGGCGTCTCTGTGCAACAATATGTGATAAATTTTGATTCCAATATGGTTTTGGTATGAATTTGTCTGATTGAAGAGGATTCTCGCTCACTCTAATCGTAGGTATATATTGATCAGCTGCAGAGTTTACAATATCTATAAATGTATTATATGCAGATTGATGATCTAAAGGTAGTTCTAAGTTTGTTAAATCCGATTCTATTTTCCGAGTGTAACCTTGCCAATCTGCTTTCCTAAAGTTCCTCCGTTTTTTAAACATATTTGAATTATTGTTTTCTAAGCAAGTCTTAATTATCATATGGTCACTTCCCAGGTTTTCATTCATGACCCACCATTTTAATTTTAAAACCAAATCTGTTGAAACAATAGTTACATCTGGGGAAGATTTTTGTATAGCCCCATTGACCAATTTCAAACGTGTATGTGTGTTGTCGTTAAGTGTACATAGGTTGTAGTCCATGACAGAATCAAAAATCTGATTACCCCTCGTATCAGTTCTGGAAGACCAGTTTGAATGGTGACCGTTCAAATCTCCTGCAACGAGAGCTTTGTGTTGTGTTATTGAAAAAACTTCATCCCAATCACTTCTGCATGTCTGCACCGACGAGGGGCAATAGATAGAAATGATATTCTCCAGATGAGCGCAGTTGAGTAATTTTATGTGTACAATTTGAATGTGTGTATTTGAAATATTTACGTTACATTGTGTAGCCTTGATAGAATGGTGGGTAAAAACAGCTGTACCTCCATACCCATCGTCACGATCTGCCCTGAATATATTGTATCCGCTGAGTCTGACTATACTCTCTGGGTCAAACCAAGTTTCACTGAGTATTGCTATGTGAATTTTCTCCTGATTCAGTAAAGCTTCAAATTCCGTCATTTTCGGTCGTAAACTCTGTGCATTCCATTGTAGAATATTGATTTTTAATTGTCTGTGTCTATTGTTGTAATCCATTGTTTTATGTTAGATAAGAAAGGCAACTCCGTTATGTAATCCATCATGAATGATGTAAACCAGTCAAAGATCACTTTTGCGCAATCTAACACTTTATTTTCCAGATTGGTCTCGCTATCCCAAATTTTTTCCTTTAATTTCTTCCATAACCATTTCCAACTTTTCTTCTTCTTTTTGTTTGAATTATCAGTTTTTTCTGTTTCTACATGATGTATTTCCGAGTCAATGTCAGAAAGTGCCGCCCAATTAATCACGGTATCTGTTTTTTGTTTATTCTTCGAGTTGACCCCACCCTTTTTATTACTGTCTTGTTGTTTTACTGTAGAATTTTTCTTTGCTTTAGAATTTAAACTTGCCGCCTTATTTACTGTATTAGCATATGTATCTTGGGGTTGTATTATAGGTCCCATTTCTGTATTTGTTTCTTGACTTAACACTTGGTGATGTTCTTTTTCCGTTTGCTGTTCTTTTTCTTCGGAATTCTCCTCATATTTTGATTCTGGCGGCACGTACAGTGTTAAAGCTCTTTTGTATGAGCAGTTAAACTCTGCCATCAATTCTCTTAGCCTTCTTTCTTTTAAATACATTGGGCAAGTCCGAGATAACGCCATATGTTTTCCGGAGCAGTTATTACATTTAAAGGCCGTAGTGTCACAATTAGGGTGGAACTTACTACATTTTGGGCATATACCTTTGATTGATGAACATACTCTTACTGTGTGCCCATATCTCCAACAGCGTGAGCATTGCGTTACGGGGAATTGGTAGGGATTCACTTTTACCCTGGTATCAAATATGTATACGTAAGAAGGTAAGGAAGATCCTTTAAAGGTTACTCTGACTGTTTCTCCGGGTTCCCATTG
This sequence comes from Agrochola lychnidis, assembly GCA_963680765.1. Taxonomy (NCBI): domain Eukaryota; kingdom Metazoa; phylum Arthropoda; class Insecta; order Lepidoptera; family Noctuidae; genus Agrochola; species Agrochola lychnidis. The sequence goes on from OY796848.1 coordinate 8,786,054, forward strand.
TCCACTATTTGTGTTGCGCCGTTTTAATCTTTTAATGCCTATAATCTCTGTATCACAGCTCAAACACTCCAGTATTTCTTCCTCAGATGATTCTATGTCTATATCTTTAATAACGCCGTAAGTTTCTCTAATCTCCAGTGTTTTCTGACATCTAATTCCTTTTTTCTTTCAAGCATTTTGAGTCAATTAATTTATTCGCACTCTCATCGTTAGTAAACTGGATAAGAACCTTAAATGCATTAATATATTTTACCCTTGTTATATCCGGAATATTTTCCGTTTTTAATAATTTTGCTAATCCAAACTGTTTTGGTAACTTTTCTTTAGACGTTATGCTAATTTCTATTTTATCTTCAGGTATTCTTATCTCATCATGAACATGACTAGTTCTGGCAAAACGTTTACCCCCTCTCGTAATTCTTGTCCACAATTCATCTTGGTCTATCTGTCTATTTCTTTTACTCGATTTCACTGCGTCGCTTTCCCCACTATTTTTTATAACTTCTTCTGTTAACTCCATATTCTCACTATTACTGTTACTAATAATCTCCACACAATATTCTATGCCATTATCCACATCAACTGTCTCAATTGATTGGTCGTATTCGCGTTCGCTGCTATCCATTAGTGATTAGCATTTTTAAAAGATGACTCATACGCACGGTCGAACGATGTGAGTCGACACCGGTTCGAAGTCACACAGTATGCGCGTCTAACGTTGACAAGCGCCCGCGCGCAACTGAGGCCTGCAATGGTTTTCCTCTTTGAAATCTGAGTAACGTTTTCTATAGTTTCAGATGTGCTGATTACGAGAAAAATAATAAAAAAATCTATTACGTCAGGATTTTTTGATATTGAATATTTAAGATTTTGCTGAAAAATGTTGGAGCGCCTACATTTTAAAATTTATAAAACGTCATTAAATTACTTCAGCTTAATTTTTATTGCATTTAATTAGTGTAAGTGGACATAGAAATTAATCGAAATCAGTAATTTGTTAATTACTACATAATGAGTATAAGTAATTCGCATTAATCATGTCGAAAACGGTTCATTTTGGCTTAATTTAGTAATAAGCTTATTAATACATAATGATTAGGTATTATTACCTAATAGTTATGAATATTTAGAAAAGGGTGTAATAAAGATAAACCAAAGGGTTTTTATATAAGTACCTGCACTGATTTCATTTCATTTCTTAAATTCGCACATTGATTACTTCCCAGAAAATCTAGGAGAGGTTAGCGAAGAACAAGGCGAAAAATTTCACCAAGATTTGAAAGAGCTTGAAGTCCGGTATCAAGGAAGATGGAATACTAGCATGATGGCGGACTATTGTTGGTTATTGAAGCGCGACGATCCAAACCAGAAATTTAAGCGGAAATCGCACAACCGAAGCTTCCAGAAAAAAAGGACCAGGTTCCACAAATAAAATTTACATGTAATTTAGACTAGTAATAAGTTGTTATTATATATTAGTAGTTTTTTAAGTTAAAAGTATTGTACTTTTTTAAATATATATTTTATGTGACAACTTGTGTTTTTTTCCCATATTCTATCTGTACCTTTTTTGAAAAATCTGGAGGTGATGGAGAAAAACTAAGTACATATTCGTAATCAACGCACCAAAATACCTTAGAATCAGCTATCAAATTCCCGAGAGGAAGTTATGACCCTCATTTTGCAGGCCTGTGTTATTCGTAAATAAATTTCCTACGAATAAATTATTCGTGATTTTATTCGTTATTTTAAATATTTTTTGAAAATTCATATGTAACACTGGACTCTACGGATGACACCTGTGTTACCAAGGCTGCTCACTTTTTGCCCTATTGTTTATGAAAGATAAAGAGATTTTTTGATTTCGAATCAGACCCGGGAAGCGAAGCTGACATACAAAAGCAATCACCGAAAACCAGGGCTGATGTAATAGTATCTCAATATTTTGCTGAAGAAGATCGTACTTTCAATGTTTTAGATCGCTATCCTGAAATAAAAACTATATTTCAAAAATACAATACACCATTGCCTTCATCTGCATCAGTAGAACGCGTTTTTTCTTACGCCACTATGATAAACCTGCCAAAGTCAAGCAGATTGTCTGACAACATGTTTGAAGAAAGAGTAGTGATGAAAACGAATATTAAGAAATAATCATAACTGTAAATACATGATAATTGAAAGCAAATAAATATTTGATTTAAATGCCATTATTCCTTGTTTTATTTTTATTCATTAACCGACTAACGAATAAAATAATTTAATCGTCATTCGAAAAATTTTCCACTGAATAAAAGAAATTATTTATTATTCGTGAATAACGAAATAGCAATTTATTCATTCGTTATTCGTCATTCGAATAAATTTTGCCCAACTATGATCTAGATTATGATTCTGCCTGAAACTATCTTCGATTTTGAAGTGATGCACACACCTCGTTACTACTTAACTGAACATAGAGACGAACAATAAGACATACATATACATAGATACAGGTCAAACACATAACCCTCCTTTTTTGGCTTCACCGCAGTTGGGTAACAATTTACGAAGCCATCATTTGAATCGATAAAAAGAAAATAGAGCTTACTGTGGAAGATGAATCAAGTTAATACCCATATTTAATAGTTACTTTTTATTTTACTTACGGAGTTCACCAATAGGTATACTCGGGCTTTTTAATCTGCTTACTGCCAATGTTGTGCAGTATAAAAGTATCCTCATATTTCGAATCGCCCGCCTTTTTCTGAAGCCATTAATGATCAATTAATTATTTACGAATGATTGATTTGTTTTTTTTTATAATACTTACTATATCCCCCCCTACCCTCAGCCTAAATAAAAAACAAGACATAGTGCTGTCAATAGTGGAAGTGAAGCCGGTTTCGTAAACATGTGTGCACTTTGGGAGGTGTATTTTGGTTGTAAATGGTTGTACATGTGTGCGTGTGAGCGTGTATGCACAGAGCGGAGGTGTAGTTTTGGTATGCTTCACTGTATTGTTCGCAGCGCTATGTCTTGTCAATGCTTTTTATTTGGTCTAAGGCCTCAACTCTCCGACAATCTAGTGGTAGTAGAATTAACTAATTATTACCTACTATATGAATTAAAAACTAAACATTTTTAAACATACTTTTAAATGTAGGTTTTTATGTGGTTAAGTTTTTCTATCCAACCTCAACGTGCATATCATATTAATTTCAAGAAGATACAGAAAGGGACGATACGGATGGCTGATGGAGCCGAAAGCTTCTGGAGTGGCGACCGTGCACCGGAAGACGTAGCGTTGGAAGGCCTCCCACAAGATGGACCGATGACCTTATGAAGGCCGCAGGAATCCGCTGGTTGCGGGAAGCACAGAATCGGTAGAAGTGGCGGTGCTTGGGGAGACCTATGTCCAGCAGTGGATGTCTTTTGGCTGAAATGATGATGATGATGAAAATAGAAAGGGAAAGAGTACCTACACAAAACTTTTAACTTGATAGAATGAGGAAATTGACCAAAATTACCTTGTAAAACATTTACACTGTTTTATATTTAAAAAAATCACAATATATTTTGTATCTATGTTCGCAATAAATAACATTAATCCAATAGGCCTGTTTCCAAATTTTTATTTTTTAGTCCGTCTTTCAGAAAATAAAAAAATATTGGACACGTATTTTTTATTTTTTGACGTAATCAAAAGATTACGGCGATACATTGGTTTAAAATGTGGCATGACGTCACGCCGTGCTAGATTTTATACGACGTTGTGACGTAGCGAGCCCCCACTCCCCAACTTTAATGCGTGTTTTCTAAGTTATTTTTGATTTATATGATATAGCATAAAATACGTGTCTAATGTTTTTTTTATTATCTGAAAGACGGACTAAATAGAATTTAATTGTTTTTACCTAGGAAACTACCCTATTAGGATGCAGATAGATCACACCCTCTCTACCCCCAACGACTTTTCTATATTGAGATGAGAAAAGAAAAAGAAAGAAAATACATTTATTTGCGGTAAACATGACGCAAAGAAAGAATACATACACGAAAACAATCGACTAAAATAAACACTAGAAAGTGCAAAATAACTTCGGAAGTCTTGTAACCTTGTAATTTCGGAAGTCGGTGTTTTTGGATCTGTATTATAGTTTTTCTGCCACCGACTTCCGTAATTTCAGTTATTCTTAACTTTTTAGTGTGTTTTTAGAAGTCGGTTGTTAATTTGGTAAAAAACAAAATATTGTTAAATTTTTTGTGTGTCGGATTGTAATTTATCTAAGTTCCAATAGCCTAATGTCATCTGCTCATCACCTTATTCAAAATGTTTCTTTTCTCGATGCAAGGACGTTAATTGCTGGTACTTCAGCATCAGCTCCACTTCACCATCTGCATTGTAACGAGCATAACTTGCTTAGCAACCATATTAAAGTAATCAAATCGCAACCCGTGAAATAATTATTATTGAGAAGTTCCGGAGGTCCTCTGTGGTTTTCATCATCAGTTCCATTTCACCAAATGGTGCTTTCCGAGAGCAAATGCACGAGTTACTATAAAAAATACCCAAAACGCTATGAGTGTGCCTATAATATCTGAAGAGTTCCCTCGATTTCTCCAGGATCCCATCATCAGATCCGAACCTGATGACGATGAGACTACCTAGGATAGCCACCCTTTCAAACAAAAAAATAATCATCCTAATCGGTCCTACCGTCTTCGAGTACTTAGGGAAAATACATTTTTTTTAAAAGATTCCGACAGAGAACCTCCTCGTTTTTTTGAAGTCGTTTAAAAATAACCAATTGGAGGAAAATATTCGCCACGCCCATGCAAAATGGCCATCGCTCAGCATAATACAGAGACAAGTTCGACTTTTGCTTTAATTTTTTTATTTTTATTGATTAGATCGATAATTCTAAGAACTAAAACGTTCTCAGAATTATCGATCTCATTAGTAAAATTCTTAAACCACTGACAGACAACGCACAGCCGCCTAAACCGAGAACAGAGAAGCATGAAATGCACAAGCGTTCCTTATGTATGTATAACGAAGGTTTTAGGATTTTAGTTAAGTATGGGATGAAAGTTTGTACAGAATTTTGACATTTTTGCCAATAGGAAAATCCACCGGGCGGGCGCATAGCTTGTGGTAAATAAACTCCGTAGAAGTCCTGCATGATGCAGTTTTAGATACGAAAGCCATTTCGTGGAATTTAATTTTTGTATCTAAAACGCTACAACCTGAAAACTGAGTACCTTGCTTTCCTGAAACTTATTTTTTTATATTAATTTATTATAATGGTACAAGTCCGTAGCTGACTGCAAGCAGCAGCAGGCGACACGTGTCGCTGTGACACTGGTTTCTATCTGGTTTAACCAACATAATTTAACTAGTTTGGTCAAGTTTTTTTGGAAAAAACATAGTACGAGAAAATTTGCATAAGTAAGCACAGCAAAGGACAGAGCAGCACAGCTTATTTTTAATTAGTCAATATCCACAGCGAGCAGCATGTTCGTTAGTTATGATGGCACTCATTATGAAGAATGTTATGTTTAGCAATTGCCCTTACCCTGAGGCTGACGAGACATATTTGAAAGTAGATAGGGTTAGTTAAAAGAATGACTTCGTATTTACAAACATTTAATAACATTCACAATATACTACGTCACAACATTTATAATGAAAAGGATAACGAAGAGTCCGCGCCACCACTGAAGTCCCTTTGACGTGGCGCTAGTGTCTATGAAAAAATGTAGTACTATAATTTCCCGCGAGCCTTCTTTTGTGGCGCGCACACTAAACTAGACATCAACATTAAATGTGTCAGTATAGTAAAAATTTGCATAATGTATATAATTAATTCGGTAAATTCGTGGAATTAAAGTCCAATAGAGACAATTATAATTTTGCTTATTCTATTAAACGGTTATAATTAATGTAGTTAGGCACTACAGAGCCCTAACATCTCGTAAACTGAATATTATTATGCCTACTCTATTACTACAACATTTATTTTTTTCTATTTTTCGTTATATTTTAGACACCAATTTTTTTTTATGACTTTTATTTCTTTTGCATTTTTGACATTATTTTTTGTTATATTATGACATCTATGTTTTTTTTTTTTACATTTTTGCTTTTTGAATATTCGGAATATAACAATTTAAATCTTCGGAATATAATATACTAATATTGTGAATATAAATCTATATGCCGACAGCTGATGTGTGCCGATACAAGGTGTTAATAGGTACTTAAGCACATTAGCCATAATATTTAACGACTTAATGACTTAAACTTCATGTTCAAAATATTTAAGTAGTACCATCGTTCAGCTCTGTTTGTAATCCAAACATAGATATGTATACATACATTAATAACATAAAGAAAAGTTATACCTATTAATACAGTTAAAATTTGACACAGCACAAGTTCTTCTCTTAAACCAGTCTCTTCTTTAAAGCCTTCTTGTTACGTTTCATAACCCTACCGTTTTAAACAATTCACTTCCATCACATAATACCATGGACTTAAACATAATACCCACAATCTTTGCACTTGTTAAGTTTTTAGAGTTTCTTGCACTTCTTTTTATAGGTACATATATACCTAGTTTATATAAAGAGAAAAATGTACTAGATAAGTACCTACCAAGATTTTTAACGAAATTTTTAAGAAATATTAACATGATAGAGTGGACTGTGATCCAAAAATTGGCAAACATTTAAATAATTAATATAATATTTTTTTTTATATTATAGGGTACAAGCTCGAAATAGTAGTTACATATAAATAGGATTTTTTTAACTTATTAGGTATACGTTTATAGGTACAACATTCATAAAAAATATTACGTAGATCCATAATTGACTTTACATCGAAATATCACATCCAAAAAGTTATTTTTTTCTTTATTGAGTAATAAAAACGTGAAATAAATGAGTCATGGTGGTTATCATTTTCAATAGGTATTTAAATAATTAATTATTGAAAGTTATAACCAATATAGGAATGATAGGTACAGAAAGTATCTACTAGTACTTGGTACATAATATGAATCTTACACACAACTCTTTTACAATCACTGACACATTTACTGTTTATTATCATTGGTTCACTCTGGGCGACCCATCTGCCGGCGTCGTTTTGAGCCAGATGGCTCCATATCCGAGGTAGGTGACTCGTCGTCAGTCAACCTACCTGGCTGCGGACGAATGGGTTTCGGGATCAGGATCGGTTGCGAGGGTTCGGGCAAACCTTCAAATTGAAACCGTCGAGCTGGTGGCGCTATCGGCCGCGGCACTTGTCTTCGCGTCTCAAGAAGCGTCATGGTCGGCCTATTGCGACCAGATTTCAACATAATCAGCGGTTGGTAATCCTCATCGCTGGTAATTGAAGAAGAAGTAGTAGTATCACTACTACTCAGACTGCTGAGGTCGTCTTCGACCGGATCGATCGAGCTATCATCTTGTACTGTCGAACTGGCTCTGGGCTTCTCGGCCGGGGCATCAACTACAGGTTGTTCAATCGGAGCCTGATCTGTAGGCTGTCGAACAATGGGCAACTCTACGGCGGGAGCGTACACGTGTTCAGGGTCAACCCGCTCGACCCTTAGAGAAGAAACACGAGCATCGTCACGATTTTGTTGTTCGCTCGAAACCATAAGTTGAATAAGTGGGTTTACCCTAACTCCCTCTTCACCCTGATTGGGCAGTGGAGCGTTCTCCCTGAGTTCTTCTTCTGAACCCATCTGTGTAGGTGGGGTTACAGACAAAACTTGCAACTCAGCACCCACCTGGTCTGGTTCATCGCGGATGTCTTCAATCGGACCCATCTCTGCCTGATTTGCATCATTCACCGGCACCGCTTGTTCGGCAGGTTCTTGCATATTCAACTCCTGATTTATAGGCATTTCTACGGGTTGGACAAGAGGATTATCCTGGCTTTGAGCACTAGCTTCGTGATCACCTGACTCTGCCGCGTTTGAGCACTGACCTGACTGGAGGTTGGACGGCATGGTTTCGTTGGTTCTTTTCAATATATTATATATGTTGCTGACTACTTGGCTCATGCCATCCAGTCGCGCCACAAGCGCTCTTTTTTCTAAATGCTCAGTATACTGCCGCTCTTCTCCTACCGCACAAGGCAAAAGTTTTAAATAATTAAAAATCCGAAGCAAGTCCTCGCGGAGGTTGGTTGTGTGTGTTGAACGTGGTTGAATGTAATCGATATTTTCTTCAAAAGCGTCTATTACGATATTTCTTGTATTTACTATATCCGCCGTGGAGTAAGCAGTTAGACAGACATCAGCAAGGACGTCAATAGATAACGTCTTGTATTTAAGTTGTTTAGCAATAAACGATATGATATCAGATTGAGGTCTTTCCATTTCCTTGTAAAAGAAACGGTATTAGAACTTCACGACAGGGTTTAATTTAAATTTTATGATACACAGGTCGACACGTCCTACTGTTATTGTCCCGTTGAAACGCAACGCGCGCTCGGGTCGGCGGTGCTCTCACGACTGCATTACCGGCTTGGGATGCGCCGGGAAACAAATAAGCATCCCAACCAACCACGCAACGATCTCACGGTTTGAGAATAAAATCACTTCACTTCAATTAATTCGTTACCTACAGAATTTTTGTGATAGACCCATACCTACTAGGTACTAAATAAGGAATAGATTTCATAAAGCATAATTTAATCTTAAGTAATTGACTTTAAATAACAATGGGTAGGTTTTACCTGCTTATCTTTCTTGATGTGAACATAAATGACAAGTCCAGAATGTTGAAGATCGACTACTTTCCTGAAGTCTCCCGTGCATGGAGCTTTACAGTTTTGGCAATATCTAAATAAAACATTTCGTACTTAAAAAATATTAACCCAATTTGGCCACTTTTATTTTTTTAAAGCAGCAACGCATTAGTAAAGGACAATTTATACAATGGATTATAATATTATTTGTAAAATAATTCATACCGTGCTAAAGGTTCCATAATTTTGCCATTGCACCATCTTTATCTACATTGACAGATATAAGCAACATCTTTGAACCTCAATCACAACTTAATATTATCATTTCAGAATATCAAAACAGCTATGAAAATAGAAATCCACAAAAAATATAACAATTTGGATGTGTCAACGAAGATTAAGTAGTATTCTTATTCTAAGATAATCTAGTAGGTCGTAATCGTAATATTTTGTAACGTTATCGTAGCTAAGTAGTAATTTTATAAATTTCGCTAATATATTAACTAAACTTTCAAAACAATGGCATGTTTAATATTTTTGTCTGTGATTTAAATAATCCCGCCATTCAACAACACTGAACATTGTACGGTAGGTACGTAAAAGACAGTGAACGATTTAGTGATTGAATGAGAACTGAAATAAACCAAATGTAAGATGTTGCTATATACAAATTTTATTATTGTTTAGGGTATTTTATTTTGTCTTTTATCCATCATTTTTACCCTCGAGCGATTAATCTGAAAGGAAACCATTTTATAAACGTTGTCGATCTGCTTTGCTATTAATAATGTTAAATAAATAAATCATTATCAAACCACACAGTATCTCCTAAGCTTAGGTTAAGCTTCTAGGCTGGGCTAGACGCTATTTTTTTTAATAGTTCACACGGCTACACATCATGCTATACATTTTCAGTTAATGCTGATCTCGCATTTTGTAGGATTTCCATACAATGCGAGGTCAGCTTATACTGGATATGTATAGCTTGATATGAAGCCGTGTGTACCTATATAACAATCTATCATTCAACGCAACAAGGTTTTTAAGCGCATGGCCAAAATCCGAACTCGCCATCTTGTTTTGATCCGATTACAACAAAGCCAAAAGCGGATTATGATTTTGTCAGGCAATGTATGTAGGTTCATCTGTCCCCCGTTACTCCTAAACTACTCATCGTATTTTGACAAACGATGGATCACCGAAAGCTCATGTTTATAGCTAGATGACGTCATCTAAAATCCAACGTAGCGGTTTACAGCGGATGATAGTAGATATAAAAAAAAATTGTTGTTTTTAATGAAAGGCCAGGAGTACAATACGCGCCACGAAAGATGAGACTTGACCGTGCCTCCCACGCTTTTCCGTCGCCCCGATAACACCCGGGGCGTTTTTAGCGCGCAGAACTCATACCGCTAAAGAGAGTCATAAATCGTCTACTGCCCAAGTCAAACCACGTGGTGTGTCTCATCTTGCTAACTTATGGAGTTGTATTGCTAATTGTAATGATTATAATTGAGTAAAGCTATATTTGTTACGGCCGTGAATCATATTTTAACCAACATAAAACCTGACACTGACCTGCAAAATGCAAAAAACGTAAGATAATTTGAATTTCACGGGCTATCCTGACGTTTTCGCCTTAAGTGGCACGAACTGTACTTTCTAAAAACAATAATTTTTGGTTATCTATAACTAGCTTTTTCTCGCGGCTTCGCTCACGTGGCAGCCCTGGATCTAGGGGGGGGCAAGCCATGGCCCGTACCCCAGGCGCCAACTTCAAGGGGTGACACATTCAAATGTAGCAGACAAGTGCATCACCCAGCACACCGCAACTTTGCAATAAATGAGACGTGCAGCACATTTATAATCTTTCTATTTTTTTTTTCTTTTTTCATCAGTTTTGGCGCCCCTGTTGAATTGGCGCATTATCGATCGATACAATTTATGTTGCTGCCAAAATTTTCATTTTGAGAAATTTTTAATTTCGCGGGAAGTCACGTGGAAGTCGAAAATTATCCCATGGAAACGTACTACCGGGATAAAAGTATCCTATGTTAACACATCACAGATCACATCACAGATCACATCACATCAGGTTAAAACGATCTGTCTACCTCGTCCAAATCGTATTAGTAGCAAATTATATTATTATACATGATTGAATACTATCGTGAATTTATACAAGCCTAGTACAGACGCCAGCACATCAAGCTACCCGAAACTGTCAAATTTTCCCAATCAACTTTGAACCTTATGTTTCAGCGATAAAGTTGAAAATCTATTAAATAAATTTGACAAATTGTAGTAGCTTGAAGTGCTGGCGTCTGTACATTTTGTTAGGTTACTGCTCAGAAATTGTGGACATGTCGTGAACAGGGGGCCTACCACCAGTTCATAAACAGTATTATTTTAATATTACTTCAGTGGGAGAAAGAGATGGAGCTATACGAGCTGTAGAGCTTCATCTCTTTCGCACACTGAAGTAATATTAAAATAATACTGCTTTATGAGCTGGTGGTAGGCCCCCAGAATACTGTCTTGAACCTCGATTGCACCGCCACCTACCGGTCCCAATTGTGAATAGTAAATTTCAAAAATAGATGTCGTTGCGTGTATCTTGATAGGTCCTTGCGAAGCAAATAAAATATTTTAACCCTTTTCACCCGTTAGGGGTTGTTTTCGAAAAACCTTTATACACTTTATTCTTTATTTTTGGTTTGAGTTTCGAGTTAAATCGGACGTCGCGTAAAAATTCTTACATACAAACTTTGACACCCCCAATCCCCATTTAGGGAGTAGTTTAGGAAAACTAAAAATGACAAACTTTATGATTTACATATATAAGTATTCGTGTTAAGTTTCAAGTCTATTAACTCAAGGAATAAGATTTTTTTTTTCCAAAAAAAACCATTTCTTAGTGTTCTCCTACATTATAGCAGTTTCAGCTCTGAGTTAATATGTAAGTCAGTCAGTCAAGTTTATCCTTTTGTATATATATACATATAGAAGATAACATAACCATCCCTTGTTTCTCCGAACGGTTAGGTTGAGGTAAACCTATGGTACACCCATATTTCACCAGTTGTATTATAATAATAAATACATAAACGCCAAATAAAAATAAAACAATCATATTTCACTTTAATTGACTATTTTCAAATAACACTAAAAACACGAAAATGTTATTTTTAACTTGCTAAACATAGGTATGCATCATAGGTATCAAGTTCCATATTTTGATACCTATCCTCCTTGATTCCTAACCCCAAAATAATTAAATAAAAAAGCTAGATTTAAACCCGACGATGTTGACAACGACGACGACAACGATTTTGTCGTAGTTGGGTTTTAGATTTTACATAATTTTTCTATCAATACAATTTAACAAAATGTTTACCAACAACGTGCCCCTGACATTTTCATTGAGGCGCCAACTTGTTATCCTTGCACTCTAGCAAAAACAGACTACCTTTTGGAAGGGGCGACTAGATACTTTTTTTTTTTTTGTAAATTTTGACGTTCAAAAGGCAAAGATATGATAACTTTGCCTTTGACTTGACTGTTTATAAAAATCCGATTTATGTGCATGTGCTGGCAACCCTTTTTAGGAGTGATTGAATGAATGACTACCTACTGAAAATACATTATTTTTAAATGTCAAATCATATTAGAGAGCACACTTGGAAAATATTGAAAAAACGAGGTTTTGTTTTAATACTGAGTAGAAAATTTGTAATTTAATTATTTTTTACAATGCCTTTGCAACGAGTTATTGCTTTGTCGAACATACTACTTCAGACAAATCGCTCAAGTTTTGTATTTAATACGAAATATCAACAGATATACTCGTACAAGTGAGTGTTTCCTTTTAATAAATACGTAATTCGTCGTAAATAACATGTTAGGAAGCCAAAACTGCTTTATTTTTAACTTTTCGTATGTTAGAAGAGAATCTATAAGTGGATTGTTGTAGCGTGTATATTGTTTGGCAAGGCCGTACGAGTATGTCGACAATAAATTTACATTTTCACTTTCATGACAAGATTCTTTTTAGATTGTTTTATGACAAGCTGTAAAATTAATGGCATTTTCATCATGCTAAGTCAAGTAGGTATATCTACTGTTTGATGCTATGAATGCGTTTTCCCTAGGAAAAATAGGAACTGTCTAAATGATACCACATCATATCCAAAGTATTTTTGCATCATTGTAATAAGACAACTATGATCTTGTTTCATAATATTTCGTCATATTTTTGTAGAATTTTTAGAAATGGGGTATTTAAAATATTAATCTTAATAAATCATGTCAGTTTAATTATTCTTTGGTGTTTGTTTGCCAAGCCTATAGGCATTTATAAGATTGATGCAAGTCAATCTTATGTCTTTGAGTAAAAATCTTAATTGGTTTTTGTATTATTGTTTTATTACAGATGTTTGACAGTAAACAGGCTAAAACACACAAAAGTCCTAAGAAGCGAAAAAGAAAAGATGCGGACATATGTCATACAGCGGTACATTGACTATGTGAAGAACTACACAAAAGTCTTAGAAAACAGATTCCCTACTGCAGTTAAAATGTACAGAGTTTTCAGTGTAGGAATTAAAGATTTTCTAAGGGATCTGAAAACATATATATCTTTACGAATAAAAGTCGCGGGAGATAAAGGGTTCAGCAACATGACCAGACAAGAAATTGAACTGTTTCAAAAGATGCCATCAGATATGTTGAGGATAGCACCAGTTCTAATATTGTCTGCCATACCTTTTGGCAACTATGTAATTTTTCCATTAGCGTAAGTACTTTCTATTATATAATATTATAAACAGTTACAATGTACACACAATTTAGCCTATGTTCATCAGCAAAAATCTTTAGTCATCTCTTGCATTATGTTCTAATCAGCTAAAAACACGGATTGAACCTTATTAGCTAATTTGAACACAAATCAACTAAGCAAATTTCGAGCTCAATAAACATGGCAATATGATGACTGTACTTGTAAAGAAATAAACAATTATTATATTGTCTTTCAGATTCTTAAAACCAAGGAAACTCCTCTGTTCCCATTTCTGGTCTATACAACAAAAACTAGAATTTTCAACACAAGATTTAATGGAACGCTTGAGATATAATAAGCCTGTATTTCGAGCTCTGCAAGCAAAACTAGACTCTATACCTGACAGTGATCTTAAGGATAAATGGAAAACAATTTTAGGATTATTGGGGTCTGGGGTGCATCCTCAGACAGAAGATATTATAGCATGCAAAGAACTGTTTGTAAAAGAACCATATCAGCTCAGCAGCTTGACCTATGCACATGCGGTAAGTGATAATGATCTTTATACTTAATGCTTCAAGGTTTACTGCTCTTAGTCCATCACTTAATTTAATATTAAAACAGAGTGTTCGGCTTTAACAAAGATGGAGTGCTTACAACAAAAATATTTGTTGCTCTAAAACAAATTAATTTATATTGCGATTTTAATTTAAGGCTGTATGATGTTCTTATATTTGTTATGGCATACAATAAAGAAAGAGTAAATATTCTGCCTATGTATCTATATAATCTCAATATTTTTTAATTATGAATTTGATGTATCAAATATTTATTTTAGTTTGCATTGTTGTTAACATTACAATCACTTAAAAAAATTGCTTGAAATGATCCTTTATGCTGCGTGTTGTGCCTGTGACCTGTGTGAACCTGTGTTAAAACTTGTCTAATGCTATGCGACAAGCGAGTAAGTAGCAAGCAATTAGCGAGTACAAGTTTTTTATTTTGTACCAGTTCTGACCCTGACTCTGCTCGTGAGGATATACATGTAGTAAAACCTGGCTAGCAAACATATCTATGAATTTTATTAAAAGTATTGAAATGAAAAAAAAAACCTGAATTTGGATATATCGCACCTACTATGGTACAAAAACGTCACTTATGCAATTTTTGTCAAAATTGATCTGAGTATGAGAAAAAGTAGCTAATATACCCCTTTTCCTGGTGAGTAATAAATAATATGAAGTTCAAAGTTGTAGTTTAAATATTACCAGTTCATTTCTTTAGTCAAGAAGAACTATATAATAGGATGTCGAATTTTCAAACGCTTCTCCTGAAAAATTACATCATTAGCATAAGTGACGTTTTTGCACCGTAAGTGGGATATATGGTTCTTGAGTTATAAGCACATTAACGAAGAGGCATTCAATTGAGATATACAATCTACTATACATTGTAACAGTGAATCAATTTTCACGCCTCCCCCATACGACCAAATATTTTTTGATATTCGGATAGTTCATGAGCTAAAGAGGTGCTTGCCATAAATAATAAGAATTTGAAAAAAACTTTGAAATTTCGCTGGGGTTTGTTTAATTATTAGCTTTAGCTAGTAATTAAACAAAAGGCTTGCGTATTTTTAAACTTTAAATTAAGTGCCATTGCTGTGTTGTTTTTTATTAATTCATACTGCATTTGCTAACAATCCATTTTTATATTACTGAAATCATTTCTTGCCGCTCGCACTGTTTGTAGTGGTATAGCTTGTACCTTGTGTTGTGTACGTAAAGTGCGGTAGTAGGGCGCGTCATTTCAGACTGGACAAGCTATAAAAGGATTTTTTGGCGCCTGAATGACAATGACAGCGGGGCGTTGTTGGTGAAATTGTCACAGAAATTGTATTGACAAAAAAAGATTGCGGCGTTAGTACCGATTATCACCATGCGCCAAAAGAACCTTGTAACGTTGGAATCCATGTTTGTTTATAAACATAAAAATTGCATTTTCGAACTTTATGTTTTCGTCATTATGAATAAACAATGTGAAAAAATAACGACTAGCCATTGCCATTGTCAATTGTTTAGTTTTCGTGGAGTACGTATTATTAATTAAAATGCTGATTTAAAAAATGTGTGCTTGCTGTATTATCCCCTAACTTCTCTTGCATGGCAAACAATCATATTGTATTCATACATTTTACTTTAAAAGCACGGCTACTAGCGAAAAACAATAGCTAAATGTTACCGCGATCGTCGCACGAATATGCGATTTGTTCGGAAAACCGGCGGAAAAAGCCCGCTGTCAGCACGACCACGCGTTCACGCTTTTAAATAGGACGCGGCCGGTCTAATGGGTACCACACGCACAAACTTCACCATAGTTTTGCGTGCACAGGCCGGTTTGTACACGGAACACCGTGCATGTGGTTGGTAAAACTCGCTGATTTGTACAGGGTAGGTGTACAAACAGGCCCGCGCAGGCAAAACTGTGGTGAAGCTTGTGCGTGTGGTAGCCCATAAGACGCGATATTAACATTATGATAAAAGTTTTCATTGACAAACTTTCTAGGCTGTGCCACTCGTTTGTCGTGGATACTTCATAAAATATTTATCTGAGTATAGAAAGTCTCTAGTTTACGAGTAAAACCATGGGCAACAACAAGTCTTTTGTAAATCAAGAACTGACTCGTCTTAAAACGCTTAACTATAGTTTGAGACGTAGATATAATAGGCCTGTGTCCAAATTTTTTTGTCCGTTTTGTAGATTATTAAAAAATATTGAACACGTATTTTTTCTTTATGACGTAATCAAAAGATTACGGCGATACATTGAGTTAAAATTTGGCATGACGTCACGCCTTGCTAGATTTAATACTGCGTTGTGACGTAGCGAGCCCCCACTCCCCAACTTTAATGCGTGTTTTCTAAGTTATTTTTGATTAATATGATGAAGCAAAAAAAACGTGTCTGATATTTTTTTTATTATATGAAAGACGGACTAAATAGTTTTTTTTTTTTTACCTTGGCAACTACCCTATTACCCATAGATAGTGCTATCCACTAAGACGCGCCCCACTCCGCTCCGCTCCGTACTAAAGTACAGCTTGCAGTACAGTAATCGCTGAGTGGGGCGCGTGTTCGTGGATGGCACTATCTGTACACCAATGGATATATAAAATAATGACTTGCACAAAATATTTACCAAAACTAATAATTTTATAAATCACATTCCAGGGTCACCTTCTAAAAATGCATGGTCTAAGAAAAACTGTGTTTAGGAAGAACAAGTTAAAGTATCGAGCATTCTTACTAATGGAGATGGATAAAGCAATCATCAGAGAAGGCGGAGTAGATGCTCTAGCCATGGACACGCTAAGAAACGCATGTCTCTTAAGAGGCTTAAATGGCAGCCATCTAACGAACCAAGAAATGAAGAATTGGCTTGCTAAGTGGCTACAAATATCTGAAAATGTGGATAAAACTTCATACACACTATTGTTACACACTCCAATATTTTTAGCATACAATCATCCGCAGAACTGGGTATTGATATATTAGGTATTCAATACCAATTACCAGTGTTTCGCGCTGATCCGTAAGTAACGAGCGTTTGTTAGTGCTCATATAGGTACACGAGCAGCACGCGTCACCGGCAGAGGCAACTTGAGCCGCTGTCAAGCATCGATGGCTACCGTCGACTACGTGCCGCTCGTGTGTATGAGCACTAACGGTAAAATTATATCACGTTCAATAAGCATTAGCTGACGTTCGCACGGACGTAATAAAACTGCGGACATATTTTTTCGTTCACTGGATTTTCAACGCTCTGGTTAGCGCCGAGAGTTGAAAATCCAACAGTGTATTTTTTTCAACGCGCTGGGACAAGAGTGCGTCCTAGCGCGTTGGATTCTCATCGCTCAGCTTAACACTGAGAGTTGAAAATCCAGTGCGCGATAAAATCCCGCCGCGATTTTATTACGACCGTGTCTACGTCGGCTTATAAGGGGTAGTACTCCGTTCAAATATGGAATACCTTCTCTATCAAAAAGTAATGAACAGCGTGAGTTAGTCCCATGGAAAGTGGTTCAGTCTTGATTACTAACACCCCTTAATGTTTACATTGTTATTGTTATAAAAAAGTATCATTACAGTCGTGATATAAGTATAAGTAAGCCATGAACTGAGTGTAGCTTGAATCTTGGCTCTAAACTATTCTAAAGCATTACGATGTATTAGTTGCAATATTGTCAGTAATAAATAGTGATGAGTTATTAGCTTACAAACAAAACAATTACATACTCATCTTCCTCCTCTTGTTCCATATTAATAAAGTGTTTCCTTTGGAAAGCTAAACCCAAAAAAACTTAAAAGTTCTTTTAAAGCTGGGGCCGTTCTAACCGATAACAGTTGGTAAAGAAATAAGAATCTGGAAATAGTTTTTTATAAGCATTGTCCTTTTAGTATTTATTCAGAATTCGCTATCTTAATATTTAAGTGTAAAACAAAGACATAGAATTGTGAATTCTGATTTCATGCGAAATTATAATTGTGATAGCCTAATAGTGGAAAAGTTGCTTGATTATCGCCGGCACTGTTCGGCTTAACCTATTACTAACTAAGCACAACATATTTTTAAACATCTTAAAGCTTACTTTCCATCAAAGCTGAGGTAAAATAGAAACAATAAAATTGTTCTAATTTGAATATGAAGCGCTCACCGCTCTCTTCCTAGCACAGCTCTCCTGTAAAGCCAGCTTTAGAGGGATGCGCTAAGATAGCCCGCGAAATTTTGTATTCATCTGTGCTTAAACTGAGTGAAAAGCACCTAGTGCCGCCCACTCATAGGACCAGTTTCCGAAACCAAGAAACTGGCTGATAGTAATTTTATCCAAATATATCAAGAGTTTGAAACTCTGAAGATGATATAATATTAATAAGTCAATAATTTAATGTATTAGCAATTTTTGTTCCTAAATAAAGTACACAGTACATGGTTTTTGGTTAAATTTTACTTGTAATTTGATGGTTTTTCACTAACAGTATTATCTAAATATATATGAATAAAAATATTTAAAATTTCAATAATTTCATGATTTCTGAAATAACTTGGCTGTTTTCATAGATCTTAAGAGAGAATTTAAAGTGCCTGCTACACGGCTGCCAACCGCGTCCGCGACAGAGGTGACCTTGTTGGCGACAAACAGAGCTATTTGAAATTTGGTCGTAAACAACCATCTACACGGTTGTAAACTACCAAGGTCACCTCTGTCGGGACGCGGTTGGCGACCGGGTAGCAGGCACTTAATTTTGCACATTGAACTATATAGGTCGCCCGTTTAACTGAGTCCGTTCCTGAGGTAGCTGTGCGTGCGGGAGGGGTCCAGTGTCGTGATGCGAGAGCTCAGTGATTCGTCAACTTGTGACAACTTTCACCCCTCCCGCACCTCGCACGTACTCAGTTAAGCGGTCGGCCTTTAATAATTTTAATATTATTATGTTATTTCAGTCCAGTTACAGTGGCTTTATTTAATGTTATAAGTGTAGTTTGTGTTGTCAGCTGAAAAGAACAATAAATTGTCAACGTTAAGTAGTTTTACGACAGTTTCACTCCACTAGTATTATTTATCATTGTTTTTGTTTTATCGGGCTTATTATGTAAAATGTTTAGTATCAAAAGTGCCCATGTTAGAATAAGCTTCGAATAATTTGTGTTTACAAGTAGCCCTTGATTCCATGATGTGTGTAAATTGCTGTTTAAACGTTATAAAGCTTTAGCCATTGTACATTTTATTTTGCATTAACCGTTTAGCTTAGCGCAAACTATGGTAAACTACATAACAGTATATACACCGTAAAGCGGGCCGTCCACCCAAATGTATGAAAAACTGGCGAGCTAAATTAAACTAATTTATACTCCATTTGAAATAAGATTAGACATTTAACTAAACCTTTTTACAGTCCGTTCAACCGATTTTGACTTTTATTGCGTTGGTGGCATGACAAATGACAGCTGCAGTAAACAGTTGTATTGTAACCACTTTTTTGCTTTTAATGCCATCCTTATGCCTACGGTATAGAAGCTAGAATCGGTTGAACGGACTGTAAAAAGGTTTGTTTAAATGTCTAATCTAATTTCAAATGGAGTATAGTTTAGCTGGCGGTGGACGGTTCGCTTAAGAGTCAGTTTCCACTGAGCCTTGACACAAGGAGTCTCATTATGAAGCGTTAGGAGGGTGCGTCCAGATTCGCCCCTGCTTCGCAAAGTTTTTACGACTTGACAAAATATCGAGTTTTCTTTATTATATGTAAGTTTAATGTTAATGTATTATTCACATAAACCTTCCGGAATAAATTCTCTAAACGATGAAATGAAAACTTCATCAAAATCTGTTGCGTGGTTTAGAAAAAAACGCGGACATAAAGACAAACACGAAAAGCGACTTTAATTTATAATATGTATAGATAACACACTAGCTTTTGTCCATGGCTTCGCTCGCGTGGGTGTCGGAAAATATCTCATGGGAACGTATTACCGGAATTAAAAGGAAGCGAAGCGATGATACCTAATAAACGAGGAAAAGGTCATTCACTCCTATGCTAGTAATTTTGGGTCTGTGATATCTTTTAAAGTAGGTATTCATTTAAATGATATTATTTCAAGGCATCAAATAACATATTTTATTGAATAAACCTTCAACAGTCCAAAAAAAACAATAGAATTTTAATTGTTATCGATCTCCAGGAGAGCTCCGGACTGTCAAGAGGATAAGGATTAATATAATAGCGGTCAAAATATCTTCGGAAATAACTTTTTTTTTATTAATAAGAAGATCTTAGAAGATAGACGTATGCTGCGGTGCAACTAGGTGCGGCCGGTAGCAGTTGGTTAAATTTAGATGTAGCAAATGAAAATGGTTGAAGAGTAGGTTAGGTTAGGTTAGAACTGTGACCACATAACAGACCGCACGAGCCGAGCGAGCGAAGCGAGCGGTGCCGCGGTAGCGGCCGGCGAGTGCCAGGGTCCATTTAGGCAAGTTTAACTAACTGCTACCGACCGCACCTAGTTATAGCCGGCTAAATCTAGGTGTAACCGCACTTCGGGTTTTAGCCGTAACATATATATAAAGATAAACTTTTGTTAAAATAACACGTCCACGATTTAGCATTGCGATCCTCTAGAAACGTATGGTTATGTTATATAGTGCGAACAGACCTTTAAAGCCATAATTGTAGGTACTGTTGCGAAAAAGGTATAGAATAAAATGTAGAATACTCTTTAGTGACATGAGGAACAGGGTGTAAAGTTCACTCATCCACCATAGAAAAGGGAGGATCCTCTGACCAGACGGGTGTTGTGTCTGGCGGGCAACTGCCCATCGATTTGAAGTTGAAATCTTGTATACATGTCGATCGCTCGGTAAACTTTAATTGCGCGATGCAGGATTTGTGTGACGTCATGTCTTTGATGCGTAGTTCGTATGTGGTGGTGTAACCGCTACAACTCTATTGTGTACATACACCATACAAAATACAGATATAAATGTAGAAAATTTACATAGGATGACACAATGGGCGGTCTATGACGCTGGATGGAGCCAATACTGATCGGGAATATTCGGTTCTGTATAGATCTGACTCTCTTGCATTGGACCCATAATGCCCCTGGTTTTCTTCAAACAGGCTAATCACAGTGATCACATATACCAAGGCACAATAATCACCATCCCAAGAAGGGCAGATAGCCTCCCAACAATAAAAATCGTCTCAGCACAGTGGGTACGGCACCTTAATTAAAATTCACCCACTAAATCATCGCAAGTCAGTCATGCTGTGAAAGTTTTCGCCAAGTTATAGCTAGCTTTGAAAATTGTACATAGATATAGGCATACATAAGACCACAACGGCGATATCATTATTGTATTGTGCATTTTAGCCCTTGTGATTTTATAACAGCCACTTCGCATGCTATTGCGAGTAGTAGGTATGTACAAGTAAATATAATGTGAATTTTATAGACATGTTTTAATAAACACTTCATCATCTGCCTAGCCTTTTCCCAACTATGTTGGGGTTGGCTTCCAGTCTAACCGGATGCAGCTGAATACCAGTATTTTATTTACATGGAGCGACTGCCTATCTGACCTCCACAACCTAATGACTAGGTAACACGATACCCCTTGGTAAGACTGGTTGTCAGACTTTTGGGCTTCTAACTACCCGTAACGACTGTCAAAGATCTACAAATGACAGCCGGGACCAACGGCTTAACGTGCTTTCCGAGGCACGGAGGGGACTTGGTATGTAAAGATGGTCACCCATCCACGGACCAACCGCGGCAAGCGTAGCTTAACCTGATCGATCGACCCGTGCAGCTGTTATTACTTAGCCACAAGCCCCTCTCTAATAAACACTTGTGATGCTATTATATTGTTATTTATTTAATTCTTTGCTATGCTACCTCCTTTCTTGAACACGGCGAATTTTATTTGGAAAATGACAGGTTGTCATACCATGACAGTATTGGAGAAATCGGTTTGGGATTCTATATTCTATATTTTACATCATTCAGTTATTGTTATGTAGCTCTAAAATGCCTATTAACATACACAAGTATTTAACTGTCTGGGTGGTGTGCCTGCTCATGATCCAAACAAAGAAACCGGTCGGCAAGCGGCAGCAAGTTGTTTGGCGTCTCGAATGTGAACTGGGCACGATCACTGACCCTGACTGCCCTATAGACGGAGGGTGGTCACCTTGGAACTCCTGGTCATCTTGTCAGGGCACCTGCGACGACGTAGGACACCGCCATAGGATAAGGGAATGCCTCAACCCGCCACCCTCACAAGACGGCGCACCTTGTACTGGCTTGGACGAACAAACAGAAGTCTGCTACCTCACTAACTGTACCGTCAATGATTTCCGCGAACTTGTCAAAGGGGACACCGCTAGAATGGCAGCCCTAAATCAACTAGAAGCCGTTCCCGCTCTAATGGAACGCTGCCTGAAAATGGAATGTCCTTTTGAAGCAATCGAGGACGCCTTATCCTTCGATAATACGTGGCAACTTAATTCTGAATCGCTGTGGAATTCATTACAATGCGTCAAGCAGAATCTGGGTTGTCCTGTGGCCGGCGAGTGGGGGCCGTGGGGTGCATGGTCGTCTTGTGGCGCGCGCTGTGGACGAGGCTTGAAGTGGAGACTACGACGATGCGACACGCCAGCACCTTCTGACGCGCGGCTTGCTTGCGTCGGCGACCCCCTTTTAGCTGACTTTTGTATGGGCGAACAATGCGCTATCACGAACAAGGACTCCGGAGGAAGTTGGGGACAGTGGAGCTCATGGTCACAGTGCTCGGAGAAATGTGGAGTAGGAGTCAGGCGGCGAAGAAGAGTCTGCCACGAAATCGAAACACCGCCCGCTTCGGTAACATGGGGAACACACTGTCGAGGACAACACGATCAATTAGAAGTTTGTCAAAATAATCTGTGTTCGTTTGATGGTGGATGGTCAGGGTGGGGGAGTTGGGGTCCATGCTCTCAAACGTGTGGAGCCGGGAGACGGTCTAGAACGAGGACTTGTACCAGGCCACAGCCCCAAGGATTGGGAACGGACTGCGTTGGCCCAAAAACTGAAGTTGGAGCTTGCCATTTGTATCCTTGTGAAACACTTTCTCACGTGGTGGCCATTTTCCATGGTGATTCGTCTCTTCGCTACAACTTCGAAAATAAACGTGCATCGCTTTATCATTTTTACATAAGGTTTATGCCTATGTCGCCTCATGGGACGCTGGTTCGAAGAGAAGCCGGGCAAAATTCGTTCGTTTGTGTTAGCCTACAGAAATGGCATGTTTGCCTGGACGCGTGTGGCTCTAGTCGGTCATGTTGTCTGCCCAGATCTTGTGCACATGGGGAAATAGAACCGGGTGCATGGCACACTGCACTCATCACTGTGACTGGCGAAGCAGCTGTTTTAAGATTAAACGACGCTGTTACAGCTTTAAAAGTTGTATGGCCCTGCGATCCAGATTTACCTGATGATAAATTAAAGATTAGTGTCGGCGAAAAGTATCAGGGACAAGTACAGGAGTTAATTTTAAATTTCATTCCCTTAAATATAGTTATAAGCAGAAATCTAAGATCTAGAAAGACGGAGTTCCATCCGATCGCCGCTTCAAACATTGAGTACAAAAAAGCTGGCACGGAAGAAGCATACCTGCATGTTAGTAACGATCAGTATTTACGTTTACCGTGCTTTCAGGACCAACAAACCTGGCGATTGGAATTAACTTTTAAAACCAAGGAAGGGGCCGGAACTGTTCTATTTCTAAAAAATGATAGAACTACCAATTGGCTACACTTATATTTGCAAAACAGGAGATTAAAGCTGAAGTTAGCACTTCAAGAGTTCCGGTCAGAGAGGAGCAGCACAACCGATTGTTCGCCCGATCAATGGGTTGACGTAACTCTTTCAAAAAACCAAGACACAAATGCGATTGAAGCGTCTATAAATGCTGGAGAACGTTTGGATGTACTGTTCGAGGAAGAAGTGACTCGAAGAAGACGATTTTCGTTTAACGTATCTTCAACCACCAGAAAGTCCTCTACAAAGTCATCTACTAAATCTTCTACCAAATCTATAACAGAGTTCTCTGCTAAACTTCACAATATTATCGGCGACAAACCAACGAAAATCGAATTGTGCTCTGATGAGTTCTACATTGGTGGAGTACCTAATAACATAAAGAAACAACTTAACAATGAATTTGCTCCGTTTTTTGGAGTAATAGCATCTATTAGACAGAATGGAGTGCTTTTAGATTTACATGACTACAGTAGGGAAAGATATAAGGAAGACAAAGTTCAAGTATCTTCAAGGACTGCGAGTGTCTCTGGATCTTACCATGAGACTGCTTGGGGCATATCTAATCGGCTTAACTTAACTTGCCTTCATGCAAGGACAGCTAGATCTCCACATGAAGCTAGCTGGCTTTTCTTAGACACCGCTGTTACTGCTATGTTAAAGGATAAACCAGTTAGAACGATCGATGACGGCCGCGTCCTTAGACTTGTAGCAACAGCTGACCATGATTTGAGAGGATTTTATACGTGTCGTGCGCATAGCAATAGGCACACTCAAAACATCGTGACGTATGGCGTTGTTGGCAAGATTCAATATAAACTGACCGGTCCTGACACAACTACTGCCATTGCTGTTGTGACAACGTTATTACTTGTATTAAGTACTCTAGCTTGGCTAGTCATCGAATGTTTTCATGACATTCGAAACGGTTATGGCTTCTTTAGAGATGCACATTTGTCTCCCAAGGAAGAAGCTGAAGCCGTTTGCAGGTATATCGACCAAAACATGAACTTGATTGGTTCAAAGATCGCTGCTAAAGTAGCTAAAGCTCGTGCAAGGAGAAGAGGTAGGCTGTTAGCGAGTCGATCAAATTTCGCTGCTCAGGAGCCACAAGGACTGATACAGGAAAGCCTACAGCCGGAACAAAGTGAGAACTCTCTGAGCGAACCTGAGGGATTGCCAGCGCTGCCTGAAGCGATAAGTTCTATTGCTGAGCCTTCTCCCAACATGCACAGAATGGAGAGATGTTACGTTAGCTCGCCTCGTCATGGGACAGTTTCGTCACCGAAGGCGAAATGCACGTCATCGTCATCTTTCGAACTGGTGTCACCAAGAGTACTTTGCTCCCAGCTGCTAATGTCTAAACGCAGCAGCTCCAAAGATAGTTTCATTACCAAAAAGAAAACTCGTAGCACTGTGTCACTTCGAAGGACTCGGGCTAGTTTAATGACTATAAAGTCTTCATCTTTCATTTCTCTATCTCCCGCCCAAAAGATCCTGAATAAGTTCCAGCAACTTCAGACGGGTGATTTTTAATCGTTATTTAATGTACATATATATAATTAAATAGGTATAAAAGAACAGGGTATATTCGTAAGACTCGCACAGTCCAACAGGGTTGTCAACCCATCTAAAATTGTCTTGTATTGATTTGCAATGAACATCAAATTGAACGATCTTAAACCATTAAATGTTGCATTTTGAGGTCAGCGACCATACGTAGTGTAGTTACTTGAAATGTCAATGTCAGTTGTTTTGAGTTCAACTTCACAAATCTGAATGTTTATCGATGTACTTATATGTTTTAAAGTATCTACACTGATTTTCTTAACTCATACTTCAAGTAGATTATAACTTGTCCGCTCTGAAATGACGCGCCCCACTACCGCATATATGCACACGGTAAACCGACATTCGCACGGACGTAATAAAATCGCGGCAATTTTTTTTTTCTTGCACTTATTTTCAACACTTCTTAGCGCGGAGTTGAAAATCCAACAGTGTGTTTTTTCAACGCGCTGGGACGACAGTGCGTCCCAGCGCGTTGGATTCTTAACGCTCGGCTTAACACTGAGAGTTGAAAATCCAGTGCGCAATAAAATCCCGCCGCGATATTTTTACGTTCGTGCGAACGTGAGCTTATACGGATTTATATGGATAATGCGGTAGTGACGCGCGTCATTTCAGAGTGAACAAGCTATAAGTACAATACCAGTGGTCGTTGCGCCCCAAAAAAATCTTTTTTTTTTTTATTGTACTAATATATCAAAACTCATTATTTAACTCAAATTTAATTTGACACTGGTGCCGATTCCCTTGTTCACAAACTAAACTAATAAATTTTAGTTTAGTCCTGTCAAATTAATCAACGCCTGTCACTACTCCACACAAGTTTAGACGTGATTAAAAACTTGCCTACTAAAATTACGTCAATTTACGACAAGCGCTGAATTGGCACCACTGTACCTCAATAATTTAATAATGTAATATAAAATAATGTAAGCTTGTTAGACCAAGTGGCAATAATTGTTTAGAAAGACAATGTAAAGATGTCAATAAAAAATACAAATAAATAAAAAAATTAGTTGTTCTAGTTATTATTTATTAACATCAGTGAAATAATTCAAATATAAGTAAATTAAATAGGCTAGGACCATTATTTGGCACTTATACTATTTTACATGATAAAATTCGTTTTATAAAAATAAATGGCACCAAATACTTTGTAAAATAAATACATTTTATGTTTCAAAATTATGCTAGATACCTACCATTTGAGTTGACGTAACAACTTGATATAAATCGTTACCAAGAGTAAATAAATCGGTATGCACGAAAATATTAAAAATAAGACATTAAAATTAAAGATAATAGTTTGTCTTTTAATGCTAATTACATGCAAAATATTGTAAAACAATGACACCTTTTAATGGAGAGTCTTTAAAATTGTATACTCAATATTGAAACATCTAGTTGACGATTCGTAAATTGCTTTAAACATTTTAACTCGAAACACGTTTTATGCGTCACACGACATAATGATTATAATTTAAAACACTAAAAGTAACGAGCAGTGATATCTTACCGCGGTGGAAAATTCTCTTCGTGCTGAAAAATTGTCTTCGCGCTGAAATTGGTATGGCATTCAGCAAGAACTGATCGATTCCATCATGGTACTGAGTTACAGACGCCATTCTCTATTAGTATTGAAATTAAGGCCCGTATTTCAGAACCTCACTCCAGGCTGAAGCATTACTTAAAACTAGTTTCAACTAAAATATAACTTTATCAATAAGATTAATTATTAAAAAATTCTAAAATCTCTATCAATTGTACTTATATTGTTATTATGTCACTATGTCAAATGAAGCGTTTGAAACTTATTTTATGTAATAATAAACTACGTTCCATAAATAAAATGCATGAAATTTAGCTTAAGTAATCGTAATTTTAAATTATTTGCATTCAAAGATTGCATGAAATAAAGAAGCTTTTTATTTTATTAGTTTCAACAAAATGGCTTTAAACGAGTTTCAAGTAATGCTTGAGTTTTGAGTGAGGTTCTGTAATACGGCTAAGGCTGCGTTTGCAGGAGAGATGTGCGAGGATGCGTAGCGAGGAATGTGTTTGTTAAGGACCAATAGAATTGCTTCATTTACCTAGCCTCGCTTAGCGCAGCTCCGGTGGAAACGGCTTAGCGGAGCGTGGTTTTTGTACGTACAAAACAAGCGATGGATGGGTGCGAAGGATGTGTGCGAGGGGTGTGTTGTAGAGATGGACGCGAGCAAGAAATCGCATATGAAAAGAGCCTGCTACACATCCTCGCACCGCTCATCTGCGCACCGTTTCACAGCGTCGCTACGCATTCTCGCACCGCTCAGCGGCCTAGCACATCTCTGGTGGAAACGCTCACATCATTTCACAGCTTCGTTACGCAGCCTCGCACCGCTCAGCTACCTCACACATCTCTGGTGGAAACGCAGCATTAGACTGCATTATTTGTTGCTACCAATGGCGTCACGGGACAATTTATAGTGAACGGTCTGTAGACGAATAACAATCGATCGCTGGTATAGTGGTATCTAAATATTTTCAACTAAATTTTTATAACAGCGACTAATTTTTCATCGCGGTAAGTAAATTCATTCTACTATCACTTTGAGGAACACAAAACGCCCATAGGCGTAGTTACATTTTTTTTATCACAACGTGGATGCGCTTGGCCCGCATCTCACCTGATGGTCGGTAATGCTCAGGCCGAAGGTGGAAGCGAGCTTCACACGGAATCCTCAATCACAGAGGAACTGGCTCTTACCTCTAACTGCCGAACACAACAGTTAACATTGTTGTTACGGCGACAGACTTAGAAGATGGTGGTAGCTTAGAACAGGCGGACTTAGAACAAGCCTACCACCAAGCAGAAATGTTTGCCCCCACTGGGAATCGAACAGATCTCTCTGGGTCTGAAACAGGTGGTCTAACCACTATACCACAGAGGTGGTTAAAAGGTCGGTCGTTTAGTGTCCTTTAACTAATTAACCACTATTTCGTGACGATAGTGCATGCAAAAGCAGTTTGGTGACAATATCATTATAGAAGCGAAATTCCCTAAAATGCATTCTATGGGGTTTATTTAAAAACGTTGCTTACAGTTTAAACGTCAAAAAATAATGACTACGCAGACGTTAATAATTTATTTAAACAACGTTTATAAATACAAGGTATATTTGGGGGATGTCACATGATTTGTTACAATGATTGTGGGTCGTTTGAGCAACCAATAACTACGGATATTATTACCTACAGCAGATTTACCATCGCTTTTTAGAACCCTTTAACCGACGTTCCGCGGACGTAATAAAATCGCGTCGGGATTTTATCGCGCACTGGATTTTCAACTCTCGTTATTAAGCCAAGCGTCGAGAATTTAACAGAGTGCATCCCAGCGCGTCGAAAAAACACACTGTTGGATTTTCAACTCTCTGTGCTGAGCAGAGCGTTGAAAATCCAGTGCGCGATAAAATCCCGCGATTTTATTACGTGCGTACGAACGTCGGGTAAGGCTAGCAGCACACTGGCTACTAATGCGTGAACAAGCGAGCAACCCCCGTACACTTGCATAGACGACCGTCCCTTCATAACGCGACTACTGTGCTGTTGCCGTAGGAACTGCATCAGCAACATTGTTTGATTCCCTTGAAAAACCAGTTCCCAAAAAGGCGGGAATGACAATTGTACTCAGGTTATTTAATTCTTAAACAAATTGGCACCCTTCGTCAATTTGCCATGTTATAAACATTTCATACAATTTTCAACGAATGATAGTTGTGATTTGGATTTATGGACAATTTAAGTTGGTAGTCAATTTGCTTAAAAATTAATTTCCCTAACTTGACACAGACGTAAAGTATATTTAGTCAGCACTGCTAATTTGCGTTTGTATGCCGAACCAATACAAAATCATCTCGATATTCTCAAAATTGTAGCCAATGTTTGCCTTACAAAACAAATAATTAATTTGTTACAACAAACGCAGATACTTTCTTTTTGCCATATATTTTCTTTATGTAATATTTAAAATGAGTAAATGGTGACTTAAATAAATAACATATTCAAAATGGTACAAAAAATACCACTGAAAATTACAAACGTTTTTACATATTTTAACAATTTATTTCTCTAAACCAATTGCATCAGTGACTAGAATAATAAAAATAGATTTCATAGTGCTCATATACATAAAACTACTAGGTACTGTTTTGTAAACTAGTACTAGAACAACGATAGTTAATTTTAATATCAAACATTTAAGGAATATAATTATTATGAAGGTCAAATATTTTAGGAATATAAATTATACACTGGTTTATCAAGACTGGCAAAGCGAGACCTTATAATAATAAGATATTATATATTATGTACTTTGTTCATGACCAGAATATCCGCAAAATTTCACGAATTTATATATTTTTTAATTCATATTCTTTATGGCACCTCTTTAGGTCATCAGCTGTCTGAATATCAAAAAATATTTGGTTGAGGTCTTAAGGGGGAGGCGTGAAAATTTATTCGCTGTTATAATGTATAATAGATAGTGATGCCTCAAGGCATCTAGCCTAACTATAGTCTTAGAACAGGGCTCTATACCACAAAACTTTACAATTACAAGTTACAATTTACAAATTTGTAAATTTTACAAGTCCGTGTACCACAAAACTCTTAGGCGCCGTCTCCACGGACGAGAGAATCGCGGCGATAGTCACACTGTTCCTTCAAATTATCGCCGTGTGAAGATTTATTCATTGTTTCTATTGAATTTGATGGTACAGCGAGACTATCGCCGCGATTTTCTCGCCCGTGGCGATGGCGCCAATGCCACACATTTGTAACGGAAAATCCTTATTAATATGTAAATTGTAATGACAATTCTACAACTCATACATAGCCCTCATGCTTTGTGTTACGCTTTTAAAAATGCGGAAGAATTGTACATTGTAAATTGTAACTCATACATATTTGTAATTACTGTGTTACGCAATTTTTTCTACAATTTAACAATTTTGTAGAATTGTAGACTTGTTAAGTTTTGTAGTATAGGGCACTGATGTTGCATTTAACGAATACGCGTCAATCATTCTAATTTATACCTTATAACAATGACATAAGAATTCAGCTGCAGTAACAATGTGATTGGCGTCTTGCATTCGTTTTAAATTGCCTTGCATTCCGTCTTTATCAACCAGTGGATACATCATAACTAGACATACACTATAACAATTCGAGGTAAATAGATCTATAACAATGTTATTTGATACATTCATTAGTACTAAATAATTTATCTACAAAAAATATTTCATAATAATATACTTTTCATAAGAGGTAAGAAGACTAATATCATTTAAAACGATGAGTTAACAATTTTACCAATTCCTTCAATATTTTACATTGAAGGGTTCATATAAATCAATGTTATTCGAATATTCTGGTTTTCCACGCATCGATTAGTTCCTTAAATTAATTAATAACGTAATGTTCAGATGAAACCTATAGGCTATTGATAAAATTAATAAATAGGCTTGTTCAGAAATCAGATAGGAGATATTGACATTTACATACATGAAACGACCCTCAGATTATTTATATTCAAGTTTATTTTACTGGCAAGATGTAATAATAAACCTATGTTTGCGACGGTTGGTTCGTGACTCAACAAACACGCCGACGTCGACGATTTGACCGTCGTTGCTGGTGACTCCCGAAAGTCTGACAACCAGTCTTGCCAAGGGGTATCATGGCAGTCGCTCCATGTAAAATTCTGGTAATCAGCTGCATCCGGTTAGACTGGAAGCCGACCGCAACACAGTTGAAAAAAGGCTAGGCAGTTTTTTAGGGTTCCGTACGTCCGAATGAAAAAACGGTACCCTTATAGGAACACTCGTGTCTGGCTGTCTGTCCGTCTGTCATAGCCAATTTACTCCGAATGTACTGGACCAATATAGTTGAAATTTGGTACCAACACATATGAATTTCTGTGACCCAAACATGGACGTGTAACGAAAATAAATGAATTTTGAATTTCGGGGGAAAATTGTTTTTTTTTGTTACGTTTTGCACACTGTACCATGTACGGAATGCAAAACTGTAACGAATTTGGTTTGCTTAAACTGCAATGGGCTTGTTGTAAGGATCCCAAATATATTATATTTTTTATAATTTTAAAATAAATAAGTTGTTTTAAGATATTTATGAAAATAGATGAAAATTGACCATTCGCCCTCTTATCTCCAAAAGAGCTTAGCCAAAATAAAAATAAAAATTACGGAAAATTATTCTATACAACTAAATTACTGGAAAACCTATAAGAAGTCTATTGTCTTAAAATAACATGGCAAATCTCCTAAGATTGTGCGTACAAACTTACATTTGCAGTTGGAATGTATGGGGGAACATGTTTTTCAACTACAATTTTAATTTTGTCTTTGGGATAAATGCATCCCAACTACGGAACCCTTTATTGTGCGTGGTCCGGTTTTATTTATTGTTCGACTTGTTGACAGCTGTTGTTTACATACAGTACCGGCAAAAGCCAAACGTAAATAGAGAAAAATAAAGGTATTTTCGAATAGACCTTTATTTTTTCTCTATTTACGTTTAAGGCACAGTCTGTACTACATCTAAGGGGGTGAGTATTTAATGCGTATTGTACAGCTAGCATAATCTACTAGCATTTACAAGTACATGAAAATATAATAGCTTAGCGTTTCTAATACGCATTGCCACTTTATAATTCAATTGGTGCAATTCTCTGAAATTCTCTACGCGTAATCAGTAAAATATCACGCGGAACCAATCGTTTGAAAATATATAAATGTACTTTAATATTTCTGTAATATTGTATTCTTCGGGGAAAAGGCGTGATGTTATGTAATATTTCTGTAATTTAGACAAGGTGGTTCCGCGATTATGCCCTTCCGTTTATATTAAAAGCACTATACAGGGTTAATTAAATTAGCTAGAAACTCCGTAGACGAGATGGATCTAAAACTAATAGGTACCTACAATTTAATTTCAACTCTTTATTATGGCTTTTGTGGATATGATAATTATTCAGATTTGTTACATGTAATACCAGTTAAGTCATTTCGTTTAAAATAGGTTTTTATTTTTATTAATATATTTATCTTTTACATAGATTATTTTCTATTTTGTGAATGTGAGAACGCTGTAGGCTTAGTGGACTGTAGATTTGTTGACCATTTTCTATTTTTGTTAAGTAGCTGGTACTTGTTGAAAGACCTACACTGTCCTCCCATACCTATTAATACTGTTATTTGAAAATATTGTAAAAGCCAATGATTTTTTAAAGAGTAACAGTGGAGTTTTTTGCCGGCTCTCCTCCATAGGAAACGACCAATTGGAACCGTGCACCTAGCTTTTGACGTTTCATAAGTGCCCGTGTACATTTATGTGAAATAAAACAATATGAATTTAAAACACGAAAA
This sequence comes from Agrochola lychnidis, assembly GCA_963680765.1. Taxonomy (NCBI): domain Eukaryota; kingdom Metazoa; phylum Arthropoda; class Insecta; order Lepidoptera; family Noctuidae; genus Agrochola; species Agrochola lychnidis. The sequence goes on from OY796848.1 coordinate 8,818,941, forward strand.
ATTAAAAATAAATTAAATGAGATTTGGTTATTTTTCTTTTGGGGTTGAGATCGTTTTTTTTTTTATCGATTCCCAACACGTCAGTGGAGGCTACACAAAAAAAAAAACTGATTTATTAAACTGATATTTCAAGTGACTATTGACTTACACTATTTATATTTTCTTAATGTCCCTCGGGTATCATCGGATTTCCGAATACAAACGAATGCTAATTTCCATGTCCATCAATTATTGGATTTATCGTGTTTAATCATTTGGATTCAGATCTAAGTACTTTATTGTTGTTTTGTTTTGATTTCCGTGTGAACTCTATAGAGCTGTAAAACTATTTTCCTATCTGTCGTGCCTGCGACTTTAGCGGCTTTCGTTAATTTTTTTAAATAAATTACATTAAGTTTTGCCCGCCTCACGATCTCCCTGCATCTGGTTCTGTTACATGACAGTCTGGCGCATTAATTAACAGGGCCTCCAACCACGGATTTTATTAAAAGAGTATTAACAACTCTATATACTTCCAAGTTGATTGAGAGCGTCCGGTCTGCACCAAGTGCAAATGGCAACTGATAGAAATCCGACGACTGACGAAACACGAGGTTTGTCGAGGGACATTAAGAACATAGAAATACTTTTTTTGTTTTATCATGTTTAGATATCGATACTCATCTCGTCTGTCGAGTTTCTCTAGTTAATTTTATTTGACCGTGTATAAGCATGAATCAAGATGCGATTTCCTTGCTTCGTCTCCATGCAATGTATTAAACCAACTAAAGGAAATAGCACACATATCAACTCGGAAAGGGATCGTCACCGTATTAACTCGAGCCATTCAGCATTCTTTGTATGTAGGGTTGCCATCCGTCCGGGTTTCCCTGGATTTGTTCTAGTTTGGAGGGCGTCCGGGGAGCGTCCGGGCGGGGTTTTTAAATAGTGACTGTGTCAGCGGTAATCCGATTTATTGAATTATTTGAAATAAAGCATTATCATAGTTAAAAATTCGCCGCGCGGCAAATGACCCATTTTTGATGCCAAAAAGACGAGCGTTCCTAAATTTTACTTTTGTTAGAGAATAGATAGAGAATAGTGTAAGTACAATTGATTAGTAAATTAAGCCTTTTATTTGTATTGCTGAGGCTTAAGTTGATTTTCTATGAATAAAAAAATACTATAAACTTAACGATGCGATGGTTTAATTTACTGTAAAAATAATCCGAGGGCGTCCGGTGAAAAATCTTCATTTCACCCAAATGTTCGGGGTATTTTAAGTTTTTGTCTGCGGCCCGTAATTTAGGTAATGGCAACCCTATTTGTATGAAACACCCTACTGCAACGCACACTAATTGGAATCGTAACGTAATCGCCTCGGCTCGGGACAAGCTCACGAACCGCGGCGATACGGTGACGATCCCTTTCCGAGTCGATATGTGTGCTATGACCTTACAAAGTAAAACTATGTATTAAATCGCGTGAAAATGTGCTACCAACCGAGTTTAGACGTTTATACGTTTTTTTTTGTCTTTTGACTCGCACTTTATACCTTGAACGCCGCTCAGTTATAAAAATATCTTCATTTACATAATAACTTCTTAATCTACTACAAGTCTACGACATAAAGTTTAAAAATATTGAAACAATGAGTATGTTTGACGATGTATATAGCGTCTAAGCAGAATGAAAAATTAGACATAATATAATATGGCATTTCTTTCTTGAATTATAAACTATTTCTCACTATCAAATTAAGATTTTATTGTTAATTCTTAGTGCCCTAAGAACGCTAGTTACTTTGTACGTTTCCCATTTAATAATTTCGGCCGAAAATTGTATAAAGGTACACTTCCGACATAAGGCAGCGGCGTTGTGGTTGAAAATAACCGCAAGCGACAGTGCCGCTGCGGTTTTTATCCCAAACTCGACGACACAACTTCGACGGAAACGGCACGTGTTGTCAATTTCGCGAAAGTCATTTTGTAAAACAAAAAAATACAACTTGTTCCTCTGATAGCGACAGCTACTGACAGCACTATTGATATGCCGTCTGCAGTCGAAGCTCGACCGCAGCAGCAGGCGGCAATATCGACAACTACGGAAACGTTTGCATAGTTAACTAGAAACCAGTAGTGTCGCTGTTGTCTGTCATTGCGGTTGGGCGGATTTGCCACTGCAGTTTAGTTTGCGGTCTGCCGTCACCTTCGGAATCGTATCTTAAAGCTGCCTTGTACATTAACTTTTATCTATTTTGCCACTCCTAGATTTGACTGCATGATCATTTACTAGTGCATTTGTGAATTTATCATTATTATTGCTAAGGAGGACACGTGCAAAGCGATATTTTTTTTAAACTACTATCACTACCCCGCGTCTTATTGAAAAGCAATCGTCGCTCGAATACACGATCGTTGAAAGTTTTTGTTCGGTGAACCTGAACGCAAACTGTGAACGTTTTCAGAACAAAAAGAGAAAACATTATGCACGCAACTGAACGCGTTTTCGCGTCACGGCCGGTTTTAAATAGGACACGGGCTTAGGATTGATGAGAATTGATATGAGAAGTCAAAAGTTAATCAAATCCTATACGATTTTGCTTTCTTACGAGTATTAACTCAATTTAAGAATAGAGTATTTTTGTTTACGAGACGTCCCGCCCTTCTATATAGAAATAAGGTCTGGTTGTCATTGTAAACAAGTGGAAAAAAAGATTTGTCCTATATCGGCATTTCTCGTCTTAACTTTAACGGAACCCCTATTGGCTTTACTGGAATCAGGAGCTTATAGTAGATTCCTCTAACATTAGACTATCACCGTCAAGTTAAGTAGGTAAGACAGTTCAAATATAAATAAAGTATTCGTCGGTCGTTCTCAAATACGTGATTTTCACGCCCGCATGCGGTTGCGGGGCACAAACTTTCTTAAATCGAAAAATTTCGTTTTTAATTTCATTGTGCTTTTTTTTTGCAATTTATGGCCCATGGCGGCTTAATTACTGTCTTTACCACACAAATTAAGGTATTTTCTTGTCGTGCCGTGATATAATCCCAAAGGTCCCCGCATGCGGGCATCAGAAAATGTCGCCCAATGAGTTTTGCCACTAAGCAAGACTACTACTACTGCGGGTCGATACTTAATACATTTTTAAACCGTTGGACAACACTATGCATACACGTTATGTATCCCTAACTACAATAAATAAGCGAACCTAATCGGAATGGCTGTGTCTTCGGATGTAGGACTGTTTTCGGCAGTGTCGCGGTGTTGCTTTATCGGCGGGACATATCTTCTTGTAGTACAAAGCCGTACCCAACACTGCAGCGCTCAGCATCGTCGATATCAAGAAGTTTATAATGAGCTTCTTGTCCCCTGAGTCCACGTAGATGGTGAATATGCGTGCTGAAACGGTAATAGTGAGATACATTAGTAGGAGTCCTATCTTTATGCTCTCTTATAAAGGCTGTTTGGAAGCTGGGTGCAAAGCTTTAATGGGGTGATAGTTGACACCATTTTGGGCATTTTGAGCCATACATGTCTTAGACGAAGTATGTGCGAGTCAACGGCGACTCGATTGGTTTATATGGAAGGTGATGACAGTGCCTCATCCAACAGTGGCCGCCGAGGTTTCTCCGTGCTTTGTGATGTAATGTTACCTGAACGCCGAGGAGAGAAGGTAGCAGATGAAACCGAGATTTAAAACAAGTGCCTTATTTGTATAGCGGTAAGGACAATTCTCACCTAAGTTAGTTGCTACAGAAATAAACCACGTGGTCAGCGATATAGCGTCAGCATTCTCTACCTTCACGATCCCGTAGATGTAGGTCACCTTCGCAAAGCCGCTGAGAGGAGTGCAGAGAGGCTGAAAATGGCAAAGGAAGAGAGACAAAGTTAGTTTTTATATCTTTTAGGATAGGAGGGATATTTTTTCGCATATTACTTTTATTGTGTTGGCGATGAGCTTTTGTTGGCTTCTAAGCATTTTACTTTATAAAAATCATTAATTCATTCATGACATGAATAATTCATGATTTATTTCCGACAGATAATGCACAACGTAAACAGCTGGGTATAGAAGGATGAAACTGAGTTCCACATAACGAAGGTGAGCACAAAGGGTTTAAAAAACCTAAGAGTGTTTAAATACGGGTCACTCATCGCGCAAACGGGTCGTCTAATTATAATTTGTCTCTTTGAAAAAATGGGATGTTTGTTCAGCCAGACGAATTAATTCCCGCCTCTCTATCAGATTCCTATTACTATTATTCAGGCAATAAATCTCACCCACAGACGTCTTAACAGCTATATTTTCAAAGACTAGACCAGCGAGGCAGTCAACACCTTACACAAAGTGACAATTACAAAGGCAAAACATTTCATAAACAATAACTTTCTGTAAAACGGCTAATATAGAAATATGGAAGAAGAAGACATTCTCTGCTGACCCCAAATAAATTGAAATTAGGGCAAGAGAGTGAGGATTGTGTAAAACGGCCATTGCAGAATGTCTTTTATCATCAATATTGAATTTATGTATTTCTTTACAATCATCATAATCAGCTTATAATGTTCCCACTACTGGGACACATGCCTCCTCTCTGTGAGAGGGAGTGGGCTGTAATCTACCACGCGGGCCCAGTTGGCGGATGTCACGTCTTTGAATTTTTTGGTTCTAGGACATGCAGGTTTCCTGACGATGTTATCCTTAATCGTTTTGAGAGCAGTGGTGATGAAATTAAATACACAAAGTAAAGCGCCTGCCTCGGTTCGAACCCACTCGTAAGTCGGGGCCATTGCCACTGGGCCACCACTGCTCTTACAATGCTTTTTTCTTTACAATGCTTGTACCTAAATTCTACCATAATCATACTTTTAAGCTCAACACACACAAAGCGGGTGCGTGTCGGGCGCGGGTCGTCGGGACGGGAGTACGGCGGGCTTGTATATATATACTAGCTGACCCGGCAAACGTTGTTTTGCACTATAAATGTTTGGGGTGGACCACCCTTATCACTTAGAGGTGTAAAAAATGGATTACGACCGATTCTCAGACCTACCGAATATACATATAAAATTTCATAAGAATCGATCAAGCCGTTTCGGAGGAGTACGGCAACTAACACTGTGACACGAGAATTTCATATATATAGATTGTAATTCCTTGTATTATATAGATGTCAGCACACGAAACGCTTGCGCGGGTCGGGCACGGAACGGGACAGGAGAGGGAGCCGCGCGCGCTTTTCATATGCTGACATCCATATAATGCAAGGAATTACAATATATACAAGGCCGCCGTACTCCCGTCCCGACCCGCGCCCGACACGCACCCGCTTTGTATGTGTGTTAAGCTTTATTGATACGCCGAGTATATCACAAAGAAAAATAACACAAGCAATATAATCGGGTGAGGAATTGGAAATTACAGGACGATACTATTATCAGGCTAGTGAACGTCAGCGGGTTGACGGATATAAATCCCTGAGGATGTCACCGATTGAGAACACCGGCAATTAGCTTCGCATCTCGTTCAATGGTAACAAGTCTTGACTGAGATAGTTCAAGTTCTTGATCACTAGACATTTGATCTAGATTTGAATTTAGACCTGTTATATTGACCTCCAAGAGGCCAGATAGGCAGTCGCTCCATGTAAAATACTGGTATTCAGCTGCATCCGGTTAGACTCGAAGCCGACCCGAACATAGTTGGGAAAAGGCCAGGCAGATTGATGTTGATCTCCTAGTCGGTTTAATCGTGTTGTATTTTGCTTTTTCATAAACGTCAGAGACTAAGCTAATTTCTAAAAAAAACGGAAGGAAAAATAAGTATCTACAACTATTGAAGATAGCAATAAAAATAAAAATGTTCCTTTATGTAAGGTGTAAGGGCCATCGACGCGCTAACTATTACCATGAATTTAGCACATGATTCTAGACCTGATTGATGTTTGTAAACGCACCTACAATACAGGAGAAATTCCTAGTGTGGGGGCAACGTTAATAAAAAAATTAAAAAGACCCCCCAGCATAGAATATTTTTCCTCGAATATAAAATCTGCTTTTTCATATTAAAGTGCAATACCTTAAGAAAGCTGTTTTTTTTTTTAAATAACTGATGAAATATTTCAACTCTGGTGGGTCTTGTACTGAATTCATGGTAAAAGGTTTGCGCGTATATCCTTTACACTCTGTATTAAAAATCTGTAGGTAGAATTCAAAAATTTCCGAAAACCTGTTTGCCTCATACAAGCCGATCAAAAAAGTCATCGTGGACAAGTACAATGGCATCAGTCGACAGGGTCAATGATGAGGTTCAAATGTCTGCAAGAAACATTAAGTCTAGTCTTCAACTCTTCTGAATTACAATTAAAAGTATCCAATTTCAGCAGACAAGTGCACGTTATTGACAACTCGTTAGCATATTGTAATCGAGACATTGACTGTCGACGCGAACACTCGAACTCTCAATTGGGTGCAACTACCGACGCGAACAATAATAATATGCAATTGGAGTACAGAAATGGTGACAGTGTTGACATGCGCTTCGAATTGCTTCCGTAATTGAACGATAGTACTTGCCCTTATTTTCTATAATTAATTGAGTAGCTGTGTCCCAGGTACTGCTCGCGTGGGCTAATAGTAAAAGCTGACAAAGAAAAGAGCTTCTCAAGTGATAGGCCCACTAAAGTAGGGTTGCCATCCCCAAATTTTTTAAACCAGGATTAGGTGGAAATATTAGGACATTTCGGGTTAAAAACAGGACAATAGAGTCAATGAAACTCAATTATGAGTTTCATTGAACCTGTTTTCATTGGGTATTTAATATATTTAAACGATTTATAAAGAACGACAATTCAAAAAAAAAATGTGTATTAAGAAATTAAATGAAGGAATTAATTTTAAAATGAACAATACCTACTTCTGAGGACCTAAATAATACTATTGATGTCGCCATTGGCGTGGCCACCTACTGGCCCCAACTCATTTAACATAATACATCTATTTACCTTCCATTCGAATGGAAGATCTAATTATTTATTATTATTAAATTTTACTATATTTTTCGACTCCACCAATATCCCTCAACGTTTGCGGTCGAGATAATAAATACTTAATCATAAAAAACACACTTCATATATCTATGTTATAGATAGATGGTCTCGATTATTGCAGGTACTGTTGTTGGAAGTAGCCGATTTCTCTCTAGATCACTGTGTGTTTATAAACGTAAGGTTGAAGGCGCGAAATTTAAAATACAAGACTTTGCCAAGATGCTTTAAAAAACCCAAGACGTTACTTAAAAACTATCCAGCACACCCCAGGACATTCCAAAAAGCAGGGCATGTCCTGAGAAAACAGGATGGTTGGCAACCCTACTCTAAAGCCCACTAGCACGGTTAGTCGGGTAAATTAAATAATAGTTCAGTCAATTAGCGTTTCACCTCGGAATGAGAGATAATAAGCTGGAAACTCGTATAGGTCCACCTCCATATTGGCGTTCTAAAAGTTGTCTCAAAAGTCTCATAAAACCTCGGGTCTGGTCAAGTCAAAGATCACAAAAATCAGTTTTGCACGATTATCTAGGTTTCTATGCTCCAATGATGTTAACATCTATTATAAAATTGTAGAGCATACAATTTGCGACAAAATTTGGTTCAATAATTTTTACATGCACTCAAACGTTTTTGAGATAGAGGATGGAGAGGGCGCAGCGCTCAGTCATACATACTGTAATGCACGGTCAGCTGTGAATCTTGGGGAATAAATAATACCTTTTAAAAAGTTATTAAATCAAAAAAATATAATGAATAATGAATAATTTGTATGTTTGTTTTTTTTATTTGTTATAAAAATAATGTAAGGAAGATTAGATGTTTCGAAATGTAACAATTGAGTTTTACGGACTTCCAAAAATAGTATACCTACAGGTTATGAAGGTAACGAAGAGACTACATGAAAAAATTATATGCATATCACATAGAAGATTTGATAAACATAGCCCAGTTCAATTTACAGCAAATGATTGAACGCAAGCTGACCATGTGAGGGACTGAAAGACGATTTCCGGAAAACTGAATGCACCCGAATATTATATGGGTTACACGTGTTTGAGTTCATAATTTCTAGGAATCTCGAATAAACTCGTTAATGGAATTCCAAAGTACCAATGTCACTCAGTCCACTCTCGGGCATTCAATTTGGAAATTGTAATTATAATTTAAGTCCGCGTGGACAGACGGCTAAATTCATGCACGTGTTTAATATTCGTGCTGAATTAATTTATCGTCAGTCGTTCGTCGTCAGTTTTCTTTTTTTCGTACTGACTTACTTGATTGATAGTATTTTGGACCCAGTAAGGGCTAGCACGTACTGCGGTGCGGTGCAATGTGGTGCGTTATTTCTGACGTACGGTATAACAAACGCACGTTTTCAAAAACTTCTCGTGACAGCTTTAAAGCCTATTAAAGGTATACTTTTTCGTAAGATATAAATATTTACGGGCGTATCCAAAAAAAGGAAATTATCTACTGCTTGGTCGGTGACTCGGTGCGTTTTTTGCACTGCAGTGCGAAGTGTTTCAATTATATCTCTTTGCGATACAAAATACGTGCGGTGGACATACCGCAAATTTCCAGCGGAGGTGGCCCACTGTGACATTACCGATGCGTTATTTTCATCATAATGCGCGCACTTCTATGACATCCCATACCTCACAGATTTTGCGGTACAAAAACGCACGTGGTCACATTTATTGAGGCATCGATGGTTTCCTTCAGATCATCGAAAGTGCTGGTGTGAAATGATCTGGTCAGGAGCACCCGCAGTGGGAGTTCGATGGATAGATAATCCCTGCCAGGCAGCATGGTGAAAGGATTAGTCAGCTAGCGCTCTATAACACAGAGTCTACCCAGGGTACTCCGGACGTTTTGAAATCGCAGTAAATTTTGATTAACCCCGCTCGGGGAGGCCCTTTCCATGCACCTACCAACATTACCAGGCGTAAATATGACGCATCAGCTTAAGAAAAAGACTGTCACAAAGGTATGAGTTTTAGAGACGGTGCTCTGTAAAACCCACATTTTCTAAAATCCGATGTGCTCTATGTATTTACGGACGGATACTGAGCGTGCAGATGAACATACCACAATCATCTTAATTAACCTATCGCCCTGTCCAATTGGCAAGTTGATCTTGTGCGATATTTCAAGTTACTGACTGACAATCCAGATACGTTCAAAATCATCTTCAAAACAGCAGGGTTTTTATGAGAATGATCGGTGATCAATGAATTGTTCTATGAGTAGGTTTAGCATTTTGACAGCAATAAAGTACTAACTTCCCTATTGTTGTAAGTGCCCACGGAGGAAAGGCAGATCGCGCTGCCAAAAAAATGCATGGCTGGCTGAGATACCAACCATGCAACGGGACGCAAAAATTATGCCTGAATAAAAGCACGCTATTGAATTTTTTACGCTCGGCTCAGTGCTGAAAGTTGAAAATCGGATGTAAGTAGGTATCTTCGAAAGATGTAGAACGTTATAATAATAATATGTATATAAGGAACCACACGAAATTTTATCAATGTCATAGACACTTAAAGAAAATTGATAATATGGCTATTTTCCAATATTGTGCAAGTGTGTGTATCTAGCCAATTTATTAGGTTTCAAATGGTAGAAAACAACGCTAATATATTTGGACTAAGACCAAATTCGTAGACAGTTAATTGTTATAGTTAATTATAAATTACATATTTGACCTTTGAAGAGATTATGGGCTTATGAGAGCACTATCTTTGCCAATAGATGACATAGCAGCAGCTGTGTTGCGGATACGATTCCAGTACGGAAAAAACATTGGATAAAAATAAAGCTTCCGAAAAAAAAAATAACTTCCAAAAATCTGTGGTTGACTGTAATACTAATTTTCCAAGAAAAATACTAAACTTCCGAAAAAAAATACTAACTTTTGTAGCACAACATATTGACTTTTCGAAAAAGTCAATATGTTGTGCTACAAAAGTTAGTGACAGAAACGAATCGTTGCAAAACCGACTCCACGTTCTTGTCTGCCCTACCCCTAGAGTGTAATTTAAACTCACGTAGGCGCGAAGAAGCTGCGGTGGTGAGCGTTAAAACCATCTGCGACGATAAGCTCGCGTGGGACCGCCGGAGTTTCGCAGCGCCGGAGCCGTGACAGAAACTATGCCTGCTGCACATTTGCATGCTCGCTTGCATGCTGCATGCATATGTATGCTTGTTTGCATGTTTGAAAAATATTACGTCAGCAAATTCTGTATTTATTTTTCGGAATGTTCAGTATTTTATTCGGTCGTTTCAGTATTTTATTCGGTCGTTTCTTTATTTGTATTCGCATGTAAGTTGTCGGAAAATTAGTATTTATAGTAGTAAATTTCATATTTTGAGTATACACATATTTTAATTTTTTTCCGGGGCGTTTATTACTACCCAAAAACATTGGTATGGCCTACATATACTTGTTATGTGCCTGGTTGTTTTTTTATGTGAAATTTGATGTCTAGTCTAAATACGTACTTGTACTACTTGAATTACTACATTTTCAATTTATTTTTGAGATTGTTCTTATACCATAGGACTGTAATTGCAAATATCGAAAAATGCTACTAAGTATAATTATCCCTAGGCAAATTGGTGATTTTACTTCAGCTTTGTAAGCATTTTAGGCACTCACTAGGTATATGTTAAATACCAGGCGCAGAGCGATGCAGTGGAGGAGTATTTTTCTTGAGTTTCTTCAGTTCTTCATCCTAAAATATTCTAGAGAATAACAACTCTTCAAGGGCGAATGTTATTTTAGGGACGATATTTCCCATAAACATTTCATGGAATTCCTCCCGTATATACCCACGCGAACGCACTTGATCAAAACAAATGAAGGCTCGTGCAGACTAGCGCGACACCAGTAATTTTTCTACCGTGAAATTTTCTTAGAAATTGTTTTGTTAGAGTCGCGTCGCGCCTGTCTGCACTAGGCTTGATGTGTTCCTTGGTAAATAAACATACGAGAACTACCCACATCAGGATAATGATGGGGCCAACATTTGCATTAAAAAAATCGATGTGATTGGAAATTCTTACGTCGCGTCGCAGTGTTGATTGCACAAATGCACAGCCATTTTACGCTTAACTAACTAACTTGTTGAACTTTTTTAGAATTTTTTCTGTTGGTACTGTTTTTGGTTCCTGGTATCGTAAACAGACAGATAAAACAGAGCAACACAAGTTGTAAGCCCAAAAGCTGACGTGTAAAGAGTACGATCCCGCCCGAAAAAAAAAAAAACAATTGTCGCGTCTCCACATAAGTAATTTACGGGTCAAACTATTTATTTATGTGAACGCAACTACGACACAGTAGAAATTACTAGCATGAGGAAACGTTATAAATAAATAAATAATCATTTAATTCAGATTCATCTACGTACGATTACATCCATATTTGTTAGTACAATTGCGAGCTTACAGTGTTAGTAATAATTAATAATAATTGACATAATATAATAATAACAATAATTTAATAAATTGATGCAAGAACAACTTGCTCATCATCATCATCATCTGCCTAGCCTTTTCTCAACATGTTGGGGTCGGCTTCCAGTCTAACCGGATGCAGCTGAATATCGGTATTTTACATGGAGCGACTCTCCTTACGACGATACCCCTTAGTAAGACTGTCAGACTTTCGGGCTTCAGACCTACAAATGATAGCCGGGATCGACGGTTTTTAACACGCTTGCCGAGGCACGGCGGGGTCTCGATATGTAATGCATAGTCACCTATCCACGGACCGGTCTCAACAAGTGCGGCTGTTATTATTTGCTCATCTCTATTAAATATCGTGGTAAGTTTGTAAGTAACAAACGCCTTTTAACACATAATGACACATATTTCCCTGATTGTTATGCTAATATAAACCTCCCAACAATAACTGCCGTCTAGACCGTGTTAATTACCTTAGTGAAAACAATACATCTTTACTACACTTTATTTTTAGTGTTCACTGAACATTCACGTGTGCGGTCCTGTAGCCTTTTGTGATCTTATATGGAAAGACTGCCAAACGACGATTTTTTATTATAGGTAAAGCCTTCTTCTAATTATGGAAAAAGATATAGAGGAAGACAGATGAAAATGTGGGAGGATAGTCTGCCAAAACGTTGGCGAAGAACAGCTTTGGACAGGAATAAGTGTAGGGAAATAAAGGAGGCCTAATGTCGCAAGACAGCCGGCTGACCGGCAGACGAAATGACAGATAAACAATCACAATCTGTCATTTTGTCTATTCTTCCGTCGACAAAACTCGTTTCTACGGTGGTCATGCTACGCGTGCTGAAGGACAATTCCTGTAATTTTTAAGAACGTTCGCATTTGCATCTCATTCGCAATTTGTCAAAAATACAATCTATTTACCAACATTTTTGACAAGTTCGACATAATATTACGATTTGAATGTTTTTTAAGTACGATAATTGGCCATCAGAGGCCCTAGTGTGAGTTTCTTTTAACCATCTCGACTTTACGCATCGACCGCGTTCGACGCTCTGATTGGCCCTTCACTGGCCTTCATTGGTGAAGGGCCAATCGGAGCGCCGAACGCGGTTGATGCGTAAAGTCGAGATGGTTAAAAGAAACTCACACTAGGGCCTCTGGTAACTACTAATTAACAATTTAAGGGTAACCATCCGAAGACAAAATGTTATAAGTATTGTATTAAGAAACTTTCTTCAACAAAATTGTGAATCCCCATTCCCCAATAGATAGGTGTAATGTTCAAATCGCCGCCCCCGCAGAATAAACGCGCAAGTGTAAAATTGAGGTGATGTATTTTGACCTATATAATACATAATGAATATTGATTAACATCAAAACCGCCGCAATAGCACTTACGCGTTTATTCTGCGGGGACGGCGAAATATATTAGCTAAAACAAATAAACAATCACTCAAATTAAGGTACTTGCACTGCAAATCGTATGACTGCATTGTTCTTATAATTTACGCAACGGATTTTGATGAGGTTTTCGCCATCATTTAGAGAATTTATTCCGGAAATTTTATATGTATTACAATAAATTAATTAAACTTACTTATCCGCTCATCTGTCGATTTGCCTTTAGAAGGTCATAACAATGGAAAATTCTATTGTGTCGTTAATGACAGTTGAAGGTTTATATAGAAAACTCGACGTTTTGAAACCGTGCGAAGCAGGGTCAGGTCCTCGCGAACTGCCCCTGCTTCGCAAGGTTTAAGGTTCCGTACTAAAATGGTAAAAAGGAACCCTTATGGTGCGACTCAGTCTGTCTGTCCGTCTGTCACATATACCGTTCCCCCTTATCTTCGAAGTTTGTTTAGAGAGTTTTTTTTATTATTCTATGTGATAGAAGTTTATGTAAAGATTACAGGAAAAATAAAACGATGTCGACAAATAGCACACTTTTTCAGAAATCATCAACATAAATTACATTAGTTCCACTATCGGTCAAGAGATGGCGCTGACCTGAAACTGCAATATTATACACCGTAGTGTTAAAATTCTCTGACGAATATAGGCCTCGCCGATGAAAAATTTAAAATGAAATGGAACCCTCGGTGCTCGAGTCCGAGACGATCTTGACCGGTTTATTTTATTCTAGTATATTCCAAAATATGTCACAATAGATCGTCCATCGACCGCTGTTTGGTTGCACTCAATGAAGCTCCGTGCCTTAATGTCAGCTCCGTTATATTTGCCTCGTGTAACAAATACGCAACGGATACTGCATCCATGCCGTGTCACCGATTTCCATCTGAAGGTTAATTGCCCCTATACTCATATTTTAATGGCAGGTATACTTGCTATTAATCTAATAAAGATTGTGCCGATAATGTTTAACTACACCTGAACTGAAACCAAGTGACGTTATTCTTAGTTTCGAGACTTTTTCCCTCAAATATAATATTTTGAACAGCAGTCATCAATTTAACCTTGAGGAGCTCGTGGCTAAGTACTAACAGCCGCTCGGGTCGATCTCTCAGGTTAAGCTACGCTTGCCGGGGTTGGTCCGTGGATGGGTGACCATTTCCACATACCGAGACTCCTCCGTGCCTCGGAAAGCACGTTAAGCCGTTGGTCCCGGCTGTCATTCGTGGATCTTTGACAGTCGTTACGGGTCGTCAGAAGCCCGAAAGTCTGACAACCAGTCTTACCAAGAGGTATCGTATTACCCAGTTACTGGGTTGTGGAGGTCAGATAGGCAGTCGCTCCATGTAAAATACTGGTATTCAGCTGCATCCGGTTAGACTGGAAGCCGACCCCAATATAGTTGGGAAAAGGCTAGGCAGATATATATATATAGTCATCAATTTAACCACAATTTGTCATTGTTTTTTTTAATAATATGATTTCCTTTCGAGGAATACAGCCCCCTATTACATGGGACTTAAACATAACTGGCGAAATGTGGGTGTACCTGCTACAGGGACACCTCTGCCCGACCCTTTAGGAAACAAGGCGTGATGTGAATACAGGGTGGTGATATGTTATGTAAATAATTATGTTAGCCAAAATCACAACAAAAATGTTTTTTAAGTAACTGGAATTTGGACACAAAATTCGGTCCTACAAAATTTGGAGTAAGCGTGGCCAATTCTCGTCGATTCGATCCGATTTTTGTTTGTAGTAGTGTGTCTACATATATAATAATAATATGTTTATTTGACATAAAAGTACACAGATACAGGTTGATGTCAGAGAAAAGGACAACAAACACGTTTCGCAGTTAGCTGCGTCGATTCTCAACTTTCTCATCGAATAAAGTTGGCTACTGCGTCCGACCTATGTACAATCCTAACTAATATTATAAATGTGAAAGCGAGTTTATTTGTTACGCTTTCACGCTAAAAACAGCTGAACAGATTTGGATGAAATCTGGCACATGGGTAGACCATGACCTAGGTTAGGGCATAGGATACTTTTTACACCGATATTCCTACACGATCGAGACTTATGAGGGTAAAACCGCGGGGCGCAGCTAGTATATGCATAAAAAATACTTACCACCAGGTATGAAAGTATGGTCTTCGGGATAGCGCCTATTATAAATCCAATTACAGTACATGTGTATAATATACCAGTTATAGGCACTATCGAACAACACATCAGCCTCTTAAACTTCAGTACATAGTAGAACATTACGTAGACTTGCACCAATATGATTGGATATTCCAGGTACGTCATGATGCTGTAGTTGTTTGTGAAATTATATAGTGTCATTATCGAGAATCTGGAAAAAAAAATTAACATTATTTTTACTACTTTTTTTTTTAAACCTTTTCCCTCACGTACCTACTATATGAAGAGTCACAGAAAAACTTGCATACAAAAAGACAAGAGTAATCAGAAAACAACAAAATAAAGTACATAAGAAATCACGAGCATAAAACAGAAATAGTCGGCAGCTGCACGTCATGACTGTGACAAGAAAGCTTCCACTCAGCATAATGCTGTGCTATGGGGGACCCACAGCATAGCGCTGATTTTCAGTGGTCACCCGACCACTGAAACACCGACTGGTTTGTTACCTATATCAGACCTACTGGGTCTCAATGGAAGGGCAAAGGTCTTTTCTCATACATTGATCAACGATATACAGTATTTCTATTTTCTTAATGTCCCTCGGGTATCATCGGATTTCCGAATGCAAACGAATGCTAATTTCCATGTCCATCAATTATTAGACTTATCGTGTATAATAATTTGAATTCAGAACTACGAACTTTATTGTTGTTTTGTTTTGATTTCCGTGTGAATTATACATATAAAGCTGTAAAAATATTTTCCCATCTGTCGTGCCTGCGACTTTAGCGGCTTTCCTCCCATTTTTTAAATAAATTACATTTAGGTAAAAGAGTATTACCAACTCTATATACTTCCAAGTCGATTGAGAGCGTCCGGTCTGCACCAAGTGCAAAGGGCAACTGATAGAAATCCGACAACTGACGAAACACGAAGTATGCCGAGGGACATTAGGGGGAAGCGTCAGGGTAGCCCGCGAAATTCAAATTTTCTTACGTTTTTTGCATTTTGCAAGTCAGCGTCAGGTTTTATGTTGATTAAAATATGATTCGCGGTTGTAACAAATATGACTTTACTCAATTATAATCATTACAATCAGCAATAGTGATTAAGAATAAGATAAAGGTGTCAAATGTCATGATTTCATGAAATCATGACATTTGACACTTTTACTAATTTATGGGAGTTGCTTTGCTGATTGTAATGATTGTAATTGAGTAAAGCCATATTTGTTACGACCGCGTGTCATTTTTTTATTCAACATAAAACCTGACACTGACCTGCAAAATGCAAAAAACGTAAGAAAATTTTAATTTCGCGGGCTAGCCTGACGCTTCCCTTTTAAGAAAATAGAAATACAGTACATTGATTGATTTACGCTTGTCGTTACTTATTTGGCGGTTGCAGATGGCAAATTCTAAGTTTCCTCAATATTCGGTTTACATGTTGCATGCTTTTTAATTTTTTTTAAACAATGCATTAGGTATGAACATAATTACGAGTATATACCTGCAAGTAGCGACTAAAACACAACAATTAGCGCAGGATCGAATTGAATGGCATGCTAAAGAGGAGTCTATGCTCAATATCTAACGGTAGAGGATAAAAATCTCAGACCAAATAAAAAACCCAAAACATACCGCTGCGAACAATACAGTGAAGCATGCCAAAACTACACCTCCACTCTGTGCATACACGCTCACACGCACACTACAAACATTTACGGTCAAACTCGAAAGAGAAACCGGCCTCACGTCACTGTTGATAGCGTCTTGAATTTTTATTTAGAGGGTAAAAATATGACGAATCTATAATCTGCGTAGCCTTTTCCCAACCATGTTGGAGTCAGCTTCCAGTCTTACCAGGCTAAATATGACGAATAGTGGTGCCGATTCTCTTGTACACCGAACTAAACTAGCTAAACTATCACTAAAATTCCTTACTTTTAACTATGAGAATCTCAAAGCTATTCTGCAAAATAAATTCTCTAAATTTAAAAATAATTTTGACACATCTAAATCGAATTTGACAATCGCGACTCCACACGTGATACCTAACCACGTGAATCTTTTTAGAGCCGGAGGCGCGCAGGGGGGGGCAGCCTCGACGTGTTTTATATGGATTTTTCATTTTTTGTATGGAAAATAAGAAAAAATATTACCTACATGTAGAGTGTTAGGGGTTTAAGAGTTTTATAAAGGGTGTCGAAATTTTCATTATTTTTGCGATTGGACACACCGTTTTCGAGATATAAGCAAAAGAGAAAAAAAAATTATTACTGTTTTTTCATCTGAAGTCGAGCTGTTGGTTTGAATTTTAGTTCATGACAACCAATTTTATTCCACATGTTTTTAGTCGCGATTAAAAATAGTCATATTTAGTTAGAAAATCTAAATTTTAGGTTAAAAACATCAAATTCAGAATAGCAAAATTGCCATTTTCACTAAACTAATATCTCAGTGCCATCTTAGTGCTGTCAAACTAAAATTTAGTTAAGTTGTGTCGCTTTAGTCTATTTCAGAATGGGAAATCGTTGTTTGACAGGAATAAACTAAATTTTGGTAATTTTTAGTTTAGTTTAGAGGCATTTGTGACAAGAGAATCGGCACCATCGTCTGATTTTATTTTGCATTGAACTTTACCATGTTCAAATTCCTAACCTGTGTGTAAGTAAAATGAACTCGTGAACAACTTCCCATACTAGTTCTAAATATAGATAATACAAACGCTAGCTGCCCTAGCTGATCGTCCGCATTAAGTACAATAATTTGAGTCTATCAATCAATCAGCCTTGACTTTTCCTATGTTGGGGTCGGCTTACAGTCTAACCGGATGCAGCTGTATACCAGTATTTTACATGGAGCAACTGCCTATCTGACCTCCACAACCCAGTTACTGGGTAACACGATACCCCTTGGTAAGACTGGTTGCCAGGCCTTTGGGCTTCTGACTACCCATAAAGACTGTCAAAGATCTACGAATGACAGCCGGGACCAGATACTCTCGATATGTATTGGATGGTCACCCATCCACGAAAAGACCGCGGCAAGAGTAGCTTAACCTTCGATCGACCTGTGCGGCTATTATTATTTAGCCACAATCCAAATCCGAGTATTAACAACAAACTGATATTCAACAAAACATTGCTTGTTCATAGCTCAAGATTTCGATTATTCTACATTTAAAAAAAACAACCGCCTTCCAAAAAAACACTACAAAGTGAAAAATAACTTTAATTTCGGAAGTCAGTGTCTTTGGTTTGAATTTTCGTATTTTGCCACTGACTTCCGAAATTAAAGTTATTTTTCATTTGTAGTGTTATATTTGGAAGTCGGTTGTTTTTATTTTTCACTTTATGGTTGTGGTACCTACCCCAAAGAAATTCGAATACCACTACCTACTATGTAAATAACAGGGACAGGAACTTATCATATCATCCACATACTAAGTGGGAAAAAATACGTATTATTGAAGCTAACTCAAAACTACCCAAGCAAAGTTAAAACAATTTATATGGGAGTATGACCTACCAAACAGAAAAAGAATCATCAAAATCAATTCATAATTGGCGGAGTAATCGTGTAACAAGCATACAAAAAAACATACCATCGAATTGAGAACCTCATCCTTTTGGAAGTCGGTTAAAAATGGTTTTTTAATCACCCATTTTGTAGAAAATGTTACATGATGTGTCATATCGAACAAAATGTAATCATTCTTAGTATGCAAACGCATGCATTTATGCTGTATGTGTGCATAGTGACGATTATTTGTAAAATAGTTTTAACATCATGTGATATCTAAAGAATGTCGCAACGTACATAATCTAGTTCATACATTGTATTCCAGTTTAATGCTCAAGATAAGCACTAAAATTGTGACTCAATATTACAATATTGAGTATATTTATTAGATATACTTTTACCCCATACGAAGCGATAATTCGCTATCTTGAAGATATAGCACTAAAATCACTAATCTATCAAGATAAGTGAATCAAAAAGGTGATCCTCCTGTTTTGAGTAAACAATACATTATTTTATTTTGTATTTTTTATAATTGCCAGTCAGCCGTCTTTTTGAATGCAATGTCTTTAGAGCCCTATCTTTAAAAAACCATTGTGCGCCAGTAAGTGGAACCAACTTTTCCTTTGCCTAGCCTAGTTCTCCTGAGAATAGCAGAAGCAGGGAACAGTAGCCAATCAGTCTCTACTTAAAAAAATCTTAAATTCATTCACAGACAGACAACCTAAACTGCTGGGTCCAGAAGTATGAAATGCACAAGTGTTCATTACACAGGGTTATTAGTTATATGTCGGCAATCTGTTAAGACCAGGCACTCCAAAGGCAATTTCCACGCAAACTCCGCCCCCATACTCCCCACCACTCCACTATGTGCTAAACTCTAACACAGCAGTAATAAAGTTGAATATCTCTTGCGCTCTTTGGTTGTGCTCGAGCACGGAACTAAATGTCGTACTTAAGTCTCAATTCTTATTTCATTTATAACTAAAGTAATAATTGATCTAGAGACAAAACATCTTATATTTGGATAATAAACTATATTTTCTTGTTTTTGTTTCAAATAATCTTTAAAAAAGACATGATTTTCGAATGAAAAATGAAACAGTAAAAATGTTCCAATTACATAACAGTCTTATATATGGAAAGAAAAAGATCCATTAAATCATATACTAAAGTTCCATTTTGATTGTATGCGTGACTATTTCAGAATATTAATGCAAATTAACATACAATTTAGGGAGCCTCCTCTTAAGGGGATGTAGGAGAGGTAATTTGCAACCAAATGACCCCTCATTATGCCAATGTCTTCAATTTTTGAGTAATTTGACATGAATAAAATAAAAGTATAAAATGTCAAATGACTCGAAAATTGTTGACATCTGCATAAGAGTCAAAAAGGGTCATTCGGTTGTAAATGACCTCTCCTACATCCCCTTAATTGATTGCCGACATATAACTAATAATAATAACCCTGTACAACGAAAGTTAACACTAAGGATTGACTTTTGTAAATTCGTCCCCTAAAGGGCTGAAATAGAGGATGAAGGTTTGTATGGAAGTATGTCATTTGTGGCCGCTGGGAACTCCAAGCACACGACTTGTATAATATTGTGAAGAATACAAAGAAGTATCAAAAAAAGTACAAAACTTGCAGCAAAATAGGTATAATGAAATAATCCCTATTATTTAGAAAATTTAGCAATATTTGTTGCAATATTTACATTGTCCAGTAGACGAATATTTGACATTAAGGAAATGGATTGTGCATTTCCTACAAAATTAAAGAGATTTCGATTGCGAGCTAGTAAGGCTATTGGGATGGCGTTCAGACATCCCTCACCTATAATAAATCAGAAACTTACATCCAGGTATCCATACAAATATTATAAATGCGAAAATAACTCTGTCGTTGAACGTTACCTTTACAAAAGCTACCTTTACAAAAGTTATCTTTACAAAAGTTACCTTTACAAAAGTTACCTTTACAAAAGTTACCTTTACAAAAGTTATCTTTACAAAAGTTAGGCTTGGATGAAATTTGGCACACAGATAGACCACAACCTGGGTTAGAACGTAGACTTTCTATCCCGGTAGTACCTTCCTAAGGCATAATTTCTAATCTCAGGTGAAGCAACAGGAAAAGCAAGAATTCTATAGAGCAAATGAGTTTTATTAATAAACTTACCCTAAGACTTCCATAAGCATTGCTTGAATAAAGATCCCTTCTGCGGACTGCTTCTCCCGGATGTAACAAATCTGAGGAACTTTGAGGAACAGACATGACAGTATGGTCACTGTACTGAGCAGATTTGCGACATTTTTTAAGATGGTTCCTTCCATTTTTATGAGTACTGTGTGGTCTGAAAAGAAATAAGACATTTAGATTTTTTAAATCAGGTTAAGTACATAGAAAGATAGGTATTTCAGCCTGATTTGATTGGTACGTATAATACTGATTGGAAAGGAACTGCAACTAAATTTAGTAAAGAAAATTTACTGCATTTAGCAAAGAGAGTAGGCCTACTTGTAATACAAATCTATACAAATAAATAAATAAGTTATTTTTATTTTAGAAAAAGAATTATAATATGTACCAAAGGTTTCAGTTTTGTAAAAGAGAGAATTTAGTACACAGAAGATTCAATGCTCAACAGTAACAAAAGATTATCGTAAATAAATACAAATAGTAGTTAAATATTACAATTTGCACAGGTGTTGATTACAGTGATAATATAATAGATTTGATTTATTATCAAAGGGCTCTTCATAAAATAATAAATAATGGAGAGAAAAACTTCTATTTAAAACTAGCTGCTGCTCACGGATACTAACTATTTCTCTAAAATAAAAGTAGCTTAAGTTACTCCTTATAACATCTGCTATCTGCCAGTAAAAGTCCCGTTAAAATCGGTTCAGCCGTTTCGGAGATTATCCGAAACAAACAAACAAAATTTTAAAAAAATGTTTGTGAGTTTTTTTTTATTGTAAGTAGGTACCATAAATACTTTCATATGCATTTAGTAAAAAGCTGTTTTTTTTTTGACATTACAAACAGACACTTAAATTTTATTTATTTGTATGTATTGATGAAAATAAGTAAAAGAGAAGAGAAGCTGGAACAGCCGAAAGATGACACACAATGTGATTTGATTACTTAATAATTAAAACCAGAAAAATAACAAACTTGTAATAATACAATTTCAAATATTAATTGAGCGGCTTGCTGAGAGCGCATTTAATACAAAAACTATTTAAATACAGGCCGTTATCACTCGCGTTCGGCACTATCATGAACAATAAAATTTGGTGTCAACACTCAAGTTACAGTACTGAATGGGAACGTGCTATTTGATGCAAGATGTTGGCCACTACTGTTGCCAAAGGTGTTCGTGTACCTCCGGTATTCAATCAAATCAACCGCTGTTTTACACTTGATATAATGCCAAGGTCAGATCGTTTTTATAATTCCCACATTTTCGTCCAATTACTTACCAATGAAATAATAATAATGTACGCGTTTACAAGCCGAAACTGTGGAAGGAATGCTCCCGGATGTATTTAGCGGTATCATGTACTATTTTTAGTAACATTGTAATTTATAAATCAGCAAGAACTTGAAATAAAATCGAATTTTAATTTAATCTAAATCGGCATACTTCATTTTTTTTAACGTCGTGTTGACGGTGTTGACGTATGTATTTGATGTTGCCAGCTTTGAGTATTCAAAATTTTTTTTAAATAAAAATTATCTATTTTTAACCGACTTCATATTACTTGTAATAAGTTTTGTTTTTAATATTGTGCTCGTAAAGCTTATAATAATTTGACTGCAGTACTAAATACACATTTTTTGAATACCTTAATAATCAATTATTAGAAAGTAAACGTAGCTTTATGAAGAGTTCAAAAGTGTTTTTAAATTCTTTGAAACATAAGAATTTATTTAATAAGTAAGTACGCGATAGAATAATATTAATAGGAAACTTAAAAAAATTGCATTAGATCCATTTGAATGTCGGTGTAAAGGAATGTGAAATAAAATAAAACGTAATCAAGTGCGAAAATCGAGGGTAGATTAAAGTAACACACATGGTTTTTTAATAACAACTGCAGTTTATTCAGATTCGAGCCTTGAAAGTTGTGGTGCGAAGCTTTTTGAGTAAGATGAATAATTATTTTTATGATGATTGTTTTGCAAAATGATTAAATTATAATACTTACCGTGACAATGATTTTTTGGAAAGTGAAGTAAGCTGCAATATTCTTGAATGTAACTATTTGAAGTCAGTGTAACTTGCAAAAATTATTTTTGACCGTATTACGTTAGTTATACAGACAAGTACGAGTGTTTTTTTTAATAGGAAGATTACTGTTCATGATTTGAATTCAAATAATACTATTTCTATGTAAGTTTTATTTGTTGGCAGCCCAAACATTTGTCCGTCATTCGGCTTACAGAAAAATAAACTAGATGTCGCTAGTCACTCCATATTAATTTCATAGTTTGGTATGGCTACGATGTAAAATGAATCCTGCAAAATGATAAGTCATATTATTTAGTATTTTCGGTGTTTAACAAATACGAAGTAAACTAAGTAAAAACAAATGAAAAAATACCAGCCTATTATTGTCCCATTACTGGGCAAAGGCCTCTTCTCATACAGAGAAGGCACGAGCATTGATCACTACGCTTGCTCAAGACGGGTTGGCGATTTCAGACAATATAACTAAAAGTCCAGGTTTCCTCACGATATTTTTTCTTCACCGATGTTAGTACCTAATGTCCAAGATAAACTCAGAAAGTACATATGAATTGAAAAAGTCACATTGGTACTTGCCCGGATTTGAACCCACAACCTCGTGCATGAGAGGTGAGGCCTTATCCACTAAACTATAAACTATAACGAATGAATTATGAGCTTCAAAGCGTTACTTTGAAATTCACAGATTTTTCCAGTAGGTAGTTACTTGTAGGTCTTGGGTTCGAACCCTCGAACCCAGGTTGAGGCATGCAATGCACAATACTTACTTTGCGAAATTTCTTTTATCACCATTTGAAACTGACATGTTCTAGAACCAAAAATTGGAAGATGACATTCACCAACCCGCACTGGGCCTATGTCCCAGCAGTGGGAAAATTATTAGATAGCGAAAATTGCGGTCAATCCATTGATGGGCAGCATTACAGATTTTCTGTTCTGTGGGCAGCATTTACTTGCCTATGTGCCTGGATTCGAACCTACGACAGACCTACTCGAACCTAAGTCTCTGCCGTTAGGCACGACAAGACCACCGCTGCTCCAGGAATCGGCGCGGTAACGCGGTTGTCATAAAAATCTAGTTAATTTTGCCTTTGTAATCATTAAGTATGACTGCGCTGATTATCAAAAACTACAATGTGAGAACATTATTTCGATTCGCACCTTTACAAATGATTATTAGGTACTTACCTAAATCAACAAAGCGACAACCGACAGACTGAATCCACCAACGGGGGACGGGGGACGGGGATATGAAACCCTAAAAAATTCTACTATATACCTAACATGCTATTTATGTATAACGAAGCGACCCACCCCTGCTTCGGAAGGTTTTTACAACTTGACTTTACATCGAGATTTCTTAATTATCTATATGTTTAATATTAATGTATTTTAAGCACATTTAAACCTTCCGGAATACATTCTCTAAATTATGTTGAAAACCTCATCAAAATCCTTTGCGTATTTTAGAAGAACAACGCGGATATACAGACAAACGCCACTTCATGCTGTGCGTACCCTGAATTGCACTATCGCGCGCATTTTTAGCAGTACTTAAAAGGTTAGCCTGTCACAGACGTAGCTATAATATATGTTAAATACTGTGCTATATATTATATTACAGCAACACACGGTAGCTATACTATAATATTATATATTTTTGCCCTCATTGTCAGGCACAAAAATAAGAACCATCTGGATTGAATCGCATATAAAGCAAAAGAATCATGATTTATCTTTAAAAATAATTGCACTATATTCTAGAGGTTCAAGACCAGCGTTTATCGAGAGTGCTCCTTCCACAGACAAAGAATTACGAGTGGCCAATGAATGCGACTCACTCACAGGTACAATAGGTAGGCGGGGCGTCCGTCGTCGGGGTGAAGAGAGCGGGCGGAGAGGGAGAAATGCTCGTTTATTTAAAAAAAAATGGAACATGCATAAAATATTTCAAAATATACTATATTAAGATGCCATAATCATGTTTTGCTATAATGTATCCACATATTTTGGTGGCGTAATATAAATATATTATATTAAAGTTCCGTCTGCGATCGCTCGAAGATTACTATGGAAAATATATCGTAATATAGTAGCTATGATTTATATTAATATATATTATAGCTACATCTGTGACGGGCTTTATTGTGTTGTAGCAAGAATCGATTTTAAAGTGAAACTTTTATTACATCATCTCAAACTTTTTCATCTGTGTGTTGCATGTTGCGTGACGGTCGGCCGCGGAGTAGGGATAAAGTGAAAGGTGCTCGTCAGAGCAGCCAAGGCCAATATGGCGGCGCCTATAGAAGTTTCACTTTTACCGTGGTTTCATAAAACCACACAATCCTTTTTTTATTTAAATGATTTTGCGGAGTGAACCATCTGTAGGTACTAATCTATGGTATCGGTCATGGTTGCTATACTCTATACGAATGTCTAGTACTCAAGTCTGGGCGTCGCGTCGGGGTATATTTAGTCTGAAAAGTCTGACGATCAATCCAGATTAGGGTATCAGAGTTCTAGGTAGGTGGTTCTATGTTATGGGGTTTTGGTTTCCACACTTAGGTAGTCCGTAAGGTGGACCATTGTACGTGTAGGTAGGTGGTTTTAAATAGTTACTTTCGCTGTTTCTGCAGACTAATTATAAGGCTGCGTTTCCACCAGAGATGTGCGAGGTAGCTGAGCGGTGCGATGATGCGTAACACAGCTGTGAAACGATGCGAGTGTTTCCACCAGAGATGTGCTAGGCCGCTGAGCGCTGCAAGCATGTGTAACGGGCTCTTTTCAGATACGATGTCTCACTCGCATCCATCCATAACACACATCCCTCGCACACATCTCTCGGACACATCTCTCGCACACATCCCTCGCACCCATCCCTCGCTTGTTTTGTACATATAAAAACCTCGCACCGCTAAGTCGTTTCTACCGGAGCTGCACTGAGGGAGGTTAGGTAAATGAAGCGATTCTATTCGTTCTTAATAAACACATCCCTCGCTACGCATCCTCGCACATCTTTGGTGGAAACGCAGCCTAAGTACCACGTTCGCCGACATAGGTACTTTAATCGTTTCTTGTTGACCGTATACTAACGTGAAACATTCATTACCTACGTAGTACACACGGCTACATATCAAGCTATACATTACCAGTAGAAGCTGATCTCGCATTGTACAGGATTTCCGTACAATGCGAGGTCAGCTACTACTGGAAATTTAAAACGTGATATGTATGTACCTGTCATAGTTGATAGAGTTATTGTGTGTCCAGCCTACTTTGGTAAAAATACTAGTATCAATGAAAGTCACACGGACATGCGCTTATTATCTGCTTTGACAAGTACTCTAATAAGCTCAACCCTCGAGCATAAATGAAGCTTTAGTAAGTAGCCTGTTTCTTATGTCTGTGATAAAACACTTTCGTATTCTAGTTACCTACATAATTTTAAGTTTCGTGCAACAACTTTACAAGGATGTGAAGTTTTGGCTTCTGGCGCGGGAAATACAATCGTTTAATCAACACCGATTTTTGAGTGTAGCCCGTAGTAACTAGAAAACTTCAAAAAGAATTCCAACTCATGTGAAGGTAGACTACCCTTCTTACTGCTAATATACTCGACAAAGGATTTCGTCATATTAACTGTCTCGTTTATGTCCGTCTCATCTATCGTCATCCGTCTTTCCGTCGCCATTGTTGACATGAAGTTTGTGCAAAAACCTGCGCAGAGGGATGAAACTACCCCTGGGCGCAGTTTCCTCCCCGCCCTGTCCTTCCTTCCTCAGTTGGCAATAAAACCAAGTGCACGTCCACTCGAATTCCACTTTCTTCTCAACGGTAGTACCAGTTACTAGTAAATCGCGCGCGAGTTCCGCACTTCTGCCTTTGGTGATTTAAATAATTACTGTTCCAAATTTCTAAGTGAATTCCTTCTGAACTTTAATCCTGATTTAATTTAAAGTTAATTTTGAAGTTATAGTTTGTTCGGCAGAATTAAAAGTGCGACTTTCAAAGTTTACCGAAGTTTTCCTTTACCGAACATAGTTATGAGTTTTTCTTCGTTCGTTTTGCAACCGTAAAGTTGGTTTGCATACAGGTGAGTAAAAGAAGCTTGTTTTTTTATTTGCGTTCGAGGATTTTGAAAATGATGGAGATGATGCAGTTGGTGATGCTTTCATTGTTTGTGCATAGCTTTTGTAGCCCCTCTTCTAGCCAGGAGCAGACGTCTTCGTATCAAGGAAATATTTGTGCGTATCTTCAAAAAAGAAAAAAAAAGATAAGTAAAGTTTTTAATATCTATACATCGCACTTTACGGTTCAGATAAAGTTTGCGGGTAACTTTTCAGGGTCAAATCATGGCGCACTGAAACGCGTAGCTTTAAAAAAAATCGAAATTATTCTGTAACGACAAACTGCACTTATAATGCACTTTGCATGCATTATGCTGACTTTTTGTACTAAAAAGTTTCTCGAAATCAAAAAAAAAAAAATCTTAACTTTAAAATAAATAAAATATAATTCTTAAATTAAACCCCCCCCCCCAAATAAATTAAAATAAATAATATTCTTCTAAATAAAATTCTTGAATACTCAGCCAAAAATAAATAAAACAAACCCCTTTCTTCGATACTCAATATTAAATCCAGAAAGTAATTCATTTTCACTCTCAGCAAAATCAAAGGGAGTTCGATTAGTTTCAGTTTTAACTTTCATAAGACATTAACTCGAGTTCGACATCCAATGGAGCTTTAAAAGTCTGTTCATCAGGCGGCTAAGTCGGGAGTCGAACTGACTATGCTCCGCGCCTTTAGAGCTAGCTCTTTGCGCCTTTGAGCGTCGCACGGTCGTGTCCTAATTACTAACGCGTTGACTGCAATACCATCTTGAAACAGCCTTTGCATTCGGAATCACACGAATAGGGTGCGGTCTTGTCAGAAATCAAGGGGTTATCTTCCCAATGCGGATGGTATAGCAATCTTATTCCAGGTGCATCGTCTTCAAAAATAATTATATATTTAATATAGGTATACAAAATATTTTAGAAGAGTAACGGTGGAGTTTCTTGCCCATTCTTCTCCATACGAAAACTACCTTTTTTTGGAAGGGGCGATTAGAATCAATTCTATTTTTTGTAAATTTTGACGTTCAAAACTGCTTTTTATTTGCTTATTTGACATAAGTTATTTGACTTTGACTTTGATGGCTGCTCAAGACTATATCATCAATTTTATACTTACGCGTTTATCATTTCATTACCATTTTGGTTAGTCGTCAATAAAGTAGTTTTCAGTTGTTTTTCGTCTTGTCACTTTTACTTCGCAACAATGATTAATATGGGCATAGATAATTAATCTTGAAGTTTCTAAAATCTGAATCTTAATTTGGGGGTGAAAAAGTTTCTTTGTTTTTTTTCGGGATTTTCAGTTAAAATTACCCCTGACCTTTTCAATGTAATCCTTGTCATATTTGATTTTTTTGTTCTGCCGAGATAGTTTCGTCTACTTTTGATTGTGGGGTTAGTAAGTTTCTGAAATATGAATTTTAATTTGGAGGTAAAGGAAAAGATTATCTAGGTAAAAAAAAAAATTGAGCTTTTTCTTTAAATATCCTTTGGGCTTTAAATTTTATTTTTTTAGTCCCAGTCGTTCCACATTTGGCTCTTTGTTTGAATTATTGGGTCTCCTTATAATAATAGTGTATCTTATCATTTTGGTTCGTCATCAATAAAGAAGTTTTCAGTTGTTTTTCGTCTTTTATTTCGCAACAATGATTAGTCCATTTACCTAATTAAACATGAAGTATCTAATTTCTAACCTATCTAATTATTTTGCATGCAATTGATACAATATTCTGTTTAACTAAACATGCGGACATTACATCAAAACCATACTGTAACAACTTTATACCATGTTTAAGGCAAATAAAAACTTGTCTTATCTAAAATCTGAATCTTAATTTGGGGGTGACGATAAAGTTTCTAAATGATTTTTTTAGGTTTTCATTGACCTTTTAATCGCAATCCCATTAATTCCATATTCTTTATTCCTCTGAGATAGTTTCGTCTAATTTTGACTGGGAAATGTTTTGAAATTATCATTCATGCCTTCTTGAAAGTACTTATGTAGGTTTTTAGACACATAAAAGTTTGACAGTTTTCTTTTTCTTTTTTTGGCCTGACCTTTAAACTGTAAATACTGACATTTCATTTTTGACTCTTTGTTCATCCGAGACAATTTTGCCACTTTTGACTGAAAGCAAATTCTGAAGCTGTCATCTTTCTAGTTGGACATTTTAACCGTGGATTTTTTAAATCGGATTGATGCCAACCGGAAATCGTATGTTGATGACCACATATGATTCCTGTGTTGACAATGGTCAGTTTCTTTTAAAAAAACGTTGTTGTTTCTTTTTACACATTAGCTTCACGCCAGGGTGGCTTTCCACCAGTAATGTGCTATGCTACGTTTGATATCCACCAATCATATGCATTGGTCTCAATAGCATAGCACTGTTGGAAACGGGTTCACTAAGCTGTTTTTTATATGGAAGGATTCGTGCTATGGATGGGAGCTATGGATGTGCGAGTTGTGTAGCTATACTAGCAGCCGCAGCCGCTCCCCGTGCCTTCGGGATACCGTCGATGCATCGTAGCTCGAGCTGCGCATCTTCCTCGCACAGCTACCTCGCGGCGGCGCTTCTTCATAGCACATCTTACTCGCTCCGCTACACAGCTTAGCATTGGTGCAAACGGTTACATAATTTCGTAGCTATTTACATCGTCGACGATGTAACTTTTTACACCGTCGCAGCATAGCTGCATAGCAAATCTCTAGTGGAAAAAGAGGCTAATTATCCGAAGGGTTAGGCAGTATAAGTAGGTACGGGAAAAATCTTGTCGTTTGTTTTTTTAACATAACTGGTAACATTACGCCTGTATTTTCTTTGAATGTAACTTTAACTTTGAATTTGCCTTTACCTTTGACGTTGACTTTGACTTTAACTTTGAATTTGCCTTTGACTTTGACTTTGAATTTGATTCTGACTCTGACTCTGACTCGGAGTTTGACTCTGAGTCTGACTCTGAGTCTGACTCTGAGTCTAACTCTGACATCGACTTTGACTTCAACATCGACTTCGACTTAAGACTTAGACTAGACTTTGAATTTGAATTCGACTTTACCTTTGCCTTTGCCTTTGAATTTGAATTTGAGTTTGACTTTGAGTCTAACTCTGACTCTAATTCTGACTTCGACTTCGACTTTGAATTTGACTTTGCCTTTGAATTTGAGTTTGACTTTGACTTTGACTTTGACTCTAACTCTGACTCTAATTCTGACTTCGACTTCGACTTTGAATTTGACTTTGCCTTTGAATTTAACTTTGAATTTGACTTTGACTCTGACTCTAAGTCTGACTCTGACATCGATTTCGACTTCGAATTTGACTTTGAATTTGACTCTGACTCTGACATCAACTTCGACTTCGACTTTAACTTCGACTTTGACTTTGAATTTGACTTTGACTTCGACTTCGACCATTGTCATCGCCATCGTCATCGCCACTGACTCGTCATCATCATCATCTAATTTGTAAAACTTTTCTCAAATAATAAAAATTCTGCGTCGGGCTGATGACGGAAATAAAAAATTAAAAAAAAAAAAAAGTAAAAAGCACTAGTCAAAAAAGTGACACTTTCCGCCCAGTTTGGCTGCTTGGAAAACGATCTTTTCGAGCACATGCATTGTAAAAGTGTATTATAGGTAAGCGACTCAAGTTTTATATCCGAAGGTGTAGGCAAAAATCTTAAGTACGAGGGAAAAATCAGGAAGATTCATAAAAAAAAAATTAAGAAGAAAAAACAATAAAGGCAACTTATTTTTTCTATGTAAATAATAATTGTCTTTGGTCTCTGGCACTGACATCAAGCAATAGAAAAAAAAAATTAAACTTTTATTAGTTTTGAATACTAAATACGAGGCTTTTGGCTAATTTGTAAATATGTGTATTTTTATAATGTGCGTTTAGTTTGTGCAGAATAAACAATTTTCCTTACTTTCTTTTCTTTTCTTTCAGCCATTGATTTTTTTAATATCTTATAATTACGCCAGTATTTACCGAAAGGGCCTGCAGAGCTGTACCTATGTTGTTTAGGTTTTGAACGTATAGGATTTTCAAACATTTGCATTGGGAAATTTGATTGTTATAGGAATGATTAATTTACCATTGCCTACCGTCACTCTTATTTTCCTCAAAGGGTTAGGCAGAGGAAAAAGGGAGGAAGAAGTGGGGAATGGCAATATCTTTTATTTTCTTCGGGAAATGACCCTTAAACTATAAATTGCGATCAGCAGTCATTGCATATTTGCTTCTTTGTTTCTCGGAGATAGTTCCGAATATTTTAATTTATAGAAAAACAAAAAAACATAGCATAACGCCTGTATTTCGCCAGTGATGTTTATGTCCCATATAAAAACGGGGGAGTTTTGTAGGAGGCACCTTAATTAAATAGGTTAATTGTGTTTGATAGTTCTGATTCGGATGAACGAAATTTTTATCTGTTTTTTTGTGTGTTTTTATTGATCCTTGACCTTTTCAATTGTAATGGTTACTAAAATTATTGAATCACATAATATATGGACGTAGTTTTGCCTATTTTTAGCTGCAAGAATAATTTTGATATAAACAGCATTTTTTTACCAATCCTAGTGTCATGTTGGTATACAAGAAGAGGTAGGTATCTATCAGGTAACTGTTAGAAAATTCGTAATTTCAATTCGACAAAGGGCTTTATGAAACGTTTCAATTTTGTCCCATTTCTCCGTATTCTATTCCAAACACATATAATTATGTCAGGTAACAACTGCATATATCGTTCACAAAAGGACTGTTATTGCGATAGGCAGTCAAACAAAGGTGTGACTCCAAATGAAACTGTGAAAAGCGGGTACTAATTAAGCAGCATGTCAAACGTTAGAACTTAAAAAGGAGTTTAAGCGGGCTGCACATTACAGTTAATTTTTTTTTATTTATCTTTGTGGTACATCAGCAGCAGTACATACAAGGAATTAAAGGAAAACAATTATAAAATTTTAATAAAAGTGTTGGTGTGTATGCCTATTACAGGTATACACAGCATTCACAATAAAGAAATCAACGTAATGAGGACTACCGCGCTTGAATTCACCGCTAGAGGCGCTAGTGTAGAGTGAGGTCTCTAGAAATGTCAAATGACACTGTTTGCGGGATTTTCTATCGGGAATTTTTACTTATTATTCATAATTTTTGTAAAGATTATGCCATTCCTGATTAATTATGGCTTAAGATTTTAAGCCAGCTCAGGATCTATTAGCACTTGGAGGAAGAATAATATTTGTCTGTTTCATGTTTGCCGATTTTAGGAACATTATAATGTAAATGTTCATTTGATGTTTTAAAATGTAATAAAATACATTGTATAAAGTAATGGGTACTTTAACATATCCAAAACAAATCAAATAAAAGTACTAATAAAACCTTTCTCGTCAGTAGCGCCAATTGGTAAGGACAAAAACAATACCCCCATTATTTATGAAAACGTAATAAAAATACAACAAAAAAAATGTAGACGTAGTTTGAAAAGGCATTTTTCTTGCCTTAAGGTTCCACTAGTCGACCGCTCGAACTCGTTGGTGGCGTGGCTAATCTGCTTGCTATTAGTATGGTTATTTATTTATTTAGTATTTTTATCTAGTTTTTATTTATTTAGTGAAATAGACAATGATTTATAACGAAACCGAGAGTGTAAAATTTCATGAACAGACCTTTGGGCGTATAGATATTATGGAAAAACTACTGGATGTATCTACTCATCTCTGTACGGTTTCTATTTGGCCATTTTCATACTACATAAGTTATTTATTTACGCCCAAAGATGAGTTAAAATTAGTATTGAAATATGGAAGTTTCGACGCTCATAACTTCCAAATCAATACATTTTTCCCAATTCTGCTTCCATACAGGGCTAGATAATGACAAGACAAATTGATATATTTTTTAGTTTTGAACGTACACCGTCAAACAGACGAGTAATCACCATACTACGTTTGTATGGAAGAAAAACCGGCTAGTGTACCTTTAAGCATCTCCCCTAAAGTTATGAGCGAGCAAGTTTTGCAATGAAGAGCAGCGGTGGCCCAGTGGTAACGGCCACGACTTACGAGTTGTAGATCGTAGGTTCGAACCCAGACAGGCGCTTTACTTTTTGTAAATTATTTCAGCACCACTACTCACAAAACGGTGAAGGAAAACATCGTGAGGAAACCGGCATGTCCTAGAACCGAAAATTCGAAGACATGTGACATCTACCAACCCGCACTGGGCCCGCGTGGTGGATTACGGCCCACTCCCTCTCACAGAGAGGAGGCCTGTGTCCCAGCAGTGGGAACATTTATAGGCTGATGATGATGATTATGAAGTTTTGCAAAGCCTTAAATGCTTCACATTAAGTCTACAAAAAAATTGACCTATCCATAAACCAGGATTAAGCAGAACAAGACACATCTGGAGCATACAAGATACTGCTTAAACCTAAAATGTCACTGTACTTTGCTCGAAATTGGATAAAAGCGGGGTTAAGTTGAGCGCTGCGATGTCAGTGTGTCAACAATGGCTGCAGGAGGCCCAATTATATACTCACTTAAAACCATGATAAAACCTTATTCAAGCTTTTGCTAGTGCCAGTTGCACTTCTCGGGCGGTATAAAAGTAAATAATATATTAATGTACCTTTTTAATAAACACTCACATTATGGAAACATTTCAATGTCATCCATCCATCAATATTGTCTCCTGATAGATGCAACATGAAAATTTTAGTAAATCATTATTGCGAATCAAATTATCAACTTATGTACGATATGTTCACGCATATTTGCTTTAATGGATTACTGCTCTTTATGCTAATTGAATATAAATAGGCGGAAAAATATTGCCAACTGGCCAATAAATAATAACAAATAAATATTTATTAAAAATATAAAATTTATATAATACGGTAGGTCTTGAAATAATGTACCTATAATTATAGGTATTATATAGTATGATGCCTGTACTGGGTTAAACCTGTATCACAAGCGGCACGAATTCTTACAACTAAAACTACTATTACTTAATATTCAAACAAAGCATACCAAAATTTAAAAAACGTTTCACAGAATTACTTGTAGATAAATGTTATTATTCTGTGCAGGATTTCTTAAATGATAAGTTTTTGTAATATATTATCTTTATTATCCTCTACTTTTGTATTACATTTGCATGCTGTAATAAGGCAGAATGTAATGGATCCTATATGTATGATTTAACAACTTATTTTTATGTAGGTACCTACATTCTAAGCAAATAAAGACCTATTCTATTCTATTCAAATTAATAAGCCTGATTTTACAATGCAATGAAGAAAATTATCTGAGACCATTCATAGTTGGAACGATACTAAAAACAAATTTCGTACGGACTCCACAATGCGAAATGAAATTACAAACATTTCAACAGTCAACTATTACTGACGTACTCGTCATATTATCAAAGGCGTAATTAATAATCTTCATCACAACAAACTTAATTACTTTGAAATTTATTTACACTGTTTAGGATTTGGGCCAATAGTTTCCGACAAACGAGGTACATCTGGCCGTACTAACTAACGTCAAACTCCCATAAAACTGGACAATAAATGGGGAACAAGACATAAATACGCCATTGTCAGAAAAAACGAAGAAATAACAACCTTATGCCAATTACAATAGAACAGTATATGAATTTTGTAGGTATGTGGTATTTTTCTTCGCGGAACGCGTTAATTTTGCCTGGACTTGACTAGTGTGCGACCATATCGTGATAGTTATTTCCGTTTTTTACAACTCATTTGAATTTAGAAAATACTCTGTTGCGTTTTAGGTTTCGGCTTACTTTAGTGTTTCACTAGAGGTGATTAGACTCTTAACTGATGCGGTTTATTTAAAAAAACATAGTTTTTAATGTAATTCTTTCTGTTCACAGCTTCTAACAGCAGCCTTTGTGCTGCTGTTAATCTCGGAGATTATAAGATCGGAGCGGAGGAGATTATACGGCACCAGTAAGTGCAAACTACATTTTCATTTAACTTACTTTCGTACAATTTTGAGGGGAAAAGACGCCACTTGTACTTTACTAACTAAAAACACTAACTTGCTGACTGACGAGCCTCTCGCATTTCGACGGTAGTATAAAATTCCATTTAATCATAAAAATAAAATAAAGGGTAGGTAATTAATCTAACTTTTCAACATCAATCAATAATGCAAAGATTTGATATTTTTTAATAACGCCATCCCCCAACGTGAGAGGAAATCTTCTCGTTGAGTTTGCGTTTTGCTTCCTTTTCAACGAAAGATAACGGCCAAATGCTACTTAATTAGCCAACCCTAACCAAGCTTACTAATAAATAAGTAATGGACATGTCTAATAAAAATAATAAAATAATCAGATTTCTTAATAAATAAATGGTATTTGCAAAATATGGATCTAATCACGTTGTACCGAAGTCTCATCTCAACTTTTCGTGTTCGCACAGTTACATGACGTACCAACATCTTCTCCTAGATGGCGTTACAATACACGAAATTAGTGTCGAGCCATGTAATTGCGACCACTACATTTTTTATAAACTTTGATAAATTTTTCCACTCAATCATGTGAAGTACATGGTTGAAGTGTGCAATACATTAAAATCCAGATTCTTTACAACCCATTTTATAGCATCTTCGGACATGTTCAGTTTAAAAAAGTGTAGTATTATAATATTACCACTACATAATTTCAGTAGAATTGACAGGATATTAAATAGAGTTCTTAATAGGTATAATATGAATGAGTTATTTTTTAATTACAAGTTTTCAATATATTGTTCAGAGTTCCCGGTAAAAGAGCTGGAACAATATGCTACAGGCTTCATATTTTTAATATAACCTACATTTTCCTATACAGCACACATACATAAATTAATTATTGGAAAAATAAATCTGGCTAGTCTTTAAAGGAAAATATTATTTATGTTACTAGTGTAGAATTGATAGTATGGAACTAATTGACGTCGGTATACGATACAGTTTGTAATGCAGATTGAATATTGTATTTCATTTTACGGCGCGATGTGGCGTCGTACTGATACAGTGGAATAAAATGTTAATATTACAGAAAAAGTTCACTCGATGAACTGTGGGTGCACAATTATTGTACATAGGTACATCTGTACTTAACCCATCGAGATATGCAGGTTGATGTTTGTAAGGTGGTCACACACAGTGGTGACATGTTTGACACTAACTCGCTACATCACAATTTAAATAATAGACATAGTTTTATTATGCGCCAAGTAGGTATATAAATACAAATTAGTGTTTGTAAGTTTTAAATGGAAATGACTAGGAATGGAATGTTGACTTTTTAATCTAATAAACCCTTTAAACGGTTTGATTGAAAAGCCAAACAATTCTATGAATATTTTTAATTTTCCCGCAAAAACAAAATTATATATAAGTACTAGCTATGAAATGAAATGAAATGAAATGCTGACCCGGAAAACGTTGTTTTGCCATATAAATGTTTGGGGTGGATTACCCTTATCACTTAGGGGTATGAAAAATAGATAGTAGCCGATTCTCAGACCTACTGAATATGCATATAAAATTTGGTAAAAATCACATTGTGACACGAGAATTTTATATATAAGAAGATAATAAAATGAATTGTAATGCAAAATAACAAAAAAATAAAATAAAATATATAACATTCAGATTTACTGGCCACAAGATGAGTCATCACTTGAATACAGTACATGTGTGATTTAATACAATTTTTTTAAATGTGTTTTGATTAAAATACTTATTATGAAAAATATCAGAGGTCATAATTTTTTTGGCTTTAGTTTTAAGATCTGGTGATTACCATTTTAATGCAACTCTTACAGATCAGTATTAGATCGATAAAGTATGGACTTTTTTACATACAACTTCCTTTTTATATTTTCGTCTCAGATATTCTGCGTCATCGTATCGCAGCCGCCCAAAAAGGGAAAAGAAACCTGTGTGCATAGTGTCGATAAATGGATGAATAAAAATAGACTTTATTTCTTGAGTGCATACGAAAATATTTCATTAAATAATATTTATGCAGTGTTAATATAAACGCAAACTTAATTTATAGCGATATAAATAAGATTTTCCCCGAATAGTTTGTCCAGAAACTACTGTGTCATTCCTTCATATAGTGCATTGTCATGTCAAATCATGTTATGATTTTACTACCTGTTGACCGCGGGACATCCAAACATCTTCATATCTTTATATATATAATTCTT
Organism: Agrochola lychnidis; assembly: GCA_963680765.1. NCBI lineage: Eukaryota > Metazoa > Arthropoda > Insecta > Lepidoptera > Noctuidae > Agrochola > Agrochola lychnidis. Next base: position 8,856,175 of record OY796848.1, read on the forward strand.
CTGTGAGTTTGTATGTCACTGAACTTCTCTCAAACGACTGGACCGATTTTGATGAAATTTTTTGTGTGTGTTCAAGGGGATCTGGGAATGGTTTAGATTCACAATTTTGTCCGCTGGACAATGTTTTGACAGGACAACGTCTGTCGGGTCCGCTAGTTTATAATATAAAATTATCACTCGATTCCCAGGTTGAGTATAATTATATAATAGTGTTTTTTATTTTTAACCAACTTCCAAAAAGGAGGAGGTTATATGTTCGTAGCGCATGTTTTTTTTATGTATGTCCGCCGATTTCTCCGTCAATTGTGGACCGATTTTGAAAATTCTTTTTTGTTTGAAAGGTTATGCTCTCGAGGTGGTCCCATATTAATTTTATTATTTTTGCTTGGATTGTTTTTGAGTTAGCTTCAATAATACGTATTTTTTTTCCAGTTAGTATGTGTATGATATGATAAGTTCCTGTCACTGGTAGCAGGTAGTAGTATTCGAATTTGTGTTGGGTAGGTACGACAACAAAAAAGTGAGAAACGAAAACTTTATACAAAAAAAAAAACAAACGATTTCCAAAAAAAAAACACTACAAAGTGAAAAATAACTTTAATTTCGGAAGTCGATGGCAAAAAACAAACATTCTAAACCAAAGACACTGACTTCCGAAATTAAAGTAATTTTTCACTTTGTAGTGTTTTTTTGGAAGTCGGTTGATTTTTTGTTTAAAATTAAAATGATGGAGGCATACAAAAATGATGATATTTTTATATTACGATCTGGAATTTTAATAGTATAATGCTCCAGCAGTGTTACAGATAGTTTTGGTAAAATCATATTAAGTGTAAATAAATGCTGCAAATACAGAAGTCAGGAGGAATTGATAGAGTCAGATAAGTGTCTGAAACAGAATATAAATTTTTATTCATTAGAAACTGATGGCAGCAGTGTGGTCAATCGTTAAATTTGTTATTCGACACTCTAGAATGAAATACAATATTATTAGTCAATCTGTATTGCCAACTGTATCATAGACCGTCGGCAAAAAAATCTACACTACTACTTATAATACGACTCGCAAAGTGAACAGAACCAATACCTCCAGACTAATTAAATTGTATAAAGCAACCACAGCATAAAATAAATATTCATATTAATACCCAAGGAGGTCAAAGTTGATAAATAGGTTAATTAAATTGAGCAAAAAAATTGTTCGTATAAACAGGTTGCAGTTCATAAATTCCGCTTACTGTACCGATTTCATAGAACACTGTCAGGAGCAGTTTCATAAGAGCTAAATGGAGCATTAATTAGGTCACTCTAGCCAGATTATTATCTGGTAGTATTGATGCCTGATTGTGTGGTTTAATCCGAGCAACAATGACTTGACCTCACCTCAATCCCGGGCAGGAATCTGGAATAGGTCAGACTTTATGCACATACTAAATCTATCTAAAACTGGTACATCTAGGATCTTCGTGATCCAAAAACATCCTTCGGATAACAACATAAACTATTATATTAAGAAAAAATATTCGTCTATCAATGCCCAATCAAATGAAAATCTGATGTCATTGACCTGTTTAGTTCTGGGAACGCTCACGCGGCGCTGTTACAGTTTTCATTCATGAATTATTTTATCAATGGCGGCATTCTAAAAAGCACTGACTGTATTCTTTTTCTATATGAACGTAATAAGATGGGGTTTTACATCTTATTTCTTATCTTTAATACTGTATATAAAATATCAAGCTTATTCTTATTCAGTATCAGATTTCGTACGGAAACTTTGGGTGGTGGACTTATGAATGAGTTTCACGTTTCTGGTTGATTCGACAAAATTCCTATAGATGGAGCGCGCAGGCTCAAAACATTGTACATGTGAATGAAGTACTTATACTCAAGGTAAGACATGGGATAGTCTTATGATTGCCGAGCATCAAACATGCGTTTTCATCAACACGAATGATTTTCTACAAATTAACGCCATCGTCTTTGACAATAGGAACATTAATCATAAGTATTTCCCCGTTTAACTCTTGCAATTTGCGCGACTGTATCTGTATATTTATGTTTGTCTGTTTATCAAGAATAACTATGCAATTTGATATTTCAGAGACGTGCGCTTACACATGTCAACATTAAAAAAGAATCCCCTGAAAATCAATTTTAAATGCAGGATGATTTTGATTAATTAACAATATTTTCGGAAGTGAATATTATTAATAACGTTTAGCGATCTAACGGGGCTAACTACTAAATAGGGAAAAAAATAAAAAGTTTAAACGTAAAATATGTAATTATACAACCACTCTATTATCTTTTAAAACAACTTTAGTAATATGACGTTTATCTTTACTCTTATTCACTTCTCATACCCTGGTACCTAATAGGAAGCTATTGAAGTATTGAGTGTGTAGACTGTTGTAATCTATAAATATGCTAATAATTAAGCTGAAGAGTTTGTTTTTTTTTGTCTGAACACACTAATCTCTGAAAAGTTGGATTTGAAAAATTCTTTGGTCATTTTATAGCCTAATTCTTAAGGAAAGTAATAGGTAATGATCCACGCTTTAACACTTAGGAGCCGAGGAAAAAGCAAAAGAGTCAGAAAGAATGCGAGGCAAAAATGAAGTAACAACGTGGGCGGGCGAAGGAATGCGACGCGGTGGTAGCAAAATTTCACGCAGACGAAGTCGCGTGCAGAACCTAGTAACATTATACCCGGAATCCGAATATAGGGCACCCCCAGCTGTACTTAGGACATCCCGGATCTAGTGCCTTATTATATAACGTGTTAGATAATACAGCGTGTTCAATAGACTTTACTGAAGACATTGAAATGTTGTTGATTGAAATGGAGTGTAATGGAGAGCAGCTTTTGTAGTAAATGCTGGTACTATGTTATTCAATGAGTCTTATAACATTGATGTTCGGTATTGGCTTTGTTTGTTAGTTAGTTTAATAGAACTTCTGGCAATCTAGCTATTAGACAACACAAACATAGTGCGAAGATTAAAAGGAGGTTCTTGCCCGTTCTTCTCCATTGGAACCTACTCCTCTTTGTTAAGTACCTGGTACTTGTTGATAGGCCTACACTGTCCTCTCATACCTATTAACACTGGAATTTGAAAGCATTGTAGAAATCGATTATTTTTAAAAGAGTAACCGTGGAGTTTGTTGCCGGCTCTTCTCCATAGGAAACGACTAATTGGAACCGTGCACCTAGCTTCTGACGTTTCATAAGTGCCCTTGTAGGTTTAGGTGAAATAAAATATTTCGAATTGAATTGAATTGAATGGCCAACTAGCTTCATCTTTCTGATTGACCAAATCGTTGACAATTCAAGAGTGCCTGTAATTGGTTTATTTGAATAAATGCTTTGAGTTTGAGCTTGAAAAAATGAAAGCCCTTTGAGTAAAGTGCTTGCTAGACGGCTGCCAACCGTATCCCCGAGGTGACCTTGGTTGGCGACAGGCAGAGCTGTTTGAAATTTGGTCATAAACCACCATCTATGTACATGGTTGTAAACCACCAAGGTCACCTCTGTCGGGACGCGGTTCGCAGCCGTGTAGCAAGCCCTTTAGTGTGGTGCAAAAATTGTAGAAATAATAGTGATGATGACACACATAACACTTGAAGAAACTGTTTATATTACTATTTCAGATTTTAGGAAAGTGAAACGGACTTCTGTATAGTACAAACCAACACTATACTAAGTTTTGAAATAATTGTCACGTAAAGATTTAAGTTCGTCTAAAATTGCTTATTAGTCTTAATATTATCTACTAAAATTCCTACATTTAAAATAATAATGGTGGTATAGATGTTTTTTTTTTTTGGAAAAACCCAAATGAACAGCTGGAAAATATAAATTGTAATTTTGACAGGACAACGTAGGTATGTAGGTAGGGTAGATAGGGTAGGTAGGGTGGGTAGAGTGGGTATTTAGAGTGGGTAGGGTTGGTAGGGTGGGTAGAGTGGGTATTAGAGTGGGTAGGGTGGGTAGGGTGGGTAGGGTGGTTACAGTGGGTAGGGTGGGTAGGGTGGTTAGAGTGGATAGGGTGGGTAGGGTGGATAGAATGGGTAGGGTGGGTAGGGTGGATAGAATGGGTAGGGTGGGTAGGGTGGATAGAATGGGTAGGGTGGGTAGGGTGGTTAGGTAGGATAGGTAAGTACTTACTAGCAGCTAGTATAACACAAAATTGAATTAAACTATTTTTTTTAATATTAGCATAGGTAGGAATTAGCATAAGATAGAAAAAAAAACATAATAGTAAAACAGAAATGTTTTATTAGGAAAAATATTAAAGCTAATTCAAAAGTTTTGACAGGTTTGCACCTTTACACGCGTTGAACTCTTTAACAGGGACAAATGAATGTACGAGAGTTCCTGCTATTGTGACAAAGAAATATTTTGTGATATTAAATTATTATTTTTATCATTGTACCTACAGAATTTGATTCAGTAGCGAGCACAAGTAGTTACTACTGAGGACGTACGGACTGACGACTTGTGAACGTACCTAGTACAATATCAGAGTTAAACCTTTTAAAGGTGCATCAAGTTATTGTGATGGAATATATTCATTTGAATTGTGATACGTTCCCAATATCAATACGTAGGTATCTCTTGCTTTATTTTGTGTCATCCAGTGAATCGTTCATTGTAATTAATTTATCATTCTAAATTTTATTCCGGCAGCCAAGAGTTCCATTCTAGACACCTCTCAATTGAGTATAAAAGAATATGTGACGAATTTTGCTGTTGTCTACCAATTCAGATCTCAAATAATTAGTTTCGTAACATTTTCAGTAGCTCTAAAGGCGTTTTATAATTACAAAATTATTTACAAATAAAAAAAAATATATGTATTCTACTATTAGTTAAATAGATTCAAGAAATGGCTCTAATAAGTTAGTCCATCCTAATATTATAAAAATGATGCAGGCTAATAGTAACAATAACTCTGTCTGTTACGTTTCACTCTTTTAAATGGCGGAAATTTGGCCCACGGATACTTAGGATACTGAACATTGGATACTTTTATCCCACAAGTAAGTTCCTGTGATAGTTTTTGGCTGAAGCCGCGGGCAATAGCTATAGTTAATTCTATATTATTTTTCTTAATAAATCCAATAGGTATCAAGTAAATTATTTATGACTAGGTTTTTTTTCCCAGGTACCGTGATCATGCATGTCGAGAAGTCGATATTCCCGGGGCTTCTCAACGACACCCGGATCTACTCCCCAATCACCCTGAGCCGTGAGTGGTCCACACTCGCCCGTCTAGTGGTCGTTGTGTTCGCCTCCTGCTTCGGCGCGACCCTCAACGGATACTTCGTATCCTCCTTCTTTGTTGACCATGACCTCAGACGAATAGGTGAGTTGCTGATGCTTCTGCTGCTGCTTGCGAATTTTAAATGCGAGAACTCAGGGAACACATGTGCCGAAGTTACGCGAAGGAACGCTGTGCTAATGCCTGCAATGCTTTTTAAATCAAATATGACTATGACACGTCAGGCCGAAATTACGTCGCATTATTTTTATATTTAAGGTGATTCCTTCCATGTAGCCTGTGAAATTCAAAACTTTTTACGTTTTTTGCAAATTAAAGCTCGGTTTCACATTTTATGTTAATCAAAATTCACAAATCGTCATATTTTCACGAAATAGTCTCATTTCCATCAAATATGATTTCGAGAACTATATTGATCAGAATCAGAATTTATTTATTAGTAAAAATATAGTTTTACTAAAATGTTAATAATGTTATAAGTCATCTACATTCTACTACATGTGTTACGAACATATTCAAATGTAATTCTTATCTAAATATAATTAATATTAAGATTTGTTATTTACATTAAAACCAATATCAATTAACATTATTATAAAATGATAACCGTACCTAACTTTAAAATCAATTAAATGTCATCTTGAATTTTTACAATATTCCTTAAATTCGCAAATGTTATAAAAGCAATTATCCAATAACCAACTCGTCAGCTTTTTCCTGAATATGTGGTGGGACTGGGAAGTTCTGTTTTAAATGATTTTATAATTTAGTCATTATTTTATCATAACTGCTGCCAATTGATCAACATTGACGTAAAACTGCACTGCAATGTGCAAAAAACGTTTGTTTCGCAGTTTACCTTGACGGATCCCCCCCCCCCCTTAATAGAACAAAACACGCGGAATTTCGTTGCGTGATTTTCGGCAGTAGTGTCACTACAATATTTTTTCTGTAATTACTGCATTAGCACAAAGACAAACATTAATGTCCCATTACTTAATGAATCATTAACGCTAATGATTTAATTAATTTCATCAAAGAACCATTAAAATCGAGTCTAATATTTCTTTCTGCAACAAGTTAATGCAAGATTACAATTTAATAAACTTCGTTTCTGCAATTGGCTGTGAGCCAAACTGCGCCTTAACTATGGCATTAAAGAAAAGCCAGTTTAACGCTTATTTACTTTAATGTGGTTCAGCTTCGGTTAGTGAGTTAACCACGTTCAAAATGGAGATGGAAGCTGCTGCAGTACTTTATAGCTGTAACACGGCGCGTGCGGTACATGGAATGAGACAGCAGTAATGCAGCCAACGCGGTTTGATGCGTTATTCAAAGTGCTAAAACCCTTTGATGCGACGAAAAATCCACCACCCGAATTAAGTGTCGTGCAAACTGGCGCGATGCGACGGCGCGACGTGACACCGGTAATTGTTCTACCGTGAAGTTTCTTAAATTTTTTTTTTGCTGGAGTCGCATCGCGCACGTCTGCACAAGGCTTTATTGTTTAAGATCTAACGACATCAACAACGACACATCTCAATTAACGTAAATATAAGCCAGCTCTGCGTAATGTCTTCATATTCAACGCGTTCATTTAGGCCAGAAGAAGAAGAATTTGGTGATTTTGTGTTAGAAGATGTTGTCTAGATTGTCTACGTTATTATCATTTTTATTTGTCAACTAGGCAACGTGTACCACGCATGTGCGGGCATGGCTGATATGATGATCACCGCGGGGATAATGCCCATGGCTGCCGTGGTGCTACTTTCCGGAGTTTGGGACATTAATCCAGTCTGCCACGTCTTACAAACTCTAGCCTCTTGCTCAACATACTGCTACTCGATGTATTACTCCGTAAGTAAATAGTTATTTTCTTTTTGCTTCACCCTAAAGGCTAATTTTACGTTTGCATTAGTTGAGTACCAAGTCAAGTCTTTGACGTCTACACGTGACGCTTTAAACTTGCTAGTTGAATTAAACCCTCTACTTAACTAATGCAAATGTAAATCAGCCTTAATAACTAGAAATTATTGTTACACTATCATGACAATTTGTACTGTTACTGTTTTAAGAACTGTGTGGTGTGTGGTGTGCAATGCGATTATTGCTAATTAATATTAATTTATTAGAACAAATGCGAAGTGAAAAGTTTGCCTGCTTCGTTTTAATATAAACAATTGCTTTATTTTTTAAGTGCATTGCTGTGTTGTCCAATACTAACCAATCTACAATAGCGAACTGTAATAATTCCGTTGTAACCATTTACCAGCACACAATTTTTAGATTCAATATCCTAATTCTTAGGATCCCTAAATTTGAGTCACGTGTTGTATGTTACTTATTAGACGTTGTTTCACAGTTTGTTTCCGGTGAAACATACTTCCGAGTCTGCCACTCCCGAAAACCATTCAAAAATAATGTCAACCTAGTTATCGGAATAGTATCTATATTCGTGTTTCTCGTCGGTATTACTTTGGCCACCACTGGAACCTACTTGGGACTCGACTACGACTACTGCCAGCGGCGTCACTTCGGCAACTTCTATTTTCGACTCAGTACTTCAGTTTTCATTCACGGGATTTCATTCGTCTGGACTATGTTCGCACTGATTGCTTCGACTTTGGAAGTCCGTCGACAAAATCGGTTTCAACCCCGGTACAGAAAGTCCATTAAGTACCAACGGGATGTTGCCATGATCAAGTTGAACCTCATGGCGTACATGTTGTATGTCGCAGCTTGGCTGCCATACCTTATCGTCGTCAACGTGTTCCCTAACGCCTCCGACTCATACTATTACCACACGGCCTGGCTAGGGATTTGCCGCCCATTACTCTCGAGCCTGTTTTATGGATCTTTGAATACTGCCTTTGGAAGGGCTTATTCGAATATATTTAATTATTGTTGCTGTAAAAGCTCTATGCATAACTATCCACCTCGCCAGAGGAGAATGATTGAGTATTTTGCGCGGCCTGCCCAAATGGACGTTAGGACACACATCTTGCAGCAAGTCATTCACCAGAACAGCCCTCAACGTGCCACTTCTTCGACGCGGGAAACCATGGAGTTATGAGTTCGAAAGAAGTCAAAGTCCTCGTTCACGGTCGTCTTCGGTATTGACGAGCATAAAAATAACGATCTCAGCATGTGCATGAATAAAACCTCGGAAAGTCGTCGTATGAATAAACAAATCCGTAAAAATCACAAAATGGAATTGGAGCAACAACGGAAAGAACAACTAGCTAAAAACAATATTGAAGACAATTTTGAAAACGATATTGAAAACAATATTGAAAACAATATTGAAAACAATATTGAAAACAATATTGAAAACTTTATTGAAAACAATATTGAAAACTTTATTGCTGTTAATAAAACCTATTTATGTAAATTTCGATGTCTTAAAACAGATAATTAAACTGTGATATTATGTTCATAATTTCCTGAGAGCAAACTAATTTTCGTCTTATTTATGTCAAAAATTTGGCGTTTTAAATGTTTTAATGATAAATTCATGGACAACAGAAAAAAACATTCGATGTCAACGACAGATGTCAAAAAAAAAAAACTAGTTGTACTTTCTATAGGTTTGCTCTGCTTATGAATTTTATATATTTATTACCTTATTCTTAATATTTACTTTTATATTTCTTAAATTTATATCAAGTACCTATTTTATTATACATTTAGCAACGAAAAGAAACCATACGGAATTCTTTAGTTCTGTCCATTTCATATATATATCTACTATACCATACATGATATAGAGTCCTTTGCTTGTTTTAGGCAGTTTATTGCAGTCCCTCTAAACGTACGAGGAAACAAGTACACATTTTAATATCTTTATAAAGTATACTTAAATGTCTTTAAATGTCTATTTATTACATTAAGGCCACTAAATAGGCCGCATATATGTAATATACATATTTTAGTAGAGTTGTTATATAGATTATATTTATTGTCATTAAATGATTACCTATTTTAGTATTTACATTTTCAATCAAATAGTCTAGTATCTAGACTATTTGATATTCCTGTAACTTTTTGTATAACCTTATTATTTTTAACTGTACTTCCGTCCTTAAGCCTTTGAATAATGTATAATATGATATTTAGAACTTTTAAAGGGACTAAGCAGGGAGTGCGCTTACAGGAATAGTTTTGTATACGAGAAGGGATAGTCACGGAGACAGGCTAGTGTCTAATTTGTGATACATTTGTCGACATAAACACAAATACGTACATTATAGTAACACGACAAGCCCGTCTCCGTCATATATATAAAATATCTAATAATTTAAAAATCAGAATACCTACCTATACAAAAAAAAAAACGTTCGAATTTAAAACGAAGACTGTTTTTTGGAATATTAAATTTAAAATAAGGAGGTATTTCTTCAAAAAAATCTAGAGTCTTCTGCATTATTCAACAAAATAATGTATAAATTAAAATTAACGAAATTTTATAAAGCGATGTTTTTTATGCTCAACGCTAAATTCAAAACAAGCCTGCTCTTAAGCCTACAACCTAACTTAATCCTACCTACTTCGACCTTTAAGTTTAAGTTTGATAAAACTACTTAATCTATACCCATGCTATAAATCCTGTAAAAAAGTTTCTGAAACGGTTAGCTTATTGCCAACATTAAAACAACCAGTGTCATAATAACCATAATATCATTCAAACGACTGTTATACTGTTGTACTAAATTTCATTATGCAACTCGAATTTCAATATAAGAATGTTGTCATGCACGCGCGTTTCACTACCATAGCGCCGTAATAAAAAAAAAGAAGTCATAGGCCATTTTTATTCGATATTAGTATTGCAAAAATGTATTACTTTGTTGTTTACAAAAATGAGTGATACAAGCTTTGATAACACACCACCAGGATGCGTAGCATGACCACCGTAGAAAAGAGTTTTGTCGACGGAAGAATAGACAAAATGACAGATTGTGATTGTTTATCTGTCATTTTGTCTATTCTTCCGTCGACAAAACTCGTTTCTACGGTGGTCATGCTACGCGTGCTGATATTTCTAATGCAGCAAAGGATATTTCTAACCAATTGTTACCAGAAAAGTCGAGAAAATAATATTGTACAACACCCTATGGTTTTAGAACCTTTTATAGAGGATTCATATCATGGGTTTAGATAGAGTCTTGTATGCAACTGTACATAATTAGGTATTAAAACACTCATGTGATACTATTATAAACCCACATTCGTGTTTTAATACTCTTTATTATACAACAGTTGCATAAATAACTATAATATAAGCTAATTATAAGTATTTCTATTTTTTTAATGTCCCTTGGCAAGAGGAAAGCTGCTAGTCGCAGGCACGACAGATCGGAAAATAGTTTTACAGCTCTATATAGTTCACACGGAAATCAAAACAAAACAACAATAAAGTACTTAGTTCTGAATTCAAATTATTATACACGATAAATCTAATAATTGATGAACATGGAAATTAGCATTCTTTGTATTCGGAAATGCGATGATTCCCGAGGGACAATAAGAAAATAGAAATACTGTACGTGGCTTCTCTGAATTCAATAATGGCATTTAAAGTCAAAAGTAGGTAATTGTAACCCTACTGTATACGTTGGCCGGCCAATTGTGGCCATTGTTCTTAATCTGTGAAGGTCAAAGTCAAAGGTCAAAGTGTACGGAGCGACACTGCAGTGCAAAGGACGTAAGCTACGCTGCCACCGTGCAGATGCACTGCCGCGAGATGCGGTCTGTCTCATACGGAACCATAAATAGTAAGCAATATCTAACCACGTCGCGTCGGTGCAGTGCAGTGCCATTTCGAGCCGTCTCTATACCTTAAATCTTATTATAATCTGTCTGTATACTCTGAATGATGAGTCTGATTAATTTGTCCGGAAAGTGTGCACAGAGGAGGAAAGAAGTAAGACTGTCTGCCTGTGTAGTTGATGATACCAAGCAAGGTAGTAAGGACTCACTCTTTTTAATGACGTAGTAATGCGTTATAAACAACACATATCTAGATTGAGACCACATTTCTATTGAACCTTTATCTTTACCTCTTCTTCTTTTAGTCGTTTTCTATATATTTTTCTCTGCTACTTGCTTGGAATCTCCAACTACAGTTTGTCTAGAGAAGTAAGAAGTTGACAGTTTAAATGTCATTTGATATGTATAATTTTAGTTGTAGTAAAAATATTGTGGCTTCTAGGGACAATATGTATTTAAAATTTTGATGCTTATGAAACAATTTTTAAATCTATCTTTACTTAATCTTCGTACTTTATTTAATTGGTTCTGTTAAAATTGCGGAAAATATAACAGATATGGTATTTAATTTCCTTCTTGTTCCTGAAATACTTATTTCGTGTATTCTTTAGTACTATCTATAATTTTATTTATTTATTTATTTATTTAATACTTCAAGCACAGAAATGTACAGAGGCGGACTTAATGCCACAGGCATTTTCTACCAGTCAACCTTTGGGTGATGCAGAGACAAACTGTGGTAGGTGCAATTACGAAAATGGAGGAAAAAATAACTCAAATATAAGGATAAGGAATTTTCTTTTTCAATGCCATATAAAACGTTTATTACGTTAATGCCCGTTTTCACCGACATCCCCTAAGTTTAAAGGATCCCTTAGCATGGTTAGGGGGCTGTTAGAAGGTGGCAGGTGGTTTACCAACAGTAAGGGGTCAGTTAAAACGTTAACTTTTAACTGACCCCTCACTGTTGGTGAAACAGAAACCACCTTCTAACAGCCTCCTAACCATGCTAAGGGATCCTTTAAACTTAGGGGATGTCGGTGAAAACGGGCATAAGTCAACTAAATAATTACTAATAGCAGTAAAATACACAACCAATTTTGACAGTACTAATAAAATACAGTATGAAGATTAGACTCTATACCCTTATTATACTAATTTTTAGGGATAGTTTTTAATGAATCTCGATGTTAGATATTAGATTACATTGTTATCAGTAGACTAGGATTTAAGCGGCAGTACCCCATCGATTAAGGGTCGTTCAGCCCGCCCGTTGCACCATTCAAGTAATCTTATATTAAGAACCAAAAAAAACAAAAAAATAAAAAATCAAAAAAAAATTGTAGTGCGTAGATCCAAATTGACTTCATTGGATTAATTGTTATGATCTTAATAAATTTAAACTCGTAGTGGAAATTGTCGTTTTTTTTTTAATTGTTTTTTACCTACCTGTAAATACTCACTACACTACAAATACAAAGTATTTTTTTATTAGTTGGCGAAACTACATAGGCCTTTTTAACTTTATATGTGTAGCCAAGGACACAAGAAAAACTAAAATCTTAATCAGGTAACTTAGAGCTGACTGCCCTTGGGTCGTGAAAACTGTTACTGCATTTGCAAACCAGGGACATTGAAGATGCGTTTCGCACCCCAGAGACAAAGCTGCCATGTCTCGTCTGCCTGTAATTCCACTGCCACCCATAAAACCATAACACAGCAACACTGCATGGCGGTAGAGGGGCTTGTGGCTAAGTAATAACAGCCGCACAGGGGGCCTACCACCAGCTCATAAGCAGTATTATTTTAATATTACTTGAGTGGGAGAAAGAGATGGAACTATACGTCCTGCACGCGTAGCATGACCACCGTAGAAACAAGTTTTGTCGACAGAAGAATAGACAAAATTACCTCTTTCTACGGTGGGCATGCTACGCGTGCTGTAGAGCTACATCTCTTTCCCACGCTGAAGTAATATTAAAATAATACTGCTTTATGAGCTGGTGGTAGGCCTCCAGGTCGATCGATCAGGATAAGCTACGCTTACCGTAGTTAGTCCGTGGATGGGTGACCATCTTTACATACCAAGACCTCTCCGTACCTCGGAAAGCACGTTAAGCCGTTGATCCCGGCTATCATTTGTAGACCTTTGACAGTTGTTACGGGTAGTCAGAAGCCCAAGTCTGACAACCAGTCTTACCAAGGGTATCGTGCTACCTAGTAACTAGGCTGTAGAGGTCAGATAGACAGTCGCTCCATCTAAAATAATTGTTCAGCTGCATCCGGTTAGACTGGAAGTCGATGATTACATGACAGCAGAAATATATATGGAAGGAGATAGCACTTTTTCAGAAAAGTTCCTTCACGAGGAGCTCTAAATACTACCTGAGAGCCTAGAGAAAGTTACATTTTATCAGCAATTACGATGATAGAAAAGTAAATAAAATATCGCTATCCCCGGCGAATAAAATGGTAATCGTAAAAACCAAATTTTACAGGAAAAATAAAAAATAAAGTTTTTTGTGAAAATCTTATTAACAGAACATAGCGGAATTGTTCAAATATCAAAAGAAAAGTGATTTTTTACATTCATTACAATACACCTTAAAATCTTGTAACTTCTGAAATAACCGTAGGAAATGAATGAAAAAATTTACAGAGTGTAATCGGACCTCTTAATATCGAATATGCAATAACCTTAAAACTATCGTAGTAGCACATTACCATTATATTCGCCGGGGAGAGAGATATGTATTTGAGTGACATATTTCTATTAGATAGCTTATGTCACTCCAATTCAATTTTCCTCCATCAATCCTGTTGAAAATCCTTGTAGAAATACAAAACGCCTTATAAGTGATTGTCACTTGTCCTGGACAAAAAAAAAAGCAAATACACATAAATGTGGTAACAGTGGTGTCTGCACCAAACTCAAGGTTTGTATCGTCGAAACCAATAAATTGTGACAAAAGAGGAAAACAAATAGTAGATACTGTAGGTGAGAACCGTCGCAAGCGCTGCGTGGTTCGAGACGGGAGACGAGAAGCGCACACACGCGCTTTTCCACTCAACGTACCTTGCAGCCATCAGCGTGATCATGAAAAAAGCGCCACATCGTGAAATGTTGACGCAGTCTAACAAAGTTAAAATGAAGTGTAAGTATAGTAGAAGAAGTAAGTATAAAATATGTATAAATTGGTATAATATATTGCATCGGCCCGCCTTAAGGACTTTACTAGGGACTTAAATATAACTGGCGAAATGTTGAAGTACTATAGTAAACCTCTGCCTAACCCTTCTGTCTATTTATTATGTTTCTTCTGAATCTGTGTAACTTGCCAGAAGTTTAAAGTATATTAAACAGGCTAATAGTTATTGATAACTATACTCTATTTGAAATAAGATTAGACATTTAACTAAACCTTTTTTAAAGTCCGTTTAACCGATTTTGACTTCTATTGCGTTAGTGGCATGACGAATGGCAGCTGCAGTAAACAGTTGGTTTGTAACCACTTTTTTTGCTTTTAATGCCATCCTTATGCCTACGCAATAGAAGCCAAAATCGGTTGAACGGACTGTAAAAAAGGTTTGTTTAAATGTCTAATCTTATTTCAAACGGAGTATAGCTGCGCCCGCAATTTCACCCGCATAAGTCTCGATTTCGCTTTCGGGCTTAAGTAAATCACATCAAAGTAATCAATTTTTAGGTGGCACTACAAAATCACATCCAGTCATCCACATCTAAGTTTTCTGATCCATTTGTTTAAATTTTCATCAGATAGTTTTGGATAGCTCATGGCTAAGTAATAGCAGCCGCACGGGTCGATCCATTAGGTTAAGCTACACTTCCGTAGATGGGAGCATCTTTACATACCGAGACTCCTCCGTGCCTCGGAAAGCACGTTATGCCCATTGATCCCGGCTGTCATTCGTGACATCTTTGACAGTCCTTACGGGTCGTCAGAAGCCCGAAAATCTGACCACCAGTCTTACCAAGGGATATCGTATAACCCAGTTACTGGGTTGTGGAGGTCAATAGGCAGTCGCTCCCGGTAAAATACCGGTATTCAGCTGCATCCGGTTAGACTAGAAGCTGTCCCCAACATAGATGGGAAATGGTTAGATATATTGATTGACTTTTGGAACAAACCCTATTACAAAACAACAATAACTATTGGGTTTGCAGGTCGTAAACAAGACGACAATGGTTCTATTACCTCTGACGAACATATCGGTTACCACAGTATCCACATTTCCGCAAATTATGCACGAGTACGTTGCACGTGGAAGGAGTTAGACAAAAAGGCACGCGGTCGCGTGGCACTTCGTAGATTAATCAATAAAGAACATAATTGGAAAAGGATTCTAGATTTCAATAGGTACCTATTCATGTACTCATACTTTTTTGCCAGAAAAAGAAAACTGTTATGGTAGGCAGTGAAAGGCAGATATAATAAATTATCTGAGGAATAATTATGATAGTTTATTAGAGGTAAAATACGTTGAACATGTATAAGTAAAGTTGTATGGCTACCGTTTTAGACGTTGCTCTAGCTAATGGTTCCCTGTTCGATAAATTCCTCTGGTAAATGACGAGAATATCTACACGGGTTGGGGAGTGTTTCCTGGTGTCTACACGGATTCGGGTGAGAGTGTCTAGTGGCCGGTGTCGAGAATATCTTCCTGTTATTAATTCTGCCTTCAGATAATCTTGTAAGCGTAGGTTCCTATAGAGCAGAACGGACAAGAAACTCTATGGACACTCTTTTAAGTAAAAAAATTTGTTATAAAGTATTGGTTACATCATTTATGTTGATTACTTTCGACACGAGGCGACGTGCCTCCATAGTAACGAAAGTGTCTCTTTCTGGTCAACGTTATATCGGATAATACAGGCTGTTAGGCTGACAGGTTTTGTGAGGATTATGACTAACGCACTATGCACGACGAGCGAGCACACACTATTAACCAAAAAAAAGTCTAGGTCGTCTCGCCTCCTCTTTCTGGGCCGATCTCGGCGGCGCCGTCCATCCTCAGGCAGCCACTGTGTGGAGACTGTTGCCCAGCAGTCACTATGCATGTGGTTGACTTGACCCGCCCGATCCTATTTTAGTGTGACAGCCTTACGCGTACCATAATGGTTGGATCGAGATAGCCCTGAAAAAGGATGCTTGGAAGGATTCGCGGGAAGTCTTTGCTCAGCAGTGGGACACTGGTGCCGATTCTCTTGTACACCGAACTAAACTATCGGTAAAATTCCTTACTTTCGACTATGACAATCGCAAAGCCTAGTCCAAATCTTTGCTCAAAGCTATTCTACAAAATAAATTCTCTAAATTTAAAAATAATTTTGACACATCTAAATCGAATTTGATAATTGCGACTCTACACCTAAGCACGTGAATCTTTTTAGAGCCAGAGGCGCGCAGGGGGGCAGCCTCGACGTGTTTTATATGGAATTTTTCACTTTTTGTATGGAAAATAAGAAAAATTATTACCGACATGTAGAGTATTAGGGATTTAAAGGGAAAAGTTTTATAAAGGGGGTCGAAATTTTCATTAATTTTGCGATTAGACACTCCGTTTTCGAGATATAAGCAAAAGAAAAAAATAAGATTCAGTACTGTTTTTGCATCTGAAGTCAAGGTGTTGGTGTGAATTTAAAGTTCATGACAACCAATTTTATTCCACACGTTTACAGTCGCGATTATAGTCAGATTTAGTTACAAAATCTTAAAATTTTAGGTGAAAAACATCAAATTCAGAATAGCAAAATTACCATTTTCACTAAATTAATATCTCAGTATCATCTTAGTGCTGTCGAACTAAAGTATAGATAAGTTGTGTCACTTTAGTCTATTTCAGAATCGTCGTTTGATAGGAATAAACTAAATTTTGGTGATTTTTTGTCTAGTTTAGAGGCATTTGTGACAAGAGAATCGGCACCAGTGTAGGCAAACATTTAAAAAAATATGTAAAGGGTTGTCGCGCGCTTGTTCGAGTAACATGATAAGTTAGGCATATGGCCCACCCCTCGTAGTTGTTAGGGTTACAGAAACAGGAATACGTGGTAATAATTTAGTCAGCTAGGGTGGGTTGTAGCATACAAACCTTAAAATTACGAGCAAAATATATGTTATTCTGCTCGTCATTTTTAGGAAACTGTTAGACAGGCTCTAGTGTTTTTAAATAGTCACAATCAACCAGGAACAGACTTGGTATTAAAATATCTTGCAAAAATGTTAACCAAAACCTAAAACAGAGGTGTTAAAAGAAGCCGTTATTTTTTATTGTGTACAACTTTGTGAAATTTTTCGTCGAAAATTTCGATTAATCTCCTGATAGAAGGCCGTATTAGGATTTAACAACCAGCCCGTGTATGGAGCTGTTACACTAGAAGTAAACACACTATTTCCGTGTAGCAAATGGGCCGTTTTTGTTGAATGTCAATCGTCATATAGCCTTGCTCAACGCAGTCTTTCGAGTTACGAATTGTAACGGTGAAAGGCGTCTCGTGGTGGGGGCAGACGGCAGCGCAGGCGCCGATTCAGTCCGACGCGAATACTCGACTGTGTCGTATTATCTGCGCCGCCCCGAACGTCGCGAACGAAGTGCTAAACTTTCGCGCCAACATTTAAATTTAGAATTTTGGAATTATCATCAGTGCATGTGTGTGTGACGTCATGAACAAGTGATGCTCGTCAATCCTAAAGACGATTGCAAAATGTTTCTGTGTTTTTGTCTCGTTATTTGGAGCGCTCTTTCGCCGGCTCTGGCCCAAGGTGAGTTGAACAATGCACAATCCGTTCCTTTACTAAAGCGAAAAACCGCGGTTGTACTGAGATACTGATATTAGATAGGTTTAGCCTCCGTTTATATTGCTATGATATGTAATAGAGAACTTTACGAAACTGAGTGAACAAAAACCGCGTTTCTATGTTGTAGCCTTTGATTTATGATAACTACCTATACAACAAGATATTTCAATATAGTTGCTTATATCCTTATAGAAGCCTGCTCTGTGGTCAGATAGGTATTTCGTCAACTTGTGACTCAGTCTGTTCAAAACATTTTTATGCGGCGCATGCGCGAAAACCTTTTAATATTTAAGTATAATGTAATAAAGTTTGTATATTTTATTCATTTCAGTTTCTTTATTTATAACTTTATGTCCATTTGCCCATTTAATTATGAAAATTAAAGTGGTATTATGTATAAGTATGTAGTACGAACAAAACTATTTTCTCAGAGCTTTTTCGTCTAACGCCAAAACTCAGTTTGGTTTCGAAAAAAATGGTTCTCGAAGCACATGTTGGGATTCAAAATAAGGCAGGGTTCCACTATTGAGCGGACCGAAACTCACGTGACTTCCGGCTCCTACCAAACAGCAGTGTAGAAAAAGCTCAAAAAACGAACAAAGAAAAACTTTACATAACACAATTAAGTTTAAAAAAATCTCATAATAATAAGGGAAACACTTAACAATTAAATATAGTTTACCCACAATGAAGGTGTGATTTCTAAACAGCATGACGTAAGCTCTATAGATATAACTAATTAGCCGCTACTGCCATTGTCCACTAACGATTACGATAATTATGTCGCGAATTACCTACGTTGAGACGTCGTCAACCGTGGCGCGTCTGTGGTTCTGCATGGCACGGTATTTTTGCGCCATAAATATTAGCTTTTACTTTTATATGGCAATCAGTCATACACCAGCTATAAATTATGTTCGAGGATTGTCTATTGTCTGTTGTCATTATGGGTGTTTTTACGGTCCTGTCCTAAATTGAAACCACATGCTAAGACTGTGTGACCAATGTGGCCAACTTTCCATGCACAAATAATTTATTTTATTTTATGAATTTTTCGAAAACTCACAGCTAATTTTAGTATCTAGTACCTACAATGTATAACAATGGTGAAATACAAGCTTCCACTAACGATTAAAGTGAGTATAATTAACAAATACGCAACAACATCGACGTAAGAGATACGCAAATGAATTATCTCACGCTCAAAAATGACAATAATAAAGAGCAGAAAAAATATAGGTAATAAAAATGGAAAAAACATCGAAACAACAATTGTTCAAACTTTTATTCACTTCCTTTAACGCTACTAGTAAATAAATCTTTATCTAACTCGACATCCTGACACACCACATTAAAAGTACGACAAGCTCTTATCACATACGAGTTCTGTCTGTAGATAGTTCTAACTTGAGGCATATGGAGAAGACGTGGTCTTCGAAGGAATGCATTTGGTACATGAAGCGCGATCTTGCCCACCAACTCAGGGACGTCAGTAGATCCGTTCATAACACGAAATAAGAAAGCAAGATCCGAGACCTTTGGGAGATAGGTATCGAGCGATATTGAGTGAAAAAATCGCCTTTGTATACCTTTAAGCCGATTAATTTATACATTACTAGCGACCCGCTCCGGCTTCGCACGGGTATAAACCGGGTTATTATACATATAAACCTTCCTCTTTAATCACTCTATCTATTAAAAAAAACCGCATCAAAATCCGTTGCGTAGTTTTAAAGATTTAAGCATACATAGGGACATAGGGACAGAAAAAGCGACTTTGTTTTATACTATGTAGTGATAATTTGGATTCCAAACCTGAGAAGCATATTCAAGGTGGCTACGGACAAACGCACAATAAAGAATTTTCATTGTTTTAACATTTTTAAAATCTGAAGACACCCTAAAAATAAAACCCAAGGTTTGAGAAGCCTGATCAATCATATTGCTTCGAAATGTATTATTTCTTTAGTATTTAGTCTCTGGTTGTGTGTATGTAGTACCTTTGCCATAGCAGAACTTGCAAACATTGTGAGGAAACCAGCATGCCTGAGACATATTCTCGACGGCATGTGAAGTCAAGTCAGAGGCCCATGGGCAGCTTTAAAACTCTAACACCAGGTTATTCACTAACCACACGAAAAGAAAAAGAAGCAGATCTTGCCACTTCTTACCAAATACTTCTTTTCCTTCAATTCCGACAAGTTTGATCAACAATCTAGGCAAAGCAAAAAAAGTACTTCAGCAATGTTTGTTAAAAGTAGGTAATTCTTTGATTTACAAGATCCAAATCAAACATAAGTCTGAATGGAATTACTTCAAAAACTTTCAGCGTTGCCAGACTTTTTGTGCCAAGTCGGGATTCTGAAACTTTTTGAGTGAAAAAAGCGGGATTCTTTCGTCGAAAGCGGGACATAATAAAAAAACGTATATAATCAGAAGTTTTTAAATATTTATCTTTTTATTTGAGTTTTAAGTTAAGTTTACGTGACAATAGATAGCAAAAATAGCCATAGAAAATATTTTAATGAAAATATGATAATTTAAATCAGATTTATCCTATCGTTAGGTAGTTGAATCTTCTTAGTCTCCTGAATAAAAAAAATAAAAAAAAACAAAAATCAAAGTCAAAAAAGGTTTTATTCATTAGAAAAATGTGGTGTTTCAAATAATATAATCTAAGGAGCTAGTGAGATTACGCGCCGGGCCAGTCCAGACTTTGTCAGTGCTACCCGGCCGCGCTTCCTCAGCATACTGCACGCACGGTCGAGTTATTCCCGAAAAGCGGGACTGAGCGTGTCCTGCGCGGGACATTTAATTTTGATTTAAAAATCGGGACGTCTGGCAACGCTGAAAACTTTGCTCTACAATGACTAACTTCAATAAATGTCCCTATATATGGTTCATATCTTTTTATCTTTTAATGAGATACGAATACTTCAATGCAAAAGTCAATGTTTCAAGTTGGTTAGATTCCATTTGAAACAGAATTTCAATTGCAATATTGTTTTAGAAATAGACCTCTTCTGCCTCCTACACAACCAACCTATCTGTGATAGCAGTATCAGTTGTTGTGGGGCTTCATTTACAAAGGCTAAGGTATAATAGGTATTTTGTTAGTATTCAGTTAGAATTAATCATGTCATCTTTAAACTTATATTAAAAAGAGAAAAGTTTTGATTTTTTGTGTTCTTGTTTGTTACGCTTTTACGCTAAAACGGCTAAACGGATTTAGACGAAATTTGGCAAATGGGTAGACCATGATCTGTGTTAGGATATAAAATACTTTTTATCCCGATATTGTCACGCGATCGAAAGTTATGCGGGTCAAACCGTGGGACGCAGCTAGTCTTCTGTATAAATATTTTACTTTTCGTGTCTGTTTGCGTGACTGTATTTTTCTTTTAAACTACGCAACGGATTTTGATGCGATTTTCAACATCATTTAGAGGATTTATTCTGGAAGGTTTATGTGTAACTTAATAACTATTCAACTTACATTTAATAAAAAGATCTGCATGATTTCTCACATCGTTAAAACCGTGTGAATCAGGAGCGTGTCCGAAGTTTAGAATAAGTAAAAGATTCAAATGCAAGAATTAATGTAGTCTTCGAATATTTATCAAAATAAAATTTCCTCATTTAATGTCTACGATATGGTAAGTTGTCATCTTTAATAGAAATGTGACTCACAAAGTTCATCTAGATTGCCCTTAAATGACAGTTCTAATCTCAAAATTTCCTACACTTAAATTAATGCAAATGAAAGATAATTATGGTTCAATTTCAGCTGAACGGATCACGATAGTAATATCTATTTTTAAAGTAAACTCTTTGATTGTGTTCGACTTGAGGCGATAACTATCTCACGGGTCTGTCAACGCTGGCATTATCGACAAAAAAAATATTGCAAAACGGATTTCAAGTACTATTGCTTTTTGGTTCCGTGCCAGCAACTTAACTTATTATTAGAACATAGTAGATAAATTATGAAACTGTGGTCCGGTATGGAATCAGGACAACTATGGACTCCACTAAAGTGTAGTCGTTGAGTCAGTTCTGCTGCTTAATTTGAATCAATTTTTGGGTCTAAAATGAAATAGTCATCTCTAACGGGATATTTGCAATAAATGTTAACTGTTTTAAAGCGATTAACTTTAGTGTCTCGATATTTGTTTTTATCTAGTTTTGGTGGTGTTCTAGATTTTACTTTTATATCGTTTGAAGTTTTTCCAGCATTTTGCAAATCATTATAACTCCTCTCTTCAAAATCTTATTTCAAACTGCCTTTAAACTTTTTCAATTATTTGTAATGTATTTAATTTATTTTTGACGAAATTGTCAGCTATTAAATTCGCCTTTTACACATGAAATTATAAAACCCAATAAGCTTGTAAACCTACTTAGGCTTCTTATAGGTTCATTGACACAGTCCACACGTTCGATTAATGTTTGCGACCACCTGTTGTCCTCGAAATCCCCTTTCCAAACTTTCATTACGCCTGAGCGCTCAAGGCCGGTAAGTGACGTATATTTCAGTTGTTTAGCGAACGAGGTTGGCAAGTAGGTAGGCTGCATATGCAAAATGTGATAGTGGTTGAATATTTTGAATTATAATAGGCCTGTGTCCAAAATGTTTTTTTTTTTCTCTGTCTTTTAGATTATAAAAAAAAATGTCGAACACGTATTTTTTTTCTTTTTTGACGTAATCGAAAGATTACGGCGATACATTGGGTTAAAATGTGGTATGACGTCACGCCTTGCTATATTTAATACTACGTTGTGACATAGCGAACTCCCACTCTCCAAGTTATTTTTGATTAATATGATAAAGCAAAAAATACGTGTCTAATATTTTTTATTATCTGAAAGTCGGACTAAATAGTTTTTTTTTTTTTTTACCTAGTCAACTACCGTATTATTGCATATTGACCTGATTGGACTTCATAGAATAACCCAATCACAAACGCAGAAAAGCGGAATAGCCCAACAGGTTAGTTTCATCGCGTTAGTTGACCGTCGATTTAAGTTCAAACCCCAGCCACAATATTGGCATAATGTGAATTTAAGTCTAGCAAGAGCACTAGAAATACTACATTAAAAACTCGTGATTTGACTTTGCCGTGTGTTATTATGGGGTTATTCCCAAAGTACTCCAAAAAGAGTTCCCAAAGTACTCCATGAAAAATATAACATTTTAATTAGGTTTCGTTCTACTCCATGATAATATTAAAATGTTCTCAAAGTACTCCACTCCATTTTAATCAAAAAGCTAATTTAAATATGTACCGGATTACTATAAAAGGGTAGCTGACGTACAGTCAGCCTCAAAAGTTTTGCAAATATATTTTTAAGAATATTTTTTTTTTTAAATAAAATACTTTATAATATAATTCAAAAATCATTTTGAGGGTTATATTTTTTTAAATTCAACATTTAAAAATGTTCAAAACTCAACTGAAAAAATTAAAAAGTGGAGCTCTGGATTCAGAAGTCTAAAAAACATGAAAAACAAATAATAAACAATCTAAAATGATATCTGGCAATTAATCCTAACATAGTTATTATAATTCAACAATTAAAAATATTCAAAAATCAACTGACAAAATTAAAAAAGTGGGGCTCTGGATTAAGAAGTTTCATGGCTTATATACAATTAAAAAAAAGTGAATACATAGTCTTTGGGGCCAGGGGTAGGTATCATCCAAAAAAATAAAAATATCTTGGCCACATACTTACTCCTGATCTCAGGGACGATGACGATATAGAACGGGCGCGGAGGGCCCTGTCGGTTAGAGCCAACATGCTGGCTCGTAGTTTTGCTCGTTGTTCAGTAACCGTTAAAATTACTCTTTTCAGAGCGTATTGTACTACATTTTACACGAACAGCCTTTGAGATATACTCAAAAATCGTACAGTGCTCTCCGCGTGCAATACAACAACGCGTTCAGGGTACTGTTGAGGCTGCCCCGCTACTGCAGCGCATCAGGGATGTTTGCGGACCCACATGTGGATTGTTTCTTTGCCACAATGCCTAAGCGCTGTGCGTCCCTGGTGCGTGGGGTGTGGGGCGGCAACAACAGTATCCTGATTCTAATTTCGATCAGGCTGGACTGTCCGTACGTGAATCGCTGCTGCGCCATTTTCCATGAAATGGTGCAGCCGCGGTGAAACGTCGGACAGTACTGCCGCTATGTATATTGTACAGGAATTTGTTTAGGATGTTTCAGTCTGCCAGTGCAGAATATGTACTGCCAGTGACATAGACAAAAAAATAAAACCGATTTTAATCGATATGAAATTGGTAATCATTATTTTGGTTTTTCAGTAATTAATGATGTTTTATTTAAATTAAATGCACTATATTGTATAAAAGTATATATAGTGCATTTAATTACTTTGAGTTAACTATATTACCTAGTGCTACCTAGTGGGTATGTTTTCTTTTTGTAGTTGTGTAATCGATTACTATAATCGATGATCTCACGAAAACTATCTTTATCATATTTCTCCGCTTCCAGATAAAGAATTGAGCTGATTTTTGATATTCAAGGATAAAAAAATATGACTAATTTTTAGATCATAATCTCAACTTATTACACTTCGGCCCCAACATTTTCCATCTGCTTTGCCTGTTTGTTAGTGCTCTTATAACTCAAGAACTTAACTGATTTACAAGTTTCCTTTCTGCATTATTTTATGTTGTATGTTGTTCTCATTTTTGTAATCAATTTTTTTTATTGCGTCATGTTTACTGCAAATAAACGTTTTTTTCTTTCTTTCTTTCTTGCGTTCATATATGTAATTTTCACAGCAAATCAATAAAACGTAACAGCTTCGTAATAAATACGAGAAATCGCACTTGTCAGTGCAGTGCCTTTCAGCAGAATTGCTATATTGACGATTCATCCGTCCATATCCGTCAATACAGCTTTCGCAACTTAGTTTCCAAAAATGTAAAGAAATATTTTTTGGAAAAATAACTTTAATGCATATATATGAGTTAGCGCTACAACTCCAACAAATTGTATGACTTTCTCGATAGTACCGACTAGTCATTCTAAAATCAACTTAGTTTATTCTTCCATAAAGTTGATATTTGTTTACCATCAATTGAAAACAAGGATTTGAACAGACTTTAGTTCATAGGTACTAGCCTGCTTTGACAGGTAACGTGCCTACGGAAGCAGAAGACAGGTAACTTGATTGAATTTCATCCTAAACCTGGAAAATACCAATCCAATAACAGTGTACCAGATTTAAATGGATAGTAGTCTAAGCACTAAGGTCCGCTAGCACAACTAATAACTTAATACGTTTAGCACCAAACATATTTAAAACAGCATTCTCTCTCTATTATCTTCAAATAGTTGACAGAAATAGAACGATGATTCAAAATCGCTTACCGCTAAACGAATTTAGCAATTTGTGGTGCAAGCAGGCCTTAGTTACAAAAACCCTTACAGCGACGAAAAGCGCTTTCAATGTCAAACTGTTATCCTTAACGCGCGGTTGGCACCAGTGCGCCAATCCCAAATAACGTTACAAATTAGGATCACTAGGTCCCCGTCACTGTTTACCTTTTCATAACTACCCGTCGACGTCACGACGCGTCACAACCCCAGGTCATGGATTTCAAAGGGTCAGTGTGCTCCCGGCAGCCGGAGCTAACGGACGTAGGAGTATAGATCGTTCTACCATTATTTTATATTATATACCTCGATAACTTACTCGATGAAAGCCAGACATGAATTTTCTGTGGATAGGATGTCTTAACAAATATTTTTGTTTCACAAAGTAGCAGATAGTTTAGATTTAACTTTGTTTTGGGTCATATAAAATGTTCTTTATTTATTTTTATTTATTCCTCGTTTATTCACGACTCCTTTCCTGAAATAGCAGCAGCTCTTACGCCATAGAGTTTTTGTATTGATTTCTTACTTTCCTCTCAGCAGACGAAATAAAGTCTTAAGTGACTGAAATAAGGTTACATTCTATGTGCATATATTATTACTTGCAAAGCCTTTTCCCAACTTTGTTGAAGTCTGCTTCCATTCTAACCGGATGCAGCTGAATACCAGTATTTTACACGGAGCAACTGCATATCTGACGTCCATAACTCAGCTGGGTACTGGGTAACACGATAGCTCTCGGTACGACTGTTTGTCAGACTTTCGGGCTTCTGACTACCCATAACGACGTCAACGAACGTCAGAGATCTACAATGACAGCCAGGATCAAAGGCTTAACGTGGTTTCCGAGGCACAAAGGGGTTTCGATATTTAATGGATGGTAGAGTGGCACTGAGGAAGGTTTTATCGAGAAATATTTTCGAGACAATTTTTTTCAGCGTAGGGAAAATGTCTGTCTTCATGCCAAAACCTAAATGGGTCTGCACTCTGCAGATGGCAATAAGTTTGGAATCCACAGAAAACAAAAAACTGCCAGGAACATTAAAATAGTTAAACCTTTCATATTCTGTATATGTCACCGTATGAACTTTGTTAATTTATAATCTATCGGTATTATTTCCGTTAAATTATAAACTGTCGAAAAATTGTGAACTGCAACGAACCATTTACAATTTAACGCATTCTTTTTCGCTAGTTTATAATCTTTCTATAGGAAACTGACAAATTGTGAACTGGTATCAAACTTGCTTGCGACGTAACGCACCTTGCGCTAATACTAAATAGCCAGCCTAGCTGCGAGCAACTTGGAAGTAGCGCTCGCCGGCCACTGCTGCAGCACCGCTCGTTCCGCTCGCTCGGCTCGTGCGCGATTGGTCACAGTTCTAACCTAACCTAACCCATTTCACCCAATTCACAATTTTTTGACAGTTTATAATCTAACGGAAATAATACCGATAAATTATAAACTAACGGTTCTCACAATCTTACGGTGATATATATATATTATGAGTATTCACGGACCGAGCTCGGCAAGGACTCTTGTAGCTGTAATTACTTAGAACACTAGCTCCAGATTGTATGTGCATAAACCTACTGCATAAAGAAAAAAGATATGAAAGGTAGGTAAAGATATGCTTGTTTTCTGTGGAAGTATTACATCTTTTTCCATGTGTAGTAATTTAAGACTCCCGTAGACAGGCGCGACGCGACTCTAGTGGAACAATTTCTATGAAAACTTCACCTTCACTTTGCCTTTCTGCGGGAGCCTTAACACACTCGCTGCACCTTGGAAAAATACTTCTGAATTTTCCGTGCTCTTCATTGGAACCCGGAACTTTATTCTGGCCGGTCTCCTGCCTCTTGCAATTAAAGGTCTCGCATGATACACTAGCAATTTTATTTTGCACTCAAGGAATTTTAAAAGCTTTTGTTTCGCATACTTTGATGTGTATCTCTTGTTTGTCGCTTCGTTGGAATCGTGCAAACCAATTTTGAACCAGTTCCTGTTTTTCGAACATGATACAAAAAATCACACGTTTGTAGAACTTACCGATGACAACACATTTTGATGAATGAAAACATGAAAGTATTTGTGAAACATACATAAAAATAAATTACCTATATAAATGTAACCACTCCTAAATAGTTCTATAAAGTTGTAATGGATTGTTGCATGTCGGTTTTTATTTTATTTTTAAATACTTAAGCTATATAATTGTGTTCAATAACACGTATAGTTTCTGCTCTAAAATAACCTCGGTTAGGTATTATAAAAATAGAAATCATCTTAAAAATATGTGATTCACAAACTCATGAAACAATGATGGATGTTTAAGATTTATCGCTATAAACAAAGAATTCTCTTCATAGTTCACACTTATTTTTAGTTTTGGGGTGAACAGACGGAACGCTTAGTTTTAATTTTCATTGTAATGCTAATTGATCTATTCTCAATCATTTTTTTTGTTGGAAGTAGGTATTTTTGTGTGATAAAATCTTTTGAAGATTCGAAAACATAGTTCTGCTCTGACGGAATAAAAAAAACTAACACACACAAATAAAAAAATATTTGATTTGATTTTGTGGAATCCCCTCAAACCTGCTGGTTCCGTGTAGCAATTTATAACACCTGACACCAAAGCAACGCTAGTACAAATAAATTGTACATCGGTCACTCTTGACCTTTTAATAAATGTCAAATAAAACCGATCCGATCCGATGATGTATCCGATTGATAGTTACCGGAACTTGAACTTTTCAAAACGGATAGTAGTTTCGATGCATAATAAAAATAATCGATTCTATGTACGAATATAAACGCTTTATGATTTTCTAAACTTATTTTTTCGGTGTTAGGTAGGTACACCGAAAACTTATGTATTGCAAGGTCGAGTGACTTCATGTAATATTATTGAAGAAATTTATATTTTAATCAACCTTTGGCTGATTTATCCATGTTTATCCGAGGAATAATTTTTAATTTTTGACAGTTTTACCATACAAAAATGTCAAAGATCAATTTTATTTTTTGAATAAACTAGCGACCCAACCCTGCTTTGCACGGTTTTTACGATTTGACAAAATGTTGAGATTTCTTCATTCATCGTGTGTAAGTTAAATATTTATGTGTCATACTTAAACATAAAACTTCAGGAATAAATTCCCTTAATTATGGTCAGAACCCGCGATCATTCGTGGACAGTCGTTACGGGTCGTCAGAAGCCCGAAAGTCTGACAATCAGTCTTACCAAGGGGTATCGTATTATCCAGTTTCTGGGTTGTGGAGGTCAGGGGGCCTACCACCAGCCCATAAAGCAATATTATTTTAATATTACTTCACTGTAGGAAAGAGATGAAGCTATACAGGACGTATAGCTCCATCTCTTTCTCTCACTGAAGTAATATTAAAATAATATTGCTTTTGAGCTGGTGGTAGGCCCCCAGATAGGCTGTGGCTCCATGTGAAATACTGGTATTCAGATGCATCCTGTTAGACTGGAAGCCGACCCTAGTAAAGTTGGGAAAAGACTAGGCAGATTGAATTATGGTGAAAACCGCATCAAAATCCGTTTAGTAGTTTAGAAAAACAACGCAGTCACACACAAACGAAAATCGACTTTCAGCCCTTAAGAATGCAGCGACGCATGAATTGTCCATACAAACGTAGTACATAAATCATTTGTAATTTGAGTATATTTCCACCATATTATGTTGATATTTGGATTGAGACAGTATTTATCCAGGCTCCTACGTCTTTTTATTTCCAAAAACTTACCTTTAAATGAAGTGTAAGCGAATTGCATTTCGTACATTTTTACAGCGTAAATGACATGTTTTCATATTGTTTTTTCTGTATTATAAATAACAATATTTGTAATATTGTTTCCGCAGAAGCATAGTTTATGTTATCAAGTTACAAATTATCGAAAAAAAATGGAAATACATTAAGTTTTCATTCATAATTTATTGTATTACGGAACACATCCAAATTTATCATAAATTTTCGAAAGCTAGTAGTACTATCGCGTCAAGCAATAATTGTCAATGTGTGCGTGGTAGTATTGCTCACTGTAGGTGTATATCGCTCCGACAGGCACTAACACTAGCGCAACGTGCTTGGAATTGAATTTTGCAAACATCTCGATTTGTAATTACGAGCCGTGTCGCCGGCCTCTTAAGTATTCGATTATATTATATTATCAATGTCTTTTGATCATGTGAAGGTGTACTACTCAACACAACACTGTTGAAAATAACTAATACGATTGTCAATACGAATCAAATATTTAGTTGCATATTGCAAAGTTCTCATGTTGTCTTTTTATTTTTCAGTCATTTACGTCATTATCCGTGCATTGATTTTAATCAATATAGGCTCTCTGTACACTGACTGACCTTTAACGCAACACAGCATACATTAAGACAAACTTACACATAAATATGCCTTAATCATTAGCTGAAAAGATAAATAAAGTAAAACATAAGGAGCTATACATAATGTCAGCGTGACTCGGCACACCGGCTGTGCCGAGTGCGGCAAAATCAAATATATTGACATATAAATGTTCGGGAAAAATCCGCTCGGTTTATCTCAGCTTGTGCAGGCCAGCCGGGTAATTGCACACAAAATGACAGCTGATCGCAATTTCATTCATTTTTACAGTTCAGCCACGTTCATTGCCTTATTAAAGTTGTTGAGCAGACGAATTTATTAAACCTATGCAGCAATGGATTAGAAATATCCTTCAAAACTCTCGAATTGTTATTGAAACTGTGTTACTGCAGAACATGATTCAGCGAGCGGATTCTAAACGGAGTTTGCCGATCGATACGAATGAGAGCCGAATATTTGTCGTATTTGCTTCGGGTCGGTTTTGTTGTTTAAACAATACTGCCGAAACGAATGTACAGACCCGAACATGTATATAGCGCGCCTAATGCCTGGGTTACATCAGGCTAGTTTTTTAAGCTAGGATAGCAAGCAAATAATATCCTGGCTTGGAACTATGCTAGAGTTGTTTACACGATGCTAGTAAATTTTGACTATTTTTAGTATTGCTGTGACTTAGTCCGTAGAGTAAAATGATCCGATTGGATGGGTACTATCTTCCCCGGCCACACGAGGCTATACAGTACACAACCCAGGATAGTAAAATTGTTGGTGGGCGCGCTACTAGCTCAAATATAGAACCCTATCCTATTCAACTATCACACTAGCTCATTTATTATTTTTCTCACTAGCTTACTACCCTAAAAATTAAATAAGTTCTATATACACGAGGCTAGAGTGACTATCTTGCTATCCTAGCTTTAAGGGGCCGTGCTCGAAATCGACAGATTTTGATCAATTTTGTTCATTCGTTGTGAGAAAGGGAAACAGAATTTAAACAAAATTATTTGTGATTTGAAAAGTCGAATTCTTTTTCTTGTACGTAGTGGAAAGGGATTTTTCAAACAAACTAAGGATTCGTGGAAAATCACTAAAATTCGCAACAAATTTTCCAAAAATTTACGCGAGACTGACGTCTAATCGTTTCGTTAGAAGAAACTAACGTTGATTCTGAAAATTTAAAAAAATATCTTCAACATCATTATATGGTCTACTTGTACAAAGGGGACCACTTTTATCAACTTCCATACTGAAAAATAATGTTGAAAAAACCATTTTTTAAACCCTATCAGTAATGTATTTTTTCCTATTATTTAGCAAACCATATGCAGAAATTAAAAAATCACACATTAGTCTTCAGCTACCCCTGGGATAAAATCAAAATTTTATTTTATGATAATACAATATCTTCAATAAGTAAATAAAGGCGAAATAAACCATACTTTCGAAAGCGCAAAAGTGATGCAACTATTAATAGGTGCTGTGACTGACACGAATGGTTTAGCACCACTAAAACTGTACTTTTATAATTACACAGCCTTTTTTTTGCTCTGGGTGGAGCGGGAGAGCGTTTCAGACTCTTACTGACTAAAACCCACCCGTATTCCTTCAGTTGCCATGTTGCCGGGGGGCCACGATTTCCCTTTCGGCCCGGCCTTAATGTTTCAATTACTTCAAGCTTTCTTATAATTAGATAAGTTATTGACGAAAAAAGGTGTTTTTCGTGCACGGAGCCTTAAACACTAGCCCCGTGTAACCCGGGCCTAGCAGTGTATTGCAAAAAAGTTGTCCCATATCGTTGTCCTCTTTCGATAGTTGTTTGGTTTTAGATTGCATGCATTCCCAGCTGCTGAATACATATGTACAGACAACATGTTTGTATAGCGTTCCGAGCGCACGAATTAACTGATTTATAGACTTTATTGAGTTTCTCGTCATTGACATATCACGTTACAAGAATTAAATGTGAGAAATCGCTTTTACGTACTTTTACTTTAATGATGTTGAGATTAGTAATAATACATCACCTACCTTGGTATACCTACGATCTATTGCTAATCGTTACCCGGTAAGTTACATACATTTTTGTTTTACTTTTTGGTGTCTGTGATGCAATGAATTTTTCATTAGTACAGGCACCAACAATACACTTTTTGCTGTAATGATCATTTTTTTCATTGGAAAATTATTTTCGTGACACATAAATTTGTATTTCGTGAAAAAAATAAAACATAAACCTACATGGGCACTTATGAAACGTCAGAAGCTAGGTGCACGGTTCCAATTGGTCGTTTCCTATGGAGAAGAGCCGGCAAGAAACTCCACGGTTACTCTTTTAAAAATATTCGGCTTCTACAATACTTGCAAATAACAGTGTTACTAGCTATGGGAGGACAGTTTAGGTCTTTCAATAAGTACCAGATACTTAACAAAATAGAAAATGGTCAACAAGTCTACAATCCACTAAGCCTACAGCGTTCTCACATAAAAATTAAATTAATTAATAAATGTAAAAACCTATTTTAATAAAACGCAATAACATGATTGCTATTACAACTATAATAAATCTGAATAATTATCATGTCCACAAAAGTTACTAATAATGAGTTGAAATTTAAACGTATAGAATTAATTTAAATTGATTTAATTTACTTCATACTTGGAAAATGATAAGTCTAAAAGTTGAAACATAACGCGTCAGTCGCATATTTCCTGGTAGCTCATGCAGGTAATACCATAAAAGCTTTATTATTTATACAAAGGTTCATCAGTTCGCGCAAATCCCACAGGCTCTTTCTCAGAAATAACATGAACGTCGAAATTTGAGCACCATTAAAAATCATTGCTCTTTTCTCTGCTGTAAAAAAGCAGCTGTAAGCAAAAAAAACGAGCGAGCCTTATATGATGTCACAAATTGTTTCACTGTTATTGTTTTACTAACGTATTTTGTAAGTCACTAACACTATGAGTCTTGTTGCTTAAATTATTAAATTAAATTATTATTATTATATGATATAAACAATATTCATCATCATCATCATCGTTATCATCATCCTATTTACAACCTCTCGGAAAATGGGTTGGAACCATCTGACGGCCAACCGCGCGCTTTCATTGGTCCAAATCAAATAGCGCGCTTCCCCGGCTTCCTGTTACACACTTCCGTCCCTTTTTACGAAATCACTCCCTCAGATTACAAAAAAGTGAGAGGAAAGATGTTAGATCCCTTTCTGCTGTAATCTACAAATATTGCTCTTTTAATACTTTAAACGAGCCATATTTGTATGTATACATAATTGTTTGTATAAATATTAGTACCTATTCACGTTCTCGAAATCGGCTCTAACAATTTCGATGAAAGTTGCAATATAGGGGTTTACGGGGGTGAAAAATCGATCTAGCTAGGTCTCATATCTGGGAAAATTAGTTTTCTCTGTATTTTCACCCTAGCAGAGCTCGGTCGCCCAAAGTTTAGAACTAAATAATGAATAATGACATGACATTATTGACAGTAGAATAATGATCATGGCAGCATGGAATTGGTAAGTACTATCCTATACTACATATTAAATGAGCATTCTCTATTTTCACCAGAGCAGAGCTCGGTCGCCCAGGTAGCATAATTCCCAGAAAATAATCAGATAGGTAAGTTGTTTTATACAACAAAGTCGGTTAATTTTTGAGAAGAACATTACTACACTAATTCTGAAAACCCATTTAGCGTTGCAAAGTTAAGAAAAATGAAAGGCATGATATCCTAAACCGTCTCCCGTCTTCGAAGAATCTCTTCAAGGGAGCGCTTCAGCTGAAAACCAGTATTTTACCTGGAGTTACTGCCTATCGAATCTCCACAACCCAGTAACTAAGTAATACGATACCCCTTGGTAAGACTGGTTGTCAGACTTACGGGCTTCTGACGACCCGTAATGACTGTCAAAGATCCACGAATGACAGCCGGGATCAACGGCTTAACGTGCTTTCCGAGGCACGGAGGAGTCTCGGTATGTAAAGATGGTCACCCATCCATAGGCCAACCCGGCAAGCGTAGCTTAACCTGATGGATCGACCCGTGAGGCTGTTATTACTTAGCCACGAGCTTCAGCAACACAAAATATACGAGACGATATGCGATCAAAATTTTTGACGAGCCATTGCAAATGTCATGATTGCACTCGTCGTTCATAATATAGGGTCAAGTTAAATTTAGTAGCAAAACTAAACAAGCGTGATCAATATCGATATCTAAACACGATAATTAAAAATGAAATTAATTGGATGATTTTTTGAGGGGTCATCGACCGCTGTTTGTTTAGTGTAGTCACTTGAAATATATTTTTTGGATTGTAACATCTTTCCTCTCCCATTCCAGCAATCTGTGGAAGTGATTTCTTAAAAAGGGACGGAAGTGTGTAACAGGAAGCCGGGGAAGCGCGCTATTTGATTAGACCAATGAGCGCGCGCGGTGCTAGAGTTGGCCGTCAGATGGTACCAACCCATTTTCCAAGAGGTTGTAAACAGGATGATGATGATGATGATGAATATTATTTATATCATATATGTATACGTCAGCCAAGATGTCAAATGTTACATATCTTAACCGACTACTGTAAAGCTCACTCGTTTTTTTTTGTGTAAACTTCGTAAATGTGATGGGTATCGATATCTAACACGACAAAACAAAAGAAAACATATTTTCTCAACTCATACTTCAAGTAACAATACTACTAGCGGTTGTCAACACCAAAAAAAACCATCAAATCTTTATTTATCGTCTGTCGAGTTTCGTACGAGCGGCGAACGATTGACGAACTGGAAATTCGAAACTTGTAGTTATTGAATGAAAACAAATCTAAACGAAAGAGATGACAGCACGGCCGGTTATTGCTATCTCTCTCTTCTTTTTATGAATGGTATAAATATCGAACTCCGTCATATTATTTGCATATTTGCTAGTAACCTACATTTTTAAGAGGGTCTGATAGCGGAAAACTGGAGTGAAGTATTCTTAGGTTCTAGTAATTACTTCCGGCGGAGTAGTTTTCTCTCCGCTTTCTGTACACTTAGAAGAAATAGGTTATCAAAGATTTCTTGTATTTAGAACAAGGTTATCTAAAAATAAAATAAAACAAGTTATATTTGAACCAGCGCCCTAAATGCGTAACAATGTGGTGGATATTGCTAATCCATTGCTTCATATGTTCCAATAATACGTCTGCTTGGCTACGTAAATAGCGCAATGAATTTTGTTGAACTGTCAAAATGTAACAGATTGTGATCGATCGTATGTTACGCAATTAGTGTGCAGGGTCTTATATCACAAAACTTTACAATGACATTTTACAAATTTGTAAATCTTACAAGGTGCGTGTACCACAAAACTCTTACGCCCATTTTCACCGACAACTAAGTGACACAAAACCAACAACTCAACTCAACTAAGTGACCTAAATAAAAGTGCACTGGTGGATTTTCACCGCTAGACTCAGCGCTGAGAGTTGAAAATCCAACAATACACTTTTATTTAGGGATTCATTTAAGTGTCACTTAGTGCAGGTGAAAACGGGCATAAGTACACAATTATAACGCAAAAACCTTACAAATATGTAAATTGTAGTGACAAGTCTACAACATTGTAACTCATACATATTTGTAATTTTTGTGTTATGGCAATTTTTTCTACAAGTAACAATTTTACACACACATAATAACATCACGCCTATAATCCCCAAAGGGTTAGGCAGAGGTAGTACACCCACATTTCGCCAGTTATGTTTAAGTCCCATGTAATAGGGGGAGAGTCTATTGCCATCAACCGGGCACAAATCCAGACTCCAGGCTGTTACTGAGAAATTCCAGATGGAAAAACCCAATAACACTTTGACCCGGGAATCGAACCCAGGACCTCATACTCAGTAGTAGCGCTTGCGACCACTAGACCAACGAGGCAATTTTGTACAGTAAAATTGTAGACTCGTAATTTTTAAATAGCCTTAATGAGCACAGATCAAGAAGTTTTAAAGATGTGTTTTTATTAAACATGTTTAGGATAAAATCAAAGAACAAGGTTTTAATTCTATATACAGCAGAACTTCATTATTTAGTATTAAATATTAATGTATTGCATCTGTAGAGACAGTAGAAAAGTTTATCTAGATCAGAATGATCAAGATAATCTTTCCTGTTACTATTCAAGCAATAGAATTAACTTTGCTATTGCTTTGACAACTTCTGAGACAAAGTTAAGAGAAAAGCTTAATCTTTTTTTATTTTGAGTCCGTTTAAATAGATGTCAAGTCACGGTACAAGTGCGGAATGTGCGCACATAAACAGCTACTTCTTAAGACACGTCGTAAATTATAAAAGTAAATATAAAAATGGGTTACAACTGTACTCGTGGGTTGTTGAATAGCAACCGGTCACTGTTAGTCACTTTTACTCTTGAATAACCTTGTTAATCGTGACTTAGAATAAATATTAAGCCATTATTCTGTCGCCTAGCGCTACGTTAGGGTCCTGGGGCCCAAGTCTGCTATTTTTATAAATTCGTCATTCCAACACGATCCCATTGTCATTTTGCTAAAAGTTCGTAATCTACTAAATTCATAATGGTCCATCATTGGTCGGTCAATGGTCTCGTAATAGAATTCTGTTATAATGGCATTGTCGTACAATACGACCAATGATACCGCCTAAGTCAGTCATTCATTTGTCATTTTGTACGAGATTACCAATAAGTGCCATTTCTTTCAACGGAGTGTCAGTGGCTGACCATTGGAAAGTCATAATGACGCCATTATATTAGTAGATTACCAAACTTGTCAAAATCAACAATTATGAAATTAATTATAGACCATTCTGACACTATTGTAATAGCAGACTTGAGGCCCTGTTTTGGCGATCGCGGGCTCTTTGTACTTACAAAGTGGATTCTAGGCTGCGTATTTTGCAAAGCTACACACTCCTCTCTAGTCGCATCGAGTTCATAATGTAAAGCTTGTTATCTATGCTCTAAAATGACGGGACCCACTACCGCATTTTACGCACTAATGCGGTAGTGGGACGCATCATTTCAGAGTGGACAAACTATACTCACGAGCATGCATGAGTCCCCTCTGCGGTTCCGCGACCACTCCTGCTTATAGGTACTTCATTACTGTAAAATTGTGTTATTTTCCTATTTAACGTTTTTTTTATTATTAAGGAGCCAAACATTGCATTGCATTTTTGTATTGATAACAGATGAATAGAATGGTGCTCTGATAATAATAAGATCTTGTGAGCAACATTGTCTTCGTATTGGTTGCGGTTGACAATAGGTGAGATTTTCTTGTCCATGAAAACAGCACAGTATAGCTAGCCATGCCCATAACGAACTTACCGTGGGGGTCGCTCCGAAGCTGTTCACCAGTTTTTAACTGACTTCAAAAAAGGAGGAGGTTCTCAATTCGTTTGTATTTGTTTTTGTATGTTTCATAAAATAATTTACTACTTAGTTCCACAAAAACTTAGTTATGCATAGAAAAAAAAACTTTTTTTCTAAAAATACAACCGACTTCCAAACTACAAAGTGAGAAACAACTTTGACACCGACTTCCAAAATTAAAGTTATTTTTCACTTTGTAGTTTGTAAGTCGGTTGTATTATTTGAAAAAAGTTTTTTTTTTACTTTTTCGTGGGTAGGTTTGTAATTTATCTAAGTTACAATAGCCTAATGTTAACTGCTCATCAAAAACACCCAAATCGATATAGATGTGCCTATAATATTTGAAGAGTTCCCTCGATTTCTCCAAGATCCCATCATCAAATCGTGACCAAATGACAATGAGACTAACTTGAATGTATACCCTTTCAAACAAAAAAAGATTTTTTCAAATCGGTCCAGCCGTCTTCGAGTAAACGGGGAACATACATAAAAAACAAAAAAATCCGACGAACTGAGAACCTCCTCCTTTTTTTGAAGTCTGTTAAAAATGGGAAATGTAGTTTCATCTAGACTATAGATATTGGAGAAAATAAGTTTATATGTATTTATTTCTTGAAATCTTCTAATAAGGCACATAAAAGTAAAAACAACAATACATAATCAACTTAATTTCGTTTTCGAACTAACAATGGTAGTACAAAAAGTTCGATCGACTCGCAGTGCTCAGAATCGCGTGCGACTCAGATAGCTTTCACTTATCCTCACCGGCTATGTGTATGTGTCCATACACATTGTGTGTCTATGTGTGTGTTTGTGTCCGTATCTGTGCGCATACTGGTGCGTTCGTTGAGCGATATACCGCGAAATACCGGTCTTAAGGCCAGGACACACAATTACGGTGCCAACTCGTGACCGATCTGACCGAATAACTTGAGCTTTCGATCTAAAGACTCGTTTAGACCGGGAATACACGTGATTGTTGAGTCGTGATCGCAGGATTATTTCTTGGCTTTTATCTTCCTGGTTGAATAGGTATTGGGAGGGATAGATAAATTGTTCTACCGTGAAGTTTTCTTAGAAATTGTCTTATTAGAATCGCATCGCGCCAGTTTGCGGGAGCTTTTAGGCAGCTTTAAGTGAACGTCTTTGAGACGGGAAATAAGTATTTCTAGCTCACAAAACTTTACAATGTTTGCTTATTGTGTAATATATTTTTTTTCCATCGTGAAAGACTAAATATCTTATAAAGTCATATCACAAGCTTGAGTCAGGGAAATTAATTGTTCGGAAAATTGACCACCAACTGATTGTCCATGTTAGTACATGGTTATTTGTCGGCAATCCGTTAAGGGGATGTAGGAGAGGTTATTTGCAACCAAATGTTTCAGGAGATATTTGGCTGCAAATGATATATGCTAATGTCAACCATTTTCGAGTAATTATACATTTTATATTTTAAAATGTATGAAATAAAAATATAAAAGTCAAATGACTCGAAAACCCTATGTACAAAATTCAGCTATCATTCTGTGGCAGTTGTATAATAACATAACATAACATTACGCCTTGTTTCCCCGAAGGGTTAGACAGAGGTGTCCCTGTAGCAGGTACACCCACATTTCGCCAGTTATGTTTAAGTCCCATGTAATAGGGGGCGAGCCTATTGCAATCAACCGGGCACAAATCTAGACTCCGAGCTGCTACTGAAAAATCTCGCCATAAAACGTCAAATTGATTTAATAGGGTGTCAATTTCCTTAACAGTTAATTTCCCTGACTGAACCTTAAGCTTTGGAAAATACCTTCTAAAATTATTGCACTTACATTAAAAGTAGTTCTAAGAATAATTCAACGGCCTTAGTAAGCTTCTGCTTCGCGTTGAGAACTAACTTTGGAGCAGACTAATGCAGTTCTCAATAAGCCGATTTTCATAGAATTGTTGGCTAGGGAAGAATATTTACACCCTGACGACATTATTAGAGTTAGTAGTACTTATAAACAAATCAAAAAGACACTACTTATTTCCTTTTTAACTTTGCCCAATCCTAGGATTTTTTTCTGTAGGATTCATATTTTTGGTTAGTTTAGTCAAAGTCAAAGATTTATTTGCAGATAAATATGGTTACAATAGTTCTTACAGTGTTAGTATGATGGTAGCTTAACATATTTAATAATAACATAATGACATGCAAATTGGTACACAATTACGTCATTTTAATTTAAACTGAAGGAATTTTTTATAGTATAGAAGGAATTCTCAATTAACCAACTGAGTAAAACCCTTCTGAAGCGGTCCATTGGGAGTTCTTTAATTTGGTTAGGAATCTTGTTATCAATAATAATAATCCGTTTTAAGCTTTCTCTGTTTTTTTTGTTTTTGTTTTTGAAAACTGTGTGAAATTTATTTTCTTCCATTCTTTCTTTATAAATCTGAATACACATAGGATAGCAACTTCGCCCATATAGTTCCGTCTGTGTACATACACTGATCCCTTAGTGCGTTTGTCCACCGTAGCCTACACTGGGCCGTCACCAATAACGAGATGACGGTGCCGAAGTAGCGATGCATACGTTTACTACGACCTCGTGTCCACCGCACGTCCGTCACCCGAGCGCCGTCAGGCCGCCGAAGTTTTGAGTAGTTCGGCGCGACCGCTAGAACTCGGCCCGAGATTGTGCTGGGCAGATGTAATACAAAACATTTGAATTTTTCCACGCGCAGCCTTATAAAACCGTAAAACTTAATGGAATTCGGAGTACATTTTTCCATTTCCAATTTTCCGGATGCTCTTTAAAATATTTTTCGCTCCTCTTGCTTAAAAAGTCCAACATTGTAGCGTACTAGAGCGGGGAAAAAGAAAAAATAGCATATATATAAAAGTTTTTTTTTTAATTTTTGATTGTAACCAACGAGCCTACAAAATCGAAAAGTCTTTATTCTTATGTAAAACTAACTTTTTCTACCGAATATCGGGATAAAAAGTTTCCTTAAAAATTCAGAACAAATTGTATATTTTTTTAATAAAAAATATTATTTAATGTTGTTTTGGATTATTTTATTTTCTCGCAATCGTAGTGAAAAGTAGAGTTTAACACACGGCGCTAAAACCCATTATATAACTCGGTTTCTATTTACTGCCTTGCTAATCTTGGCATTTTTAATAGATTACAAATCAAGTCTGTCTGTGTGATTAGTCATTGTATCAAGTCTGTGGTGATTAGAAAGATTAGGTATAAACTGCTGAAGAAAAAAATTCTTAATTTGATTATTAAAGTGAAACTTTTATTACATCGTCTCAAACTTTTTCGTCTGTGTGTTGCATGACGCGTGACGGTCGGCCGCGGAGTAGGGATAAAGTGAAAGGCGCTCGTCAGAGCAGCCAAGGCCAATATGGCGGCGCCTATAGTTCGTTTAAAAGTTTCACTTTTACCGTGGTTTCATAAAACCACAAAATCCTTTTTCTTTAACATGCGAAGTGGGAAAACCTGACTTGTCCTTACTTAAGTTTTGCAAAAATATTAAATGTTTAAAATATTTTCCAAAGTTTGCTAGCTCTTAGAACTAGATAGAATAAAGCCATCGAGTGAAAAACATTGAAAAACGATCGAAACATTGAGACTCGAATAGTTACTGCAAACGTAATTAGGAATGACCTTCGTATGAGGTGCAATTGTTTAGTCCCTTTGACCTCTGCCGTATCAGTTCGCCTTACACGTGTCTTCGATTACAAGCTGTATATGCGACATACTATATTGGCCAGGTTCAGTATTTGATTAAGGTAAATATTAGTAGTTGGTAGCCTGGAATTGCCAATTTAGTTATCGGTTGCATCTTGTACATAATACGCCTACCTATGAAATGCTGAGGAGATGACGTCCGTAACCTTGATCTTGATGTTAGTAATTATTGACAAATCATCGAGTATTCCAATTAATTAGTATGGTCGAACCGACCATATTAATTAATTGGAAGGATATTCAAATGACACAACTGATTTAAGAAATCCTCTGTTGTAATCAGAAGCAAAACTTTCTAGTGAAATAAACCAAGACTGCGACGTGAAAAAGGTAGTGCTGTGATTGAGAAAATACGGTAGCAAAAATATTTATAGTAAGAGATTAATCCCAATTTTCATGCTGCTATTTTCGTGCCGTATTTTCAACGCTCGGCTTAGCGCC
The DNA here is from genome assembly GCA_963680765.1 of Agrochola lychnidis. Classification (NCBI taxonomy): domain Eukaryota; kingdom Metazoa; phylum Arthropoda; class Insecta; order Lepidoptera; family Noctuidae; genus Agrochola; species Agrochola lychnidis. The sequence goes on from OY796848.1 coordinate 8,897,450, forward strand.
AAAAGCTGAAAATCCCATAGCACGCTTTTATTTTTTAGTCAATGCGATGGGCAGCAACACATAAATACCATAACATCTCACTTCGTATACCCCAAAGGAGATTACTGCACCCAACACTCGGCGAGTTCGAACCCAAGGCAACCTCTGACTTTTCGGATTTATGTGCGTATTGTTATTATCACTTGATTAAAAAATGATGAAGGAAAACATCGTGAGGGAACCGGCATGCCTAAGAGATATTTCTCGACGGCATGTGAAGCCAAGTCAGAGGCCCATGGGCGGCTTTAAAACTGACACCAGGTTACTAACAACACGATAAGAAGAAGAAGCACTTGTGTACTTTATAAATACCTCTTCTATTTCCCCAACTGCAGCAAAATATTCCAAAGCAAAGACTTTGCGATCACCAATTTCTGTGCCAATCTTGTTGATTATAGCTTACGGAAAACCGTAATGATTCCAGGGAGTGCCATGTCTAGATAAAAAAAAAGTGTGGCACTCGGGGACTGCCGCGGTAAAGCTATTGCATAGCATTTGTAACCTCCATACTTCCTATTTGTCAACGCTACACTTGGGATGATGTGATGACATAAAACAAAAATTACGTTCCCATGACAACATCACGTTTCCTATAACAACATCACGTTGTCATGGAAACCGTCATTACATGGTAGGCGGAGTGGGGGGTGTTAGGTTTTATTTTCGTTACGGAATTTCTTGATTCAGTCGCCGCGCTCAAAGCCCGCGATAAAAGCTATGCAATAGCTTAAAACTGAATGCTGAACGTTTATATTACCTACCTATAAATTAATTTGTGCACTGAAAGTGTCACCGCTGACTAAAAAGTTGTATGGAAATTGGTTGTAATGGTGATGTGGAGGAAAGAGGAAAATGTCCTGCGGAAAGTTTTGAGTATGAATCTAGATGGCTATAAGAGTGGAGCAAAACCAAAGAAAAGATAAATGGACTGTGTGAAGGATGAATTGGTTTCAAATGGGTTTGACTACTGAGATGAAGACTAATATAGAAGTATGGAAGAATTGCTGTCTAAATAAATTTGGATAACGGCAAGAGAATTATAATATTATTTTATGCACATCACTAGCAGCACCCCGCGGTTTCACCCGCATAAGTCCCGATCCCAAGGGAAAGGCGGGATAAAAAGTATCCTATGTGTTAATCCAGATTATAAAATATCTGTGTGCCAAATTTTATCCAAATCTGTTTAGTAGTTTTTACGTGAAAGAGTAACAAACATCCATCCATCTCCACAAACTTTTGCGTTTATAATATTAGTAGGATGTTTTGATTCGGAATTCAATCGGGTCAGAGATCACAGTTTTCAATCAAGGATGCATTACATTTATGCTGCTAAGTTGGTATGACATAGCCAGTTGACTGTCGTGACATCGGATGAAAAAGCGCTGTGTCAAGAAAGTGGCACGTAAATAAAAATAAAAAAACAGTGGCACTCCTGGAGTGCCGACAGAAGTGAAAACTTAAACAATTTTATCGTGCAGGAAATACTTTTCTTTTTAAAAGTCGGTAAAAAAGGGAAATATTAATCATATCGTTGTCATCCCAAAGAAAATGTATCGCGCGTTGATGTCTTTTTAATGGTCAAAAGCTGGTGTCAGTAACAGTTCGCGAGTTGAATTGTTTTTTCCCATCTCAAAAATACCCAACGCGCCTAAAGAAGTTTTCACTTCAAAAATGTTTTACTTGTGAAAACACTAAAGAAGTCTCTACAGACCATAGGGTCTGGGGTTAGATCCCAAGACAAGTGTCATACATTTTTTTGATTTGGTGTTTCTCAGAATCTCAGCCCAGTGTGTGTCTGGATATGTTCCCAGTTTGACATTGAATGAATATAATATATAAAACACCATCCCACCCATCCCAACTCTGAACCAACCGACAGTCGCTTAACCTCACGAAGAGTTCGACCTTCAACGCGAACGCTATTACAATGTTTGCGGTATTTTTTATATCAAAATTATACGAAGTCGCTTCGACCAGCTTTCTCTAGCTATTATGTTCGACCGGAGGTTAAATAGCAGTGACACATTGAGCGGTACACGTGAACCGTGATAGAAGTGAACAGAAAAATATTGGATTTATAAAAATTATACATACTTACAAAATAATCACTCCTGTTTACCCCACAGGGATATGTAGGCAGTGGAGTACAGAAAGAGTACCTACATGCTATTCGGATCGATTTCCTCCAGAAGAAAATGTTATATTGAGATGTTATATTATATTGAAAATGTTATAGTGTTTGGAAAAACTAGGATATTAAAAGCTGGATTTATGTCATGCGGCTTCTGAATTCAACTTTTTGACGTACTTGGTCAAATTTGCAAGTTGATACTTAAAAAATAAAAAAATACGGTGAATTATGTTAAATATTTAACATACTTTTTTTATTGCGTTGACTTAGAAGCTTGATTTTTTAGAGCTTCAAGAGACCGTAGACCTACGTATTTGATATAAATTTCAACTTTATATCTCCTCGCGTTCTTGAGAAAAAGGTCTTTGACAGACGATATATGGACGGATAACGAAGTGATTTAAATAAGACTTCAGATTTTTCCTTTTGAGGTACGAAACGCTTAAAACGTAAGAAATTTTAACTTCTAGGGCTAAATTGAAGGGATCACCATAAGGTTAGTCTTAGTGTTGATCAGCATTGACCTTACTGAGTAAGTAGTATAGCACACGACAACACGGAACACGCTCTACTCGTGCGTTTACATACGGGCCACAAGTCGTACTGCAAACACAGCAGCCTCATGCATGTAAAAGTTCAATATCGAAGCGCAATCGTACGGAGCTCATTTTCCTAGTTGTGGATATCCTTAGGCGATAATTGAAAGCCAGTTCATGTATGTTTAACTCTTGGGCTATCATGATTCATGTCTGACAGTCCAATTAAACTTGAAATGAGTTAAGTTCAAGGTCAGCATTTATCTAGAAAGAAGATTAGCTCGGTATAAATGCATTCAATATCCTAGTAGAGGTTTTCAATCATCTGCAGTTTTTTCATGATATTATTATTTTATTACTAGCTGTTCGTGCCCGGCGTCGCCTGGGTGTATTTTTTATTTATAGATGTTTTTTTATGTACTCAAAACTAAACGTGAATTGTGAATAACCATTTGTGTGCCAAATTGCATCCAAATGATATAATACTAATGATTCTTGAATTCATGCAAGCCTAGTACTGTTTGTTAAGTTACTCTCAGAAATTGTGCACAACGTGTCGTGAAGAGAATACCGTCTTGTATGACGATAACTTTTTTTGCAACATCCGATTTTAATTAAACAAGCCTATATTCTGCTCTAAATTAATCTGTCTTCATGTAAAAACTACATGAAAATCCATTCAGTAGTTCCGGAGATGTTCGCGAACAAACAAACAGACAGACAAACAGAAACTGGATTCTATCTACTGTTTTTAAAGGGGTGCCGCAGTGCCTAAGCTGCTGCGATACACGTTTTGGTTCGGTTGCCGCTCGGAACAATTGATATTTATATAGTCAATTGATGTTTGTAGGTTAAAGGATTCAGCTCCGAGCTGTGACTTGTTTGTTTTAATTAATTGGCATCACGATTGCCTTCTGGAAGGCGATTCTCGCACATTACACATTCGTGATCATCGTTCAATTCGTACTTTTCCTTCGTAAAAATCACGTTAAGCTGTTCTCGCCATGTCGATTCAAACATTTTTCGCAGGAAAGCCATACGACATACCTTAGTTTACATGCGACATGCTAAGATTGGTCGGGACCAATCGACACGTACCTACATACATGGCGTCATGTCGATCGTAGTCGGACTTACGACATTAACAACGATTCTAACCGTAATTTTATAATCTGAGGGCACGGCAGTGCCCCCGCCAAGTCGAGCAAAACAAACAAACAAAGGCACAGCCGTACCATGTTTTCTCGAACCCATTTAGGAACATTTTCGACCCCCTGTAACTTCGTTGTGGATAAAGCTAGAATCCTGAATTTTCAGTTACCAAGAGAACTTAGTATAACTAGGTATATTATCAAATTACGTTCAATTTGAACTTGCAGTTTAAGAACTATTGCAGGTCAAACTTCCATAATTTTGTCACTGATATACTCACCGACCATCAAAATTTTAAAGTACTTCCAGCAGACACAAAAACTTCAAATTTTGTACACAATTAGTGTTTAGCCTATAAAGCAAGGAAAAATTAAAATGTACCGCAATTTTAGTCCCGTTTTCTAGATATTTTTAAAAATTATTTGAACTGCATAAGTAACTTTGTAATCCGATATAAATAATATGCGATTACAAAGTTACTTTTGCAGTTCATGCAATTTTTCGTTGCTTATATATAGGTATAGTAAGTCACGGCAAGCGATGAGACTGAGATCTTGGCGATCTTATAGCAGGCTAAATTGAGTTGTTCGGGTATCTAACTACAAAAAGAAATGAGATCTTGAGGCAAAAATATTTAGTTTGGATTTTAGTTAATTATATTCAAAAAAATTTAAACCACAAAATTTATCATCGCGGTGGTTGTCCTCAATACGATTCTGATGGTAATTTGCCTCATACAAGAAAAACTATTTGTTGTTTTACGTTTACTTTTATTTAATAGGCCAGTAATTATAGTATATACAAACAGTGATATTATTCCTACCCAGTGAAGTTACTGATAAGTGAAAATATCTTGTCCTGCAAAATACACTCATCTCGGTGAGCAAAAGAGACACAGGCATAGTTTGCATACGGCATATAGGGCCTGCTCTCCCGCGCTCACCTAGCTGTAGTCAGTCAACGCTGAGCGCCTGACGTGGAGCAACGGTCGCTACCTAGCTGCGTCTTCCCGTAAGTAATTCATTTCGGTGAATGAGGACAAAAATAATATCGTTTCGGTGGCGCTTTTAACTTGTTTACCCAGTGTTTATTACTTTTATTTTGTATGTTGCTCATGCGCCTTATGTATATATTTACTTGAGTAGTGCTTATTGTGTCCTAAACATTTTCAGTATTTTGTAATTTTTTTAGTTATTTGTGTTTTTTCTCCTTTCGGTGTTCTCATAACGGTGAATTCGGTGGGCTGAAACCACTACCGATATGAGAAAATTCACCGAAATGACAAATCTCATTTCAGTGTCCTATATGTGAATTCGGTGGTCATTTAGCTCACTTCAGTTGATGGCTTTGTAATTTCGGTGCCAATTTAAAAAAATACTAAAATCTGACATGTATTTATATGGTGTCTTTGTAAAATCTGTTATTCATCGACTATTAGTTGATACCGTACTCTTTTCAAAAGGGCTATGTTTGGGGTTTCTCTGCGAGATCAACTCAGAAACGAGAAGATACGCAGACGAACGAAAGTTGCCGACATAGCCCAACGTATTGGGCAGGGCACATAGCGAGTAGAACTGATAGCCGATAGGGCAGAAGAGTTCTCGAAAGGATACCACGTACTAGCAAGCGCAGAGTAGGACGTAGACATCCACCTACAAGGAAATAGCTGGATGCATGCCGCCTACAACCGGTTACTCCGGAAATCCATGGGGGAGGCCTATGTTAGCGGCTAGCGTCCCAGATGATTATGATGATGAGTAGCAGACGGTCTCATTCTCAAGCAGTCCCTCTTTCGCAAATGGTATCAATCGCAGTTGGTCCCATTCGCAAAGGGTATTGTAACAATATCCTATTCGCAATATATTCCCTTTTGATTTGGGGTACGTAAATAAACTGATGCATCAACATTTTCATTTCGGTGACGGAAATTTAATTTCGGTGGACCGCTTTGTCATTTCGGTGGCGTTTAAAATGAATCTCAAATATCTCGTATGTTTCTTACGATATTTTGATCCAATCTAAAGTACATTCATTAAAATTCATTAATAGGCTGAAGGACAATTTAAAGTTAAAAAATAATAATAAAACCTTTAAAAAAATTAAAAAACACCGAAATAAGAAAAAATCACGACATGTTGAAATTGACCCCAATATTAGCGCTGCGCTTTATTTAATTAGGACTATTTAAAATAGTAGATTATTCTTATGTGATTATGTTGCCGTACTGTTTTTGATAGGATTCACTTTATCTATTACGAACACCAATATTATTTTACTTTTCTTGCATTAAATGTATAAGAAAATTTAATATTTTAGTTTAAGACATCACATAATCATAATAACATTTTTCTATTCTTATTCCCACTTCTTATTAATTATTTTTATTCTTAGTCTATCCTTCTTTTTAACCGACTTCAAAAAAAGGAGGAGGTTCTCAATTCATCGGGATATTTTTTTTTTTATGTATATTCGCCGATTACTCGAAGACGGCTGGACCGATTTGAAAAATTATTTTTTTGTTTGAAAGGGTATACTTTCAAGTTGGTCCCATTGTCCTTTGGTCACGATCTGATGATGGGATCTTGGAGAAATCGAGAGAACTCATCAAATATTAAAGGCACATATATAGCGATTTGGGTATTTTTGATAAGCAGTTGACATAAGGCTATTGTAACTTAGATAAATTACAAGCCAACCCACTAAAAAGTGAAAAAGAAACTTTTTTACAAAAAACATAACCGACTTCCAAACTACAAAGTGAAAAATAACTTTAATTTCGGAAGTCGGTGTCAAAAAACTAAAATACTGATCTGATCCAAAGACACCGACTTCCGAAATAAAAGTTATTTTTCACTTTGTAGTTTGGAAGTCGGTTATGTTTTTTGTAAAAAAGTTTTTTTAATTTCTCCTTTCGCAGGTCTGCTGTGAGAAATTTCTTCAGAAATAAGCAGTACTTTTATATTCTAATGTTACACTATGTCTTCATAATTATATCTGTATTATATTTTACTGTGTGTCATAAAATAATATAAAATAAATTTCGATAATTTAAATATACCTAACGACATTCTAATAAAGTTATATAAAAGGAAGATGCAAAAACGATTGTATTTTCGACCAGTTACAAAATATATGATATTACTTAGTACATTTTATTGACATTTAAAGTGTAATTGATGAATTGGATAATAAATTATATAAAGAGATTATTCACAATGCTGCGGTTACTGACGAAATTGGGTCAGTGTATTGAAAGAGTTCAAAAGCGAGTTCGTTGCATACTTATTTTTTAAATTAAAGCTGAAACGAATGTTAATAAATACTAGGTACTGGTGAACCATTCACTACAGTGAAGCGTTTAATATCGGCATTTGCAGACTGGTTAGTAATCAGTTGTTTATAGGCGGCGGTAAAAGCAGAAAAAACTTTTTCACTTTTTAGTGGGTTGGTATATAATTTATCTAAGTTGCAGTAGCCTAATGTCAACTGCTCATCAAAAATACCCAAATCGCTATATCATCATCATCATTACAGCCGAAAGACGTCCACTGCTGGACATAGGCCTCCCCCAAGCACCGCCACTTCGACCGATTCTGTGCTTTCCGCATCCAGCGGATTCCTATATCGCTACCCAAATGGCTATAGATGTGCCTATAATATTTGAAGAGTTCCCTTGATTTCTCCAAGATTCCATCATCAGATCGTGACCAAATGAAAATGGGACCAACTTGAAAGTATACCCTTTTAAACAAAAAAAGAATTTTTCAAATTGGTCCAGCCGTCTTCGAGTAATCGGGGTAAAAACACAAAAAAAAAAAATCCGGCGAACTGAAAAAAAGGTCGCTACTAAGGTCATCGTATGACATCAAATTACTTATTCATGGTATAGAATAGAAACAGAACAATGAATTCAATAAAACAAACAGAGATTCTTTTGTCAATTCAATAATAAAATAGTTCAAAAAGCGAACGAATTGTTTTGAATCGAAAGACGTAGACACAGATTACCCCCTCGACATAGACTACGAGTTTCCTAGTTCATCTAAGTTAAACTTGAATACTACGACGTCATTGGAGCAGTTTCGTGATGCAAGCGAACTTCCAAGTATTGTGGACAGAATGCCCGGTGGATAGTTTGATGGATAGTTTGATGACATTCAGGTATTGAATTACCTGTTCGAGAACTGAAATTTGAGGTACAACTTGATGTTTGGGTGAGTAGCTATAACAATAATGTAAGTACCTATAATCTGTCCCAAATGTATCCGCCGAAAATGTAAACAAATGGATCAGAAAGCATATCACTTGATGCCATTTTGAAGTGCCACTTAGTGGTTGATTTAATAAATGAATACTTAACTCGAAATTCTAATTTAAAATCACCCTAAAGATGTTTTTCATTTGATAATGAGGTAAATTTTATAACCTCAATCTTCGTCGATGATTTTTGAATTACAATTGAATAACAAACAATAATTGTTGGAAAAATTAGTAAGATATTAAGTTGAAACCTTTCCAAATACAGATGAATGTTTTACTAACTGCATAATAATTTAACCAGGACAGGGTTTATTTGCACTTTCATCAGATACTTTTGGAATAGACTATACTTCTTCAACTTCAACAATAAGGAACGCTTTGATATTTCTAAAGAGACTTAGATATTCACCCACATTTTATCGTGAGGTAGCCCTACCTCTCCATAAAGGGTTGGCAAATATCTTAGTCAACAACATCAGTTAGCTGCAACAAGAGTTAGGAACAACGGTCTAAGCTGCACCCACGCGGGTGCAGCGTGTTCATTTTTAGCTGAAGATTTCTTTAATGTAAGAATGCCTCTCGATAAAGGGTGGACGCATACATTTAGTCAACAGCAGTCAGTCAGCTGCAAAAACAATCTAAGCTGATTTCTTTAAAGTAAGACATTATACGTGTTCATCGACATAATGTCCATAATTTATGTAACATATATTGTATACTTATATCTCTTGTTGGAGGTCCTAAATAAATATGATTATTATTTTGTATCGTCAGGCAAAGTTGCCACATGAGAGTACCTACTTCGTGAACGAATGTTGAATCATTAAAATAAAATGACAAGCAGGATTTCGACTTAATTCAGGCAAACCAACACCCCCAGGGGACCCAGCAACTCGATACTAGCTCAAACGCTAATAGTAACAACATATTTCAGTATCGCACATTTTATGATTTCCCAACAGAAAAGTTAAATGAATCTTCGTATTTTCTTGCAATTTATAAAAACGCAATTCGTATGAGTTGCCCGTTTCGTGGAAAACTAATTTCCGCGCTCATATTTGAGCGAAATCTCGTAGTATGTGGGATTGACTGGGTGACCCAATAACATAGTGGGGACTGAGTAAGCCAACAAGTTTCCATTGAAGGCATCTTTTTCAGCGGCACTGAAGTACGTTACTCCCGCACTAATTAGATCGTATCTCTGTAAAAATGTCAAACGATGTTATTACGAAAATACGATTTGAACTTTATTACGACGTGCATAGACGAACACCATCGTGTGAGTGGAATTTGTGGCGAGTACGGAACATATCCTATACCTATATACTATAAACGAGCAATATTTGTAAATATATTTAAAAATATATATATATTCTTCCTCACACTCTCGAAATCAGCTCTAACAATTTCGATGAAAGTTGCAATATAGGGGTTTACAGGGGCGAAAAATCGATCTAGCTAGGTCTCATATCTGGGAAAATTCGTTTTCTCCGTATTTTCACCCGAGCAGAGCTCGATCGCCCAAAGTTTAGAACAAGATGGCTACCTTAAAATAATGACATGGCAGCATGGAATAAGTAAGTACTACATGGATTAGTATGAATTTCCTATACTATTAAATGAGCATTCTCTATTTTTACCAGAGCAGAGCTTGGTCGCCCAGGAACTATTACAAATACATGTTATGTGTCCAATAAAAGTACTGTGAAATTCTACGGCGCGTAGTGAAGTCACATGGAGTTCGGCTTTCGTAAATTGTAATTCTGATTTCGAGGGTAACAGCGTTGAATAGTAATAACTTACACACAGCCTATCGTAGTCCACTGCTAGACTACGATAGAAGAAGAAGAAGAAAGAAAATGGTGCCGATTCTCTTGTCACAAATGCCTCTAAACTAAACTAAAAATCACCAAAATTTAGTTTATTCCTGTCAAACGACGATTTCCCATTCTGAAATAGACTAAAGTGACACAACTTAACTATATTTTAGTTTGACAGCACTAAGATGGCACTGAGATATTAGTTTAGTGAAAATGGCAATTTTGCTATTCTGAATTTGACGTTTTTAACCTAAAATTTAGATTTTCTAACTAAATATGACTATTTTTAATCGCGACTAAAAACATGTGGAATAAAATTGGTTGTCATGAACTAAAATTCACACCAACACCTCGACTTCAGATGAAAAAACAGTACTGAATATTTTTTTTTCTTTTGCTTATATCTCGAAAACGGTGTGTCCAATCGCAAAAATAATGAAAATTTCGACACCCTTTTTTCTTATTTTCCATACAAAAAGTGAAAAATCCATATAAAACACGTCGAGGCTGCCCCCCTGCGCGCCTCCGGCTCTAAAAAGATTCACGTGGTTAGGTATCACGTGTGGAGTCGCGATTGTCAAATTCGATTTAGATGTGTCAAAATTATTTTTAAATTTAGAGAATTTATTTTGCAGAATAGCTTTGAGATTCTCATAGTCAAAAGTAAGGAATTTTAGTGATAGTTTAGTTAGTTTAGTTCGGTGTACAAGAGAATCGGCACCATTACGTATATTTGCAGTAAATATGACGCAAAGAAAGAATATAAAAACAAAAAAGAATAAGTTGAGGGAAAATGTGCGCCACATACACGCAAAACAGCCATCGCTCAGCATAATGCTACAACCCTATGCGAGACAGAACCCCAGCGCTGGTTTTCATCGACAGCCGACGTTGACGTTATATGAGATACATGACATGATCAAAATTAGTTTTCATTGTACTCGGTCTTCGACCTTCCTTGACCCGTCCGTCTTAGCTGCCTTTGCCTAGTCGGTAGTTCATTAAGCTACGGCGCATTTGCATAATGCTGAGGGTAACGTTTAAATCTTAAAATATTTATTTAAGACTAGCTGCTGCAGCGAAATTCTTTTTCTATACGACAAAAAAATTAAAAATAGTTTTTTGTTATAAGTATGTGTATCGTATCGTGAGGAAACCGGCATGTCCTAGAACCGAAAATTCGAAGAAATGTGACATCTATCAACCCGCACTGGGCCCGCGTGGTGGATTACGGCCCACTCCCTCTTACAGAGAAGAGGCCTGTGTCCCAGCAGTGGGAACATTTTTCGTTCAGTCTATCTCTCTGTGGAATGCGCTCCCCCAGGAAATCAGAATGGCGACCAACCGATTATCTTTTAAAGTTAAAGTTCGCGAGCACATTCGCAGGAAGCTGGCAGTATCATCACAACGGTAATAATTTCCCATTGTTTGTCTTATTTGCTTTAGTAGTATTTTTATATATATTTAATTTTGTTTATATTTATATATAATTGGAAATATATGTTTATGTATATCTTTATATTTAAATAAATATTTATTCCTCAATTCTCGCTATTGCACCTACCACTGTTTGTCTCTGCATTACCCAAAGGTTGACTGGTAGAAAATGCCTTTGGCATTAAGTCCGCCTCTGTACATTTGTGTGCTTGAAGTATTAAATAAATAAATAAATAAATAACATTTATAGGCTGATGATGTCTATGTTACAGGGTGGCAGGGACATCGACGCGAAAACTGTTACCATGGATTCTGTACATGATTCTGAACCAGGTTGCGTTGAAATGTTTATCCGATTATATAAAAAAAATCTGCTGTTTCAAAAAAAGTGAAATGAAATGTATGGAACACTTTTTAATAACCGCCGAGAAATTTCAACGCAAGGGGGTTCAGAATCATGTATTGAATCCACCTGCCACCCTGTATACTTTCATTAACATTTAACACATAAAGCTGATATTTCGACATTACACTTCAATTTTATTTATTTGTATTGATTTATTTCAACTCCAGATTTTATATATAATGCCCTAACGGCTACCAATGCCAATCATATAACTGGTTAAGTCACATACCGTGAGGAAACCACAATTATTATTTATAATTATCCGAAAATGCAACAACTGAGCCAGCGAGGCGAGGTGATCCATGCTCCTTCTTGCAGGAAAAACTCTTTAGCATTCAAAGGTATAGTTACATGCGAATATACCATCATCATTCTCTATTCCAATTTATTTGGGGTCGGCCACAGATTAATACAGATGGGACACTCCGTAAAATCATTTAAACAAAAAGCGACTCTTGTAACCACACAATAAACTGCAATTCAGGTCGCACAGCGCTAATCACCTACAGTTATATTCACCTAGAAGCTGCCTCTCTTTACACTCACTGAATTGGCCCGACAAGTCGAGCCCGCCGCGTACTTGTAGCTTCATTCTTAAACTGCGGAGTGTCCCATCTGTATTCATCTGTGGGTCGGCGCAACATGTCTTCCTCCATAGGTACACACAGCTACACATCAAGCTATACATTTCCAGTATAAGCTGACCTCGTATTGTACGGAAATCCTACACAATGCGAGATTAGCATATACTGGAAATGTATAGCTTGATGTGTAGCCGTGTGTACTATCGAAGAAACGCATATTTGCAGGGCTAAAATGACAAGCGCGAGAACGCTCTTTTTCTAGTTTTATCGTAATTTGTCTACAATTCTGACGTCATTCTAATCCCTAACATGACCGTAAACGACGAGTAAACTCGAAAAAAGCACTTTGACACTTCTTTATCGCGAGACGAGAGACCGATGTTGCAAATGATTAAAAACAAATTATTTTTACCATAGCAACATCGGCTTGAAGTTCTGTTTAATTCATTCAATTTTATGCATGGAATTAATATTTACTTTATTGATTAAATATACGTCTCTCTCTTAATTATTCTCTCTTTTAATACCTTATGATTAAAATTAAATGATTGTTTGGCATACTGAAATTAAAATATGAAATGACGGAAATTAAAATTAGTAGCATCTATATTCATTAGATAATCACCACAAATGACAATATATCTAAAATACTAGAAATACTTTCATCATCATGATCATCATCATAATTCCCCAAAAGACATCTACTGCTTGACCCTGGCCTCCGCAAACATCGCCACAACGACTGGTCCTGCGGTTAAGTCAGAGATTCCGTCAATGAACCAAGCTACACCGCACTTTCACGTTGTACGTTAAAAATCAATTCGTTGCAGTTATGATAAAATAATTAATAAATTACAATCATCTAAAACTTCAATAACTAGCACTCATGTTTATTTCAAAATATTTTTCCCTAATCACTACTGTGCGCCAGTACACTTTACAACTACGTATTGCTGGATTTTCGATTCAACAACAACGAACAAAAAACAAATATTACCTAATTAAAATCGTCGATTCGTCCGGATTCGGGCGAATAGGTAAATTCAATAAGCCTCGAAATTATACATGCGGTAAATCGTCTAATTTTCGTCGAAATAATCTTACTTGCATCAAATATGATTTGTCAATTGATCAACATTCAACGTAACTGGCAAAAAATCGTAGGAATTTTTGAATTTGGTGGGCTATATTGACGGATCCCAGTTCCAGTAAACCCAGTCTGGCCTGTAGGTACCTTATTTCCGCTAGTTCCACCGCTTTCGTGTCAGTGCCAGGCTTCCAATCCGCTGTGAGGGAGAAAGTTCTACGTTTACCACCTACATAATGCTACCGGCTACCGGTTCTTGCTAACTTATAGATTAGAACCGCTCTATCAGAATATGATACGCGAAATTGGGTCCCGATGCGATGAAAACATTCGATAGAATAGATGAGCTCATGACTAAGAGCCCCATTTGAGCTCAAAACTAGTCAGGAAAACCCCGACATTAATTATGTGAGGAATAACCGTAAAATAAATTAATGAAAGTGTCTCACAAAAGTAAGAATATAAAATTCAAAACCCGTTTATTATTAATATTTTTATTTATCGTAGAAATCAGACAAAAACGAGTTGGTGAATTGTAGGTGTACTTACATGCTAAGGTACGCCTCTGCTTAACCCTTCGGGGAACAGGCGTAATATTATGTTATGACCATTCACCTGACTTTCTAGCATGTAGGTATTTACTTCTACTTTGTTTCTTCATCTATGCCAATCAACAGTTTGATAGGAACCACTGTTCTGGCATGTTTGACCTTGGCGATATTTATTCACCTCACTTTGTTCTGCCATAATCAATTATTAAGTATTTCACTTCTAATGGAATGAGGTTGCATTATAACCAATTAATTAATATGTAGATATTAGAGAATTGACTCAGTACTTAATATGCTGTATGCAATTGTAACTAACTTTATCTAAAGATGCAATAATTTCATTGTTGATTACATTTTAGTCCATAGTAAAAATGTTAAAAGGAAAAGGACAAACACGTTTTGAATGCGCAGCAGTTCATTAACCGGTCATCACACCGAATTCGTGAAGCAGGTAGTATTGTATTTACACATATATTTAAATGTCCCACGTACTCCATTAGGATGTCCTGCAATCTAATTGCAAAGTAAATACATATAGGAAGGTCGGGCAAATAAACACCGGCATTCAACATAAACTTATAGAACATTTCAAAATTATAAAACGGTAAGTAAAAACGTGCACCCGACTTTTCATCCTGTCTTTTTACAGAACAGCAGTATAGTTTTCCGATTGTTGTAAAACCAAAAATAAACAAAAATATCTTCACTCGTGTTCGAAAACACAATGAAGGAAATAAAAACCTTCCAATCAATAAATAAATATAAAAAAAACTCACTTTTCCAAACAACAGCACCACCCCACATCACACGTGCATAAAAATATTCATATTTAGATAAGTACGCTCACAATATTAGTATTATCCGCGGGGCCATGCATTTCACTCAACTAAAAGGCTAAACAAGCCGCCAAAGGTCACTACGTTATAGACGAAAATCCATATTATGTTAGGCCCAATTTGCCATGTTATGCCAGGTCTAATTTTAACCAAAGAAAGTTAGCCCGATCCAGCATTTGAATAAGTTCACGGTCACGCCACGTGCCGCGCTTTTGACTGTTCTTTCCATTGTTTGTCTGTCCTTCATCAAAATTAATAATCTAAAAGATTTGGTTTTTTGTATGTTTGTTTGTTACGGTTTCTCATTAAAACGGTCCAACGGATTTGGATGAAATTTGGCACATGTACCCCATATGCCAAATTTCATCAGGTCCGGTCTACCGGCCTGGCCTGGGTTAGGTCATAGGATACTTTTTATCCCGATATTCCTGTGGGATCGAGAATTGTGGGGATGAAATCGCGGGGCGCAGCTAGTGAATACATATTTTTAATTGAAAAGAATGCATACAATGGGGGCTGCAGTTAACAAAAACTTCATAAACAAATTCCTGTTCTGATCGGGAATTTGTTCATGAACTTTTGACTACGTAAAATGAACAAAGGGGTTCAAAATTTTTCATTGTCAATGCCATACCATTTCAAAAGGTTTTATGTTTTTGTGAAGTCGATTTTTGCAAGGTTACTGAGTGAGAATTTAACTATTATTGATCTCAAAGGCGTGCAATTGGAGAAGTATGTAAGACTGATGATAAAAGGAACTGAGACAAAAAAACATAACACTAATTTTTGCAGTTGTGTAATAAAAACCAAAATAGCGCTGTCAACAGTGACGTGAGGCCGCTGAGGCCGGTTTTGTAAACATGATTGTGTGCACTTACTTTACTGTGCGGTAAGGTGTAGTTTGGTTGTAAACGTGTGCGTGTGAGCGTGTCAGCGAGGTGTAGTTTTTGCATGCTTCACTGTATTGTTCGTAGCGCTGTTTTGGTTTTTTATTTGGTCTGAGGATAGGAAGGCCTAGGGTCTGAATATCACAGATACAGGACACGTTTACTAGGTCGCGTAAGTCTTCAATTATCCGTGAAATTGTTAGCGAAAGATATATTTTTTTAAAGTAGAGATTGGCAATCACCAGTCTTGGCTTGTGATCGCTGTTAGCCGACGTAATAAACTCGCGGCGGGATTTTATCGCGCACTAGATTTTCAACTCTCGGCGCTAAGCAGAGCGTTGAAAATACAGTGCATGAAAAAAATCGCCGCGATTTTATTACGTCCGTGCGAACGTCGGCTTAGGAAGAAGTTGGTGTTGAGAAAATGAATCCCGATTTCTTATGCCAATGCACAGGGACACGGAATATAATTGTTTAGGAAATTGACGTTAAGTCAATTTGCCGTGTGATAGCCATTTTCATAGGTACTACCGTTAAAGAATGGCAGTTGTGATTTGAATATTCAGGCCATTTAAGTTGACAGTCACTTTACTCAACAATTAATTTCCTTGACTTTACATATCCCAAGATTTCATTCAATACATAATGTTCAGTTCAGGAATTTTGTAAAACTTACACTCGAGAAGACTGGACTGTATGCATTTCAATGAACGATTCTACGATGTTGCACTGAGTTTTGCAAAGGACTTGTCGGATGTCGGTCACACGTGTCGGGTTTTGTCATACCTTTTTAATATCTTCTTACCAGCTCACTGAGCTGAGTATATTCCGTCTCTGGAGATCCAAGAAGTCGTAGTTGAATTTGTAGAGGAATTTCAGAGTGAAATGGAACGTCACCATGCTTGTTATGTAAACATAAACAAACTGTTTATATTATTATATCAGCCTATAAAATACATAGCCGGTAAAAGTTATAACCCTCCTTTGGCTTTGTAGTAGTTGGGTAAAAAAGTGAAACACACTTGTGTAAAGTACAAATCGACACTATTCTAAGTTATAAAATATTTTAGTTATAGAATTGCTTATATGCTTAGATGCTTAGTTGTAATTACACACACTTATATACATAATTTTAATAACTAACAGACTTAAAATAACAACAATAATATGTACAAGTATATAAAAAGGGGGAGAGATAGTCATAGGCAGGAAAAGTGCCCAAAAGGTTGGCAGCATTGCCACGTTGTATGGCAATGCTGATTCTTTGACCAAATAATAGGCCAGCCCTCTGGTCACGTGATGAGTCGACTAACCGTTTGGCGATGTCTTGAAAAACTAAGTGGGCACTCGC
This sequence comes from Agrochola lychnidis, assembly GCA_963680765.1. Lineage (NCBI taxonomy): Eukaryota > Metazoa > Arthropoda > Insecta > Lepidoptera > Noctuidae > Agrochola > Agrochola lychnidis. Next base: position 8,914,530 of record OY796848.1, read on the forward strand.
CCCTAATGTTTCAACCCCAAACGGCTAAAACATATAAGTCCCAATAAGATTGGAGCATTTGCGCCGTTTGAGGTTTTAGTTAGTTGTAATAAATTATTAAGAACATGGTTATTTTTAATTAAATAAGGATTAAAAAAATGCTTGGTAGGTTGGTGGTCAAAGTAACGGTTACCCTATCTCGTTTTGTTAAGTACACTTCTTTAGTTCCTTAGTTCCACTCTATTCGTAGGTATAAAAACTAGATACCTACAAAAAAAAAATGCTTTAAGGCTCCTCCACAGACAGGCGCGAAAATTTCTTTGAAAACTTAATGGAAATTGTTCTGACAATTATTTTGTCCGGTTAATTAACTGCAATGACCTCTGGCGACTGAACTTCATGTTAACATTTAAATTGAGAATTTAACGTGACGTTATGAGTATTATTGGTGTCTGACACATACGTCATGTAAGGATTTTATTCGGTAGCCCAATCGAATATACTTTTAATTAATTATTTGTTCAATCGTAAAAGCGCAAATGTCATCCGGATACAGCCTTTCATTTAGAGGGTAAAATATATTTTTTACCCGACTGCCCCAGAAGGAGGGTAATGTTTTTCGAGAGTATGTATGTATGTACAGACGCCAGCACATAAAGTTACCCGAAACTGTCAAATTTTCCCAATCAACTTTGAACCTTATTCTTCAGCGATAAAGTTGAAAATCTATTAAATAAATTTGACACATTGCAGTTGGGAAACAGGCCTTCTCTCTGTGAGAGGGAGTGGGTCGAAATCCACCACGCGGGCCCAGTGCGGGTTGGTGGATGACACATTATTCGAATTTTTAGTTCTAGGACATGCGGGTTTCCTCACGATCATTTCCTTCACCGTTTTAGGAGCAGTGGTGATGAAATAAATTACACAAAGTAAAAGTAACCTTTACTCTTGGTCTGTCTGGACTCGAACCTACGATTTTTATTTAACTCACTAGCTTCTGCCTGCGAATTCATCCGCAATTTTTTTTCAATTCTGGCTGGTAGTTCCGGACATTACATACAAACTTACAAACAAACAAATTTTACATCTTTGTAATATTATATAGTGTAGATAAGTCGCGGCCGTTTCAGAGTTTGTTTCGTCATTTCTTCTCAGAGGTAGTCAGGTAGGAAATGTCGACTCAATAAAGATTATATTTTTCCTTTTTTAAACGACTTGTAAATGTGATTCCGATATCCTATTTACAGAATAAACAATAAACAATTTCTTTCCTACACTACGCTACAAACTTACTCAAGCAAAATCTAAAGAGATGCCGTCGGTGTTGTAAGACCTAGATCAACAAGTATCAACTTTAACTACTGTGACGGAAGTCTGCCTAACTAAGTTAGAAACTACATACTGACAAAGACCAAGTTAGAAACTTATAAGATGCTGTAGATACTTTGCAAAAACTGTAACTCTATGTATTGACAATAGTTACAACGTACAACAATAAACATAAAAATAATAAATAGAGAAGAAAAACAAATTATAGGAGGCAACCAGTACCCTAATTGCGGAACTTATTTTCGTAAACAATTTTGCCTAATTTGTTTCATTTTGACAGTTCAACAACATTCATTGCGCTATTTACGTTGTTGAGCAGATTTTTTTTCCAACTTATGAGGCAATGGATTAACAATCTGTTTCAAATCGATACAGATTCTGATTGTATTGCATTACGCAATTAGGGTACTGATCTCAAAAAACAAAAAATTCTATAAGCGTAGAATATTGTTTAATACAAAATAAAGTTGCTTTAAACTAAATAAAAGCCAAAGAACACCGTTACGCACGTCTCCATAAACAATATCAACAAGTTTCAAAATATGAACAATGACAAGCCCACGCCATACTCCGAATCTCACGGACATGTCTAAAAACTCTCAAACATACTTGTGCCACTTACAAAACGAATGTTTTTACTGTAAAACACCTCGCAGGACTACGAACAGAAATCGATCTACCAACTAGGTAAAATACAATAAATATTAATAAGAGACTGCCACTTAAATGATAGAGGCACTATTTCGAATTAACACAGTGCCGGGTGTTGATAGAAAATGTAAGTGACAGATCGACACTGTGTCATTGTTGGAACACGAACTGACCGATTTCGACCCACACGTTGACGTCATTCTGCTGAACCGGTTTGAAACCACACTCCATTCAATTTCATAAAATGAGCTAAAAGCGACGGCCAGGTTTGCATTTGTGGAGTGCATTTGTACTAATGTACCGATTCATTAAGGAAATTGGCTAGTTGACCTTTTGGAATTTACACTGATCAAACCAACGAGGTCACTGGATTCACAAAATGTATGAAGTAATTTTATTTCATCTTTTTTCAATGTTTTGAACTATCGCCACTAATCGCCAGGATACCAAATTCACTGTAGTAAAGGACGGTCACGTTCTAGAAAATGAGTACAAGATTCTTCATCCGTGAATGTCCGTGTTGGATGCAACTTGGTCGCTGTCAGGTTTCGCGCGAAACGATTCACGCCTGTTGACCTCCATGCCATGACCTGAAGGAAAGTAAAAATGTTAATGGTCAAGGAAATAAGGTCGAGAATGAATTGTATGATGCAGTTAGCTAAGGAAGACTAGACTTGCCATCTTCTGACTAAATTCCTAATAAAATTCTATAGCCAGTACCTAAACGGTACTTCATTATCAGTCTCTGGCCCTTTCCTTTTCTAATATAATAATAATAACATATTATAATAGTCCTTCCATAGTTTCAGGTGATCAGTCCACTTTAGCCACCCAAACCCATAGTCCAATATCTTTGTTTCCTTAATTACAATAGTCCTACACCAACCGGGGGTTGTCCTTGGCTGCACTTGCATAGTACGAACAGGGATAATCGTCAGTTGGTACCTCATTTCATTAAAAACGTCTAAGGGGCCTCTGCAATTGGCTTCGGCCCCTCGTACGCCTTCCAAAGGTCCGGGACCCTAGGGTCCCGAGAAATGTCAAAGACATATTATAAAATATTATTATAATAATATAATATCATATATTTGGGGTCATGTCTTTTTCATCCATACTTTTCTATTAGTCGTGATCTTGGTAGTCACACGCTTTCTAGCCATATCATATTTCACACAGTTAATCCATTATATCTTTAATCTTCCTGGCACTTAACTTTAATAAAGACTCAAGAAAAGGAGCATCGCATCCTAGCCCCAATTTTAAATACTATAAGATCTTCAACGAGAGCCTTTATCATCTACATTACCTCTCTGCACACTTATGATTATACTAGCTGCGACTTGCGGTTTTACCCACATAAGTCTCGATCCCGTGATAATGTCGAGATAAAATAATATCCTAACCCAGGTCATAGTCTATCCACGTGCCAAATTTCATCCAAATTCGTTCAGCCGTTTTAGCGTGAGAGCATAACAAACAAATAAACAAACAAAATCACTTTTGCATTTATAATATTAGTTCGGATTGCACGACGATTGCTACAGTTTTATCTGTAATAACTAGTCACTACTGATCCGGTTAGACTGGAAACTAACCCAACATAGTTGGGAAAAGGCTAGGCAGATTGATTGAACTAGTCACTAAAAACTATTTTTCAAAATTCTTTAGTAAGTTTACGATAGTGAGTTAAGTACTCAAACTGAACAAGTCAAATCTTGTGTCAACTTTGATCATTGGCTTTGTTATTTTGATCTTTATATACAACAGGACTCGATGGACTAAAGAGAGTAGTGGTGGCCCAGTGTGATAACAGTCGCGACTTACGAGTTGTAGGTCATAGGTTCTAAACCAGACAGGCGCTTTACTCTGTGTAAATTATTTCATCACCACTGCTCTCAAAACGGTGACGGAAAACATCGTGAGGAAACCGGCACGTCCTAGAACCAAAAATTCGAAGACACGTGACATCTACCAACCCGCACTGGGCCCGCATGGTGGATTACGGATCACTCCCTCTTCACCGAGAGGAGGCTATGTCCCAGCAGTGGGAATATTATAGGTTATTATGATGATAATGAGGACTCGATCAGTCAGAAAATCAGTAAAAGACTTTTTAGCTCTATCAGAAGCTTCATTAACTTAAGTATCAAAGCAACATATGATATTTATAGATATTTGAAATGACAACGAGCCGCGACCGTGCGGCGAGGTCAACTGCTTTGCCGAGTATATGGCACTGGTGTGACCCTTACTGGAGCTCGTTTTATTATAACTTTATTTCTTCTTATAAATATGTTTGCTAGAGAGCACTATAGAAGTCACGTAGTGGTCAAATCTGTAGGCATTTAATTTTTACCCGACTACGACGACGCAAAAATGAGGGTTAAGATTTAGACCGGTATGTATGTATGTTTGTTCATCTGCTCCTTCATAACTTCTAAACGACTCATCATAATTTGACAAATGAGATATCGTTGAAACCGTCTTGATCGTCCGCTGGTTTTAGGCTATGTGGCGTCACAATAAATGTGTTCGAGTCTGACTGTGTGCTTGTTTATACCTTTTAAGTTGTCGTAGTTGGGTTTAGCTTTTATAACTTTTTTTTTTTTTGCATAATATAATTAATATATTTAGAAAGTTATAACATTTATTGAGATTTCGACGTTGAAAGATTCCACTGTTGTGTTGCTTTGTGCGCAACCAGGTGAAAAACAAAACCTAGTATGTATGTAAGTACTATGTACCAAGAAGACAAGTGCAAGTTCCAGTTGTTTACGTGCTAAGAGCGACTTATATTAAACTAACTTAAAATATTATATTGTATAAATATTCTAAAATAAAAGCCTAAGTTACTCCTTATAACATTACCAGTCAAAGTCCCATCAAAATTGGTCCAGCCGTTTCGGAGATTAGCCGAAATAAATAGACAATTTTTGAAGTGAAAACTTCTTTAGGTGCGTTGGGCATTTTTGAGATGGGAAAAAACAACTGAACTCGCGACACTGTTACCGTTACCGTTACCGACACCTGATTAAAAGTATTTCCTACACAATTAAATTGTTCAAGATTCCACTAATGTGTACTCTCGGAGTGCCACTGTTTTTTTTTTTAGAAATTGTTGTTTTGTTATAAGCTCATATAGTGTAATATGCATTTAGTAAAAAGCTGTTATTTCGACATAAAAACAGACACTTCAATTTTATTTATTTGTATAGATGTATAGATGAATGGGCCGTTCTATTCATCCGTACGCTGCATACGATCTTAAAGAGGAAACGAACTGTGCTATATTCCAGTACGATGTGAGTGACATATCAATGCTTGCTTTTAGAACTAGCGATTTAGGCTGTGCGTCGTGTGACATTGAATAAATGAGTTTAAGGCCTTTTATTAAGTAGAATACCTACATAACTTTTCTCAAGGGGTGGGCAGAAACTTCAGAATAACAAGTGCACCTTTCCTTCTGTTACGTCTGTCGTGTTCTGACGTTTCATTTACTAGTCAGACTTACTAAGGCTAAGCGTATGCTGAGACGCAGGTGACGCAGGTCCACGCAGCGCAGAGCAGAGCAGATGTTGTAATACATGAACGTAATGACAGCTGTAATCGCAGGCACGTGCGATGCAGACATATGTCTGTCCTGCTCTGCGTCTCGTTGTAGAGCCGGCACAGATTTCTGCACGACGCGTGCAGGTCGTCACTTGTTTTTTACCACTGATGTTTCAATGACAGATTTTTGTACTAGCTAGGATGCAAACGTGTCTGTGTAGCTGCGTCGCAGCATGCGCTCGCGGCCTAGTGTCTACCTCGCCTGCCCTACCCTGCAAAATCTGTACTGTGCTGTACTGCGTCACCTGCGTTTCAGCTTACGCTTAGCCTTACAATCATAGTTACTTTGTCCTTTCCCAAGTAATTTAGTATGCAGAATCGACCAGTTCCCCAATCGCCTACACAAAAATTATTTGTATACTGCTCAAGATTAAAGCATATCGTCCAAGGTTTTAAGGCCCATATAAGAGCACTCGGTTGTCCATTATTCATAGTTAAAGGTCCGTTTCCAAACAAATCGTTATAGGGCAAAGGCCTGCGCCCACTTGCGAAATGAATGAGATCTATGGACATGAGATTATTTTTTTAGAAACTGTTTTATGAAACCGAGCCTTATCGTCGAGAAATTTTGCAAATGGATATCGAAATGTATCCTCATTTTCGATCGAACAAGGACACGGAGCCGCTGCAGACCGCGAAGGAGATGGCGGAACAACCTGGAATTGGAGAGGAGTATTGCAGAATCGTAAACGTTGAGGGAGGGATACCTTTGCCCACTAGTGGGACAATTCATGCTAGTAATGATACAGTAATTCGATCGAACCAGTAATTGTTTGCCAAAGCATAGATGTCAAAATAAAGATGGGACACTGCAGTTTAGGTATGAAGCTACAAGTACGTGGCGGGCTCGACTTGTCGGGCCAATTCAGTGAGTGTAACGTAGTCAGAACATCTAAGAGTTACGCGATAGAAAGAGAGGCAACTTCTAGGTGAATATACCTGTAGGTAATTAGCGCTGTGCAACCTGAATTGCACTTTATCGTGTCGTGCCAAGAGTCGCTTTTTATTTAAATGATTTTGCGGAGTGTCCCTTCTGTATTAATCCGTGACAAAACCGTTAGCTTAAAGATAAAGACATGTACACAAATTACATTATTTGAAATGATTATTCTGTATGTTACGACATCTGCTTAACATGTAGTATCAAAGAGACCGACCATTGCTCTTGCATTGGCTTTTTCTAACCCGACCTAAAAACAAAAGAGTGATAAAGTAGTAATTAATTAAAACTTTTGTGTGGCGTACACTAGGCGTACAGCTATGAAGGTCCCGAACGTTTGTGGCTTGTCTCTGCCACACATTGTATTGAAGGAGTATTGTGAATTACCGGTTTGTTTTTTTGAGGATTCTGAATTCAAATTAGAAATACAAACTTTAAGTACAATGCTACACGTAAGTGATAACAGAACCAGAATAAGCTGGTCTCTAATTCTATTCAAACTCCGTGCTACACTAGGCCAGCTCAAGGTCTATGTGTTACCCCAGCCGAGCTCCTCCACAAAGTACCAAAACCAAAACTACCTGCAATTACTCGCCACTGCAATCAATGTACCAAAACTATCGGTTACATGGTAACCTCAATTCACACCGCGAGGCCACCATAACAATTTCGTAGAACGTTTTCTAATCACATTTTTTTCCATTCCGCAGGTGTTAATATTGAGAATGGACCGCTATGTAGCATCAATTACAGTTGCTCGATGCGAATAAGTCGGGTTTTTTATATCTTTACTGAACATAAATATTTAGACTTTTGAGAAGGTTTTTTAAAAGTATTTTAGTAATAAAGTTTGCTGGAAGTGGGTATCTAGGACGATTGGTTATGATTGCAAAATACACCCTTATTGCATCTAAATATAACCTGATTTACTGTGTCAGTAGACTCCGGAGTCGAGGAATAACTTGCTTGCAGTTATTCTGCCCTGTTGCACATTTTCAATTAATGTTTCCTTACAGGTCAGTGCATACTTGCGCTTCCTTGTAAGATCTGTTTTCATCTGTTGGATTCATAGATTAAACGCGAACTTTCCCTAGTACTTACCCATTTAGTGGTTTTTGAACAACTGGTTTTGGCAGGATTCCAAATAAGATTTTATTTAATAACCTGAACTAAAAAAAAGCTGATGTAGTATCATTAGATACTACATCAGCTTTTTTTTTCACGACCTTTAAACGAGCAATTCTTGTATAGGTATATGCAATCTTAATCTCGGAAACGGCTCCAACGATTTTCATGAATTTTAGCATGCAGGGGATTTCGGGGGCGATAAATCGATCTAGCTGGGTTGCATTTTTAGAAAACGTCGTTCAAAAAGAAAACCGAGCAAAGCCCGGCCATCCAGATATTTTAAATAAAACCTGAATTTTGCTATCTTCAGAATTTGGAAGGTGCAGGAAAAATTTCTACTAGTCAATTAATTTTTTTATTCACAAATTTCAAAGTAAAGCGAGTCATTAAGTCGTGGTTTTAAGGAAAAAAACTTAGATTACTTATTCAACAAAATTTGAATGTCCCCGACAAAATAATCAGACAGGTTCCTAAATAAGCACTAAGAACCAGTTTTTTATAGACCGGTAACCTTAACATTTACATTAGTTTCACTTATCAAAAAAAGTGCGACAAAAAGTGCGATTAATTTTATTAAGTCTGAAGAGATTGCGACATCGCAGTCGCATTGCGAAAGATGATCGGCGCCGGCGCAGCTCTAATGGCGGCTTGTCACGAGTTCACGACCAACGTGCGTTGATTTAAAATAAAAATAGTTCAAACAATATGACTTAAGCCGGTAGAACACATAACATCACGCCTATTTTATCCAAAGGGTTAGGCAGAGATATACCTACCCACTTATTACCAGCTAGAGCGAGTCCTATGTAACTGGGGGCGAGCAATTGCCAACCACCCAGCCCCAAATCCAGGGAGACCATTCCCTTAGCGAAATCCGTAGTCTCGGCCAAAGTTACGGGCGCCTCGTACTCCGTCTCACTTACAGACATACCGTTAGTAAGACGGAGGACTCCGTGCCGTAACTTAGGCCGAAACTACGGATCTCGCTTGGAGATTACACCCCCAGACTCCAGGCTGCTACTGTTAAATTCCTGATGGGAAACCTAATAATTTGCCACTAGACCAACGAGGCAGTCTAATTAAAAATAGATCAAACAATATGGCTAACTGTAAATTTAAGCCTACCTATTACGGTTCATAAGATACATCCCGCTGACAGACAGACAGACGGACGGACGGACAGCGGAGGCTTAATAGGATTCCGTTAGACACCCTTTGGGTACGGAACCCTAGAAAGTATAATGTACGGACTTTTTTGGTAAGTGTCCGGCTTTTTGTCAGGAATTTTCACATTTCGAAATGGTAACCCCAGGTGGACACTTATCTTTGTCACCGACTGTACCTCTCTACCAACAATTTTCGAAATTTCCCGATCATAAAAACAAAACTTTGTCTCAAAGGTTATAAAATTGTCACGACCATTTTTAAAAGAGCAAAAGGCAGAACATGTTTCTGTTTTTAGATAAAACAGGTTATGTTATAAACAACTTCTAGTCGTGCTTTGCCTCAAATTAAATCCGTTCTGATTTCATTTTAGACATGGTAAATAACTTGTACGAAATTACATTTGTAAATATCTGCTCCTGGTGTTGCTTTCACTAAAGGAAAGGAGCAGGTCACAAAGTCTTTATAAATTGCCTGGAATAAGCGCTCTGTACCGTGGTCGAAGTGAACTAGATTCCGCGCAGCTCCGTTTCTGTGAAACTCCTGATCCTTTATGCTAGTCCGTATTTCCTTAATTACTTTCCCATCATTACACGAAAGTTGCACAAAGAAAAACGGATCACGGAAAAACTAAAACCAGATCGTTCCTTATTAACTCAACGTTCCACATTTCTGTGCAGACCCGGACATAGCAACTCTACCCAACACATGTTTTTCCTAACAGCATAACATTTAAAAGATTAATTATACAAAACGCATCTGCCGCCAACACGAAAATTCCGGTCTCTAAGACCATGGGTACGATAAAGCTTAAGTTTAAAGAATTAAGGTTCGATTTCGGCTGGCATAAACGTTTTGCTTCAACTTGAACTTGAAAATAATAGTTATGTAAAGTTATAAATAATGTTCTGTCACTTGCTGGGTAGGCGACGGTGTTATGTTGTACCATGAGTATTTTGAGTACGCTGATTGTCTTGAAAAAATTATATATGGATGCGCTGTGTTTACGTCACGAGTCACGCACGACTGAGGTAGCGTCGCTCAGAGGCCTAGAAAATGATGCGTGGCTTTGGCGTGTGAACCGGCTGGATTAGTATCACTCATTGTCTTCTAAGGATAACAGAAAGATTTGCCTAAATATACCTAGGAAGATTTAAAAAAGTTGACAAAAAGTAATTTTTAGTAGGTGCTTAAAATTATGACATCCATATTTCAGTTTCAGTTCTTTAGCTTAATTGAAAAGCAGTGTCTATATTATTTTTATTTTCCTAATTTAGTGTTTTTAGGGTTCCGTACCCGAAGGGTGCCAGATAGACGGATCTCTAATATTAAGCGTCCGCTAATCGTCCGTGCGTACTTCTCTCTGTCAGCGGGTCTATCTTCTGTCATAATTATTTTCCTGGTGGTAAAAACCGTACGTTCGCTTCCTTGGAATTTAAGTTCTTCAGAAATAAATACTAGTTTGCAATGAAATTCTACTGTATTATAAATGTGAAAATTTGCATGTTGGGATGTTTATTACTCTGTCTCGCAAAAACGACTCAACGGATTTGGATGGGCACACATACAGTTTATAACCAGGATACATAGAACCAGAACAAGAACAAATTGAATACTTTTCATCCGATTCCGTGGGATAAATTTCAACGTCCACGTGTGTAAAACTGAGAGCAAAAGCTATTCTCTTAATATAAATTAAAAACGATTTACTAAAGCTTCTATTTCATAGAAAAAGTCGGTGATCAGCCTTTTTGCGAAAAATCTCAGCAACGCAAATTAAAACACTATCCTGGATTGCGCTGTAAAGCAGTTCTCAGTAACATGAACCACCTAGGGCAAAGTTTCTTACATTTGTTTTGACATCGTAGCCTACAAATCTTTTGTTCGTAGAAGTAGAAGGAACTTTCAGATTGTAAAGCACAGCATTTTCTTTCACCGTAAAGCGATCTCTAGGGATAAGTTTAAAACAACAAGGAATAATGAGGAATGTTTTGAAACCGTAGCCTGGTCTGGGATCATCAACGATCCGCAAAAGCACGAGTGGATCAGTGGGTAAGCTTCTGCGCTATAGGTCGTGGTTCGATTTTCTTACGGAACTCAAAGTTTTATGAGCAACAAAAATAGCTATTTGAGGTCTAAGTTTTAGCAAATTAGAAGTTTAATTTAAAAAAAAAAACCTCCGCATCACCAAGATTTTTTCAACGAAAATGTTACTTAAAATACCACAATTATTCTTAAAGTAAGTGCTAAATGTCCTTCTGTTTTTAGTTAACTACCGTAAAAACAGAATGTCCATTCAACAGTGTTAGGCCGTGGGAGAATAGACAAGGTTAAATATATTAACAAGAAATTGGTACTACAGCTGCCTCTGTAATCTGTGGTGCTACAGGGTTCGTTACGACATTCATTATTACAGCAATGTTCAAAGCTAAGGAACCGAAAATCATAAATAAATAAACCATATCTATATATATAAAAGGAGAAACTGACTCACTGACTAACTTATCAACGCAGAGCCGAAACTATTGGGACTGGGAACTTGAAATTTTGCACACAGCCTCCTTTTATAATGTAGGGGAGCACTAAGTAGGGGTTTTTAAAATTCCACATTTAAAAGGGCGAAAATGGGGGATTCCGTTACAAATTTAGGTCTTAACATAGATAATACAGATCTATAACATTTAGTCATAATAATTTGACATGCAAACATTTGGATTTATAATTACGATAGTCATCATTCAATTAAAATTAAGTAGCAATGTTGTTATATTATTAGATACATTTTCAAAATACTAGTAATAAAATAAATGATTGTGATTATCATTTATTTTTCAATCATACTTTGATTTAAACTCAACTGAACAATCTGTATTAAATAAATACACTAATACACACTTTTACAGTTTTGCCTACCCCATGCGAGGATTACATGCGTAATGTTGTTTATGTGTAATATACTCATCATTTCCTATTGAAGCTCTCATTTCCACGGAACAACTGACAACCCCCGCCTCCACGTCCTCCTAGTATGACCTCCTTTGCCCCATTGCGAAGTATATAATTATGTACTGGTTTTCTAAGCCTGAAAAGGTTGGCAGAATTTTATTAATACTGTCTTTTCACAACCCGATTCGAAAAGAAAGCATAATTTCCTGGCAGAATTATTTACTTAGTTTACAGTAATTAACTAGATGCCTGACCGACAAAAAAATAATAATTTGACCTATTTACCGCTTTAAGTACCCATACCCCGCGTTCTAACCAAAAGCGATCGGCGCGCGAGTACGCCATCGACGTGATCGTTTGTATGAATTTTGACGTACAATCGCGACTTGATTGATCGCGCGACTATGTCATATTCATATAAAAGAGCGTGACGATCGCGTGCCTACTCGTGTGACGATAGTGTTGGTTAGGACGCGGCCTTAGGTGTCTCGAAACGAACATCTTAGTGTCTTGTTACGTTTTTTTTGTAATACTCATTTCTTTAGCTTTATTAAAATCCTTCCTTTGTAACGTTGCCTCATGTTACTGGATTCTTTTATCATTGCTGCAATTTTTTTCTGAAAAGGACATGGCTGACTTTTTTGTATGCAGTACAAATGTTTTTTTTCTATCAACTAAAAACAAAGGAATTTTAACTATGGTCCCACACCATGACTCAATAATGGAAATAACGCATGTACCATAGCAGACATGCTGATTAATTTTGCAGATAGCAATTAACCATAACAGCTGGTCTTTGAACTTCTATATTTTCGCAAGTCGCGTAGGTCAAGTTGTTTTGGGTATGCTGTTGCGAACAATTTTGTTGTCCGACGTAAGTCATAGAAGAATAGCTGTTCATATACCAACCAAAATTTTTGAAGAGATTCGTGACCACGTTGAATGTAATAATTATTTTAAAAAACCGGTAAGAACTGTGTCAATTGCCGTTGAAAACCAAATAACGATGTCGTTCCGTTACCTACGAGATGGGTGAGGTATATTTGGTGTGGGTATATTTTATATTATGCCGTCATAATGATATTTAAAATCAGACTAGGTAGATGATATTTAAAATCAGACCAGGTAGATGATATTTAAAATCAGATTAAGTAGATAGCACCTAGTCTGATTTTAAATATTGTTATGATGGATGAAATAAAAAAAAAATACCGTCAAGATTTTCCATACCTATGTTGAAACCACAAAGCCGCCATAAAATGGGTAATCTTGACGCTTAGAGAATGCTTTTTGTGATGAATATTATGAAGCCATGCGGCACTGCTATTTCTAGCTATTGACTATGAGACTATGAGGCTATGAGACTTTTCTACTTTGTCATCGGCCACGAATCGGCAATCCTTCTATTGTTGCTGGTGCCCTGGTAACAAGGACTAACAATAAAAATAATAACCTCACATTGTTTCTATCAAATCGCCCAATTTTCATCACTTGTGCCATTCAGGATTAGCGACCTCATTCCTAGATTCTCATTCTTAGTTCGTGAAGGTCTAAGTACCTCGAATTAGAAGTTGAAGTACCAACCAATTGTTACAATTAAACTTTTGTTGGCGCACAACCGTTTATTTTTATGGTTGCCGCGTGATGACGTGACCGCGTGACCTAAAGAGGAAATTTCGGCTCTGTTTGATGAACTAATTATTTTTTCAGCCGTCTCAGTCCTTTTGCAAAGCAAGACCTTGGTAGGGATCCATTACCAAGGTCTTCCCTCGTATCCATTACGAACGTTACTCACAAAGTAAACTAGCCGATCTTGTTTTCTGATTTTTACCAAAGATTTGAACAAGTTTAGCAAAAAAAATACGAGATTTAAAGGAGCTTTCTCGTTGGTCTGGTGGTCGCAAGAGCTACTGCTGAGCATGAGGTCCTAGATTCGATACCCGGATTGGGCAAAGTCTGGAATTTAGTAATCTGGATTTGTGCCCGATTTATGGTAATAGGCTCGCCCCCTATTACATAGGACTTAACCATAACTGGCGAAATGTGGGTGTTCTATAGGAACACCTCTGTCTAAACCTTCGAGGAAATACAGGCGTGATGTTATGTTATTTTTAAAGGAGCATAATTACCTTTACAAAACATTACCCTCATGTAACAAGTGTAACAACCCTCATACAAGTGCATGCTGTGCTTTTCTATAAGTAATGAGGCGCTTAGACTTAAGTTTGCAATGTACTAATTATAAAGTAATAGTGTACTCATTGTTGAAGAGCCTAATATGAACAAATAGAATGCATCCAAGACTCATTAACTGAATATTTAATCACAAACAACACCCTTCCTAAAAATTAAATGAGTGTATCATAAAATTATGCATAATTGATGCAGTGACGATTATGACGAACATAATAGCTATAGCTTGTCCTCTCTGAAATTACGCGTATTACCGCATTACCGTGTGCGGGGCGCGTCATTTCAAATTGTGACTTTGTGTCTTTTATAAGATAAATATCTTGAAAACCCAATCTGTCAGCCACTTTAAAAAGTCAAAATCAAAAGACCTTTCTAGAATTAGGAGTGACACAGAAAATTTTAATCATTTCCGTCACCACAATTAATTATACTGCAACCGTATTCTTATTTGAATGTTTTAAAGACCGCGGAAGTTGAAATCATGCATTTTTATCATTGAATACATTGGTATTCAACTATTAATAAACAAGAAAAGGCATTGACTTAATCAACCAGTTTAAATGCCCGTTTTCACTAAATGCTTGGCAGCAGTGATAACCTGGTGGTGTAGCCGTCGGACTGCCATGTCATAGATCTCGAGTTCGAACCCAAGGCACGCACCTCTGACCTCCTCCACCTCTTTTCGGATTCATGTGCGTATTGTAAAATTATCACTTGCTTCAAAAACGATGAAGGATAACATCGTGAGGAAACGATGTCTGAGAGATATTCCTCGACGGCTTGTAAACTTCTGACACCAGTACCCTAATTGCGTAACTTATTTTCGTAAACAATTTTGCCTAATTTGTTTCATTTTGACAGTTCAACAACATTCATTGCGTTATTTACGTTGTTGAGTAGATTAATTTTTCCAACTTATGAAGCAATGGATCTGTTTCGAATCGAAACAAATTGTAATTGTGTTGCATTACGCAATTAGGGTACAGGCTAGTCACTATAATTACAAGAAAAAGAAAGAAGACTAAATGCCTAAATAAAAGTGCGCTATTAGATTTTCAAGTCTTGGCTCAGCGCTGGAAGTTCATTATTGCATTGGCCTCTTTACGATTAATAACTCTGAAATATAGCAAAGAAATATGCTGCACTTGGAAAATGTCTTACAAAGCATCTGCGACAGTCAACTTCTATCAAACTATTATTATCAAAGAAGATTACACTTCTCATAACGCTAGGGACTCGCTTTACAATGATTCTCTTGGAACAGATAGGGATTAGGTAGTCCGTAAATACGCATCTCAAAGGAATAACTGAGCGAGTGCATCCAACTGGCAAATATGACTTCAAGAGTTCACGACAAGTATCAAACAACTATTAAGAAAGAAGCCTACGCTTCGCGTAACGCTGGAGACTCACAGTACTACGATTCTTGAAACAGAAAACGGGATTAAATAGGCGTCTCAAAGGTTTAAAACTGAGCGAGTGCATCCAACGAAAAAATATGACTTTTATCGAGAAAAGTTCACCGAGCAACTTAAGGCGGTTCTGTCACTTGTATCTTCTAATTAAATAAAGTATTAAAAATGTACCCTGGTGATTAAAGTTTCAAGAGAAACGGACTACGTAAGACGCCTAACAAAAATCATTGCGAAAACGTTTTTTATCTGCGAGTCGGCAAGCGTGACTAGTAACAGTAGTAGGTACACGACACTATCATAGGCAATCTATACTGTTGGGCTCTCTCCGTATGTGGGGACGTCATTTCAGGTAGAGTCGGTAGAATCTAACTAACAATCCACAGGCCTCCCAAAGTTACCTACAAGGTGACTACAGGGCTGAAACTTCAAAACTCAAAGCATTTATTTCAATTAAACTTATTACAGGCACTTTTGAATGGTTAAGGAGTCTAAAAGTCAGAATGATGAAGCTAGTTGCCCATTCCAAAGCGTAATAGGTTCTTATGGTAAAGTACGGGCAAGAAACTCCATGAACACTCCCTTAAATCAAACATCATTACAAAGTATTGGTTACAACATCTTCATATCAACTAGCCGAAAGAGATGCTTAAATTAATATCTCAATTTTAATACTTGGTCACTATCATAATATTGACCGTTCCAGTTTGAAAAGCGATGGCAACATACCTATCTTAAAACCCGGTCAAACAGTTTTGAGCTAGCAGCTTTCCACTGAGCCTTCAACAGCTGTTGAGCCAATAAGCAACTCTGTCAGGTGAGCTGGAAGTGTTGAGCTTTTATCTCTTCCTGCTATAACAGCTTGGACATGTTAGCAATAACAAAATAAAATCAACAGACAGAGTTTTTATTATTTATGTACATTTAAAACACTTAAAAGAGAAAAATATTCAGGGTTATAATAATATGTCGGCAATATATTAAGGCGATGTAGGAGATGTCAACCATTTTCGAGTAATTTGACATTTTATATTTTAATAAAATAAAAATATTAAATGTCAAATTACTCGATTTTTTTTGACATTTGCAGTCATAATGTTACTGAGTGCTAATGTTAATTTTAATTATTTTTTATGTATTTAAATTGAATTATTAGATTATTATTATTATTTTAATTGGTTAATGTTAATATTATCGATCTGTTTTTTTATATTTAGAATGGAATTTTTGTCATTATTATTGTTAAACTTAAAATACCAAAAAGTTATTGAATAATTTTATTTGTTAATATCCTTTTAGACTTTGTATATATTATGTAAAACCATAAATGGTACATGTTGTGTTGGCCTGTAAGTAATTGTTGCACTTATAAACGTACTATTAAGGAATGTATTACGTAAACAATTGTTGGCTAACCTAACTAAATAAATAATCATTTGGTTGTAAATGACCTCTCCTACATCCCCTTAATGTATTGCCGATATATTACCAAAAACCCTGTTTAAAGATAGCACAAAGGCGCTACGTATTTCATAAAAAATCGTTAGATTTAGTTTCTTAATCACACATTTTGGAAGCAGTTTCCTATATATAATCTTTTTGCCCTCAGCCAGTGACAACGCTATTAATTAACTACCTATAAATCAATTATACGATATCGATTTTTGTATATTACTTATGTATATTTCTGACCTAGTTACCTTCATGTAAACTTTCACCTTTTGCCACTGATGACCTACGTCTCCCTTGCTCAGTACCCACACCCGCTAGCCGTGACGATTCTTATAATTATGACCTGACTATGCAGCAAGATAATACATTACAATACAACAGAAGCTAACAGCTATTATCTTGCATCTCAGTATATCAGGAATACGTGAGACGGAAGACGGTCAATGCTAATCGTAGACTTCTCCTGCAGAAGGATTGTTGTAATTGACACGCGTGATAAATGGCTTGCTGGCGTGTGCGCAGGTGGTTGCTGCTGATAACTGTCTAGCAAACACGTGCTGTTTACCTGGTTAGACTTTGTGAAAATTTTAGCACTATTAAGGAATCACTACATTTGAAAAATTCTCCGAAAGTTTCCTCCAGAGACAATGGTGCATGTAGAGAAAAAAAAGTTATAAAAATAAATAGACTTGCATCGGCAAAAGTCAATAACGCTTTGATTGATCCAGGAATCTAACCTAGGACAGGATGAGTTTCCAAACTTGAAATACGCCTAGTAAAAATATATTAGACCATTTTTTAAGTTGACTAAAAGTTTTCCTCAAAATTTGAAAACAGTAATCTGAGTGAAACCGGATATCAAAGCAAGTATGTCATAGCATACGTCACAATAGTCGCTACTGCACCTGTGTGAGTGTGTGTCAATGAACACGCATTAGTGTGCCTACGCACATACCACTGAGAGCTCTAAAATGCTGCATAATAAACTAGTAAAACATTAGTTTATTTGAGTTATTTTGTACTAACTATTTTATTATTGTTTCAGGTAAATACTAAAACACACCAGCTGTACAGCAACAATGAATTGAAGGCCCAAGTAATCGGAAGTGTCCAAGTAATTAAAACTCTGGGAGTGCCGACTGAAGTGAAACATAACATAACATCACGCCTTGTTTCCCCGAAGGGTTGGGCAGAGGTGTCCCTGTAGCAGGTACACCCACATTTCGCCAGTTATGTTTAAGTCCCATGTAATAGGGGGCGAGCCTATTGCCATCAACCGGGCACAAATCCAAACTCCGAGCTGATACTGAGAAATTTCAGATAGAAAAACCCAATAACACTTTGCCCGACCCAAGAATCGAACCCAGGACCTCATGCTCAGCAGTAGCGCTTGCGACCACTAGTGAAACCTTGAAAAAAAATCGGCACCGCGTTAATCAACGCGTTGATGTCTTTTACTCCACGCACCGCGGTAATCAATGCGTTGATGTCTTTTTAATGGTCAAAAGCTGGTGTCGTAACAGTGTCGCAAAATAAATGGTTTAGTCCCATCTCAAAAATGCTCAACGCGCCTAAAGCAGTTTTTACTTCAAAAATTAAGGTAGCTTATAAAGTTTGAAACAGTCTGAGGCGAATTCAGCTCGGAACACGGGACAGAACGCATCCGCGCGCGCGGGTTTCCCCTTTATCGTCATTATGAGTCCAGCTTTAATTTTCACATAATGTTACCCTTCCGGCTATTCATAGTTAGCCTAGGGCTGTCAGAAGTCTAAATCAGGCACTGCTCTTTCCGTATGAAAGCAAGGTCGTTGTCAAGATAAAGCACGTCTATAAAATTAACAGAAACTGTTTACCAATTTTAATTAAATTAAGAGTAATAAAACGTAATATTTCCAATATTCTGAATGCTACGAGCGTTTACGCCAATTAATATACTTTTTGCAACTGGAACAATATTCGGAAAAGCTACAGTTTTAATTAAATCTCTAACGATACCGACGCCCACATTTTAGCTGCCCACAAAAGCATGGGGAACTAAATGTACGTAGGTGGATGAGTACGTTGCACTCGACTCGCGAAAATCCTTGACTTTTCACTCAAAATCACGTCTATTAGACGACTCTATCAACAAATCGCAGGTCCCGTAGGGGGCACTTCGACATGTCTTTTTCTTGCATACTTCTCTATTAGTCGGTACTGCGACAAACAAACAAAATTATAATGGAATTATTATTTCGAGAGAATATGAGAAGTAAATCCACATGGAAGAAACTTGCACAATGGTATGCAAGGAGATTGCTACTGTGCCAGGGACACGTCGTGTGAATCAAAGGCATGCTATACCTTGAAGGACACGCCTTCCAATTGCATGCCTTTGATATTATACTCGTATCAAAGTTATATTACATACAGTGTGGAGAATATTGCTGAACTGAATTTAAAACTGCCTCTTTAAAAGGATTTACGAGTGTTTTCACGAACACTAGGCATTCATGTGTCACCTCGCAATGGTTAAATCGGGTTAAGATTAAGTTACTTGTATGTGGTTGACTTTGATTCTCTGGCCATCATGCTGCACTGCTTAGCACTATAAATAAGTGGTACGTAAGCCCACAATACCCCTCCAAAACTCTGCGCTGAAAAAACACATCGAAAAAATAAATAGCAGAACCCGACTTTACCATCGATTATTGTTTATAGAGCAGTGCCACAAACTCACAACTAAAATGAAAAGCAGGAGGCTCAAATACAACTCGACCGAGTTCCTAAAAACCCCACATTTTCCTTAGATATGCATACGAGCTACATCCGAAGCAAAATTGCATCATTGTTCATTAAGTCGAAGTATCGATTTCTATAAAATTCGAAAGACAATTGTTTAATACTCAGAAACAGAAAACAGGGCAGATGAAAATAAAATCATGTTGTGAACAACTCTTTGCTGAAGATGATGAAGTCATAAAAATTCCATCAGGTGTATTTTCCGATGAAATTCAATTTAATTAAGGTAAACATTTTATGTTCGAGAAAATGCCTCTGATACAGATATGCAACGTTGAAAAGAATAAACGAGAGTAATATCGTTATTAACTCACCATGTCACTTTAAAAAAATATTCAAAACAAAGTGCACTCCCACAAAAAGTTTGGCCTGAAACAACAGTAAACTAATTTGACAGCACCTGAACTTGGCCTCCCAAAAAATCCGTTCCATTGACAAATTACATTTCTCACTTTTAAAATCTACGTCATGGATTTTCAAATTCACCTTTTTACATGCAGTACCTAAGTTTACTGTGTAAAATCCCATTACCATCAGGATATTTACGTGCTACCGGCTGATAACGACCAGTCAGTGCC
Organism: Agrochola lychnidis; assembly: GCA_963680765.1. Classification (NCBI taxonomy): domain Eukaryota; kingdom Metazoa; phylum Arthropoda; class Insecta; order Lepidoptera; family Noctuidae; genus Agrochola; species Agrochola lychnidis. Next base: position 8,934,692 of record OY796848.1, read on the forward strand.
GGTTTTAGCAATACCGGCGCCCCGGGCGAGATTTCTGTGGCGCCCCTCACTACTCTTGGAGAGTAGAGAGGCGAAAATGTTAGCTTTTTTGTAGTTTGAGGAATAGGAAAATGCAGGATGCTAAAGCGAGCGAAGCGAGCTCTAAAACTTCAGCACCCCGCCACGGAAAACTTAGGATTTCTTTTATGCAGAAAGTTTGAGAATTCAGACTTCAGAGAACGCATGGTGCAAGAGCGAGCTCAAATTTTTTTCGCATCCCGCTGCGTCTTTTCTTTGGCTAATTCATATAAAAATAGTAACTAAACTTTATCGACTTGTACAGAAAAGTTAGAGAAAAACATAACCCTGTCTTTGAGGTCCCGTAATCGGGTAAAAAAGAGTTAAATAACAGAAAAAATAGAGAAATAAAAGGCCAGGGGTTCGCGTTCGGCGACCCTTCATGTCCGGCGCCTTGGGCGGGTGCCCATGCACGCTCTACCCTAACGCCGGTACTGAGTGAGAGAATATGAAGGGGCGCCACCATAGTTTCAAGGTATACTTACATCCCAGCACTAACCGCAGCTTAGTTTATCAGGATATCCACCTAAACTAGAGTTTATTAGAAACACGAGCCAAGGTTGTTTACCTACAGATACAACTTTTTTAACATCAACGCATTTGATTATGGAGAAGGAAACCCATTGTCACAAATGGTTTAATTGGTCACTTTAATCAGTGCCCTGCTTTATCAGAATGCATTTTTGTTCGGCTCGATGATATACGCCAAACACAAATCTCCTGGACCCACAAACTAATAACCATACAACATAATACTTGGGGTTCAGTATTCTGCTAAATCAGATTACCAATCAAGATCCAATAGGGTGCATACCGTTTTATTTTTTCATAACCGGGTTATCATTTGTTATATTATGTAGGCCCTCGTCATTATTAGTACCTAAGACAATATCTTATCTTTGTTTCCCTTGTCTAATAAATAAGTCATTCTCTAAATTAAGTCATTTACTAAATAACCATTGTTATAATAGATAAAAAATAGTTGTTTAGTACATCTTGTTTACATCCTTACTATGTTTTCCCTAATTATTTTTAAATAAATCTCACGACCCTAGCAATATTCCTTTCTTTTTTATAATAAATAAAACATAAGAAATTAGGACACTTTTATTTCATAATTCAAGACGTCAACTTTGAATATAAACCAATTCTTGTATTTTTGTTATAGTTAATAAATAAGTTTATTTTTCAAATCACTTTGCTATTTTCTGCGTTTCACTTTTATTTACAATTGAATAAACAGTGATAAGTTGAACTCAACTCAAGCACAAAAGAACTTCAGCTAAACTAGATGAAATCACAATATTTCCTTGCTGACATTCTATAAAACTTTCAACAAAATTAAACCAACAAGAGCGAAATAAAATAAAGTAAGGAACAGAATACAAGAAAATCAAAGTTTTCTGTTATTCAGTTCAACGTTCTCAAAGCTCATAGAATCTTTGCGTTGTTTTCTATATTTCTAAGGGAAACTTACGAATATCCAGTTGTAGTAAAAATCTGACTGCTTTTATCAAATCGTTTTAATTTATTGGAATGTAGCTCTGTTATTAGAATCACTCTTCCAAACTAATTAGGTGTATTATTAACATTCAAATTTTGACAATACAGGGCGCCTAAAACGGCCGCTTGGGCAGAATCGTATTATGATAACAAATATTATGAATCACACAAACTGACAATTAATAATAATTATTTTCTACGTTCAATTCATTTTACACAATTCATCTGTTTGACGGTTTTGTATTATAATGAAATATAACATTTGATTAATAAAAACTGTGAAGAAAAATTATCCGGTAAAATTACGGTCTTCATTTTATCATGCGGCAATATTTGCACTAAACATGATTCTAATATGAATTGAATTTGAATCAGCTAAAATATGTGTCACAATAGGAATTGCTAGGAATTCAGAAAATTAATTACTTTTAGAGGAATTGCTTAATGTGGTCGTTTTAGACCCGCAAAGCACGAATACTAACGTTCCACACAAAGTAATATAGACGTCACCAAAAGTTACTAAACAAAGCAGATTTTTTTTGTCTTTTTCCCCGAAGGCCACGTGCATCTTATATGCAGATGGTCAGTTCACAAGAAAAGCATGACATATGCCTTTAGTCAGGACCAATCCGTTTTTTGTGTTGGCCCGTCTAACATATGGCCAGCATTGAAACAATAATTCTAAAACTATACTGCCGACGCAAACTCCGCAGATAAAGGCAATATTTGCCACTAATGCAGACAAGATAAACAGACGGCATGTACACACGGCTACACATCAATCTATACATTTCCAGTTTATACTGATCTCGCATTGTATAGGATTTCCGTACAATGCGAGGTCAGCTTTACTGGGATGTATAGCTTGATGTATAGCCGTTTGTACTAACGATATGCAGTGAATGAACTAGATACAGATGATTGAAATTTATCTCGGCAGAAAGAGATATCTTTCCTGAATTAAGGATAATAGCAGGTCGTAATCTTGCGGAAGGCGAACCGGGTTTTTAGGGTTCCGTAGTCAACAAGGAACCCTTGCCCTTATAGTTTCGCCATGTCCGTCTGTCTGTCTGTTCACGGTCTAGCTCCGAGACTCTTAGTACTAGAAAGCTGTTGTTTGGCAAATTAAAAGAAAAACTATCACAGCTAAGTAGGCTTTACAAGTTAACGAGTAATAATGGACCAATTTATATTTGCAGTTGCAAAAACATGTTCTCCCATACATTCCGTATGGGAGAACATGTTTTTCAACTACAATATTAAGTTTGTTCTTGTGATAAATTCATCCTTACTACGGAACCCTTCATTGTGCGTGGTCCGACACGCACTTGATCGGTTTTATTATGTAGTAATAGAGTCGTGGCCCACTCGGAAAGAGGACACGATGCTAGGTACGGCAACGATAGTTCAATCGCTTTCCATTTATATTTCTATCCACAAACACGTGGAATGAATCCTCAGAGGGAGAAATTAACGAAAATGTCAGAGAAATATAACCTTGAAAATAAATAAAAGAGTCATAATTGCTTTTCCTTGTATGAAAATTTCAAAGGTATACGCTACAAAATCAAAATTATAAATGATTTATTTCCACGAAAATTGCAGGTGAAAGCTTAAGACCAGGCACTCCAAACACAATTTCCACGCAAACTCCGCCCCTATGCACCCCATCACTCCACTATGTACTAAAGGCTAACACATCAGTATTAAAGTTGAATATCGCGTGCGCTCTTTGGTCGTGTTCGAATACGGAACTAAATGTCGTAAGTCTCAATTCTTATTTCGTTTATAACTAAAGTAATAATTGATCTAGAGAAAAATATCTTATATCTGGATAATAAACTATGTTTTCTTACTATCAATAATTATTTTAGACATAAAAGCCGAGTAATCTTGTATTTGTTTCAAATAATCATTAAAAAAGACATGATTTTCGAATAAAAATTAATCGATCGAAAATGTTCCAATTACGTAACTGTCTTATTTATGGAAAGAAAAAGATCCAATAATCATAAACTAAAGTTCCATTTTGATTGTATGCGTGACTATTTCAGAATATATTCAGAATATTAATGCAAATAAACATACAATTTAAGGAGCCGCCTCTTAAATTCCATGAAAAACAATTCAATTTATGCTATGGTATTCGGGCTATGTCGGTTACCTTGGTTCTCCTGCGGATCTCTTCATTTCTAATTCGATCACGTAGGGAAACTCCAAGCATAGCCCTCTCCATTGCCCTTTGGGAGGCTTTCAGGTCAGCCTTCCAAAGAGGATCATTGTGAGTGACAACGTGTGTGGTGTTACATGTTGAAAAAGAAAGCATGTTGCATTATGACGTAACTCGACAATATGACAACTTAACATAACATTGGTGAATATAGTACACCCATGTAATAAAAACAACATAAGCCACTTATTCATGATATACATACTATGTTTTTACTAGTTATGTAATAATATAAAGTTATATATTTATAACGATACTCTTTTACTTATTCAAAATTAGTTTGCGACGACTTGTTTCCAATTGATTTTCTCTTTGTTCTTTCTTCAGCTGCATTAAAAGAGAGCTAGTATATTAAGATTTCAATATTCATCTCCATTCTTGTTAACTTTTCAACATAATATCTCGCTTATTTTCCTGTAGAGGTCTTATGTTTTAAAAATATAGACCAAGTATTTGCTTCAAAGAGTAAAATGTTTATACTATCTGTTGCCCGCGAATTTGCTCGCATCTTAGATGACTATTTCGAAACTATTAACCATAAACTCGGATAAAAAGTATCATAAAATCACCTGTCATTAAAATTGTAAAAAAAAAATACAAATAATCGTTACTTCTATTGTCAGTTAAATAGACCCAGGTCTTAGTTAACCTGTTGAATGCGAAACTGAAGGCCAAGCGCAGACAAAATATCCGCATTGGAAAGCAGTCTGCAGCGCCCGCGCCGCTGACGTCATCACTAGCATCATCATTTCAGCCCGGTATCCCCCACTGCTGAGTACTATGCCTCCCCTTTCTTTTGCCATACTCCACGATTCCGAGCGTCCCTCATCTTTTTACAACTTTGATGATACCGTCACCCCATCGTGATGCGGACGTCAACAGAATCCGAATTGGTTGAGCGAATAAAGCGTTATAAAGTAACAAAGTCACAAACTTTAAAACTTACCCATTTCTAGTATAATTTTAAGGAATTGTGTCACACGTGCAATGAAAATTGTTTCTTCTCTATAAAATTTGTAATTTTGTTGCATTATTACCTGCGTTAGTATTTTTTTATGAATTTCTGCATAATGTTCGTTCACGTTTAAACTTATAACACTAGTAAACTAGTATGCCTCAAAGTTTTCGTAGTGAGTTAATTAACCTTGCTCTTATTTTTAACTTTATGAAAGTATCTTAAGTTGAGAGGAACTTGCGCAATGACGGTGAACTGTTTCGAACAAAACCACTCAGTTTTTTATTGTTTTTGTATCGAACTGCTCGATGATTTGGAAGATTTATCATTTATCAGAATCTTTTGATACACAAGCGTTGCTGGTAAGTACTTGTACTTTAGTAATTAACAGAAGGACACGACAATTTCTACAAGATCTTGCTGTCTGCTAGTATCGATGGGTAATTTCAGTAATAATTTCTTGATTTGGTTCAAGTGTATTATTGTTTGTAAATAAATTTTATAAAATACACACCGGCTTCTTTCGTGTTTACAGGATACAGTTATTTAAGCAATGTTACGTTAACAGCATTTTCAATAAAATATCTATTAGAAACTAAGTAGGCCTGTATGTTGGTCCTATTTCTGTGATAGCTTTGCAAACTGTCACAAAAATCATGACCTCAAAAATTCTTAATTCAATCATTTGAATGATTGTTACATCGATGTTGACGCTTGTTACAGCTACGCGCTAAATACGTGCTCTGGGCATAATCAAGTCACAAATATCTACTTACCCAAATGTACTGTCTCTCTTTAACATTCGTAACAAATCGCATACCACCATTGTCCGTAACACACGGCTATTATGTTTCAGTCTGTCGAAAATCTATTTCGACACCGCACCGGTCGACTCAATCTACGTAACAAATAAGCAATAAAGCTTTGTACTAACAATTGTAAACAGCAACTGTCGAGTTGGGCAACGTATTTTTGGGAAAATAATAACCCCAAGGCCGACTTCTTTCGAATTGCGAAGTTGAAGTAAAGGGTTTTTGAACTTTAAACTTCTTAAGGTGCGTTGGGCATTTTTGAGATGGGACTAAACAATTGATTTCGCGACACTGTTACGACACCAGCTTTTGACCATTAAAAAGACATCAATGCGTTGATTACCGCGGTGCGTGGAGTAAAAGACATCAACGCGTTGATTACCGCGGTGCCGATTTTTTTTTCAAGTTTTCACTTCTGTTGGCACTCTCGGAGTGCCACTGTTTTTTTTTAATACTAAACTGCTTATGTTTGAGTTGTTGAGAACAAGATTTATAAGAATTTAATTTAATAAATTGGAAAGCTATCCTGGTAAAAGAATGTGGACGGAACCCTTAGTTGTGAACGATTCATCCCAACTACAGAAGTTCCGTATGAATTTAACCAAAAAACAATTTTACGTTTTAAGTTTTGGTTTTTGACGAAATTTTAATAAGATTAGTAGTACTTTACCTCCTTATTAACTAAATCAATTCTGACCTAGTTAACGCCAAAATCAGGAGAATTTTGGTCGTACAGGGATTTAAACTTTATGGAAGTTGGAAATAGGAACCAAGCTCGTAGTCTGAAGTTCTTGTCATTTTCATTCGAATTTCCATCCACGGCTTGACTCTAGACTTACCAGTTGCCAGTTGTAATATTTAATGCTACGAATGCTCTCTCCGAAAATCTGAGAGCTTCCAGGAAACGGCAATACGAAAGGCCGAAAGGCATGTAAGGCCGAACAGTTTGAACTGACGAATCGGGTTGAACTCCGGAGATAATTGTTATGTTAAAATAATAATATTTTTACCAGAAAAAGTAAAAGGGCGAAATAAATGAGTGAGTGAGTGAGTGAGTTCATGCCGTGAGAATAAATTACGTAGTACATACATGTACCTCAATATAATATTCACTGGTTATTGAATAACAACCACGTTATGCACTGACCCGATTTGTCTCCTGCATAATGTTGTACTGCAAATTACACTTGATTACCTTAAAAGTACCACGCGTAGGAACTACATAATTCGCAAAAAAGTTGCATCACTGATGCGTAGAATACGGGTCAGTGACAATAGCATCCTGAAAACAGTGGTGGAGAGCCCTTACTCCCCTTTTCTGAGGCACTATGTGGGGAGAATGGTCAGGTAGCATTCCTTGCTTGATCGTTCTCTGCACATCCTGCCGCAGTCACCAGCTAAACTTTTTCTTTTTTTGTGTGTACTACTAACACTAGTGATAAGGTATTTTACTAACAAATTGGACCATGTTGTTGTCCGAACTAAATAAATAAATAAAAAAATAAATAACGTGTTATTTTAAACAGTTCACCTATTGATAGCCTGAATAATGATATGACCTCTCATTGTACGGAAATCCTATACAATGCGAGATCATCTTATACTGGAAATGTATAGCTTGATAATTATGTAGCCGTGTGTACAATGCATCGTTCACGCGGTGCTGCCAATTAATGTCGAGTTTTTTTCTGTAAAGGACATATTTTTTTATGTTTTCCAGTTCTGTACTAGGTATTTTTTTAAATTGTTTACCTACTAATAAACTAAGTATAACTATTTTTTTTTTTTTTTAAGATAGACTAACGGAAACAGTTATTTTATGGACAATATTACAATAATTATGGTTGGCAACTAGGTACCTAGCTCGACTGCTACTAATTTAATCGGTAGGTAACTTAATTATAATAAGTATTTAATCACTACATAGTATAAAACAAAGTCGCTTTCTCTGTCCCTATGTATGCTTAAATCTTTAAAACTACGCAACGGATTTTGATGCGGTTTGTAGAGGAAGGTTTATATGTATAATAACCCGGTTTATACCCGTGCGAAGCCGGGGCGGGTCGCTAGTAATTATAATAAACCATTATATTTTTGATATGATGACAATTTCCAGTTTTAATTTAAATCAATAAATCGAAACTAAAACACAGCTAATTGATTCATTCACTACACGCGAAGCTTCCGGCTGAGTCATCCCGTCTGGACAACACTTCTCACTCATTACTGCAATAAAATGAACCACACAAACCCGGTATTTGTTCAGTGAGGGTCAATTTTGTCGTAAACTAATAGCCAAGGGGTACAAAAACCTGGGGCCGCGATCCGAGAGGCTGTAAATCAGTCGGCAAGTCATCTTTGACGACATCTGGTGAACAGGCAACATGCGCTTGAGCATAGGCGCCGCATGCGCAAGCTTTGTCGCGGACTGTCTTGATACTTATTTTGTTTTATTTAAAATTCATGACGATATTATTTTTATTATTCACTTGGGTTTTCTTTATTTATTTTAAGAACTTAGACATGCTTTAAGAAACTTTTTAAACTGTTTTTTTTTTAAAGTGAAATCGTTTTTGGGCGCGATGGGCATTTTTGAGATGGGACTAAACCATTGATTTCGCGACACTGTAACGCAATTTACCGACATCGTGGAGTAAAAGACATCAACGCGTTGATTATCGCGGTGCTGATTTTTTTTCAACTTTTCACTTCAGTCGGCACTCTCGGAGTGCCAATGTTTTTTTTTTGGTAAATAAACTTTAATATTTAAGCTTTTAATAATAATCTATCAATAGTTTTCATATTAAGTGCCATTCCGAACATGATAAAACAGGCCCGACTAAAAGCTCTAACGTTATTACGTAAAATGCAGTTAACTCACAACTTTATAACTGCCGTTGAACGGACTACTAACGCCATCTGTGAACGGGTAGGCAAAGCGGCGGAGTTTTATGAGGAGATGATGTTTAATTTCCTCATAATTATAAACTCTGCCGCTTTACCGAGTGCTCTTGTATTCGGTACGATGTATCAAATAGCATTAAATATCACGAAGTAGTGTAAATACATTTTAGGTAAAAGTTGCTCTATAAGTAAATATATTAATATGGACTTCGTAAATAAAGCGGTAATGGCCAAGTGCCTAGTAGAAACGCCCGCGACTTACGAGCTGTAGGTCGTAGGTTTGAATCCTGACAGGCACTATACTTTGTGTAAATAATTTCATCACCACTGCTCTCAAAATGGTAAAGGAAAACATCGTGAGGAAACCAGCATGTCCTAATACCAAAAAGTTGAAAATATGTGACAGCAACCGACCCGCACTGGGCCCTCGTGGTGGATTACAGCCCACTCCCTCTCACAGAAAGGAGGTCTGTGTCCCAGCAGTGGGAACATTGTATGCTGATTATCCTAATATTATAAATGCAAAAGTGAGTTTGTTTGTTTGTTACGCTATCACGCTAAAACGGCTGAACGAATTTGGATGAAATTTGGCATGTGGGTAGACCATAACCTAGGTTGCGACATAGAATACTTTTTATCCCGGTATTCCCATGGAATCAAGACTTATGCGGGTGAAACTGCGGGGCACAGCTAGTGCCAAATAAAGCAAAACTAAGGACCTAGGTACCTAACTTTTTAGAAATGATTGTAGCACAAAGACATGTATTAAAAGACGTGTGTTCCTGGTTTGAACATTCGGTAGGTATTACTGTTACACGCTGGGACTTTCAAAGCATTATTAAAGATGTCCAAAGAATAACTGAGCATCAGTCATTAGTTGCCAAACTCATTTGAAAAAAAGTCTGGAATCGGTACAAAATTACATGAACTTACCTTTAGTTTTGCGTTTAAACTAGAATTGATGGTATTTTTCGATGAAAATACCGACGAAACATTTCTGTATGCTATTTTCTAATTAAACAATTGTTATAATACTAATTGTTTTAGTTGAAAATTCCAGGCACACCGTAATTGTTCGTAACAATTCAGAACTTTTAGTGGTTATCAAAACATGTTTGTTTTAGATATGTTCTTGCTTTTAACAGAATAATTGTTATATTTTATAAACAGTTGCTAGCTTTATTGTGTAAAATAGACGGCTCGTTATCTCAAAACGACCATTTCCTAAAAAAAATACTAAAACATGGTTACCTCACTTGCGCAGGAGTCGGGAAATGGGATTTTGTAAACTGCCTATGATGACGTCATCCGTGTCAATGATAAATAATGTTGCTTTAGTTAAAAATAGATCACTATTGACGGATTAATTTATGACCGATGACCGAATTCTTTACAATACCAGCATTGTGTTGGCAAGAAACAATGGGTAGAAATTGCCAGTTATGTTCCAAATTCGGTTCACATTGTTATAAACAAATTGAAAAAGGCAAGAAGTATTATTATGGGAGGCAAATTAATTGCGATTAAATAGGTACTGTAATAAATTGAAATCACTATTGTTTTTATGAAAAAAAGATCCTAGCACCATCTAGCAAATCATTTCCAAAATGGAACAGTATCCGTCCGTATTATCTGCCAGACAAGTTTATCCTTTAAACTCCGACATTATCTAAGACAGAATATGTAACTAAATTGGTATATACAAAAGAAACATTTCTTTTCTACAGCACAGTTTACTCTTAGGTTTTTTTTCCTTATCTTTTCTAAGACACTTGTTTGCTCCCGAATATGTTTTAAAACAAGCCAGACGTGTCCACTTTTGTTTTCGTTACCGCATCAACCCAGATGTCGATTCTTTGAAGAAACTTGTAAGATGGAGATTGTTCTTGCCTTTCTATTTAGGTTACCTGTGTTGCCATTAAAGTGGTTACAATCGAGGTAAAGTAATAAACTAGTTACAAGAAGAGAAGTTTGTAAAACAATGATAACATCCTACATCCAATCTATTTTGAGATTTTATTGCTTCTGTTAGTTGTAATTGAACACTTACACCTACCAGGGTAACATGGGACAGTAGGAAGGAGTTCTTTATGATAGGCATCAGCGGGTGGAACAAGGAAGCCAAAAATGATAATCATTTCTCCAATTTTGAAGTTTATTAGGTATTTACTTATTAAAATAATAGTGGACGGGTTATGTCAAGAATGTCGTGATGGCCCAGTAATAGCCTCGCGTCTCATGTAAAAGGTTGTTAAGGGGTTCAAATCCAAACAAGTACTATACTAATGTGACTTTTTTCTATTCATATGTACTTTCTAAGTTTATCTTGATCATCACTGACATGGGTGAAGTAAAAATATCGTAAGGAAAGGACTTTAGTGCAGGGGTTCCCAAACTTTTTCAATTCGCAGCGCACTAACAGGTTTAGTACCTACTTTGTCTCGGCGCCCTAGCTAGTCGAAATAGGGATTAAAAACAAAACAGAACAAAAAAACATCCACATTATAAGGTTGAGTTTTTATAATTTATATTGACACGCGTAAGATAAGGCTTGACATCGTTACTCCAATTTCTTGCTCCACATTGATCTTTGAGCGATATTTGCTGTTTATTACAGCTTCAGCTTAAAATCCGGTTTCACGATGTTGTAAGATGTTGCAAAGGGAATAAGAATTCTTAAAGCTTTTGAATTTAAAGTTGGATATTTATTTTGGTTCGATATCCAAAACTCAGCTAAATCGGAGCACTTGAATCTTGGTCACAAGAGAGTTCAACGAGACTCAGAGCGCCTCACGGCGGCGGCGCCCCTTTTTCCTATTTACGGCACACCAAAGCGCCGCGGCGGACATTTTGGAAACCCCTGCTTTAGTGAATATAAGTCTGAAATCGCAAATCCACCTTGAGCAAGCGTGGTGATCAATACTCATGCCTTCTCTGTATGAGAAGAGGCGTCCTGCTAGGGACAATAATAGGCTGGTATTATTATTAGAAGTTAATCGACTTTAATACTGGGTATGCTGAATTGTGGAGGTCAGATCAGCAGCCGCTCCATGTAAAAGACTTGGAAGCCAACCCCAATATAGTTGGGAAAAGGCTAGACGTGATGATGAATCAACGTAATAAATTGTGTCTTATACCTAGTCATGTAAACTAGCTAACATGGTTGTGAATATTTTCTTATTTATAGTGGACAGGTTAAGTCACTTGACCGCACTCTTGTAATGGGGTCACGGGTTCGAATCGATATTACGTGCACTCTGTTTACAAACGCGCGTTTTCCGGAAAAAATCTTGGAAAGCGAAGTTTTTTAAATTTTTAAATAAAACTTTTCTATATCTACAAGAGTTGAGTTCTACCAAAAGTCTGATATTTTTCATGCTAAATCTGATATATAATTCTTTCGTAAAAAAAGTTACTAAAGCTTAAATAAATAACCATGACGTGTACACAACGTTTATTTACATCTCACCTTTTGTAATCCATGTGAGCATGAAAATTATGAAACACATTTAATTAGTAGTGGTATTTACTTATAACAAGATTATTATTGTCTAACAAAGGCTTCTTTCTTCTCATGCAGAAAATATAAAAATATTGTTGGAGCTGATGAAAATTGTAAGACTATCCTTGGATTGTATAAACTCAATCTCCTTTGTATTTTATATATTATTGCATAGCACAGGTGAATACTAAGTAAAGCTACCATGTACAGAGTAATATGTCTTTCATTGACTTGAATGTGCCCTGCCGGCTGTGAGTATGTCATGCTCACTCAGATTCAGATATCTCCGAGTTTGACAGGGAAGATAACAATTGAGAATTATGATAACCACGCTTGTTCACTACACTTGTGCAAAACTTCACATAAGTATTAATATCAATATTCGTCGTACCTTTTAAACTTAGGTGCATAAAATATATAAATAAATGTGGAGTCGTAGGTATGATCATTTTATTCAGTGTTTTATTTATGAGGCGAAAAGATTACTCCTGATAAGAAATAACTAAGCGATAAAAAAATGTAGGTAAATTAATTACCTACATTACAATTTCGCAAATCGGAGGCTAAGAGCCCATAGCAACTATATAAAAAACAATTTATTTACATTTAAGTACCATTATATTATATGAATAAATAGCAATTATATTTCACTAAGCGAGAAAAAATTACAATAAAACGATATCCTGTTAATTATAACAACATAATAAATTATGTTGTGGGAAAATATTACAATAGGCCGCCATCTTGGATTCATCCTTGACTTAACTAAGAGCTTATTAACTTAATCACATGTATGTGTTTCAATAGAAGTAACATGTTTGTTTATTATCTTGTGGTATGTAAGAAAGAATATGCCGAATAAACCCTCCTCTTGTTCAGTGCTTCGTAAAAGGATTGTAATACATTCTTTGTTTCTATAAAACTTGAAAACAATAAAAAACAGGCATTTGTTTCCTATAAGGTGTGGTATTAAGGTAAACTTTAGTGGCCCAGTGGAAACGGCCGCGACTTACCAGTTCTAGTTCGTAGGTTCGGACCCTGACAAACGCTTTTCTTTTTGTAAATTATTTTCGTTATCACTGCTCTCAAAACGGTGAAGGAAAAAATTCAAAGACATGTGACATTTCTACCAACACGCACTGGGCCCGCGTGGTGGATTACGGCCCGCTCCCTCTCACAGAGAGGAGGCCTGTGTCCCAGCAGTGGGAACAGGGGCTGATTATGCTAAAGTTGAATAAATATAGTACAGAATCAAGTTTTTCGATTGTAGTTTCTCTATCTCAAGAAGATATATACAATCATAAAATATATATAAGTACAGTCAGCTTCAAAATTCAGTCAGGTCACACTGGGACGAAGCAAAACGGAGCTAAGTTCGTTTAGCTTTCTTTCGCGCCTCTTAGAAAGAAAATTTGTTTATACCTCGGTTCACACCGCGTACTAAGCAAAACGAAAACGGAAGTATGAAGGACCCGGAGGGAAGTTAAACGAACCTAAAGCGTTATCACACTGACGATTTGCTAGCGTGTTTCCAGCTAACCGATGTGTGAACGTGCTCTCCGCGGCTGCGAAGCGAGCTAACCGCGACCACGCGTCGTGTTCGCTGCTTTTTCACAACATGGTACACTCGCTTGTCTCGCTCTCTCTTGTGCACTCAGGTCAATCGCTCTCGTTCCGCAAACGCGGCGAACCCGTTGCGCACACGTGGCGAACTCGCTACGCAGACTCCTCGCTGGAAACATGCTCGCAAATCGCCAGTGTAATATGGCCTTTAGCTTCGCTTAAGCTTATATTGTCATAATTTCTCCATTGATAGTGATATCACCGTTACAGTCACATAAGGTGAGGAAGTGTGAGTGTGAACATGACAGACTAACATTCTTCCATACCATAACTTTTTGCTCAAAATGCGAAGGTGGGATGTTTTGCAAGTTAATTAGACAGTCCCATTATACCATTGTTAATTGTAACTGTTGCTAAAAGGTGCTCGACCTGCGATGAATCAAGATGAATATGCGTGTCATCTTGGCATACCACATATTGGTATCTACATACAGGTATATCAAGACAGCGTTCAAAAATCTTTGAATGTTAAAGATGCTAATTTCGAATAATTTTCTAACTTTTGAACAATACATCCGATAGTCTAATTATATCATAGCTTCACAAAATTTTTGGAAAAATTGTATTTTAATTCAATTTCACGGTGTTTTGTACTTACATCATCGGGTTTCAGTATTACTTGCGGTGATTCCTTCTATGTAGTCCGCGAAATTCAAAAAGTTCTTACGTTTTTTTAAAAATATTTTTAATTTCGCAATTCGGGTAGTTAATGCTAGAGTTTAACATTCTCAACATCAAATTCTCAATTCAGAAACCAAGTATATTAGTACCAAATTGTGTATTATTTTATCATCATAAAAACAAAATATTAAATGTAAATAACAGGAAATTGTAAACTTCCACTCCCATCCTTCAAACAAGCGATATCATTTTGAACAAGCCTGAAAACTGAGCACGCAGCGCCATCTATCGACGTGATCGACAGACCTAGTTTGTACACTTCCGATTACCCTAGGCCAGGGCTTCACAGATACACGCTGTGTCGCTAAATACTGGCAGTATCTGGCAGTACACGTGTGTGGTGTGTCCATCGATACTAATATTAAGGTGCGCCCAGACAGTGCAAGTCATGCATTTTTTTTTAATATTTTTGTCAGTTATATCAGATGCCTCAGCCTGAGACACACGTCATTACGAAGCACATTTATGCCTCGCACTCTCTGGGCGCATCTTTATAAATACGAAAATTACTCTATCTGTACTTTGTCTGTCTTTTGACGCCTTTTAACAGCTGAACGTATTTCGATGAAATTTGGCACACAGGTAGACCTCACGTAGTACTCGCAACCGGCGTGCGTGTATGACCAGATGTATGAACATAAACGAGGCAAAAGGAGTATGTAAGGATCGTAGCAGGTGGCGTTCTGTGGTTTCTGCACACCCCCATGGGAAGAAGGCGTGAGTTTATGTATGTATGTATGTAGACCTCATGGTCTCCAGACCCTGGTCATCCCGGGTTAGGACATAGGATAATTTTTGAAGTGAAAACTTCTTTAGGCGCGTTGGGTATTTTGGAGATGGGACTAAACCATTGATTTCGCGACACCATGACGGCACCTCATTTTTGTAAACGCGATTGTGCTCTTTATTTATATTACGTTACGGATCAATGTTCTATGCAAGTATTTTTACCTTAAAGGTTTCGGAAGTATTATTCTTTGTAAATGAGATTGTGCTTTTTATTTAGATAAGGTTACGGACCAGTGTTCTACACCAGTATTTTTCTTCCGCCAAGGCGATCTTGTTCAAGTTTTCACTTCTGTCGGCACTCCCGGAGTGCCACCTCTTTTTTTATTTTGATAGTACACACGGCTACACATCAAGCTATACAATTCCAGTTTATGCTGATCTCGCATCGTATAGGATTTCCATACAATGCGAGGTTAGCTTATACTGGAAATATATAGCTTGATGTGTAGCCGTGTGTACGTTCCCGTGGAACAATTTCGTACGGTAGTTTGAAATAATCATAGGAGTATTTTCAAACTGCAACAGAACTAAACAGCGGAATGGCGTGGTTCCTAGTTAGACATTTCCTAGAAATCGTTAGCCTATTAGAGATAGAAATAGATTTGACACACGTTTTCTTTGTCCAGTGCTGACTGACCTATTTACATATTTTATTGGTTTTAAGTAGAGTCGTTTGTATGTCAGCTTTTCGTACCCGTTATTGGCGGATTACTTTTCCACTACAAATTACATTGAAAATTGAAATGAAATCGAATTTTAGTTTTACTGAAGTGACCGTAATTTATGTCGATTCTATAACAAGTT
Organism: Agrochola lychnidis; assembly: GCA_963680765.1. NCBI lineage: Eukaryota > Metazoa > Arthropoda > Insecta > Lepidoptera > Noctuidae > Agrochola > Agrochola lychnidis. Next base: position 8,950,552 of record OY796848.1, read on the forward strand.
CACCTAACTATGAATAAGCATTTCAGCGTAATTCAGCTTTCCGATTAAAGTATGCATTATCCGAATCGGATTTATACAGCAGCACTAAATTAATATTGTCAATAGGATTAGGCAGTAAATGTGTTATCACAAAGATGTTAAATATATATGTGGTACTTAATCTGCGCCTCGCGGTTTCACCCACATAAGTCTAAATCCCGTAGTAATGTTGGCATAAAAATTATTCTATGACCTAATGCAGGTTATGGTCTACCCTTGTGCCAAATTTCAATCAAATCTGTTCAGTAATTTTAGCGTGAAATCGTAACAAACAAACTCACTTTCGCATTTATAATATTAGTTAGGATTAATAGCAGATAGTCCCGGCAACAGCTAATTACCCAGAAAAAAAGAAACACCAAATAGCAAAGATTGCCAAGCAAGTTACCTACTCTCAAAATAAAAATAGATGCATTATATCGCATCAGCTAAGATTCAACACAAGACGTCTCCTAGTTATAAATAAGTCGTTGTTTTACCTGACAGCTAGAAAGTCACAATCTGTTTATGTAATATCTATGTTTGTTTATAGAAAAGAATACCTGTCATAAAATATTCAGCTGCATCCAGTTAGACTGGAAGACAACCAACATAGTTGGGCAAAGGTTGGGCAGATAGAGGTACTTTAAAAAAACTTTTGAAATATACAGCTTACAGTTTGGCAAGTCTGTTGCAAGATTGACACAAAGGCTGATTGGCATTTTAGGATGCGTACAGCGGCACCACCTTTTTAGGGTTCCGTAGTAAACAAGGAACCCTTACAGTTTCGTCATGTCCGTCTGTCTGTCTATCCGCGGTCTAGCTCCGAGACTCTTAGTACTAGAAAGCTGTAATTTGGCATGGGTATACATATTAATTACACCGACAAAGTGGTAAATTAAAATTATGTTTTTGTAGGTACTACACGTAAAGTGGTGATGTTTTGAAATATTATGTAAGTTTTAAAGTGCTCATTATTGTTAGATTCAAGTGTCCTCCCCCCATGCCAGGTAAATGGTTGGTTTTGGATGTGTGAAAACAATCACAGCAGTAGTTTATATAACGAAATTAAAAAGAAAATTATCACAGCTAAGTAGTCTCTACAAGTACGAGTAATAATCGACCAACTTATATTTGCAGTTGCAAAAACATGTTTTCCCATACATTCCATATGGGAGAACAAGTTTTTTAACTACAAAGTTAAGTTTTTTTTTCGGATAAATTCATCCCAACTATGTGCGTGGTCCGACATGCACTTGGCCGGTTTTAATTATAGTCTGAGTTAAACATAATACAATTTTGTGTTTCTTAACTACTACTTTTTATTTCTCTAAAATCTCAGGTTGGTCCCGATTAAGACCGATAGTGGGTAGTGCCCGTCGCACAAATCGATAAGCTGTCGGTCATGTCACGTGCTTATCAATGATAGTTTCCAACGGCAGCGGCAGTCGGATGCCTAGAAGATTGACAACTGGGATTAATTGAGGATATCTACGTTTCCAACTGTTGTGGACGTCAAATGGACGATTTAATGCTTCAAACAACTGCCTACCTTTTTGGATATATCGCAAAACTATAACAACCCACAACTTCTATATTTTTAAGTGAGTTTACATTCTCAAATGAAAATAAATGTTGTTGCCGAACTATTGATTTTAATGACACTATCATTAAAAAGTGATCAGCAGATTTTTTTAAAATAAATACGCTAAACCCGTTTTTAACCGACTTCCAAAAAGGAGGAGGTTATATGTTCGTCGCGTATGTTTGTTTTTTTTTTTTTGTATGTCCACCGATTTCTCCGTCAATTGTGAACCGATTTTAAAAATTCTTTTTTTGTTTGAAAGGGTGTGCTCTCGAATTGGTCCCATATAAATTTTATTAACTTTGCTTGGATAGTTTTTGAGTTAGAGCTACAAAATACTTTTTTTTTTCCCACTTAGTATGTAGATGATATGATAAGTTTCTGTCACTGGTAGCAGGTAGTGGTATTCGAATGTGTGTGGGGTAGGTACCACAACTAAAAAGCGAAAAATAAAAACTTTTTACAAAGAAAAAACAACCGACCTCCAAAAAAAAAACACTACAAAGTGAAAAATAACTTTAATTTCGGAAGTCGGTGGCAAAAAACGAAAATACAAAACCCAAGACACCGACTTCCGAAATTAAAGTTATTTTTCACTTTGTAGTGTTTTTTTTGGAGGTCGATTGTTTTTTTTTTTGTAAAAAGTTTTTTATTTATTCATAGACCAGTTCCCACAACTGTCCAATGTTTTGTAGAAATTTTTTTTGCAAAGAAAATATTATTTCATCTGGAAATGATAAAAACTATACTTGGATTTATTAAGTCAATTAAGAAAACTCATTTGGGAAAGTGATTGGTACCTGTGTTGTATTTGCGTCTCAAGCCTTTGACTGCATAAATCAGGAAATTACTAGGGACGCCACGCCGTGGTTATTTTATTAGTAACTCGAGCTCGAAGTTGGCGCAATAAGTACTAGTAGGTTAGTTTGACAGTTTCCTAGAACTCTTCAGTTCCTGCACATTGAGTACGCTGTGACACTGATAAACGAGTGCCGTGGCTTACTGCCCCAACGTGCGCCTGCGACGCTTAGCTAACATAGAGATACTTGACCACAGATGGTGCTGCAGTTTACAGGCGGTAGCGAGTGGACAGTAAAATAATATGGTGATGTTCCAATTCCACTAAAATATTTAGGAGTTATAATAATTATAATTTCAACAGTCGACGGAATTTTAATGATTAAAAGTCTGACACTTTTGAAAATTAGTAAGATTCGTCTTAAAAATGCCCATCCTCTCGCTACAATTTTGTAAGAAAGGTAGCATTCGATCAGTATACATCAGTACTCATTCCTCATAAGTAGAAACGTACTCGGTACATTTTAAACCAAGTGCCAGCCACTAGTGCCAAGTTAAAGGAAACCATTACAATGGTAAAGTAGAGAAATCCGGACGTTTAAGGATTTGTAAAGCTAATGAGAGATAGCTTCGCTTGTGTAGATCGTAGAATGATTATTTCTCGCCAATAATGTGTGAAAATAGAAAGTTTTTACTTGGAATAGATTCCGAAGTCCTCCATATCCTCCAGAGATTTTGATTGATGTATTACATCGAGGGCCCATGTTCTTTAAAAGAAAATTATACTGTGTAAAAAACCGCTATCACTTAAAAAAAACACCACATTCTTAAGTAGGGCACACACGTCTCCGCTTATAGGTATTTGCGGCTAGAACAATCACACCGTTAGTCGGTATGTCGGTCGGCGGCCCTTGCGTCGCATCATGAATAAAAATTGACCGTTTAGGTGTAAACATGTATAGTCAGTTTTGGACGAGATACACGCTTGATAGGTAATGACTGCTCCAAAAGTATCAGTGTACTACTGATGTAGTAAACAAACCCATTTTAGGTTAAATTCTTACGCAATCACTCATTAAAGGGAATTAGTTTTATTTAGAAAGTTTCAATTTTATCTCATCACTTTTTCAAACAATTATTGTTTGACTAACATCCTAATTGCGAAAGTGAATTTGTTTGTTTATTTGTTTGTTTGGCTTTCACGCTAAAACGACTGAACGGATTTAAATGAAATTTAGCACATGGGTAGACCATGTCTTGGGTTAGGACATAGGATACTGTTTATCCCGATATTCCCACGAAATCGCGGGGCGTAGCTAGTTACTAAAATATAATTGAAAAATCATCGTCAGAAATTGAGGATATAAAATTTACTCAACTGTGTTAATAGATACAATTGATGAGACCGTGAAATAAATTGTAGTTTACAAACATCAAATAATTTTGACGTTAATAATCACGTGTTTGTTGTTATCACATTTTTATTCAGTGCTAGCTAACCCGACAGACGTGCCACTTTTCAAATTTTTCTTTCCGTAAGAACCTGATTATTACGAACATAAAAAACCAAATCGGTCCAGCCGTTCTGAAATAATGCGCTTACCAAGGAACAGCGTTTAATTTTTATTAAATAAAAAGAAAAAAAATCTATGCTTTTCCACAAACTGGCAAATATATTTATGCTAATCACCTGCCATCTGCCATCGAATTATTATTAACCGAACTAGATTTTGGATGAAAAGTATCGGCATAAAATTGTAATCGTAAAACGAGAGGAGTCGTGGCTCGCCCGGTTATAGCGAAGTTCCTTTCAAAGTTCTTTTGAAGTACAAACTTCTTTAGGCGCGTTGGGCATTTTTGAAATGAGACTAATCCATTGATTTCGCGACACTATTACGACACCAGCTTTTGACCATTAAAAAGACATCAACGCGTTGATTACCACGGTGCGTGGAGTAAAAGACATCAACGCGTTGTTACAGCGGTGCCTATTTTTTTTAAAGTTTTCTCTTCTGTCGGCACTCCCGGAGTGCCACTGTTTTTTTTTTTCTTATGTTTATGACGGACACACATACGTATAAACGAATACAGCTAACGCGCATCCTGCAAGTCTAAATTGCAAAATATGCCTACACATAGACATACGCTTGTAAGCACACACACACACACACATATTATTATAGAAAAAGTGTCGTGATGGTCAAAATGTTACACTTTTTTCAGTCTAGGTCTCATTCGCCAAGTATATAAGTTAAAGAAGTTCGTTCAACAAACGGTACCTCATCATCTGCCTAACCTTATCCCAACTATGTTGGGGTCGGCTTCCAGTCTAACCAGATGCAGCTGAATACCAGTATTTTACATGGAGCGACTGCCTATCTGACCTCCACAACCTAGTTACTGGATAACACGATACCCCTTAGTAAGACTGGTTGTCAGACTTTCGGGCTTCTGACGACCCGTAATAACTGTCAAAGATCTATAAATGACAGCCGGGACCAACGGCTTTACGTATTTCCCGAGGCACGGAGGGGTCTTGGTATGTAAAGATAGTCACCCATACACGGACCAACCGCGGCAAGCGTAGCTTAACCTGATCGATCAACCCCAATAAACCGGTAAACCGTACCTAATGTATTAAATCTGCGGTCACTTATCTTCCTAGTAAAAGATAGAGAAATAACCACTTAAGACAATGAAGAGTTGCGATGGCTCAATCGGTACGCTATTATCCTGCAGCAAATACCCTGCGAAATAAACCAAAATGTCGAATCTCCAGAAATAGATTTAAAATTCAAAATCACACGTAACGAACGCACCTCTTGTCGTAAACTCGTAAAAGCCAAGTGAGGCTTGCAGTGTTACCTAATGCTATTCTAGCACGCTGCGACCGACTGCCGATATGTCGACAATGTGCCGATGATAGCCCGTTTCATCACTCTGTCGGCGTCGATACCGTCGTGGTTCTAGTGCCGATGTAATTAGCTAATCGTTCTAATTCTGCTGAGGAGTAGAGGACGACATGGATTCATTGCAAAATGTATTATGAAGCTCAATGGTTTACAATGTTTAACAATAATGGTGGAAATTTATTTAAAATGGAAAATGTGCCTATATAAAATGTTATTGATTGGTGTTGTCAAAATAGAATGAATTGAATAGCACACACACACACACACATCACATTTTATTTCTATCAATACAAACGCATTCATCACTAGACCAGATACTGAAATACCTATATAGGCCTATTGAATTCGTTTCACTGTAATTTGGCTACCATTTCTATAAATTTCCAATAATCACAGTTCTACATCAATACTGTACAGCCCACTCATATATAATTAATACATACGACTATTATAATTTTCGCGATCCAACCAATTGAGATGAAAATTTGCTGGTAAATGGAAATACAGGTGTGTATTTCCATTCACTAGCAAACTCACCAAAGCCTGGCTCTAGTCAATCAAATTTAGACTCGAATTACATTTTCATCATCTGCTTAACCTTTTTCCCAACTGTGTTGCGGTCGGCTTCCAGTCTAACCGGATGCAGCTGTATACCAGTATTTTACATGGAGCGTCTACCTATCTGACCTCCACAACTCAGTTACTGGGTAACATGATATCCCTTGGTAAGACTGGTTGTCAGATTTTCGGATTACATTATAAACGTTTACACGTTGCAAATAAAAACCATAAATATTTGAGCCAAAAATTTCAGATCACTAATTGCTTCTATTAGGCCACAAAAATTATGTTTTCAATTCAATTAGGTACCGCAGTATCGCAAAACCAATTAAATTAGTAGTTATATGGTTTTGTTTATTTATTCACTAATTCATCCGATAATTAAATCATTAAAATCGTTTCGAAACCGTATCCTTTTCCATTAAGTTTTAAATGTCAACGAGGACGTGTGCCTATGTCCAACCGACTTGTCTATAAATTTAGAAGCTAGACACAGATTTTCTGTCCGCTAAACTAAAAGTTAATTACAGGAAAAAGATTATTCAGCTTCATCAAAACAGCAAGTTGTATTATTCACTCATAAAATAAGTCGATAAACATTAAATTCTAAGAAGTCTTTGAAGTAAGAATTTTATTTCTTAAAAGCTTTTGAAAAATAGAGGCTTAAAATCATTATCACAGAATGAACTCAGCTGCAAGATCAAGGTCGAATTTTGCAAATAAGACGAAATATTTTATTCAATAAACGTAACCGAAAAATCAGCCAATCGTCATCAAATTACGCTTAAAACTACCAAAATTAAACCAGATATATGTATACCAGTTGTACCACTTGATGGTATATCATCATCATCATCATTTCAGCCGAAAGACGTCCACTGCTGGACATAAGCCTCCCCCAAGCACCGCCACTTCGACCGATTCTATGCTTTCCACATCCAGCGGATTCCTGCGGCCTTCACACGGTCATCGGTCCATCTTGTGGGAGGCCTTCCGACGCTACGTCTTCCGGTACGTGGTCGCCACTCCAGAACCTTTCGACCCCATCGGCCATCCGTTCTGCGAGCAATGTGCCCTGCCCATGATGGTATATATCTCACTGATATAATTATATCAGTTGCTGGTATATACTGCTATAAATAGCAATGTCCCGAAATCGATCGACATTGCTATTTATAGCCTGTTGCACCTCGTCCCTTTGTAGCCGTGTATTTAGTGACGTAGCATATACATTCATTATGTGAGTATGATAACCTTCTATTTACTCTATGATTAAGGATTAGCAACATCGGTTAAACGTAATATCCGATAGGAAATAGATTACTTTGTATTACGAGCGGTTCATTCGGCATTGACGATAACAGATCTAAGAATAGGTCCAATTTGGTCCTAGAATGGACCCAATCAAACGTTGACCGCCAATATCATAACCCATCACACACTGAATTGTACCTAAACTAATGAACGAGAACCATTAAAGACAAAGAAGTCACATAGTTTAGCAATCAACAATCAAACAACAAAATAATGATAGCCTCGACTTGTGCCGACCCCCTTTTGAGCCGTTCAATCCGTCACGGCAAGTACGTGACTGAGGTGATACGGTTACAAAGGTAACAACTTATGAGATCACAGCGATTGAAGGAAACGATGGTGTGAGAGAAAAGAGACAAAATGCACTCATTTTGGACATATCACAGTAAATAGACGATGTCCTTAAGAACACTTATGACGACGTAGATTACCCAGCCGCAAAGGGATAGAACTTTAGAACTTAGAGGCCTGTGTACCAGCAGTGGGAACATTATTATAAGCTGATTATGCTATTTTCTACTCGTAGATTTGGTAATATAATTGCGATACGTAAATCGAACCTCTATTGACATCTTCATCAAACTGCTCTTTATCGTTATCATCTTAGCCAAAAGTCGCCCACGGCGCGCGGTGGGACATATGCTGTCCATAACAATTGGCACAACTTCAGACCTACACAAATTATAATAATACCACTGCCCGCTGGCATTCGATAACTTAAACCACTCAATAGTTTTTACTGCATTCTACAAAGCTTGAAAATTGGATACAAGTTATGAATGTCATCGCGAACAGTAAGTTGGACTATATTTTTTAGTTAGTAGAGTGCACGTCGCGAAACGTTTTCGAATCTTTAGCAAAAAATTAATCAATATTTCTATTTGTCAGTGTTCCCGGAATTTCCAGCAGTTGGTAACAGTGTTGGGCCGCATAGACATGGAGAATAGTTCAAAACTGCATAAAAATGGTTTCTACAATATCGGGTATTCTGTGTTACGTTTGACAATGTTCCAATGCACAATTTCTGGAAACTGTAACTGAAAAAGTTTTATACAAACACTATTCGGGTTTGCACGGAAAAAATTATACACAATGTTGAAACTATAATTCTACTCAGACTCAGTGTACAACTGAAGACTGCCGTACCGTGACAAGTACCGGCTATTGATAAAAACAAGGAAACGGTATCAATATGTAACCGTTCTTACATAACGCACGTTTGCATGCGCATCCAAATTTGGTCGCTTTTATTATTTTCCTCGCGTAACATTACTCAATTCCGTATCAAGGCTCGGTTATCTAACACTATCTGCCCAAACAAGTGGCAAACGCGATAGGGGCATTGTTGGGGCATCGTCGATGAGTCTCTTCAACCACCTCGCATCCCTGTGACGTCACTACCTAGGTTCCAAGTTTGTTGGCGTACAGCTTTGTAAATTCAAAGAAAGACGACCTACATACCTACAAATATAAGCCTTCGTACCGAGGACGCAAAAGTACGGATCCGGCCGTATTTTTAGTATTAATTGCGACGTTAATTGGGCATAATAATAATGTTGTACGTCAAAATGATACATTTTAGTTTGATTAATTAATAGATGGATTTTAATTTGTTAAAGTATTCATTATTACGGTAAAACGAGCAAACTGTACATGGCTTTGAATTGAGTGTTTTCAGTATTTAGGTACCTATTTTAACTAATTACTCTGGTATTTAAATAATTCATCACTGTACCGCTTATATCCTACAAATTCCTCTGATCATCATCATCATCGCCACTTCAGACGACGTGCACTGCTGGACATAGGCCTCCCCCAAGCACTGCCACATCGACCGGTTCTGTGCTTCCCGCATCCATCGGATTCCTGCGGCCTTCACAAGGTCATCTTCATTTACTTTATTATACAGTAAGCTATGTTTTAGGTGTCCTACTTGTGTACCTTCTTCTGCGAACAGTGCCGGGTCACAAGGGGTCACTTTTAGAGGTGGAAGAAAATACAATTTAGCCCGGATACTCGCTTTCTCGGTTTCCTGGATGCTAGAATTCAAAAGCTCGAGCAACGCAACAGTATTGATTCAATGCACAATTTAAATTATTCCTGATTTACCTTGCAACGTGAGCGGCAGTTCCGGGAGATGTATTTTACATTATTGGTAGGAAGTCTTTTGTGGAGTTGTGTCTGAAGAAATTAGTCCCCGTTTACAACTTGTCAAGTAAGTTCCGTGATTCATCCTCACAATCTTTCGCGTTCATAATATTAAAGTAGGATGTAACGTTACTTGTCACTTGAATCGGGGCTCATTGGCAAATAATACTTGGTAATAGCCTAGAGCTGTAGGTATTATTTTAAGCTATTCATGTAACCTATCTTCCTGCTTAATGTATTACCTACCTGAATGACCTAGATTATATATTTTTTTTATTAAGTATACTAATTTTAAATTATCTTTTACATCGGTTAATTTAATTTAGGTCTTTTGAAATTATAGTCATGTAGTTTTGACATTACCTACCGACGGTTCATTAGATTCCAAAGCTGCAGTATTGCGTTTTTAGTAAGTACCTTTCTACATAAGTATATCTTACGAAACTCCTAATCTTAAAATTGGCTAATAAGTAAGCGGTACTCATCTCATACAAACAGCATTGAATCACTATTACCTCAACTGACCTGAGGCTCGGTTTTAGTTTATTTTTAAACTAAAGCAGTAACTGTTAAAACTTCCGGCGATTATGGATCGCTTTTTAACTGTGGAAATCAATTTCACAGTTACTATTATTACATTTCCTAAAATGTGGATCACGGGCTAATTTTATAACATTGATGTTTTTAATGTTTTCAGTCTTCAAACTTCATTCCTCATCGAATTGAATCTTTTTCCTGGAGATTTTCACCGAAGATCAAAAATAAAATACCAAGACATAGCGCTGTCAACAGTGACGTGAGGCCGGTTTCGTAAACATGTGTGCGGCCGGTGAGGTGTAATTTGGTTGTAAATGTGTGCGTGTGAGAGTGTATGCACAGAACGAGGTGTAGTTTTTGCATGCTGAAGCATGCAAAAACAGTGGAAATTACAGTGGAATACGGACATACAGTGAACTGTATGTCCGTATTCCACTGTATGTTTTGGTTTTTTATTTGGTCTGAGCTTTTTAACTACTATTTCCCCACATCAATAACTGATGGTCCGAAATTATCAGTCAAGACAGCTAGAACTCTTCTCTAAACCAATCGTTTCCTCGATGAGACGCGCACTTGTTCGAAAATTTTAGCCATTTTCGTTGCATGGTCAAAGTTGGTGGAGCTGAGTTCAGGAGGTGGGTATCTTCTTTTTTTAGGGTTCCGTAGCCAAATGGCAAAAATGGAACCCTTATGGATTTGTCTAGTCTATCTGTCTGTCCGTCCGTATGTCACAGCCACTTTTTTCCGAAACTATAAGAACTATGCTGTTAAAACTTAGTAAGCAGATGTATTCTGTAAACCGTCACCACCATTAAGATTTTCACACAAAAATAGAAAAAAGCAATAAATTTTGGGGGTTCCCCATACTTAGAACTGAAACATAAAATTTTTTTTTTCATCAACCCCATCTTTGTGGGGTATTTATGGATAGGTCTTCAAAAATGATATTGAGGTTTCTAATATCATTTTTTTCTAAACTGAATAGTTTTCGCGAGAGACACTTCCAAAGTAGTAAAATGTGTGTGTAACTTCTAAAATAAGAGAATGATAAAACTAAAAAAATATATGATGAATTTCCACCGAAAATTGGTTCGAACGAGATCTAGTAAGTAGTTTTTTTTTTTAATACGTCATAAATCCTAAACCGCAATTTACCTTTCATTCAATGTTACTTGCTGCTACGGAACCCTTCATGGGCGAGTCCGACTCGCACTTGGCCGCTTTTTGAATAATTAAAAACGGAACGGGCGGCCGCGTTGCCGAGTGAAAATAGAGTTGGAGTGGCGTGCATTGCAACCCATCCATTCCAAAGTTTTTAATTACGACTCAGTCTTAATTAAAAACGTCGGCTGTCTGCGAGAGTCCTTATATGTAATTGTTTCTTCAACACACAGACTTTCACAATTGGACGTACTTGCGTACTAATTTCGCACGACTTGTACTCTTCCTATCCATCCAATTCAGTTAAAACTGCTTTTTGAATTACATAAAGCCCATTATAATTTACGTTTTAAATTGCCTGATGGCCGTTAGAACATATTTAAGTATGTTTCCTAGAACGGTCGTGTACAGCCGCCGTTACCCGCGTTTCTAAATGATTGCTGCTGCGCACACGCAAGTTCCGCCATCTTGGATAGATCTTCAGTTTTATCCAACAATTGTGAAGTGATAATTGTGCAATTATGGCCGTCAGTCATGAAAGTGCATTGAGGTGTTGAGAAAAAATTCTTGAGTCAATCATAATCAATAATAAGCTTGAATAGTTGTAGATTGAGCTATCTCAGGCAGCGGTATGAAATTTATAATTGAAGATGATAAATTTAAAGCAAATAAAGCAATTCGCTGATTAACTAATGAATTTAAAAGAGATAAATAATTAATAAAGTTATTGTAGCATAAATATTTAAAATAATTAATTGAAAATGAAATGTTAATCGTTTTTAAAAGTGATCAAATTCATAATATTCGACACAGATCTTATCGATTCTTGAAGACGTGTAAAATTCTAGATAGGACATAATGTGACAGATACCGACGTGGCGTGGTAACTAATTACCTACTAGTTAGTTTACCTACTAAAAATAACAATTAAACCAAACTTATTTCATCTCATAAATATTAGGTAGACATAATTATTATACACCGATCACAAAATAAAGAAATCAATCCGCCATTGTATCATGCTTTCACAGAGATGTCTTTGACCGCCTTTCATGTCATATTATTTTTCTAGTCGTATTTCATGTCTAGCCAACACAACAGAACACAACTATTTTAGTTCAAGTGGTGACATCACTATAAAGAGTAACACAAGTTGCATAACGTATCCATTATTCATAGAACATAAACTTTGACTTTCGCCGTGTTATAGAAGCAAGTGTGTGTACGAACGTGTCGTCGCATCAATGTATGGACAGCCTTACCATTGATACATGACAGTCAATATAGCCAACGGATTCAAATGTCAATCCCCAGAATTGATACATTTGGAGTGCCGCGATGACACGATAACCATGTATTAAATAAGTCCGTTATTATTATGTGGGACTTAGATGTAGTGAAATATTCTAAACAATCTTATGATAGCAATTTATTAAAATTTGAAGTTATTAGAGAGTTGCATCTAAAATACAATGATTGGTTTAGTATATTTACAGATGGGTCGATGGGTCGTGGAATTAATATTTTTAAAATAGATAAGAATGCGTCCATTATGACGTTGGAGCTTATTGCGATCTTTGAAGCATTGTGTTATTGCAATAGTCAACATAATAATATTGTTATTTGTACAGACAGCAAAAGTTCTTCACAACATTTAGCTCGATGCGCCTCTGGCCAAAGAGGTGTATCGCCAGCTTATGCTATTTTATCTAAGATCGATTTATTAATTGTAAAGGGTGTTAAATTAAGACTGCAATGGGTTCCATCGCACATTGGGATACAGAGCAATGAAAAGGATGACATGCTGGCAAGATATGCAGCTAAAAATGGAAAGGAAACTAATATAACGTTAGATTATGCAGAGGTTTTACCTAAATTTAAAAATAAGTGTTACAGTAATTGGAAGGAGTATTTTGATAATCGTTCATTAGAAAAAGGAATCTGGCATAAAACTATGCAGGGTCAGCCTTTTCGTGTGCCTGGTTTATTAATAGTAATTTAAGTAGGAAATTGGTTGTTACAGCTCATAGTATAATATATCAGATCTGGAGACATTCCATGTAATAAGTTTGCTTTCATGATGAAAAAAATTAACTCGCCTAATTGTGTGGAGTGTGAAGTTGTGGAAGACTTACATTACTTGTTGATAGACTGTGTTCGATATGAGTCTGATAGAAATGATGTGTTTGGGGCCTTGAGCTTGAACCGACTTGATTTAGGCACATTTCATAAAATTCTGTCTCAACCAAATGGTGATGATGCGAAGAGTCTGTTCAGGTTTATGGCCCAAATGTAATCCATAGCAGTGTATTTTGTTATTATTTGTTTAGGGTATGATGTATGATGACTGTCATACGCATTGTGGTTATAAAAGTCCCAAATTAAAATAGAATAAAAAAAGAGTCCGTTATTAGAGACTTGCTAATGCACAAATCGTAAATATACCTATAAATAAACAAATTCAATTTTACTTGTTAATTCCATCTGATTTATTCAAAGTCAAAGCGTTTATTTCAATAACACCATTGAAGACACTTTCGAATGTCTTGCCTGTTAGAAAACGTAAGCGCAATTTAATCTATTTCGGAGTCCCTCGATTGTATTATACCCATTCATCAGCTGTTCTAAGCCAAAGATCGGACAAACGGCAATGTGGTGAGATGACTCAATTCAATTCCATGCCCAATGTAGTATTGGAATCGTCATGTATGAGTATTTCAGTATGAGTCGAGTAACCTAAAGGAGTGAGTTGAATATCGCTATAGTAGCTAGCAGCATCCTGTATAAAAAGATCATATTATGATTAAAAAGGGGGTGACGACTAAGTGCTCACATACACGAGCGGCAGGGGTAACTTCAGCCCCACACGTGTCCGGCGTCTGAACTTGCCTCTGCCGTTGATTCCAGTCTCTCACTAATAGATAAATATGGAAGAAGAAGACATGTTGCGCAGACCCCAAATATATTGGGGATGAATGATAAGCTAGCAGCATCCTTTTAATCATAGTCCTGTTTTTGTAGTAAAATCTTCAAAGATTTCCGTGCCAGGGATGACGAAGGATAACAAGATCTTTATCCTCCAAGCCCTAAGGCTTATCACGTTCAGTGCCGCCAGCCCTCCTGGAGGGTTCAGTCAAGTCATACATGGGATTCTGGGAGCCCTCGGAGAGGGCTCTTTTTAAATGTAGGTTTTTCTTAGCGATCTCGGCATTATAAACTGTGAAAATAAAATTAATTGTACATTTTAACAAGATTTGAAACGTAATGCCGGTGACATTCCTCGAGGGTTAACTTTAGCGCAAACGTAATGCCGGTGACCCTGCTGGAGTCAACTTACAAAGTTACAATATGGCCTGGCGTATGAGCTCTATGAAAAATGCGTGGAGTTGAAAGTGTTAAACAGATGCAGTTTAACCTTGAAAATTTAAGGTATGTTGGGGCAATTTCAGCGCTGGGATAAGACCGTACGAATCAAATTCCGCGCCATTTTATTCTGCCCCGACTGTCAGACAAAATAAAATAGCGCAAAACACTATGTCTCTCATGTTTAATGAAGTAAACCCTCTAACACGTATACGGGATTATAGTGGAACCCACAACAACTAATGGGAGGCGTAAGTGGTGCATTGTTGATCAAATTAGTTCAGTACATCAGGGTGAAAGTAGCCTCGTGTGAGATATAAATGTAAGGACTAAAGGCTTAATAATGAACGACGTGCTCGTGTTACTAGGGTTGAGTATGGGACAATTTGGTTTAGGACTATGTATGTCACAAAAAAATTCTTAAATTTGAAACACTGATTCAGAAGCATCGTCTATGAATAAAGTTAACTCTTGGTTTGTTTTCCATTAAAATTATTTTTCTTATTTTTTATCATAATAGGAATCCTGCTGCACGCTGTTAACTTTTCCCCTACATTTTGTCAAGTGACAGATGACAGCTGTCAATTTCTTAACATTAAACTGAAACACTTAACTTTCAATAGCATTCAGTGTCGCAAATCTCATATGAGACATCGCACTTCATTTCATCGCAAAATTGTGATTGAGTTTGTCTAGTAAAAAATGCATGCATAAGCACAAAATTTTTGCATAAAGAATGTACAAAGTGTCATGTTAACCAGCCACGCGATTGTCACAATTAGGATACTAAAGCACGATCAGCTATCAATCATTTATATATATCATTTATATTTTAATTTAAGGAGAAACTGAGTGACTGATATATTAAACGCAGAGCCAAAATTACTGGGACTAGGAACGAGGCACACAGCTTCCTTTTATAGTGTAGGGAAGCACTAAGAAGGGGTTTTTAAAAATTCCACCTTAAGGAGGCGAAAAGGGGGTCGTTTGTATGAAAAAACTTATTCCTTGAGTGATAAACTAGAAACTTGGCACAAAAGCACTAGGCTTGCATGAATTCAAGATAGTATTTCAATCATTAGACGTTGTGCACAATTTCTGAGTAGTAACCTAACAAAAAGTACTAGGCTTGCATGAATTCACGATAGTATTCAATCATTATGTTATGCTACTAATAGGATTTAGATGAGGCAGACAAAAGGGGTATAAAGGGGTATCACCACAAAGTACAAAAATGCCGTACCTAAAAATAAAGTGAAAAGTGCCAAAAAGGCTATTTATTCAGATTTTTTAAGCTATAATTTTTAAAGTCAATGGTCACTAACATTGATAGCATACAGTCGAACGCACTTTGGTGGTAACTTGCCTTGAACTGGCCTAGCGCAGTAGGGAGTTTCAACAGAATAAGAGACCAGCTTATACCGGTTCTGTTACCACTAACGTGCGGCCAAGTGTTATTAATAGGCCAAATGTTCTTACCCATTAGGCTATTACCCACCGCTGATTATCAGCTGCGACCTACAAAGCGCCTTGCGCATGATTCCTAGTACTTACGCATGTTTACAGCCCTACTCGCTCCAAATTGTTCCTTGTTACCATCAATAACGACCACTGTTTAGGCAGATCCTAATCCTAATCCTTACTAATATTACAAATGTGAAAGTGAGTTTACTTATTTGTTTATTACGCTTCCACGCTAAAACGGCTGAACGGATTTAAATGAAATTTTGCACATGAGTAGGACATAGGATTTTTTATCCTGGTAGTAAGTTCCCATGGGATAATTGCCGACCCCCACGCGGGCAAGCTTCGGGCAAAAGCTAGTTGGATATAAATGACAGGAATGTAACGAACATCCGCATCCAATTACAAAAGGTATCAAGTCCAATTTCTGTTCCTATATTTCTTAACCGCACAATATCAAATTTCGACACGTCTTGCCATCTCTACATATCTATGAAATTAGTACCAACACCCGAAATCCGATAAAAGTGGTTATAACCACTCTAGTCCCATCCCTAATATCATGTGTGCATTGATATATGTCATGCAGCCCTTCATATGAATCTAATGTAGAATTTGCGCAGCCCGACAGGTATATGCACAAAACGAAACATTTGATTGACAAAACCTTTTTCAGTCGGTGTACCACCAAACCAAGTAAATTGTTAAGTGAAGTGGATAATTATTTCTGTACACCGACCGTACACTTCAACACCTACAGTGTGCATTATAGTTCATATTTGTATTAGAAGATTGGACGTCCAACTGTCCACATGTTGTGATCAAGCAGAATTTGCAATCGAAGATTCGGAGGTAATTCAATTTTGCAACGATGAGATAGAGCCATTGTTGATTTTCCATGAATACTTAATTTATTTGAAAAATGCCTTTCAGTAAAACAAAGAACTCGACTTTTCAAATCACAGACAGTTTTGTTTAAATTCTTTTTCCCTTAACCACTGCACAAAATTGATCATAATCAGTCGATTTCATGTACGGCCCCTTAAGATCAGTTTAATTCGTTAGATTTGCCCTCACCGCGAAAAAGTTTCCATACTGAGCTCACGCAGTAACAATGGTTTTTCCGTGATAATCAAGTCTCAGTGATATTGCACACACAATGTCAGAGGTGTCAAAACGACATAGAAACGCGACCATCGTTTAATTTAAATCTTTGGTTATGAAAGTTTCGGCCTTACAAAAGCTTCCATGGAGGAAACGTACAAGTCTATTAACATGCTACGCGAATAGCTATATGTTATCAATGGGTCTAATATAATATATTATTATTGAATATAACAGGTATTAATAACAATATTAAACTGAATGACCTCCACCGTCCTGACAATTCAGACGTCAGACATTCGTGGTATCATCTTATTACCTGCTTTAAAGGTTACGCCCGTACTTGTGTATTGACAAAACTCTAACGTAATTGAAATATCTCCATTCTATTTCGGTGCAAACCTATTTTAAGTTCGCCAATCTGCATGAATAGACACAAAAGGAAATACAATTTTACTTCAGACCATTGGTATATCAAGTCCTTTGAAAATGCATTCCTGGAAATGAATTTTATCGTCAAAGGGATGGTTAAAACATTCATTCAATTTATAATGTCAACTGGAAGTAATTTTACGACGAAACTTTTCGGTAGTAAATTGTGTGAATATGTTATATATATTTCTTAACGTGTGTATGTTACCTAGAAACATTTTTTTCATCGATTTCTCACTTCGACAATGGCGATCGTTGGAAAACAGTTCAAAATAAAATTTTGGAAAGTTTGTGGGTGTTCAATAAAATACATACTAAAGAGTCCATTGGAAGTTTTCAGGCAATTAACTGAGAATTATAAAAAATCGTCTTTTAACTGCATCATTGCACCAAACAGCTGTCAGCAGTGAACGACGTAAATACACAATATAGAAAAACGCGTGCTTAAAAAACTTGTCACATTTCTGGAGGAGTGACAACTTTTTTCACATGACCTCACTTGCTCTGCGCGTTTCGCGTTTCATATGGGCTCCATAAAATATCCCCTGTCAATTAGCTCTTTCAACATCCATAAGCGGATCAATTGATTCCAACGCTATCAGTTTTTCTCAAGTTCCCGTATCAGTATTGCATTCAGTTCACTTGTTACCTAACAATCGTATCCGTGAAGACGTTACCATAAGATCGCGTTACATTGCGCCACTACACAGACATGTATTCCAATTAGCTGAACCATTACCGGCAATGTATCACGCATGTTACGATACAATCAACTAGTCGGAATTGTAAAAATCTATGGAGTACGTGATTGTGGCTTCCGCGTTTCTTTTTGCATGGCATTAGTGCATAAACGGGCGTTCTGCGAGATATTTCTGCAGTTCCGTAAGACGTGCGTATTTAAATCTAGACTCTAGATTGAAGTAATAAGATTGAATACTGAATGATTTGTTGTTTTTATTAAAAATTAAATTAATATGTAATGCCTATTACATTTGTCTGGCCTCGTATCAGTAACAGAACAGCGATAGTAAGGCCTTCCTATAGGTCGTTGTATGACCCTTGTATGGTTTGTGACCTTAGAGAAGTCTCAAGTTGATGGATTAGTCTTTTATTTGTGTTGCACTGAATTATTTAAATTAATTACTAAAGTTTTGTGTTTGTGTTACATTTTTGTGTTTTCGTTCGACAAATTTGTGGATCAAAGTGGGTTGCTGGCTTCAGTTCCTACGCCTGTTACAAAAACAATGTGTTTTTGACACTTCGTGAAGCTCACTCAGCTGTAAATAGCGACGTTCTATCTATTTGAGTGGAAATACCAAAATACTGATATAAAATTCAGATTTTAAAAGACAACTTATAATTATTATCGTATTTTCATTGAAATAGTCCGTCAGTGACATCAACATATAAAAATATTAAACAAAATGCAGGTATTTTGAAGGTGACTTGTTTATTCTGCTTTGATGTTTATGATGTTTTTATTTATCATACATTTACATATTGTTCCGCTTGATGAATATAATGTTATCGTGCTGTTTCTTATATCACTTTTAATTATTATGAGATTATTCATCACTTACTTCATGTAAATTCATAATATCTGCTAGCTAAACGATGCATCGTTGGTCTAATCATAGTGGTTGCAAAGTTCAAAGTTCAATTCCCAGGTCGAGCAGTTATTAGTTTTTGAAGTGAAAACTTCTTTAGGCGCAATGGGCATTTTTAAGATGGGACTAAACCATTGATTTCACGACACCATGACGACACCTCATTTTTGTAAATGCGATTGTACTCTTTATTTATATTACGTTACGGATCGATGTTCTATGCAAGTATTTTTACTGTAAAGGTTTCGGAAGTATTTATTTTTTGGAAACGCGATTGTGCTCTTTATTTAGATAAGGTGACGAACCAATGTTCTTCTAAACGAGTATTTTTCTTCCACGAAGGCGATCTTGTTCAAGTTTTCACTTCTAGCGGCACTCCCGGAGTGCCACAGCCATTTTTTTTTGTTTTTCGTAAAAGTTTTACTTAGTTTTTCCGGCCATAATTATTCTTAGTGCCCGAATTTTGACTGAGGCTATACGGGGGAACAAAGCCGCAATCTGTAGCGCAAACACCGATCGCTCAGACCCGGCGTTGACTTTACTACCATTATTACAGTAATAGCTAAACTAAAACGTCTGTTTCTTTTCAGGTGACCGACGCTGTGGACACCCTGCCGTGCCTCCAAACGCCAGGGTATCCTTACCAGCAGGGGACATAGTACCAGGAACAATTGCCACATACGAGTGCGATGACGGATATGAACTGTTCGGAGCTCATCAGAGGGAATGCACACTGAGGGGGGACTGGACTGCAGACGCTGCTTTCTGTGGTAAGCAGCTTATATAACGTCAGAAACCCTGTACTTTGGTCCTTTACACTGAACCCCTTTTCAAACGCTTCCGGGTAGCCGGCGTCGAATGCACGGCGGCGAATATAAGGATAATCCAGGTGAATCGTGCCGGTTCCTATGTGTGAATGCTTTCATATTCAATTGGAGCTTGTGAAAAGAGGCTAAGTCAATAAATCACACTTAAACCTGATTTACAAGGCGCGATTTTATTGCCTGTGGCAAAGTTACCATAAGTTGAAGCAACACTAAAAGTTGCACCGTCTAAACAGTTTTTTGGTTTAGACAATGCAAGTCGTTTGCAAGTTGCTTCAATTTTATGGTAGGTAGGTACACCATAGACAAGCAACTTACATCGTGTATATGGGGCTTTATTCCTAAATTTATTCAAATTTTGACCACAATAATTAAGTTTAAAATATCTCACATTCTAGGCACAAACGTGGCGTTCAGAAAGCCAGCAAACCAGTCGACCACAGTCCGTGGCGGTGCCGCCGCCAACGGCAACGATGGTGAGAAAACAACGGAGCATGACGGCAAGCGGTGTACCGAGACTCAGCGGGAGGCGTCGCCCTGGTGGCAAGTTGACCTGCTCAGGCATTATGCTGTCAAAGTCGTCAGGGTTACTACCAGGGGATGCTGTGGTGAGTACACACTAACTACATTACCGTATTCTAAAAAAATGTTCAATTAGATATGCATCTCGCCTCAAATACAGAATGACAGAGGCAGTTTCACACTAATCTAAACTCCAATCTAGATTTTATTCGAGCTATGGATGCTTGAAATAAATGTCTTTAATATTTCATGTGGATAGTTTAGTACATAAACAGCCTTTAAGATTCTAGAGCTGAACAAAGAGTTTTCTGGATTAGAACTTGTATTGTGGGTACTTTTCGTGTCACATAGGCACTACTGGACACTACCGGTAAACGTTAGCATCACAACGGAACCCACGACCGAACTATCAGTTGAGTTGAGGCATAGAATGAGGGCAATTTCAGCTTTGTCTCAGCTTACAATTAAGCTCATGCTCACAACGGCACAGCTTCCATACTAATAAGCTCGTCATTCAGCTAGAATAATGAACAAATTGAACCAGTGTGCAAACAGCTTACGTTCATTATTAAGTTCATTAAGGCTCCGTAAATATCAAAATACGTTCATTCAGTCGGCTTTACTAACCACCAGTTTAAGTTCAAAGTTCTAAAATGTAGGTTATCCATTAAGCTAAATAAATACTATTTTTACTGGAAAAACACAATGTGAAATGTGAAGCAGTATCCACTAAACTGTATAGTACCAAAGCTTGAAAAATTGGAGGTAAATCTAATCTACGTAATGTTGTGTCGACTCTAGTGAAGCAAAATAACCTACAAAAGGAAAGGAAAACTGTTTTAGTACTAAAGGAAAATATTCCGGAAATAAGATGGAAATTCCTGGAAAATAAACAGAAAAATAAAATGTGCTTACGTCTCTGGCTTGCAGGGTATTTACAACTCCAAGATTTAAGTTTTATCAATTTGTTTTTACTCGAATGGTTTTTAAATTCCCTGCAGGCTTGCTCTTTAATTCTAGATTCAAGAAGCCATTTTGCAAAATCCTTATCTTCCCCAAGCTGATTCAACGGGTGACCTATTTATTCAACAAATGCCAAGAAAGTTTTCACCAAACAGACTTAAAACATCTGCGCTAACAGAAATAATGACATTTTTACTTTAATAAATAATTGGCACCGGCCATTGCCCCGTCTGGGTATACGAGTAAGTAACGGAGCCGAATATTTTGTAAAACTTACCCAACGTTGCAGTTATTGGTAATTAAATAGATAATTTGCGTGAAAGTTGCCGTTATGACACACAAATAATACCGAGGAAATCAGCGTTAAAGAAACATGTTTAGGAATTTATATTCACGGTTTAATATGCATTGTTTGGGGCTACTGAACTCCCCCAACTTCTCATTGTTCACTAACTCATCTCTCTTTTTTAAATTCAATTATTTATCGCTCACATAATAAGTATAGTTATTACAATTTTAAGGGAGCAGTAATTTTTTTATTAACTCTTCTTTCTTTACCAGGTCATCAGCCGCTCCAGGATCTAGAGATCAGAGTGGGCAACAGCAGCACCGATTTGCAACGGAACCCTCTGTGCGCCTGGTTTCCTGGTACCATCGGTGAGTAATGACTTCTTATTGTAGAATAAAAATCTTTTTTAATTTGTTTTGTTTTCGAACGCAGTGGGTGTTTCGATTTTGCACTGGCTTCGATATGACCTACTTACCTTTATCCTGAAATATCAGCGCCAGTAAAAATACTAAAGCATAACAATCGTCATACACGATACTGCACTTCGCCCATATATGGAAGACTAATAAGTGTTTCCGACTAATTCCAGCTGTCTAAAGCTAGTTTTCTCCAACTTAGTCTGACCTGATAGTCCTCATTAAAGTAAATCTGCGAGTATTGATAGATGACCTGAATTTATTTACACTAGGAACCTATATTTTTAAAAACTGGTGCAAAATACTGCAAAATAATAATAGGAGTAGGTACATTCCTTATTGTGCCTGCACGTTTTAAAAACCTTATTATAATGGAAAGGAAACTGGGTCAGATTTTTATAATGTAGGTAAGTCCCTTCGAATACAAATGCTCGAGGTATTTAATTGTTCTACCAGATTTACGTCTCGTCATAAAAGTGTGTCGTGTTCACTAGAATAAGATTTAAAATTGCATTTTTTTACAGCTAACCTTTAGTGTCAAAGCTTTTAACATTTTCAAGGTCAGCTCTAAGAAAATGCAATTGAATTAAACTTCAAAAGAGGTTAATAATCGAGTTAATAGGCATGTCACAGTTCAGACTTTGCCATTAACTGTCTAGGAACATTGCTGAAGCTTATTAATAATCTTCTTATAGAAACTAATTTGCTCTACCGTCTTGGAAAGAGGAAAACAATCTAAGATAACAGACGCAGACGACCTATACCCGTACCGAAAGGGTTGGATCGAGGTGGCTCTGGAAAAGGATGCTTAGAGTTATTTGGGGGAGGCGTTTGCTTATCAGTGGGACAGTGTAGGCTAGCATAAAATAAAAATAAAAAGTAGAAGTCGGTTGTTTTTTTTTTTTTGTAAATAGTTTATATTTTTAATTTTTTAGGTGTGGAGGTACCACAACTAAAAAATTAAAAATAAAAACCCCACACACATTTGAATACCACTGACAGTGACAGGAACTTATCATATCATCTACATACTAAGTGGGGAAAAAAATACGTATTTTGTAGCTAACTCAAAAACTACCCAAGCAAAGTTAATAAAATTTATGTGGAACCAATTTGAGAGCATACCCTTTCAAACAAAAATTTTTTTTCAAAATTGGTCTACAAATGACGGAGAAATCGGTTGACATACATAAAAAAAACAAACACGCTACGAACATATAACCTCCTCCTTTTTGGAAGTCGGTTAAAAATGATTAGACCTATTCAATAGTTACGCAGTACACATAGCTAATATAGTTCAAATGCATTTGTAACTCCCGTAGTCTCAAACAATAAACGTATCCCACTTTACCAGTTCAACATTTATTTATCTACTTACCCATTACAAAATTGAAACTAAATATAAAAACAAACGAGGTTAGTAAAGGGGTCCACGGTCTTGCCCCATCGGCCTTATTTCGTCTCAATATAAATAGAGTATGCAGTTCAGTGTTTACAAGATCCATAGTTCATTTGTTACTCGTAATGTTCTATCAAGTCGGTCATGGTGAACAGTTTATGATGTGTGAGATTTATAAAATGTTCATGAAGATTGGGCCATTTTCATCGATATTCTTTAAACTCGTTTTATAAGCACTTTCGTATGATTCATCCGATTGGTTCCTACCCTCGCGGTTTTTGAAGTGAAAACTTCTTTAGGCGCGTTGGGCATTTTTGAGATGGGAAAAATCAATTGAATTCGCGACACTGTTACCGACACCAGCTTTTGACTACTTTTTAATTTTGGATCTGACAATAAATAGTATCGGTATCGGTTACACAATTTTTAAGTGAGATTATACAATTATTCTTCTAGTCCTGCGCCCCACGGTTTCACCCGCATAAGTCTCGATCCCGTGGGAATATCGGCATAAAAAGTATCGTATGTCACAACCCAAGTCATGGTCTACCCATGTGCCAAATTTCATTCAAATTCGTTCAGCCGTTTAGTGTGAAAGTGTAACAAACAAACATACAAACAAGTAACATAAAATCAAATCTTTTCTCTTTATTATAAAATTAGTTTAGATTATCATTACAATCAATTCTGACCATTTCTTCAAATGAAGATCATTAACTATTCACTGTTGCATCTAATGGCTGGTTTATATTTGCATTAGTTAACGGGTTTAGTTTAAGCAGCAAGTTATGTGTCCAAACGACAGTTTAAAAATGTCCATTTTTCATTATGAACGTACAGACGTCGGATTTAACTCGCGACTTAACCAATGCCAATGTAAATCAGCCTTTAGGATCAAAAAATGAACAGAACAAATGTGCCTAAAAATAGCAGACTGGTAAGCTGTCAGTTGATAGTGCATCTGATCATCAGTGCGCATGCTCCAATTGCAACCCCCTCTTGGATAGACTTGACTCCGTAAAAACGAACTAATTAACAAAGAAATTCGTGTAAAAACCAAGTTGAACCATTCTATCGGTGTCTGAAGATGCAGATGATTGAAGGAATCTTGTGTATCTATGTGTGTGTGTGTGTGTGGGTGTGGGGGTGTGTGTGTGTGTGTGTGTTGAACGATCAACACGCGTCGTCTTGCATTTCCTTTCGGGCTCCCGAAAAAACGGAGTGTCTCGCAACTTGTTATTATTATTCATTATCTATTTTTACCTTTTAGCTATCAATTACTTATGATGGAAAATTACAGGATCATTATTAATAAATAACATGTCTAGGTAGAAATAAATCAAAATGATTAAAACGATTCCATTGTAGGCGCATTTAAATATAAAAAGTTAGTGTTTGTTCTATATTCCGGTTATTTTGACTAACAAATATTTAAACAAAATTACAATAAACAAAATTGAATGTATTTAAATAAATTATGGCCAAATAAATTAGAGTTAATTTACAAAAAATTAATTGCATCATTCAGCATTATTGCACAAAAAAAAATAGTACTTTTAAATAAATTAGAATTATAATTTTAATCATTAGAATAGTTATTTTGAAGTGGTTCATTGTTTCTCTAATTTCACGTCTGGATAATTACCATGGCGCACGCGCGATGCCGTACGAAACCGCAACTGCCGCGCGACGAGGTGACGCGGCGGCGACGACGCGTCTCGTCCGTCAGTGTAGGTTTATCACGAGCCCCGATTGGATGGCTTGGGATAAATCTACCCTAAGAAAGAACCATAAATAATAATACTCAAAAAAATACATGGATGTATTTGTTTGTAGCAATTTTCAATAAATAAGCCAACTGGATTATTTATTGAAAATTGCCTGGATGATATTTTAAATGTAATAAATTAAAAATCTATTTACTAAAAACAGTCTTTTGTTTTGTTATGAACTGACTTATAAGTTTGAATATTAATTGAATAGTTCTAAATTTTGAACAAATAGACATGGCTTATGGATAATAATTATAATAATTAATAATAAAAACCCATTTTTTTTATCTAATGTGGTTTTGAGTTGGTTAACCTCTCGTATGTCGTAATTACAGAAACAATTAAAAAACCATTGTGTCTCGCGTG
This sequence comes from Agrochola lychnidis, assembly GCA_963680765.1. Taxonomy (NCBI): domain Eukaryota; kingdom Metazoa; phylum Arthropoda; class Insecta; order Lepidoptera; family Noctuidae; genus Agrochola; species Agrochola lychnidis. The sequence goes on from OY796848.1 coordinate 8,976,107, forward strand.
GATCCACGTTCTATGGCATACGAATGGTTAATAGTGCCGATTCTCTTGTCACAAATGCCTCTAAACTAGACTAAAATTCACCATTTAGTTTGTAATTTTTTTTATTTTTTTAAATAAATATAATAATAATAAATAAGTTTGTTTCTGTCAAACGACGATTTCCCATTCTGAAATAGACTAAAGTGACACAACTTAACTATATTTTAGTTTGAGAGCACTAAGATGGCACTGAGATATTAATTTAATGAAAATGGCAATTTTGCTTTTCTGAATTTTATCTTTTTCACCTAAAATTTAAATTTTCTAACTAAATTTGACTATTTCTAATCGCAATTAAAAACGTGTGGGGTAAAATTAGTTTTCATGTAGTTGTCAACTTTAAATTTACACCAACACCTCGACTTCAAGTGCAAAAACTATACCGTATTTTTTTTTTCTTATATCTCGAAAATGGTGAGTCCAATCAAAAAAATATTGAATTTTTCTACCCCCTTTATAAAACGCTTAAACCCCTAACACTCAACATGTAGGTGATAATTTTTCTTATTTTCCATACAAAAAGTGAAAAATTCCATTTAAAACTCGTCGAGGCTGCCCCCCATGCGCGCCTTCGGCTCAAAAAAAATATCACGTGTGGAGTCGCGATTGTCAAATTCGATTTAGATATGTCAAAATTATTTTTAAGTTTAGAGAATTTATTTTGCAAAATAACTTTGAGATTCTCATAGTCAAAGGTAAGGTAATTTCAGTGATAGTTTAGTTCGGCGTACAAGAGAATCGGCACCATTGACTAGCAACTGGTTAGTTGGCTGGTAAAAGGTGATGCGAGGTGGTGATTTGTGTAGTAATAATAATATTTCACTTGATAGTCACCTATTGGTAAAAAGTTATGGTGTGATTAATTACTATGATTATAATAAGAGATTATGGCCCACTTGCACTGCAAATCACTAAACACGTTTACGGGGTCCGACTGTCTAAGATCTAAGAATGACAGCCGAGATCAATGTCTTAACGTGCTTTCCGTGGCACGGAGGGGTCTGGATATATAATGATGGTCACCCATCCACGAACCAAGACTAGCTTAACCTTCGATCGACCTGTGCGGCTGTAATCATTTAGTCCAGATTCGGTTCCATCCAATACAAAGTATTTCTTTTTTGTTAAATATTGTTAGCTGGTGCCCCAAATCTTATCAATTTCGAGTTCCTCTTTACTAACTTCAGACTGCCTATGAAATAATTAGCAAAACCAACAGTAATTAATGGAAAACTGATCATTGAATCAGCCAAATACAAGCTCAGCGAGGCATCAATCATAAGAAAGTTGAAATCGTGTCAGTTAGTTCACATGCTCTCTCGTGGTGTTGGGAACCGGTGTGACGCTGTAGAAGCGGGTCAGCGGAATGATGTCATTAGAGCCGCTTAACGATCGTCTTCATACGCTTTATTGCTGATGAGGATCAGCTGACCAGAGATCATAGAAAAGAAAACCTGCTGACAATTGTTTTTTTTTCTGGATGTTCTCGGCGAGGCTCTCCGCCTCGAGTAAGTGATGGGGTATATCGATTTCGCACTGATTAAAATCACCTGGTAGTTGTCTTCAACTATGTTGATCACTGTTTACAGAACGCTCGCTCATTGGTCAAATCTTGAAAGCTGAATTAAAACCACTTTCTCTTATCCTAAGGAATTGAAATTTTACATGTTCGTTCAGTTTCGTAGACTTAAATTCTTATGATTCTACACCCAGAATTGGCTCCAGACGAAGAAACACCTCTACGGTCAACGGTACAGACACGAAATTTAATATAGATACATATTTAATTAAGTATGATATAATTCTAAAGTCCACCATGACCTGACTGCCCCACCCAGGATTGGCTCCAGAAGAGGGAACTCCTCAGTGGTCAACAGCACAAACACTAAATTTTATATACCTATGCATTTATTCACCGTGAATTGTCTGCTGACTCAAGATTGGCTCCAGACGAGGAAACTCCTCAGCAGCCAACAGCAGAGACACAAAATTTTATATAGAAAGAAAAATACGTTTATTTGTCACGGAAACACGTACATAAAAGAAGAGAACAATAAAATAAAACAACAGATTTAAATATAATCACGAGCATAAAACAGAAATATGCGGCAGCTGCTGGCACGTCATGACTGAGACAAGAAGGTTTCCAGTCAGCATAATACCCACAGCACAGCGCTGATTTTCAGTGGTCACCCGAAAAAGACGTACGGAAACCAAGTTAGGTTTAATGAATTAAATGTAAATAGATAACAAAATAAAATAAATAGTAGTAGTAGTATACACATTAAATTATGAGTAGCCCGTTCTAAAGATTACCATGCTCTGGCTGCTGCACCCAGGGTTGGCTCCATAAGAGAGATCTCCTCAGTGATCAACAGCACGGGCGCAAAATTTTGAATACGAATTTAATTAGATATGATAGCCCGTTGTAAAGTATGGATGGACACGGATAGTGTAACTTGGTTGGCTTCACACCATGGCGTGTTTGGGTTCATTGAATTTGTCTTTACAAATACCTACTTCTCAAGTTTAGTTAAAAGATATTTAAACAAATACTAATGCCAAAAAGGACAAAATAAAATTTAAGTCAAACTTTAAAAAAAGCTCTTAAATAATTAAAAGGTACTAAATAAAACTTACGTTAACATGGAACTTTAAATTTTTCTTAAAAAATTGAGGCATGAACGTCGTTCTTACACTTTAAGATAAGCCTCAAACTTTAAAAAAATGTTTACGTAAGTTATATTTCGTAGTTTTAAATAGGTTTTAACTTTAAATAAAATTTCGTCCATAAAAAAGGTGTGGTTCGACCATGCGCGGCAGCCGCGTGCGCAATTTTAAACCGTTCATTTTTAACGGAAGACGGCAATGTCTAAATTGGTTCACGCAGAAGCTGGCTATAATATACTGATATTAAACAGAACACAGTTTTAAAATGGTTTAACCCTAAACGTATTAATTGTGGTGTAAGTTGGCCTAAATGTCACTGAGGGTAAAAACCATTAATTTCCAAATTATAAAAAAATACCAGTCATTAGGACTGCTGAAGAAAGTGAAACATAAAACCGTTAAATAACAGTGTTTTTTTACTAATTGTAGTAATAACGTAATTAAGTAGTTTTTCATATTAATTGTAGTAACTTGTATCTAAAATTAAAATATCTGAATTTGTAAATTAAAATATCTGCCTGCCTCGTTGGTCTAGTGGTCGCAAGCGCTACTGCTGAGCATGAGGTCCTGGGTTCGATTCCCAGGTCGGGCAAATTTCTCAGTAGCAGCCCAGAATCTGGATTTGTGCCCGGTTGATGGCAATAGGCTCGCCCCCTATTACATGAGACTTAAACATAACTAGCGAAATGTGGGTGTACTTACTACAGGTACACCTCTGCCCAACCCTTCGGGGAAACAAGGCTTGATGTTATGTTATGTAATGTCTTAATTTGTGAATTAAAATATTATTATTTGTAAATTAAAATATCATAAATTGTAAATTATAATATCATGTTTTGTAAATTAAAATTGTTAATTAAAACATGGACCTTTTCCTTCACATACCTTATACATAATATATATAGTAGTTAGTTGTATATTCAAAAAAATACTTGTATTAAAACATTTATATATGTTTTCCCTGCTGGCCAAGCGCAACATGTCGTACTCATACATAGGTACAGATATATTGTTAAAGAGCAAATGGGAATGAAGAATTTATACAAAACACAAACAAATGTGCATTCTTTACCAATTAAACAGGTTTCGATTAAAATTCCGCTGTAACTGCAGTATGTAGGTAATGAAATAATTATTTCATTCATAATTGTTGTACTTCTGCATTTCTTTATTCTGTGGCATGCTATAAGTCAAAGACATCATTTTCCCATGGCGTATTTAGTACCATAGCTTAAAAAGTTCGATCTAAGAAGGAACCTTCGAACTTTCGATGGAACCGTCAATAAGAAAAAAGAAGTGGAAGTCTTCTTCCTCTTCGAAGTAAGTACCTACATCTATTAAACTGCCCCATTGGTCTCGCGGTCGCAAGCGCGACTGCTAAGCGTGGGGTCCAGGGTTAGATTCCCAGGTCGAGCAAAGTGGACACGGCTGTTTCGGGAGGTTCCTGTTCAGGATAAGGAGGGGGCAAACGCCCGGGTGTCACCATTATGAGGATTGCCCGGAGGACACGGTGGAGCATACGGTGGAGATCTGCCCGGCTTGGGCGGAGCATCGCCGTGGAGGCGATCGGCGGCGGTGATCTCTCGCGTCCGGCCTTGGTTCGGGCCATGGTATGGAGCGAAAAGAAATGGGAGGCCGTCACCTCCTTCTGCGAAGCGGTAATGCTCGTGAAGGAGAAAGCGGAACGCGTGAGGGAGAGGCAAATTTCGCGCCCTCACGCCCCTAACCGCTGCAGGAGGAGACGCCCTGGGAGTCGGGAATCGCAGGCCGATTTCCGGCCACCGTAGGCGCGGGCTTGCGGACGGTGAGCAATGGGTAGCCCAGGGTAGCTCGCCGTCCGATAAGGACCAGGCCCGGGTCGACGGCACGTTGTGTTCCACGCGCGCCTCAAAGAGATGTCAGCAGAATTGACGGGGTCCGCTAGGGCCGATGCCTGCCAAGGTTGCGAAGAAATCCGAAAGGGAGATCGTGACTCCGGCAACATGGCAACTGAAGGAACACGGGTGGGTTTTAGTCAGTAAGAGTGACACACCCGCCCGCTCCGCCCAGAGCGGGAGAAGTTATTTGACAATTTCCAACACAAAAAAAAAAAACGGCGGGCAAAGTGTTATTGAGTTTTCCATTAGGAATGTAATATCTCAGTAGCAGCCCGGAGTTAAAAACTTGGTGGTACCTCGTACCGTGTGGGATTGCCGTCGCTTCGGACTGTGAGAGTAAAGGAACAGAGAGTGCAGATGAGTATGCGCACACACTTGTGCACTATAATAATGTCCTGCGTACCTGGCTTATCTTCGTTGAGGTTGGCCACAGTGACCCAAATTGCTTGGGAGGATATAATATATTATTATTAAATCTTATAGGTATTGGTTAGACCCAGTAGGTAAACACATTAAAAAAATTCGTCTAGGTTTATTTTGTTCCTCTCTCTATAAACGTGGCCTTAAGTAGATTGCATTGTTATTACAAGCTTTGAGAATCGTGCCCTTCTGCTAATTAAAAGGAAATGTAATTATTTTTATTTCCCGGAAACACTTTGTATTATTTTCAACTAGCTGCATGGTAGACATGATACAGGATATAGAATCTAATGCAATTCGTCGTTGAACAAAGCGGCCTTATAATGTCTATAAATAATAGGCGGCAAATCTCATTTTCAACCAAAATAGTAGTTTATGAAACTGTTGCATAATGAGGGGTATTAAAACATGAGTGTGTGTTTAAAAACCGAGCCGTAGGCGAGGTTTTTAATAGTATCACACGAATGTTTTAATACCTAGTTATATACAGTTTCTTACACTACTTTATCTACTCTCATACATTGGGATTGAACCAAATACTAAATAAAAGATCAAAATTAAAATTCAAGAATAAATTCGAAAAATCCCACAAAAAAAAACGTGTGGCACTCGGGAACTGCCGCGGTAAAGCTATTGCATAGCATTTGTAACCTCCATGACAACATCCCGTTATTACATGGTAGGCGGAGTGGGGGGTGTAAGGTTTTATTTTCGTTACGTTACGGAATTTCTTGATTCGGTCGCCGCGCTCAAAGCGCGCGATAAAAGCTATGCAATAGCTTAAAAAAAAATAACATTTCTTTTACTTTTACCACAAAAGTTTCGGCCGAAAAAACTAGTAATCGAGTACAGGAACTAGATTGGATGGAAGCTGTGCTCCATGACCACCCACCATAAAGGATATCCGTAAACATAAGCAAAATGGTTGTACCTAACACTCACCAATATACAAGGACAGGAGGAAGGAACGTTTATTAATGTGCAAACAAAAATTTTCATCCTCATATTTTAAATTCTACTTAGTTAAAAATGCGAACGAAAAATAACTATGAATGTATGATATGAATATTATTTAAAGGTGATATTCGTTGCGGTATTTGGTGTATAATAAAATTGAGGGTCAACAATAATTAATTTTATGTTTTTCGGAAATCAAAGGTGCGTTTTGTTTCATAACATTCTCGTGGCTACATTCTTGAATGGACAGTTGATTTGTTGAGCGATAATAATTGCCGTTCGCAATAGTTCTTGGACTAATTAGCCAGCATGTGTGACGCGAGGTAGTGGTTTTGTTGTGAAGAGGAGCAGGATCGCAATAGAGAGCGATTCAATCTGTCTAGCCTTTTGTTGTTGTTGGGATCGGCTTCCAGTCTAACTGGATGCAGCTAAATATACCGTATTTTACATGCGGTGACTGCCTATCTGACCTCCACAACCCAGTAACTGGATAATACGATACCCCTTGGTAAGACTAGTTATCAGACTTTCGGGCTTCTGACGACCGGTAACGACTGTCAAAGATCCACAAATGACAGCCGGGATCAACGGCTTAACGTGCTTTCCGAGGCATGGAGGAGCCTTGGTATATTTAGATAGTCAACCATCCACAGACTAACCCCGGCAAGCGTAGCTTAACCTTGCGGCTGTTACTACTTAGCCACGAGCTCCGCAACAGAGAGCGATTCTGAATAGAAAATATTGTCACCGTTTCTGTTTACAAAAGAGAGGAGGTCCTTAGCAGTGGGTGGAATAAAGCTGTCAATGATGATGATGAACGGTGCGATATCTTGACAAATGTGTCAAGATATCGCTGATATACCTAACGAAGTTTCTTCTTAACGCCACTGCGTTAAGGAAAAACTTCGTTAGGTATAGATAATTTTGTACCTAACTATTGAAAGTATAATTGAGGACCTAGGACATCAAGCATGAGCAAAAGAAAATAATATCGATACCTACCTAAGTCAGTAGCGTCACTACTCTCTACATTCCCCTACCATCGATTAATAACAAGGTTACAGTTTGAAGACTGCCTCGCAGCATAGCGTGGGGTCCTAGAATAGGATCTGGGTCCTGGGTCAATGTTATTGAGTTTCCATTAGGAAAAAATATTTCCTAACTGGATTCGCGGTAACTATGTTTATGGCCTAATTTTTAATAACCAACGATATAGAATTCTGATAACCACCAATGGTCAAATTTTATTGATTCCATGAATAATTTCAAATAAATTGCTCATAAATAGACACAGTTTTGTAATTACTATTATCTCAAGAGTTATGTAATAGGTAAGGCTATTAAAAGAAAGGCCTAGGCCTTTCAGAATCAATACCCACTCAGTTCAGCAGTGGGTATTGATTCTGATAATGGAATCGTGAGTGGAATCACATTCATTTAGGATAATGTTTTAAAATCGTCTGTTAAAGTCAGTTTCCAATTCTTCTCTCATAAACTCAATGATTTGTATATTTATTCTCTTCATTTGTCTACAGTAGTCTAGGATTTTTCCCAAGGCATGATATATCAGGCTGTTCAAATATTTTTCCCACGTCGCTGTCGCAAACCGCGTCAGCATCCGCGCCCGCTCTCTGCACATAAATTCCTCGCACATTAAAATAATTATGTAAAATTAACAACATTGTTTATTCATTACATAAGTAGTTTTCACTTCACTGCCTCTTGTTTTTAACATCGGCTGTGAGGACCACACTATTTTAATGTATTGCTTATTATATAATGAAAAAGAGCTCATGGCGCTATTGTTATTAAGAACTAGTTTACTTAATGTACTGTAAATGCCACAAAACGTAGGTAAACGTTGCATAAGGTAAGGAAAGTTTATCTACTTGTTTGTTTTATGTCTTAACGCTAGAACAACTAGCGTGATTGCTATGAAACTTTCATCGTTCTGTTCTTTTGATGAATACGAGTATGAATAGATGTCGGTAAAATCCATTTTTAACCGACTTCAAAAAGGAGGAGTTTCTCAATTCGATTGTATGTTTTTTTTTTTGTATATTTGTTACGCAATTACTCGGAAGTTGGTGGCAAAAAATGAAAATTCAAAACCAGAGACACCGACTTCCGAAATTAAAGTTATTTTCCACTTTGTAGTGTTCTTTTTTTTGGAATCCGGTTGTTTTTTTTTTTTGCAAACAGTTTTTTAAATAAATCTTTGGAATTTGGTTTTTTTTTTTTAAATCACCTTTTTTTTCGTTTCATTACTTAGAATCGTAAAATATGGATTGATCATGAAATATATCTAGTTCAAAGTCAGCTGTTACCAATTTCATTCATTTCAATTATTATAACAAAATCAGTAAAGAGTTTCCAGGTAGTCTGCTGCATGCTGCAATTTACGTCGAATACTTATTGCTTCATTTCGTAATACCTGGAAACCATCATCGCCAAGTGTGGCGATGAAACAAGCTAAAGAAAGGGCCAGTAACTACATGGAAAATGCAGCAGAGCTTAGTCCACATCAATTGCTCAAAAAACCTGCATTTATAATGACCAGATTTAAAGTATCTATACCATCACAAGCTAGCAACACCCAATCCATTAACTCACTGCTACAAACGATTGAGTCTCAGAGTTATAACAGAGGAGCAATGTAAAAAATCCCACTGGAATAAACGCGAAAGTGACTTACGCTTTCTAAATCATAGTACGGTTTCTATTAACGACAATGAAGATTCCCACAGCCAATAAGTGTTTGTAAAGAGTTAGTTATGGCTGTCTGTCACACCGTGGCAGATGTTGAGTAATTAAGACCGCGTCGGAAACATGAAAATTGTGTAATTGCAACCATTGTTAAGAAGCAGAGGCAACGGTGTTAATGAAGTCATCAAACTTACAGGTTTTCTTCTCGTTTTAATTGAAACTAGGGTTTCAGATCAGACAGGCAGACATTGCACGACAGGCACGTGTAAAACTGCAATCACTCTATTAGAACCAATGATAGACCTCTAAGTTCTTATAGTTGCTTTCGAGTGCAGATCTAATTTTCCTCCCGTCAAAACAAATACAACTTCATCAAGTGAGTTTCTATATATACAAGTCAGCAGCTATGAAAATAATAAATTGGTAACGAAAGAAAGAAACCCGATGCTACAACATTGTCAAACTATTCTCAACTGAAAACCTAACTAATATACCGCGATAGCTTCTGAATTAAACCGTACAATCATTTATATTTAATTTAACTAACGATACACGTGCCTCCTGAAGTGCCAATCAATACTGGTATTATATGGCTACAATTGAAGTGTTGTGTTGTGAGTTACATAATATAACATCACGCCTGTAACCCCGAAGGGTTAGGCAGAGATGTACATCTGTACATATAGTACACCCACATTTCGCCTGTTATGTTTAAGTCTCATGTAATAGGGGACGAGGCAATTGCCATCAACCGGGCACAGATCCAGATTTCTACTGAGAAACCAATCGAACCCATGCTCGGACCTCATGCTCAATAGTAGCGCTCAAAGATACACACATCTGTCAAAAAACCTTCCATGACGCTGTCGTGTTTGTCACAAGTTTTTAAGTGTAGCACTTACTACTTGAGCAATTCCTTCTTTAATTCAATTTAATTGATGTTTTTTCTAGCCAATGAAGACGTTGCTCCCTATAAACTGCCGATCTTTTTTTTCGAGTCTCACATGAGGAGAGCAAGTTAAAAAAAAATACGTGTACGGTCGTGGGACCCTCGTCAGGAACGAAGTTCCATCTCACGTAGGTATGATTTAAAACAAAAACAAAATCTTCGCAGTCATCATCTTGGCAGACATTTAAAAAAAAATCTTTCAGTGTCATCCCAATGTACCTAACAATAATATTTTATAGTAGGAAATTAATCAGTAGTTCCTTAGTGAAAACATAATCTTACAGGAAGGACCTACTATGAAAATAAAGAATTTAAATTTATAAAAGCTACCATTCAACGTAGCTACCATTAATCTACGTCTCCATAAAATATTTAACACTTTTTATGATCTTATATTTTTTAGTGACGTAGTTACAAAACCCTAACCCTTCTGGGAATGGAGGCGTGATATTTGTATAGTTACGAAACAGTGTGACAGACGCCCATAGCGTGCATTTCTCCTCTCGCCAGATACCAGCGCGCGCAAACATGCGACCGGCGCGTACGCAGTAATCACTGGCAATTGTCTAGTAGGAAGAGATGGTTCTATAAATAAAGTTACATAAACAGGCTGTTTAAATTAAGTTCTTTCTGAGGTTGTTGAAAGTCCAATTCTGCCAATTGATGTTGCGGAGCAGCGCTTTGATACAATTGGCAGCTGTACTAAGGAAGTGTTTAGACATCGCACTTTGATTTACTAGTGTGTTTGATAATGTAATTATATCGTCAGAATAACTACTAAACAGTGAAAATATCTACCTTCAGTTTTATATAAACTAAAACTCTTTGTACCTTTCAACCTAAGTGCGTAACCCACCTAACTTTTTAAATTAATTAGCTTTACAATCACCTTTTTTTTTTTGGGTGGGAAATTATCAAATAACTTCTTCCGCTCTGGGCGGAGCGGGAGGGCGTGTCAGACTCTTACTGACTAAAACCCACCCGTGTTCCTTCAGTTGCCGTGTTGCCAGGGGGGCCACGATTTCCAATCGGTTTTCTTCGAACCCCCTTTACAATCACCTGACTTTCTTAATATCTGTTTGACCATCCTAACTAATATTATAAATGCGAAAGTGAGTTTGTTTGTTAGTTTGTTTGTTTGTTACGCTTTCACGCTAAAACGGCTGAACGGATTTGAATGAAATTTGGCACATGGGTAAACCATGATCTAGGTACACACTAGGTAGGTACATATGATACATTTTATCCCGATATTCCCATGGGATCGAGACTTATGCCGTTAAAACCGCAGGGCGCAGCTAGTATAATATAATTTTATTTGAAAAAGGGTTAAAAATGCATTACTTAAATAACTTAGATCCTTATTAGCACCTACCGCGCTACCTTAAAGTACCATCGGGGTAACGCATAACTCACCAATTTGAAAACAAAATCCCGTGCACACGACCCTTTTTTTTCGTAGGTAAGCGTTACTAAAGCGGCCGAGCGTTGAAAGCAAGAATAGTCCTTACAGTGTACAGATATGCGTTTCTTCGATAGTACATGTTAAATAATATAATAAATTCGGCAGCAACTCGGTGAAACAAGCCTATTCAGTTTTTCCTAAAATTTAAACCTTTATCTTTTGTTTCAGACGAAGGAATAACGAAGACGTTCACCTGCGCTCGTCCTCTGGTCGGCCAGCACGTGTTCCTGCAGCTGGTAGGAGTTGAGGGCTCCTTGTCTCTCTGTGAAGTGGAGGTGTTCACTACTGAAGGTATGTTGAAAACTTCGTACTTAAGTTACAGCTCTACGAGGATCTTTTGGCGTTCGAATGACGTTGGCGCTGATGGTAAACATGTGTGCATTTATTTGGAAACGTATTGTAAAATACAAGATGGCGGTGTAAGGCGATTGGCACACTGCCACGCACCACGCAGCGTAGCGCGTGAATGCGTTGCTTGTAAGTATATCCGTTTGTATAGAAAACACGCACAGTCCAACACACAGAAAATGCATCCACGCGCAGATTTTTTCTATGGCCGCCCCGCACCACGCTGCGTGATGCGGTGCAGTGTGCGAATCGCCTTAGTTCCCATTTTGGCCACGCGCTGAAAGATCCTTGTACTATCGGGGTAACGCATATCTAAGCATTTTGAAAACAAAATCCCGTGCACACGACCCTTTTTTTTCGTAGGTAAGCGATACTATAGCAGCCGAGCGCTGCAAGCAAGAATAGTCGTTACAGTGTACAGATATGCGTTTCTTCGATAGTACCGTTGTAAAGCTGTCGAGGATGTTCCTGAGGTGGTTGGCAGAATTCTAAAAAATAACATCATTACGAGGATGAAGGCTGAGCCAAGACGCTTAGTAGATATAGTCGCGCCTGCAACCACTCTCAATGAAATAACCAAATTAAAGGCACTTCTCAGATAAACATTGCTTTCGAAGTGCAAATGTCAAGTAGTATATGCACTCTGGACGCAGGGAAAATTTAATTAAACGATCATTTTAAAAGGAGGTACTTTTCAAGCAATATTTAATTAATTGGGTTTCCTGACACCATCCGAATGCGTTAATTGGTCCTCAGAGAACGCTGCCAACTCGTCATGCGAGAGTGTTGGAATTGTATTAATGGATAAATAATATGGCGTTGATTATCGAAATAATGAGTTTATCCCATAGATGTATATTTTAAAACGTTAACCTATCGAACTTATCCCAGCAGACAAAATGATGGGATGGCCAGGATACGCAATTAATTCTTATTTAGAAGCCACATGCCAAATAATCTATTAAGACTATTTGGCATTTGACTTCATTTAATAATGACGCTTTTAATGACTTTAATCTCCAATCACGTCTTACCATTGTTGTTCTTTTAACCAGAATTCTCCAACGACCGCTGTGTGCCGTCCGGTTCTCCCGCAGAAATCGAACTAGCTGCGTTTTCCAGGAACTGTTATGAGTTCAATGTGGCCAAAGGAATGTCCTTCGATGACGCCAGGAAACAATGCCAGGCGCAAGGAGGTGACCTGATACATGGGTTTCAGGTACGAGCTTTGATAGTAACATAATATCATGCTTGTTTTTCCAGCTGAGGTGTACACCTCTGTTTATAGTATGTAATCGACCACGCGGACTCAGTTTGATAGATAGAGTGCGTTTCATCTAATAGTTCCTATGCCGTAAGTTGGCTGCACTGTTGTAGGACGAACACGAGTACGCTACGGCGCCACGTAATTGGTCCATTGTTAAAGTTTAGCAGTGGAACCAACATTACGGCGAAGAAACTATTTGATGCAGGTTGATGCAGGCTGATGCATGTCACATGTCTTTTTTAAGTAGGACAATTCGGTTATAATACAATGTTTTCTTTCACCGTTTTGAGAGGTGGTACCACTGCTAATATCTTAGTCCGATATAATACAGGGAGAGCCTAATATAAGTTTTTTTTTTTCCTTTTTCTATATATGGACATGTTGATTACCGTAAGGTTAGTGCCAACATTCTTAGTTTTAAAATGTTAGAAAACCTACCTTACCTACTTTATCGTGAGCAATGACAGGTAGGTACCAAGGAAGGAGTCCAGATGCAAAAGACAAAGCAACAGTAGTAAAATAGCATGATAAGTTACCTACACAGCCTACACATGGCCTCATGAATGCACTTTCTACACGTATACCCGTTACATACCCAACTTCATATTCAATACCACATTACCGCATAATGTAGCAACAATGCACTCACATCATAATAAATACCAGTCCGTCCCTAGGGAAATCAGTGGTACTTAAATAATATTGAACTAGAAGTCAATTGTCAACATTATTGATGCGTTCGCCTTCATTGTATAGTATAAGCCACGAGGAAGGCCCGCGGAAAATTGAGGAACTACATTTTTTTAATGCAATGTGATGCAATGGTGACCACTGAAAATCAGCGCTGTGCTGTGGGTCCCCATAGCACAGCATCATGCTGAGTGGAAGCTTTCTTGTCACAGTCATGACGTGCCAGCAGCTGCCGCATATTTTTATTTTGTGCTCGTGATAATATTTAAATCTATTGTTTTATTTTATTGTTCTCTTCTTTTGTTGTTTTCTTCTGTGACAAATAAACTTATTTTTCTTTCTTTCTTTCTTTCTTTCAATGGCATAGACACTAGCGCCGCGTTAAAGACTTCTTTCGTGGCGCGCACTCACAAATCTCTAATCAAAAGTGATTTGCATGACAATTGCTAAAAATCTTAGCTGACTGTATGATCACATTATGCTCGTGTGTGTAAGCCCACGTACGCACGGACGTAATAAAATCGCGGCGAATTTTTTTCGTGTAACAGTGTATTTTTTCAAGCGCATTGGATTCTCAACGCTCGGCTAAACACCGAGAGTTGAAAATCCAGTGCGCGATAAAATCCCGCAGCGATTTTATTACGTCCGTGCAAACGTCGGCTTAGTGTAGATCAAAGGGCGTATTTCCGTTGAAACGTAGACAATGAGCTCATGGTTAGGTGGCTATTCCAGAACAGTGAGCAGTCAATCAAATGTTAAATATTAACCACAATAGTGGTCACTACAGAATGTCTAGATTAGTTGTAAGAACTCCGAAATGAAAAATAAACTTCCTACAGACTTTTCTAAGGTAGTTAATTGTGTTTGAATGTCTAAAAATCGGAAACAGGATTGCACAAGTAAAATTAGAAAAATCCATTAGATTCGACAAACTCGAAGTTAAATGGATAGAAATCCTGCATCAAGAGGATCATTGGATGTCATGAGCTAGACATAGTGGATAGATAAGCACTTATGTTTTAAGTTTCAATCAAACACATATTCCACCAGGGTCCCACCCTAGTGTCTGCACTAGGAATACCTGCATCTGCGATACAGGTATTCCTAGTGCAGACACCAGTCTCTCACAAACTATTGTCACAGTTTTTCAAGTCTGTCTAAATTATAAGATGCCATTGTTTGTGAAGAGAAAATAAATTATTTGAATTTGAATATTGCAATGTGATGACTAGCGTGGTACAGACACTAGCATCGTGCATCCAGGTGCTTTCATTTCAAGTTCATCGCGATCTTACAAGCACGGTTGCCTATAGGCAATATTTGCACACGACCGTTAATCGCAACGATCTATAAATAAGCCTTTTAACAGTGGAAGTTTGTAGGCTTATTTGAATAATGTCAAAAGAAAAAAATACTCATAACTGCAGGATTTTTTCCTGCTTTTGAGACATTTTGACATAATACTATCCTATACTATTAAATGAGCAATATTTGTAATCACGTTCTCGAAAACGGCTCTAACGAGTTCGATGAAAGTTGCAATCTTCTTTCTTATTTCTATGGTTGCAATATAGAGGTTTACGGGAGCGAAGAATCGATCTAGCTAGGACTCATATCTGGGAAAATTCATTGTCTCTATTTTGACCCGAGCAGAACTCGGTCCCCCAGGTACTTCAAATAAGCCGAATTAAAACGTCAAGTTAAATGCCGATTATGAAACCGTTTGTAGGTTGTGGTCGAGAGAAATGAATAGACATTAAGGCTTTTAAAGGGATAGTTCACGCCAATACCATGACAAAGGAAGAATACAACGGTATGTCATTTTCCATCACGCATCAGATTCATCATGAATGGTATATTAGTAGGTGCGTGCGTCATTAGTCGTTAGTCACAGTTATTTTAGACTATTAACCGTTTTTTGCTTTCATTGGCTTGACCAAAGTAAGGGCTATTGTATAACTGTTTGTGCCAATGGAAAGTTCCGACTGATTGTACCCAAGTCGAAAGTACCTACTACGAAAATCATGAGAAACTGAGCAAACAAGAACCTTTTACAATTGAGAGGTTTCTGCAGGATTCCTGGAATACTACTGTTGCGTAGGAAGGATTCAAATCTTATAAGCAAGGGGTTGAAAAAAAAACTGTTTATTGCAAAATGGTAGATACTCCCGTATTCCGCAATCAGTCTCTTGATCGAGCGTTTTGCAACAGTTTATCGAGTCTATTTTTGGCTTAGTGGTGATTCGAACGAATTTACTCGCCCGAAACGGGCAAATCGACACTTTTAAATAATATTATTTAAGTGAAAACTTCTTTAGGCGCGTTGTGCATTTTTGAGGTGGGAAAAAACAATTGAACTCGCGACACCGTTACCGACACCTCATTTTTGTAAACGCGATTGTGCTCTTTATTTATATTACGTTACGGATCAATGTTCTATGCAAGTGAATTTTACTTTAAAAGTTTTGGAAGTTTTTTGTTTGTAAACGCGATTGTGCTCTTTATTTAGATAAGGTTACGGACCAATGTTCTATGTTACAAGTATTTTTCTTCCACCAAGGCGATCTTGTTCAAGTTTTCACTTCTGTCGGCACTCCCGGAGTGCCACTGTTTTTTTTTTCTTGAGGCGATTCCCACGAAGAATCGAAGAATTTCATGTTACTTTCTGCCCATATTAATTGAGATGGACGGACTTTTTCTACAAATGGGAATGTTTTTGTGACAACATGCCAATGTGAATGTTGATAAAATAAAATAAAAATAATATATCTCCTTATTGCTAAGTACTTTCGGTTTGTTATATAAATAACTTCTCCTTTAAATATCCCAGGCTCATTATCTATTGTTACAAATAGGTACTTATAGTTTTCTCTTTTGTCATCAGGGAGCAACATTGAGTTTCTTGATTCAAGAGTTGGAGCGGAGGAAACCTCAGCTGAAGACGCAACTGGTATGGATCGGCGCCCAAAAGGAACCAGGTCTTACCTCCAGAACCTGGAAATGGGTTGATGGTAAGAAACGGTAGCACTTGATACTATTAGATTTAACTTTAAAGGTCTTATCAAAATAGGCCTCACCTAAAGGCCTTTTATTTAAAAAAAAAGCATCAACAAAAAATTGGCTACATATCTCAAAGTCAACAGATTTTTACAGTTATACGAAGTTTTCCTCACTTTTACAACTAAATAATACTGCTGGCTACGATGTTCCTAGCTAACTAACAAACAAACTCAGTGAAACGTAGTTTTATTTATTTACTTAAAGCAAAGTACATGCTCCAAGTAAAAACTGCACAGAGCAGAATAAATACTAACAAGAGCGTACATTTCAAACGACTCTTTTTTTAAAACTTTAGTAAAAAAAACACGTTTCTTGTATGGGGACTCCCTTTATTTATTTTTTTATTATTTGTTGTTGTAGCAGCAATAGAAATACACAATCTGTGAATATTTCAACTATGTACCTATTACGGTTTATGATATACAGCCCGATGACAGAGACAGATAGACGGACGGACGGACAGCGGAGGCTTAGTAACGTAGTTACGTTTGACTCCTTTCGGGAACTCTAAAAACACACACGTAAAATGTTTCCTTGTTTATTTGCTGTCCTACGCCGACAATATCTAATGCAATGAATCTATTATTTACTAAAGGTTTTTTTTTTTCGAACGTTTCCATAGACATATAAACCTAACATTTCGAATCTTACAGGCGAACAGGTGCAAAAGCCAACATGGGGCAAGGATCAGCCGAACAACTACAACGGTGAACAGAACTGTGTAGTCCTCGATGGCGGCCGAGCGTGGCTGTGGAACGACGTGGGCTGCAACCTGGATTATCTGCACTGGATCTGCCAGTACCGTGAGTGTCATACATAGGTACATATCCCTTTCTAATGGTTGCAAGCGAATGTGCTGCGCGAAGGTATGTTGCGAATTTCAATTTTAGCTCATGTGAATAAGTTAACAGAGAGAGACTCATCTTATGAGGCTTTTCTGGTATTGATGTCCGTCATGCCGTCTAAAATTATTTGCTAGACAGCAATGTCTAGCCTAGGTAGCAGGGCTGACGTCAGGTTGCGCCGGATGTATATTTTAGTACCTCCGCTTGAAGGCTTCCTCAAATACTTAACGGATAAGTTAATCATTTAGGCTACAGACATTGCTGCTCCAAATGTGTCTGGATGTTTAACGTGCGCTTCGAAGTAACTTACTTTATCGATCATTCAGAAAATTCAGAGTTGCTGCGCGCCGTTGTAAATAAAATAAGGAAATTGCAGTTCTATTTCTGTTTCTCAATGAAGCCTGCAAGTTCACAGGCCGAAGATGCATTTCCGGCACCGTTCCGTTGACGCAAGGAAATTATTATTCATACCTCTGATTCAAAGATAAGATTGCTACGAAACTTAATAATAGAAAGGATGTTTTCCTTGGAGTTCTCTAGATGACGATGATACCTTATTGTGTGCGAGAAGTTTATATAAATAATTAAATAAACTATGGCCTTACGACGTTGCAAGTTATGCCCAAAATCGCTTCGCAACAGAAAAGCAATTTCGTTAGACAATAGAATAACTAGAGACTGAGCTCCGGCTAGCACATGCCGGAACCGTTGCGGCTTGCCTTTACTGTGTCGAACTAGTATGGTAACCCCATCATCACCTATTTTGTCACTCTCGGGCCAAGATGATTGGGTAATTTCGGACGGGTGCTCTAAGTGGACTACTTCATTGTTTGTCGATAATTATCAGCATCAGTCACCCAAAGGGCAATGGAGAGAGCTCTGCTTGGAGCTTCCCTACGTGACTGAAATGAAGAGATCCGCGGGAGAACTAAGGTAACCAACATTGCCCGAAGAATTGCCAAACTTAAGTGGCAGTGGGTAGGGCAGATTGCTGCTCGCAGAACTGTTGGCTGATGGGGCCGAAAGGTTCTAGAGTGGCGACCGCGTAACGCGTAAGACTTAGCGTTGGAAGTTCCCCCACAAGGTGGACCGATGACTTGGTTCACCAGCCTACTGGCCGCAGGAATCCGCTCGATGCGAGAAGTACAGAACCGGTTGATGTAGTGGTGCTTGGAAGGCCTATGTCCAGCAGTGGACGTCTTTCGGCTAAAATGATGATGAATTATTTGCATAGTATAGGTATGTCTATCCAAATGGCAGAAGCAAGATTCGAAGTAAAATAATTGCACAATTCCAATTCCGACACATTCACCGAAAGGATGGGCAAACCCACAGTTTGCCAGTCATGTTACAAATCTTATATCGTCATAAATCATATTCCCATGTACGTAACTATGTGAACCAAAATTTTAAAAAAACAACATCATTTTCCCCGAACCGATGACCCGGGTGGCAGTCGCACTTGCCATCACTACACCAGCGAGGAAGTAAAGTAATTACTAACAATTAATATTCATATAAGCGAATGCCTCTAAAATTTTCTTGCTGCAAGCAATTTTATTACATGTAATTTACATACACTATTGCAATATTAATTCAAATTGCTTATTTATCCTGTGCGTATATGTAACGCGGATGCAAGTGTCCTATCTGGTTGAAAGTCTGTGGAGTTTACTTGCGTAAGGGACGCTACATACTTGTTCGGCTGCGCTGACATTCGATTCGGCAGTATTTGTTGAACAACGAAGCCGATCCGAAGCGATTACAATACTTACCTACATATTCGGCTTTCATTCGGCTCGTGCCCATCGACAAATGCCGTTCGGCTTCTACCATCGGTGAATCATGTTAGTGTTGGCTCGGCATCATTCGATCTAAGCGAGCGGCTTTTTCACGAACTTACCTATGTTTACATAAATATTCGATTTTGTCGCCCGGCTGCTGTGCCGAATCATATTGACCCGAACAAGCGTGTAGTAATAGCTATATTACTTACATAAGATAGTTCCGTCTGCTAGACATATTGTTACATTTGTGACCAATGATGACAAATGAACAACTGCAATAGCGATCACTGGAATGGGCTCCGCTGTAGTTAATGGAATTTTTTAGCGTTGTTTGTCTCAGGTAAAATTTGAACGTGTCTCCTCGTGGATAGACTGTAGGTACAAGTGCACTTGTAAAACAATTATTTCTTTAAATGTGCCCAGCTTGGCACCTGTTTGTAAATGCGTAGTCATGCCTTCTCTCCTTCGTTTTTGTAAGTTCAAGGTTTCCTGGTCATGAAAAGGATAACTTTACGTCGCGCGTCGTTAAAATTTTAATTTAGGTGTAGGTATAGTGCGCTCCACGAAAGAAGGCCTTTTGACGCAGTGCTAGTGTTTATGCCATTTCATCACATTGTATTAAAAAAATGTTGGTCTACCATTTTACGCGGGCGAACTTTCGTGGCGTGAACTTTGAATACGAGCAGTCCCCGCACACAAACGGAAAAAAAAACACATGCAAGCTTCACCATGAAAATTTCATCATGGAGGAAAAACAAATTTGATTGCGTTGACACGTTCAAACTTTTTGCAGACACGCAGATTGAGTTCCAATATTTGAGCGAATGTAAAGGTTAATAAAAAAAGACTGGATAGACACATTCATTTACATACAAACACGTATTGTAAAGTTTTAGTATGATAAGACCTGTAAGTAAAATATAAAGAAGAATAGCCAAATTCCTTTTGAAGCTAGACCTAACTTTTATTTTCCATGTACAAAAACAAATTTTAGTTCACTAGTTAGCCATATTTCATAATTCCATATTGCCAAATTACTGGAATTATTTAAACAGAAATGTAAGTGTTTTCTAGATTAAATGTTTTTTGGGTTGTAAAATATGCATACCAGCATCGATGGCCAGTTTAGGGGACTAGGCCAGTTTAGGAGCCTAGGCCTACATGAGGGTAAACATGTTGTGTACACCACCACCACCACCTATCGCTAAAAGGAATAGTAGATTTATGCTGCGGTACTGGTAATTAACTAACACGTAACATAGGGTAACCTACATCATGCCTGTATTACTCGAAGGGTTAGGCACAGGTGTACCTTTAGTACACTCACATTAGGTACCATCCACTTGTACAGTACCCTAATTGCGTAATACACGATCAATCACAATTTGTTTCGATTTGAAACAGATTGCTAATCCATTGCTTCATAAGTTGGAAAAAAAACTGCTCAACAACATAAATAACGCAATGAATGTTGTTGAACTGTCAAAATGAAACAAATTTGCCGTAATCGTTTACGAAAATAAGTTACGCAATTAGGGTACTGGTTTTTGTTACTGTGCCAAGAGCTGCATCGACAAGGAAAAACCGGCCAAGTGCGAGTCGTACTCGCCCATAAAGGGTTCCGTAGCAGCAAGTAACATTGAATGAAAGGTAAATTGCGGTTTACGATTTATGACGTATTAAAAAAAAACTACTTGTTAGATTTCGTTCAAACTAATTTTCGGTGGAAGTTTACATGGTAATGTACATCATATATTTTTTTTAGTTTTATCATTCTCTTATTTTAGAAGTTACAGGGGGGGGGACACACATTTTACCACTTTGGAAGTGTCTCTCGCGCAAACTATTCAGTTTAGAAAAAAATGATATTAGAAACCTCAATATCATTTTTGAAGACCTATCTATAGATACCCCACACGTATGGGATTGATGAAAAAATTTTTTTTGAGTTTCAGTTCTAAGTATGGGGAACTCCAAAATTATTTGTTTTTTTTCTATTTTTATGTGAAAATCTTAATGCGGTTCACAGAATACATCTACTTACCAAGTTTCAACAGCGTAGCTCTTATAGTTTCGGAAAAAAGTGGCTGTGACATACGGACGGACAGACAGACAGACAGACAGACAGACAGACAGACAGACAGACAGACATGACGAATCTATAAGGGTTCCGTTTTTTGCCATTTGGCAACGGAACCCTAAAAAAGGGATTGGACTCTTATCAAAGAGCCTTGACAAAGAAAATAATAAGTAATCAGTTTATTTTCAAAGTAGCCGGTGCCGCGCAGTGGTCGGTCCAATCAACCTCAATTCGTAATATTGCTGCTAGGGAGCTTTGTGTGCGGTTGTAGATTAAAAGAATTAAGTATAAAATTAAAAATGTTTGTTTTTGTATTATTAATCCTTATTGTTATTATTATCGTATTAACTAACTAATACTGTGTTGTATCGACCGTTTATATACTCCATACGAGTTGCGATTGTTTTAAGTATGTACATTAAGGATATTTCTTACTATACCTATAGGCAAGCCATTGTTGTCTTGACTAGACTTAATATGCGACAGTCCGAAAACCCAACCTGACCTAGATTTAACTAGGCTTTATTTAGTTCATCATATACAGACCATAATATCCAATCTGTCTTCTCCAGTGCCTCCCTCTTGTGGAAGTCCAGACAAACTGCTGAACACGACGATCGAAGGGAACAACTACCAGGTTGGAGCTTCAATCGCATACCGGTGTCCAGAAGGGCACATGCTTCTGGGAGACAAGAGTAGAGAGTGCAAGAAAGATGGCTTCTGGTCAGGGAGTGCTCCGAGCTGTAAATGTAAGTTGAAGTTGTTTTTCTTTCTCTTTATACTCGCTTACTTCAAATTACAGCTAGAATTTCAAAAGGTTGAACTAAACGTGGCATAAATAAAGGTCCATTTAGGACTTTAGAGTCTGGCATGCTAAGTCAGCAATGGAGTAAATGGGCAACCCCAAAAAGTTTTATATATGGTATACTTTTACATCAGTCAGTTATGTCAGTTTCGGGTTTGTAAGTAGATCTAATGATTTTGATATTTTGCCTTTTGATTATTGCATAATAGATTATGTGTAATAAATAGACTATGTCGTACCTATGCTCTGCCTCCATACGATGACAAAACTGTATCAAATCCACATTGCATCGTGCTAAAGTGACTATTCTTTACCAGGAATAAATCAGAAAATAGACAAAATAGCCTATCAAAAACAAAAAGACAAACAAAGTATCAAATTCTTTTTCGTAGGACAGGGTGGTGTTGCCATCTATAGATTTCAAAATTCCACCGTATTTTTACTAATGCAGACTAGCATGGCCAGATTCTAGGACCAATGCTCATTCTATCCCCACTCTACTAAATCATTTTTGTGTAAACAAAAACATTAACAGAGCAGAGACAGATGCAGAGGGTTGATTTACAGACCATTAATCTTTCCTTGGCCTATTCATACTAAAATATCAAGAAAATAATGCTATTGTTCTTTATCTGGTTCTGTGACCGTTTGGTCTAATAACAATCGATCAAATTCAAGGCGGCATATCATGGCACTTGTGCATCGAGAAAATCGACCACAGTGGGCCTACCACCAGTTCATAAAGCAGTATTATTTTAATATTACTTCAGTGTGGGAAAGAGATGAAGTTCTACAGGACGTATAGCTGGTGTTTCTAGATAGAAACACCAGCTATACGTCCTCAGATGATGGCAATCGAGGGTAATCACCGTCACCGTTACTCGATCGAATTACGTAGATACATTAGACTGTGGATGGTGGATATGTCGCAGGCAGATTGTATGATTCGTCATTTTACAAACGGCGCCGTCCGTTAAATATCTAAGGCAATTGGCAACTCGTTCAATTGTTATAATTTCGACATTGATTGTTATTGTAGGGTGACCATCATAAAACACAGGTTGATCATATCAGACCAACGATTGTTGACCGATCAATCGAACAATCAGGCTTATAAAGACTTTAAATAAGAGTAAATTATAAAAGTTTTTTTCGTGAAAAGTCCTTTGCACATGTAGAATTTGCACTGTTTTCAATATTCTTCTTGGTTACAAAACCACTACTCGACTCCATTTTACTTGTTCTGATTAGCAGCGACGCGTGTGGTAAGAAATAGAACTAAATTCTTCAATTTGCCGTGGCATTTTGTAAACGGCGTTTGAATTGTCCATCAAATATTGTGGCATATTATATAGTGACTTGGCAATTTACATTTTGTCTTAGGCATTTTGCATAACTGCGAGCGTTTGTAAACGGTCGGCGCCGTTTGTAAAATGACGAATCATACAATCTGTCTGTGACAGATACATCATCGGGCGACCTCTTAGTTCGCGGAACTGCCAATATCGTTGACTGTTAATTTAAAGTCGATTACTATCGATAGATCGACGTGAATAAATTGGCGACAGATCAGTTTTGTTTAAGTAACTTTTTTGTGACCGGCACCATACGGCTGCATAGTACCTACCTATCCACTGCATACTCATGATTGTTATTTTCATCCGCCATTCCTTTTCATTGTTGCTATTCTGAGTTCTACTGGAAAAATTACCTAAATCAAAATAAACTTTACAGACGTCAACTGTGGTGGGCTTACACCAATCCAGGACGGAGAAGTGTCTCTAGTTGACGACAGGACAACACACGGAGCTAAAGCAGTATACTTCTGCCGAGAAAACTATACCCTGGTTGGAGAATCAGAACGAATGTGTGCAGACGAAGGCATCTGGAGCGGGGAGGCTCCCAAATGTTTGTTCGACTGGTGTCCTGAACCACCGCCAGTTACTGGAGCTATTGTTGCAGTTGACGGTCACAAAGCTGGATCCTTGGCCACTTACACCTGCCAGAATGGATTCATATTGTTTGGACCACCGGTGAGTGAAAGAAAGTTGATAAAGTATTTTCTATTCACTTAAAGTATTTTCTTTGTTTAAAGGCTACGTTCGACTCGATGGCGCGACGAAGCTATGTTGTTTCTTCGAGTACTTGGTTCTCTGCGGTACAGCTGGATTTGATTCAAGCACAAAAAACAATTCATCTAGTTTTTTTTTTTAAGAACTGTATAAATAACACTGTTATTGCACCAACTTCTGAGTCATTGACGCTTTCTATTTTCTTCATATAAATACCTACATTTCTGCCCATTTCAACAACGATTTTGAAGCAAAACACCGCAGAATGCTTGGATTTATTTAACATATTCTGGATTAAATTATTAAGAGTATTTCCTGGTATCATTCTTGTGACCTATAAATAAACTCAATTTGGAACCATATACAATGTGTTACAAGAACCCTGTCTGATCTGAAAAGGGCACATATAGATAGATAGAATATTCTTTATTATGTACACCATAACACAGGTACTGCAATAACATTACCAAAAAGTAATAAAAAAACTTATTAGACATTATTGAAAGCAATAAAGTTATTGCTATTTAAAATTCACGTTTTTAGTACTAAAATTATCCCAATTCTAAAAAAAATGGTAAATATTCAACTAGTTATGACTTGTAGACACCCGCTAAACGACGGCCGCCCGCGCCCCATGTAAGAAATAACCTGCTAAAATTCCCCATTGAAAAAAAGAAGCGATTTGTTTTTTACTTATTTACTCCAAATTACCACATAATAGTCTCAATTCTCGGAGCCTCAATAGGCTGTCCCATTTCCCAGGAAACCTGGCTTTATCCCAATCGTGACCTAGATAAGAGTCAGTAGCATTTGCAGCAGGTATTCATTAAGTAGGACACGCTATTCGAGAACTACATTGATTGGCACTTATTTATTGTAACATTGTTTGCAGTCAACAAAATTCGACAGCGAATGTGACACTCTTTCGGGAATCATTTTAATGTCATGAATTTAATGTTGCCTCAAAGGAATGTGTGGGTATTCCTAGAACATTGCGTACAATAATTATTCTGTCAATATAAATCATAGTTTCTCTCTCGCATGATTATCATTGTTACAAAATGACGCCATGACGTACAATTATTGGTAATTCTCTCGTGTTTTGACAGCATTTTAATGATTGTTAATAGAAATAAAAATGTAATGCTATTCATGGGAAAAGCATCACTTGAAAACAGCTGCACCGATTTGGCTATTTTATGTTTTAAAATATTCGTAATAGTCTGAATAAGGTGTTTAGGGAAAGAAAAATTGGAATTTTCCTGGCAAAAAATTGGCAATTTGGAAAAAACTAAAAGTGATTTTTTCTACGAATTATTGAAATTTTGCACAGGACAACGTCTGCTGGGTCAGCTAGTTAATAATAATAAACAGCTGCAAGCGTTCGAAGCCAAAGATGGTAATGAAAGAAGTTAAAATAAAAACTCTCATTAAATAAGTATTTTGAGAAGCGTGTGTACCTAGAATTATAATACCTACATATTTCTAGGTACACGCTTACAACACGGTTGTGTTATATTGAAATTATTTTCGATTCAAGTACCTAACTTCTTTATCGCACCGTAACAACATCAAATCAAGTCTTTTAATCAAATTAGGCTGAGAATCAATGCTTTTTGCACATCAATATAATACGACAGTCCCCCAAAGCGTCCGGTCGTCAAGCTTCCACACTTAGCTAGAAGAAGAAGAGGCGCAACGAACTCCCCAGCAGCACAACTCTGTCAAGTTAGATATTATCGACACAAATGCACAGTTGCCGGCACTGTTGGCGCAATAGTTTTTAGAGGCATGAGGAACAGGGTGTAAAGTTCACTCATCCTCTATAGAAAAGGGAGGATCCTCCGACCAGACGAGTGTCGTGTCTGGCGTGCAACTGCCCGACGACGGTTGATGTCGGATAGTCTTAGTTTCCAGATCTTAGAATTGATCATTTCATGAAATGATCGACTATTTCATTAAATGGTTGTGTTTCATGAAATGGCGCTAAAATTGACCATATCGTTCAAACGTCAACGTTTAATGATATGCCAGTCGACGTATGGCCATATCATTAAGTATCCATGCAAATATTAATGGCATTCATTAACTTTTAGTAATCTGGGTCAGTGGATAAATAAAACATTTTAAATAGCTTTCATTTCAGAAGAAAAATAACAATTACTAAGATTGGAATAGTTAAATACTAACCTGTGAAATACGTTCCAAACTCCATGGTTTTTTAAGGTTGCGCTCGTTTTTCGAGTGAATTTCATAAAAGTCACGTAGCTTGGTATAATAACGATACTACACTGCACTTTTATCTTCCATTTGCATGTTTATAATTGTTTTTTCAATCGAATTATCGTCCGCCGCCATGATGCACAACAAAAACAAAGCGACATCAACGCCTCTACCGGTGGATAATGTAACTATTTTACGATATGATCACTAATGTTTGGCCACATCATGAAGTAGTCGTGCGTTTAACTGTTCATATCGTCAAACGTTGAGTTTTCAATGATCTGGCCAGACCACATCATGATGTGGCCAGCGGTCGATGTTCTATTTCATGAAATGCAACCATTTCATGAAATGGTTGATCATTTCATGAAATGATCAATTCTAATATCTGGCCACGACATATATATTATGTCGTTCGCGCGGTAAACTCTATATGCGCGATGCAGGATTTGTGTGACGTCATCTTTTTGATGCGTAGTTCGTATGTGAAGGTGTAACCGCTACAAGTTAAGTGATTGTTGGTGCTGCGCTACGTGTCGCGGGTTCCTTTCTCGCACGGCACAAATATATGGTGTACAATGTGGTTGTTCCGGGTGTGGTTGTTTATTTTAAAACAAGCCCATGGTACCTACATAAGAATTCTAAATTACAGCTACGAAGTGCTTCGTTAGTCTAGTGGTCGCAAGCGCTCGTCGATCAGTGTTATCGGGTTTTGACATCAGGAATTTCTCAGTAGCTGCCCAGAATCTGCATTTGTGTCCGGTTGACGGCAATTGACTTGTCATGACACTATAAAACATAACTGGCCTATAACCCTACGGGGAAACACAGACGTGAATGTTATGTAGTTATTAAAAAAGGATTTTCGATTAACCAGATTTTATACCTACTTTCAGAGCGTAACCTGTACTCTCGGCGGATCTTGGGCGGGCACTCCGCCATCTTGCAAGTACGTGGACTGCGGCACTCCTGCACAGGTCCACAAGGGCTCTTTCATCCTGCTCAACGGCACCACGACCTACGGCTCCATCGCTCGGTTTAACTGTGAGGCTGACTACTGGCTGGCCGGCGCCGAAACCCTCACGTGTAACAGAGACGGAAAATGGTCCCATGATATACCATCGTGTGAATGTAAGTCAACAGAAGTTGATTATTAGTTTGCAAGTCGTGTGCCCGATGAGATATCCCATCGGCAAGAATGATAAATTATCATCCCCTATTTAACCAATTTAGGAGATGAATTTTTAAAAATCCTTCCTTAGTACTAACTTTCGCTTTATGGAACTCTAGTGCATTTTATGCTTCTAAACCCAGCGGTTTAGGCTGTGCATTCGTCAGTGAATTTAAAATTGTTAAATTAAGTAGATATAAGCCTAAGTAACTGCTGCCCAGTTTCCAACCCGTCTCATCTTTGATGTCCTCCCTCCGGTAAACGCCCTAAGCCGAGGTTCGTACCCCACAGGGGGTGCCCTTAGCGAGCGTTCACCTAGTTTTAATAAGCTTAGTTGAATAACCACTGGCTGGAGGTTTTAAGTGTAGCAGCTTAAGGCATCCACAGGATTGACCGGTTAAATAGTCATGGCCTCAGAGGTCAGCTATGAGATGTTCAACAAAAAAAAAGCTGCCCAGTTTAATGTCTAGGTAAACTTCTTCAGGTACGGTCATCAAAAAAGTACATTAACACAAAATGATTCGATATATCCGGCGCGGGCGTTGTGTGAATATTCCGCGCCACGTCGTTTTTATAAATTTTGAATGAAACATGAAACGGGCGGCGCAACGCCCGCGCCATACCGTCGCCACGCCCGTGCCTTAGCATTTCTTCTAATAGCATAGAGTTCATATTCTTTAAATTTTACTTCTGTTCCAATTTTAAACATACTTACATTTTATTTTGTATTGATATTTGTGACAGTCAATATTTTTTTCTTTTTATACTTACCTTGTTCGATGCTGTTTTGTTTTTAATTTTAATTTTTGTAGATTTAGAAGATGTTGCTTTAATTAAGTACAGTATTTATATTTTCTGAATGTCCCTCGGCAAACTTCGTGTTTCGTCAGTCGTCGGATTTCTATCAGTAGCCCTTTGCACTTGGTGCAAACCGGATGCTCTCAATCGAGTTGGAAGTATATAGAGTTGTAATACTCTTGTAACTTATGTAATTTATTTTAAAAATGGGAGGAAAGCTGCTAAAGTTGCACATTAAGAAAATAGAAATACTGTATGTGAATGTCCCTCGGGAATCATCGGATTTCCGAATACAAACGAATGCTAATTTTCATGTCCATCATTATTAGATTTATCGTGTATAATAATTTGAATTCAAAACTAAGTACTTTATTGTTGTTTTGTTTTGATTTCCATGTGAACTATACAGTGTGAGTCTTTATAATCTGCACATACTGAATCGAGGGAATCTTTGCTTAATTATATCGACGGAAAAAATGATAAAAAAATTCTAAATATTTTATTGAAATTTTTAATGGATTTTTTATTTATTTTTTCGCTTCTGTGACTCCAGTGTATACAAAACGGTGTAACTTTTTAACTCGATGTTTTATCACGATGAAACAAACTCCATAATGATTGGAAGTAATTACGTGTCCGCATTAAATGAAAATTGTGTAAAAAACTGCCACCAATTAAAAATTAACACGTTTTTTCCGCAAAAATCTGATTTTTTTTCATCAATTTTTGCAATAATCGTAAAATTTCTCAATAAGATGCCCCGATTACCTTCATTTTTTATTACTTTAAATTATTCTTCATCGTATTAGCTATCCAATAGTAAAAATTGCAAGGGTTTAACTCAATCCCATCATTTCTTATCAACAGCCAAAGAAAGGCCTAGAGCACGGCTACGCACTAATTGTTTAGCAGGTAGACGTCCTTTTTTGTTGAGAATGTGCGCGGGTCGGGGTGCGGGGAGGTAGGGCCAGCTGAAGGGACCAGAAGGGATGACAGACAGGCAGTCGCTCCGAATTATTCGCCGCTGCTACATGTGTTTCGTTACTTTCATTCACTGCTACCTGAGTTTCGTGACTTTCGTTCGCTGCTACGTGATGCCGCGCTTAAGTGAATTCTCCCCGGCACACATTGCCGACATTCATTTTTACTATGGGATGGGACGAGGAAGTGCCAGAGCTGCGCGCGCAGCTTACATAGCTGCGTTTCCTAACAGGCAACCAGTGCCATCTGCCCGCAACTTCCAGGAAGTTCACAGAAGATTGTCGATCACTGGACTTGAATCAAGTAGAGATCGTCGCGAGCCGCCTCAAATAATTATTGATGTGGTTCTGGAACAAGCAGTACTGAGCGATTTGTTTGCTGAACCATCCATAAGTACTAGACGACTGGCTCTTCGTCACGGAATATCACAAAAATCAGCGTGGCGTATTTTAAAGAAAGAAGGATTGCACCCTTACCACTACCAAAGAGTGCAACATCTACATGAAGACGTAGATTGGCGTCCAAGGTGTGTGATGTCCACCTGGATTCAAAGAAATACCAGAGCAAACCCAAACTTTCCGAAAACCATACTATGGATGGACGAATCAACATTTACCGGAGATGGTATTACTAACTGTAGAAATTTACACAGATGGTGCCCTGGAGGTCAAAACCCGAAATTGAAACGTTCATCGACTTTTCAAGTAAGATTTTCAATAAATGTTTGGGCTGGTCTTATCGATAACATGTTGATTGGACCAGTCATACTGCCGAGAACTTTGAACAGTGAAAGATTTTTAAGTTTGTTGACTGACGATCTACCTGAGTTATTGGAAGATGTACCACTGTCTTTGCGTCGAAGGATGTTTCTGCAGATGGACGGATGCCCTGCCCATTATGCCACAAATGTGAGATCATTTTTAAACGAAAATTATCGTGATAAATGGATTGGACGACTAGGACCTGTAGGGTGGCCTGCGCGTTCACCCGATTTAACGCCCCTTGATTACTTCCTGTGGGGGACCATGAAGCAACGCGTCTACAGTACTCCCATCAACAGTGAGGTCGATTTGCGTGATCGCATAATTAACTGTGCAAATGATATTCGCAATGATCCCGAAATGATAAGGAGAGCGACACAACAAATTTTAGTTCGCGCGGCTTTGTGCCTACAACAACGAGGTGGACATTTTGAGAACCTAATGCATTAAATTTTCTTTAAAATAATAAATGTTTTAATTGAACTCTTTTTCATTCATTGAACCCAAATAAATCATCCTTAAGAGAACAAAAATAGCGCGTTCGAAGTGCCATCTTTAACACTTGATAGAAAGTGTTTTGTCTGAGCTAAAAGCATACAATTTTTATTATTAGGTAGCTAATACGATGAGGAATAATTTAAAGTAATAAAAAATGAAGGTAATCGGGCATCTTATTGAGAAATTTTACGATTATTGCAAAAATTGATGAAAAAAAATCAGATTTTTGAGGGAAAAACGTGTTTATTTTTAATTGGTGGCAGTTCTTTTACACAATTTTCATTTAATGCGGACACCTAATTACTTCCAATCATTATGGAGTTTGTTTCATCGTGATAAAACATCGAGTTAAAAAGTTACACCGCTTTGTATACACTGGAGTCACAGAAACGAAAAAATAAATAAAAAATCCATTAAAAATGTCAATAAAATATTTAGATTTTTTTTATCATTTTTTCCGTCGATAAAATTAAGCAAAGATTCCCTCGATTCAGTATGTGCAGATTATAAAGACTCACACTGTATAGAACTGTAAAACAATTTTCGTGCCTGCGACTTTAGCAGCTTTCCTCCCATTTTCAAATTAAATTACATTATGTTAAAAGAGTATTAACAACTCTATATACTTCCAAGTCGATTGAGAGCGTCCGATCTGCATCAAGTGCAAAGGGCAACTGAAAGAAATCCAACGACTGACGAAACACGAAGTTTACCGTGGGATATTAAGAAAATAGTTATACTGTACACCTGTAATTGGTGTACATCAGAACTTATACCTATAACTTTTATCAATGAATGTAAAATGTATATACTGTTGGCGTACCAACATATTTTAAATAAAATAAATAAGATTTAAAAAAACTAAATGTTAATCGAATTTTGTTGCTAACTATAACCTACCAGGATAAAAAAAAAATACTTATGACGGTCACGGACAAGGGCTAAAATGGATACTTAAATAGTAAACATCCTCAACAACTTTTTCATTTATATTATTAATAGAAAGGAAGTAACGATGTTACCTCTTAATTAAGGCCAGGTAACAGATTCGTTTTTTTATTCTCTTATTGCGATAATTTATGAGTGTGTTATGATAATATCTTGATATCTTCGATAATGTACACCAGAAAACATTGACAAGAAAAGAAAAGATACTGGAAATAATTAATAACTTCCTGCATATCTCTCCCAGTATAGCACCTTGGAGAAACCTCATTTATTACGCTCCTATAGATATTAATCCAACTTAGGTACCTGGACAGTTTGATACTAAGCTGCATCTTTTAACGAAAATAAACAACGGTGTCAACAGTATTAATAGAGCTGGCAACCCAGAAAACGTTTTAGGCCAGTGAGCCAGTCTTCATTAGTAAAGCCAGAATTGGCCATTCAAGCCAAACTTTATTTAAACTCTCATGCACTCTCTGAACATCTGTCTCGATGTAAAGTGTAGGAAAATAGGTGTATCCAATACGTCAATTTCAATTAGATGGAACTGGTTTCACCTGTAAACAATGTCTGGTGGATAGTATTGGAGAGACTAGATAGCGCGTAGCGCAGTGATGCTGCGACAATTATTAGAATTAATTGGTGACATAATTAGAACCCCTCATTAGTTCATGTAACCCCAGCGATGTGTGATTGACATGGTAATCTGAACCTAACCAATGCAATTAGTATAATGCAAACTGTCGATATTGCGGGAAACCCTAGTTTGATAATAATTATAACTTACTAACGAATTCCAAGGGATTGTGTCTGAGAAATAAATAAAGGGTCGCCATCGATGGCGTCTCGAACGAAATCTGATTGAAACATTATACTATCGGTATTACTCTCTTACAGTGATATCCTGCGCCGACCCTGAAGTCCCTGCAGGCGGCTACATGGAAGCCTACGACTACAACGTTCACTCCACCATCGACTTCCACTGTGAGAAAGGACATAAGCTAGTCGGAGAGGCCAGTCTCATGTGCCAGCAAGATGGAGAGTGGTCCGGGGAGTCGCCTAGATGTGAATGTGAGTATTTATAGCCTACAATGAAAAAACACATCTGAAAAGTCACGCATGGCAGTAAGTAACACACATGTGGGAATCATCCGGAGCCCATAATAAATGCTCGAGCTGATGAAGTCTAATGAATCGGTCACTGAGCTAGTCAGGAACCCCGATAAAATCCATGTGAGTTAACCCAATAGGTAATAACTCCTGACTACTGAAGATGAACTTCAGTGAAAACGTAATTCATTAAAACCCGTCAGAACTAGGCGCACGGTTGCAAATGGTCGTTTCCTATGGAGAAGAGCCCGCAAGAAACTCCACGGTTACTCTTTTAAAAATTACTGTGATAATAGGTATGAGAGGACAGTGTAGGCCTATCAACGAGTACCAGGTACTTAGCAAAATAGAAAATGGTCCACAAATGTACAGTCTGTTAAGCCTACTACGTCGTTCTCACATTCACAAAATCTAAAAAAAAGAATCTATATAAAAGATAAATAAAATAATAAAAATAAAAACCTATTTAAACCAAATGACATGATTGCCACTACAACTGTAACAAATCTAATTTATTAAAAAATACAGAATATTGTCAAAAAAATGACAAAAAACCTTTAACCTCTTCCAGATGTGGACTGTGGCAAGCTTCCATCTCTGACGTACGGTGCTGCGGAACTACTGAACGGAACCACTCACCTAGGCAGTGTGATACAGTACTCGTGTACCACAAACTTCAGGCTCGTCGGCCCCGTCAGGAGGACTTGCACTGAAGACTTCCAATGGAGCGATTCTTCACCCAGATGTGAAGGTAAGGAGCTGGACCGTATTTATTAAGACAATAACTGAAAACATGGTCATGAGCTTTGTACTAATATATATACCTTATTTATGAAAAAAAACGTACTGAACAGCAGTTTCTTGCATAAATTCCGTGCAGTTGAAAATAAAATACAAATAGATTAACTTTCTAGGTTTTTTACTACACACTGGCCACATGTAGGTACTGCTTCTGAGTTTAGGTGACCGTGGTTTCTTTTTTAAAGTTGTAAGTTGCTTTGTTTTTGGCGGGACACCTACTCCATTTACCGTTGTCTGGTCGGTTATCAACGTTTTTAATTTGTATGTATAGCTTTATCAACTTCTTCATGAATGTGTTTTACTTTTTCATTTACTTCGCAGCCTAATCACGCGATATTTTTAGATCCTTTTGGATGCGAGTACAGGAACACATGCTCGTGGCTCGCCGTGTACGCGCCACTTAAGGGCCTATATTGAAAATAAATAGTAGTTTGGTGGGCGTGGCTTATTGCCCCCGCACGCGGGGAGTGGCGGTTCTATATTCGATGGTTGGCCGCCACATCGTCGCGCTGCCACAAACGTATCTGAACCAGTAGCAAAAAGTGGAACTAACGAAATAACTGACCGGAATTTGAAAACGTTAGTTACTTAGCATGGGCTTTGGCTAAGCATTATTCTTGTCACTGTTGCACAACTGTCATACTAAAAGTGCATGATAAAGACAGAAACATATCTAAGAAAAAAGCGCGTGCTAAGTAACAATAATTTATCTCGGTCTATGAAATTTTGCGAACTATGGAGTAGACAAATAATACAAAATATTTAATTATCAGCAAAAATATTTATTGTTTACAGAGTGACATTCCCACACACAAAACGTATGGGAAAAGTTTTTTGCGATTTCTGACTTGGTTCTGAGTTGGCCACTTAAGTTTTTTGTTCCATAAAAGAAACAGGTTCGATTGGCATCAAAAAAAGTTTTTGTGAAAACTGCCCATTTTCTTGCTGACTAATTTTTTTTTCGAAATCTGTGAATGCAGATCAAAATGTCTTAAAAAGTTAAGGACAGTCTTCTAAGACCGTTTTCCTGTAGTAACAACGGTTATGGTAGTTGCCCTTATTGCCCCATCTCAAAAATCCAACCTGTATACAGGTTGTCTCAAACGTAATGATCCAAAGGCAAATGTGGTAAAGTGGACCTCCACTTTACCACATTTGCCTTTGGATCATTACGTAAATTTTTAAACAATAGGTGGCCACCTGGCCACCTATTGTTTAAAAATTTAAAAGTTAGGATATTCCTCAACAGTTCAGAAAATTAACAATTTTCAAGAAACTTTTTACTTTCATTTGGATTTTTCGACCCTGTGAACAAAATTTTTGACGTAGCGAGTTCAATAGCTGGAAGATGTCTTGATAGTGTAGATACAAGCCCATGCCCAATGCCTATAGGCAGATTATGGGCTATGATGGCTTTTGATAATGACAACACAAGTTGTGAAGGCCTACGAAGGTCAACTGCGAAAGTAAAAAAAAAAAAGAATTAAAAATTAAACACATGTACCGAAGGAACACGAACACGTTTAAATATGTGAGAAACATGTTCTCCCATACATCGATAGGTACGTCACGGTCAATTCTCCAATTTCAAATGCAATTTGTAATCGCAAAAAAAAAGTTTTTATGTGATAAATCTACAAATTATTATCAATGTTCGAACTTTTTCCTTTACCTGTGCTGTGAGACTTTGCTTCCTGCCAAAATTTCATAATTCTAGGTCAACTGGAAGTACCCTGTAGTTTTTGATTTACTTGCGATTATCAAAATATGCCACATAAAGGGCCGTATTTTTTTATTGCGTTGACTTAGAAGCTTGATTTTTTTAGAGTTCTGAGGGAATAATATTTGAAATTTGGCAAAGGGTAGACCATGACCTGGTTAAGTCATAATCATAAGTAATTTATTTCATAACAAAATACATTGTGTTGAAAATATTACAGTGATGATAAATTGGTTTAGACTTTAGGACATAGGATACTTTTTATCCCGATATTCCACGGGATTGGGACTTATGCGGGTGAAATCGTGGAGTGCAGCTAGTCCTAATAATAAAGCTGAAGAGTTTGTTTTCTTGTTTGTTTGAACGCGTTAATCTCTGGAACTACTAGTCTGACTTGAATTTTATTTTGCATTTGATAGCCTGTTACATACATACATACA
Source organism: Agrochola lychnidis (assembly GCA_963680765.1). Taxonomy (NCBI): domain Eukaryota; kingdom Metazoa; phylum Arthropoda; class Insecta; order Lepidoptera; family Noctuidae; genus Agrochola; species Agrochola lychnidis. Next base: position 9,011,595 of record OY796848.1, read on the forward strand.
TGTTAAAATCATAACCCTCCTTTGATTTTGCCGTAGTCGGGTAAAAACTCTCCTTTTTCACAATTCAAATGCGACTCCATTTCTTTTTTGTAATCTATGATTCGTAGTGACAGTACTTGACATATTGATGTACTGTTGACGTATTTCAAAACCTAAAAACGAATTTTATTTAGCCTATTTCTTTAGATAAAAGATTATTAAAAGTTGTAGGTATAAAAATAGATGTTCTTAGAAAATAAAATGCTTACACAATAATACATTAAAAAGCGGGAATAGATTGTGTTGGTTGTGCTTTAGTGAATGAAGGTGGAGAATTCGACTCACTATTATCATCATCTTATTGCTATTGAATTCCTGTAAAATGAGTTCATTGATAGCCCTGTGCACTCCAAACGTTGCAGGTACTGTTCAGTTCTGATTTTATATTTCTTTCTATATTTATAAATAATTTAAATGTCACCACGAAATCATAACAGAAAAATAATGTTATATTGTTCGCAGGACTCACAAGAATACACACACACACACAGTCTGAATACCTATTCAACACTAATTGCATTCAATAATTACTTTAACTTGCTGAAGTACTCACTTTTTCTGTAAACAAAATTCTTTAAATCACGTAAATTTGATCGCACCGATTTGCAAAAAAGTGACATAGATTCTTCGTCGATGAGCCCCATCGGGCGACTGATCTATGAATGAACGAGAGTGATGACAATACTTTTGATAGGCAAAAGAAGAGATGACGATAATGTGTGTCCGCTCGGAATAAAACAACGTATGTGCCAAAACGAAATGCCGTCTTTTGTAAATGAAAAGTATTATTTAAAGAAAAACTGGTTTTCTTAAAACTCGAAACGCTTATTCTCTATGTTTTAAAGTAAATTCCATTGAATAACTCATAAGCGTTGCGCCATGATACTCAAAAAAAGATAAAAATAGATAGACGTTTGCAAATTTTTTGTATCGAGAAAATTTCATTGTATCGTGTATTCCTTTTTCCGGATACTAGATCATATAGTCAAAAATCATACACCAAAATTTTAAATCCCTATTCCAAATACTTTGAAAGTTACACGATAAAGAAAAAGCCAATTTTTTTCAATATATCACCTTAAATGGCGGAAGAAGTGCTTTTTCTGAAACTACACCTACTGTACAAAAGGACTCTTTTGTCTCGAGCATGCGAGCATTGAGTCCCTCTACTTACTAAAATTTTTATACCTTTACCTTATTTATATACCTTTATGGAAAAAATTAAAATTACGCTGGCCACGCTCTTGTCGTAAACATTGTACATTGGTACTGTTTACTGCCTCGTTGGTATCGTGGTCGCAAGCGTGACTGCTGAGGGTTGGGGTCCTGGTTTCGATTCCTAGGACCGGCAAGAGTTATTGGGTTTTTGCATTAGGGATTTCTCAGTAGCAGCCCGGAGTTTTTAAGTTAGCGTAATAACCCCGTGCCTCGGATAGCACGTTAAGCCATCTGTCCTGCACCTGATCTCCGGTCGTGACGGATTGCCGTCTCATCGGATTATGAGAGTCAAGGAAGATAGAGTGCACCTGTGTCTGCGTGAACACTTGTGCACTAAAATATCTCTAGGTTGGTGTCCGCTGAGATTGGCCGCCGTGGGCGAAATTCGGTCAGGTCTACTATTATACAAATACTGTACATATTGTGCAATAAACACATTAAAGTCCAAAGCACAAACATAAGGCTCAACATTATACACTTGATACAAACAATCGACAGCCTACTTAATAACTGACTTCTATACGCAAAAACTTACATCATTCTCTATGTTTCCAGAAATCCGCTGCTCCGACCCGGTAGTACCGGAGAACAGCATCGTATCAGTGACTGGTAACGACCGCAATCATGGACGCACGCTGATCAGAACCGCCGTCACCACCAGCGTCGGCAACAGCTACCGTATCGGTGCCCTGGTGAAGTACCGCTGTGAACGAGGGTACAAGGTTGTTGGCGAAAGCATCTCGACCTGCGAGGATAATGGACAATGGAGCGGAGTCACGCCAAGGTGTCAATGTAAGTTGGGTTCGGAGTGTCATTGTATTACAAACCCAATCAGTAAATCAGAAATCGAAAGCGGAAATCCGCTGGATGGGGGCAAAGCAGGGCCAGTCGTCGTGGCATTCCTTGGCCGGAGAGCGCTAGCAATAGACTATTTCGGTAAAATAATGATGAAGTCACAAGAAAAACACAAATCATTTTATGGGACTAGTGATTTTGAGTGTTCAGAAAAAACTGCATAGGTACAATCAATGCCTTTTTTTTAATCCTCTGTACCTCTCCCCCAGACGTGGACTGCGGTAACCCAGGTCCAATCCAAAATGGCGTAGTGACGCTGGCGACGAATGCGACGTACTACGGCGCGGCTGTGCTGTATGAGTGCCATGAACACTGGCAGTTGGATGGCGTGTCCAGGAGACTGTGCCAGGATAACGGCACGTGGAGTTCCGAGGCGCCAGTGTGCAAAGGTGAGCTTCTTATAAAGTATGAAGTAGTTAAAAAGTAGGCAACAGCATCCTTCCACAATATGTTATCAGACTAATTTCGGCCACTACCTTAAGGTCACATTCTTAGGAGTTGATTGAGATATTCGATGGGGGTTACTGTAAAGGAAACCGATCATGTTTATGCATACCTAAATAATGATCTTCCTAATGCTAGGATTTAGGCCTCTCAGGGTTTAACTTTTTGGTTCTTTCTACAGAAATAACGTGCACAGACCCGTCGATACAGATCAAGGGCAGCGTAGGACTATTAGTAGCCACTTCGACGCTGAGCATCGGAGGAGAAGCTCACTACCGCTGCGACCGAGGGTACGGTCTACAAGGAAACCAAACCAGGACCTGCAAACCGAAGGGAGTTTGGAATGGGGCACCGCCAGTCTGTATACGTAAGTATTTGTTTAAGTTGTTCTTAAAGCACGGCTTTATAATTTAAAAAAAATCTTGTACAGAAGCCGCAAAATAGATGTCAATCCGACAACAAAAATCAGTTGAATGTTAGTACTTTTATAATACCAATCTCTTTTACATAACCTGTTTGCCCGCAGCAATCGACTGCAAGTCTCCGGGCACGATCGAGAATGGTCGCATCATCATCTCGAACAGCTCCACACTGTTCGGCAGTTCCATCGAGTACCACTGCTTGCCACAGTTCCAACGTGTTGGGCCATTCCTTCGCAAGTGCATGGACGATGGCAAATGGTCCGGTGAAGAGCCCAGCTGTGAGATAATCTCCAACGAGGCTGCTGAGAACGGAACGTTGCCGCTCAGCGTCGGCGTCGGATGCGGCGTAGTCCTGTTCTTGCTGATGCTGCTTGGAGTTATTTATTTAAGGCTGTGAGTAATTTAGAAAATCTATCTTTAATCGTTACGTGAGTAGTCATTTCCTAGATTTCTTATTAAAATGTCAATTTAATTCTATAGTCGAAAAGCCACGCCAGTAAAGAACACGGAGAACATCGAAGGCGCCGAACGCAAGGAAGACCAAAACGCTGCAGTTATGAGCTACGCTACGCTCCACGATACGAATGGACGACATATCTATGACCACGTGTCAGACAACGTGTATGACTCGCCCTACAGCGAGAGGATTACCGACAACGTGGCGTATGGACGGCGCAGTGAGTCCGACGCGTACGAACCCGAGCCGACGGGCCCGAACGCAGTCGTCACGATCAACGGAGTCGCCGTGCGCTGACCGGAGACCGACACATAGTGGCTCGAAAAACTTTTTAGGTAACCAAATCCGACGCTAAATTGGTGTTCCTCAGTGTAAATGTTACCTGTAAATTTTCCCTTCAAGTGGTTACCATTGACTCGAGTGTTCAAACGATACGATAGTTTTAGGGTTAATTATGAATCCCATTTGCTAGTTGATCACCAACCCTTACTAGGTATTGTACCAAAGATGTAAATGTGTTGGATTCGTGTGGAATATTTAATTTAAGACTGCAATTCTCATTTACCCACAAAAACTCACTTGGTCTCAGGATACATTGGAACTCCGCAAAGGCCACACAAGGCCTCACTTAGTATAATAGTCAAGAAATTGATTTTCTACACACCTAACACACAGAAAAAGTCTAGTCTATCGTTCGAACGGTTTCCAGAAACCAGTTTGACTGAATCTTTCGAGAAGCACATAAGAATTGCAGTCTTAAATCTTAAATTGTGTGTACTTTTTGTTCATAATTTTTACGCAAAAACCCTACAATACGAACAAAAAGTATAACTAATACTTTATATATTTAGATATAAAATGTATTTATTGTTGTTTATCGAATGATTAGAATTTGATGCCAAAATAATTCTGCTAATAAGCTTTTGTAAACGCGTTAAATTAAGGAATATTACTTAGTTATGTTCTTATTGTTCCTTTTGAATTATTTAGTTTCTTAATCGGGATTCCTACCTATGTATTTTAAATTCAGAATTATTTAGGGATAACCATGGTGTTGAATGGTGGAGTAATAACTTAAAACATGCCTATTCCATATTGCTTTATGTTTCCATTGATTGTTTTGTAAATATTATTTAAGTTAGAATTAATATTAAATAATACGTAGAGACCTACCCAATGCCTGTAAAAATCTATATTACCTGCTATGGACTGTAAATTATTCGTCTTTAACTTACCTAAAATAAAATGTGTGGACTACAAGATGAATTCAAGGAGTTAGGTATATAAATTATATTATATGCTTTACGAACAACTAGATAGGAACGTTGTCATGACATGTATTTTTTTACTTTCACAAAAAACGAATACTAAACATTAAACTAATTTAAAGTATAGTAACGCTCAATACCTATACAGTCAAATTATAATTGGATAAAGACGATAAGACCATGGCCTGTACAAAGGTCTGGATAACATACCTTCCATACCTTTAACCATCCTTGAACTATTGATATCGATACAATAAATCACATGCTGCTCGCGTATGACCACAATAGAAACGGATTTTGTCGACGGAAGAATAGAGAAATTGTCTATTCTCTCATCGACAAAACCCGTTTAATAGACCAATTGTCTATTCTTCCGTCGACAAAACCCGTTTCTATTGTGGTCACGCTACGCGTGCTGGACTCATTCTAGGCCTGTCACTGCCAAAGCCATGGCTTATAGAAAACTTATTTTTAAGTGGTACTTACCGAATAGGTACCTACACAAGCAACGACATTATAAACTAATAATATTGTGATTAAATATTAAGTGTTCATCATATTATACAGTAATATTTTTGTTATATTTTATATGTACAATTTTTTATTTTATTTAGGCAGATTCGTTAAATAAATGTTCTGAATGTGGACTTGTGTATTTATTTATTAGAACTTTGCTCCTTTAATATTTGTATATAATTGACAAGACATCGAGAAGAACGATAGCTATATAACATAGTAGTTATAATATGTTTATAAATATCATCATATAATATTCATTTAGTAATGGTTATTTACAAAACTTTCCCCTGTGATATTTTATTATCATAATTTTAATAGTCATGCAAATAATATTGTACGGGGTCAAATTTAATTAGTAGCGAATACACGATAAAAGAAAGAAAAAAAGAAATGATGTTTTTTTTTCTGGGGTCTAGCAAACTGTTAGTTTAGTTACTTGAAGTAATTGAGAAAATCTTTTTTGTTTTTATTTTGTCGTGTTAAATATCACGTCCGTGAAGAAAAAATGAAAAAAAAAACGGATTTTTCAAGTAGGTAACTACAGTCGTTGACCCAAAAAAAAAAAATGTTTTTTTTTGCCTCCGGAGTTTCGCTATTTAAATTAATTTGACCCTTGACCCTGTTTACGTAAACGTTATTGAAATCAGCTCACAGATCATTCTGACAACAGGATAGTTAAAACATAATTAATTTAAACATCTTTTTTCTAATTAAATTAAACAAGTTTCGAACGATTAAACGTATTGTTAAATTCCTTTTATGATAACCAATGCAACAAAAATACACAAATCTAAACAAGAAACTTGATAGGGTAACCTACATGCCGAAGATGCTTGCGGTCGTAGTCACTAACTCGATACCTCGATGTCGATACTCGCTATTTCTACATGGATGACGTTGCGAACACGTCGGATGTCGGATCAGTCGCACTTGAGAGGTCAGTTGCTCAGCCGTGTGTTTGTGCTATACCTACACAACCTACTCGAAGAACATATTGTCTCTTGATACTGACAGTGACCATGAATTCATGACAAAAAGCGGAAAATGGTGGCTACTTACTAGTGAGCCTAATCAGCTGCATATTACACACCCAGTGAATGAAATGAGGCAAAGCTTAATTTTTCCACAATTGAATCAAATTAATCGGGAAAAATCATATTCCTATACAAGAATTACAATTGAGGCATTTAATTACATACTAGAGTGGAGTGGAAGTGGAATCCCAAATCCGAAGCATACCTACCGAAGCAACTTTCGTCCATTCTCAAACTGTGGCGGGCGGCATCTACAGGGCCATATGCGAACTACGCATCAAAGACCTGACGTCACACAAATCCTGCATCGCGTAAGCAGCCTTTACCGCGCGATCAACATACGTGTACAAATATGACTTCCCGACATCAATCGTCGGTCAGTTGCCCGTAAGCACGACACCCGTCTAGTCGGAGGATCCTCCCTTTTCTATAGAGGATGAGTGAACTTTACACCCTGTTCCTCATGCCTCTACATAACTAAAACATTACCTGTTGTGGTTTTATCCCGCTTATACCACAAATCAGGAATATTAAAAATCAAATCTATCAGCACCTCCATAGATCTCAATTCACACAAGTAAACAATCGAACGGATGTGGAGAGCGTGAAGCAAATAGTTCCGATAAGCTGAGGCAAAGGCGATTTAACCTATCCCTTAAAGCTAGATCACATCGATGCTTGCCGTCTATTGCGATGTTAAAACAATAGTAGATTGTTATACGCGGGGCTAAAATAACCCATTGTAACGAGGTAGTTTTACTCCCGAGCTGTAGCGAGGGAGTAAATAGAAACCGAGTTATAATGGGTTTTAGCGCCGTGTGTTACACTCTACTTTTCACTACGATTGCGAGAAAATAAAATAATCCAATACAATATTAAATAGCTAGTTTATTTTATTTAAATGTACAATTTATACAATTCTGGATTTAACGAGATGTTTTTTTCCGGCAATTTAATTTCAGTACTGTGTGAAGATGTTCTCACTAGATGATGACATTTTCACTGTTGTAAATTATATTACGATCACCAATTCAATTCGTAATTAAAGAAAAATTCTAAAGATTTCGCGCCAATGCCTTTTTTATTTATTTTGTAGCCGCAACGCAATGTACGCATTCTACCGAAGAGATAGACGCATTTAGTTCCATTTTCAAAAATAAATGTTGTTCTTTTTTTTAAGTGGAGTCCATAATCATGATTATTCTACATAAGAATAAAGACTTCTTCGTTTTTCAAGGCTCGTTGGAACAGACAAAAATTAAAAAGAAATTACTTTTTCCCCTAGAGCAAAAAATGCTATTTTTTCCCCGCTCTGGTACTCTACAATGACGGCCTTTTTGAGCAAGAGGAGTGAAAAATATTTGTTTTCTGGTACGCATCGAAGTAGGTAAACCCCCAAGCAGCCCGCGACGTAACGCAGTGAAGTTGTATTTCTTTTTATGTCCCTCGGGAATCATCGCATTTCCGAATACAAACAAATGCTAATTTCCATGTCCATCAATTATTAGATTTATCTTGTACAATTATTTGAATTCAGAACTAAGTACTTTATTGTTGTTTTGTTTTGATTTTCGTGTGAACTTTAAAGAGCAGTAAAACTATTTTCCCATCTGTCGTGCCTGCGACTTTAGCAGTTTTCCTACTATTTTTTAAATAAATGACATTACTTACATTAAAAGAGTATTAACAATTCTAAATACTTCCAAGTCGATTGAGAGCGTCCGGTCTGCACCAAAGGCAAAGGGCAACTGTAGAAATCCGACGACTGACGAAACACGAAATTTGCCGAGGGACATTAAGAAAATATTTGAACTGTACGAGTATGTACGTGCGAGTCTATTAGCATGCATTTGTTTTAAATAGAGGTGACATCGAGGTAGCGAGCTAAACTGCGATCGCGAGGTATCCAATTGAGGCATCTTCAGCATGCACCCTAAGGTATAACAAACATATTTCCCGTAGACATGAGAATGTAGAATACTTTAGCGAACACCGAATTAGTGTTTTCTCTAACATTGAGTTGATAGAAATTATATTTGACCGAAATAATTAATGTCATCAAATAAATTACAGTGAGTTAGCATTCCGATTAGTGTTAGTGTTTCTTTTATGATGCATACCTGCTTTTACTTATTTGTTAACACTTGCTTGTTAACTTTAGCTAATAAACAATTATTATTATATGTAATTAAATAGGTATCAATCAAGCTCTCACTTAAACAAAACTACAAATATTAAGGAATTGTGCATAAGCCATCTTGTATTGACAATGGTGCCGATTCTCTTGTTCACAAACTAAACTAAATTTAAGTTCAGTGCATCTTTTTCTTTCTATTTCATTAAGAAAAGGACAAAAGATAAATTTTAGTTTAGTCCTGTCAAATTAATCAGCGCTTGACGTAAATTGACGTAATTTTAGTTGGCAAGTTTTTAATCATGTCTAAACTTGTATGGAGACTGACAGGCGCTGATTAATTTGACAGGACTAAACTAAAATTTATCTTCTGTCCTTTTCTTAATGAAATAGAAAGAAAAAGATGCAGTGAACTTAAATTTAGTTTAGTTTGTGAACAAGGGAATCGGCACCATTATAATATTTTTTGTTGTTAGAGAAATGTAATTAAATAATAATACCAGGCGTCAAGCCAAGGTGGAATAGCGTTTTCAGAATTAGGTAAGTATCTATATTATAATACTTAATTATGAGTCCATGTTTCAGTAGGTACATTAAAAATTACATAATGATTTTAGCTAATATAATAAGAGACTTACTGGTAGTAAGCAAATACCCAGTTGGGTACTTGCGAATACATAAGCTATATTCAATACAAAATGTCTTAAACATTCACAAACCTTATAATATCTACCTTGAAAAATCTAACCTAGGAAATGAACCTAAAAGGGCCTTTAAGTTAATATTTTCTATAATATTGTATTTTTATTGGTAACATTTACAGTATGTAATATATAGGTAACGTAATAATTCATTTATTTAACAGTTTTCTCTGAATATTCTATATTTTAACTTTTTATATGGACCAATAAATTCAAGATAGGCTGGTACCTAAATATATTCACAAACTGCGTATACAGATAAATGGAAAAATCGAGAAAACGTTGAGGACGATTTCAAAAATATTCGAAGGCTGTTAAATGGTATCTAAAAATATCAGAATTAATTATCTTAACATATATACTTAGTTACGACTAAGTTCAGGGCAGGATTATTATTATGAGTACTTACATAAAAGGACAAGGCCATTTTTTATGAATTCTCAAAACCGCATTAAATTAGCGAAACAAGTCTGTGTAGTTTTGCAAATTGAAAAAGGCTCTTTCTGTCATAGAATTTAATATCCATTAACGAAAAAGGCGAAAAATAAAAATTATCACCGTTTGGCGAACGGTAGGCGTTTAGGAATTATTTCTAGAAATTCAACTAGAGAAGATTTTAAGTAGAATTCTTAATGATAAGCATAACATCTACTTACGATCAGTTTCTCGAGCGAAAATTATCGCAAAATTAATGTCACGAATCGTCAAGCGCGTGTAAACTGCTGTGGTTGCTCGAATGATTTATCAACACCCAATCACAGCAGTTTACACGCGGTTGACAATAAAAGGCCCCTAGTTTTTCAATATTTACCTAGTTACAAAAAATTACACTAAGGTTTTAGTACGTACGAGTACATATCACCCGAACTTTTTGAATGCATGGATTCTATTTTCTTATTTCTGGGAGAACCTTCTAGAAAGCGGTTTGCAATATCTGAGCAGGCCTGCCCTTTTTAAATAAGTAAAGATTTATAAATCGGTTAGTGCTCAGAATCAGAGTATATGGTAACTATACAAAGGGGCTCAGAATCCTGCAAGACATCATCGAGGTCGGATCTGTGTCAAAATTGTTTAAAAATACGCTCTCTCCTCCGTTGTTGTCGAATAAAAGAACATCCAGATTTGAAATTGCATTGCAGTGTCGAGGATTGTTATTTAATTAAGTCAGCCCAATAACTTTATAAAAGCGCCGTATTTAAAGAAAATATAGTCCTCTCTGTAAGATACTGTGTCTTTAAAGCCTCGTGTAGACTGGCGCGACGCGACGGCGCGCTGCAACTCGGACAATACAATTTATAAGAAAACTTCAATAGAACATTTACCGGTGTCGCGTCGCGCATGTCTGCACGAGGCTTAAGACAGTTGATCCCCTATTCTCCTATAGGTATACAAATATTAGGATATTAATGAATAAAGACCAACAGTATTATAACTGTTCGTTCATTTTCTAGTATATTATATATGGCTAATCACTTTCTTTATCTATTTACGGCTGAGAATGCCTGAGATAGCTGCGTAGTGCGGGAGGGGTGTTGGTGTTGTCGCCCGCTCGGCGCCCATTAGCTCTGAATGAAAACCTCAGACTCACTTTTAATATGCTGCCCTGCTAAGCCCAAAGGCGGTATCTCAACCGGAGAAGTTTTGAGAAAATTTACTTTTTGTAAATTGTAATGTATGGAAAAATGGAGATATAAAAAACTTCTTAGTGGTTTTTTTAAATGTTTTAAGTTATATAGCGCTATTTCGCTTATACCATTAGATGGGAAATTGTTAAAGCTATTGAATGGTACAAAAAAAACGAAAAGGGCGTATCTCAGAGATATCGCCTTTGGGCTTAGCAGGGCAGTATATATATAAGAAACGAAAACCGGCCAAGTGCGTGTCGGACCACGCACAATGAAGGGTTCCATAGTTGGGATGAATTTATCCCAAGAACACAGTTGAAAAATATGTTCTTCCATACGGAGTGTATGAGAGAACACGTTTTTGCAACTGCAAATGTAAGTTGGTCGATTAGTACTCGTTAACTTGTAGAACCTAGGTACTTAGTTGAGCTAGATTCTCTTTTAATTTCGTTATATGTATACAGGGTAAGTTTTTATCCAGTGCGCAAACTTTAACACGTGAATTTACTCATCATTATGAACAACTTTTACTATGGGACCAAACCAGAAACCGCGAAAAACAAATCTGCTGCTCCCTACATTTATGATCGCATAACTCGTCAAAATCAACATTTTCCCCACGGAAAAGCTGATAAAGCGTAGTTTTTATGGCGATACAAAAACCTTTCAGCACTAACTCTTGGAAAACACTTGTGGTAATGAAATAATATTTAAAAACTAAAAGTTTATAAGGACGGGACGCCGAGTCAAAATATCCAAATCTAGTTGGTATTAGCATAATATACTTTTCGATCAGCATAAGTTCAGCTCTGATTTTCGGTATCTCGTTTATTTGCTCGTACAGAGCGATGCGAATATTAACATGATGTATAAAATATCGGCAGGTCTCGGAAACCCTTTACGACTTCCGTAGGTAGATTGTAAAACTATGAAAGCACATGCTGTGTTGTATAGAGCAGAATGTTGGTTAGCAAAAGGGATGAATGAATAGCAATTGCATGCAGCTGAGATGAGAATGTTAAGACGGATGTATAATGTTAAGCAGAGAAAGATGTTACAAATAGAATTGGAATGATGAGTATGTTAAAGGAAGCCAGTAAATAGCGCCAGTGACAGAGAAGTTACAATAATAGATGGAGTACAAAAAAAATCGGCTGATAGAGATCTATGGAAAAAGAAAAAAGCTGCGCCAACAAATGCACTGTCCATAAAAAAAGAAAAACAAAAAAAAAAAAACAAATAAATAATGAAGAACTGTTTATTTTAACTTTCTTTTCAAATAAATAAAAACGTAAATGAACAAAATTTTTCAGGATCACTAAGTAAAAGAAAATGTCGGTTTACAAATTTTATACAGAATATAGTTTATACGAATATCATTTTACCACTTTAACAAACTTATAAAAGTCCCTATAATCTTTATCATTCTTCACGACATTACTTTTAACAAGCTTACATAAACGTTCTTTTTAATAATAATTAACGTTAATTTTATTACAGCTCGGCAAAAAAACTGAGATAATAAACAGCTACATAAACATACGAGGTCTTCCAAACCTAGTTACGTATTTATTGTCAAACAAATGAGTGGCGAGGCCGGTTTGTGTAGGCCAGAAACGGCACTTCGACCACAAGCTTTGACTGGATAGATATGAAAGCCTCAAATAATATTATCAATAACTGTTAACGGTACTACATCTGCTCGGAACATGGCAAAGATTTAATGCAGAGAAACGTGTTTGATTCGTTGGTATGAGGCCGTGTGGACCGCATCTAACGCGGGAAATATTCCCCGCTAATTTAGACTAGCATTTTAGTACCCTACTGGGGCCAATGAACTCGACAGTATTTTATAGGCATCACTTGTGACTTAATACGTTAAATATATATGTAATATATGTATAACACACATTTCATAGGCCGAGTCAGTTTGTTTTAGTGTTCGAGTCCGTGGCCCGGAGTCGTGAGTTGTTGTTAGACCTAGATATTTGAGAAGCTCTCACTAATGACAAGGTGTTCAATAGTCATTAGAACGTACACTCGGCTACACATCAAGCTATATATACATTTCCAGTTTATGCTGACCTCGCATTGTATGGAATGTGAGCCTATACTGGAAATGTATAACTTGATGTGTAGCTGTATGTACGATATAGTTTTGGTCCGTAGAGGAGCTAGGCCTTATTTAGTAGAGGCAAAACATATTATTAATATTCACTTTATGGCCCCGATAAATTCATATTTAATAGGTAATCAACAGTCTATTTCGCTAATACAAAAAAAAGTTTCAATGATTGTCGTACAAAATCGATATATCACAAATCAATCCAATCGGCTATAGACTATTGCCTAGAAAAAAAACTATACATTAATATATTAGTAATTCGAGATACATATGTCGCGAAAATATTGTTTTTTTATCAATTTTGAGGTATATCTCAATGAGATGTTTCATCAATACAATATCTAGGCGACATACATAGCTATATATAACATTTATGACGGGTGAATCAAGCCCTCTACAAAAAAAAAATCATAGTAAAACTAATCTACTTTACACTTATTTAGGAATATGTCAAAAGTTATCGACAAGAAATACACCTCGAGAAATGTGGTACTGTAATATAATGTCCCATTTTAATAGTTTATAGGTAATCACTGATAACAATATAATTTAAAAGTATACGAAACAATAATAAAACAAAGTAATTTTTTTTTTGGTACCTTCAACATTATGCCTGTAGTTCAAAACGCAGCTCATCTAATAATTCGACAGTCGGCCGTAAAAATGTTCCGAAACCAAATATAACTATTAAAATGAAATATTACACGTTTACACAGTCCATGCGTCCAAGTTGATACTGATGACTCCGCGACGTCACTAAGTACGAATGACGTTCAATAAGTACATAATACTTTCTCAAAAAAAAATAGAACAGGTGCGTATTATATTTAAATATAAAAACACACATTTAATACAACACACATCTCAAATCAATTTAACTAAAACGATCTGAATGTAGGTGAACGTGGAGAAATTAATGTTGACGACTAAAGTGAAGGCAGATTACCATATTATAGGATTGATATAAATATTGTGATGATAGTTGTATTGTACATAAGCGCCCAGTGGCAGGGCTTAATGTGATTCATCCCTCGCCAGGACACGCGCTTTAAATGTCCTTTGGTTAACCTATTCTTGGAGGTTATAAAAAGGCTATAATGTGTCCAATTACATACTAATGTTGTCAATACATTTCGACAGCTCTCCCGCGGCAAATGCTGTTTACATATTCATGTTAACTAAATTAACCTCTTTTCAGTTAAAGATAATAAATAACAAGGCAAAAAAAAGGATTTTTTTCTTTTTCGTGTTAGTTTTATTTGCAATCGGTCGTCGGACCATAACCGCTCGATTTCAGAGCTCACTATACCATTTGCGATAGTCGTGGATTTCGTCGTTCCTAGCAAACCAAGGCATTTGCTATTCATTTTAGGATACTCATTTTAGGGACTCTGCAGGCAAAGTACGTTGGTTTTGCTGGCAACGCCCCACAGTTGGATTTCGTCCATATTGGCTAAGGACCGAGTTGTAGATGAGGAGTTTGTTGTCTACAGAGAGCACAGTTTCTTCCCATGAGCCAATACAGGATGCGGAACTTGTGATTGATATCGTCCCTTTGATCAGCCTAGGCTTACAAGGTTGTGTCTATGTAAGTCCTGCATCTTAAGAACCACTATCTCCCAAAATACAAGCTTGACTTAGTTTGAGAGTTGGTATATAATTAATTATGTGCTGCTGTAGGTACAACCATCAAACGCCTTAAAAATTGTACTTCATAGATGAAGTTTTAAGTGAAATAAATTTATCATTTTTTATGTGATGCTTCCATCTTAGGAGACAGGAGGGGTGTTTCCGTGCCTGAGCGTGAAGGTGATATGGTTAGACTTGGATACGCCACTACAGAGCCATTTATGAATATTGGTGCCGATTCTCTAGTACACCGAACTAAACTATCACTAAAATTCCTTACTTTTATATATACGCTTTTGGCTATGAGAATCTTAAAGCTATATTCATTTTAGTTTTTCGATTATATTCTGCAACAAAAATTCTCTAAATTTAAAAATAACTTTCACACAACTAAAATCGAATTTGACAATCGCGACTCCACGTGGTGAAAATATGAAAAATTATTACCAACATGTTGTGTTTTCTTCTTCTTCTTCGTATCGCTCTTGACAGAGCGGTCGTGGTCACAATAAACTATGTCCAATCGCAGGTGTAGTCGTTGCCCGCCTCACGATCTCCCTCCATCTGGTTCTGTTACATGACAGTCTAGCGCATTCATTAACAGGGCCTCCAACCGCGGATTTTATTTGATCGGTCCACCTCATTGGTGACCTCCCGCGTGGCCTATTACCTTCCACTCTGCCCTGCACCACTAGACGCTCTATGGAGTCATTATTCCGCCTGGAGACATGACCAAAAAACTTTAGTATTCGAGCCTGTACTAGTGCTAATAGACGCTGTTTGATACCGAGTTCTTGGAGTATGGAGACGTTTGTGCGGAATTCTGTCCATGATACCCCAAGCATTTTTCTCCAGCACCACATTTCTAGAGCATCTACTTTTTTCTTTTCCAGTTCTCGTAATGTCCACGTCTCAGCTGCGTACAGAAATATGGGGAACACAAGTGTACGGACCAGCCTGATCTTAGTGGCCTTAGTTATGTTGCGATTCCTCCATATTTTTTTTAGTTTGTCCATTGCCCCTCTAGCCATAGCCATACGCCGTTTCACCTCATCCACGCAGCTGCCATTGTTCTTGATCATAGCACCAAGATATATGTAGGACTGTACTACGTCGCAGTTCGCAATCTGTGTCATGTCTGGCGAGTTGTTGTTGCTACGGTCTACAATCATCATCTTGGTCTTACTGCGATTAATCCTCAATCCAAACGTAAGACTCACCCGCTCCATCTTTAGGAGTAGTTCTTCCATGTGTTCAGCACTAGTCGCAAACAAGGTCGTGTCATCAGCGTAGCGTAGGTTCGCAATTTTATAGCCACCAATCGCAACACCATCATTCCAGTCGTCGAGGGTGATTCGCATAATGAGCTCCGTGTAGGTGTTGAATAGGAGTGGCGATACAATACATACATGTTGTGTTTTAGGTAGGGGTTTATTGGTTTTATAAAGGAGGTCGAAATTTTCATTATTTTTGCGATGGGACACACCATTTTCGATATAAATAAAAGAAAAGAAGAAAAAAAAATACAGTATTTTGCACCTAAAGTCGAGTTGTTGGTGTGAATTTTAGTTCATGACAAGTAATTTTATTCCACACCTTTTTAATCGCGATTAGAAATAGTCAGATTTAGTTAGACAATAAAAAAAATTGGTGAAAGTCGTCAAATTCAGAATAGCAAAATTGCCATTTTCACTAAATTAATAGCTCAGTGCCATCTTAGTCAGTCAAACTAAAATATAGTTGAGTTTCGTTAATTTATTTCGGAATGGAAAATCGTCGTTTAACAGGAATAATTTGGTGTTTTTTAGTCTAGTTTAGAAGCATTTGTGACAAGAGAATCGGCACCATTGTCTAGCTGTTTTTGGAGGATATTGCTGCCATTTTGTGGGTCTTCATCAATTGATAAATACGACTGGATGAGCAGTTGCAGCACATCGAGTGAGGAACTTTTTCCTTCATTTAGCCAGCAATCCTTTGTGCCAAACACGGTCAAAAGCTTGTTGTACATCTAGAAAAGCCACTGAGCAATACTTTTTACATTCTAAAACCTGTTTTCCTGTATGGTAAACTCGGTGATTCTGTTTTATTGTTGAGTGAGATTTCCCGAAAGCCAAACGGTTTTAGTCGGTTAAGGAATATCCTCTCCCACAGCTTGGAGGGTACAGGCGTTAAGCTTTTCGGCCGATAAGACGAGGCTTCATGTTTAGGTTTACCTGATTCGTGGATCATGACAACTTCAGAGATTTTCCACAGGTCAGGGAAGGAAGATGTTCGAAAGATTGCGTTGAAGAAAATTGCTAGGAAAATATATTCTGGAAAGATTTTTAAGTACGGAAGGCATGATCAGGTCGAATACCGGGGCTTTTCTCGAGTTCAGCAGTCTAATTACCTTTGCGATTTCTTTAGGTGTTATTGGTATATCACCTAAATTATGGGTAATTATGGGCAATTGGTATAGATTTTGGGCATACATATCTGCAGATCTTGTTCCAATACTGTGTCATGCTCATCAGTAACGCTCTCATTGGGTTTGAATACAGAATTCAGATGCATTGCGAATAACTCAGTCTTTTCCAAGTCAGTTCTTGCCCAGGACGCTTGTGACCTGATTGATGGATAAGATTGTTGAGGCTTATCTAAGTTCTGGGCCAGCATGCGCACGACCATCGAGATGGGGGAGTGGCAAATGCCTTTAATACGGAACGAGTTTCTGGACGTCCCGTGCGACTCTGAAATTAATACTGCGTCGAATTTGTTGGCTTTCATTAAAGTCCCCAATTCTTGGATATTGGGAGCCAATCCATTGATGTTCTAGATTGCGATTCGTAGAGGATTCATTTATGGGGTTAGTTTAGTAATGACTGTATTCAGTAAGCCCATTACGGTACTGATTTGTTGCAGGCGTAGGTCGATTTTTTTATTTTGTTTAATTAAAAGATAACTGTTCCGTTTTGTTGAGGGTTTTCTATGTGACTAGATGTAACGACGTAGTCTCGTCGAGGAACCTTGGGGTGTCCTGCGGCAATATCCGAGTATCTTTCGTCCGATCAGCGATAGGACTTTCGTTGGGGTAGGGCGGAGCTTTCTGAAATACTATTGGTGCGGATTATCTCAGTAAGAAAGTTGGAGATACCGTTTGAAACATTTCTAGGTTGAATTTTTCTTGCCAGTATTTCTTTGTAAACTTGACAACCTTTGTAATTGGCAGGATGATCGCAGGAGCATAAAGCACATTTGGCGAGTGTATTTTTTTAAATGAAGTTTTGTGGCCCTCACAACATTTGTCACATCTGTATGGCCTCTGGCAGTTGTTTTTGCAGTGGCCATATTGTTGACATCTTTGACAATACACGATTGTCTTAGATTTGCGTGGTTCTTCAATTTTGATATGTTGCTGATGGATATGTTGGATATTTTAACTAATTTGTTGTTTTGATTAGTCTCCAAAACATAAAATGGGGGAGTGTTTTGTCAAAAAAATAAAATATGGAAAACATTATTATGAGAGAATTTTATTACAAGAAGTGAGTGTATCTACGAAAGTGATATCTTGAGGGGAACCATGATTTGATTCTTGCCAGCCTTTACAGAATCACAACGCTCATGAATTGTATCATAAGAACAATCTTATGATACTCATAAATGTGATTCAGGAAGCCACATTAGCCTATTGCTGTTGGACAAATTATTATGGTTTTATAATAAAAGCCAATTGAATTAAAATTAAACAATAACTTGATGTTGGTCAATGATTTGGCGTAATGTAACTATTACATCCAATATCATGCCTTTCATACAAGTAACTTTATAACAAAGATACAAGAAAGATTTTAAATACATCTATTAGTATACAACATTCCAAGAACGCAAATATCTGTCAGGGGTACAAAAAAAAAGATCACTCACTTTTGGAAAAAAATAAATGTGTGGAAGTTCTCAGGTTCAGCTAAACTAGGCATTCGACTGTCGACTATATTTCCAATATTTAACTATGTAGTTTGTTGGCAAAATGCTTTGTCTGCCAACTGGTTGTTGAAAGATGAACAAACTTTTAACCTTTAGGTAAGAATCCTCTAATATTGATATTATTAGAGAATAGTGCAGATCTATGTAATTTTAATTTTACTGACCATTTTACTAGTGTTGTTTAGAACAACAGCAAATGCAGCGATGTCGATTATGAAAAGCTGTTTTCTGGACCCTCATTATATTATTTTTAAATGTGTATGTCAAAATATGGATGTTATCTGAATTAAATGATTATATTATATTATAGTCAAAAACCTATGGAACGGTAGTCAAACTTAATGTCAGAAACAATTTGTCATTTACATAAAAGTTATGGTGTACACCATATTATGTCAGCAAATAAATATAAAGGACTGCTATAAAAAGCATAATATACAGATTTTGTACTGCAGTCATTTTCGTCTGATTGTGAATATATTGCTCGATAATCCATTATTAGTGTTATTCAGCTGCATCTGGTTAGATTGTAAGCTGACCCCAACATAGTTGGGAAAAGGCTTTGCAGATGATGAATCCGTTGTTAAAAAATACTTGGATTTGGCTTAAACTTTACTTTAAACTAAATATATTAATTTTAAATGGCGAAAAGATCATTAATAATTTATACTGGCTGTAAAATTTTCAGTAATTAAAGGGATAAATAAATCATGTCAAAATAAATTAAATTCATAAATATCATTTTAGATAGCAGCAACAAAGTTTGGCGGATCGTCTATACACATTTGCTTCAGAACAATTTGGGCGATATTACATAAAATAGTCCCAAACTAAAAAGATTACTAAACATGTTATTGTTTAGTTCAAGTGCCTATCAACATTAAATAAATAACACGAAATATATATGGATAAACCTTTGAAATAACAGACTAAAGAGCACGTCGATAAAGGACGTAGCAGGCGAACTATACTATATTATGTTACTATATGATTGTAGGAGACGCGAGAGACGCGGCGCGAGGTGACGGCCGTTCACTTGGACAGTTTGCTGATCACCCGGATGAGGGCCCCGTTCTCGTCCTTCAGCCGCTGGTTTTCAGCTTGGAGCGTATGTTGATACTGTAGATGTTATAAGTGTTAAGTCAATACAATGTTTAATAAATACTGGTGTTGGTGTGATGCGTTTTCATTCATGAGTTTGTGAATTTTTAATCATAATTTTTTGGTATTCAAATTAGATAAACTTTTTAAAGCTTCTCATACACATCTTTTGAATGAATACGCAGACGAGGTTACCAAACAGAACATACAAGATACAACGGGGCGTACAACATGGGAATCTCACAACAAATCCTATGATACAATGACATAAACGGAGCAGATCAATGGGAGCGACACAGCTGTACTGTAGCTGAACATTTACTTAGTCACAAATTTCGGTAAAAAAAAAAAAACAATACGGACATTTCTCTTATATAGGGGACAGTTACAGTTTGAACTTTTATGTAATGGAGTACACACGATGCGTATGTGAAATGAAATAATTCTGATACAGTTCGTGCGCGACTGCTAGTTACGGCCTGAGGTATGTGAGCGGTGAGACGGGGGAGGGCGCCATTGCCAAAATTGGCAGACTGAGTTAGCTTGGCTGTGTCTACCTCCCCCGTCTCACCGCTCACATACCTCAGGCGGTGACAAGCAGTCGCACGCGGATTATACCTAAAATCTAACAATATTGCCAAAACACAAGTTTAATACCAATCCAATATACAATGTCGCCCATCGGCATGTAACCGCCCAAATTTTTCTGAATCTCCATAAAAAATTATCTAAAATTAACGATAAAAGGGGGGGGTCTATCTTTAATATTTTTCATGTTATTCAGTTTTTTATGTTATGAGTAGCATTTGCCATATCTCCAGTGTTATTGGCTCGTTTTGGATTCTGTTTATTATTTATAAAAGCTTACGAGTTATTTTTTCAGATTTACTAAGATTTTTACAAAAATAATTCAACTATGCAAAAAACCGGAGGTGAAAACAATTTTTTTCTTAAAAAAGTGTTTTTTTTTTAAAACACAAGTGTAAGTTCATAAAATCTTAGGGGGAAATTGAAAAAAATATTTAAAAAAATAGTCAAGATAGTTTCAAAGTTATTTTTTGGATAATTTTTTATGAACGTTCAGAAAAATGCGGGTGGGCACATGCCGATGGGCGACATTGTATATTTGGAAATACGGGTACAGTGTATATGTTACGCATCGCGTATACGAAGATAGTTCAATATTTTATCATTTTCAATATTTTATCCAGAGTTTGCATCAAGCCCCATACTCTTGTATTAAACAAATGTAACAGGAATTGAATATGATTAAATTAATATAAACCTTTGACCTGTATTTTAGGCACAGTGTTAAATCAGCAATTTTGTACCGTATCTTTGACGCCTGGTTAAAAATAGTAGCTGTCATACGGTAAAAACATTACCTTCCTTCTGGGGCAGTCAAGTAAAAAGTTTAAAAAATACTTAAATTTTAAGCGTTAAAATGTTAGGTCAGTCTTTATCAGTGACTTGTAGACCTCGCTGCGATGGTAGAATGAATAAACAAATTCAAACAGATCTGTGGCGTTAAATTCACTTGATATTTCTTCATCACTCATCATATCATGTCATCGAGCATGGGGCTTGAAGCGTACAGTCACGAGCATAAATATATTATTATGGACAGTTCGGAAATAATATCTGATTTCATCATTCATTCATAAATCTCTGTTCTCAAGAAGACAGCAATATGTGATCATCTGTGGAAGGCATAAAATACAAGTAGCGGCACAAATATGGGACATCGAAGAAATATAAGACAAACGACGCCATAATATGGAATACTTCATCGGCTTTAAAAAGATTAGTTACCTCAAAGAATAAATAAATATCGGACATGCCTTGTGTCATAAATATCTACTCAGTTCAGTTCAAAAGAATGTGATACCTCGTTGTGATCAAATATATCTGACATCACTTTGATAGCATACAAAACCCGACAACATAATGTTTTGAGTTTTCTTCTATATCGCAATCAGTTCCGTTCATATTGCAAAAATATGTGACATCCTGAGATTATGTGACACATCTTTTTAAAGTCGATGCTGCTGTATCCTATATTTTGGCGTAGTTTGTCTATTGAGATAGTTTTGGTGTTTCTTCGATGTCACATATTTGTGCCGCTACTTGTATATGCCTTCCACAGTTGATCATATATATCTGCTTTCTTCTTGAGAATAGACATTAATGTATAAATCATGAAATCCGATATTATTGCCGATCTGTCCATAGTAATATATTTAAACTCATGACTGTACAGTAACTCCATACCAATTATACTAAAAGCTATATCACATATTTACAAGTGCGCCACGCTGTGGATGTTAGGGTCTTTCAAACCATATAGTTATAAAGCCTTTGATGTCATGTGCTGCACCTATTTATGACAGCCTAGCACAATTTATTCAAACTGAGGGCTTATTTAGATGCTGCTGTTAATTGAATACCTTGCTATTTTGTTTTAAAATGCCATTCAGTATATTAAACGACAAATCTGAATTTTATGAGGTGCTAGGATTAAAGAACTGTTGGTTGGTGGTAGATCCTAATATTTTTACTTAACCCAGTGCATGACAATGCGCAATTACTGCTAATGTTTCATTGATGTTTTTTTTTTTTAACACAATACAAGTAATGTATATTCTTTGCACCACAGGTCATGCAACACACGCTAGCCAACGGTTTTGAACATTGTGTTTTAGTCAGACTTTCAACATTTTTGATACTGCCATTACGTAAATATGAATGAATTAATATTGTCAACACTGAGAAAAGATAGAAAGATTTCATTCTTCCTTATATTTTTCATTTATTAGTTTATAATTAATTACGTAAATTATAAATTATTTGTATGGTCTGCTTTTGACCTCTGTCTCAACATATTGTAAGCGCTGATGCGGTCGACGATTCTTTATCAACAGTAACGAATTAACAAACCTGTTGAAAAAGTATCTAAAGAAGAAATTGACAGTCTGATAGCAAAAATATCTGATACAAGTAAAAGAAGCCCTGCAACACCGTAATAGGTTACATTTTTGCCACAACGGTCGTTTTGGGGTGGAATAATAATTGAATAAAACATTGTTACTAATAAGTAGAATTTCTGATAAAACACAATGGATTAAAGCGCGTGTATGTAATACACACATCACGCACACGCGACGCAAACGGTGCGCACACGAAACGTTAACATTACGTAAACGACACATGTCGGTAAAGATTTTCTCCGCTGGGCAGTTTACATAAAAGCTTGCGTAGAGGTGATCTAAACTGCAGTCGATCGAAGACACGCTACTGATCAATCAATTCAGTGTTTGGTCAAGGTAGGGTTTAACATGCAGGTGAAAAATATGCAGCCTATTTCATTGTAATCGCGTACATAATCATTTCACCATTGCACTCAAGACGAATAATCACAAAAACCTGGGTATCACAGCGTGGTTTCAAACGAAGTAGTTGGCTGTAGGCAACAAACAAACAATCAATCAATATGATCTATCGTATTCAAGCCTAAAGTCAGTGCATATAAAGACGAAAAAACTAGGCCATATAAAAAAATCTGGTCAAAAGCAAAAAAAAAAGAAAAGTCAACTGTGTGAGTCGTTACATATTCGTCTGGCCAACATCGATTGACTGCAGTTTGGTTGCACCTTATCAATAATGCAACGTATACGCAGATGACGTCACATGCACGGAACATGTACGCAATACACGCGCCATATCTTCCGCACGCAAGTTAGACATGTACCAAAGCATGCTCGCCATAACACACTGTTAATCATAGTGGGGCGGGGGCTCGACAAATACCGCGACGCTGCGTGACTGTGCTCTAGCTATCGTGTCGTCTCGCTCACACGCCTGTATTATGAGTGGGATAGATAGTGTGGTTGGATAAAGACTTTTTGAATGGCCCCGTACGAATTGGTACTCCAAATCTAGCTATTAATGCAGCTGTTACACAGCCATGTATTGGGTATACCTAAAGCATTTAAATGCCTTAGAATAGGGGAGAACGAATTTGATTTGATTAGTTACCCTCTTTTCTGAGGAAATTTTGTTGTACAAGTGGTGGAAATACTTTATTTATATATTTTTTGTAAGTGCACATAAAGAAAAGGGCGCTTTTAAAAAATAGCTGTCATTTGACATTATCAGTGGTACATTATCGTTCATTAATAAAAGGTCTTTTTGTAGTATGTTACAAAAAAAATCTCAAAACTCTTTGATTTTTTTTTTTTTGTCATTTTTATACAAAAAACAACTTTGTTTAAAACACTAGCATACTGCACTCAGTACGCCTAAGTTTAGTTAAAAAGCCAAACATTGTGTAAAGAGTGATAAAAAGTAAGTAAATCGAAAATGTCACTCATATGCAAGTTAGATCACACATGTTCTCAATTTACCACTCTGTATAAAAATTAAAAAGCGTGCCAAAGCGTATGTATTTAAATAAATCGCTTATGTCGCTGAAATGGTAAAATTCATGCGATTCCACTTGAAGTTCATTTGCTGTGGTAAAAGGAGGACGTGTGAGATTGCCTAGCGAACATATCAACAGTGTTTATGTGAGAAATGTGAATATATCAACGTGTAAGCGAGAGCGACGATCGGTTTAGTTCCGGCGCAAGCCGCACGGTGTCGCCACTGAGCTGAGCGCTCAATTAATATACACATTTACCTATTTGGCGGCAGAGTTGGTCAATTTGCTCACGACCCGCGTAAGGGCACGATTCTCAGCCCTCAGCCTTTCGTTCTCGGCTTTTAGTTTTTGCAATTGCTATAAAACGAACACCAACATGTCAATTTTATTATTATCTCTTTTCTTTTCTGGCGGCAGCAGCTATCTTGACGACCGCCATTTTGGTTTAGGTTCAAACTTGACAAGCTAACGGTTATGCTATATTTTTATATCAACTAATGTTTGCAGATATATATATAATGTGTTGTGTATGTGTCTGCCACGAGTATGTGTAAGAATGATTCGAAAGTTACCTTTAATTCTTCCTCCATCTCTGAAAGTTTCCGCTCCATAGCCCTTTTTTCTCTTTTGTCCGTCTCGGACGTCGAGTTCTGCAATTAAGGAAATACATACTTTTAAACACCTACTCGGTTTGGTAGTACCTACATAAGGGTGGACACTCGACACTAACATAAGTCAACATAAGTATAATTAATCGACACTAAACAAATAATAAATCGCAAGTAACGCCAATAATAAAACACAATACGTACTTTCGCTTTGCAAATGTAGTGAAACAGCATAGCATATTCTCCCATAAATATAAATGGTAAGGTTGGGAACTCGCGCCAATCTGTCAGCTGTCTATACAAATTAGTGTTGTGCCGTAGGCGGGA
This sequence comes from Agrochola lychnidis, assembly GCA_963680765.1. Classification (NCBI taxonomy): domain Eukaryota; kingdom Metazoa; phylum Arthropoda; class Insecta; order Lepidoptera; family Noctuidae; genus Agrochola; species Agrochola lychnidis. The sequence goes on from OY796848.1 coordinate 9,036,487, forward strand.
ATTAGTCAAACTATCGAAAATAGTCGAGCTAATTACGTTAGAAAAACACGTAGTCACGGTGAAGGTGAAACTCACGTTTGAAATATTAATAGATCAATGTGTCAATTTCTGTTCACAATGCTTTTTTAGAAAGGGCTTGCCAATCGAGAGTATTGATGTTCTGCTGTATAAATTAAATAATTAATTCAAATTGAATTGGGAAATTTGTATTCATCATAATATATTATATTCGGATATTTAATTAAAATCACATGGAAAATCAATAATCACGCGAGCGAGAATGAAAAATAATTGTCGGAATTAATTCCATGATAAGTCAAACAAAAATACATATATGCGAGGCAAGTGTTTCGGCACACGCCAAAAATAATACATTTATCAACAAATTGCACACACAAAACAAACCTGTTTAACGTTTGCAAAAGCATAGATACACAAATGTTCGCTACATTTTAAACATTGCAATTGTAAGCACATAATATGTAGTTTTGGACATACATAGCATGTGAAATACACAATTGAAGTTATCGCTCCCTGTTACTAAATATTAATTGATAGTGGTCCTTATTTAAACTTGTGTAATAAACATACGACATTACTGACACAAACTCAAGCTGAAATTATTCTTGGGATTCTTAGAGCAAAACAAAAGATTCGAAGAGAATGCTTATAAGGTGTAATGTCACTGACGTAATACTATGTCTAGGCTTTTTACAGGACCATAGCGGATACGAAGAATAATTAGGTCTACACAATACCACGAAAGGAAGCAGAAAGCTTGTTTAAGACTTGGTATACCTATAAGAAGCGACTACCTTAAGGCGAGTGCTGTTGATGGCGTACTAAAGACACAATGAGAAAGGCATGTACACTATACAGTACATAATTGCTGAAGACACACACAGCAAAACATTCCGAAATGTTTTAAAAATATTCAAAATGCAACTGCATTATGAATACTGGAGGATAAATACCAGCCAGCTTTTGAATAGCTAGAGCATCCGTTGTCAAATATTGGATTCAGAATTTTACGGCCATAGTCCCGAGGGTACGTATCTGACATTTAAACACACCTTCACTAGGGTCAGGCACGTGTGCATGAGATAACAAATACGAAACACAAGATATAAATAAAAAAAACATATGACCCCCTACTGCACATAGCTACTGAATGTTATCGTACCACTTGTGAGAGCCTGGTGATGGTTGCGTGTGCCTCGCGCAGCTGTTGCTCGGAGGTGTTGAGCAAGGCGCGGAGGCGCTGCACTTCGCTCTGTGACGCCTCGTACAGCGCCTTGTAGTCCTTTTCTTCGCCCTCTTCTGTGCGTTCGCTGCCAGACTGGAATGATACAGGGTAATTATGTTAGTATTTTGTAGACTAAGTGATGAATGACGTTTTCAAAATTGATTGCTACCGCTGCTTGCTTTGCTCTGAAGACCTTTAAATATTACTTGTCGTTATGATTTTGTTCTCATCGTTAGCTGTAATAATCTATAATTGTCATTTATTTTCGTTGCTTATATAGTTAGTATGTATGTATCTATTATCTTAAATATAAAATTCTCGTGTCACAATGTTAGTTACCTTACTCCTCCGAAACGGCTTTACTGATTTATACCAAATTTTATATGCATATTAGTAGGTCTGAGAATCGGCTACTATCTATTTTTCATACCCCTAAGTGATAAGGGTTGTCCACCCCAAACAAATAATTGGCAAAACAACGTTTGCCGGGGTCAGCTAGTATACCATAAATATCTGTATCTATTATATTATAGTACAGGTATTTTACAAGACAACCCCATTTTATGTCCAGAAAATCACTGTCCATTCCAAGTTTGCCCATTGTATATTTTGTAGTGTATAACTTTTTTATTTTTGTAATGTATAATCTGGTGTACAATAAAGTATTTATAAATAAATATAGTTTATTGGTAAATACTTTTACATTTTTTAATAGTATGCTAACTATCAGTAAAAGGTGCAATTACGATTAAAGTCAATGTTTTCTAGAATTGATTGGTAACAATCTTTAAATCAAAGCGAATAGAATAAATTCGACATCTAATAAAAGAGCACAAGCGCAGTTTTATTGGTAACAAATTACAAATAATTACTAATAAAAACGAAACTCCTATAAATAGAAATCATGAACTAACACCAAAGCTGTAAAAACCACGCGATTGTTCTTGATAGCGTTCACGTCAATTCAGATACTTTCCACAACACGCTTTGAGAAAACAATAAGGTAATTTATCGCATAGTTTCCGAAACATACATAGACTTTTATTTATAAGATATTTTATTTATATCTTCAAGCCTGGTGCTCTTATTTGAAATGTGAAAGTTTTCTAAGAAATTGAATCCCAAAATAGAAAAATGCTTAATAAGTTTTCACAAAACATTTTAGATAGCTTTTGCCTGCGAGCCCAGTTTGTTTGTAAACTATTCTTGAATTTTATAACACTACATTAGGGACTCTCTTGAAACCAACCACTACCGTCCCGGTACCGTTGAAGTGATTCTCAACATGGACACGAGTTCATAAAAAGTTTCTAAACATGATCCATCACATGAACAATCCGTTGTAATATTTATATATTACAACGGATTGTTAACAGTCGTATAATTTTTTATACGACTGTTAAAATTATTGTTATGAGGTCTTTAAAACAACAATAAACTACTAGCAACAGCAAACAGGTTGTTTGTACGTCATCACTCCTAGGATATGCATTGTCTGTGAGAAACAAGGAGGAGAATGTCTATCCATAAATTCTAGGTGAATTTTAATAATAAACACATAACGTATAGGTTCGCAATCATCTCAATTAAGATACCAATTGATATTCAACGAATCAACATACGTAAACAAACAAAGCAGTTCTCCGAAAGTTTAAGGGACTGTTCTAAAGAACACGTCTTTGACCATCAAAACTTTATGAGCTGCTGGGCATTACGTACACAGTATCCATCTGAAGCGAGGGAATTTAAGCTGAGGGAGCGGGAGCCGAGCGCGCCCGACGTCTCTAAGGAGCTGAGCGAGCGCGACCGCTCCTTGTCCAAGTTGCCGGCTTTGTTCGCGCGGGACTTGCGCTCCGGCCTCACGGGTGGGACGTCCGGCACCTCCGGCGCAGCCAGTACCGCCGGCACATCCACCGGCGCCTCTGTAGGCTCCTGAACCTTCGCCAACGGCACAGGCTTAGGTTTAAAGTCCTTCTTACTCGCCAACAATCTTTTGTCCAACTTTTTCAACACTGGCGTCATCAAATTCAACGATCCCAAAGAAGAACCACCTAAGTACACGCCCCCATACCCTGAACTCGTACCGCCGTATATACCGAGATTAGACGACGGCCGCCCTAGACCCGCACTGTAAGGATTGTAGTTCCTGTACGCGCTAGAACTGTAGTTGGAATAATTGTTAGAGTAAGGGCTGTATTGACTACCGAGCATCGTGCCCAGCATGCTGGGAGACGAGCTGTAATGCGAAGTAAGGCTTCGCGGCCTCGAAGTGTACCTATCTTGTTTACGACTCATTTTTGCACATTTCACTGGGAGCGACTAGTCAAACAGTCGGCGGGCGAACGCCGCGCGCTACGTAAACACACTGACCGTTTCCCGAGTTTTATTCTACGCGATGTGAAAATATTGTGTGCGCCCACGTCGCGGGCGGCAGGATCGCGCGTGTTTGATGCTGGTGACGCACTGACATGTTCAGACGAGAGTGCGATATCCACCGGACACGTGAGACAGACACAGACCATCACCTGTAAATATAACGGCCGGCGTAGCGCAGGGAGCGCCGGCCGGTGGCGCGTGGCCCGAACCCGCCGCACCGCAAGGACGTCGCTACGCAAATAGAGATTACAGCCCTCTATTATTATCAGCGACGCCTCATCAATCAGTCGACGGTTTACTTCATAATTAGTGCGCTGATCGAAGGCCACCCGCGACCGCCCCGCGCCTCCGCCCTGATCGTACAGGTACACAACGCACATGCTAAAAATAAGCTCGCACCTCATATAAACATTGTATGTTACACCAAACACAAATAAACCCTGCAGATGTACAGAAGCAAGTGCATCGTAAACTGTATACTCGGGCGTTTCTGAAAGCTACTACTACATAGTTCAATCGATGTGTTAATTTATGAAACACGCATCAGTTTCTTGTCTTCGTGTTATATGCTATATTTAAATTCTATTTTCAAGTTTACGCGTCTCGGATTCCGAAAGCGATGACCCAAATACTATCTTGTTGGGAACTATCTAAACATTTCACTGAAATTTTGAACCACTCGCCTATAATCATCAACCGCAAGGCATTCCAAATCTTATCACCGAACGCTCAGATATCCTCAGCATTACAAGGAGAACTTATTCTTAGAAATCCTGCAATTATGTGGTAAATTCATAGAGACGGTGGCCTAATTCTATTTCCCACGGTGAAGTCAAGTCGACAGGGCCAAATCGTTTTCCAAAATTTCCTCGTTTACTCCAACATTTATTTCGAAATTGTCTCGGGGAAACTCGGCCATTAACTCCACGTCTCACGTGGGCGATAGACGCTACGCATACGACACGATGTATGTCCTACATTATGGACATTGACAAAGTAGTTATAAATTGTTCGAGAACCATAAAATTTACGTTTTAGCACTTGGCTAATGAAAACGTTATAGGAATGACGCCGTACCTAATTCTTGGAGTTTCCGATGCAAACTAGCGGGTCAAGGGTATGTACCCAGTTTTTATTTTTTGTATTTACGAGCGTTTTTTTTAGTCCACTTCCTGTTTTTGATTATCTAAAATAAAAGTTATAAAACAATCAGGAAAGTTTTTTATGATCTGCTGTAATGATTAATATTTCCCGTGGAATTAACAAAATATATGCGTCGCATTGATGTGATATTTTAGTTTAAACCGCCCACGAACAGCAGTTGATATTACATATCATAATAATGTTAGAGGCGGTTACATTGTGGATGGATTGGCGACGTCATCGGCCATGTGTGCTGAGGAGCCGGCGTCACGGACGGATACGCTAAAAATAATAAGGTTCCAGATCAGCGTTCAATAGTAACCGCGATGATAAATACCAGATTTATAGCTCACAAAATATTGATTACTTGCACTAACCGGCGGATTTCCTTGATTAAAATGACCACGGCATCATGTCAAGATGTTGCTGACGACAGATTTACAGAATTACACAAATAGTATCGTCGCTTATGTTCTTTTCAATATCAATGGGTATATAGACTGACTGAACTTGCCCGGATGGAATAGCAGATAAGTTTTTAGGGTTCTGTACGTCCGAATGAAAAAACGGGACCCTTGTCGGATCACTCGTGTGTCTGTCTCTCTGTCCGTCTGTCACAGCCAATTTGCTCCAAATCTACTGGACCGATTAAGTTAAAATTTCGTACACATACGACTTATGACTTTCTGGATTGTAATTACTTACATGAATTTTGAATATGAGGGCCAATTTTGTTCAACCACAATGTTAAGTTTGTGGAATAAAGTCATCTTAACTACGGAACCCTTCATTGTGCGTGGTCCGACACGCACTTGGCCGGTTTATTTTTATGTATCCGCTATTCTGTCCAGGTTTTTCGATAAACATGCCACTTTATCTGCTATCAGCAGATAGTGTCAGCTTCGTTCAATCCTTCTTCCATCTTTGTTTTGAACTGTCAAAATTGGGCACGTAAACAATTTAATGCAAACTAGAATAATAGGCGGACTTCCTAGACGCGAGAACTGCCAGCGCATACCTAGCAAGTCAAGTTCCACTATGTTATGGCAGATTCCTATAAATTTACGGATCGTTATTGGCAAAGACCTCATAGTTTTGCATAGTAGACCCCCACATGAAAGGTAGCTATCACAGATTTCTTCTTTTGGTGTGGTTAGTGACTAACCTGGTGGCCTAGTGACTATCACAGGTAAAAATTGCTTACGAATCTATTTATATGCCCAGTTTGACAGTAAAAAATTATACCATTGGTAAGCAAAACGATTCGTTTTGGTTTATGGGAACCGAGCATTAGACAGTTGACTAACTAATGATTTTAACGTTAGCAAATTCTACCCAGCAGTGAATTGTTACACTAACATTTCAGCACGTTTTATGATTTGTTCATAAAACATTTCGTTCCTTTTGTCGTTTCAAGGAATCTAATTCGGTTTATTGTTTACTTCCTTAGTGTTGAATTTTAGCTACATTTACAGGAAATGCTAATTGTTTTAACTTCAATCAAATTCTCTTCACACTTCAAACCATAACATTTACGCAGTTAATTTAGAAGTCAAGCTAAGAAATGGGCAGTCAGTTCACATAACTACAATTCGATTTGTTCTGAGGACTCTCGATTTACTACAACCAAATCAGAATCAGAAACAACCCAAAACCGTCAAGTTATTCGCGTCTAAAATAAACTAAAATAACCTCTTCTTACAACCTTAATTACTGACAAAACACGTGAAAACAAAATTCATAGGTAGATAAATAAGCAATGTTTACAAAATTAGTAAACGTGGTTGAGTAGTGACCACTCAAACGAAATTTACGTGTCGTCCATAGCGATGTTGGAATTACGCCAGTTCTTGCCACGTTGACCACAAAAACCTAGATATTTATTGTGGAGCACGAAATATACAATGATATATTACTTTTTTCGTACTTTAAATTAGCTTCCTAAATTACGAAAACGTTAATGGACGCGATTATACACAAATAACCTTTTATTAAGTAGATATGTCAATAATGGTTTTTGTAGAGTAGTGCCTCAGCTCTGCATAAGGTGATGTATAATTAGGCAACAAAGAATTTGGGTAAAGGGTTGCTTGTCTAATAAAATTAAGGCTCCTGCGGAAAGGCGCGAGGTCAGCGCGACCCGACACCGGTAGAACAATATCCGTGGAGTTTTCATAGAAATTGTTCCACCAGAGTCACGTCGCGCCTATCCGCGAGAGCCTTTAACTTTGAAAATGGTCGCGTCCACCTAACTAGTATCGAAGACTTCACTCAGCGGTCGACATATTTGACATTGAAAGACAATCAAAGCTATTTTGACACCTTATGATCCAAGTTATGATTAGCAAGTCTAGAAAAATTTAGATTGGATATGTTAAATGTCTAAGCAGACGGCGTTTTGAAGTGCAAAATTGCAGTTGTTTTTTCTTGGCATAGCTTCATTGTAACTGTCGACTGATTACTTCATTAGAGTCAACAAAGTTATGTCAACTGCTCAAACACCACATCCAAAGAATTTTGTAGTTTACATGGGCCTTCACACTACTTCCGAAAATGCCAATTTAAGAATAGTGTATGACGTATTTCGCGGGACCTACTTAACGATTAACGGCCGAACCCAATAACCTTTCTATCACCAGCTTTGGCGTACTGGAGATTGAAAATCTATCTATCTACGGTTTTAACGTCCCAATAATCTTTCAGAGAATAAGGAATCTTACGGAATGACATTCAATGACAGATAGAATTATACTGTTTACCACCAATACAATACCGATCTGTCTTTTACTGAAAATAGGTTATTGGGTTCGGCCGTAAATAGGGCGATTCCTAAACTATGTATGTAAGTACGACACTACGCTTTTTATTTCACACTTCGTAAACCACACACGCGTCGGTATTTTTCGTTAATACGATATTTTATAACATAAACAAGTACACTTTAGTCACTTTCTCTACTAACTAGATATACAGGGCCATGTCTCCGTTGATACTGAACTAAAAAGGTGGAATGACGCCAAAGCAAGCACAGTTATCGTAGATTACTTGAAGATATCAATAAGAAAGATCTTTAAAAAAAATCGGCATCGCAATCTATCACTCGAAGACAGTGTGACTAAGATGTAGTGACAAGCTGTCGAGTTATCTTCAACAAGAAGTTTATCGCGAGTTCTCAAATTAGAACTGAGACGTAAGATCCATTGATCTCTTTGTATGATCATAGATCTCTAATTCTGAATGGTATTAATTTTGCAATAGAAGTCTTTGGCAGTTGGCAGTTTAGCTACTTACTCCCTTATATTACGTAAGCTCTTGATTTTGTTATGTTTGTCGTTGCAATGCAATATAAGGGGAGAAAGTTGATCTCAGTCATAATTTAGCTATATTTCAAAGGAAACATCAAAAAACATGTGATGTGTCTCGTTCAACTCTTGGGACAAAACCCACACATGTGAAAATAGTTATTCCAAAGCAGGCGTCAAAAAGAATATTAGCACCTCGTACGTGCTACATTCGAGGACGAACATTACATTTATTATCGGGAAATTGGCTAAATGACAGCTAATGCATATATGAAACTACTTAGTCTACTGACATGGAAAATACCGTCCCATAAATATCCCAAGGAGAAATAGACCATTAACATCCCTTGACGCACGAGCCTTTCTTTCACCGGAACAAATTCATTTTGCAGAAAACACATGTTTAGAGTCGGTGACGTTGGGGCGTGAGTTGCCAAAATCGAGTCCCTTTTAAAATGGTCGTATTTCACCGACCTTGCACATGAGCTCGTAAATAACACGATGTCACTCATAACATTAGCGTGTGAATCATTGCGGGGAAGCGCACACAGACCGAGAACCGACATTTCTAATAAGTTCATCATCGTTGCAGCGCCTACATTCAGAGCTGGCGATCCATCCAACAGGTTACTGTGACAAAATCTCATGATCTCCCCAAATATCGATAAAGTCAGATTTTACTCAGAACTCGTCTATACAGGTTGACAAAAATGGGGTTCTTGTATTCTAAACAGCAGACCTTACAACATTTTCTGTGCATGTAAATAACCAATAACTTTTTCAAGAACAGAAAAATTGCAGAAAATATAAATATGACATTCACACATAGCATTGACATGATTTCACTTCCGTCATAAGAAAACTGACTACGATCACGCAGTAGAAGTTTTATTACAAGTCGAGGTTACTCTTTATTTTTTTATTAAGAGTTTTGTTGTGTTAGCCCTCCCAAACCAGGCTCGTTCGCTACTGCTTCTATAATTATGCTTTACTAATATATACCACAATATCACCACACATAATATTATATCACACAAACATTATTACTATACCATATGCTGCATTGTTTAGAGCTTACCACGCGACATTATGTTTAATGCTTTTTAGTCAATTAAATTATGAGCCGGGAAAGTGCCAAAACTGACTCATTATAGGATAATCAAAAATGTTGTATCTGACTGTGAAACCAACACTATGTCTTACGTTGATTGAAATGTAGAAGTAAAGTTTTTGTGTGAATTTCAGTTCAAATAAAAGTGAAAAAACTGGGTATTGAGAACGATGAAACGAGAATTGAGATCAGCGTGGAAAACTTTGTTTACAACTGAATATTTAGGTCTGCGTTCAGTTTGTGTATTTATATACTGCCAACGCCTTCATTTCCCGTAAAAATACCTTCGAATCGCATATCAAAGTTATGTATTTTCAGCAATAAATTACCACACTTTCCAGTATCTAGGCGTTAAAATGTTTTACATTTAGGCTCCACGTGTAACAATGTTTACGTCGAACTGCAGGTATATCATAAGTAACAAAAGCTTCTCTTGAAATAATTCTATCAGGTTTTTAGATAACTCGACTGCGTAGTAGGTACTGACAGTCACGTTAATTGAGAGGCATGCCTACACAACAACAACAGAACTAACAACATGTAAATCAAATTGTATCTGCACTTCTTAATTCTCTGCGCCACCCGCGTTTCTACCTACTGCATAATGGAACAGCTCGATAGACTTATCAAATACTTCTGGTTTGACAAGCATATCAAGACAGAGTGGTAATCAGTCTATGCAAATGGAATTCTAACTACAGTGCCAAAACATAATGGAATACCATTAGGTTTTATACAACGATATGTGCATTACGATTTTGAAACAGTCATCATTAATAAAATTGCACGTACTCGCAATTTGTCTTCTTCCTTCTTCTATCGTGTCGGCACGTGTTTTACAGGAATATTCTCTGGCAAAGGTAAAACTGTTAACTATTCAGCAAGTATAGATTCTTAAATATTTTATGAATGAAGAATGAACATTCTTCTGATTTGATCTGAACACCCGCTCCAATTACCCACTAGCATGGTAGCCTACAAGACCATTGAAAAAATCAAAATCAGCCATCTAGCAGATACGTCAAGATTACAGAATTAAAATAATATCAAAATAAATTTCTGAGCAGTTGCAGTAACTTTTACATGAAATATTTCCGCGAGAAATTCTACGAAAGACATCGACGTGTCAAAAGTGAAAATTACGTTGTAAATTATTTTGTCGTAATGTCAAAATACGGAAATCAGGAGACGGGCGATGTAATTTACTATAGCATCATTGTCACATAACCAGACGATTGAAGAACGGAAACCACAGAATTGGAACTAAAACCATCTTTATTTGTGATAGAGATCATTGATTTACGTAAATGTTGGCAATTTTCACTAAAATTTCTTACCTGAGTCGACAATTTTGGTCTGGGAAGGATTTAATATCAAGAGAGACAGAAAAGCCCTATGTCATTTCCTGTGTGGAGTAGAGTGACTAGTGTATTTTCATGAGAAACACTTTCAGAACTTAATTTTTGACATCTGGGTAAAGTATCAGTGATAATTTACGTACCACTCTATTAAAAATAATTCCCAGATCAAAGAACTGGTATAGAGAAAAGCTTTTATACTTGAGAAGTTTGTGCTTCTTGAAAAAGTTGTATTTATTTTTGTATCTCACTCGGTCTATCTGCTATGGATCAAACGAAACTACTGAAATGAACACCAGACAACACCTGGCATGTTCAGGTAATATGTTGAACTGCACATAGCAACGCAAATACTTGTACATGATATCCAATAGCTAGCAAGAAATAAAAGTCTCTAAAAATAGTTTCACTCCAATTTAAACGATCGATATAAATCATATGGACCAGCTGAGTTCATAGCATTTGACGAATACGAGTTACGATATAACATCCAGAAATATCCCGCACCTATTGTTCGGTGACGTCAACCAGCGAGGTGAACGCCGCTAAAATGACGCTGTGGCAGCGTATCCCAAAGAATATTTGAATAAATTTGAGGGTCGCGTATTTTGTGCAATTTTAAAGAATTTCCAAGGAAATTTATTTACCAAACTACTGTCATGTTTCCCGTCAATTATTTAAAATACACTGCCAATATTTTTCTTGAATTTTTATATAAAGCCGTGAGCTAATTTTTTATACCGCATTATGCAGCACAAATTAATAAAGCTTAGTCTGTTGCGTAGTTACAAATGTTGTATTTCATGCAGCATACAGTTTTTCCTACTGAATCCATTAGTCAGAAGCTTACAATTGACTCATGATTTATTTCAGATATTAGCTTCCGCCGCACGCAAAGAACAAAATGACGATTGTACGTCCCATTGAGAGATCGACTGTTCTATGTATAACGTCCTAAACAACTCCTCACTCAACGCAGCATTTTAAGACTCGTTCAGCTAAATACAAAAAGTAACAGGTGTCAGTAAACTATAATGAGTGTCACGGGGAGTCTCGCGGCATAATGACATAATGATGTGATAATTGCAAGCAAGAAAATACTTAGTGCATCTAATTACTTTCATGGTCCTGAAATTGATGAAGCCAAGACTTGTGTTTTCAAGAGACGAAAATGTGCGAAAGCTTTCTGGCCGTGTCGAGAAGAAGAAATAAGAATTATTTAAATACCTACTCACAAAAATAGACTAGGATTTTGAACTTCAAAAGAAGCGTAACCAAATGATGAATTACATTGAACGACATATCATTTGTTGTATTGCCATTTTAATCACGACCTAAATACCTAACTTATACGTGAGACTATGACCATTATTACTGTCATGTTTTAATAGTTCTAAATATAACAATACGACTGTAGCAATTAACATTATCGGATCTACATTTTTGCGATTTTTAAATTTATAATTTATTCTAAGACCTTTAAAGCAATAATTTAAAAATTGCAAAAATGTAGATCCGACAATGTTAATTGCTACAGTCGAATAGTATTTTAAGTGTTCGTTGCAACACGACATGCAACAGCCCAACGGTCACTGCCTTCAATTAAATATAAATTGCGCCCTTTTTTATTTGTTTCTGTTTATCAGTTACGGATTCACACAGTAATTAACAGAAGCACACTCTCGCACCTGATCGTTTTGGGGGATTTTGTAAATATGATTTAAACAAGCGCCATAACCTTTCCAAAACCCTAAAATTTGCCTTGTTAAATGTGATCTTAAACCTAAATCTTATTTTTATTGTTACATTTCACAGACAGAGATAGCGTCATTTTAGCCCTCCTCTCCCAAATCCGTCATCAACAGGTGTCTCAACAGTCACGCGGGCAAATGACCCAATAAACAACAATACGCAATAATCGTGTACTCTAACGTAATTAGTAAGGATTAGGAGACTATGAAACAGGTCGTTGGGTGCCAAGGTCCGTGTTAACAGAAAACTGTTTTGACATTTTGATATAAGATTGATTGTGGAGATAAACTACTACGAATCCAAATGCAATTGGACCTTGACGCGTCATGTACACACGGCTACACTTCAAGGTATAAATCCAGTATAAGCTGATCTCGCATTATACGGAAATCCTATACAATGCGAGATATAGAATAGCTTGATGTGTAGCCGTGTGTACTTGCTGCGGTCTTGAAATATTTAACTATGAATTTCTTTTCTTTTTTCAAACTGCCCAATTAATCAATTTCAAACTGAAATGATAAATCACTCCAAAAAAAAAAACAATATTATTAAAATTCTTATATCAATAAGACAAAAACAAGCTTACGGCAGTGTGACTGTATGACATATTGCAAACAACAAAGTCATAATTTCATACGCCCCTTCTGGCGCTGGTAGCGACCTCCGGCCATCGCGTATAAAGACACATTCATTACTCCTCTCACATATTTATTTACTTGATTAAAGTAATGAGTAAAGACGCCAATGGATATAATTCGTTGGCCTTGATCTGCCAACGAGTGTAAAGAAGGTTCGGATATATGTAGCATCAAGACTGATTGATAAATAGCCGACATGAATAATACAAATACTGTTTGGAAGTGGCAAAGTGCTAAAAAGTTAAATGTGTCTACGATTTTCACGTTGACAGGTTGTCACCAGTCATTGACCGACAAACAAAAAGCAAATGTTTTTGTTATAGAAATTTACTAAATACTAGACCCAGTTTAAAGAACTTTTGAAACAGTCATTAGCCAACTTAAATCTCATTCATGATTTGGCCACCTTTCTATTTTTAAAACACAAGGCGATAACGTCAGGATTTCTCTAGGGACTATTTAAATAAATAAATTGTTTATTGATCGAGAAGGTACAGATGGTGAGAAAAACAAAACTTACACTAGTTCCAAGCAAGTTGTGCAAAGTTATGTAACTACATTTTATGGTAGAACATGTTGATGTAAGTGCATGGAACAAAATTTCAGGAACAAAACCAGTGCGTGTCGGACCACGCACAATGAAGGGTTCCGTAGTTGGGATGAATTTATTCCAAGAACAAACTTAACATTGTAGTTGAAAAACATGTTCTCCCATACGGAATGTATCGGAGAACATGTTTTTGCAACTGCAAATGTAAGTTGGTAGAATATTACTCGTTAACTTGTAGAGTCTACTTAGCTGTGATGGTTTTCCTTTTAATTTCTTTATATATACCGCTGCCGTGAATTTTTTCACATATCCACAGAACCATTTAGCTGGCAGAGGGGGACACTAGACAAAAATTTGCACTTTAAGGCTTAATATTTTGCAAATGGTTTCCACACACTCACAATATTTCCAAAGACGCCCCACCATGGGATAGACGAGAAAAAAGCATCCCCTCTTTACGTGTACGGGAGGTAGGTACCCTAAAAAAATTATTCCTGATTTTATGTTACTGCCAATTTACAGCTTTCTAGTATTAGTACTACTCTTAGGAGTCTCTAAGTTAAGCCGCGGACAGACAGACGGACATGGCGAAACTATAAGGGTTCCTTGTTGACTATGGAACCCTAAAAAGGGAATCAGATGTTGTCATAACCCTTTCTTCATTCACTAAAAAGTCTTGTCTTGTTCTTGATCAGAGAATATGCAGCGAATAAGTTCCATAAACATTTTCGAATTGCACCTTTACAACTCACACTAAACATTTCGTATCAAAACAAGACGAGATTAGTCCAAGGATATCAAATAAAATTAATAACTGGTGACTAACAGGATTCATTAAATTAAATTGCCGTACGTGTCCAAAGGAAGCTATTCTAAAGTTTCTCATGACGCATTATGTATGAAGAGCGTGTTCATATCTATATGACTATTTTAGTTCTTCACGTGGGTTTAATGTATGGCGAATGTCCATCTGTTTTGATTTGAGATTACGTGCTTTTTTGATTAACATTCCGACATTAATAATTATCTCAATGGTGGCACAGGCCAGTGATACAGTAGTCGTGGGTTGACTGAGCCGAAGACGAAAAGTACGAATTATTTTATTTGCTTTCTGTTATCAACAAAGTTTCGAAACATATTCTTAATTCAGTAAACCCATCAATATCCACCCACTATGGCGCTATCGTCACTTCATTATAAATAACTTACGATTTCGAACGATAGGGGATCGCTCGAAATCGTATGTTATTCGCCCACACAAGTCAAACATAAGTAGCTAACAAACTACTCAGTAAATAATGGTTTGATGAAAACATCTACCAAAATCTTAGAAAGTTGTAGTCGCCATTACCCGACTCATAATAATATAAAATTATGTTGGATCAAGTGAATTTCTTTGTATGATTTGATACTCTATAACGCATAAACTGCCATTCAGTTTTCGGTGGAACTCGGTACATAAAAACACATAAGCATACAAACACTTCGCGGCCATTCCAACGGCGATGTCCTGTACGATATTTTACGGTGAAAAGATAGGATCACGCTTTAACATCTCACTGTTCATTCATTTAAAAACAAATGCAATCAACTCAACTCAACTCAAAGCATTTATTTCAAATAAACCAATTACAAGTACTTTTGAATTATCAAGGAGTCGGTCAGTCAGAAAAATGAAGCTAGTTGCCCATTCCAAAGCGTAGTAGGTACCTATGGAGAAGAACGGGCAAGAAACTCCAAGGACATTCTTTTAAATCAAAATATTGTTACAAAATATTAGTTACATCATTCGTGTTGAATTTATACATGTGAGAACAATGTAGAAAGACGTGCATGTTAAACCTGCATGCTAACCTAACCTAACCTTAATATTGTAAACCGTGGCTCAGAACCCACTTGGGTCACAGTAAAAACACTAGACTCCCGGACGACTGGGAGATATACAAAGAGACCCAATATATATACAAAAAGCAAATCAGAACTGCCAGGAGGACGGACCTCTCCGGGTAATACCACTTCACAAACAACAGCATGCATACTCCACAGGCAAATCAACAGAATCAGCGCTGCACAGCGTGGTTGGTAAAATTGAATGCGCAGTGGACCACAAATGCTCAGCACTGGCTGCCTTCATTGATATCGAGGGCGCCTTTGACAAAACCATGTTTAACAGTATAAACACAGCCCTCGACCGACACGGCATAGACTCCACCCTGAGTGGCTGGATCACCAACATGCTCAAATTGAGAGCTGTACAAGTCACAGTAAATGACACTACGAGAGCCATCGTTGCGAAGGGCTGCCCACAAGGGGGCGTCCTCTCGCCGCTGCTATGGAACCTGGTAGTAGACAGCCTCATCAAAACACTCAATGACAAAGGTTATTTCACCGTGGGCTACGCCGACGACATAACCATAATAATAAACGGGACACACGAAAACACCCTATGCAATCTCATGCGTCAAGCTCTGAAAATAGTAGAGGAATGGTGCAGCATGCACCAACTCTCAGTGAACCCTACAAAAACCGAACTGATTCTCTTCACAAAAAAGAGAAAATTGATGACACTACAGCTACCACGATTCTTTGGAACAACCCTAAGCCTCTCAACTGAAACCAAATACTTGGGCATCTTTTTGGACAAACAACTGAACTGGGCAAAACACACGAACTATGTCACAACTAAAGCCAGCATATCCCTGTGGCAGTGTAAGCGACTGCTTGGCAGGAATTGGGGGATTAGCCCCAAGGTCACCCACTGGTTATACACTACAGTCATTCGACCGCTTATCACATACGGCTCACTGGTCTGGTGGCCCAGGACAGACCTGAGCACAGCCCAAAGAGATCTCGAAAAACTGCAGCGATTTGCTTGTGTTGCAATCACTAGCAGTATGAGAACTACACCCACAGCCGCCCTACAAGCAATGCTTGGACTGCCGCCTCTGCACCTCATTGTGCGGGAAGAGGCGGCTCTGGCCGCCTTTAGGCTGCATTTATCAGGAACTCTAAGCAGAGATTCTAGAATTAAGCACACACGCATAAAGGAAGATGTAATCAAACGTCGGCCAATGATGGCATCACCCTGCGACAAAGCCCCGAAATCACACCATTTTCAAAGGCACTACAACATAATACTTACAGAAGAACAGTGTGACTACTCTGGCTCGGAGGAGCTGAGGGTTTACACTGACGGATCGAAGACCGATTCCGGTACCGGGGTCGGAGTCTTCTCATACGACCTCAACATTAAGATATCCCGACCGCTAGGAATGTTCAACACCGTCTATCAGGCGGAGTGTGTGGGCATCATACAAGCGGTCCATGCCATTGAAGCCAGGAGAGTTACGGACACTCACATACGTATACTCTCTGACAGCGCCTCAGTTCTCCAATCCTTGAAGAAAAAATATATTACCTCGAAGTTAATACTAGAATGTCACAATGCACTAGAACAAGTAACGGTATCTAGTCGCAACACGGTGACGCTACAATGGATAAAAGGACACAGCGGTTCGCTAGGTAACGACGCAGCTGACGAACTTGCTAGAAGAGGTTCTGGCACGGCAGTCTGTGGACCCGAACCTATCGTACCAATCCCGTTCAACCAAATACGCAGGTGGCTACAGGAGTTCACCCTCACACAAGCGGAGTACTGGTGGACCTCGACACCGGGCTGCAGGCAGTCCAAGGAAGCTATGCCATCCCTGGATAGCAGGCTAACCAGGCGTTTATTACGCCTGGACAGGAACGGCCTGCGCCTGGTGACGGGAACCATCACGGGACACTGCTCGCTAAACAAGCACTTCCACACAATAGGCATAACGGACAGCCCTCTGTGCAGGGCATGCATGGAGGCTGAGGAAACCGTCGCGCACGTGCTCTTCGAGTGCACAGGCGTCACCCAGATTAGAACAGAAACCCTCGGGTCACCCAGATCGTTTACAGATGTTCTGAACAAACCAGGAGTTTTAATTAACTTCTGGAGGGAGGTGGGCTGGTTGGAATAACCACCAAACGGCCGCCATGGCCCACGCACAATGGTCCACCTGACGGACTAAATGCGGAAACCAAACCCCATAACATAGAACATAGACGTGCATGTTAAAAGCGTCCGTAATAAAAATATAATAACAATTCAAAAATATAAATAAATTAAAATAAAATAAACCGTGGCAGCTAAGAGATGACGAGTCCCTACTGACGGCGCCCGTTCACGAACATGACGCATGGATTAGCACCATTTAGCTCAACCATTTTGAAGGGAACTTAATGATCCAACACAAGCCACCATCAGCGAGACATTTGAGTGAGCATGACATACTCTCAGCCGCCAGAAGACGTACCCAGTAAATGGTAGCTTTATGGTATGCACAACATGGTCACAGTGCTCACACATGTGATATGCAATTATACAATACAAAGAGATTGAATTTCAAGTATGAAAGTGCCATGTGAACCCGAATGATAAAGTATAATAGCGTACTGATCACTGCCGTGTGAAGGCTCCTCGACGCCAACGGTAATTGTTTTACCGTGAAGTTTCTTAGAAATTGTTTTATTAGAGTCGCGTCGCGCCGTTTTGCTTCGGGAGCCTTGAAAGGGGCCATAGAATACTTTTTAACTGGGTACATGGAGTAGTTTCCTTGGGATCGGAGTGGCCTCCGGGACATAGGTTGTATTAAATGTAGGTATTTAATGTCACTTACCGTCGGTGTCTCGTTATCCGCGTCGCAGCCTTCACCGCCTCCGCCGCGGTCATTTACGATATCCTGAGAACAGATTAAGGAATGTTAATCATGATGAGATACGACAGTTTTGGTAGCGAGATCAGACGTAAACAACTCGATTTCTTTATGGGTAGAATACCAATTGTTTTCATTTCTGGGTTCTTCATTTCTTTGAAATAAACTTGCGGTTACCATCCGAATGTGCCGACGATGGCGGCAAACGTGAGCATACATTTTGATTACACTTTTCGTACACACACAACAGTATGAAATTTCCTTTGAACCTTATCCTTTTGTGGGTGTACTTATAGGTCCATCATAACCCAACCCTTCGGGGAAACAAGACGTGATGTCTTGTGTTATGTCTTTGAGGGCTCCCACACAAAACTGCTAATTCGCATCGCATTGCAAAAATCTGCGAGCTCGGCCTAGGTCGTACCCGCTGCAAGCTCGCAGATTTTTGCAATGCGATGCGAGTTCGCAGTTTTGTGTGGGAGCCCTGAACAAAACCTGCAAAGACACTTGCGTACAAAAACCCTCCAGGAACTTAAGGTGGCTATGCAACAAGAGTAGGATGGTATCCCTTAGGAATTAAATCGACGAAAAACCGGATGGAAGCTACAATTAGGGCAAGGGTTAGCAATACGAGTTATTGAAAAAGTTTATTTGTTTTTTTTTAACAAGAAAACTATTTTAAATGGTGAAAATCGGGGATTAAAATGTTGTGCCTATTTAAGCGTTTTTGTTTTAAGCTTATCAAGTTGGTACGCAATTTTCAATTTCGATTTGCAATAAATCTATTGAATCCTAACCTTTTCACCTATTTAATGATATAAGAAGTAATTTTTTATTCATTGTACTTTTTGACATTATCTTGTTTCAAATCGAAGCGCACAGGGTGGCCGATTTTTTGAACGCAAGTGTTTATTAAAATTGTTACTTTATTCCGGTATCTGAATGAAGAGAGTTTTACATTTTTATTCGACTTAATATCTAGATGGACGAAACAACACGTAACAACAAATGGTGCGGTCTTTTGTAACACGGAAAGCAGACACTGACAACTGTCGACATGAATAGTTTTGTGCTTGAAGAAGAAGATGGAGAGTTATGTCAATGTCGTAAAACTATGTATTCGTGGTCGTGAACATAAAATATCAATAAGCTCACACAATAACAGTTTGTCCTGTGAGTCATCCAACAAATAGGCCGCAGTATGCGCGTGCGTGACATTTTACAAAGCCATACGTCGTAAATACGAACTACGGCCATTGTCATCAATTTCATAATATATATTTTAGGTTATTATTATTTTCGACTTTGGAATTCAATCCAAATAGTTGTAAAGATGATCTAAGTTTAATCGTTACATCAATGTTCGAATAATGTATCGGTCTGATTGATGGATCGTACCACTGAGGGTCGCTGATTCAAATTATTAAAATCTAAGTGGTATAATTTGAATTAGGTTACCTGTTTATTAAGCCTGGGTTGATTACTCGATTTCATTACAGATGAAAATAGATGGTTTACTCCGCATTTTCGGTATGAAGCTACAAGTACGCGGCGGGCTCGACTTGTCGGGCTAATTCAGTGAGTGTAACGTACTCAGAAGATATGAGAGTTACGCGATAGAAAGAGAGGCGACTTCTACGTGAATATAACTAGGTAATTCGCGCTGTGCGATCTGAATTGCACTTTATTGTGTCGTAGAAACAGTCGCTTTTATTTAAATGGTTTTGCGGAGTGAATCATCTGTGGTTTCATTTAAAGAAGATAATAAATAATACGGAGTGAAATGCGTGAATGAAGGTATGAATGTAACTTTGTGATGGTCCGAAAGTATTATGAGTCTTTTTTTCTGGATTACTGTCTTGTATTAACAGTTTAGAGTTATTTTTCTTTCAACGTAAGTCAGAAATTACGGGAAAGTAAAATATCGTATGAAAGCCCGGACTTAAGTCTAATATCACCAACACATGCGCAACTGTAGTTGATGGTCGTCACTAGGTTCGAAGATGACTAGGTTTCTATATCTACAATGAGATCATAACATGCTTGTAAAATTCCAGACCACTGACAGGTTCGCAAATCTATTATACATTGTAACAGCGAATCAATTTTCACGCCTCCCCCTTAAGACCTAGGCCAAACATTTTTTGATATTCGGATAGCTCAAAACAATTATATGAAATAGTGATTCAAAATTCATCTGATAGTTTTAACGCAATGTTTAGACCAGTGCATATTAAAACTTTTTTATTATTATCTTAAATGTACGGTTGAAAGTTTATCATAGTATTAGTTGAAAAAGTTAGTGAACTTACATGCAGTTTTTCTAACTTCATTTTACTTTCAATGTAAAGTTTTACTTGAATGTATTGAAGATGAATTTATTCATCTAAAAAGCAAAATATGTCAAATGAATCTCCGATTACAATTTGCATCTGTCATTGCCCTGGACATTATCACAATAACTTGATACTACCGACTTACAAATACCGAAGCACTTGGCAGACTGGGTCAAAAATAAATGAATTTCGGAGTCACACCTGACGCCGAAAGGAACGCATGGGTGTCGCGCGCGGTAGTGGTCGGTGGTGCCTGGCGAAGCGTTGCGCGTCCGTAGAAGACCTCCTCGTGCTCAAGAGCGCTCGATGTTCCCGCTCCGCAGCCACTAGCTCGGGCAGTAACGTAGTCTGCCGGTCGCCCCCGACCGGATGCCGACGGTGCCGGAACCTTCGCGCACGCCTCGGCAGCCGGTCGGATGCGGACGGTTCCAGACACATACACGTACATTCCACGGCATTCGATCGGTGCTTTAGATGTTTACAGAACACATAATGAACCAAAACATTCGTAGAGAAACATGTATTCTGCTGGAAAAAAATGTGAATAATACACCAAATGGTTCCATAATAAAAACACATAACAATGGCGCTTATCCCTGTTTATCTATTGGTTTATATTTTTGGAATAACTAATTAATATTAGTTTTGATATTGGGTTTAATATTCTGGAAAGGTTCGCGACATGGATTAGAAATTTGATTGAATGTTTCAAAATAAACCAATTTGTTTTGTATTATTTTACATATCCGGCGGGGTTACAATTTTTATCACCGTAAGCGTTTATTAAATAAACGACTTGCATTACAAAATATCCTGTTTTACAAATTCAATTCAAATTTAAAAATTTGCTCTCCGCGTACACACGTACACACACGTTATCGAACTTAGTATTTAGAAGTTGAACAAATAAGACTAATTTCGGTAAGTACCGATTAAATTATGTGTCCGCACCCAGCCCTAACAGGAAATAAATCCCAGTGCCAGCCTGCCAAAGGCGAAGACAATCAGCAAATAACTTTTAAATTAACATAATTAGATAGAAAATAGTTACTATAAAGCTACTCTGGAATTCCAATCTCAGTAGAACTTGTAATATTGCAAAGAAAAAGCATTCACTCTTTTTGATACAATTAAAGCTATGCTTACATAATTTTACAAGGAATAAAATGATAATAATTACAAAAAATTAATAAAAGGTAATAAGACGGTTAATAAACAAACAGTTAGCAGAAGTACGTGTGTTGGAGGGACGGGGAGGTAATAGTTAGTTGGGGGGAGGGGACGAAAAGCGTTTGTGCGGATATTATAATAATAATTAATATTATTATAGTCAAGGCATATTATCTACTTTACAATCTCTAAGTATTTTTATACAACGGTCGCATTTTATATTATTATTTACACATACTCGAATACGAGCTCTTTTTTGGACCATCGATCTTACCGCCAATATTGTTAATGATGATGTTTAGACTTACCGTCTACATAATTTTGAATACAATTTTACATGAAAAGACATGTCGCGTATACCCCAAATACATTGGGATAACGGTAGGAGAAAGATGACGATGACATTACTCTTTATAGAATAAAATACCGGAAAAAATATCTAGCGCACCCTGGGCAGTAAGTCCCGCTACCCGCATCAGCTATTCTCCTGTTTGTACCAAGTGAAAAAGATCGTCGATATGCGCGGGGGCAGAATCAGACAACTTACTTCAGGGAGTGGCCGTTCCATACATGTCTAATGCCCGTTTTCACTAACGTCAAGCAAAGTAACGTCTAGTTAGGTAATGCCAAACGTGAGCCGTTTCCTAAGCAACCACACCCGTTACACCATTTGTTTGTCAATAGGTAACTCGTAAGTTGGGAAATTATTTTTTTTTACACTTGTCTAGGTGTTATTGGGCAAGTTCGATTTCTGTCAATATTGTAACAGTATTTCTATTTTCTTAATGTCCCTTGGGAATCATCGGATTTCCGAATACAAACGAATGCTAATTTATATTAATTACTAGCTGCGCCCCGCGGTTTCACCCGCATAAGTCTCGATCCCGTGGGAAAAAAAAAGTATCCTATGTTCTTTTCCAGGGCATCATCTATATATGTGCCAAATTTCATCCAAATCCGTTCAGCCGTTTTAGCGTGAAGGCGTAACAAACAAACTTACTTTCGCATTTATAATATTAAGGATTAGATTTAACGTGTGAAATAATTTGAATTCAGAACTAAGTACTTTATTGTTGTTTTGTTTTGATTTCCGTGTGAACTATATTTATTTATTTTATTTGGTTCACCAACAATTGTATACACTGCTACAAGCAAATGAAACAGAAGCAACCAACCAGAATGAAGTGTAACAATCACTTATAGGTAAACTCTGCATGCACACAAAATGTTGCAAATTACAAAAAAAAAAATAGAAATATAATACTACAAAGTTGCACTAAATAGAACGTAATAAGTTAATTAAACAAATTAAAACAGATAAATTAAAACAAAACAAAATCAAAACAAACCAAAGTTGATAATACAAAAAATAAGTAGCCCAAATTCCACCATATACAGCTATTTTCTTTAAAACTATTTTCCTATCTGTCGTGTCGTGTCGTTTCCTAGCTCTCCTCCCATTTAAAAAATAAATTATATTGAGTTACGTTTAAATTACGTTAAAAGAGTACTAACAACTCTATAGACTTCCAAGTCGATTGAGAGCGTCTGGTCTGCACCAAGTGCAAAAGGCAACTGATAGAAATCCGACGACTGACGAAACACGAAGTTTGCCGAGGGACATTAAGAAAATATAAATACTGTAGAAATCTGTTGCTAATCAACCAATAAGAGTTGTCTAAGCATAACGCATCGGAGAATCGGTGTCGTAAGTTGAGTCGGCGCCTTTTAATTATGTTGTTTGCGCAACGTAACAGAACTGTATAATGTTAACGCATTAGATTTAGCTGTCGCAGTGTTAGTGAAAACGGGCATGATAAAATATAGTGTAGTAGTAAAAGTCTCCTACGTCCATGTCGACGTGTCCAACGCCGGTGGAGCGTCGCTTGGGCCTGCGCCGGCGTTGTATGACGTTGAGCGCGGCCTGCGTGCTCGCCGGGGACGCGTTGCTTGAAGATTTGCTTTCTGTACTGCTCTCGCGCTCTTTCTCTTCCTCGGCAGCTGGTTCTGGAGTAGATACAAAAATTGTCTTAGCCCGATTAGCACAGGATTTTTGACCATTACATCAACCAAACGAGTGTTATAATGTTGTACTAAATTTCATTACGCAACTCGTTTCAACGTTCAAGCGGAGGACAGCAGCACCCGCTGCACGCATGTGTGTGTGATGTGCTGCTGCAGGCGACACTCATACGTGCAGTTGTACTGAATTTCGTGGGACTTTTTTTATTCTTGATCTTGAATTACAAACACCCAATGCAACCATTGGATGTTTGTAATTCTTTTATATTCTTTTAAAACTTTTATAGAGGATTCATATCATGAGTGTAGATAGTCTTGTATGCAACCTTTATAATTAGGTATTAAAACACTCATGTGATAATTATCCACATTCGTGTTTTAATACCCCTTATTTTACAACAGTTGCATAAATAACTATAATATGACAACATCTAAAACTGATCATCGTTTTCGTAAGGTGATATTATTATTACCTGTCCGATTGTCGTCTTTCGCCGATGTGGAGGTGGTATTGGCGTTAGATCCGGTGGGAGGGCGGCGGAACGGCAGCGTCACAGTCGCCTCGGCTGCCGTAGTGACCGGTCGCGGCGATGCTCGCCCAGCGTCCTCTAGCTCAAACTGTTACAACATTACCACTTATTAGTTTACGAAGAGGAGTTCGTTGTTCACAATGGGAACTATGCAAGTATAGAAGCGTAGCAGTTAAGGTTATATTTTCAACAAAAATCTTTCAGGAATCTGTCCTTTTTATGTGTTTTACAGGAAAGTTCCACCTATACAGAAAGAGGAGCAATAAAAAGACTTTAAAAATTGCTCTCCCTCATTATATTCATAAAACATTTGGTTCCGCCTATGTTGATTGTAATGTCAACGCTTGGTAAATTATTGGCGGCGAATAAGTATCGAGTCAAACGAGCAAGGATACTAATGTGTACAAACCATTGTAAAAACAATTATTTCTCAAAATTGCGCCTTGTGGAGCATTCACACATTCATGCATCTTATCCCAATATAATGCCGGGTACAGATTGGTGAAATGTTACACACGTTGAAACAAATTCGCGTAGTTGTTGTGTTACATTTCATGTTGCATTGCGTTAGTTCGGATGGCTCACTAGTGTTACATTTTATGTTACGTTTCACCAATCTGTGCCCAGCATAAGAACAACGTGCTTAAAGCAAACATAAATACAGCTTTTGAATTTGACGTAATCCTTCCCCAAAATGGTGTACTGATTATAATAGTAGGGCGAGGTATTGCTCGGTTTTTGCGATCAATTTTATACCGAAAAAATTTCATTTCTAGTAGTTGTTTAATATTCAAATAATCATGAATTTGATGGTCAGCCGCCGCACCCAAGGGGGAATCAAAAGTTACAGCCTCATAAATTCGTAAAAAAAACGTATAAAAAGTAATTTCATACCGCGCCAAAACCATACGAGACCATTTTTGAGACAATCTTCTACACAAAAAGCAGTCAGCAGCATAGAAGTGGAGGTAATATATGTCAGTCGCACAAATTAACATAATTGTTGCAATGGCACATCAGGCTAAATTCGAAACTGTGGATAATAAGGCAAAATAGTCAACCATGATCTTAATTCCCGGTTCAGGCAGAAGCCTTTTCAAAAAACAAAAAATGTACTTAGTTTTATTCTCCTTTGACCACTTTGCCCTACTACCCATAGTTTCGAATTTAGCCCTGATGTGTCATGGTAACAATCAAGTTCATTTACGCGACTGACATATATATTCCCCCACGTCTATGCAGCTGACAATTTTTTTAGATTGAAGATGATCCTTAAAACCGTCCCATAAGGTTTTGGCACGTTATGAAAAAGCTTTTTTTTTATAAGTTTTTTTTTTACAACTTTGACATGCTCTAACCCGTCCCCACTACTGGAGCAGCTGACGCTCAGATCTCTTATGCACTAAGGAAAAACCATTTTCGAGCCGGTATAAAATTACTTTTTAAACTAACGCTACCGCCCGTACTATCAGCTGCACCATTGGAGAAATCATATACCTATTCTTTTATTATAGTATACTTTTATGGCATCTTAAAATAATAATGCGAACTTCAAAAACTGTACCCTAATTGCATAACTTATTTTCCTAAACGATTATGACTAATTTGTTTAATTTTGACAGTTCAACAGCATTCATTGCATTATTTACGTTGTTGAGCAGATTTTTTTCCAAGTTACGAAACAAATTGTGATTGATCGTGCATTACGCAATTAGAGTAATGGTTTATTTTAATGTACTAATCCTACGTGCATGCAACAATTATCGTTATTCTCATTACAGTGCATAGTTATGCATCTACAACAAAAATACTCTAGATCTTGTTAGTAAATCCGCTAATTTGTATTTCTACAAGCAAATTGCATTTATTTAGTGCTATTAATGAAGCATGCGAAGTAAATAAACTACGTGAATATAACTAGACAACAGGTTTACCAATTTTTTTTTTTGTACGGATTTTATTACAACGAGTAGTCACTACGAATCTAAGGATATGAATGAAACATACTGGTTTGGATTATTCAATTATTTCGAATCCAAAAAATTGTTTCATTCATAGACCTACAAATGTAAAGTTGTATGGTATCTTACTTTCAAGTTAAAGCAGTAAGGGTTCTAACAATATTTTCATACCGGTGCAATGGAACGTACATGCAAACAGACAAGAAAGTGTGAGAAGACATCACGTGGCAGAAGACAAGGACAAAAGATGTGCTTTACAGATACTCGACCTACTACAGAGGAAATATTAATGAAACCTAAATTCCTCTAACGCTGTTAGTCTTGTACAGTCAACCGCACATCAGTAGTTACAATTTGCCAATGATAGCACCTTTATGTCGTAACGGTAAGGGCGGTTTTCGTAGTGCAAATATTACCACTGATGATGTTGACTGTATAAAAATTTAGAGATCAGTTTAGGTCTAAATGAGCAGGCGCGAAGGTGCAAAAAACGTCGAGAATCTTATAATTTCGTGTAAATAAAAGGGACGTCAGACACACCGGACGACCTTACAATGTCTAGGAAGTAAGTCGAGTATCTGTGTAAGATGTAGTTTGTGCAAGTTTAACACACATGGCACGCTAAGAATGTGGTGCACGAAATAACTGATAGAAATGCTAAGAACACGCGAATTCTGATGTTGGGAGAGAAAGACACAAAACAACTAATGATGAAAACATTGGTGTATGCTTTGTTGTTATGTCAATTTAACCTTTTCACCACCACGGACGTTTGGGCGCGAAGACTTTAGAGTGTCGTGAAATAAAAAATAAGAAAAATAACATTATGGACAAATAAATTAATGATGGAATATAATCATCACCAATCAAGAATTGCTCTATTTCTTATAATACGTTCCTAAAAGTAAACGGGGTACTATAATTAAACTTTGGGGAAAATAAAAATAAACATTTTCGAATTCATAGATTGGTGGTAACGTGGCAATTTGTGGTACGAGCGTGGCGGTCAGAGGGTTAAAAATTATATTTTTGAAATACTGTTGCATTTTAATCTGGCTTATACCCTCTAAAAACGGAACTACAAGCTTTACCAATTCGGTAACACTTTTAGTTTACCGCAAAAAGCCATACACAGCAGATTAGTCTTTAATTTCTACACATAGTGACTAAAGTCCCAAAATCAGAATTTTAACACCGATTTGCGAAAAAGAATTTATTTCACACCATGCGCGTCCCGTCCAGCGACTGAGTCGAACGAGGTTGTCGACAGATTATTATCTGTCTTGTTCTACGATGATTTAATAGGATTAACTAATGTTTGTGATGTTCTATTAACCTGGATCTTTTAAGAATCGTTCAAAAATGTCAAACAATATAAAATGATGAGTATGCGCAAGTGCTTCTCGATTTCAAGACAGATAAATTACGATTGGTTATTGGAACAATATATTTATTTAAATGCGGTTACATTTGGTCAAATAAATAGAAAAAAATGCGCTATTAAGATGCAATAATATAACTTAAATAAAACAAGGCGTTTGTCTTACGACAACACCTTTTTATAAAGCAATGGCGATACTATTGTTTGCTATCGACAATCTCATTCGGCCATCGCGGTGCTATAGCCACCTTGTTAGTGGGGTCGAGCCTGAGCCGCCATGAGGGGCGGCGCTCGCTGTTGGCGGCGATGGTAGCCGTCGCCGTCGCGGACGCGCACGCCAGCGCTAGCGACACCGCTACTTCGCCGCCCGGAACTGACCCACGCGCCTATACACACCCCACAAGTCATTTAACCTTTATTATTCACGCAATGGCACGTAAAATTTTATCGGAGAGGCAACCGGATGGCGAGTGGTAATCTGGGTCTTGAAGTGATACCTAATCCTCCCGTACCGTCCAAATGGACCCCAAATGGACGGGGGCGAGGATATGGGGGATGGGGGCCTAACATTTTTTTTTGACGTGGCATTCAAAATTTAAGCTCTATTATGTGCAAGGAATTTGTGTGTATCAATGCCCTCTGGTTTTGATAAAATTAACCCTCATTTTCGGTAATAAATCATCGGTAAGGAGTTTCAGGAATTATTTACATTATTTTAGTTATAACGATGTTGGGGGTGACAACGCGATGGCATTGATACACACAAATTCCTTACACATAATAGAGCTTAAAGTTTGAATGAATTGCCAAAAAAAAAATGTTTTGCCCCCATCCTCCATATCTCCGCCCCCGTCCATTTGGGGTCCATTCGGACGGTACGGGGGGTTCGGTATCACATCAAGACCCAGATTATCACTCGCCATCCGGTTGCCTCCCCGATAAAATTTTACGTGCCATTGCTTTAACTATATGGTATTATTCCGAAGGAGACACCGAGGGCAAGGCCGCCCAATCGTAATGACACTCTATGGAAACGGTGGAACTAACGCCGCATGGCTTGTTTTTTCAATACAATTTCACAAACATTAAGCAAAAACCCTGTCAATGTCATTCGGGCGCCATAAGATCATTGTAGCAATATATGCAAGCGTTTTCAGAGTTACATAGAAACCAGTCGTGTCGCTGCGATCTGTCATTGCGATTGGGTGACGTTGCCGCTGCAGTTTGCGGTCGCCTTCAGAAGAGCACCTCTAGAGACCCAACTCCCAAGAGAGAATTTATTTCTCAGTTGATAGGCTTAAGATGGATTCACTAAACGAATTCGTAAAGAATTTTAAGTGCTGATCAGAAGTGAATTTGGTCTCTTTTTCGTTTTATCTATATAATTCTTCTGTACGTGTATATGTCACTGAACTCCTCCTAAACGGCTGGACCGATTTTGATTTTAGAGTTTAGATTCACTATTGGACCCGGTAGGTGGCGCTGTTCGGGCAGGACAACGTATGTCAGGTCCGCTAGTTTATAATATAATACTAGGGGTGTACCTAGTATATTATATTACAAACTTACTGACTTATAGACATTAGGAAAGTTATCGATTTCTAGATTTTCATCGTCAAGAGAAATGGAGTCCAGGTTGTCTTTTTCGGTACTTACCAAAACAGATTAAAGTACTTTTAAAATCATCTTTTTCAACTCAATTGAATGAGTTACGTTAAGCCATTATTGTTTTTTTTTTTTTGTTGTCTTACTTTTCTCCAATTACATTTATGGGATGATCTATGAACATCATGACAATGTACCGGATGATCGAATTAACACGAGACGACAGGAAAATACAAATAAAGCAAACATTGGACCAATGAGTGCGATATGATGACCATTCGTCACATTCGCTATTTCGTCGCTATCCTTAATAAATCACATTCACTAATACGTCACCTTGTGCATCTAATCAATTTTCTTAACTCGTTTCATGCTGTATTTCGACTCATTCCCAACTCGTCCGATGCATATATACAAATAAGCACAAAATAAGCTTTTTCAGTAAAACAAAATTGTATTATTTAAATTAGGTACTCGTACAATCTTGTTTTAATTTTTTCTAGAATGACGATAAAGAAACAAAATAATAATAAACTAAACTTAAATAAGAACTCTACATAACATAATAGCATTACCTAATTAGCATTTTGATTTACACACAATCGTACCGATAATCATCAATAATGATAATCTGTATAACCGTGTACATTTAAACATTGATCAGGCAGGGGCCATAGTCCTTCCATAGTTCCAGGTAACCAGTCCACTTTAGCCACCCAAACCCATAGTCCAATATCTTTGTTTCCATATCCTGCAATAGTCCTACACCAACCGGGGGTTGTCCTTGGGTGCCCTTGCATAGTACGAACAGGGATAATCGTCGGTTGGTGCCTCAACACTTAAAAATGTCTAAGGGGCATCTGCGAGTTGGCTTCGGCCCCTCGTACGTCTTTCAAAGGTCCGGGACCCCAGGGTCCCGAGATTTCTCATAGACATTTAAAAATAATAATCTATATAAATATTTTTTATTTATAATATTGATAATCATTAATCATCATATTATTCTGTTCGTCCAGATATTTTTGACGCTGACTGTACATTGTACATATTATTATGCATCGGACGAGTTGAGAATGAGTCGAAATACAGCATGAAACGAGTTAAGAAAACTGACTAGATGTACAAGGTGACGTATTATTGAATGTGACCTATTAGGGATAGCGACGAAATAGCGAATGTGACGAATGGTCAGCATATCCAATGAGTGGTGGTGTAAAATTACAAAAAGAAACCTCAAAAAATACAAACTCAACATATGTACAAGTATTGCAGGACCAGTGTGATTTTATGTGCATAGTCTAATAACCAGTCTTGCGACTTTGCCTGTCTTCTCAGGTGTAAAAGTACCAAGATTTGTTTTATAAATAACAGTAGTCTACATTTAGTTTTGTCCTGAAACTTCGTCAAATCAACATTTAGAAAGGAAATAATTTTGTGTTATACTTTTTTCCAATAGTTATTAATAGCCTTCCCTTTTACCGATTAGTCACTTTGGTAAGCAAATTTTTTTGAAAAAACCAAATTGTTTTAGTAATTTTCTATCCATCCTTTTAACCCTCTACTATCGAGTATAACTCTGTAACTAATGGGTTAGTTCTTAGTTCAGAGAGGCAATTCCAGTATTTTTAAAAACGTTCGCTTTCTAGTCTCAATCTCTCAAACGTACTACGTATTTTTTTTAAGTGGGAAAATTAGAAAAGTGTTTGACATTGATTGTTGCCGAGATGAGATTGCGACTAGATTTAGAACGTTTTTGATGACGGGAATTGGCCTTCTAATATTTTGTGTTGGGCACGTACCGAGCCGTTATCTGCTGTGGGCGCTACGGCAGCAGCAGGTGCGGGTTCATCTTTCTTTAAGCTGCCGGGGGAGGGGCTTTCAGTGGTCCCATTACCAGCTTTCTTTTTGACGAGTTGCTCTGCAGACTTGATCTCGTCCAAGGTCACGCCTTGGGTGGAACGCCGTGTTTCACGCACGCGCTTCGCGTGAGCTTTTCTTTGAGTTTCACTCTCCTCATCCCGAACCGGGGGTACAAACGACCTGTTAGATAAACTGTGTTATTCTTTGTTCCTCACATAGGATTTCACAAAATAAAGCAAAACAGAATTATTGCAAATTCTCTAAACAAAGACTGTTAGACATGCAACACGTCTAAAATATAAATATCAAACTTGACATGCTTGATATTATAGAAATCATAGTATCAATAAACGCAAATAAATCGTCCGAGCACAAAAAAGACGAAGCGCAAATGATAACTAACACACAAATAAAACCGAGTTTGCTTGAACATGAGAACTTTCTTAGTTTTAATGGTAATGACACGAGATCAAATGTATTTTTTTGTCAAAATGATCATCGCTGACATTGCAAGACTTACTGCCAATTATCATTTTAATGATTGGCGCACTACAAAGTTACATTGCTATCGACACTATAACTTTTCATCCATTTGCACAATGAAAAATCAACGTTACAAAAACGTAATAAGGTCACAATTCCCGTGTCCAAGCATTGTACATAACATCACGGTTACTTGAAGAAGTTCTTGAATATGTTCCCGGGCGACAATTTGGTCGGCGTGGCAGAGCTGGGTGTCGAATTGCTACTGTTCGACTCTACGCTCTCCGGGGAACTGTAGTAATTAATACAATACCTTACTTTGTATTGAAAAGTGTTACACATGTTATGTGAAGTTTTTAGTCAAATAAATCAATGATGCTTATTTTCATTAGCATCAATGCTGTTTCAGATCCTATTATACAATTGTTCATGCTTAGACATGTGATATTTGAAGTTATTTTAAATACAATCTTTAAATTCAGACATTCCGTCTTATTTCATCTACTATATTGGTTTTCTAAAGTTGTTTCTAAGACAAACACTAATAACCTAACACAGACACACTGCAGAAGTGCAGACTATCTACTTATGAACATACTTTCGAAATAATTACTTGAAATACATAAGAAATATAATAGTACACATTTTAAATAAAACATTAAGTGTGCTTTGAAACTAATTGTAAAGAGAATAGACAGTAACATTCAGTAACGACTGACAGAAACGCAGAGCATCAAAAGAACCTTTCTACTATTTGACCAAAATAAACTGCGCAAGCGCACTTGATTGTTGTCTGCGCCTATGTTTGATCAATTTCAAAATTTATGACACTAAAAACAAAGTTTATTATCCAGTGTGATCAGAAAATCCTCTGCTCTGCGTTGCTTGGTCTGCACAAACCATAATGGGTTGGTGATGATGGTCAACCGTGCCGTCCAAATATATGCAATGCAACATGAAATGTAACACAACAACTAGGCGAATTTGTTTCAACGTATTACTTTTTATATTGCACTGCATTCTGGATGTTCATAATTCTAACGTATGTTACATTTTCATGTTCTTTTTTACATAATTATATGAATTGTGTACCCACCATAAGGTCGAATTCTCTTTAAAAATGTTTTCACCCACACATGATTATCAAAGCACACGAGTATAACTCTACCATACCTTCTGACTGTGGTGGTAGTGGTGGTATTAGTGGGGCTGGCGTTTGGCGTGGTGGTCGTAGGGCCGCTCCACGTGTTCACCTCCCTCTCCCGTCTCTCCGTTGGGTTTATTCTAAGCACGTAAACGAAAACACTGACTATGACATCAAGAACATTGATTGGCTACTGTATATTATGATCAGTGATCGAATTTTGGCGTGCAATTACTAGGATTTAATGACGTTATCAAAATATAGATAAGCCATATAACCCTGGTGTCCCGAGAATAGGGAATTTGCCATATACTGATTATGATTAAATAGACATTGAATACCAGTAATTGCACGCCAAAATCGGATCACTGATTATGATATAGCTTTATATTTGTTTGTGTGTATTTAAGTTCTCTTCACCTCATAAAAAATAATTTCACATGCATTTTTGAATAACTTGTTGGTTTTTTCGAATGATTGAAGAACTATCCAATAATTAGCAGTGACGACATTTCATTACGTTTAAAAAAAACTTTGTATTTATCAAGAAATGGGACAAGTCCCGACAGTTTTACAGATAACAATTGAAAAAAATTGTGGGTGTGTAATGTATGTGTATAAAATAAAATATATACAAATAATATAAGTAGCAACATATAAACAAATACACATATAGAACAACAGTAATAAGCGTACATAGCGAGACATAAATAACAGTTATTTTGATGAATATTAAATATTCATGTTTTCATGAATGGTAACGATCACTGCGGTTCGTTCATAAGAATTTAAGTAATTATTTTAAAATGTTACAGAAGTAACATAAAACACAAATCATGTATTCAATCAAATAAGATATGCGTTGCCATTCCAGTGACAAAGCTGACATGTCTCATGTGCTTGTAAGTACACCGGCACCCATACGCTTCAAACTGGATCACAACAAAGCAGCTTTACAAAAGCACTATAATGTATTGAATTTCAATAGCGCCAACATGTAAACAAATTCTTACTTAACTTTAAGTTAAAGAAGGCTGCACAAATACTCGTGAAACTAGTTACTCTTTTTAATTAAATTAGGCTTTTGTTTTTTTATCATATATTTTATGAAAATGTCGTGATGGTCAAAACCTCGCATCTCATGCACGAGGTTGAGAGTTCATCTGGGCAAGAATCAATGTGACTTTTCAATTCATATTATTATGTCATGTACTTTCTAAGTTTATCTTGGACAACATTCCAACATTGTCATTGGTGAAGGAAAACATCATCAGAAAACTGAACTTATAATGAATATAAGTCTGAAATCGCCATTCCGCATTGAGCAAGCGTGGTGATCAATGCTGCATTGTTTGTATGAGAAGAGGTCTATGCCCTGCAGTGGGACAATAATATTCAGTTTAATATTTTATAATTACTACGCTATCAGATTTTTATATGCACATATTTCTGTGGAAATTGAACAATTATTTTTCTTTTTAATAGTTCTAAACGAACCGCAGCGATCGCCAGCTTATATTTAACGAGCACCTTGTTTGTACATCGTCGTTAGTACTCTCTGTCGCATTGTTAGTGTGCTCTTGAGTTTTTTTCCTCTCCGCTGCTGGCTGCGACGGCGGTATTGAAGGACAGGACGACGCCTTTATACGTGCGGTCACGTCTCGGTACCGTTGGTAGAAGCTACAATGCACACAAGCATGCGACATGTACGTAGCGTATGCAATGTTAAAGACAGTTGAAGACTTCGCTGGGCAGTGGACACTGCCAGTGACTCGAGAATTTTGTGAATGATGTCACAAAAATGTATGTTGAAGTTTAAAATCATAGTATTTTGGTCGGGCCCCTTGATAGATACGTTAGGATATAGTACGTATAAAAATAATACTAACTTGTAGTATGGCTACTCAATTTATGTGTATTATTGACTTTTCTTCGGAGTTGACATCATGCTGTGCACATAAAATGCATGTGCATTGTTATGGGAAATTAAAGGATTTTACTATGACTATATCCTTATAATGTGTTATTGTAAAGTAAGTAACCCCTTTTATGAATTACAGTTTATTGATTTTATGATAGCAAATAATCGAAATGTAACCGAAGTTTCGTCATTTCAACATACACTTTTGCTGGAAATTCTCAAATGTATAAGAAAGCTTAAATTTTTTATTGTTCTCAATTTAGAATGAATATTATATTGTTTTCAGCAGTTACTCAGACGTTAGCACATTGTTAAACGTTATTTTTTATTTATTCCTTTATATTTTTGGTTAGTGCTAGCAAAACAAAAAGACGAGCTTTGCATACAAATTTTATATCGCCAACTTCCTTGGACAACCGTTTTGATTTTTAAACACGTCTTTTCATAGACATCACATAAGCTGTTACTTCATTATGCAGAAAAATTATTGGATGTAAAAATTCAACATCAATAGTTCCAGCATAGCGCAAAAAGCCAGAATAACCATCCCATAGAACCTTTCAGAGATTGTAGGATAGAATTTGCAGAGATTTTAAGCTCAGAGATTTTAAGCTCAGAGATTTTAAGCTCAGGGCTACATCGAGATTCGACGAATATTCGCGTTATCGCCATAGATAGAAAACTAAAACTACGTGCAACATTTTCGTTTGTGCTGGCTATACCAGTTTCAACACCACGAATCTTTATCGAACACCAGAAGTGGCCCAAACATCACATTACATCAATACACGCCAATTTGTATGCCAGCACTAATCATAAACCCTTGATCATGACTTTATAAAAGCTTTTAACATTTCTAAAGAATTGTGAGCAAAATAATAGGTAATAAAATGTTGTGTAGCAACATAAAATTAAAGTGCTTACTAATTTTTCTAACATTTAAAACTACTTTTTAAACAGATCTACCTAGAGATGAGGAATGAGTGACAGTTATTTTAATATCCTTACTTTTTAATTTAATAACAAATCCGATGAATGTATGATAAGTTTCAATTAATTAGGATTCTATTAAATCTATTCATCGCAACAGCGTAAGATGTCCAGTATTGGACATAGGCCCCCCTCAAACTGTTTTGAGTCGCTTGCATCCAACGGCACCCCGCGACCTTCACCGGGTCCACTGCCCATCTAGTTAAAATCGTTCAAAGATATACAATCCGAAGAACTCCAGGCTCACAATTCTCTAAGAATGTTTATATTTTAATTGATATTTTAGTTGTCATGCCAAATTTTAACGACAATTAATTTTGTATATACAGCAATACTTTAACATTGCACAACAGTTCAGTTTGTGTAGACGTTCAATAAAAATAAAACCTGGCCGTCTGCCATTTGCGGCATCCTACATTATAATTATAGTATTTTGTTAAAGATTTTTTAAATATAATTAATTTGATAAATAAGCCTACTATTGAAATGTTGATTATAAATCGAATAGTTTGATCTTTATTTTAGATCAGGATCGATTATGTCGTGTTTGTGTTGTGGCTTACAGTAATGACGAAACTGACAGTTTTATAGCCTAACAGCCTTGACAGAAAAATATCTTTTTGTCAGCATAACAGACAGTTTGCTATCTATACCGGTTTATCATGTTAGCAGATAGCAAATAAGCCGGTGACCCACCTGATATTAAGTGGTTACTGTCGTCCATGGACATCTGGAATACCACAGATATCGCTATAGAGACAAAGCTCAAATGTCTCATGTGCCCATAATTGCACCCATATAATTCGATTCCAACTTATGGCAGCTATGAAGTGCGTTACTGGCTGCACAGTACCCCCAACCCTCACCCCCGCTGACACATGTATTCGTTACTGCGCAGCAACTCGCCTCATGTTCCGAGCAGCCATTAAGTTTGAATCGGGGTGTACTTATCAAACCAGAGAATACGTTAGGTTGGCAGAAATAAGTTAGGGATTCGTTCACCGGACGAGCTCTAGTTTTTATTTTTACGGAGCGCCTTCGCAAAACAGTGTGCACTATTAAAGTATGAGATAGAGTGTGACATGTTGCATTGAATCGGTACCTCTTATCGTTTTCAAAGCTGTGTGTCCTCCTCAGTATGGTATCGCTGTCAGTGGCTGCGTTGTTAGCAGTCTTGTTGTTATCCCCTGAAAACATACGAAATTTGGAGTTAATAAAGCGATTTTAGATGATGATAACACTATAAAAACCGCTTCCGATAGTTAGACCTATAACACAGATGAATACAGATGGGACACTCCGTAGTTTAGGTATGCTACAAGTACGCGGCGGGCCCGTCTTGCTGGGCCAATTCAGTGAGTGTAACGTAGTCAGAAGATCTACGAGTTACGCGAAAGAGAGGCAACTTCTACGTGAATATAACTATATTTAGTGCTGTGCGACCTTAATTGCATTTTATTGTGTCGTAGTAAGAGTCGCTTTTTATTTAAATGATTTTACGGAGTGTCCCATCTGTATTAATCTATGCCTATACAAGCTTTATTTTCGATTTCTGGACCCTACACTAGGAGACACCAGGAGTCACCAAATGGCGGACCGCGGTTCGGAGCCGACCTATTTTGTGCGGAGACCTTAAGTAAACAGTAAAAACAACAAAAACTAAATATGAAAATTGAAATTTTAATCACTATCAAACGGACAGACGGAAAGGCCGTCGCGGGCCTTAGTATTTTGAAAAACGGACCCTCAATAAAACCCGCTTTCTTTTTACGGTCTTTGTCGTATTCGGCACCATTTGCAGAAAAAAGACTTTTATAAATAAACAAAGAGATTATACTAAGGCTACAACTAGTTTGCGATCGATCGACGATATCCTCCGTTCGGATATGGAGGTCGCTCTACGTCGCATTCGATTCGAACGTAACGGCTTTCCTATCTAGCCAGGACATGAAACTTATAAACTAAGCATTTATACGCCACGGGCACCCCCTGTAGGGTACGGACCTCGGCTTTGGGCGTCGCTGGGGTAGGGCGGCAAGGGACAGACAGGACCTGATCAAGATTATTAGCGGTTTAGACTGTGCGTTGACGTAATGAATTTAAGATTTTTATGATGTGGAGAGACTTACTAGGCGAGTCTGGCTGCCTATTACGGAACGAAGCAGATCGGCGCCACGACGGCGCGTCTTCGGGCGAGGACTCCTCCGTGGTCTCGGGCGATGGCGGACGACCGCGCGGAGGCTTGGCGTCCGTCTTTAAGATCTCCGGCGCTGGCGGCTTGTCTGTCGTGGTAATGAATGAATGAGTGATCGGTTTGAACAACATTTTAATAGTACTGGCATTTTAGAATTGAATTACATTTTCGTATACACTACTACAAGGATCTTTTGGCGCTCGAATGACGTTGCCCAGGGGGCGCTGTCGGTAAAATTTTGTGAAATGTCACTCGACATGTATTCAAATTCAACAAGATTGTGGCGATAGTTTCAATTTTGGCCACGCGTTAAAATAACCTTGTAGCGTTAAAAGTACTGGCACTTTGAAACCAAATATTCTTTATTTGAATCAATATGACTATTCAATTGTTTCTGGTTATCTGATGTTGTCCAAACCTGCTGTATGAAGTTAAATGCGACCTCGGCCAGCTGATCGGGCGAGTGGCAGATAGCACAACAAACACTCATACCGTTAACAATAATAATTATTATTTACTTTAGTATGTAGCGAATTAAAATGGGTTATCACTGTTTTGGAGATATTTAACATGATTGATAATCGACAAAAAATCGCAGGCAGTATGCGATCTGGTAAGACAGCACCTTTCTCTAATGTGATCTATAAACTAAGTGTGTATGAGCACTAAGCTGCACACATTCGACTTTCAGAACCACTTTAGCGACCTGTCCTATTTTTAAAACAAAATTGTCTGCAAAATAAACATGCTACATGTCAGAAAATAAAACTACGTGCAAGCTCACCGTTCAGACTATTAACTGCAGCTACATTTTGGGAGCATTATGGACTGGTTTTACCAGTTCCAGTAAAATTGCTGATAGACACATCACTATCCGGACGTGTTGTAAGAAGCCCCTAGACCATTATTTTTGAGGCTCTTTATATAAAACCAACAGAACCCACACGTATATATAAGTCCACAGGTTCACAGGAAGCAACTCTAAGCTACCATTGACACTCAAAACTACTATTACTTCCAGGAGACAGAAAGCTGCGTACAGGCTTAAACATTCTCGAATAGTGCAGACCAATAGGACCCGCGGGGTAATGACAGGTCACCCACGTTCTTAGCGCTATTTACGATGCTGAGCAGACGAATTTTTAAACTTATGAAGCGATGGTTTAGCAATTTCCTTCAAAACTCTCGGATTGTGATTGAAAGTGTTACGCAATTCGGGTGCCAGATTCACAAATATTTGTTGCTAATAACAACACTCGGCGTTGTCCTCCTTCAGGCGTCCAGTTAGTGACGATCTTTGCCCATCTCTCCGGGTGCATTGGTCACTCACTGGACGCCTAAAGAAGGACAACGCCGTCGAGGTAGACCGCGGCGAAGGTGGTGTGACGATATAGTTATGTTTGCAGGGCCTGAAATCGCACAAAACAGAGAGATTTGGAAGGAAAAAGGGCAGACAAACAAAAAAAAAAAAAACAACAACACCAAGCCGCCTTACCGTTATCGACGTCACACAACAGCCACAGATAAGTAAGATCTAACTAAAACTATGTGACGATAACTACTTGCAAGTTTAATTGCGCAAGTGGACTTTCTCTCATGATTGTTACAGTTAACCGCTATCATAGATTTTTTATAAGTTAGTAAATTTGCAAGCAAGGTACGCCTCTCGCCAGTCTTTTGCCACACTGAAGTAGACGGTACCATGCGGTTCGTACCTTGTGACGTCAGTGCACACCAACACCGATTCGCCTCAAATTCAAAGCAAAGAGATTTTGCCGATATCTGCACTTGTGTAGATGTTTGCAAACGTCAACTTGCACAACAAAACTTGCCAGTAGTAATCGCGTTTTAAGTAATAAATCAATGAAAGCACCTTCAGTCTTACCGTTGACGACTTTCTCTGGCTGCGGCGTGATCTCGATGTCAACACGTTTGGGTTCGTGCCGCGGCGGGCTGCGTTTGCGTTTGTTGTTGTTGTTGTTCATACGCCGCTGTGCCTGCATCGCATCGTGAAGGAACGACAGCATCCCTGGGTCGACCAGTTCAAGGCAGGTTTGGCCCTGGAAGAGAATTTCGTTTGTAAATAGAATGCAGTAGTCTGTGTGACAAGCCATGTGCCCGACAGGATTTCCCATCCACAAAAATGACGACTTTCCCTACAAATTTTCATTCCCTATTTAACCCCTTTAGAAGTTGATGTTTCAAGAATCCTTCCTTAGTACTCACTTTCAATTTAGAGATTTGAGGTGAAGTGGACCTTAGCATGGAACAGTATTGTGTTAGTAGAGCCAATGTGCCGGTACTTACTGAATAGTTCTTGATCATCGGGTCGGCTCCGTACTTGAGCAGCAAAACGGTGGCCTCCTTCTGTCCCCAGAGAGCGGCCGCGTGCAGAGGTGTCCAACCCTCGAAGTCCAAGCAGTCGGGGTCAGCGCCGCACTCCTCTAGCAGGATCTTAGCCACCTGTAAACATGATACAAGTAAGATTTAAGCATAACATAACATTGCGGGAAGGCAGAGGTGAGTCAATATACCTCACAATATTCGCGTTTGCGATCAGTAGATCAACAAGAGTACAGCAGTAATTATGACGTGGTAACGTCTTCTAAATCGATGAAGGCGTTCATCTGCACGCACGAAAAAGTGTCACGTTCCGCCTGAGCCGAGCGTGCAAGTGAGAGCGCGGAACAAACGATAGAGAGGCACGATCGGCCTAAGCGTTCGGCTTGTGACGTTATCACGTAAAATTATCGTCCGTAAACCGACTTTACAGACAACCAATTTTTTAAGTTAAGGAAAGAAATGAATAAGAAGTGTCAATACTTAATACCTTTATACTAATATCTCTTTACTTTTCTACAGTAAATTGATGAACCTTTCAAAACCAGACCGGTCCCAAAAAATGGGTCTAAATAAAAGCCTTCCCATGTTGGATCTATTTGGATTGGTATAGGTTACTCTTTAGAATCTTTTCAATTTAAACTCTGCATCAATAAACAATCATAACATAACATAACGCTGGTTTTCCCCGAAGGATCAGGCAGAGGTGTACTATCGAAGAAACGCATATCTGTACACTGTAACGACTATTCTTGTGTGCAGCGCTCGGCCGCTATAGCATCGCTTACCTACGAAAAACAAGTGTCGTGTGCACGGGATTTTGTTTTCGAATTAATATGCGTTACCCCGATAGTACACACGGCTACACATCGAGCTATACAATCCCAGTTTATGTTGATCTTGCATTGTATAAGATTTCCGTACAATGCGAGGTCAGTTTATACTGGAAATGTACAGCTTGATATGTAGCCGTGTGTACCGATAGTCCGTACCTACACCTACGTTACGCCAGTAATGTTTAAGTCCCATGTAACAGGGAGGCGAGTCTATTCCATCAACCGGGAACAAATCCAGACTCCGAGCTGCTACTGAGATATTCCTAATGGAAAAACACAATAACACTTTGCCCCATCTGGGAATCGCTTGCGACCCCCTGACCAACGAGGCAATATACAATCTGAAGGAAAACTCGAAGGTGACGTAAGAGCTGCTAAAACATAATACTTACTTCCACGTATCCTTTAGCTGCCGCGACATGTAGTGGGGTGCCTCCGTTAATGTCCCTCACTTCCACGTAGCCGTTAGCTGCCCATTTGCGAGCATCGCTCATCAGAGTGTCAAATTCCGCGTTGCGATGTTTATCGCAGTCCACGCCTGAGCAACAAAAGAATGTAGATGAGACATGGAAGGAAAGTTTTTATAAATAGCTATCCTAATATCGCTAGGCTTGGCAAATAGATCAGCGATCCTAAAATTTAGGGGAGATGAACTCGATTTTCAATTTAACAACATGTACAAAAACAAAAGGGAAGACGTTTTCATGGCCAGTAACACATAATTCGTGTTGTATGTGTGTTTAGACGTGCAGACTATGGGTTATACACAAAGATCGTACAGCACTCTCCGCGTTCAATATAACAATGCGTTTAGGATACTGGTGGGGCTGCCCCGTTTCTATAGTGCGTCAGGGATGTTCGCAGATACGCATGTAGATTGCTTTTAGGCAACAATGCGTAAAAGGTGCGCTTCCCTGGTGCACAGGACGTGGGGCAGCTCCAAAAGTGCCTTAAGCATAGTTGCGAGTCGCTTGGACTGTGAATACGTAGGTCACTGTTGTGCCGTCTCTCATGGGATGTCGCAGCGGTGACCAACCGTTATTTATTGTATTGTTTTCCTTGTTTTTGTTTAGTATCTGTGCTTACTAACATAGTCGCAAGTTTTACTAACAATCTTGTTGAGACTTGGTTACTCCAATACAGAAAAATTCTATTCTATTCTATGTGAGGACCTGCAGTAAGCTTTAGGCTGTAAGCTTTTAAAGAAAATGAAGCTTAAATAGGTCATTACAGCCATTTAAGTAAGTCATAGGTCCTAAAATATAAACATAATTATGTATTTCGTAGTACTAACCCTTGTCATCGATGATTTTCTGCAGCATGTCGGCCATGGCATCGCACTCGGCGATGTCCACGGGAAGCTCTCCATCATAGTTCACGGCGGAAACATCGGCGCCGTTTTCTAAGAGGTATCTGAAACAGAAATGTACATATTGTTAATACAAAACTTGAAAAGTGCCCTATGCTAAGATGAAATTACCCGAAATGAACTTGAGATACCGTTTGCAGAGTTAGCAAGGTAAGGATTGATGCCTGTTAGAGCAGATGTGTTACCGGCAAGAGTAGCGTGACACGCCTCAGAAAACTGTCTGGGGACAGGCTGCATATAGAAGGCTTATAACTGAGTGTTGTGGCGCTTAACATATCTAGTAGAAATTGAATGCCACAAGGAGAAGCTGGCAATCGCATCCAAGCCAGCTAGATCATTATAACAATAAATACCCAGTATTAAGAGCCAAGAATCTATCATTCAAATACATTATGAAAATATTCGAGAAGTCGAGAGTGGCCTAAAGGTATATAAATAAGCTCTACGCAGATAAAGTCGTAGGTGGTCACTATATTTAAGTGTAGTAGTAGCATTCTTCTCTCTCGTCAAATACTTTTGACTCTACCTAATGATATACCACATACCATGAACTTGGTTCATCTTTGCTATAGATTTTCTGGACCTCTATGGACCAGAAAGATCACCTAACATAAGTTAATAGCACACGCATTTCTTACGCGATTATTTGTTACATCTATCAGTCACATGCTCTGTGTTAAAATAAAATTACATAATAATTTACGCAACTAAGATTTTCCCGTTACGTATGCTATATTGACGTCAAACAACAATTGTAAAGTAATAATTTTCCTGATCATTCATGTGATGATAATGAATGATGGTTGAATAACAGGCCACCAGCGTCAGCGGTCGACATTCCAGACGAACTGCGAAGAATGTAACATATAATTCGATCCGAAGCAAAAAAATAGTGAAAGCAAATTAGTTTACAAAAAACTATTAATTTCCCATTTCACCACACTCAAGCCAGATCACTTCTTCATAATACAACATAATTATGTTAGGAAAACATAACAAAATTACCATTATTAACACAAAATCATAAGATACTGTTACTGGTTTTGAGCCGAGATTAATATAAACAAAAGTTATTTACACAAGAGAAACTCAGTGACATTACAATTTTACTGTTTTTCATTACAGCAACAGTAACAAAAGAGAGATGATTAATGCTAACAGGAAAAACTGCACAGTTTCTTGGAAGATGGTAAATAACATTCACGAAATGCGATGTGTATTATTCCGTCTGATCGAATGTCCCATATGATCGAGAATATTCTGAGCATAGAACCTAATATATGCGTAATATATTAGTTCATATTACTATTTTAGACATACCCAATGCAGTGATCAATAATGGTAGGAAAAACTACCTATTCACCGAGTGCAGCAAATTGAAGGTAGCTAATAAATAAATTGAAATGTATGCTCATTTTGCATATCAATAGACAAAGAGAAAATAACAAATAAATATAAATAATTTGCTAGTCCAGCAGCGTTTATTGAAAGTCGTTCATTATTGCACTTAGGTATCTAGTGACAGGCTGTTAGCACGTCATACCACACGAATCGATTCCTCCAATTGATCACAATTTGAATTTTGTCAGGGTTAATTGACAACTGATGTGCATTTTATTTATTTAATTCACACACATATATTATGATTAAACCTAGCGACATAACGTAGCCATTGCGCCAATATGAACTCGAAGCCCAATTTCCAATTCTATTGGCGTCTTACTTGCCGTTGGCCAAGTAGAACTAGTAGTAGTACTGCTAGAACTTAGCAGTCATCATCGTCCTATATAATTGTTTGATCACTGCTGGATATACGTGCCTCTTTAATCGCACGTCATTTAACTCGATCCTCGGCCAGTCTCATTCAGTTACTACTAGAAAACCTCATTAGATAGAACCATTAATACATTTCTCCAAGTTAGATTTGTTCCATAAGAACAAATCTCTTTTGGACAAGTTTTGCAAATTAATGATTTTAATGATTACCATTAAGTAAATACATATTTGTTGTACAAAATACAAAATAGTTGACAAAAATAAAATTACATTACATTTAAACGTGTTCCTTTTAGGCAAGCAATGCCTGTATTAGAAGAATCCGCTCTTTCACATCATTGTATTACATATAAGGGTAACTATACAATGTAAGTACATTTTAGCTAAAATTTAAGCTAAATACAGTTCCTTTTTTTTATTAATTTTTGACACATCTCAGGACCCTGGGGTCCCAGACCTTAGGAAGGCGTACGAGGGGCTGAAGCCAACTCGCAGAGGCCCGTTAGACATTTTGAATGAAATGAGGCACCAACCGACGATTATCCCTGTCCGCACTACGTAAGTGCATCCAAGGACAACCCCCGGTTGGTGTAGGACTATTGCAGGATATGGAAACAAAGATATTGGGTTATGGGTTTGGAAGGCTAAAGTGAACTGGTTATCTA
This sequence comes from Agrochola lychnidis, assembly GCA_963680765.1. NCBI lineage: Eukaryota > Metazoa > Arthropoda > Insecta > Lepidoptera > Noctuidae > Agrochola > Agrochola lychnidis. Next base: position 9,081,294 of record OY796848.1, read on the forward strand.
GGACTATGGAAAGAGGCCCCAGCCTGATCAATGTTTTATATAAAATACACAGATAAAATGGCAGGGGGTGACTTGCACGCTCAATAATGGGCCCCCAAAAACGGTCGTTAGCACATAGTGTCGTAGCGACAAGGGGGCAACACGTCCTGAGGTACTTATGAGGAGTGGAGAGGTATTCCACGGCTATCAGGACAATCCCGGAAGTACGGTCAAGATCCCTACCAGCATCTTACTGGAATACTTCCTTCCCCCGAGCACGTTTTTTCTTGCGAATCTCCACTCAAGCCGGCCAATTAAGGCAAGAATGAGGCGGGAGCTCTGTTCCTCGTCAGTGTTCACTCCAGCCGGCCAATAAAGGCAAGCCAGAGGTGAGGAACAAGACTTCTCCCGGGAGATGGGAGTCCGTGGGGTCGCTACTGCCCCACAGCTCGCCACATGCTGCCCTGCGAGTAAATGTAATGTAAAGGTAAAACCATAATAATAAAAATTAGTTTTTATTATTATGGTCGCGAATCATATTTTAATCAATTTGATATCGCGGGCTACCACTGCTGCACTGCGGATTCACCTTAAAAACACGACTACCCAAACGGTTATCAGTTCTACGGCCCAATGACCCTTCAGCATGCATTCTGTTGGCTATGTCGACCACTCCGATTCTCATTCTGCATCATCATTCGAACTTAGAAGTATGTAACCTTTTGGATGGAGCAACCACTCATTATGCGGATCCAATCCAATAAACCATATTTGGTGAATAACTACAAAGTAATAAACTTCAATATGTTATCATTCTTAGCTAAATACAATGAATAGCATCGTTCACAGAAAACCCGAAGCTTATTAGGTCAGTGTGAGTCAACCTTTTGTGTACAGTCTCCTATCGTATGTCGCACGCTGCGTCAAAGCTGCGTTATTCATCATATATTATTATTATTATAGCACAAATAAGTCATTATTGATTGATAGGAAATCATTTATAATTCGGGAGAGTACCGGACTATCCTTGTTTGGGGACGTTCTCTTTTAGCGCCCACACAGTTTAATCTAGTATATTAGGCTCCTTACTGATGGGTTGACCAAAATAAGTCAACAATAAATCATAAAAATTTACGTTACATTTAACTTTTCTAAGGTGCAATTCCAAAGCATTGACATATCTCAAGTGACTCTAAGCATTGCAATTAATCAAAATCGCATGCATGGTAGTTTAGATACATGATAATCTATCTAATAAATTCGCTTATGACATGAATGAATCGCTGATGACTTAGTAACCACGTGGAAAGGTACAGTACGGGAAGCTTACGACACTACTAACTACTATATCTAAAGAGCATAAAGACTAGAATTTTGTTTACCTAGCTATGCTGAGAAAGCCGCACGACGCGGTGGCGTGCAGCGGGGTCCATCCCTCGTTGTCTCCGCGATTGACGTCAGCGCCGTGCGTCACAAGGAACTCCACCATGTCCAGGTTGTCGTCTATGCACGCCTGAAAAATACATGTTGAGGTTTTGTGTTAAGAGGTTTTATGAATGCTATAAAAAATAACTACAAATCAAGAGCGGTACACCTTACAATCGATATCATTAGTAATCGTAATTTTAAACTTTAATATTATTAAATCTCATAATGTCTCTTAATACAAGAAAGATGCAGAGGTTTTCAATTCTTTGGCTAGAAAATATATTTAATAAAAAGCTACCAACAAACAATCCAATTTGAACCTAATAAATTCGTTTGTAAAAGTTACTGATAAGTATCGGTCACATCACACAGAGCGCCAATTGTGAAAAATGTGTGTCACGCAGACATTATTATTTACTACATCTTATAAAACTAAAAACAAAGAGAGGAAATATCGCACAGCAAGAGATTGATGCAAATAAAAACTAATATCATCTAGATGACTTATTGACTCTCATAAATAAATATGGAGAAGGAATAGTGAGTAAGTAAAAGGTGAAGGTTCAAACTCAATATTATGATTTTGTATGTCATGAGTTGACGACACAGTTCAAAGATGGCTGCACTGCCAACTGTGAACTCAAGGTCATGGTCTAAAACCATGACTTGTTGCTTTCTGTTGCCTCTAACTAGTTTTACGGGACAGTAAGCACCCTTCGTACAAGAGTTCTATTTTAATCATAAATGAAGAAGAGTAAGTAAAACATCTGTTAATTTTTTTACATAAAATATAAAGCCAGCATAAAAATTTAAAATAATTTTAAGTAGCAGTTTTGCGAAACGCACAGACATACGGACATTCAAAATTCGCATAAAGAAAAGCCTCGCAGGTCTTAAGGTTCAACTAAAATCGCTAACATTGGCCGGGAAGTGATTTACTTAATGAATAAACAATGATACGCAAGCGTATTACAGTGAAGCCATTTCAATGCAATTGCATGAATTTTAAACATGTAACAGATGCATGAGTGCATACATTTGTGATAATTGAAATCATATCCGATAAGGAACGAGTTCAGATTTCACGAATACTGAATTTAGAGTAAGATTATTGCAGTATTGTGTATCAACCAGTCTATGACATCCAGTAAATATCATGAGTCAAGGGGATTTTCAATCCTCAAACATCCGTACAAATAATATTAAACTGCGGTCACCATATCGTTCAGTAAGCGATAGTTACTACTTCCATACTTCTATGGGTAAACCCAATTCACCCCAGTAAAATGACATAGTCTGGTTGATGACAGGTCATAAAACAGTCCCACTATTTGTGGGTTTCCGATGCGGTGTTTCCCATACAAATTAATAGCTTAGTAGGTTTAAAGGCAGCACAAGTTATTTCTGTAGAAAGTCTATTAGTAACGCCTGAAACCATTTCACTTATGTATATAGATGGAAATTCGCATCAGCGCATAAAACGTAATAGGCAATTTTTCCGCCTGTGAGCACCGTAAAAATACTGTCGCGGAAATGGCGGAGCTGCATTGGCAAGCCAAGCTGTCGAATAAACAAGATCGTCTTTAATATCCTCAATGTGCTAACTTAAGATTCATATGGAGACACCACTGTAAATTGTATTCTGAAAATGGAGCACCAGGGATTACCAAACCCATAATGCCCAAGCTGGTAATTTGATGCAAAAACCAATTGATGCCCTATCTCGGACTGTACGCGCTAACAATTTCCTTACAACTTTTACAAGCGGAACGACTACAATAACAAGCTGAAATAAGTTGTTTTTCTTCGCCTTCAACAGCTAGCATGACTCCGAACAATAACACGTTATGTTAGCAGTAAGTGAAGCTGTATGTGCATCAGTTCGGAACCAGTGCAGGGTCAGTGCCGCGGTCACTGGCGCATGCAGTGCCGGACCGACGAGCTCGCTGCCAACGAGGATGGACTGACTTTTGTGAAGAAATTATAGCTTTGGGGGTTGACGACAACGAGGACAAAGGTTACCTAGTTGTTAAGGTATTCAATGCTATTGATAATATTATGTCGCTAGCTATAAGTTATTAATTTGCAAACATTGGCTATTATAGGTTTTGAAATTTATTTCATTAATTCAAAATAGATTTTGATATGAGTTATAATTCAATCGCACAGCCTAAAAAATATTTCTACAAAGAACAATCGTTTACTTTTTGACATTTATACCTCATAAAACATGACGGCTCTTGGCAAGCCATTGGAAGTTATTAGCACAAGGGAGCTGGCATAATTTCTGCCAGATAACCAGATACCAAGCATTTGTGCCATTTTATAGCATTTCACATTCAGCGTAATAAAAAATAAGTACAATTTATATCTCGGTTATTACTAAGAGCCGATAAATCTCCTGTTCCCGATTTTTCTCGACATTAAAAGAACGGCTCCACTTGGTCGCAATCTGGATCGGATGAAAGTATATCCACCTACAACAACATTGCCAATAAAAAATGCTATTGTGAATAAATAATGTTACATGACCACTACCAATGAACAGGACAGCAAGCAATTTCCACCAATTGACCCTTACAATTAAAGTTGATAACAAGCAGCGGAAACAAACCACGTTTTCTTTTTTCTTTGATCAATATCGATGCAGCCAGCATCATTTGAAAATTACGCAAATAACATCGATGAAAAGCAGGAATCGGTAATTTATTTTCCACAAAAAGATCAGTTTCGCTGTAGCAAAGGTATAAAAATCACGTTGGTTAGAGCGCTCTGCTAAAACGTTTGCTGTGCAGAAACAGAAAACGTTTGACATTGGACTCAACTGCCACACTGGATTACGAAACAGCGGTTTATAGATGTGCTTTGACCTAGTGGATTTTTAAGTACACTTTCATACATTTTTCGCTACAGGGATGTGCCCTCCTGGTACAGTCCAACGCACGTCATGTCACCTTGAGCTGGCCTAGCGTAGTACAGTTTCATAGAATACGAGACCAGCTTATACTGGTTTTGTTGCCAGTGGCGGCCGACTGTACAGGGGTGAGACAGAATTGATAATGGATATCGATATAGGTATCTCATTATGTGCACTCCGGATGTGACTGATATTTGAGTTGTGGACGCGTATCGTACAGTGCAATTAGCTTTTCATTACTTACGTAATTGTTTTAATGAGCACTTTTGTAGCGACCCCGCACAATGGAAAGACTGACATGATATGAACAATGAGGAAATATTTCTATAGGAGGTTTTGAAATGGAAATGCTATAAACAGGTATGAATACATCAGATTGCATTATTTTATTGCTAGGCTGGGAGTTGTAACAAAGGTGTGTTTATTTTGTCGATACCACCATCAGAAAAACGGATCACAGATGAAAGCTTTACTAAATCATCACGAGATTTTCGTCTTGACGCAACAACAGCTTTTACAAACTACTGTCTCTTTCGTTGTGCTAAGGCACCCTTTGCATCTAGTGTACACATCTGTCGAAAGTATACACTGCAATAAGGAGACGCTAGCGTAGCGTTTACGCGGCGTCAACCATCGCCAGATGCGTGGGCCACATTTTATACAAGAGAATCCATCTTAAGGCGCAGATATACGACTTTTAATGATTTTAAATTGGACACTACATCTAAACTACTAGTCTTAATTCTTTGAAAAATATATATGTTGTACTAGACAGTTTTCTTCATAATTTGATATACGAATAATTCAAATTATATTTTTATAACATAGTGTAATTAATTTGTAAAGTAATGTCTAACGCGGACAAAAAAACGATAATAACGCAAAAGCTATCAGGTGTATTTTCATGAAACTTTCACCATCTAAAAGGCAATTTAATTACACAAATTTTAGTATACAGCTTTTATTTGTATTGTGTTTGATAAATCAATGTGGGTTGTTTTTCGAATAAACTTGGTGCGCGTTAAAACCGGGGCTCTTGCGGGCGACGGGCGGCAGTGCATCGCTGACCACTGTCACGGGTAGACGCTAACGCTCGGAGCAATTTTATTCGCTTTTAAATTTCATGCTATAAATATCTGGTAAATCCAAATTATTGAAAAAGAAATGCCTTACACTGGCAAAAAATAGATTACTGAAGTAAGTAACGTACCTATTTTAATCGAAATAAAATTATCATTAATCTCTATCGAAAGTTTGAATTATTTTGAATTGTAGTAACCACACTTTTATTTAATTTAAATAATTGTGTTATTTTTGTTTTAGGACAACACCAAATAAAAATTCTCTAGTCGTAAATTCAGAGACGAGGTTTTTTTGTAATTTTTTTATAACCATACTACATCGTTGTAGGGACAGTCCGGATTAGTTTCAAAAAATATTTGAATGCTATTATTGACATACAAGTTGTGGGGGTGTTCTTGGTTCGTAAGTAGTATGACCTTGACTGCGGAGATGTAATTACTAGACTGTCCCAGAAGGAGGGTAATGTTTTTCGAGAGTATGTATGTATGTATGTTTGTATGTATGTACTTATGTCTATTTCTTTGGCACGCTCTGTAGCCCAAACGGCTTGATGGATTTTAACATATGAGGTGTCGTTAGGTTCGTCTTAATAGTGGAAGTGACATAGGCTATTTAATATTTATATATGCATCTGCAAATACAAAAAAAAGAGGGGTAGGTTTAAAAAAATAACAACAAATAAAAGTTAGTAATGAGTCAATTCCAAATATACATATTCCATATTAATAAAACTAACACATAACATAAAACATAACATCACGCCTGTAATCCCCGAAGGGTTAGGCAGAGGTGTACCTATAGGACACCCACATTTTGCCAGTAAATTAAAACTAAAAAGTTTGAAATATAACAAATTATTTAAAAAAAACAAAAAACCCGACTGCAAAAACTCATAACTGAAAAGAGAAAAACAAGCATTATAAATATTATAATCTTTTCAGTTATGAGTTTTTACAGTCGGGATTTTTGTTTTTTTTTTTATTTTATCTTTTTTTGTGTCCGTTTTGCGAACTTAGCCGACGTTCACACGGACGTAATAAAATCACGGCGGGATTTTATCGCGCACTAGATTTTCAACTCTCGGTGTTAAGCCGAGCGTTGACAATCCAACGCGCTGGGACGTACTGTCGTGTGGGCACGTGCACGAAAAAAAAGCGCCGCTATTTTATTACGTCCGTGCGAACGTCGGCTTAAGTACATTGTGCACAACTATTTTCCTACTTTCGCCCATGCCTTTACTTTCATGCCGGTGCCTATATTTAGATACATGTCGCAGAGTGATACCGCCTAGTTTGGAAGAAAAAAGTTTGATAGTTCCATAATTTACAACAAAAGGATTCCTCTTCAGTAAATGTTGTTTCAATCACTTCAGAAATGAAAAATAATTGAAATTTGTGAATTGTTTTTTTTTTCTTCTTTGATTTTTTTTATTCTCTTTCTTATGGTTACACAGGTTGTCTACATCTCTTTTTATATACTTTCCTGTCGCAGGTATGCTGGAAGAGATTTCTTTAGAAAAAGCCACTGCTTTTTAAAGGAAAAGAAAAAATACGTACAAAGGCACTCCTTTGTACGTATTTTTTCTTTTCCTCTCTTCTTGTCTGTTTATATGTGTGTGCATAAATTTGGAAATATAAAAAAAAAAATACACTGATAAATAAAACGAAACAACCTAGGAGTGAATTTGTACCTACATTATCTGTTGCAATAACAACAAACAACACAACAACAACAAATGATTAACGTATTATTTTTACATTAATATATTGTAAATTATGAAACCATTAAACTTCTTTGACCAATATTATATTAATCCATACCTAATAAAATATGTTATTTAAATTGGGCATTTAATTTAGATTAAAATACGCCTGACATCATATCATTTAAATGAATGGTTTAAAAGATATCACAGATTCAAAATTACGCGTTACTACATAAATAAGGTTGACGGCAACGCGGGCGCAGCGGTATTAGTCAATGACCTTTCCTCGGCTATTAGGTATGTAATCTCAGTAGTACGATCCCGTGGAATATTTTCGACATCCACGCTGGCGAAGCCGCGGGCTAAAGCTAGTAAGGCTATAATTTATATATATATATCACGCGGGCGAAGCCGCTGGCGGAAGCTAGTGAAAAATAATTTAAGTAACCTTTCGATGGATATTGGTGCCGATTCTCTTGTCACAAATGCCTCTAAATTGGACTAAAAATCACCAAAATTTAGTTTATTCCTGTCAAACGACAATTTCCCATTCTGAAATAGACTGAAGTGACACATCTTAACTATATTTTAGTTTGACAGCAATAAGATGATACTGAGATATTAATTTAGTGAAAATGGCAATTTTGCTATTCTGAATTTGACGTTATTCATCTAAAATTTAGATTTTCTAACTAAATCTGACTATTTTTAATCGCGACTAAAAACGTGGGGAATAAAATTGGTATTCATGAACTTTAAATTAACACCAACACCTCGACTTCAGATGCAAAAACAGTACTGATTTTATTTTTCTTTTGCTTGTATCTCAAAAATGTTGTGTCCAATCACAAAAATAAAAAAAAAATCGACCCCCTTTATAAAACTCTTAAACCCATAACACTCTACATGTAGGTAATTTTTTTTTTCCCATACAAAAAGTGAAAAATTCCATATAAAACACGTCGAGGCTGCCCCCCCGCGTGCCTCCGGCTCTAAAAAGATTCACATGGTTAGGTATCACGTGTGGAGTCGCGATTGTCAAATTCGATTTAGATGTGTCAAAATTATTTTTTAATTTAGAGAATTTATTTTGCAGAATAGCTTTGAGATTCTCATAGTCAAAAGTAAGGAATTTTAGTGATAGTTTAGTTCAGTGTACAAGAGAATCGGCACCACTATTGATAATATTAGTTCGATTAAAATAGGTACGTTACTTACTCTATAATCTATTTTTTGCTAGGCGTTTCTTTTTCAATGATTTCGATTTACCACCAATTTTTAGCACAAAACTTAAAAGCGAATAAAATTACTCCGAGTATTAGCGATGCACTGCCGCTCGTGCCCACAAGAGGCCCGGCTTCAACGCGCACCAAGTTTATTCGAAAAACAACCCACCTTGATTTATCAAACACAATACAAATAAAAGCCATTTAATAAAATTTGTATAGTTTAATCAGAGCAGTGGTGGCCCAGTGGTAAAAGAGCAGTGGTGGTCCAGTGGTAACGGCCGCGACTTACGAGTTGTAGGTCGTAGGTTCGAACCCAGACAGGCGCTTTACTTTGTGTAAATTATTTCATCACCACTGCTCTCAAAACGGTGAAGGAAAACATCGTGAGGAAACCGGCATGTCCTAGAACCGAAAATTCGAAGACATGTGACATCTACCAACCCGCACTGGGCCCGCGTGGTGGATTACGGCCCACTCCCTCTCACAGAGAGGAGGCCTGTGTCCCAGCAGTGGGAACATTTATAGGCTGATGATGTATAGTTTAATTGTCTTCTAGATGGTGAAAGTTTCATGAAAATACATGAAAATAATAATTTCGAGAAATTTTCAACTGTCTACCTATTACAGTTCATGAGATTTAGCTCGCTGACAGAAGAATCTTTGTAGATAAACAAATCCATTCTCCATTCCATGCTCCATTCGTTTCCCATGGATGCCAACTGCTACGATCTTTATATAGTTACCTATTCTATTTACTTCGTTTACGTTCATATTATCTGCTATCTAACCTTTTCGTAAATTATTAAGACTATTCTGTCTCATTTTGCAGTTCAACAACATTAATTGCGTTATTTACGTTGTTGAGCAGGTTTTTTTTCGAACTTATGAAGCAATGGATTGGCAATCTGTTTAAATGATTCAGATTGTAATTGATCGTTTATTATGCAATTAGGGCGCTGGTCATACACGCAGACAAACCACACACCTTTGTTTTATATTTTTGTCATCTTTTGTTATTATTTTAAGTAGGTATGTCCTATTCATGTATGAACACATTTATTATTTACGTAAATATAATAAACCAACTTATTCAATGCAAACTATTAAAATAATATGATAACAATCTTAAATTATTATCAGAATATTAGCTTACTTATTAACAATATATTGAAAAAAAATTGGTTGGTGATCTAAAATCAGACAGGATAGTCCTCACTATCTGAAACGTATGGTTACCCTACGAAATTACGTGCGTGCAGTTGCGGGGTCGCGGGGAGGTGACGCGTGGCGCCGCCCACTCGCTCGAGGTCGCTGTCACTTATTGTCGTCTTAAAAGTGTGAACGTAAATATGGTTTCCGTTATCAAACGACAAAGGACAATAAACAAAGTTACAGTAACATACAATAATAACAAACGGTAGCAAGTGAGTGTAATTTTATCAATATGTACGCTATTGGTGTACCTGCATGGTATAAAAACCCACTGATAGCTATTTGAGGTCATAGACTCGTATCACGAGAAAGCAGGTTTCCTATTGGTTGTTTTGTTACAAACTGCTACCACAATATTTTTGTTCAAATTAAATGATGATTTTTAGTAAAAACGGATCTCCTATCAAACGGTATATGATTAAAATGCTAATTTTGGTCTTTAAATCTCAAACCAGAAATACTACAATTAATTATATTGAACATCACAAAGATAACTCTTTCTGTGCATTCAACGCAAATTGATACAAAAACCTAAAAGACAAAATGCCGTAAAAGTATTTCATATGAGCCAATTATGCGCTTATTACCAATTTAGGGCAATCTTGTTGGCAGCTTAGTTCAGTCTGACTGACGGAGTTTTGGGCAATTGTTATAAAATGCCCGCTACAAAGTTCGAAATCAGAACTGTCAAAACTTTTAAAGGAAAGGTATAACTTTAGCAGTCTAATTTTATAGGATGAGCTACATAATATGATAGATAAATAAATTATAGACAGTATTATTTCACTTGTGAATATTTTATTAGGCATTCATTAAATTACATTCGCGGCATAAATCAATTAATTTATGTCATCATCATCAGCCTATAAATGTTCCCACTGCTGGGACACAGGCCTCCTCTCTGTGAGAGGGAGTGGGCCGTAATCCACCACGCGGGCCCAGTGCGGGTTGGTAGATGTCACATGTCTTCGAATTTTCGGTTCCAGGACATGCCGGTTTCCTCACGATGTTTTCCTTCACCGTTTTGAGAGCAGTGGTGATGAAATAATTTACACAAAGTACCTAGTGCCTGGGTTCGAACCTAAGACCTACAACTCGTAAGTCGCGGCCGTTACCACTGGGCCACCACTGCTCTATTAATTTATGTAACCCATATTAATTAAGTGTCTCGTATTTAATAATACTGACATCATCACAAAGTGTTCCCATGTCTTCAGTCATTCGCCTATCTAAGTATACTTATAAATATAGGCATGATTCATCACACGGCTGAACCCATTAAATATGAATTAAAATAGAAATAATTTGTCATAAAAATTCTCGACAGTCACCCGTTTGTAACAGTCCATAGAGTTTGATTTTAAGTACAAAATGCAGTCGAGATTAAATTCCTCTTTCGAGATAAGAGTATTAAACCAACATCATTAGGTATCGGATAGCTGACAGAACACAGGCGGTAACAACTTCAATTACAGACAGGAGGCCAAATCTTTGCCAAAAACTCTGCTCGAATTAAAATATTGTAAAAGTTTACGAAAAAAATAACGTCGCGTGCGCAACCTATGACGTAATAGGTATAACTCCAATATCAACGAATCTGTCTCTGACATGACCTCGAAATCAAATTTTCTCGCCCAATTCTAAAATAACGCGGCGCTATGTCATTCAGTTACCAACGTCATACCCCCTGAAAATTTGGGCCGGTCAATGACAGCGCAGAATATCGTATCTAGTCTGCCGCTACCTATCTAGAAACTAGGACAATAATTGGGCGGCATTTTTAGCAGACCGAACGTTTACTATCCACATAACGCTAACACCGGAAAGAAAACAAAAAAACTACTGTCTCAATGCTATTACCAATTAATTAACATAATTGATAAGCAAGAGCACTAGATAGTACATGCAGAATCGGTGGCAACGAGTCATCGACCCAATTTCCTGGACTATCTAACGAGATGACTATCGCACACTATAAATACAGAGTGTTATGTTAGACGTATAGAGAAGACAAAACGCATCCGCGATCAGACGCTGCCAAAATAATAACTCATTGGGCCTGATGGCAATAACAGATAGCAGAGTGTTTACAATTATAATAAATAAAGCAGTCGCGGACATAATGACTTTCGATTGTAATTTAATTGTAGTTTAGCTTACAATCTTTAAAACGCGAAATATCTACCAACTTTAAATAGGTTACGATGTTATTGTAATGTGAAATGGGTCGATCTCGCAATCAGAAAGTGACGTAGGAAAAATCAGCACGAATTTACATTAGAGCTCAAATAGTTAATTTAATGTCGTCATGTGATCGGTTAGCGGAATATCGTTGGACGAATGTAAAATATTTTAAGTGATAGAAAAAATCAGCTAGGCAAGTAAACGTGCCAAATCTGTGTTTCGACCTAGACTGGCAGCAGACTCGCCCATTTCCACCTTTATAAAATCATGTTAAAACGGTGTGAACAGCAAACGGCATCGCAGACAATAATTATAAAAGTGACGCAATAGGTAATCGACACACTACACTACACTACACTACACCGGCTACTCCATACGTACGGTGTGAGAGATTGATGAATATTAATAAACACAGACACGCTATTAAATAATAGAACCCGACGATGGTCTTTGCGAGTGGTCAGTTCAAACAAGTGCATCGCGCAGCATTGTGATTATAAAAAATAGTCTCATATAGTCACTTCAAATGTTAGATGAGCGTGCTAATTATACAGTGTGAGTCTTTATAATCTGCACATACTGAATCGAGGGAATCTTTGCTTAATTATATCGACGGAAAAAATGATAAAAAAATTCTAAATATTTTATTGAAATTTTTAATGGATTTTTTATTTATTTTTTCGCTTCTGTGACTCCAGTGTATACAAAACGGTGTAACTTTTTAACTCGATGTTTTATCACGATGAAACAAACTCCATAATGATTGGAAGTAATTAGGTGTCCGCATTAAATGAAAATTGTGTAAAAAACTGCCACCAATTAAAAATTAACACGTTTTTTCCGCAAAAATCTGATTTTTTTTCATCAATTTTTGCAATAATCGTAAAATTTCTCAATAAGATGCCCCGATTACCTTCATTTTTTATTACTTTAAATTATTCTTCATCGTATTAGCTATCCAATAGTAAAAATTGCAAGGGTTTAACTCAATCCCATCATTTCTTATCAACAGCCAAAGAAAGGCCTAGAGCACGGCTACGCACTAATTGTTTAGCAGGTAGACGTCCTTTTTTGTTGAGAATGTGCGCGGGTCGGGGTGCGGGGAGGTAGGGCCAGCTGAAGGGACCAGAAGGGATGACAGACAGGCAGTCGCTCCGAATTACTCGCCGCTGCTACATGTGTTTCGTTACTTTCATTCACTGCTACCTGAGTTTCGTGACTTCCGTTCGCTGCTACGTGATGCCGCGCTTAAGTGAATTCTCCCCGGCACACATTGCCGACATTCATTTTTACTATGGGATGGGACGAGGAAGTGCCAGAGCTGCGCGCGCAGCTTACATAGCTGCGTTTCCTAACAGGCAACCAGTGCCATCTGCCCGCAACTTCCAGGAAGTTCACAGAAGATTGTCGATCACTGGACTTGAATCAAGTAGAGATCGTCGCGAGCCGCCTCAAATAATTATTGATGTGGTTCTGGAACAAGCAGTACTGAGCGATTTGTTTGCTGATCCATCCATAAGTACTAGACGACTGGCTCTTCGTCACGGAATATCACAAAAATCAGCGTGGCGTATTTTAAAGAAAGAAGGATTGCACCCTTACCACTACCAAAGAGTGCAACATCTACATGAAGACGTAGATTGGCGTCCAAGGTGTGTGATGTCCACCTGGATTCAAAGAAATACCAGAGCAAACCCAAACTTTCCGAAAACCATACTATGGATGGACGAATCAACATTTACCAGAGATGGTATTACTAACTGTAGAAATTTACACAGATGGTGCCCTGGAGGTCAAAACCCGAAATTGAAACGTTCATCGACTTTTCAAGTAAGATTTTCAATAAATGTTTGGGCTGGTCTTATCGATAACATGTTGATTGGACCAGTCATACTGCCGAGAACTTTGAACAGTGAAAGATTTTTAAGTTTGTTGACTGACGATCTACCTGAGTTATTGGAAGATGTACCACTGTCTTTGCGTCGAAGGATGTTTCTGCAGATGGACGGATGCCCTGCCCATTATGCCACAAATGTGAGATCATTTTTAAACGAAAATTATCGTGATAAATGGATTGGACGACTAGGACCTGTAGGGTGGCCTGCGCGTTCACCCGATTTAACGCCCCTTGATTACTTCCTGTGGGGGACCATGAAGCAACGCGTCTACAGTACTCCCATCAACAGTGAGGTCGATTTGCGTGATCGCATAATTAACTGTGCAAATGATATTCGCAATGATCCCGAAATGATAAGGAGAGCGACACAACTAATTTTAGTTCGCGCGGCTTTGTGCCTACAACAACGAGGTGGACATTTTGAGAACCTAATGCATTAAATTTTCTTTAAAATAATAAATGTTTTAATTGAACTCTTTTTCATTCATTGAACCCAAATAAATCATCCTTAAGAGAACAAAAATAGCGCGTTCGAAGTGCCATCTTTAACACTTGATAGAAAGTGTTTTGTCTGAGCTAAAAGCATACAATTTTTATTATTAGGTAGCTAATACGATGAGGAATAATTTAAAGTAATAAAAAATGAAGGTAATCGGGCATCTTATTGAGAAATTTTACGATTATTGCAAAAATTGATGAAAAAAAATCAGATTTTTGAGGGAAAAACGTGTTTATTTTTAATTGGTGGCAGTTCTTTTACACAATTTTCATTTAATGCGGACACCTAATTACTTCCAATCATTATGGAGTTTGTTTCATCGTGATAAAACATCGAGTTAAAAAGTTACACCGCTTTGTATACACTGGAGTCACAGAAACGAAAAAATAAATAAAAAATCCATTAAAAATGTCAATAAAATATTTAGAATTTTTTTATCATTTTTTCCGTCGATAAAATTAAGCAAAGATTCCCTCGATTCAGTATGTGCAGATTATAAAGACTCACACTGTATACTCTACATCGTTCAGTTAAGGTTCATATGAAAGTAAATCCTTGGGCTTAAAGCATGATGATAAACAGATAAGCACGACGAAAATGAAAGATTTTTTGGAAATGTTTTTCTTGTCATCTGTTTATCCACTGATAGTGTAGAAAGATAAGTGAGAATGAGAGAGTTTGTTCATTCATGAAACTTGGGTCACGTCGATCGGTGATAACAAGATCATTGGCACACTAATTGATCAAACCTCGGCAGGTATCGGTACTTCGCATAGTCATACTTTTCGTCATTGGCACGTCTGTAGTTTATATCTGCTCTGAGGTAACTAACCGCACTTTATAAATAGGGCAGGCACACACGCCCGTCCAGATGCGGTACGCACACGGAACATAAATATAAAAATATATAGCAATCGATAAAATGATCAGTGCGGCTCAGACCGATGATGTAAACAGAGACGAATGCAAGTAGGGCTCTGAACAGATAGGAACCGTTTCTAGTATCGCTATAAAATCAATAAAAGCTACAGATTGTGCGGTAATTAATCTTTGCTAATTTCTATTGTTTCGTTAATCTTTTTACCTGGAGGGTGAACCTCTTGGGAGAAAATTTAATAGGGGTATGCATAAGAAGCAGACTAAACCAAAAACTTGTGAACAAAGACCAAAGTATTTTAATAGCAGACTTGCCAGCAGCAGGAATTCGATGGCTGACTTTTAAAACTGATTGTAAACACCCAATAGACTGTCATCAGATCAAGAATATTAACTACCTTCAGTAGAAAAACCGCAAAAAAACTAGTTACGTGTACAGAAAACTGTCCTACAGAGTTATCTAGTCGGCAAGCACCTATGACTATTCGGATTCATGTGGATATTGTACAATTATCACTAGCTTCAAAAACGGTGAAGGAAAACATCGTGAGGAAACCGGCATGCCTGAGAGATATTTCTCGACGGCATGTGAAGCCAAGTCAGAGGCCCACGGGCGGCTTTAAAACTCTGACACCAGGTTAGTCACTAACCACACGAAAAGGAAGGATCTAGTCGACAATTTAAGTCAGACCGAAAATTATGGGATCTCGCGCACCAGACGGCCGCGACTCAGGGCAGTTGTGGTCCGTGGTCCGGTCTGCCGCTAGTTAGACGTTGCGACCAAGTGCGCGATTAGTATCGGTTTCTTTAGATTACCTGTTCGCTGCAGCCACTGGTCTTGGTAGTGGCCGTCTAGTGCGCGAGATCTCTTAATGTGATGCGGAGCAAATTTTAACGTGTTACGAGAAATGTGGATTATGTCTGACATAGTAGAATAGAAAGAGGAAGAATACTGAGATGACGGCTCAAATATATTTCTGGAAGAAGACCACAAATGTGATGATGATGATGATGTTCAGGCAGCCTTTGCGTTATTCTTCAAGGACAACTGACCTGATAATAGGACTGGTGTGACTTGCGTGGCTAATAATAATTTCGTAAACCCAAATTCCAGAGATTTATTTTACACTTATTTCTTTATTTTAAACGCAGGAATAGTTTTATTTCCTCAAGACAGTAACAACATACATAATCTACCATAGTACGACAGTTTTGTACATTTCCTCTTTAACTTCTAACTTTGCGTGTCAATCAGACAAGTCATTACAAAATTGACATTGAACATTTGCTAGCACACGTTCGTTTTTAGGCAGTAAAAACTCTATTTGAAACGGTTTTTATACAAGTTTGAACAATACGATAATGGTCTCAGGATTCCTTGAAATAAGATCAATCATTAGTAAATTCAGTTACCCCTTAAAGTATTTTTCATTGCGATGGTAGCTGTCGCAGAAATAGTAAAAAATACTATTGTCCTATTTGTACTTGTTCGCAGAGGTCAACATAGAAGTCCTCGAGAGATATGAAATCACCATTACCGAAGAATTTTAGAAGCTCACCAATTAAAACGATCTCTCAAACGATACTGAATAGGTTCTAATGGTATCTAATGGTATATTGCAAGGGATATTGATGTTGGTAATTCAGGCGTCGATTCGGTGTGTCCAAAGTAGACAAGAGTTTGCGTCTCGAACGCCACGCTAACGTTACGTTTATCTGTACCAAATATATGTTTGTGACGTACGCTGAAACTACACAGATAAAATACGCAGCATGCCAAGTCCGTAGTAACATTTAAAAAGTTATGAAAAAAATATTTATTTTTATTTCGACTTTTAACCCTTGGTTTCTTCTGCAGACCAGTTGTTTCAGAGCAAACCCGCTGCAGAAGAAACTAAGGGTTAAAAGAATCCAAAAGCTAAAATTTCGATGACAACAAGAGCTACAAAAAAGCCTAATGTTTCTTCTAAATTGGTTCTACACATTAAAAAGGTTAAAGGTGTTTTTATTTGCTTAATTTGTAGTACCTGGGCGACCAAGCTCTGCTCTGGTGAATATAGAGAATTCAGATTTAATAGTATAGGAAAGTAAGTTCATACTAATCCATTTATAGTACCTACTTATTCCATGCAGCCATGATAGTAGGTCCTACTAATTCCATGCTGCCATGTCATTATTCATTCTCTTGTTCTAAACTTTGCATAACCTTTCAACTGTCATTAACGAGACACAATAGAATTTTAATTGTTATCCACCTCAATGAGGCGTCGTAACAGATGATGAGATAACCAAGCTCTGCTCGGGTGAAAATACAGAGAAAACAAATTTTCCCAGATATGAGACCTAGATCGATTTTTCGCCCCCGTAAACCTCTATATTGCAACTTTCATCGAAATCGTTAGAACCGATTTCGAGAACGTGAGTACAAATATATATACAAACAAATATATATACAAATATTGCTCGTTTCATAGTATAGGATTGACTGTAAACCTGAAAATTCAACGATCTTTCAAGTTACTAAGTGTGAGGTTTTCAAAACGCTGAGGCAAAATAATAAATACATTATCGTTGCTCCAGTTAGGCCTTTCCAAAATGGACAATATATTGCCTATTGTCATGCAATCTAATCTGGGTAGACAACAGTTTCCACTCTCATCGATGGCCTTGCTCGCCTCGACCTGGGGCATTTTAGGTGACTCAATATTTTTGCTCATGAAATTGTCTTCTATGGGCTGATGATTCATAAGACTATAGAACTCATCCAGCAACTACCAGCCATATTGAGAAAATCTAAGCCGGAGGGCCTAGCCTACTATTGCCGATCCGCGATTTCCACTCAAGAACACGTCTATACGCCAACGTCTGCAGTTCTACGGCAAATATAGCTGGCCTATTGCCTGTTGACATAATGTGTTACAATTTCCGCGACGCTTCCAGTCGTCCCCCGCAAACGTTTAGCGCGGCTCTTATTTTTATAACAAGGTTGCATATATACAAATCGTCTGATCTTGACACGGGAAAAATTGTGTACAGACAGTACCCTGTCAATTTCATAGTTGTAAATAATTCTTGAGCTAAATATAAGTCGCGGTGTTAGTGTGTTGAAATAAACTACAACTGAAGAGATTGATGTTGGCTCGAGTAAGCATCATGAGGCGGCGGACTCGTCTCCGAATAGACCGTCGCATTCGTTCTGGTGGGTGTTGTAATGGCTCAGGCATCATTGAGTGGGATCTTCAAGTTCTATTAATATGTAGTAGGTACTAATCAGAAAAAAGCGGCCAAGTGCGAGTCGGACTCGCCCATGAAGGGTTCCGTAGCAGCAAATAGCATAATTTAAAAGTTCTTTAATTGAGTTGATTGAATGAAAGGTAAATTGCGGTTTACGATCTATGACGTATTAAAAAAAACAACTGCTTACTAGATCTCGTTCAAACCAATTTTCGGTGGAAGTTTACATGGTAATGTACATCATATATATTTTTAGTTTTATCATTCTCTTATTTTAGAAGTTACAGGACACACACACACATATTTTACCACTTTTGAAGTGTCTCTCGCGCAAACTATTCAGTTTAGAAAAAAAATTTGTAAGAAACCTAAATATCATTTTTGAAGAACTATCCATAGATACAAAACACGTAAGGGTTTGATGTTTTTTTTTTTTTTTTTGAGTTTCAGTTCTAAGTACCTACCTATGGGGAACCCCCAAAATTTATTGTTTTTTTTTTCTATTTTTGTGTGAAAATCTTACTGCGGTTCACAGAATACATCTTCTTACCAAGTTTCAACAGCATGGTTCTTATAGTTTCGGAAAAAAGTGGCTGTGACATACGGACGGACAGAAAGACATGACGAATCCATAAGGGTTCCTTTTTTGCCATTTGGCTACGGAACCGTAAAAAGTACGTAATCAATCAAAATACTGTTCTGATTGCGCTTCTAGCTTGATTTCCAATAAGTAATTTAGCCCCTTTCGTTTGAAACTTCGAACGTGTCAATAAGATCTCAGGTCGTAAATCCCTAAAGTATGGAGGATCACTGCTTTGACGCTATCGTTGCCAGCCGGCGCTAGCGGCATTCGTGACAGTTTAATATTTTATACAAAGAAGAGTGTGTTTAATTTCAGTAAATTGAGGAAGTCAAAAATATCTCCCAATGGCTATAAATAAATCCCGAACGAGTCAAAAGCTTTCGACAGGCTAAAAATAAAGTTGACATTGTTTCTGAATTAAGTCATCAAACTGTGAGGTGATGATTATCGTCATTACATCCGTTATGGTATAGTGAAGATGTAATCCATTTATTATTGTGATGTTTGGCGCTCTACGTTGGCCGTTGGCAGTAACACATGTCCAAAAGCACAACTTTGCCTACGTTCGGTTGCCAAATTTTAATATTTATCCCTGAAATAATATTTTGCCTTTTATTCCTGAGACGAAAAGCTTAATGCATAAAGTACGAACGTTTAAGGTCTAAGCCGCTGATCTAATTTGGAAGAGGGTCGGAATTTCGGGGTGTCTGCGTCTTTGGGCAGTTTTCGATTGGATGTTAAATCCAATCTATCGCTAAGTGTAACCCCTGATACCTATTATAATATTTGATAAGCTTACTCTGCTCTATCTCATTCTCGGCCAATCATTTAGCAGTTTACAATAAACTGATTAAGCAATCACTGCTAGCGACGACGTCCAATACCTAAGTAACATCTATAAACAAAACAGTCGCTTTACCGACGCGCCCTACTGCTGCTGTATCCCGTTTGTTTACTATAAACGTCACCTGCAGGCCCAATCAAGCAATAGATTCCTTCCACCCTCATTTAAGAATAATATAGGGAGCTTGGTGTTCATCCTGTCCGTAAATAAATTGATGTCACAGGTAATGAGACCTAATGACTGAAGCTTAAAAACTTGTGCTTAGGTTACACTACTACAGCGTTTGCGGTTTATCTCTGAATCATTACAAACAATAGAAAAACGCAAACTCGTATTGTTATGAGTATGACTCTATCTATACAAAGCATTATCAAAAAACGAAGAGTTGGAAAAAAAATCGGGGTAAAGGCTCACGTGGACGTTCCACGTGACCCTACCACCCCAATTTTTTTTTTGTTTCCTTTCTCTAGAATGAAAAAGAAAATACAAAAACAAATACCGCTTATTAAAGCTGTAAACTGAACTTTCAACAGTTACATGAACTTTCTGGGAACCAGTGAAGAAAAAAAACTTTTCTTTGATTTGACCGAAGATATACAAAAAGTTTATCAACTAAGTACCCGCAAGTTTCGAAATTTCAAATGTTTCCTCTACCCTCTACCTGCTCGGTGCTTTTATTGTATGGAATTTTCTGAAACTGGAATGTTGCGAAACAGGGGTGAAAAAATTATTGTTCAAGAGGGTTCGGTTACTCTCTTGACTTCTGAAATATATGTACAACAGCACAAACTTTTTATTTTGTTGCTATGCTATTCCCTGAGAAATAGGTCAGGCCATAATTCCGTTGTCAAATCTATGTAGTGAAAAGTCAAGCTTACAGACTAGGTAATCAGGGCTCTACGTTCGAACACGTTAGCTAACCGAGCATCGGCCGACAAGGCGTGTTCACGTAACCTATATTATATGTAAGCTCACTCACTGCTACTATATAACTAGTAGTTCTGTGAAGAGTAGACCTCACGAGCACAAACTTTTTTTACAACATTAATATGCCACTAAAGTTATTTCAAACGGGATTCAATTCAATTAAAAGGCCGACTCCAATGGTAGAAATCTAAAAGTGAGCAATTTACTGCATTTTGAGGAGCTATTTTGATCGTCATCAGATCTTCACAAAAATTTTATGAGATCAACTTAAAGTTACTATATTTGAAATAAAAAGAGAACCATCGAAATCGGATCTCATAAGGCGGAGATATTCAGTAGCCCCCTTTTTGAAGGAACTACCCCTCCAATCAAAAACCCCACGACAAAAAAAAAAATCTATAAAATCGTAAAACCTGTATACTAAGTACTACAAGTACCGACAAACTGACACACGAAAGCAAATTTTGCAAGACTTGAATGAAGCAGCTTCGGTCGCTCGGTGAATAAACGCCTAGTGCGTTATTTGACATATTGCATTTGAACTTCAGTTTACAATTGATTTACTCGGACGGTATGTGTCAGTATCGCCCACACCTACATCATGACTATCTGGAACTCATTTATCTCAGTTGTCACCGGAAAATCAAGCCCTATTTAGTTGAATTATTTGAACGAATAGTGCATATCTGTAGCTTCACAATAGTTGAGCCGTCATATTTAGCCACCGGTGCGCAGATAGCCCGTTCGAATGACGGGCGAGGCGACTGCCAACCCGGCAACCGATACTAAATAATAAATCTTGACTGTCACATAACACAGTTGCGAATTATGCTCTACGTGTAGTAACCTCATTTTGAGACTGACTCTCGTCACTGCAAGTTTAGAATGTTCGCCACGGATTAAAAAAATCAGGGCACTTAGGATTTTCCTAATGTCACATCCAAATAAACAGTGAATGGATTACCCATCGCATTGTGTCATTCACACATTGTATGATGCTGCTTCCATATTTGTTGCTTATATTATGATGCCTTAACAGCATATATTTTGCTAAGAACTAACTCCTAACTTTTTATAGTTCATTTTGTTAAATCAGAATGCATATGAATTTATCTACACCCTTGCTATTTATAGCATGGGAACTTTTATAGAGGTTTTAACCTCTATAAAAGTTTCTGAAACAGTTAGCTTATTGCAAACATTAAAACAGCCAGTGTCATAGTAACCATATCCTCACTGTGGAAACAATCGAAACTAGACCGTAATGCACAATAAGCCCCCATTCATGGAAGCTTACAACTTTTTCAATAGGCAAATGAATTCAGACTTGTGCCACCATTCCTTTCAACGTGACTAAGGATTAGTTTCAATTAATTGAACATTTATTTGATGAAAAATAGTGTGAGGAAAAGTCGTTCCAAAGTTAGGTTTCAAATCGGTTTTCAAACGTACCTAATCCTTTAGTAATTTGAAGAAAATAGTCTAACCTAGCACTAATTGCAACTTTCTAACCAATGTATATTTTTTAACACGCACTTAAGCATTTCTTTGTAACGAAATTAAAATTAACCCGAGCATTTGGCTGATAACCGGCTACTAAAACCGTCGTGACGCAAACAATGTCAATAGACTTTACACGCGACGCATACTGTCCTGTCAAAACTAAAAATATAACAAATACAGAAACTGAACTCTCAGCCAAAGCTGCCAAACACTCATCAAGTATTAGCTAATGGCTTTACGAAGATAAAAATGTATTCAGATAAGAACATGTAGATTTTCTGCAAGCTCACAAAAGGCTTTCACCAAACGTGGGAACAATGCATGATAAGTGCGTAGATACGTATTCGGAAAATTTCGACGATGAGAACGAAACCTTAGCTTCTTTTCATCTAGAACACGGAGTTACAAAAAACGGAAACATTCATTAACACATGCGCTAAGCAATGTACCGAAGGCGTTGAAAACGTTCAAAATATTAGCAGTAGTAGAAATAGTTAGTATGAACATCACAAACAATAAGATTATGATGCGGAATTAGGGTTACCGACTTCGCTCTTACATACGGATACCATGAGATATTTATGGTAAAGTTAAAAACTTCTGTCCTGTGCATGGAAAAACAGAATCATATCGATGATATCAAGACGGAGGACGTCAAAACCTATCAATTCAACACCCTAAATCAAAGGCAGTGACCGAATGGCGTCCAATGACTGGAAGACAAGGTATCGGTCGTCCGGCGGCGATATGGGCAGACGACATTGTAGCCATCGCGGACAAAACCTGGATGAGGCTGACACAAGAGCATGGGATTGGCACAAGAAAAGAGAGCCTGTGGATGATGACGACATCAACCACCTTCTGCAGTACCGCCTGTATTATAAACGCGTAAACAAAATTATAGCAATGATTGTTAAAGAGCATACCAAACCTGGACAAAACCATCTTTACCGTTTAACAACCAAAGCTCTTGCCAACCCAGTCCACAGCACCTACAACATACATGATTGGCATGATGGAAACGAGGAAAATAGATTCGAATAACAAACTGTCTATTCGTGACCTAATTACTGTAGTTTTTAAGATACGAAGGAAAACGTTCGTAAAATTGTTTTGAAGTAAACAGTAAAAATATTACGGATTTCAGTGCTCTCAAAATAAAAACGGCCTTGGAATAGTTTTAAATGAAGGAGTCAATACATCAGCAATGTTCTTAGTTTAAAGTACCTACGTAGGTAAAACAAAGTCATCCAAGGGCTGTATACCCCCACCATATATAGCTAACTTTAGCATGTAAGTGAGACAGTTATACAAAAGCACGGAGGACAACACGAGTCTGTATAAACTTTATTTGACACCAATATCCTCACGTTACACGAGCAAGCCATGGCATTGGACGATCTACTGCCGTATTTCATTGACAGATCATAGCAGGTTTGATTAACAATATTCATTCAAAAACTGATTCTTCATTTGTGCACCACATTCCATATATTATAAATATCATATGTGATGATTAGTGAAATAAAGAACTAGTGCTCAAAAGGTTCAATACGCGCATTTAGTTTTAGATGATCGATCCTAACTGATAGGCTGAAAAGCCTGGCATATTTACTCAGTCAACCATCAAGTGCCAAGATGTCGCAGATGGAAGTAGCGCTGTCGACCCAGTTATTGAAGCGCGAAAAATACGTGATACACACATGCCCGAACATAATATACAATGTACAACATAAAAAATAAACGCAACGTACCTATGTACTGAAAGATTTTGACCATTAAAAATGTTTATCCATATAACAGATCAACTGTTACTATGTGAGAGGACTATATAAAACAATAGGGTAGAACGGAGAGCTAAAAGTTGATAAAACAACAGTTTCTATGCAGCTACTAGAACATTAATATACATAGTTCCCTCTTCTCACCGGCGGATTTTCCGGCTCACGCGGTTAGATAAGCCATTATTGGTTTTCTATAACTCCTACGTCGAACCGACGTACTACAGCTGCAATTATATAGACAGTGGTGTTGTCACGATTTAAGCTCATGTCAGATAGTATGAAGGTATGGGAGAAAATAAGAGAGAAAAGATTGCGAGAGGAGAGTGAAATTACCCCAAACCGGTTTGGGTTTATGTCAGGTAGCGGAACAATGGACGCCACCTGTGCACTCCGCCAATTGTGCGAGAAGTACAGACGTGCACACACAAGAACGTGCACATAGTGTTCATTGATCTGGAGAAAGCGTATGATAGGGTACCTCGGGATGTGTTGTGGTGGGCCTTGAAAGAGAAAGGTTTGCCCGGGAACTATGTAGAGTTAATTCGTGCTCAGTCAATCTCGTACGTACGTCCGGTCCGCTGCTAGCAATACCGACGAATTAAGTGTGGCTGTAGGCTTGCACCAAGGGTCGGCTTTAAGTCCTTAACTCTTCTTGTTGATTATGGACGTTCTGACGTCGGACATACAGGAAGGTGCATGCTATTTGCTGATGACATTGTTCTTGTCGGTGAAAATGAAACAGATCCTGAGTAGATTGGGGAAATGGCAACAAAAGCTGGAAAGTGTTGGCTTCAGAATCAGCAGAACTAAAACTGAACATATGTTCTGCGATTTCAGCGGTCTCTCCAGTTCTGGAGCCTTAGCATTTGATGGCAGTCTGTTCCGACTTTCGGTATCTCGGTTCACTCGTACAAAGCCATGGCGAAGTAGATCGGGCGGTTAAGAACAGAATAAACACTGGATGGATGAAATGGCAGCAGGTCACGGGTAAAATCTGTGACTCCCACATCCCCCTTAAACTTAAGGGGAAGATATAAAAAACAATGGTTAGACCTGCTGTCTTGTATGGATCAGAACGTTGAGCCACAAAAGGGATGAATGAAAGGCAATTGCATGCAGCTGAGATGACAATGCTAAGAGGAATGTGGTGTTACACGAATGGATAGAATAAGAAATGAATACATAAGAGGCAATCTGAAAGTGGCACCAGTGACCAAAAAGTTGTGCGGAATTCGGTTGTCATGGTATGCGCATGTGATGCGGAGGAACGAAGAAAGGGACATGTTGCGCCGACAACAAATAAATTGGTATAAAGGCATGAGAATGATGGTGTTGTCACGAGTTCTGTTTTAATACCAGCATTATCGACTCGAGCCAAAATAATTTATTCAGAATCTGGATAACTGACGGTACGTTTAATGGCTTTGTGCAACATCACCCACACTCCAGGGAATTCTAATGTATGGCTATAATTATGAGACGGTTATAGGTAAGTATTCCTTACTCTTGGAGCTCGATCTTATCTAGCAAAACACAAATTGATCGCTAAATCAATTCTGCGTGATACTGTTAGAATTGGAATAAACAAACAATATTTCAGCTGCGTCTCTACAACTTGTAACAGGGAAATGTTTTATCGTAGTACTTATTGCGAAGTGCAAGATATGTCATTACTTATCTACAATTAATGGCTCCTGCACACAATGGTCCAGTTTGGCCACAATTCAACTGCTGTCGTGAGATTCAAATGTAAGAGTTAATCTATCAATGAATGTTGAAGTCCGGCCAACGACAACGTCGCGTGTTGCGGTAAAAGTCACGAGATCCTTAGACCTAACCGAGCTGAACGTAGAGTGAAACAAGTGAACTGGTTATCTACATTATTACTACATTATTCGCTCATAGAAGACGCCAGTGGTTTACCGACGATAACCGACTTTTAATGATTTTATACTGAAGATGACGTCTAAACGAGTAGTGTTAATGATTTGGAAAAAATATATGTTAAGTTAGAGCATTTTCTTAATGTTTTAATATAGGCATATTTCGGATTATGTTTATATTATATAGTGAAAGTAATTTGTAAAGTTATGTCTAACGCGGAGATTGACGCAAAATCTATCAAGCGTATTTTTCTAAAACCTTCACCATTTTAAAGATAATTTAATTATTGATCTTTTAGTATATGTGTTTTATGAAAATACCTTTTATTTTACGTATAATAAATTAATAATGCGTCTAATTTGGGACAGCGCTCCTTGATGGGCGAGTCCTATTACTGGCTGGACGTACGACGCGTTGCGTGAGCTCAGTATAGAACACGCAAGCTAACCTCAAGGTTACTGTCATATATCTGCGTCTTAACCCTTCAGGGAACATGACTATGTAATCTGTAAAAACTCCTTGTACATGTTTACTGCGACCTTTAAACCACACACTTTACTATGTATGTTTTAATAATGTACGCATACAGCACCGTGTTCAGTTAGTATCGTATTCCCATGCGTCAACGGCAAGCTCTGATGCAACACATGTACCAGAAAATCGGGTTAAGAATAGTATATGCAGACCGTTTCCATGTTCCGCTGATGTACGTAACGTAATTTCCATGCGGCTTTGGATATTATCATTACGGTTTGTCAGACAAGAGAACAGAACACCGTATTTTATCATTTGGATTCATAAGTGGCAGATACAGGATCAACTATGGAATCAATTCGTACCTACATCAAATCTTCGAGTACAACGCAAAAACTTTAAGACAGTTGCAAAGACTAGGTAGCCCGCAGACAATGGGAAGAGCGGGTGGATATCCATTTGAAACCTATTAAACACCATACAATGTAACAAGTAAGTAATCATTTATTTCCTGGAGCTTAACCGGCCTTTTAAATGAAGCTGGCAACTTCACAATAATGAAGTGAAGGAACAAACTGTAAACGACTAACATTAAGAAAATTGCTTTTCTTCAAATCGCTTCAATTAAGCGCGATGAATTTAGTATTTGCTAAGAATGCTGCTTCCGCCGAAATAGGCCGGAAGTAACCCGAAACATTTTTTCTTCCTCATGGTAACCTCTGAGAGAATACATGAGCCGATTAAAAATGGATTTTATAGTCGTTGCAAATAGTTACATTTTATTCTAACAATAGAAAAGCGTGGGAGTTTTGAGGGAAATGTCGAACGGAATCAAAATCTACATATATTTAAGATGTGTTTATGCTTCTATGTTATAGAAATACAGTTAAATAACGTGAAGACTTGATCTAAAATACTGTTGCTGAAAATAAGAAATACGTAAGGAATTTAGCAAAAAAGAAAAACATTTGAGACCGGTTTTTTGTGGAAACGAAAACATGTACAATCATTGCCTGCCCTTTGAATTAAAAAAACTGTCATGTGATGTTTTTGGAAATACACACTGACCACTAATTACACCATTTTGAAAACAAACGACACAGCATTCTGATTCGTCTGAAATGTTGAAATATAACTCTGTAACGTGATATTTTCCTTCATTATTCAACATCAACATGAAGTTAGTAGAAGTATCAGAGCATCTCTTTCTTGAAATGGAACAATGGCAGTAATTTTTACATAGCAGCAGTACACGCGTATACATGATGAAAGTTTTAAAATGCCGTTAAAGTTGTAGTAACATTTTGGGTGGGTTTACGACTTGTTTTGAACACTAATGATACTTTTTTTATTGCTTTATCTCATTTTGATGCCATCATCAACCTAAATTCGTTGTTTGTGAAAATCGGGACGGGTTCTGGATAAAGCATAGGTTTGATTGGTTGTGTGTTGCAGCTCTCTGGCGAATAATGTTTATATTCTATTTTGAATAGTTTAGGCTGATGTTACTTAGGCGTAATTATAGTATAGGCCTATGACCTGGATATGGTAACGGTAACTTGGTGGCAGATGCAGATCATCATCGCCACTTCTCTTATTCTTTATCTATCTCTGTGGCATCCATGTAACTATCATCTATTTCCGCGTGGAGAAAGATAGTTTCAAATATTTTACAAAATGTATTGTGTGCCTTTTAGTCTGTGCTAAAAATAAATGTATTTACTTTACTTCTTTTTTACACATGCTAGAAATGTATGTGATCTATAAAACTGATCATAATTCAACTAGCCGGCAGCAAATCAAGTAAAACAACGAGTGTTATCGATTCGGACAGCCACGGTATTTACGGATACATCCAACATTCACTGTCAATATTTTCTTTGAAAACCGTTTTTTTGCGAACTATTTTTATTAGAATCGGAACTTTGTTGGATCGGGTTCTAAAATAATGTTGCTACCTCAAAAAAATGCTTACTTTTCTGTGAGAACTCTTTGTATCCTAACGGATCAGATGACTTATAATATCAACCATTCTACAAACTGAACCTTACCGTGTCAATTTCTGTCAAAGGGAAGAGGACAATATGAATATTCTCATGCAATTTATTTCCAGGAAACTAAAATTCAAGTGACATCCTTTAGACAGACCATACAATACTACATTAGAAACAAATTGGATACCTGATTAGTGCATTATATCACAACAGAGTAAAAATTACTTCTGATTGATTGCTTCCTTGCATTACAGTGTCATTATTATACGACATATGTCACGGTCATGTCATTGTAGGCAAGTATAATTTGCCCACGCTTAGCGACTGCCATCCGCGAGCAGCACTGCCTGCTAGACAGAGATACAAATTCATATATTCATGTATACGTCTGAATGACAGACTAAAGCTGGTACCAGCGCTACACGTTTTCAGCAAGCGTCACCACATGTGCGCACGTGTTCCGTATATGCAAACTGATTCTTCTACAATTCCCACAAATACAGAATAGTAGGACACTTTAAATCGATAAATAAGTGGATGAAGAACAGCGCCAAAGTTATTTTAAAAGTTCCCGGCCTGACCCTAGCCGGCTAGCTTTCACAACAGATAAGATAAAATGCAATTAAATGACTTTATCGAAAGCAATAATGGCTTAAATAAATATCGTTGTTTTATCCCTATTTGTTTTTGCCATGTAGATAAAAAGTTTAACTTGAACTGCAATTATTACATTTTTGAAGTGCTTGAATTACGGAAAGCGGATATTTTGAGAGACTACTTGATGAAAATGCGAAAGAAAAGTGAAATGGGATCCTCAATAAAGAAGTCACAGCCATAGCTTGCGTGGTCTAAACAAAGTAAATACATTTATCTAATTAACTAAGTAGGTACTTCTATCTATATATATAAAATTCTCGTGTCACAGTGTTAGTTGCCATACTCCTCCAAAACGGCTTGATCGATTTTTATTAAATTTTATATGTATATTCGGTAGGTCTGGGAATCGGTCGTTATGTATTTTTCATACCCCTAAGTGATAAGGGTGGTCCACCCCCAAACATTTATATGGCAAAACAACGTTTGCCGGGTCAGCTAGTAATAGTATAATTCAAGAGTATAAGTAGTTTCCTTGTTTTATTTTACAGTAAAGAATGAACTGATTAGGCTAGAACTTGGGCAGAATGCGTCCAGGCTGACTAGACGTAATTTTCATCCCGGAAATCTGAGAACTTTCTACGAGGACGGCTTTGTAGATCAATCTACATAGTTTACTTTTTATTAATCATTATAATCTAGTATCAAAATATTTCAATCTAGATCTCAACGGTAAATATGAGGATACATAAATCTGAGTGCGACATTTATGTCGTGTCGCAAGTAGGTTGTCGCGGACCATCCGTTGGTATAATACGTGAACTCTGAGATTGCTGCGCATTCACAATGAGGCGACTGCGATTTGCAAGCGCTCGTTAGCAGATTGATCGATGTTTATGATGATGCTGCATTGTAGGTTATGACGATCGAACTTTATTAACGTTTAATATAGGTTCTTTAAACCAATATCAAGGATAAAAAATTACGTTACAAAAAAGAACATACAAATACAATAACGCAGTATCGCGTTAGTAGAGGTAATGTGTTGTCTATTCGTAGCGGAGACCACGCGTCGTCGTTGCAATTTCAAGAATACCTACGACGAACTATGCCCACAGTTACACCCAACAGTAGGGTTATGATCTCAATAGTCTATTTACGTAAGGAATCCGTGGAATGTACGGAATGTTGCCAGATTGCGTCTATGTTGGAGCTTTATCGACAAATGAGGTGTCTGTGGCGTAGTAATCGACACCTCACGTCTAAACCGCTGACAGTGACACTTCTGGATTCATTGCAGTATGTCGATGATTCTCTTGAGAATCCAAGCATAACACAATTGACGACAAAGAGTCAACAAATGGTTATTGCGATTCTTCCGCCCGTATCAATTTTTGAATCCTTGATTGCGGTACATTCATTGTCTTATGACAAGGCATTAACGAGACACAATAGAATTTTAATTGTTATCCACCTAAAATGAGGCGTCGTAACAGACGATGAGATACTTAAGCGGATTATATTATTATGCGCATGCCTAAACTTATAGACATGGGCTCTGGCTCTCATGAGTTTTATTTAAGGAACAAAATATATACAGTAAGGTCTTTTATTTATTTAAAATAGGTACGCGAACAGCATATACATTAAATATTAAAAGTCTTTTAGATCAATAAAATATTACGTACAGTGAACAGTGTCTACAAGTGGTAAATAAAATAGATGAAAACTGTAAAGTTGGTACCTAACGAACCTCAGTAGGCAGACAAAGTTGGAAAATGACGCAAGTAAATACTATGTAGGGAAACCGCGTGGCCCTAGATTTCTGCTAAAAATACAAGGTAGGTATTGATGGCTTTTAAATCAATGTTTCCTGTTCCAACTAAATGATTGTTTTGTTGCCACTTTCACTTGACTATAATGTTGGTAAATATTTACAAAATCCAACTGTATGTACGGTATCAATGTTACTATACATTTCCTAGGGCTTTTTGTCATGTCATTCTAAGAAATATCGATAAACGCAAGGATTTTTTCGGCTTGAGTCACCACTAGTTACGAGCCTATTATGTTTTTAGTACTGAACTATTCAAAAGGATAGTATGTATAGTCAAAAATGTAAATGACAATATCATACATTGAACATCAATCCCCTCCAAGACTCGTATGAGAGTCCATTAATTGTCTCTATTAAAACTTGTTAATACCTTCCTGCGGTCACTGACTGCGTTATTAGACAAATCTTGTGAGTGGGCGCGTCTACCCTACGACCTTAGATTGTTTTAATGGCGCTTTTAATTCCGGTCAAAGGGCCGGAGGTAAGTTACAACCCACTGCTTTATTCATGGAATGTGTTGTACGCAACTCTCAATTCATGCTCATAAAATAAAATAAATCCACTTTAATGAGAATATAATAGCTCTACGACTTCTAATTACATTAGCAGTCTTCTTAAATTCATCAAAACTAAATCCATCGCGACATTGGGAATCTCAACTCGGCAGGGTACAACGCCGCTATGGTAAATGTCAGCGGACGTGTCGCTTCGATTTAAGCCAGCGATGTACTCGATGACGTATGAGATAGTGCTGTAGACAGTCAGATTCTAATTCTGTACTGGTGACGTTGTGTTCGGTCGAAACAATCGAAAGTTATTCCGAGTGCTAAACCGACACACGTGACTCGGTATGCCGCGTTCTATTCGAAACACCGATTTGCGGAAGTCGATTAAGACTATATCATAATCATAATCATAATAGTTTTTATTTCTCTCTTCACAAAGGTTCACATAGTAATAAACAAAGCGACAAGAGTTTGACAAAAATGCATAAAATATGATCGAAAAAATATATCGATTAAACTTTAGTTGGAGCTACAACAATCAGGATACTATCCCATATTTTGAACTAGGATGCCATTAATTTTAAACAGATCGATTGGTTTGAATATATATCGATTCCAGGGAATAAGTTTGTACCTTGCAATTTTAATTTAATAAAATATTTAAATAGTTCTAAAGAAATGACTGCAGATCGTTTTAACGCATTGAATTCTTTTTAATTTTTATTATAGTTTTGATATACCGGTAGTAAATTCGAATACCGACACCGGTAGTTGTATGAATAGCAGCATCGGCGACTAAATCAGCTGCCGATGCCAGCTCGAGGCACTCCCTTAATTTTATTTAACTTTAAAAATAAAATAAAGGGGAAAAAAAAAACGGGATTACGTGTGTGTTTTATAGGTAAAACACACACGTAATCCCGAATTTCCGAAAACCCGTAATTGCAATCTCTACTAGCAATAATATTAATAATATCATTATTTTAGATTCTGACAAGTCGGTACCGCTTAGTCTGCGTTGAGCTAGCTACAGGTAGATGACCGAAAACACATTATTACAAGCATAAATTTAACATTAAAAAACTCCCAACACAAACATTTTGTCATTTCTCTTTCCTACTCCATCACCAGATCCTACCTTCATTGAGACCATTCCAATGAGCCCAAACACGATACCAGTGCTGTAAGTTGGTAAGGGACTTGGGTATCCTGCAAATTCCAGGTGATGCTACAGCATTAGTTTAAGGTTACTATGTTCTTCTAATATCATTGAAGTAACAGAATACCAAATTTCAAATCGGTCAGACCTGTGGAAGATGCTCACATCCATTCATCAATTGGAAAAGAGCTGATAATCTTCAAACGGCTAAACCGATTTTCTTAAATCATAGCTAAGAACACTCTCGATCAAGTCACCTTTCAAACAAAATAAACAAAAACAATTGGTTCAACCGTTTAGGAGCTACTTTGGCGCAGACAGATACACAGATACACGTTTAACTTATAACATCACTTTTTTCCGTCGGGGGTTAATTATTATGAATTAATTGTTTTTGAAATCCCACTGAAATAAGTACCTTATTTAAACACTAGCTTTTGCCCGCGGCTTCGCCCGCGTGGATGTCGGGAAATATACCATGGGAACGAACTACCGGGCAGTACCGGGATTACATACCTAATAGTCCAGGAAAAGGTTATCGACTCCTACCGCTGCGCTCCAACCGTAATTATTTTGTTACGCGTAATTTTGAATCTATGATATCTTTTAAACCATTCATTTAAATTACATGATGTCAAGGCATATTTTAATCTCAATAAAATGCCCAATTTAAATAACATATTTCATTGGATAAGGATTAATATGATACCGGTCAATATAGCTTCGGAAATAACAATGGAATTTTTATCAAATTCTGAAAGATAAAAATGGTTACTGTGGGTCATCCTTAGAAGATAGACATATGCCATCGCGGACTTTTTTTGTTGAACTGTTTAAGACCTTCAATCCTGTAGAACATAAATTTGATGTATCTGTAACGGTTTACGCGGCGCACGCCAGTAAGCTCCCAGTCGGCATGATTTTTTTAGACATCTTCGACAATAATCGTCATATTTCAGCCAATTTACATAAAACTATAATGAATTATACACTAAAACCTTCCGCAAGAATCACTCCGTCCATTGGTGAAAACCGTTTAAAAATCCATTCGGTATATGTAAGGATAATTTGACAATTTTTTAGGGTTCCGTACCCGAAGAGTGCCAAACGAAACCCATATTACTAAGCCTCCGCAGTCCTTCAGTCTCGTCTGTCAGCGGGCTATATCTCATGAACCGTAATAGATAGACAGTTAAAATTTTCACAGATTGTGTATTTCTATTGCCGCTATAACAACATCATCATCTGCCTAGCCTTTTCCCAACTATGTTGAGGTCGGCTTCCAGTCTAACCGGATGCAGCTGAATACCAGTATTTTACGTGGAGCGACTACCTATCGGACCTCCACAACCCAGTTACTGGGTAATACGATACCCCTTGGTAAGACTGGTTGTCAGATTTTCGGGCTTCTGACGACCCGTAACAACTGTTAAAGATCTACAAATGACAGCCGGGACCAACGGCTTAACGTGTTTTCCGAGGCACGGAGGGGTCTTGGTATGTAAAGATGGTCACCCATCCACAGACCAACCGCAGCAAGCGTAGCTTAACCTGATAGATCGAACCGTGCGGCTATCATTACTTACCGCTATAACAACAAATAAAAATAAAACAAACTTTAAAATTAAGTTTATTTTATTTTACTAGAAACGTGTTTTTTTCGGCGTTTTCTTTTTTGCTAAATATTGTACGATAGTACGGAACCCTTCTTCGTATACCAATCCGACTTGCACTTCGCCGGTTTTTCTATTTTATGAATGCAAATTACAAATGCGCATAAAAAATTGAGGAAGAAATCTTATTTTTTTTTAAACAGTCTAGAATGCATTTCCTGAACATTAAGTAAATCAATTAAAATCAGTGAAAGGAATAATACTTAGATATTATAAGTTATGCATCTACCTTGTATTTATTATCAGATAAAGTTATTGCATAACCTACAATTCTGAGTAGTATAATAGCCAATGATAAAAAAAAACAATTTGTCTCTTACAAGTCTGAAAACATAAAAATGGACTGTAATTTTAGTAATACTTACAAACGTTTTTTTTTTTTTTAAATTTCATTACGCCACGCCTGTAATACCCGAAGACTTAAACAGCGGTGTACTATAGTACACCCATATTTCGCCAGTCATGTTTAAGTGCCATGTAATAAGGGGCGAGCGAAAAATCACATTTTTAAATATCAAAGTATGCCTATCATTGGTCATTCGTGAATCTTTGACAGTCGTTACACGTCAGAAGCCCGAAAGTCTGATACCTAATGGTTGTGTAACTCCATGTAAAATTCTGGTATTCAGCTGCATCTGGTTAGACTGGAAGCCGACACCAACATAATTGAAAAATGGCTAGGCAAATTTAACAAAGTATTCCACTAGCCTTGATAAAGAAAAGTGTGGGTCTTCTTGAAAGGTGAGATTGAAAAATATGTGGGCCAACTTCAAGAGTCCCATTTTCCATATCAAGTCCCATTTACCCAAAAGACATAAAAGCCTAGTTCATTTATTAATGACTTCTTATGTTATGTTTCCTTATTTATAGAAGTTTACAGCAGTCTTATAACTAAACAATGCCCCACAAAACGATTGATATCTCATCAATCGTTTTGTGGGGCATTGGTTGATATTTCCATGGTTTGACTGATACCCTAAAAAACTATATATACCATGCAAAGATGGGCCAGCACTCAACAGTGGCTAGATTCACATCACAGATCTGTTAATTTATTGGTGAAACAACATTTTAATAACAGCAAGTATGTATTACTGTAAAGTATGTTGACTCACACATACATCACATATTAATCAGTATTGCATAGTCCAGAAGGTCAATTATATTTAATTTAATTATACTTTAAAACTCATGTTTGCTTATTATTTACACTGAAGTATGGTCTTTCCATACATTAAGTAACATGATGTGCAACAAAGAATAATATCTTAAGTTTATATATCTATTCAAATAGTGAATATTGTTTGACTTCCGATCCATGTTTTGTTTTTCAATTATTCACACATAAGTGAGCCAAGTTATTGAGAATATCATTAGTAAATTATGAGTAGGTGCCTTAATTTAAACAAGAAAAAGATATTTTCTTAACCAAATGTCCATTTTTTACGCAATTGTCCAAGAGACCAAATAATTGAGTGGAATGATTAACATACATAAACATAACATCACGCCTTGTTTCTCGGAAGGGTTGGGCAGTAGTGTGCCCTTAGCAAGTACATCCACATTTCGCCAGTTATGTTTAAGTCCCATGTAATAGGGGGTGAGCCTATTGCCATCACCTGGGCACAAATCCAGACTCCGTGCTGCTACTGAGAAATTTCAGATAGAATAACCCAATAACACCTTGCCCGACTGATTATTTCGAACCGATTATTTAAGCCATGTGCACGTTGGGATTACTCATCAACAACACTTCCATACAAACTTTCATCCTTTATTTAATCAGTTTAGGGGATGGTTTAAAAAAATCTCTTATAATATTCCTTAGTGCTCACTTTCGTTATAAAAGGAACTCTTGTCAAAATTTCATGCTACAAACCCCAGCGGTATAAGCTGTGCGCTGTTTGTCAGTGAGTGAATAAATTAATGAATTTAAGATTTTTATTAAGTAAAAACAAGCATGAAGCTGAATGTTCTAGCTAGAACATACTCAACATTACATATTCTCCCAATTAAAAGACATACGAAAAGAGTACATTTTGTAGAATATAGGGCATCTGAGCTTTTTAGTTGGCTGATGTTGAAAAATTCTTTAAACAAATTAAATACTGTTATCCATGAATTAATGTAAGTATAAAACACACCCACAATGGTTCACCTGAAGGACTAAGTGCAGAAACCAAACCTATAACATAGAACCATGACTAACACTATGTACAGATTCTATTTTGAAGTATGAATAACAGAAACCATGTTATAAAAACAACCTAAGCAGTCTTGTAGTCTAAGACGAGGGATATAATGTGGAATCAAATTAACAGATAACATGTGTGATTACATGTTTCTAAGTGCGGTATTTGCTTAGCCAAAATCAGTTTTGTTTCAATACTACATGAATCAAAATTTACATCCCGCAATTGATGATTGGAAAATTATTCATTACTTTGCTATTGATAAGCTTTGAATGTTGAAAATAGCTTATGCAGGCAAAAAACTGTTGTGAAAAATATTACTTTTATTTTCATGTTAATTACTCAAACTTGCAAGATGAAACAATGGTATGCGTGGACTTCTAAAAGAATGAAAGATTAATAATGTTATTGTTACCATTTGTTCATACTATAATGATGATTATTGAAGATGTATCTAACTAAAAAAATATGTTTTATTCATATTTTCCATAAATGATATTAACTAAACCTATCCTACCCATCCAGTTGATTGATATTATTCAAAGATTAATAACGTTTTCATTATCATTTAGCAGTTCCTTATAATGTTGATAAACGAAGATGCACTTCATAATTTTGAATCTATTGGATTACTTACCTTTTTTTTAAAAAAAACATGTCGAACTTAACTACTGATCTTGTTGACTGACTTGATTTTGTTCTGCATTATGGGGTTTATTTATAAACATTGCTTAAAGTTACGTGACATTCAAACGTCAAAAATGTATGGTTAAACATTCCCTAATCATTACTTAACTTTAAGCAATGTTTTTAAATAAACTCCTGTTTCTAAGTATGCAATATGACTAACCTTATTAGTGATTTGTTAAATTCTCTGATGTTAAATTAATGGAATTTAGTAGATTGACCAAAAAAATCTATCAGATATGAACAGAATTACAGAAGCATGACAGTCCAGAAGCAGCTGTTGTGGTGAGAAGTAAAACAATGTAGACAAGTTTTAAATTCAATACTAGGTGTTTTGTTTAAAACTTATTATTTACATACATAGAAGTATAAGTTATTAAAAGTTTACATGCACCTACTTACTTTTAATTAGTTAGGAAGTGAGTTTCTGCTAAATTAGAAGATTAGTGAAAAAAGGTGAAGTAATAGACACAGCTTGGGAGATGAACCCAGAAGTGGACCATTCAATGTCCAACCATAGCAATTTGTTTGCAATGTGATATAAAATATGGATGAGAAATGTGATAATGAGGGCAAGGAGTAAGTTTAAGATTACCCTTAACATAGATGGGTTATTATTATACAAAAGCTTTCTTACCTGATGCAGAGCAGTGAGGCCATCGACATTGGCAGTGTTAATATCGGCGCCTCTCTTCAACAGTCTCTGTACTTCGTCTTTATCGCCAGCCGTGCATGCCGCCAAAAATACTATCCCTGAAGAAAACTGAATCCTCGTAGCTCGACGCGGCGTCGGGGACTGTTTGTTCGTATCCGATTCTTCCCATCTCTTCAACTGCTCCGCTCTCTTGAACAACGCTGACGAAGACCTATTATCCGTCATTATAACTCTCGACTAACCACTTTACACTCAATATGGTCCATGCGAACACTTTTCACGGGGCATAGATTGTGTTATTACTACTTAAAGTACACAAACGCCGAGTCCTTAACTTAATTGCCAAAAAAGGAAACATGAAAGAGGAAACGTTCCAGGGAGATTGATACTATGTAGCATTCACGCGACCATTGTTCCACACACTTGTTGAATTATACGAATTGCACATCCGGGCTCCAATTCTATGTACATGACATAACCAATAAGCTAGACATTTAGCGTGGCAGCCATTACGAGAATAAATTTAAACAGCCTACCAAAGTACCTACATACCGAATGCAAAAAGAAAAACTAGGCAGCGAATAAGAATGACGGAAGAAGAAAACGCCTAGCGCCACCTAGCACAACAATGACACTAAGTTGCCATAGCACAAAAATTTCAAATGTATTTTTAACGCAAAATCGTAATTGAAAACTTACTTGGACCAAATTCTCGCCTAACTTATCGAATTTAATCTGTACCCTAATTGCGTAATACAACACAATTACAGTCTGTTTCGATTTGAAACAGATTGCTAATCCATTGCTTCATAAGTTGAAAAAAAATCTGCTAAATAACGTAAATACAACGCAAGTAGGGTACAGGTTCTATTTGTTAATAGGTACAGACGCCAGCACATCAAGCTACCCGAAACTGTCAAATTTTCCCAATCAACTTTGAACCTTATTGTTCAGCAATAAAGTTGAAAATCTATTAAATAAATTTGACAGATTGTAGTAGCTTGACGTGCTGGCGTCTGTACTATCGAAGAAACGCATATCTGTACAATGTTCTTGCCAGCAACGCTCGGCTGCTATAGTATCGCTTACCTACAAAAAAAAATGGTCATGTGCACGAGATTTTATTTTCAAACTGCTTAGAAATGCGTTAACCCGATGGTACAGACAGATACGGCAACATCCATCTGTTAATAAGTTGATGGCACGCTATCATGCCATAACAGGTTAACAGACCTGTCTTGAACGGAATCTCCATCAATGTGTTGCAATTGCAAAGGGGATACGAATATACATACGAGAAATAGAAATACGAGGGGAATTTACGTTTTCACGATTATGTGTTTGTTTAGTTTGAGCTTTCCTTATAGTCATCGGAAATATTGTTCATGAAGGAGCTATACTCTTATAATAAGAATGGTAAATCTGTCAGAATTAGGGAATCAAAACATTTTATGCTTTTTGCTATTCCTTACATTATTATTGTTTTTGCAATATTGTGCCATTACATTATAATGGCGCATCAAGAATACGTATTAACCGGGTCGACACACCAACTTTCAACCTCAGCTTATGGGAAAGCAGTCCTGAGAATCTCAACAGGTTGCGATTTTGCCTTTTCGATGTCTATGACATTGTCTAACGAGAAATACTCCTCCGGGTGCGCCCCTAGATCGGCTCGAGGAGTGAATTGTGATATCTAAAACAAGCAAGTCATTTCTTATAAACAGTATCCGCTTTTGAAACAAGTTGCCAAAGTCAGTGACAGAACTTAGCGATGGGAAGTTCAAAACCCACATCAAACGTGTCCTTATAAAGAAAGCATATTATAAAATTAAAGACTACGTTGAAGACAAGGAAGTTTGGTAATAATTCCTTTTGCACTTGTAGCTTCCCTGGTACCTCTTTAACGGCATAAATAAGTAAGAGTCTATTAACTGCTCCCAAATTACCATGTTTATTTTTATTTTTTACATTCGTCCTTGGCATATTTTTTCTATTATCATTATATAACTACGATTTAATTTCAACTCGTTATTAGTGACTTTTGTGAACATGATAATTATTCAGATTGATTACAGTTGTAACAGCAATCATATAGGTAATTCGGTTTTATTAAACTAGGTTTTTACTTTTACACATTTATTTATCTTTTTAACCGACTTCAAAAAAGGAGGAGGTTCTCAATCCGATTGTATTTTTGTTTATGTTTATTACCTCAGAACTTTCTACTGGGTGAACCGATTTTGATGATTCTTTTTTATTTGAAAGCTGGTGCTTCCCATGTGGTCTCATATAAATTTTATTAACTTTGCTTAGGTAGTTTTTGAGTTAGCTTTAATAATACGAATTTTTTGCCACATACTAATGTGGATGATATTATGTTAAGTTCATAGCAGGTAGTGATATTCGAATTTGTGTGGGGTAAAATACCACAGCTAAAAAGTGAAAAATAAAAACTTTCACATGATTTCATGAAATCATGACATTTGACACCTTTGCTAACTTATGGATTTGTATTGCTGATTATAATTGAGTAAAGCCATATTTGTTCGACCGTGAATCATATTTTAATCAACATAAAACCTGACACTGACCTGCAAAATGCAAAAAACGTAAGAAAATTTGAATTTCGCGGGCTACCCTGACGTTTCTCCCTTAAATAATATGTGTCCACCTTAAAAAGTTGATAGAAAAGTAATTTAATCCGTCTGTGATCACGTTGTGAATATCAGTGACATTAGTTGTGAAGTGGCAACATTATAATTTAAAAATAAATAAATAACATTTTTAATTTTTTTTACTTCCATTTAATTGATAACATAAACCATTAATCACAATAAATATTTCAATGTCAAAATTTCTAGCTATAACTTTTTATATAGCTGTTTTGCAAAGTTTACAAATAATTAACAAATCAAAGTCACAAATGAGAACAAGCCAGCTTGCTCTTCGCTAGCGGTCTCTGGTGTTCACAATCAGTATCAGTAGTTTGCGAGTCGGAGTCAGAAATTATTCAAAATTCAAGATGGCCATGTGTCACGATGGTTTCTTGAATTGTAATAGTTAACTTTATTTGTTTTGTGTGAAAAAAGTGCTTTGCCATGATGGCTGACTTAAGTGTTGATATATTAAAGTTGCCGGACGACATACGAGATAAATTAGCCGAATTAGACTTGGAGTTATCCGAAGGTAAGAATGCAGTAAGTCTGCGTTACTCGTAGATCGATAATTTCTTAATCTTTATTATTATTTTTAGTAAATTAGCTTTTATTAATTAATTTAGTGATAGATTCTGGATTTTATTTAAATATTTTTGATGTTAGTTTCGTGTTAAAAAGTAAGTTTTTTTTACGAAATTCGCCAGCTGATGTCTTCGGTAAATAAAGTATGGGATGAGTTTACATTGGTTGATTTTGATATGTTGTGATAAAGTTATGTGTGTTAGATGTTCACGCTCGAATAGTTACGTTGTCACACATGGCGTACTAAGGAATGCAACACACTGCACGAGACAACGACGCTTCTTAGAATACGCTTTACTTACTCGCAAGTTTGCATCGTTCTTACTTTTGTTAGGCCGCGAACAAGTCTGTCGGCCACTCGCCGTGCATTTTACTCCTTCAGAAAAGTGGTCTGTGCCGCTATAATACACTTAAAACTTGTTTAAAAGTATCGCTCAACTTTTGGAGCAGATAAATACAGGAGTTCTTGTTGTTGTACTATGAGGATCGTTAGTTTTTCCTTACTGTTTATCAAAATACGTACTTATGATCCAATACGACGGCCTACTCACTGTCGGTTCCTTTGTGAACAAATCATCCCAACTGTGGTCAACTTAGTAAGAATAAATTACTCATATCCTTTGCAGGTTTATACACTCAATTTAGTGTTATCCTTTACAACTGCAGGAAGTGAGAGGGCATCAAGATTGGACTGAATTTAGGCTTCATTGTGACTTCCTTGACTTGATATTAATTTTGTGGTACAGCAGACAGCTTTGTAGCTATTGCTGTTCCATTAATGAACTTAAATTTTTGAGAATTTTAGCACTGTAAACTGACAAGGATTGTAAAAGTAACACACTGCTGAAATTAAGGAAGTTTAAACTCTTATAAGAAAAAAGAAATTTAAGAATCATATCTCCTCATTTCAAAATTTATATATTCCTTTGATACTTTGAAATAAGCGGACTGAATCACCCTTCAATATCATAAATGTTTTTTTTTAAAACAGGTCTATTGGGATCTTTTATTTAAATACTAGTATTTAAATAACAATAAAGAGTACTATAATGCCGACCTGAGATCAGGTTTATGTTAATCAGCTGTAGGAAACCGTAACTAAAATGTACTTATCATATTATATTCAAAGCTTGACCGGCTGGGGATAACATTGAAGCTAAGCTATAAATATTATATCAAAGCAAAATGAATTCACACCCTTAGCCTACTAAAAAGGACAAAGTATATGTGTAGAAAAACTTCTTAATAGAATGTTAGTTCAAATCTAACACATAAATATTGCATTTTTAATCTATAACTTAATTACATTATTCAAAAATACAATGTTGACAATAAATTGTATTATTAACAACAAAACTAAAACCAACACAATAATACTTGAAAAATTTAAATTCACAATATTAGCTAAGTATATTATTATTATAATATATTTTGTTCTTGTAGGATCTGTCCTCTGTAATAATAATAATATACCTTGCTAATAGGGGACTATTCAACATGGCTATACTGACGTTCTTTATGTTCTGTATTTAGTTATGTTCCTGTGATTCAGATTTGTAAATTTAATAAAAGTTATGCTAATATGATTTAGACCTGCGTGAATTTGTTTACATTTGTGCAGGTAATTAGGTATTGCAAAATGTAGGTACCAAATAAGGTATTGATTAGTGTAGGTAGGTATTCAATTATTTTCAGGATGTTTCAGTAAATGAATGAATTTATAGTTACACTAACCACGTCATCATTTTTTACTGTACAATTTATACTTATATAAATATTTACAAGAAATAATTATTTATTTATTATTTCTTATTGTTTTTAAAGTATTCATCATAATCCTTTTCACCATATTCAATATTTTTTGTTTATAAAAGGTGTTATTGAGGAATTCAATTATTCAGAATTTGTCTTATATATCCGGGAGTCCTCGAAAATAATGTCGGTAAAAATCCGCACAAATCCGATGCACTGCTAATTTGCGGCGTGTAAATTGATAATTCACTTATCAAGTAACAAATAGTATTTCAAGCTCTTAAAAACCAAATTATAAACCATTATTTGTTTGGTTGGTTCCATATACCTAAATGTATGTAGTGCTTACTCATCATTATCATATCCCGTTTAAGGGTGCCTTCTCGTCTGGCATTGGTTGACGCTGTGCTAAAGTCACGTTGTATCGAAACGAACCTGACGTCGCATTTTCGCAGGGTATACGTGGTTCGGCAAACGGCTATGCTTAGTGTGAAGACACGCACGTTACTCTAATTGGCAACACACGGATTGCAAAGGATACTACCGCCTTCCTAACACTATTTTATTTTAATCTATTGAATACTTGATCGAAACTTCAACGTATTTATTAACCCGCATACTTATTCTTTTGTTTTCCATTGTTTTTTAACAATTAATTTTTGACACGAGCATGTAAATAGTTGTCAGAGGCCAGCGTTCTTTTTAATGTATAAAAGTAAAGGACTCGAATGGAATGTCCTATTCTGATTGAAATAAATGAATGTAGAACGCGGGACTCTTGACCGCTATCTGTATGCGTGGGTCCTTAATCCATCACATGTTATTTATTACAGTTTTATTATTACTAATCATTCAAAACATAAAACAGTAATAATAAGATGTAATAAATGATCATTTGACGTGCAAGCACAGCTGCGCGATGCGAATGTTACACTTTATGTTTGTTTATTTGTTTTTATTGCCTTATTATTATTACAAACATTTATGTTTGATAAGCGTTAATCGAGTGTGCAGTTGCGAATTCTTTAGCCATCCGACTGATTATTGTTTAATTAATATTATGGCAATAGGCTCGCCCCTTATTACATGGGATTTAAACATAACATGGGACTTAAACATAACTGGTGAAATGTGGGTGTACTGTAAGGTTCACCTCTGCCCCACCCTTCGGGTATACAAGGCGTGATGTTATGTTATGTAATATTATAAATGCGCTCGATTTATTTTAATTTACTTCAAGAATGGGAA
This sequence comes from Agrochola lychnidis, assembly GCA_963680765.1. NCBI lineage: Eukaryota > Metazoa > Arthropoda > Insecta > Lepidoptera > Noctuidae > Agrochola > Agrochola lychnidis. The sequence continues at coordinate 9,125,075 of OY796848.1, forward strand.
CAGTACCCTAATTGCGTAATACACGACCAATCACGATTTGTTTCGATTTGAAACAGATTGCTAATCCATTGCTTCATAAGTTGGAAAAAAATCTGCTCAGTAACGTAAATAACGCAATGAATTTTGTTGAACTGTCAAAGTAAAACAAATTAGGCATAATCGTTTACGAAAATAAATTATGAAATTAGGGTACTGGATAGTATTCCTTTGGATTGATAGGATCGCCATTTACAAAGATATAACTATTGAAGTATTTTATTTTTGTATCATATTTTTTCACCCTACTTTGGATTAGCTCACAATTTTGGTTAGAGTATTGAAAGCAAATCGTGTGGATTATCCTATTTCCTTACGTAAGTAAAGGAGTAGTTAAAAGAAACTGCTTTTTTAGGGTTCCGTTAAAAAACGGAACCCTTATAGATTCGTCATGTCTGTCTGTCTGTCTGTCTGTCTGTCTGTCTGTCTGTCCGTCCGTCCGTATGTCACAGCCACTTTTTTCCGAAACTATAAGAGCTATGCTGTTGAAATTTGGTAAGTAGATGTATTCTGTGAACCGCATTAAGATTTTCACACAAAAATAGAAAAAAAACAAATAATTTTGGAGTTCCCCATACTTAGAACTGAAACTCAAAATTTTTTTTTTCATCAATCCCATACGTGTGGGGTATTTATGGATAGGTCTTCAAAAATGATATTGAGGTTTCTAATATCATTTTTTTCTAAACTTAATAGTTTGTGCGAGAGACACTTCCAAAGTGGTAAAATGTGTGTCCCCCCCCTGTAACTTCTAAAATAAGAGAATGATAAAACTAAAAAAAATATATAATGTACATTACTATGTAAACTTCCACCGAAAATTGGTTTGAACGAGATCTAGCAAGTAGTTTTTTTTTAATACGTCATAAATCGTAAACTTATCGTTACTTGCTGCTACGGAACCCTTCATGGGCGAGTACGACTCGCACTTGGCCGCTTTTTTTAACTTTGCCTGCTGCTCATCTCTCGAGTTCTGGTAGACAAATCAGAATAGTCCACAACGCTAATGGAAAACACATTTTAAGCTTATTGATTAGCAAACTTTTGTTAAATACCGCAGTGCATTTACTAAAGAGGTTTGTTCATCGTCCCGGTAATAATACCTTTGTACTAACACGCTATATGAACAAGAACTTCAGTACATCATAAACTTATGCATCTATAGTGATGCTACATCAGAAAATTCGGGCAGTACTTTAAAGTTTCAGCACTAAGCAGAAACACTAACAACACTATTAAAGCATAACGTATTCTGTCAGAGTATGTGTAGGATCATAAAAGAAATCAGATGCCTTCCTGCACCCTAATTGCGTAACACACGATCAATTATAATCTGAATGATATTGAAGGATATTGCTAATTCATTGCTATGATATGTTCGAAAAATTTGTCTGCTCAGCAAATTAAATAACGCAATGAATGTTGTTGAACGGTCAAAATGAAACAGATTGTGATAGATCGTGGGTTACGCAATTAGGGTGCTTCATCCTAGAAAAAAATCTTACTCCATAGGATAAAGTCTAACATAACTACTATAACTTTTATAACCCTTTTTCATTGTGAATTAATTCCAAACTTTTCCCAACGATCATGTCCAATTACTAAGTAGTTACTGTAGTTATCTTGCTTTCCTTGTAATTCTACTAAATACAGAATAACTGGTACCTACTTTGTGCCTGACTTGTCATATAAAGAAATCTGGGGTAATCCAGGTGTGTGACAACCCTGCATACCGAAGTATGGGATTGCACTGAGTTGCAACACAGTCTTACCTAAAGTATTATTAAGCTATAAACGGTAATATTATACGGCGACAGGTGTTGTATGTGTGTATTGTACGTTAAATAATTCGATTGATACCACGAGTGTGAGCATGTAATACGCGACAGTTACTCCACTAAGTACTTTAAATCTTTGTAACATGATATTTGTAAGCTCTTTCTTTTCGATTTGTTTAAAAAAATCAACCTTTGTGACTCTGTGCTACTTACTTAACTACTCAGGAACTTCGTACTGTTATTGCAGACAATATCGCTTTATTTTTAACCGACTTCAAAAAAAAGGAGGAGGTTCTCAGTTCGCCGGAATGTATTTTTTATTTTATGTGTTCCCTGATTACTCGAAAACGGCGGGCCCGATATGAAAAATTATTTTTTTGTTTGAAAGGGTATACTTTCAAGTTGGTCCCATTGTCATTTGGTCACGATCTGATGATGGGATCTCGAAGACATCGAGGGAACTCTTCAAATGTTATAGGCACACCTATAGCGATTTGGGTTTTTTTATAGTAAACTCGTGCATTTGCTCTCTGAAAGCACCATTTGGTAAAGTGGAACTGATGATGAAGGACACAGATGGCCACCGGAACTACTCAATAATATTTATTTCACGGGTTGCGATTCGATTACTTTAATATGGTTGGTAAGCAATTGATGCTCGTCACAATTCATTTGGTGAAAAACTAAAATACTGATGAAAAAGCATCGACTTCCAAAATTAAAGTTATTTTTCGCTTTGTAGTTTGAAAATCGGTTGTATTTTTTTGTAAAAAAGTTTTTTTACCAAAGTTTAAACTACTTTGCGTAGTATCAAAACCAGTCATCTTTGGTAGTTTATCTGACGTTATTAGTTTAAAAGGTATTGAAGCTTCCACTCGTATTGGATGTCAGCAATCGATTCCAGATAGGGACAGCCTAGTTCGCTGATATTGTACAAACTAAAAGGAGCAAGATATCCTTTACCTCTCAATTGCATGATTTCACACAAACTGTCGTCTACGTAAAGAATCGAACAATTGATTGCTCAATTATACAAACCCTGAGTCATATTCAGTATTATTCAGTAAATATGATTTTTTCCTGGCCGGCTTTCGAAAGGAGGAATCAAACTAATCGTCTTGAAATTCACTGATATGTAGCTAAATACAATTGACTTAATGGTCATTGGTCAGATATAAAAGTAAAATGTGTATGAAATGACATGTTTCACAATACGATACTTCAGGACACGTAGAGAATAAATACTATGAATAAAGGGGAAGCGAATCTTGCAAAAAAAAAACATTACATCATATTTCTGAACACAATATTGTGGTAATTCCTAGAAAGATTTCGAGAAACGTTATTCTCCACCACCTCATCATTCAATTTTGATGACACCTGATCAGGCTAATGGCTACCGCCTAAAGGTAACTTCGTTATGTGGCTTCCTGGACATTTACAACTTCGGGGAGGATAAGTAAAATATTTTGACTCTAGGCACTCTTCCTGGGGGCCTACCACAAGCTCATAATGCAGTATTATTTTTAATATTACTTCAGTGTGGGAAAGAGATGAAGCTCTACAGGACGTATAGCTCCATCTCTTTCTCCCACTGAAGTAATATTAAAATAATACTGCTTTTGAGCTGGTGGTAGGCTCCCTGCAGTCTTACAAAAAATTACAAATAATCAAGTTTTTGGGGCTCTACTTCCTTTTCCCAAAATGCATTTTCCTCGTGTAAATGAAATGCTGGCTGTTGTTGAGTTTTCAGACATGAATTTTTTACTTAATTTTTTTCAAATCTCAAATAGCGATTTCTGTAGGTACCTACTTTTAATTACTAGTTTGTGATAAAGACGTGTGGAATAGAATAAACACAATGTATTCTTCATACCTTTCAGCATATTTATCCTTATTATTCTGCAGTATTGTTCTACACGTTAAGTCGACGTGTGCGCAGGCTCATACGACCTCTTTCTTTTCGCCGATGTGACGCATCACCTAACCCGTTTTGTCGTCATGACTCGCTCTGACTAAGCCCGAGCTGTGGTCACTATTACGCTTCTCAAATAAAAAAATAAATGTTGTTAAGTATTCTAGAAAAAGCAGTTTTTACAACATTATTTAAAATCGGTGTGATATGGTTAGTGATAAAAAAAAACGTATCACATTTTTCTGCCAATTTGAGAATAAAATGTGGTGAAAACCAATGTCTGTGACCGGTGTTAATCATACTGATGCAAGCAACTGTAACGGATGTTTTTTTTTAATTTTTAACAGTATTATTTTTGTTATGATGTAAATATTTAGACAGATAGAAGATAGAAAACTCTTTATTATATACCTACACTATCAATATTACAGATATAAATGTACACCTGCCACGTATCTATCTATCGCAATCAACCGAATACCTAGCGTTGTCACTAAAACTGGAAATTCGAAAATTGGAGGAACCGAAATTCTGAACATAGACGTATGTTCGTCCGGGTCCATCAACATTCCAGTCAAACAAAAAAACCAACGTGTTTCAGCTACAGGTCACAGGAAAAGCCGATACACAATAAAAAGAGTTTTTCATCAAATCACTACGGCCCTTTGCAAATCCTGCCATTTAAGGGGGAAGCGTCAGGGTAGCCCGCGAAATTCAAATTTTCTTTTGTTTTTTGCAAATGCAAAAAAAGTAAGACCTCAGTGTCAGGTTTTATTTTGATTAAAATATGATTCGCGGCCGTAACACATATGGCTTTATTCAATTATAATCATTACAATCAGCAATACAACTCCATAAGTTAGCAAAGGTGTCAAATGTCATGATTTCATGAAATGACATTTGCAAGAAAAAAGAAAAGCAAATAAAAAGGAACGGCAGCTAAAGTATTCCGTGCTGTCGGACAGAACGAATTGTATGAATGAATCTACATAGGTCTGTGATCGCAACGCAAGTAGCTCCATGGCGTCCTGTACTTCAGTGACAGTCGAGAGGCATGCGTTCCTGTTGAAACACTAGCTGGCATTTTTATTGAAGGATAGACATGGACAAAAAACAGGACAAATCACTGCTTGGATCAGTAGAAATAATATTTATTATCCATTCAAGTTTGCCTACTGTTAATTTGGGGTAACATAAAGTTTCATTCTGAAAATTTCCATGAAAATACCTAAAATGTAACAACTGCAGCAACACGTCCCTAAATTTAGCCCAGCAGCTAGACAAAGAATTAAATATTCAGCAATCGAAAACCGAAATACGGTTGAACTGCAAATGAACAGGGCAGTAGTGGCTAGCGGGGCATCGCCCGGCGACCTGTCGTTCGATGTCAATGACAAGACTCGACATGCGGTCACTTTACCATTCGCTTCCGGAACACGGCAGGATAATAAAAATGGCCGAATGCACACACATACTCATATGGTTAACACGTAGGATATCGATACCGACGTAAGTACATGTACGAAAGCTAAACAGACGAACGCTGGCGAGAGCTGGCGAACTTTTGGCTACACATCAGCGACTAAATTGGTTATTTTCCTATCCCGTCTGGACTCCGGACGGTTCGATGTACGATGTATAAAAAATCAATTTCATCTCTCAAATGCAATGTGTGGGCGCTAAAACATGTGCAAATATAACTTGGTTTTTTCAGTTTGCTCTTGTGTCTTGTTAATCGGAACGGAAGACAGAGCTATAATAATATTATAATATACTAGCTGCTGCCCGCGTCTTCGCCCGCGTGATGAAAATTCGTAGCCTTAGTTACCTCCTTATAACATCAGGTACCTGTCAGTAAAAGTCCCGACAAAATCGGTCCAGCCGTTTCGGAGATTAACCGGAACAAACAGACGGACAGATAGACAATAGTTATAATTTTTTTTTTTGTTATGATACCGTATATACTTTTATAAGCAAAGCTGTTATTTTGACATTACAAGCAGACACTTCAATTTTATTTATTTGTATAGATATGCTTCTAGCTTCTTTAATCTTAAGTTTTCTATGGAATTCAATTGCTCATCTCACTTGAAGTCCCAATCCAGTGTTCCTCCACATTCCATTTCGCTGGACAAATCGCTACATTAGTTAGACTACAACCTAATCAGCTGTTTAACACGCCCATTGCTACCTTATTGAAACCGTACAGCTTCAGTTGACCGTGCTATGAACACGACAATGCTAACGGATGAATGCACCAATATTTGATTGTTTGTAACATGCTGCAGGCACAGACTTAAAAAAAAAAAAATTGGTAACATTACTAAACCGTGTGAAAAACAAGATAGCTTTTTCCGAACTAATCGGAAGCAGTCGTGTATGATCGTAGCTGCTCGCAGTTCGTAACATTCCGTTGTACGTGAAAAGCATTTTGGGCGTTTAAGCCAACCCTTTGTTTGTCGAGTACCGAGGTGGTATGGTACTCGTGTTTGTGTCACACGATTTATTGTTGCATCAAAAAGTTGTGCATTCTCTGACAGACAGAACTTTCGATACACAGGACAGAAATTTCTAAAGCCGGGGCACATGTTTTACCCTACATGTAGTGTGTAGGGCACACACCTGCAGGAGATCCTAAGCTATAGGTAGTAAAATAAATAAACTGTGTGCTTGCCTGCTGCGTTCGCGTATTTTGCATGATACAACAACATGACCGGCAGCGCAGCGCGGTTTTTTCTAAAATTAATGCATAATATATTGTAATTGAAGGGGTATCGTGTTATGGGCACGCCACAATTGCGGCGATAAGACCCCTCTTTGAGGAGTGGCTTGAGAGACGCCACGGCGTCCTCACCTTCCGCCTGACGCAGGTCCTCACCGGACACGGCTGCTTCGGGAGGTTCCTGTTCAGGATTAGGCGGGAGGAAACACCCGGGTGCCACCATTGTGTGGATCGGCCTGAGGACACGGTGGAGCATACGGTGGAGGTCTGCCCGGCTTGGGCAGAGCAACGCCGTGTCCTCGTAGAGGCGATCGGCGGCGGTGATCTCTCGCGTCCGGCCCTGGTTCAGGCCATGGTACGGAGCGAGAGGAAATGGCAGGCCGTCGCCTCCTTCTGCAAAGCGGTAATGCTCGCGAAGGAGGAGGCGGAACGCGTGAGGGAGAGGCAAATTTCGCGCCCTCACGCCCCTAACCGCCGCAATAGGAGGAGACGCCCGGGGCGGGAATCGCGAGCCGATTTCCGGCCACCGCAGGCGCGGGCTTGCGGACGGTGAGCAATGGGTAGCTCGCCGTCCGATAAGGACCAAGCCCGGGTCGACGGCGCGTTGCGTTCCACGTGCGCCTCAAAGAGATGTCAGCAGAATTGACGGGGTCCGCTAGGGCCAGTGCCTGCCGGGGGTTCGAAGAAAACCGATAGGGAAATCGTGGCCCCCGGCAACAGGGCAACCGAAGGAACACGGGTGGGTTTTAGTCAGTAAGAGTCTGACACGCCTCCCGCTCTACCCAGAGCGGGAGAAGTTATTTGATAATTTCACACCCAAAAAAAAAAGGGGTATCGTGTTATCTAGTAACTTAACTGAGGTCAGATAGGCAGTCGCTCCATGTAACACATGGTATTCAACTGCATCCGGTTAGACTGGAAGCCGACCCCAACATTGTTGGAAAAAGGCTAGGCAGATGATTTTCAAAATATTTTATTTCACATAAACCTACAATTAGACAAATCAGACAATAAGTGTACTTATGAAACGTCAGAAGCTAGGTGCACGGTTCCAATTAATCGCTTCCTATGGAGAAGAGCCGGCAAGAAACTCCACGGTTACTCTTTTCAAAATAAATGGTTTCTACGAGTACAATGTTTCCAAATTACAGTGTTAATAGGTATGGGAGGACAGTGTAAGCATATCAACAAGTACCAGGTACTTAGTAAAATAGAAAATAATCCACAAGTCTACAGCCTACAACGTTCTCACATTCACAAAATCTAAAAGAAAAGAATCTATATAAAATATAAACAAAATAGTAAAAATAAGGACCTATTCAAACCAAATGACATGATTGCCACTACAGCTGTAACAAACCTAATTTGATAAAACAAAATATATATATAGAATATTGTAGGTATATAAATTATGTAATGTCAAATAATGAAAAGATTATGTCAATGAAGTATGTAAAAAAAGTAAAATAAGATAATCATCGTTCCACCTTACCGTACCTTCCTTCTATACCTAATTATACCTTTCGGAATATATTATTATTCTCTAACGAAATGATGGAGATGAATGAAACGCTTTTGTTTGATAGCGGCTGGGGGATTTCCCTTGTTTTGTTTTGTTTGACACTTTAGTTTGGTTCGGATAGTTCGGAAGAATCGCAATTTTTGATCAATAAAATATTTAAAAATGTGGCGGTGGAAGACAGAAAGATGCCAATCTGGCAGTTTTTTATAGAAAAAAGTTTGCAGATTAGGAACGGAAAATCTGGACAGTTGGTTTTTTGTTTAAATATTCTTATAATTATATAATTCTAACACAGTGATTTTCAACATACATTTGCATGTATCTATCCGTTATCTATAATTTAAAAAAAATTGTTTGTGTTACAAATAGGAAAGATTTAAAACAATTCGATTTAATCAATGATTTTTACTGAAAAAATCACTTGATTTAAATCAAAGTGATTTAATCATGCCAACCCTGGATAAAAGTGCATGAAAGAACGTAATTTTAGCCGATAGGTTATCCTATAGGGCGCACTGTTTGTATTCTGTCTGATAAATGTTCTTAAATAACTGGGTTATCTTCTTATAGTCAGGCTATTGTCGCATTAAGTGTCTCAATCAACGGGCAGAAAGGCCGGGCATGCGCTCGAAACAGACAATACACGTACACATATCATAACAGTCTAAGCAAACACTTAACATTCAATATGATTACGCATACAAACACACACTATAGTACATATAGTGAGATAGCCATAAAAATAGTTAGCGGCTCATGCGCCAGCGCAAGCCGAGTTGCGAGACGTGAATTTTATAACCGCTGAGTGAACCGTAGTTTCGTGTTACAAAATATGTGGTAAGTTTATAAACAAATGTAATCGATGGGATAAAAGTTGTCGGGATTAAAGACGTAGATGTTGTTTATTCGGTGGAGTCTGAAATTGCGCTTAATATTACTGGGAACTGATAAAAGTATGCTTTGTACTTTGCAACGCGGTACAATGCGGCACAAGAAATACAGACCTTCTAAAATATTCATGCAATATTCGTAGGTGGTGTGGGAACTTTGGATTTGATTTGCGATTCAGTTATTTACGTGACGACGTGAAGTGACGAAGAATTCGTTTGCAAAGACTACAAGGATGACTTTTCTATTTTGCAGGTATTCGCTCCTTGTTTTAATTCTGTATACCACCATAAAGCCACCGTCGTATAAATTAAAATATTTCATAACATGATTCACCCAAATATTATTGAATAATTACCAAAAAATATGGAAATCAACAGGTCATAACAATAAACATGCACATCCTGCCCTGAATACTGAAACGCCAACTACTTCACACGTCACACGTCTCCAATATTACCATTGCAGACGAATGGTAGCTGTCATAAATGAACGATATATCAAACAGCTCTATGAATCATACTAAAGTGTGAATCGCTATTATTTGTGCGACGGTTGGGTTCTGTTAATTAAACGGGTTCCTCAAATCAATCAAATCAAATCAAATCATTTATTTTTGCAGAAAAACACTGTTACAATGGTGTTATAAAAATTTACATGTTTCAAGTGATTCTACCGTAAGGCATGCAAAATGTATAGGTACAATCATAAAATACAATCAACAAATAGATAAAAAACAGTCATAAAATACTTTAAGATATTAAATTAATGCAATGTCATACATATTAATTATTTATTCAATAATAGTAGTATTTAAATCATTTTAATGTCGTTCCTAGAATTATTACAATATTTAAAGATTCATGCAAAATAATAATTGTTATTGTTTGATGTCACTGTGAGATCTTAAGTTTTGAAAAATTATCGTTTAAGAATTCGTTCAAATTATAGTAACATTTATCAACTAAAAGACTCTTTACACTTTTCTTAAATAAGGTAGTATTCATTGCCCTTATTTCTTTAGGTAATTTATTGAAAATGACAGGAGCCATGTGAAACACACTTTTGTGCATTAAAGCGGTATGTGTTCGGCGGACACAGAGGCGAAATTCGTCACGTTGTTGCCTATTATTCACTTCTGAGGCTAATTTAAATAGTGTTTTATTGGTCTTAACAAATACTGAGACTTCATAGATATATAGGCTTGGGAGAGTTAAAATTTTGTACTCCTGAAAAAACGGTTTACAGGTTTCGATCATTTGAAGCCCAAACATAGCCCTTATGCACCGTTTTTGAGCTTTAAGGCGCAGATATACGACTTCTAATGATTTTAAATTGGACACCACATCTAAACGACTAGTCTTACTTCTTTGAAAAAAATATATGTTGTACTAGACAGTTTTTTTCGTAATTTGATATACGAATAATTCAAATTATATTTTTATAACACAGTGTAATTAATTTGTAAAGTAATGTCTAACGCGGACAAAAAAACGATAATAACGCAAAAGCTATCAGGTGTATTTTCATGAAACTTTCACCATCTAAAAGGCAATTTAATTACACAAATTTTAGTATACAGCTTTTATTTGTATTGTGTTTGATAAATCAATGTGGGTTGTTTTTCGAATAAACTTGGTGCGCGTTAAAACCGGGGCTCTTGCGGGCGACGGGCGGCAGTGCATCGCTGACCACTGTCACGGGTAGACGCTAACGCTCGGAGCAATTTTATTCGCTTTTAAATTTCATGCTATAAATGTCTGGTAAATCCAAATTATTGAAAAAGAAATGCCTTACACTGGCAAAAAATAGATTACTGAAGTAAGTAACGTACCTATTTTAATCGAAATAAAATTATCATTAATCTCTATCGAAAGTTTGAATTATTTTGAATTGTAGTAACCACACTTTTATTTAATTTAAATAATTGTGTTATTTTTGTTTTAGGACAACACCAAATAAAAATTCTCTAGTCGTAAATTCAGAGACGAGGTTTTTTTGTAATTTTTTTGTAACCATACTACATCGTTGTAGGGACAGTCCGGATTTTAGAGTTTCAAAAAATATTTGAATGCTATTATTGACATACAAGTTGTGGTGGTGTTCTTGGTTCGTAAGTAGTATGACCTTGACTGCGGAGATGTAATTACTAGACTGTCCCAGAAGGAGGGTAATGTTTTTCGAGAGTATGTATGTATGTATGTTTGTATGTATGTACTTATGTCTATTTCTTTGGCACGCTCTGTAGCCTAAACGGCTTGATGGATTTTAACATATGAGGTGTCGTTAGGTTCGTCTTAATAGTGGAAGTGACATAGGCTATTTAATATTTATATATTGCATCTGCAAATACAAAAAAAAGAGGGGTAGGTTTAAAAAAATAACAACAAATAAAAGTTAGTAATGAGTCAATTCCAAATATACATATATCCATATTAATAAAACTAACACATAACATAAAACATAACATCACGCCTGTAATCCCCGAAGGGTTAGGCAGAGGTGTACCTATAGGACACCCACATTTCGCCAGTAAAATAAAACTAAAAAGTTTGAAATAAAACAAATTATAAAAAAAAAAACACCCGACTGCAAAAACTTATAACTGAAAAGAGAAAAACAAGCATTATAATCTATAGGATTTTGGTATCGCAGGCATTTGGACAAACAAAAGTTTCACCAAAATTTCAGGTTGATTTTTGGTTTGCGCCTGCAATACCAAAATCCTATAGATTATAATATTTATAATGCTTGTTTTACTCTTTTCAGTTATGAGTTTTTGCAGTCGGGATTTTTTTTATTTTTATTTTTTTGTGTCCGTTTTGCGAACTTAGCCGACGTTCACACGGACGTAATAAAATCACGGCGGGATTTTATCGCGCACTAGATTTTCAACTCTCGGTGTTAAGCCGAGCGTTGACAATCCAACGCGCTGGGACGTACTCTCGTGTAGGCACGTGCACGAAAAAAAAAGCGCCGCGATTTTATTACGTCCGTGCGAACGTCGGCTTAAGTACATTGTGCACAACTATTTTCCTACTTTCGCCCATGCCTTTACTTTCATGCCGGTGCCTATATTTAGATACATGTCGCAGAGTGATACCGCCTAGTTTGGAAGAAAAACGTTTGATAGTTCCATAATTTACAACAAAAGGATTCCTCTTCAGTAAATGTTGTTTCAATCACTTCAGAAATGAAAAATAATTGAAATTTGTGAATTGTTTTTTTTTTCTTCTTAGATTTTTTTTTTGTTCTCTCTTCTATAGTTACACAGGTTGTCTACATCTCTTTTTATATACTTTCCTGTCGCAGGTATGCTGGAAGAGATTTCTTTAGAAAAAGCCACTGCTTTTTAAAGGAAAAGAATTTTTTTTTTTCTTTTCCTCTCTTTTTGTCTGTTTATATGTGTGTGCATAAATTTGGAAATATAAAAAAAAAATTACACTGATAAATAAAACGAAACAACCTAGGAGTGAATTTGTACCTACATTATCTGTTGCAATAACAACAAACAACACAACAACAACAAATGATTAACGTATTATTATTACGTTAATATATTGTAAATTATGAAACCATTAAACTTTTTTGACCAATATTATATTAAGGCTCCGTGCCGCCGCACCGCACGAAATCACTGATTTTGATCAATTTTGTTTATTCGTTGTGAGAAAGGGGACGAGAATTTAAACAAAATTATTTGTGATTTGAAAAGTCCAATTCTTCGTCTTGTACATAGGGGAAAGGGATTTTTGAAATAAATTAAGGATTCGTGGGAAATCACTAAAATTCGCAACAAGTTTTCCAAAAAATGACGCGAGACTGACGTTTGATCGTTTCGTTAGAAGAAACTGCTTTTGATGTTGAAAATTAAAAAATATCATCAACATCATTATATGGTCTACTTGTACATAGGGTAACCACTTTTTTCAACTTTCATACAAAATATAGCAGAAAAAAAATGTTGAAATAACGTAACTTTCTCAAAACTTCAAGCCAAATAAATATTTTTTTCTAATACTAAGAAACACTTTTAAGAAATTTTAAAAATTATATATTAATTTTAAGTTAATTGTTTAATAGAATCTAAATTTTATTTTATAAATAAACAATTACTTCATTACGTAAATAAATGGCAAAGTGAACTATATAAACGATCGCGGAAAATCTATTCCGTCAGTAGCGAACGGGCCTTCCCAGCGTGAGGACGTATCACTTTGCGTCGCAGCACGCACACACACGCACGTACGTGTCCGATGTTAACATATTCCAGAAATTGTACGTCGACTACCACATTTTGATCCGCATTTTATTTTAAAGTACTTTGCTTGTTTTTGAAGAACATTAAAATTTTGCATGCCTGGCAATAAATAAAATACCGGTGTACGTGTGTTCGTAATTCTTCTTATCCTAAACGGCTTGACTGATTTAGATGTTTTTTTTTTTAAATTCTTTTTGTGTAACTTGGATGGTTCATAACTATAGTTGGACTCGCGTGGCGCTGTTGTCGCAGGACAACATCTGCCTGCTGGGTTCACTAGTTATATTTTGACTTTAGATTTCATAGTTTTGAATGATTTTTGGTAGGGGAAAAAGTTATGGGTTCGCGTCACCGATATGCCCGCGCCGATATGCTGTTGTAGCAATAAGTGAAGTATTTTTGGAACGAAGTTCTTTAACGCTACTGAAGACTACTTTAAGTCAAAATAAAGATCCAAGATGACGGCTGCGAACATTTAAAAATATTTCGTCATGGGTATCGTTTTCATAGTTTTCGAGGATGCTAAAGCTGATAGTGAGGTCAAAATATAAATCCAAGATGGCGGCTGTGACAATATTCAGATTTTTCGTCATAGGTGTCTTTTTCATAGTTTTTGAGGATTCTAAAGCAGATTTTGATGTCAAAACGTAAATCTAAGATGGCGGCTGCGAAAATTTTCACATTTCTTCATAACATCACGCCATCAATTTCAAAGTGTTGGGCCCTTTGAAATTGATGGCGTGTTATGAAGAAATCTCATTTCCGCAACTTTTTCGCGCAAGTGGGTTCGCGCAAGTGTCTTTCGCGAAAATGTCTTTCGCGCAAGTGTCTCAGATCCCTTTATGGATACTGGTGCCAATTCTCTTGTCACAAATTAATGCCTCAAAACTAGACTAAAAATCACCAAAGTTTCGTTCATTCCTGTCAAACGATGATTTCCTATCGTGAAATAATTTTAGAATATATTTTATTTTGACAGCACTAAGATGGCAATATGGTGCCGATTCTCTTGTATACCGAACTAAACTTACTAAACTATCACTAAAATTCCTTACTTTTGGCTATGAAAATCTTGAAGCTATTCTGCAACAAAAATTTTCTAAATTAAATTCAAATATATTTAAGAGCAGTGGTGGCCCAGTGGTAACGGCCGCGACTTACGAGTTGTAGGTCGTAGGTTCGAACCCAGACAGGCGCTTTACTTTGTGTAAATTATTTCATCACCACTGCTCTCAAAACGGTGAAGGAAAACATCGTGAGGAAACCGGCATGTCCTAGAACCGAAAATTCGAAGACATGTGACATCTACCAACCCGCACTGGGCCCGCGTGGTGGATTATGGCCCGCTCCCTCTCACAGAGAGGAGGCCTGTGTCCCAGCAGTGGGAACATTTATAGGCTGATGATGATGATGATATTTTGACACACTAAAATTATATTTGACAATCGCGAGTCCACGTGGTACTTATTTGCCCTACCCCGTGAATTTTTTTTAGAGCTGGAGGCGCACAGGGGGCAGCCTTGACGTTTTATATAGAATTTTTACTTTTTGTAAGGAAAATAAGAAAAAATATTATCTACATGTAGAGTGTCAGGGGTTTAAGGGTTTTATAAAGGGGATCGAAATTCTCATTATTTTTGCGATTGGACACACCGTTTTCGATATATATGCAAAAGAAAAAAAAAAGATACAGTACTGTTTTTTGCACCTGAAGCGAGGTGTTGGTGTGAATTTTAGTTCAAGATAACTAATTTTATTCCGCACCTTTTTAATCGCGATTAAAAAAAGTCATATTTAGTTAGACATGGGTGCCGATTCTCTTGTACACCGAACTAAACTAACTAAACTATCACTAAAATTCCTTATTTTTGACTATGAGAATCTCAAAGCTATTCTGCAAAATAAATTCTCTAAATTTAAAAATAATTTTGACACATCTAAATCGAATTTGACAACCGCGACTCCACACGTGATACCTAACCACGTGAATCTTTTTAGAGACGGAGGCGCGCAGGGGGGGCAGCCTCGACGTGTTTTATATGGATTTTTCACTTTTTGTGTGGAAAATAAGAAAAAATATTACCTACTTGTAGAGTGTTAGGGGTTTAAGGGTTTTATAAAGGGTGTCATTATTTTTGCGATTGGACACACCGTTTTCGAGATATAAGCAAAAGAAAAAAAAAATTCAGTACTGTTTTTTCATCTGAAGTCGAGGTGTTGGTGTGAATTTTAGTTCATGACAACCAATTTTATTCCACATGTTTTTAGTCGCGATTAAAAATAGTCATATTTAGTTAGAAAATCTAAATTTTAGGTTAAAAACGTCAAATTCAGAATAGCAAAATTGCCATTTTCACTAAACTAATATCTCAGTGCCATCTTAGTGCTGTCAAACTAAAATATAGTTAAGTTGTGTCACTTTAATCTATTTCAGAATGGGCAATCGATTTCCCATTCTGAAATAGACTAAAGTGACACAACTTAACTAGATTTTAATTTGACAGCACTAAGATGGAACTGAGATTTTCATTTAGTGAAAAAAGCAACTTTACTATTCTGAATTTGACGTTTTTCACTTAAAATTTAGATTTTCTAACCGAATCTGACTATTTTTCGCGATTAAAAACGTGTGGAATAAAATTGATTGTCATGAACTTTAAATTCACACCAACACCTCGATTTCACATGCAAAAACAGTACTGAATCTTTTTTTTTTCTTTTGCTTATATCTCGAAAACGGTGTGTCCAATCGCAAAAAATAATGAAAATTTCGACTCCCTTTATAAAACCCTTAAACCCCTTATACTCTACATGTAGGTAATATTTTTTCTTATTTTCCATACAAAAAGTGAAAAGTTCCATAGAAAACACGTCGAGCGTGCGCGCCTCCGGCTCTAAAAAGATTCACGTGGTTAGGTATCACGTGTGGAGTCGCGATTGTCAAATTTGATTTAGATGTGTCAAAAATTTTCTTAAATTTAGAGAATTTATTTTGCATAATTGTGCCGATTCCCTTGTTCACAAACTAAACTAAATTTAAGTGCATCTTTTTCTTTCTATTTCATTAAGAAAAGGACAGAAGATAAATTTTAGTTTAGTCCTGTCAAATTAATCAGCGCTTGACGTTAATTGACGTAATTTTAGTCGGCAAGTTTTTAATCACATCTAAACTTGTATGGGTGGTGATTAATTTGACAGGACTAAACTAAAATTTATCTTCTGTCCTTTTCATAATGAAATTGTAAGAAAAAGATGCACTGAACTTAAATTTAGTTTAGTTTGTGAACAAGGGAATCGGCACCAATAGCTTTGAGATTCTCATAGTCAAAAGTAAGAAATTTTAGTGATAGTTTAGTTCGGTGTATAAGAGAATCGGCACTAATCAAAATTTTAGGTGAGAAAAGTCAAATTCAGATTGGTGCCGATTCTCTTGTCACAAATGCCTCTAAACTAAACTAAAAATCACCAAAATTTAGTTTATTCCTGTCAAACGACGATTTCCCATTCTGAAATAGACTAAAGTGACACAACTTAACTATATTTTAGTTTGACAGCACTAAGATGGCACTGAGATATTAGTTTAGTGAAAATGGCAATTTTGCTATTCTGAATTTGACGTTTTTAACCTAAAATTTAGATTTTCTAACTAAATATGACTATTTTTTTATCGTGACTAAAAACATGTGGAATAAAATTGGTTGTCGTGAACTAAAATTCACACAAACACCTCGACTTTAGATGAAAAAACAGTACCGAATATTTTTTTTTTCTTTTGCTTATATCTCGAAAACGGTGTGTCCAATCGCAAAAATAATGAAAATTTCGACACCCTTTAAAAAACCCTTAAACCTCTAACACTCTATATGTAGGTAATATTTTTTCTTATTTTCCACACAAAAAGTGAAAAATCCATATAAAACACGTCGAGGCTGCCCCCCCTGCGTGCCTCCGGCTCTAAAAAGATTCACATGGTTAGGTATCACGTGTGGAGTCGCGATTGTCAAATTCGATTTAGATGTGTCAAAATTATTTTTTAATTTAGAGAATTTATTTTGCAGAATAGCTTTGAGATTCTCATAGTCAAAAGTAAGGAATTTTAGTGATAGTTTAGTTTGGTTTACAAGAGAATCGGCACCACTATTGATAATATTAGTTCGATTAAAATAGGTACGTTACTTACTCTGTAATCTATTTTTTGAACTAAAATTCACACCAACACCTCGACTTCAGATGAAAAAACAGTACTGAATTTTTTTTTTTTTTTGCTTATATCTCGAAAACGGTGTGTCCAATCGCAAAAATAATGACACCCTTTAAAAAACCCTTAAACCTCTAACACTCTATATGTAGGTAATATTTTTTCTTATTTTCCACACAAAAAGTGAAAAATCCATATAAAACACGTCGAGGCTGCCCCCCCTGCGCGCCTCCGTATCTAAAAAGATTCACGTGGTTAGGTATCACGTGTGGAGTCGCGGTTGTCAAATTCGATTTAGATGTGTCAAAATTATTTTTAAATTTAGAGAATTTATTTTGCAGAATAGCTTTGAGATTCTCATAGTCAAAATTAAGGAATTTTAGTGATAGTTTAGTAAGTTTAGTTCGGTATACAAGAGAATCGGCACCAATAGCGAATTTTTCATTTTCACTAAATTAATAACTCATTCAGTTGCAAAAACTGTACTTTATCTTTTTTCTGTTCTTTTGCTTATATCTCGAAAATTGTGTCTTATCGCAAAAATAATGAAAATTTCGACCCCCTTTATGAAACCCATAAACCCATAAAACTCAACATGTAGGTAATAATTTTTCATGTTTTCCATACAAAAAGTATAAAATTCCATATAAAACAGAATTGTTATAAATATACTAAACGAATATACACAAACATTCCAGACTTATTTCATAAGCGTACCTACGTAACTTAACAAAATACCGTCTATAGGATCAAAACTGTTTAAGCGATCACTACGCTCGATGTTTAGGCGTGTGTGCGTGCACGGTGCACACAAACATAGCATCGCAAGAATTTACCTAAACTCTGTCGAGTGAAGTCACGGCCAGGAGCCTTAATCCATACCTAATAAAATATGTTATTTAAATTGGGCATTTAATTTAGATTAAAATACGCCTAACATCATATCATTTAAATGAATGGTTTAAAAGATATCACAGATTCAAAATTACGCGTTACTACATAAATAAGGTTGACGGCAACGCGGGCGCAGCGGTATTAGTCAATGACCTTTCCTCGGCTATTAGGTATGTAATCTCAGTAGTACGATCCCGTGGGATATTTTTCGACATCCACGCGGGCGAAGCCGCGGGCTAAAGCTACTAAGGCTATAATTTATATATATATACACGCGGGCGAAGCCGCTGGCGGAAGCTATTGAAAAATAATTTAAATAACCTTTCGATGGATATTGGTGCCGATTCTCTTGTCACAAATGCCTCTAAACTGGACTAAAAATCACCAAAATTTAGTTTATTCCTGTCAAACGACGATTTCCCATTCTGAAATAGACTAAAGTGACACAACTATATTTTAGTTTGACAGCACTAAGATGGTACTGAGATATTAATTTAGTGAAAATGGCAATTTTGCTATTCTGAATTTGACGTTATTCATCTAAAATTTAGATTTTCTAACTAAATCTGACTATTTTTAATCGCGTCTAAAAACGTGGGGAATAAAATTGGTAGTCATGAACTTTAAATTAACACCAACACCTCGACTTCAGATGCAAAAACAGTACTGATTTTATTTTTCTTTTGCTTGTATCTCGAAAACGTTGTGTCCAATCGCAAAAATAATAAAAATTTCGACCACCTTTATAAAACTCTTAAACCCATAACACTCTACATGTAGGTAATTTTTTTTTTTCCATACAAAATGTGAAAAATTCCATATAAAACACGTCGAGGCTGCCCCCCCTGCGTGCCTCCGGCTCTAAAAAGATTCACATGGTTAGGTATCACGTGTGGAGTCGCGATTGTCAAATTCGATTTAGATGTGTCAAAATTATTTTTTAATTTAGAGAATTTATTTTGCAGAATAGCTTTGAGATTCTCATAGTCAAAAGTAAGGAATTTTAGTGATAGTTTAGTTTGGTTTACAAGAGAATCGGCACCACTATTGATAATATTAGTTCGATTAAAATAGGTACGTTACTTACTCTGTAATCTATTTTTTGCTAGGCGTTTCTTTTTCAATGATTTCAATTTACCACCAATTTTAAGCACAAAACTTAAAAGCAAATAAAATTGCTCCGAGTATTAGCGATGCACTGCCGCTCGTGCCCACAAGAGGCCCGGCTTCAACGCGCACCAAGTTTATTCGAAAAACAACCCACCTTGATTTATCAAACACAATACAAATAAAAGCCGTTTAATAAAATTTGTTTAGTTAAATTGTCTTCTAGATGGTGAAAGTTTCATGAAAATACATGAAGATAATAATTTCGAGAAATTTTCAACTGTCTACCTATTACAGTTCATGAGATTTAGCTCGCTGACAGACAGACGGACATTGGAATAGGGTTCCGTTTGGCACTCTTCCGGTACGGAACCCTAAAAATTTACTTTACAAACTTGTAAGAGGTGCTTTAGACCATTGAACTGAATAACTTGCTATAGCAGCAACTTTGAAATCGCATTCAAAAAACAGCTGTCTCATACAGTTTAGAACACCTTATAAATATATATATAATTCACATGTTTTATTTGATCATGTTAAATCTTTGCAGATAAACAAATCCATTCTCCATTCCATGCTCCATTCGTTTCCCATGGACGCCAACTGCTACGATCTTTATATAGTTACCTATTCTATTTACTTCGTTTACGTTCATATTATCTGCTATCTAATTGCGTAACACCTTTTCGTAAATGATTAAGACTATTCTGTCTCATTTTGCAGTTCAACAACTTTAATTGCGTTATTTACGTTGTTGAGCAGGTTTTTTTTCGAACTTATGAAGCAATGGATTGGCAATCTGTTTAAATGATTCAGATTGTGATTGATCGTTTATTATGCAATTAGGGTGCTGGTCATACACGCAGACAAACCACACATCTTTCTTTTATATTTTTTGTCATCTTCTGTTATTATTTTAAGTAGGTATGTCCTATTCATGTATGGACACATTTATTATTTACGTAAATATAATAAACCAACTTATTCAATGCAAACTATTAAAATAATATGATAACAATCTTAAATTATTATCAGAATATTAGCTTACTTATTAACAATATATTGAAAAAAAAAAATTGGTTGGTGATCTAAAATCAGACAGGATAGTCCTCACTATCTGAAACGTATGGTTACCCTACGAAATTACGTGCGTGCAGTTGCGGGGTCGCGGGGAGCTGACGCGTGGCTCCGCCCACTCGCTCGAGGTCGCTGTCACTTATTGTCGTCTTAAAAATTAAATCAATATCAGTCGAATTTCCCCAAAAAATCACACCACACCTCAGAACCGAAGCAACCAAACCGTGATATGCAGTTAACAAAGTATTAATGTTTGCAATCTGCTTTAACTCATATAGCGCATACACTGATTTATTAATTCTTTTGTACAGTGTTTCAATCTGGGATTTCCATTTTAGTTTGTTATCCACAGTAAGACCAAGAAATTTTGTTGCCTTAATAAGTGTGACTGTCGGAGTTAATTAAAGCCTTACATAAAAATATATATACATATTATATTAGAATAAATGTGTAAAATTAAACCTAGAAAAACATATCGTGCACAGACAAAAAATAACTAGTTTGCAGACGGTAGCAGCGCCTGCGCCGCCGCCGGCGCACGGCGTTTCCTAGTTCCTAGAAATACTTTGGTATATAGCGCTAGTTAGGTAGGTAATGCAGTACAACGAGAAAAAGTTTTATAAAACGTGACTATTTCCATAGTGTGCTTTCTATCATAATGTTCTACGCCTTAAGTATTTTTAAAGTATGTCAGGTAAACAAGTGCTAACCCACAATTATTATTTGGACCAGTGCATTTATTTCTTAACTTTTAATAATAAACTGGTTGCATCAATCAAATGTTAAACATACGACGTGAAAAAGACCCTTAATTGATCGAAATATCGTCGTGCAACCGTGAACAGAAACACGTTTTCGTTGATTGCTATTAGTTTCGCAAAGTAAATAGGTAGCTAATTATAATTTTACTATCATTAAAGCCAGACATTATGAACCAGGTATGACAATGGTGCGTGCACTCGCGCCAACGGGCCGTGGCTGCCGTCGATACCGCCAATTCCATTTATAAAACTAGCTGCGCCCCGCGGTTTCAACCGCATAAGTCTCGATCCCATGGGAATATAGGCATAAAAGTATTTCCTAACCCAGGTCATGGTCTACCCATGTGCAAAATTTCATCTAAATCCGAAAGCGTAACAAACAAACTCACTTTTGCATTTATAATTTTGGTTTGGATTCATAGGTATTACGTTTTAAAAGCAGGTCTGGCTCGTCACAATTAGCCATTTATTTACTCTATACATGCGAACCACTGCGTCTGAAATCTAAAAACCTAACTATGTGTAACAAATGGGTAGTTTCTCCCTACTTTGTTACTTTGCAAGAGGAAATTCGTCCATTACTTTTTATTAAATTTCTTAGACGCCTTAATCTATGAATTTGAGACGTACAGTCAAATAGATTTTGACAAGTTTACGCAACACAATTGACACTGACGTGCCAAATGGTTGTGAAACGGAACGTGTCCAAATAACAACCATATATTGGTGAGAGTGTACCAACTGCACGAAGGCTCGACTAAATCTAAGGGCAAACATTTTCATTGTAAACATATTTCAACAGTGTATTCGTGTATCGAACAAGAGAAGTGCACCTAACAGAGCTTCCATCGCCGATATCGAGGAAAAATCAAATAGATTTTAATCCTCTTTTATCCCGCCAGAGTAGTAAGTCTTTGAATAACAGTCCAGTGCTCTCTTAAATCTACGCTACCAAGCAATATTGTTATATTTAAACCTTTTAAGAGTGATCGACTTTTCGCTTCGGCTTACATTTGATTTGTTGTCAGTTTTCTGTCTGAAATCAACTTTTAAATTTAAGAAAACAAAATTTTTCGGTATGGATGTTGTAATTTAGTCTAAAACTTATTGGAGATAAATGATTGCTTAACGAAAGTGGACTTGGTCGGGAAACGGCAAGGAAAGACGTACCTATAGGTTCTTTTTTTTGCAAAGTAGCCAAAAATTCTCCTTGTTTTAAGGTTGGTCTTTAGAAAAAATTACAAAGGAAGTACTGAAACAAGAGGTTTATACACGTGGAAAGGATACTCCCACGGAATTTTATTGATTTAATAACAATATTCCCTTTGACTTCGAAATCGTACACACAGATCGGAGCTTATTAAGATAATTCCCATTATATAATATTGCGTCCCCCAGCAGACAGACAAGTTTTTGCCTACCAGTCGGTCCCCTGCCCAGTTTTGATGTCAATGGGTTAATGCTCAATTAGGATGGGTGACGACCGACAGACTGGCAACGTAGTTGTCTGTTGCTCTATGGGGAGAAGATTTTATACAGCACGATGAATTGAACAATGAATATTAAAACCGGTACGTTTCAAGACGTTATAAGTATCTCGGGATAACTGGTCTTGTTTGAATACACAGGATTATTTCTATTGTTAGTTGGGCTTTACTAATAGTTGATACTGACTTCTTTATTCATATGAACTTGATGTCCGTGGCAACAAGATACCGATGTAATCTTTTGAATAAAAAAAGTAAAGCAAGGACGACTTATTTCATACACTTAATCACAGGAGCTGATCTGGTACCGAAAACAGGATTTCATACACTTAATCACAGGAGCTGATCTGGTACCTAAAACAGGACTCGAGTACACATTGTAACAATGGCTTATCTTGGATTTTTATTCTCCTTCCTCTCCCAAATAATCACTGAATTTTTTTAATGCTTTATAAGCACAAATACACTTGCCATTTCAGTCTTTTACCAACAAAGAAATAATTGGTCAATAAAACAACATTATTCAGCGCATATATGATACATGATCGCTCTATGATAATTATGTATTCCGAATCACTTATGAATTATTCATTCTAACACGAATTCCACTCTAAATGTTTTCATTTGTACATCGACGAGTTACAGCCGAAAACCAATAATAAAACAAAAAATATTTTCCCACATTTTAATTTTAAACAGCGTGAATGCAACATTTTATACGTCTATTATATATATATATTTTATACGTTTCTATCCATTTTGTGAATTAATTGCAACAAGCTTGTATAATAGTCATACATACTATTCATATGCAATGGTATTTGTTAATTAGGCGACAGTTTTCATACGCAAATTGAACGCCACTTCGACGGGAATTACACAAATGTATTTTCGTGTCATTGAAATTGGTCTTTATTGTAAAGATATAAAGTGCAATTTTCATTTAAAAAGGACGTTTTCTATACAGGATGTTGAGTATTTTTGCTCGACTATATTAAAGACCGGACGTTTTCCTAATGTATTAGCTGTGTTTTATTGGATTTTTATGAAATGGACCGAAAGTCGTTTTTACAACATGAAAAAAAAAAACCCTGTCCGATCCGAAAGGGGCACATAGGTACTGCAATAACATTGCCGAAAATAAGTAAAAAATCTTATTAAAAAAGACAATAAAAAGTTATTGCTATTTAAAAATCACAGTACGATACTTCACAACACCCTCTCGGTATTTTTTGCATATTATTGTATATTTGATGATATCTACTATTTTGGTATAATCATCCATTCGTGTCCCATTTATTTAGGTGCACTAGGAAAGTAAAGTTCAAAAAATTTGGAAGTCAACAGACTGACTTCTTCAAATAGTCATGAGCTCTGAGAAAACATGTTTGCACAATAATTTGGGGAAACGCCCCAATTTTGGAAAAACTTTTTTTCTGGTAACTATTAATTTTGCAGTAAACGGAATAAAAGACGATGTAATTAAAATATACATGTTAGGTATATTGCTGATTGCTTTCCCGGTCGGGTTGTAGGAATAGCCTCAGGGAAATCACGTGTGTAGTTACGTATGTACTGTTGAATTCAAATGCGATGCCTTCGGTTGCTGGGCAAACCGTTGGTGTTAGTCGAAGTACTTGAGAAAACAGCCAGTCATGCGCTACACAAAGTTTAATTACGTGTTTGTAAGTGGGTGCATCCAGATTTTCATGATAAACTGCTTTATAATAGTGTTTAACTTAATCTTATCCCAGCTTCAAGAGAGGGGATTGTTATTATAAAAAACAACAATCAACAATAACAACAATTGTTGTAACATAGAATTAAGCAGACGTTTATTGCTATCAACAGCGTCTTAGTCGTTCGGGCCGTAGTAATTCAATGAGAGTCGTGATTCTGACCAGACGGGTTGTTACTATTGGCTTATTATCTCGAGCCAACTGTCCGAAGTCTACAATTATAAAATATGTAGTGTTTCACAGGCAACAGTGAATAATAGAAATAAAGGACTACTGTCGGCGTTCTCACGGTCCTTAGCTATGAAAGCCTGACTAAGGAGTACTTAAGAACTTCCATTACTGCATTAAATTGTAGTGTCTTGAAGAAAATTAAAGACTTGTGTTTGCTCTACCAATCAAAAGGAATTTATTTTGAAATAACTTTCTCCAACATACCTACATAAATTCCTACCCAGGTTCAACTTCGTTGCAGAAAAACTCTTTGGATTGACTACGTGTAGTCGGTGTAGTGGAAAAATAAAAGGACAGAAAATAGAAGCCGCTGGCGGTTCAAAGGCAACCTATGGACTCCCTTTTAACAAGTTAAAAGCCTTGCTCGAAAAACAAACAGCTTCTGATATAAAATCCACATAGTGGCAACTACGTAAAGCGAGCAAACCGTGATCGTAAAATTCCTTTTTTATAACGAAATACCTACTTCAGTTACTGGCTGTTCTGAAGTATTTTTCCTAAGAACTAGCAAAAACTTAAATGTCTAGAACTATGAATAAAGAAGAAACACAACTTACCAAAGTTTTGTTGTACATTCCGGTATTCCCAAGTGTCTAGCCGCCACATTCTCTCGACAACTTATTATATCTTCGTAGTACTCATAGATAAGCTGATTGTCTTTAACTAAGTACAACTCTTGCGGGCTGATTCACTCAGTAATAAATCAATTTATTTGTCGCTGGATATATTGGTGTTAAGCGTCGCAATTCCGCGTCGCGTCGTTTTCATCCAGATTGAACGAGAGTAGTCACCCTCCCCAGTCGTGTTCTAAGTATCTAGTGCCCTACATAAGTATCCGGTCATCTAGCCCTGATTTGCATTCTGATGTCGACGGAACATCAAGACGAGAGTATAGATAATGGTTTCTATTAATTGATTTTAGTTTCAAAAATGTTCAAAGCGTTAGCACAGATATCTTGCATTCTTGTGATAACGCAGAGTTGTCGTGAGGTCCGGTTACCGGTCAACAAACACTTGGGCGTAATTAGTGACTGTTTAACCTTTAAATGCAATCAATCATTCGCATCGCTGGTTTGGTTATCCAGCGCGAACACTACTCTGTTTATTTACGAGTGTAAAGCAGGTTAAACAGACTTAAACACTGATAAAACAACAACAACTGCAAACAACTTTGCTTTACATCGAGCGACAAGCGTCAATGTTTTTGAGATGTACCGTCACCATACACGTCTATAGTTTCATACATATTGACAGGTGTCCGGCCTATTGATGGAGACTTGGCGAGTACCGCGCTAACCCGTATTTTGTCCTCTCACTTCAATCAGCGTTTCACTGCCGTTGCGTTAGCCTAGCGTCTGTCAAGTATGCCTATTTATTACCGATACTATTCATAGCGGTCGCCTCTACGTCGGTTATCTGTAAAAGCCAAATATTTGAATGCTTTCAGAATTGCCATACCAACTTTCTATATAACACCGTTTTAGATTTGAATGCAACGTGCATTGCGGGGATCAGGTGCTACCTGAAAACTGAAGTTTGTACATAAATATTATTGCCAAGTACCGCGTAAGACGTGGAAATATTTTCGTGATTTCTTGATTCTTATTATGGTTTTATTCAATATGATGATGGTAAAAAGAAAGACTTTAAAAAGTAATTTATAAATTAAAAACAGGTGCATTCTGCATGCATACACACACACTCGTATATAATAGAAAGAGACAGAGAGAGAGAGAGAGAAAAAGTCGCATGGAGGGGACATAAACGCTTTTTCCTTAAGTGACGATTTCTACCAGTCAACTCCTACCGCAAGCCGAGCCAAAGAACTTCGTTAAAAAAAAAAATTTGAAGTCGTTTCACAAGAAACAAGAAATAGAAATATCAAACATGTTCTGTTTAACGGAGCATATTCGCAATATCCTGCTTCCAATATCGTCTGTGTTGGATCAACAATAACATAATTGGTGTTATATTTCCTTTGGAAGAGTTTTAATTTGATAGGACGTGATGCTAACAATTGAAACTGTAGTGTTAAGTGTTAATTATTTCTCAGCGAACGTCCAACTTCCTTGCGAGGCTGTAGACGTCCCACAACCACAGATTAGTAGATAAATCACTCGATACAAAATTTTCAATACCTGCTATAATAGCCTACACCTTCGAGTTGCTAAACGCTGCGAACGAAAATTTACCTAACCTTACTAGCGTAAAGTGAGTTTTGCTTTGTAGCTGCGCGCCGCCGCGTGGTTATTGTGAATTGCCAGGGCTGCATCTTTCGATAAAGAAGTCAGTAGGTATTACACTGTAGTACACTTTTACTTTACTTTTACAAAATGCTTTTTAATGTTTATGCATGTGCACGTTTTTCTAACACTTGCACGCCTTTAATTAAATAAACAAAAATCATTTGAAAATAACATTAACAAGATAATAACGATAATAAATATTATTGAAAATTAATTTGCACAAAGTAGATTTTTGCTAAACGTAATTTTCAAATGGCAGCTGACAAATGGAGGTCATTGACCTTTTTATTCTTATCTCAGAAGCATAGTAGAAGCACCGATTACGTGGTAGAAGTAATTACGTATCTACAAATAAAACACGTAATATGCAAGTTTAAACAACTTACCTATTTAATAAAAAACGACAATAAAACAAATTAGATAGGTACTCGCATTTCTGTATCAGTAGGTAAACTGAAAAAGATATGTTTTATGTCTTCTCTTGCTGGATCTACATCCATCAACTGCACATAATACACCAGAATCAGCCATTTCATAAGAATATGAAACTAAGTACGTCAGGTCGACCGAAATATATGCGTACGTACGCGTCTCGTGGCTGTCGGCAACCCACTGAGAAATGGTTCCGTTGCGAACCGGCGGCCGGTAGGTAGTTAGCGCGCGTAAGTACGTGGAGTGATTTATCTGGTAATCTGTGCCACAACCCACATGCACCTAATAGTTTAATAAGGGCGGATCGCATCTCGTTCACTTCCTGTCACTAGTACGCCTGATCGATAAGTTAATTAAGTCGAGGTTTAATTCCGATACTGAAACTTGTCTTGATGGCGGTGACTAGTTGGACACTAGTAACAGTCACAGAACAAACTTGAAAGCACTTTAGATTACTAATCCTACGTATGTCCAGAAATCGTTGAAACTGTTGTCTGTAGAGCTCAACTGATGTTGAATCTGATCTAATCGTAAACTTCACCCTTAATTGAAATGTATACAATTAACGTCTCAAATAATATAAATCCAAATCAAGTAATCACAACTATGTAGCTCTGTTATCTATCCCTAATGAATCCCTAAATACGAAAACTTGAAAAGCTTTTACAAAGTTAGAAATTAAAAGAAAGTAAAATAAATATTCAAGGTACGCAACCTCTCCAACTTTAATCGAGTTCTCTCTCAAAGGATCTACCTGAAGCACGGACAACGCAAACTGCATAGACATTAATGGTTGTTTGTCGGTTTAAATACTTTATTCACTCTCGTTTCAAAGTCAATTTTTTTTTTGTTTTATCTGGTGCATCTCGCAGTTGACCACTAAGGTCATGGCTGCTTAACCGGACTTTCCTGTGGCTGCCTTAAGCTACTACACTCAAAGCCTCCAGCCAGGGGCAAGTCAAAAACAAATTAGCGAAACTATTTAGCGGAGTTGCGCTTGGCAGACGAAAGGTCTCCCCGTACCAACCTACAGTACCTGGCCGCAAATATGACTCATGATGGAGTTTTCGGTCGACTTAGTAGAGTGTCGTCTCTGTCACTCATATATGTGTGACTGTCTCATTTTAAACCTCAATGTCGTATAAAACGCCCCAGGTACTGCACATTGTTCTTAGAGATTTTTTTTGAATGTAATATTCTTTAAAGTTTTTATCCTCATCATGTAAACAAGCTGTCTCTTAGCTATCGTGTTCGAGTGTCGCGTTTATTTTCTACAGAGCGGGAGTCAACTCTGTGAATACCGGAGAGTGTTCTGACAAAGCTTGTCTAGAACTGTTTTTGTTTTTTTAATTCTCATCTCTCGTATCTGCATGAACTTCTATTAGATTATAATATGCTGTAGCGAAATGCTAAGTTAATAATTTCAATCAGTCAATGAGATTCAAAATGGGGACGACACGACACAAACTAATGATACTTCACTCTTGCACGGAGGGTCTTTAGATACCTCTACCTCAGTATTTTAAATCATTTCAAATTCAAATTAATTTATTTTTAAATATGGATAAAGAACATGTAGATGTTTTACATTCATGTAATAGCTTTGGTATCACCATCCCATATGCATATTTCATACAGTTGCATTAAATTAATGTATTTTTAAATATGGGTAAAGAACATGTAGATGTTTTACATTCATGTAATAGCTTTGGTATCACCATCCCATATGCATATTTCATACAGTTGCATTAAAATCGAATATTCAGCATGTTTCTCATGAAACAAATCCCTAATGCTAAATTGCAGTCCTTTGATAGCGACGACCAACATTGCTTTCAAAACGAAATAGCTTCGCTATTCCGTTTGTGGTCATGGAATGCCTGTGTAAATGTAGAAACGATTCTATTGAATGCAAACAGTATATCCATTAGTACATTACAAGCCTGTCATTAGCGTGTCGGCTAAAACGCTACATAATGTCTATATTTTTAGGAATTTAAAACGATTTTTAATAAAAAAAATATATAATTTACACAATAAAGCGTTATTCTAATAATTAACAAAATATTTTAAATAAAAATAAATGACACGATATCCTAAGTCGATGTTCACGAGCGCACGCCTTTCAGCCAAAAGAGAGCGCGCACCGGACACGAAACAAAAACTTTGTATCCCTTTTTACGAAAATTACGCGTACGGAGGAGTATGGGCAAAGAAGGAGTGCAGAAGGCAATTTTTTTTATCAAATATGCATTACGAATAAATTAAATTAAATTAATTTAAAAAAAAAACATTACACACACTAGGTACCATGCGTTTGACACACGCACACTTCATTCATTCTCCTGCTCTTATCTCAATTTATTTTTGACACACTCTTTTGTTTATGGTTCGACGTGGCAGCATGGAATTAGTATCTACTATCATGACAGTGTGTAATATACGTGGAATTAGTATAACCTATCGTATAAAACTATTTTTTTTTATGAATTATGGTCGAATGTAGACCACTGGGCGACCACTAGTATGAATTATTGTATATACTAGGACCTGGCTTAACGTCGGCTTACTTCTAGACAGCCAGTAAGTCATCTTTGACAGCCATTCACAATATTCATCGAGTGAGGTTTCATCGAAACCCTTCCGGTCTGCCCAGACAAAAGAGGAATTGAGGCGAATTGCGAAGGCATAGAACGGAATTGTATCGCAACGGATGCAGTAACTGTAGAACTTGCAGCCGAAATATACCAGTAGCAGCCTGGTATGTGCTTCCATTAAAGTGAAGTCTGAACTTCATTGATTCAACATTATACTCGTAACTATTAATAACTTACTCGATTTCTTATTGCCGATATAAGCAAATCGAGTTATGGGTTTTAATAAGTTTATATAGAAAACTTAAAGCCACCAAAAAAACGACTGGCTAGCTGAAGAGTTTCACCAGTCAGTGAAAAAATCAAATTGCGGATAAATCTTGCTAAAAACGTGCAAAAAAGTCTGCCGTATTTTGATAATTATGGCGAAACTAAGGAGTCACCCAATTAATATTATACTTAAATAAAGACAACAAAGAACAGTGAACCCACTGATTTTTTTCTGTTTTCCATAACATTACTTCTGTTTTACGTAAAAGTCAATGTTACATTTTTGTGACCGTGAAAATTCCGAACTTTTTACGCAAAACAGAAGGAGTGTTATGGAAAACAGAAAAAATCTGTGGGTTCACGGTTCTTTGTTGTCTAAAATACGGCAGTGCTTTTTGCATGTTTTTAGTGATATTCAATTTTTTTTTTTAGAATAATCTGCAAGGTTTATCCTCAATCCGATTTTGTCACTGGCTGGTGAAACTCTTCAGCTGCTAGCTAGACATTTTTTTTCGTGGCTACTACTTTTAGTTTTCTACACAAACTTATCCAAAACCCATAACACGATTTGCCTATAGCCGATGTTTGCATTACGTAAACTCTCTGATGCATAGTATTGCGATGCACACCCCTCTCCATCTCTTTGTGAGTTTTAAAGTTCGCATGCAAGCCTTAGTTCCACAAGAGCAGCTTCGTACTAACATGCTGGCTTGCACCGCTTGTTATCATCGATTGATGCCAGCTCTGTGTCGATACATCTGCCTTTCGACTACTAATTGGAAAGCGACTTGAGCGAATCCGTGTGTTTAAAGGTAAAAAAATAATCTTTCTTTTTCGGTCGAAAGGATCGCATCGCAACTGGTTTTGCGCATTAAATTGAGAAATACGTCAGTTTTACCGACAGACAGCCCACGTTCAATTTACCAATTTTATTGCAAAAAGAATAAAAAATCCAATTCGCGGTGTCTATCGTTGGCATTTAGGTTGTAAAAACTTTATACTAAATTAGCAGCAACGCCAACGTGAATTTCAAAATGTGAAAGCTTAAAATTATGAAATACAGCTAAATTGTGTTGTTTTATGATATAAATAATAACGGAAAATGCTACCCTAAAGTTTGTTGTATTGAAACAAATTAGCTATATGACTCATATTATATTAAAGTATGTCTTCAAATAGAACTTGTAAATTATCTTTGCTGAAATCCTATATTCGAATCACGATTTGAAACGCTAAAACTTCAGTCTATATCTGACTGAATGTGGTCTAAAAGATATTTAATTTTAATTTAAAATAAAAGTGCTGCCCCATCTTTAGATCTCCTCTGAAACAAAAATTCTTTGCGGTCCATTTGCGGAATATTTAAGGATTGAATGCATTAAAATATCCTCG
This sequence comes from Agrochola lychnidis, assembly GCA_963680765.1. NCBI lineage: Eukaryota > Metazoa > Arthropoda > Insecta > Lepidoptera > Noctuidae > Agrochola > Agrochola lychnidis. The sequence goes on from OY796848.1 coordinate 9,156,625, forward strand.
ACTTTCCTTTATTTTCCAGAAATTCCTTTTTTTCTTTTAGAATGGGTCTTTTTGGTCTTACCTTCCTTTTCGCTTACTGGCACTTAGTTGCAAATAATCCTTCTAGTTTATATTCCGTATGTGTGCTAAATATAACTTCTTTTTTCACTAGTTGCTAATTTTATATTTCTATAGTTTGGGTTTGTTAATGATTGTTTGAAACTGCTAGAATAATGTTATCTTGGCGTGGCTTTTATCCTAGTATTTTCCTGCAGATATAGCTTGTTTTGTTAATTAATTAATCTCCTGTTATTATCATGATCATAAGTGAGTATATTGCAATTCTTCGTGGGTATTTGAGTACATATCCTCGAGGAACTGAATTGCGAGCTGCCTTTCTTTTTATTTTTAAATATCGTTGATATTGTTGATTTATTACGTAGTTAGTTTACTTCCAAGCTGACGTATTCTGCTGCTATATAGTTTAACACTTCATATACTTTGACTTTAATGATAGCCTCACGTTAGTTCTTTCTTTAACATATCACTAATGTAAATTAAAAGAAAACTATACTTCTTAAATTGGCGATAAACTCAATACATCTGCTTTAGCCCTCAGAGTATTTCATCTGTTCCACACCCACCGCATCTGCACTCCATTCATATAAGTGCCGCATTTATTAATAGCGACGATAATCACATATATTATAACGTTACGAGTGCAAACGTTACCATATCGATTACAAATTAAATTGAATCGAATAAGATAATCGTTATCGGTTCCATGTTTGTTTATCAGCATGAGGTCACTTGCATGCTCATCATCTGGTTCGGTTTTTTGTCCAGGTTGGTTTTTTTGTACAACCAACGCCTTAAAATTTTATAAAGCCATGACCATACTTGTAATAATATTGTAGATGATAATTCAAGGGAATTAGCTTATAGTCGGGTTTAATTCATTAGTTATAGATAAGCCAGTTAATTTCACGTATAAACCTACAAGAGCAGTGATGGTCCCGACTTACGTATCGTGGGTAAAAAGAAAAAAAAAGAAAAAAGGAAGAAAGAGAAAGTGCGGTGAGCACTGTAAATGTATATATAGGTATTACCCAAATTAGCAAGCTTTGAATTTCAGAATGATTACTGGTTATTTACTATGTATGAAAGTTCTGATATATATGTTTATAGGGAAAGGATTTCATTAATTAAACCACAGAAAGACAAGGCTAGACATTTATTTAATTAGACTTGTCAGTATTTAATCAGAAAGCTAGTTGTCCGTTCGCAAAACTAGGTCTTCATGGAGAAGAAGGACAAGAAACTCCATGGAAACAGTATTACAGTATTCTATTAATACATTTTCTTATATTTCCATAAATTATCGTTATCTCGAAAACAGTTTAATTCTATGTCTTGAATAATAGCAACATAATAAAAATAGCAATATTGGCAATAATATACCATACACAACAACATAATAAGCAATAATTACTGTATAATATCAAATTACTTAACTTACATGACACCTGGTCCATATATTCCACACAACAACGGCACTAGAACCAACCAACTGAACATCTACCGAGCAACTGACTTGATAACGCCATTACAATCCTTTTTACCAGGCATTTTTCTATGTGTAATTAATTTCATCACAATATGAGGAATCCGGCATGTCCTAAATCCAAAAATTCGCAGACATGTGACTTACATCAACCCGCACTGGGCCCGCGTGGTGAACTACGGCCTACTCCCTCTCACAGAGCTGCCTGTGTCCCAACGTTATCTGCTGATTATGCTAAAGCCTGCTAAAGTACTTAATTGTTGCCTTGAACTCCAAAATCTTCAAATTATTCACTTAGATATTTTATGTTCTCCAGCAAGTCAATGTTTTATTTACAACAGACATTTCACCTTGTGGTCTGGTCATATTATTCTTGCTCAAACGTTGAAGAGCGTTTTTGCCTGTATTGCACAAAAGCAATTATATATGGATCCTCCTGTGGCAACATCCGGAAAATTACCTACTACGATTGAAAAAGTAAGACTACTTAATAATCTGATTGCAAGCATTTGTACAATAAATACCGGCAGGTTCCGTGGATAGGATGAATTTATCCTAAGAACAAACTTAACAGTGTAGTGGAAAAACAGGTTTTTTCAACTGCAAATGTAAGTTGGTCGATTATTACTCGTTAACTTGTAGAGCCTACTTAGCTGTGATAGTTTTCCTTTTAATTTCATTATATATACTACTGCTGTGATTTTTTTCACATATCCAGAACCAACCATTTAGCTGGCAGGGACATTTGACTCTAACAAAAATTAGCACTTTAAAGCTTAATATTTCGCAAACGTATCCCTGAATCCAAAAATGGTTTTCACAAACTCGTTTTTGAAAGACCTTTCCGACGACACCCCACACCATGGGATAGGCGAGAAAAAAAAACATTTCCACTGTACGTGTAGGAGAGGTACCCTAAAAAAAAATGTTTTCCTTGTTTTAAGTTACCACTTTGTCGGCGTGATTAATAAATATACTCATGCTAAATTACAGCTTTCTAGTACTAACAGTCTGAGCTAAGCCGCGGACAGATAGACGGATATGGCGAAACTATAAGAGTACCTTGTTGACTACGGAACCCTAAAAAGGCTTGCGTAGTATTCTATTAGGAGTAACACGACGTGTACAAAGCATTGTGTGCAAAGATTGCAAAGTGCATGCACAGTGACAAATAGCTAGTCAGAGGGCCATAAAAACCCATCAGCGTGCGACGGTAATTAGATGATCTGCCATGGTTTAATTTTCCTGAATCTTGAATGAAAAGACCATTTGTCATGATTAGGTATATGTATTTTTTTTAGTCGAGAATTCTTATTTTTCTGGAGGCATAATACGGATTATGAAAGCTATTATTTTAGAAACCTTATTGTGTTGAAATATTCTGAAAATACTGACATCAATGGATACTATACTATAATAACGATTAGGGTATCTCGATGCAACAAGTGCCCGTAGGTCATTGACCACGAGCAGTTCTTTTTAAAAATGAACGTCGCGTCCGAACGTTAAACAAAACAGACAGTCAATGCAAGTTGAAATGTGATGTTTTTCGGTAGATTTTGCATGCCGCTCGCTCGTCTAACAAACTTCACAAAATGGTTTTATATCCTTAGTTAAAAAAATCTTCAATTTGTTGAACCTGGGCATACACAAGCAAATACTGAAGAAAAAGGAAATCATTTATAACGTTTGCTAAAAACTTGAACATAGACATATACTAAATGATACCCTCTTTGTGTCTCACGTGCTGGTTATGTTTAGTGACCCACTTGATCGAGCACATAATTAAAGTTAAAATATGTAACACGAATTAAATGAATGAATTAAATAATGTAATGTATTTTTTATAATTATTATTTTATTGATTATTAGATAATTAGTAATTATTAGAACCAACATTATAAAAATATTTTTTTGTTGTTTTTATTTATTAAAGGAATCGACAACATAAACAAGTTGAACTTATGTTTATATCATACTAGCGACCCGCCCCGGCTTCGCACGGGTATAAACCGAGTTATTATACATATAAAGCTTCCTCTTCAATCACTCTATCTATTTAAAAAAACCGCATCAAAATCCGTTGCGTAGTTTTAAAGATTTAAGCATACATAAGGATATAGGGACAGAGAAAGCGACTGTTTTATACTATGTAGTGAAGACATTCGTCATTAGTTTTTGGTAATAATATAAAAAAACAACGTTCAGTATTTTTTTCTTCTAATAAAACAAAAAAGCACAAAAATAAAGAGAAGGAACATACTGCTAGTTCAAAATTTGTAACACGGAGTGTTGATGCGTGTAACCTCTTTTATCTGTTCTGTGGGTGTAAAGCACCCGCTGTCACCTTTGACCTCGTCTAAACACTTCACCGGGTGACAGTCGACTGACCCGTGACAGCTACTCAAACCCACAGCCTAGTATAACGATTAACCATTAAAATATCGATCGATTTATCTTGGTCTGGGTGTACCACACCCAACCTTACACTCGCAGGGTTAATTAGTATTGACTGGCCTTCTTCCAGTTAAAAGTAACCAGATAAATATATCGACATAGAGAACTTAAAGGATGCCTATTAGGAGAAATAGAAGTCTTGAGTTTGTCTCGGGATATTGGATTTTTTCCAATAATTAATTAATTAATTATTCTCTTTAATAGCGTGCTAATCATTAATACATTCAGATGTGTATCATGATGTATTAACACAAATATCTTGATTGAATAATGCATAAAATGTTTTCACAAAACCGTGAATAATAGATACGGTCCAATCTTATCGGAGTGACAGGCAGTCACTATCTAACACCCGATGCGTTGCTGATAGTGACAATAATTTACTTTTTGAACATTCATGCGTTCCCCTTTCCGGCCGGGCATACTGTCGCTAATCTCTTTATCTGTACCCAGAATAGCTAGAGTGAAATGTGCCGATGACGTCATGTTTGTTTTGGGCGTCGTTAAATGCCGCAATGAATGTGGAACAATAATTGTATGAGTGTATTGTCACGTTCTGTTCTGGGAAGCGTCAGTGGCTTTGTAGTTTAGATACCGTTCGGTTGTGTCTCGGTGGCAGGGTTGTAACGGATGTCATATAACGGATGAGGATGCGGATGAGGATTTCGAGATAATCGGGTTTGAGGATGCGGATGAGGATACGGATATCGGAAAATTCTGTAATGAGGATGCGGATGAGGGTGCGGATGCGGATGAGGGTGCAGATGCGGATGTCGCACAAAAAACAGCCCTTGTTTTTTTATAGTATTTGTATTATAAGTTGTGGGTAATCATTTGGTAGGTTACCGTAGCGTAATTCGCCTGCAAAAAACTTCAATTCTACGAGCAAACAAAAAGTACACAATAACACGCTACCCGGCACCCAGTAACTCAAATTGTGGAATGTGGAACCACAGTCGTGCCACCACTGCCACGTGCGGCCGATCGTCTGTCATAGGACAAGGACATTGCGAATTCAGCCAATAGGAACGCGTAACTCACTTATCGGCTTGCCCATTTAGCACGGCGCGAGTTTTTAAAATTTACTATTTGTGCGAACAACGTAGGGTCACATCCCCATAGAAATTATGAGGATGCGGATGAGGATGCGGAGCTTTTAAAATCAAAACTTGAGGATGCGGATGTTTTGCGGATATCAAAATTTATGCGGATGCTCCGCAGTTGCGGATGCGGATACGGATATCCGTTACATCCCTGCTCGGTGGTATTCATGCCGATTCAAACGTTTCGGTACGGGAAATACAAGCTTGCTGTTTACATGGTCCTGGTGCTCTCAGCTAGACTTAACGCTCTTGTTTGTTACACTATTCAATCGATCGATTATGAATAGTTCTTCCTCTTCATAGCACTCTTGTCAGAGCGGTCGTGGTCTTCATGTATTTTCTTTTCCAGAGGCTGATGAGATTCGTCTCTCGATTTCTCGCCAGCTATTCCGATTTTTTGTGATTTTAGTGCACTCATACAAGGAATCGCCTACTGCGGATTTAATTTAGTCACTCAATCTCATGGGTGAGCGTTTGCGTGGTCTAGCGCCCTCTTCTCCATCCTGCACGACAAGGCACTCTATAGAATCACCCACACGCCTCGAGACGTGTCCGAAGTATTTGAAGATGCGCGTTTGGACCAGGACATGATGATTTTGATGCCGAGTTCTTGGCGTATAGAGGTATTGGTGCGAAACTCGATCTACGATACCCCAAGCACGTATAGACGTTCTGGAAATGTGGTGTTGGAGAAGAATCTCCAGCACCACATTTCCAGAACGTCTATCTTCTCGATGTCACGCGCCGTCCAAGTGAAAACCAGTGTTTGAATAAGCCAGATCTTGGTGGCTTTTGTAATATTCCTGAAGATTTTTTTAGGTTGTCCATCGATGATTTAGTTAACGCCATACATCTCTTAATTTCCTCTATACATCCACACACCCGTTTGAGATTAGCGCTCCAAGATAAATGTAGGACTAGACCAAGTCGCAGTGTGCAATTTAGAGACTTCGGGCGAGTTGTTGTTAGCACGGTCTACGATCATCACCTTAGTTTTTTTAGTGGTTAATCTTTAGTTCTAATTCGAGACTCGCACTTTCCATCCTTAGTAATTCCTCTAGATGGCTTGCGGTAGTAGCAACTAGCGTGGTGTCATCAGACTCGCGGATTTTCAATTTTGTACCCACCGATTTAGTTCTAATTCGAGACTCGCAGTCTCCATCCTACGAAGTAATTCCTCTAGATGACTTGCGGTAGTAGCACCTAGCGTGGTGTCATCAGACTCGCAGATTTTAAATTTTGTACCCAGCGATTGAGACGCTGTCTGTCTAGTCTTCCGGAGTAATGAGCATGATGAGTTCGGTGTAAACATTGAGAAGGAACTGTGGTATTATAAAACCTTGACGGACACCTCCACTAGGATGGAAATTGTTCGACAAGATTTCATCGGGCCGATCGAACTTAAGGTGTGCCTGTTTCGTATAGCTTTCTCAATAGATGCACTAGGTGTTTCGGCGTGCCCATTCCTAGTAAACATCAACATCGGACATGTAAAGTTAGCTTTGTATTTTTAGAGATCAAACAAATAAGTGCATTTATCCTATCGATATCGTTCCGATACCGATATCATTCTAGTCCCGAACACAAAATGGTAACCGAATGATAGCTTATCGATATAACGAAAGCGAAGCAATATCTGCTGTGTGAATTGATATAAAAAGGCCACAGCGGTTAATATTTTCAGTTCCACAAGGATTGATGTAAATAAATTATATACTATACAAACAAACTTCATTCACCTCCAGCGGCGTATTCGTGATCACATTTGTACATCCACCAGTTTGCAATGTTTTTGCAAATGTGATGATGTAATCGCCATTTTTTATAGTGATGAAATCATACTCTTTTTTTTTTGTTTACACTTCCAACTGTCAATAGGAAGGATCCATAATTAAGTGTCACATCAGCTGTTTGTCGTCGCAATATGTAAACATGATTGCCGTAGTGTCCAACGTAGAGCACTAGTAATGCCTATTTTAACCTTTGACTCACAGACCGATGACACAGCGCTGGATGCATACTCTAACAATGCTGCTTTTATCGTTAACAATATTTCAATCAACTCTTATTATGAACGACAAGATATTGCTATGCCATTGGAATTATAGGGAAAAATCCATTAGTATCAATTTATTTTCCATTCCGTATCCAAGGACCAATCGGTTTCACTCATTGTATCATATTGTTGTTGCCTGAATATTGTTTGGTAAGACATTCTCATTTGCTTAGCGCAGTATTCGCCTCCCCGCAACTGATAACAGATCTGTTTTGAATAATAATGTTGCAATTTAATATGTACAAATGGTACCAGGAAGTCTACTCCTGTACATCATGTGTTGTCATTGAAAAGAAGACAGACACTTGATAACACTTGCATAACATGTAGAGCTTGTTTACATTGTGCGATAGATGGGCTGATGTGGGGAGACTCGGTTTCGGAGGAAACGATTAATGTCGGCGTATTAAGGTTACTGCTCACGTCCTAATCTGTCAATCAGATCTCGATCGGCGCGGGCATTGCAGTTTGAAAGTCATTAGACAGCCAGGGAAACAACTTCCAACGTAAAAAGATTGGGTCGTGGTCATGTCGTGGTACTAATAGAGACACTAGTTCCCGTTTACTAGAAGGTGTTATAATAATGTCGTAGTAATTACTTTTAACTTAATTTTATGATTACCGTGTGAACCTGCAAGAAACGTTACTAAATAACATAATATTTCTCTTAATAAAAGCATCTGAATAGGATCTATCTAGTCATTTATTACATCCACATCAATATCTTAATATATATAAATTACGTGTCACGTTGTTTGTTCGCGATGGACTCCTAAACTACTTAACCGATTTTAATCAATTTGCACACCGTGTGCAGTTTGATTCAACTTGAAAGATAGGGTAGGTAGTAAGTGATAAAGAGGCAAAACAACGTTTGCAGGGTCAGCTAGTATCTTATATGTATTAAAAGTTAAATTTCCGTAACTGAGACGAAAACAGTAATAAATCGCAAGCATTAATTAGAAATATAACTGTTTACTTACAATGAAGCAAATTGATTGCTCGTATAATAATAGCGTCTTAGGTGACACAATGATCTTTTATCTTCATTACATTGTCGCGTGTTGGGATGAGTAATAATAATATTAACACAAGCAGACCGCGGTCGGCTGCGCACGCGTCGCTTCTGCACCGAAATTGTTGCAAATCATTTTCAGAGTAAGAAAAGTCATCCATTTTCGTTATTATTTTTGCTTGTTTTTTACACATATTTTGAATTAGTATAAAATATTGTGTTCTATAAAGAACTCGGCACATTCAGTTTTAAAATAAGTCAGATTATGCATGCAGACTGTCATAAAGAATGTATGTTATGCACTTATTGTGGACAGTTATCAAGATAAATCGATCGATCATAACTAAAGGATCATAAGTTGATAAGCAACTATCGAAATAACCCAATTTTAGCTACAGAAATGTGCTGCCTATTGATTGCCTTGACAGGTTTATTACGGTTTATTATTACGATCATATTGCATTCGGAATTGCTCCAGAGGCGAAAATACAGGCTCCAATATAACGATTGAGTATTAAGCAAATTATTTGTAGACTAATTGCTCGTCGACCGCGACTTTGTCTGCGTGTATTTTCATCATAATATTTAGGATGAAAAGTAGCCTATAGATGACCTTCTCTAATTACCTGGCTACTCGTACCTCTTTGTCAAAAGCATTATTAAAACTTGATTACCCATTTTACCTAGTTCGGGGTTGATTTTCGAAAAATCCATAAACACTTTTTAGGTCAGGTCATCAATACCAGTTTCAAATTAATCAGTTAAGACTCTTCCATACAAACTTTAACACCCCCGGAACCCCCTATGGAGAGTAGTTTTAAGAAACTATTTTTGAAAAACTTTGACTATATTGTATTTAAGTATATATTCATGCCAAGTTTCATTTTTATAAAACCAAGGAATAAGATTTTTCATATAAACTTTAATCCACTTCTACACCCTCTTACTTAGGGGTAGAATTTCCAAAAATCCTTCTTTTGTGCTAACTTTCGTTAAGTATATAAGGAAATCTTGTGCAAATAATTCCATGCTATTCTCTGATTTTTACCCGACTACGGCAAAGCCAAAAGGAAGGGTTATGATACCATGTTGATGCCAGGAACACCTACAAAGTTATAATGGCATGCGTTGACGGCTTTATCTTGACCATTTTTGTACCTATGCACACTGTGTAATTTTGCTTCAATTGCGGTCACCTATATTTTATCCCTTCATCCTATATATCCTGCGAAGAACTAAAACTTCTGGAAAGAAACCATGACTTTATTATGTTTAGTTTAGAAGTTATTTAAACTTATGCTGACGTCAGCAAAATACTATTTTTATTTGTACATTTCAAAATAATAATATGATTTACATAGATCATTGTTTCATTACAGTAGCAATACAATATCTAACTCCATACAAAGTTTAGGTATTGTATCTACGATGTACAAAGAGAAATCGTTTTTTTTTCTTTTTTCACTAAATTGCGGTTTTCTCCGTATTCCTATCGATTCCGTATCTGATTTTAATTCTGAGCATGCATAATATAGTTATTAATAACACAAAATAAAAAGCAAATAAGTTAGCAGTGGGACTTCGGAAATATCAAATTTCTAGTTTCCATAGAATTTCTATGGAAATAGGGTTGTCAAATCGCATAAATACCTATTTAATTATTTTATTTTATTCAAATAGAAAGATGTATTATTAAATCAAATTGTTAATATTTAAGTCGTAAATTAACCAACTTCAAAAAAAGGAGGAGGTTACTCAATTCGACCGTTCTTTTTTTTTTATGTGTGTTCGCGGATAACTTCGTCGTTTATGAACCGATTTTGATGATTCTTGTTATTTTGGAAAGGAGATACCTATCCCAAGTGTGGTACCATGATAAAAAAGCCAGGATCTGATAATGGCATCCTAGAGAAATCGAGGGAACTCTTCAAATATTATAAGCATACTTTTAGCAATTTGGGTATTTTTTATAGTAACTCGTGCAGTTGCTCTTGAAAAGCATCATTTAGTGAAGTGGAACTGATTATGAAGACCACAGATGGCCACCGGAACTTCTCAATAGTCAATACTAAGTATTCCACGGGTTGCGATTCGATTACTTTAATATGGTTGTCAAGTAATTTATGTTCGTTACTCCGAAATCAAAGGTAGTCGAAAGCCAAATATTGTTTTTCTTTATAAAATGTGACTGCTTTCTGTGACAATCCTTGTACTTCTTTTCACATTTGCTTAAGAATTTTGTCAGTGTATTTTGAACCTTTTTTAAGCTATTGCTGATAATATCAGGAATGCCTTTCGGGTAAATGGCGTTCATGACAATTTCGGTTCGCTGAGTAACATCCAAATATATTGGTCGAATTTTCGGGTCTTGCGACCGAGCATTTGATTCCAATATTTTTAAGACCTCAAGACGAGTCAACTTCAATGGATATACCATTGAAGTTGACTCGTCTTGAGGTCTCGTCGTATACGTAGCACGCATTGCTGCGCTACTGTTTTCATTCTCGGTAGAATGATAGTCTGCCACTCGCTGACCAACACGAGGGTTGGCGCCCTCATGCCCCCCTAGCATTAAGTTCCCCGGTCGAGGCCCGGAAGAACGTCCCCCCGCAGAATGGGTCAGGTCCTGCGGAGGCAATGCAGCGCCATGGGTCTTTAACGGCTCCATGACGTCTCACCCCCGCTTCTCCAGACATCATGTAAAGATATTGGGTTTTAGCAATGCGCTTGACGAGGGCGGACCCCTTCCCAATATCACATGATGTCCTTCATCGAAGAAATTACACAAAACATGATTAAAACATCGATGATAATGTGTAACGTATCATTAAAAAGAATGTAGAATAAAAGGGTATTCTACATTCTTTAGTATTCTAATAGCTTTTTCCTATTCTACTTTTCAAATCTTACGTGACAAGAGTCTAACTTAAAATACTTAATTTTACACCAAAGATATGTATTATATATTATTGTATGTATTGTATTATATAATTGCATAGCACACTATGTGAGCACTATGTACTAAAGAGTTACCATTTACCGGGTAATATGTCTTGCATTGACTTGAATGTACCCTGGCGGCTGTGAGTATGTCATGCTCACTCAAATGTTTCGCTGATGGTGGCGCGTGTGTTGGATCATTTAGCTCCCTTCAAAATGGTTGAGCTGAATGGTGCTAATCCATGCGTCATGTTCGTGAACGGGCGCCGTCAGTTGGGACTGGTCATCTCTTAGCTGCCAGGGCTTATTTTTAATTTTTTTGAATTGTTCTTTTTTATCTTTTTACTACGGACGCTTCTCATGTGCACGTCTTTCTACATTGTTCTCACATGTATAATTTCAACATGAATAATGTAACCAATATTTTGTAACAATTTTTTATTTAAAAGAGTGTCCGTGGAGTTTCTTGCCCGTTCTTCTCCATAGGTACCTACTACGCTTTGGAATGGGCAACTAGCTTCATACCTATTTCTGACTGACCGATTCCTTGACAATTCAAAAGTGCCTGTAAATGGTTTAATTGAAATAAATGTTTTGAGTTTGAGTTGAGTTTGAAGAAAACCATTATATTTCATTTTACATCAAGAAAGATAGTAAATTGCCAGTCAAACTTATCCAAGAATAGTTATAAAGTACATGGGTGACAGCCCTAACCTCAAAACAAAAAATTAAATAACTCAGAAGTCCCGCATTATCCATATCTGATTTTTTTAAATAATATAGCTTAGTATAATATAAAACTATTCATGTTAAAAAGAAATGCGGATACAATGAGACTAAATAAAAAAAAAAAAATATAATTTTTTGAAAAAACTAGATTTTTCCTTCTATTTACGATTATTAAAAATAAATAAAACCACTGATCTAGTAAATATAACAGTCCTTTTTAAGACCTCATCTATAACAATTGCTAAATCATATATTTGAGACGAAATAATGCATTTCTATGGTTTCCATGGAGTTTTCTCAAGGTTTCAAATAACTTCTAAACTAAACATAATAAAGTCATGGTTTCTTCCCAGAAGTTTTAGTTCTTGGCTGGATATATAGGATGAAGGGATAAAATATAGGTGACCGCAATTGAAGTAAAATTACAGTGTGCTATGCAGCTGTCTTGATTTCTGTCTGAAATACATGTTTCGTACTTGTTAGATCACTTTTATTTTTCCGTAGTAGGGTTTACAGTTTATAAACAATTTTTTTAAAAAGTAGATATGTTTCAGTATTATTACGTAATCATATGGCAGCATCCACCTGGCGCTAATAACAATAGGTGGAGTGCGGTCACAAGTCCGTTCACACGACAGTGATTATGCGAAGATCGTTTGCTAATCCGACGACATACAACAATACGATTATGCGATGTAATTCTCCCTTGCAGTGGTATTGATATCTAATAATAATTATATTGTGGAGGAATAGTCTGGGTTATTGAGTTAGGGTTCAGCTACCGAAGAAAACCGATAGCCATCGTGGCCCCTTGGCAACACGGCAACTGAAGGAACACGGGTGGGTTTTAGTCAGTAAAAGTCTGACACGCCCTCCCGCTCCGCCCAGAGCGGGAGAAGTTATTTGATGATTTCCCACCCAAAAAAAAAAAAAAAAGCTACTACACAGAGAAATATCATTTTAGAAATAGGTGAATCCACTTTCATAGAACTGAAATAAAACGGATCGAAATTCAATCCCAATTGATTTTTCTTTGATACTATTTTTCAAGGCTGCTGCAGACCGGCGCGACGCGACGCGACATCGGTAGAACAATCTCCGTGAAGTTTTCATATAAATTATTCCGCCAGAGTACCATCGCGCCTTCTGCGGGAGCCTTAAAAAAGCCGTTCAATAATTTCGTAACTATCAAATGAAATTTAAGCCCGCTGTAGCTAAGATTTTTTTCCGAGTTGGTTTTTAGTTCACCCCCTTGGGGAACTACGGGGTTATCTGAGCGAGAAAAAGTTAGTACAATTTGACATACATACCTCTTCCGTGAATCTCGTTTAAGGGGGAAGCGTCAGGGTAGCCCGCGAAATTCAAATTTTCTTATGGTTTTTGCATTTTGCAGGTCAGTGTCAGGTTTTATGTTGATTAAAATATGATTCACGGTCGTAACAAACATGGCTTTACTCAATTATAATCATTACAATCAGCAATAGTGATTAAGCAGAAGATAAAGGTGTCAAATGTCATGATTTCATGAAATCATGAAATTCGACACCTTTATCTAATTTGAATTTCGCGGGCTACCCTGATGCTTCCCCCTTAAAGCGAAGAAGTTATTTAAAAAAGAGTGGATTAGTAGTTTTCTGTTAAACCAACAAACCCCGTGTCATGAGCAATCCGTTACATGCAGTCGTCATTAATAGGTCTCGTCATATTGCAACTCAATACACCATCGAGGCAGTGATCAACTTGTCATAAACTCACATATTTACGTTAAACCGTCGCTTATCCACTTCAAGTTGCCAATCATGGCTCGATCGGTGGCCGAACTGAAACGATAGCTTAATACCGGTCTCACTCGGGGTGTGACGTCGCCCCCGCCGCCCCCGCCACGCTACGTTAAACTCGTCAGCTGCCATTCAACTGAACTGGCTTTCAATTTTATTGATACAAGGTGGAAATTTGAGACCGAACAGTAAATGCTGTTACTTCAACCGTTGCAGCTAAAGGGAATCGTTCCGAGAAAACTGCGGTCTTTTGAAAACAATTCGAATTACTTTCAGAGATTTTGGCAAACCGCAAAATAGTTTTTGAAGTGAAAACTTCTTTAGCGTCGTTGTGATTTGAAAGTCGATGAAACGAAAAAGCGACAGTAAAAAGAGACAGACACAAACTCATAAGATTTAACGTGGGAGAAAATGAGATAGGAAGCATTATACAGTGTTTCTTATGTTCGTGGTTCACTGAAGCTGAAGAGTTTGTTTGTTTGCTTGAATACGCTAATCTCAGGAACTACTGGTCCGATTTGATATAATTCTTTCAGTGTTAGATAGCCCATTTATTGAGGAAGGCTATAGGCTATATATCATCACGCTAAGACCAATAGGAGCGGAGCACCAATGAAGAATGTTTCAAAATCGGGGGGTTTTCTTTTTCCTTTTGAGAGCTTACGCTGCGTGCGCTGCGTAAACGGTTAAAGTTTCGCAAAAATTATGTATGTCAGAATTGTTCCCCTTTAAAAGTTCTATAAAAAAGTCCGAGACAGCATATGTCTATCTTTTAAGGTTGGCTCACTATAACCTTTTATATGCCAACCATATTTGTTCTAAAATAATGCATTATTTGCGAAGATGTTTTTATAAACACGATATTAATCCTTATCCAAATAAATACATTATTCATCACAAGTATTTAATTTAAACCAAAATTGCCCTTAACATCATTCGATTTCAATGAATATCTTAGGAGATATCGCAGTTTTAAAATAACATCGCAGCAAAATAATGATCAAGTCATCATAAATGCGCGCGCAGTAGATGTGTATCGAAAATGTAAGCTCTGAGTCTGAATAAATCTATGTAATATATACGAATAAAATGTAAACAATTATCAAACTTTGTATCACTATGATCATTACTAAAACCTACAATTATCCTCTTCCCGAAATTTTGATTATCTCAAAGCCAAAATTTTTGAAGGTTTCACTTCTACAACGTGTGAATTGCACACATGTTTTTTTTATGATAAAATATGTGAGAGTAATTAGCTTTTTAAGCCATTGGTTTTTTTGTTGTATAATGGAATGAACGGAGGATATTAATTAAGAATAATTATGCATTTACAATTACAAGTATTGTTCGTTACTTTTCGTTTGCAAGGAAACAGAATGAACAGAACAATAATAATTATATAATTGCACTTTATTGAATTAAAAATGTAAAGGCACAGTAATATTATTAATACACATTCACCACACACCCTTTGACCAATTTTAGTTGTGTAATTTCCTCTCGCTCGCCTGCAATCTGTGGAAGTGATTTCGTAAAAAGGGACGGAAGTGAGTAACTGGAAGCCGGGGAAGCGCGCTATTTGATTTGACCAATGAGCGCGCGCAGTGCTGGAGTTGCTAGAGTCAGATGGTACCAACCCATAAAATATGTGAGAGTAATTAGCTTTTTAAGCCATTGGTCTTTTTTTTGTATAATGGAATGAACGGAGGATATTAATTAAGAATAATTATGCATTTCATAATTACGAGTATTGTTCGTTGCTTTTCGTTTGCAAGGAAACAGAATGAACAGAACAATAATATATAATTGCACTTTATTGAATTAAAAATGTAAAGGCACAGTAATATTATTAATACACTTTCACCAAACACCCTTTGACTACTTTTGTTGTGTTATTTCCTCTCGCTCGCTTGCAATCTGTGGAAGTGATTTCGTGAAAAGGGACGGAAGTGAGTAACTGGAAGCCGGGGAAGCGCGCGCTATTTGATTTGGCCAATGAGCGCGCGCGGTACTAGAGTTGCTGGAGTCAGATGGTACCAACCCATTTTCCGAGAGGTTGGTACTGTCAGTCAAGATGTCAGATGAATACACATCATATGCGACTACTGTAAAGCTCGCTCGTTTTTTTATTTTTTTCATTTATTTATTTTTGTTTGAATTGTTTATTAGAAATAGATGTAACATGCCTCTTAATTTGTATGAGGCCACTAAGTGGAGCCTGGACCTGTAACACAGTTTTTTTCTAAACCTACATCAGTCACCAGCTCATGTGAATTTATATACATAGTTCAAAGCTGTTTTAAGTCCTACAAAAACATTGAGATAGAAAATAAATTATTATTCGTACACTAGAAAGAAAAAAAAAACAAATATTTTGTAAGGAAATAAACGTTGCACTATAAAAATATCTTGAACTACTTTGCCCACTGAAGGCTTTTCTTAAAGACAAATCTTAAAACATTGCTTTGTCCTGAAAAATATTGTTCGTCTCGAGAAAATGCAGAATCTTTAGTGAACTTTAATTAAACGGGAGCTTGATACAGACTGTAAAGGGAACAAAGCTTTTTATTCTTAAAGGAATATAAACTGAATAAAAAGAAATTCCTGTTATAGAAATAATCAAAACAATAGAAATACACAATCTGTGAAAATTTCAACTGTCTGCCACGTTCATGAGATACAGCCCGCTGACAGGCAGACGGACGGACGGACATTCAGGTACGGAACCCGAAAACGAGATAAGTAGGTATGCAGGCTATGACTACTTACGAAACAATAACCCTTGTGCGTGTGCTAATGCAGTCAAGTTTTCGACATCGCTCGTCTGAGTATCTTATGTTTAAAAACCGGCCAAGTGCGTGTCGGACCACGCACAATGAAGGGTTCCGTAGTTGGGATGAATTTATCCCAAAAACAAACTTTGTAGTTAAAATACATGTTCTTCCATACGGAACGTATGCGAAAACGTGTTTAAAACTGCAAAGTTTAGTTGGTCGATTATTACTCGTTAACTTGTAAAGCCTACTTAGCTGTGATAGTTTTCCTTTTAATTTCGTTGTATAAACTACTACTGTGATTTTTTTCACACATCCAAAACCAACCATTTAGCTGGCAGGGGGGGGACACTTGACTCTAACAAAAATTAGCACTTTAAAGCTTATATTCATATTTCGCAAACGGATCCCTGAATCCAAAAATGGTTTTCACACACCATGTTTTTGAAGGACCTTTCCAACGACATCCCACACTATGGGATTGAAAAAGAAAAAAAACATCACCACTACGTGTAGGGGAGGTAGAGGTACCCTAAAAAAGAATTTTATTTAACCACTTTGTCGGCGTGATTAATATGTATACTTATGCCAAATTATAGCAATTTCTAGTACTAAGAGTCTCGGAGCTGGACCGCGGACAGACAGACGGACATGGCGAAACTATAAGGGTTCCTTGTTTACTACGGAACCCTAAAAATCATACTCATGACTAGTATAGCATATAGCCTGCATGGTGCTGATTTTTATTTGTTGCCAGCATTTGCAATGTACCACATTGTTATCCATGTACATAGTTACAAAATAATATTGCCTTCAGTTTTCTGAAACACGGCTCTACATAACGAAAACAATACTAACGGATACATATCTAACAACAGCTATCCTTAAATATCGGAGATCATTATAGATGATTATACGATACAGCAATTTCCTTGATATCCACTGCTAATTGGGCCGGTAATCATAACCGGTGCCCTTACCTTACATCCCCTACCTACAAACCTACTCTATTTTAGAACGCGATTCGTAATAGGTACGTATATTGTTGTTTTTATCACGAATCCTATTCAAAGAAGTATGTTTTTCATGAAGGTCGTGCTTCCTAGTTTTTTGCTTGAATTTTTTTGTTAATTAATCGTGTTATAAGTGCCTAACCGTTCTTGAGAACGAGTGGATATTAATTTGATGAGTGAAAATCGTATGATATTTGAAGTTTCAATTTGAATTTATAACTATACTCCATTTGAAATAAGATTAGACATTTAACTAAACATTTTTTACAGTCCGTTCAACCGATTTGACTTCTATTGCGTTGGTGGCATGACAAATGGCAGCTGCAGTAAACAGTTGGTTTGTAACCACTTTTTTTGCTTTTAATGCCATCCTTATGCCTACGCAATAGAAGTCAAAATCGGTTGAACGGACTGTAAAAAAGGTTTGTTTAAATGTCTAATCTTATTTCAAACGGAGTATAGTTGACCTGACTAACGTTGTCCTGTCCAAATTTCCATAATTTATATAAAAAAGGTTGTTCCCTTTTTCCCGAATTTTAAGATTACCTCGGAGACTTTTCCATTTTTTATTTCCATATAAACCTGATTCGGACTGTTACTAATATTTTAAAACAAAAAGTAGCCAAATCGCCAACCGTTCTCAAGTGACGCGCTTACCAACGAACAGCATTTCCTTTTATTTTTTAATTGTTATTTAAAATAGACAGATTAAAAATGTTCATCATTTATTTATGACCTATGTAGCGTCTTAGCGGCATTTTTAGGGTTCCGTAGTAAACAAGGAACCCTTATAGTTTCGTCATGTCCGTCTGTCTGTCTGTCTGTCTGTCCGCGGTCTAGCTCCGAGACCCTGAGTACTAGAAAGCTTTAATTTCGCATAGGCATACATTTTTTGAGAGCAGTGGTGGCCCAGTGGCAACAGCCGCGACTTACGAGTTGTAGGTCGTAGGTTCGAACCCAGACAGGCGGTTTACTTTGTGTAAATTATTTCATCGCCACTGCTCTCAAAACGGTGAAGGAAAACATCGTGAGGAAACCGGCATGTCCTAGAACCGAAAATTCGAAGACATGTGACATCTACCAACCCGCACTGGGCCCGCGTGGTGGATTACGGCCCACTCCCTCTCACAGAGAGGAGGCCTGTGTCCCAGCAGTGGGAACATTTATAGGCTGATGATGATGATGATACATTTTAATTACGTCGACAAAGCGGTAAAACAAAATTATGAAAATATTTTTTTTTAGGGTACGTCTCATACACGTAAAGTGGTGATGTTATTTTTTTCCTTTTTTTAACCCATGGTGAGGGGTATCATTGGAAAGATCCTTCAAAAACATTGTGAGTTTGTGAAAACCATTTTTGGATTCAGGGATCCGTTTGCGGAATATTAAGCTTTAAAGTGCTAATTTTTGTCAGAGTCAAGTGTCGGCTAAATGGTTGGTAAAAAAATCACAACAGTAGTTTATATAACGAAATTAAAAGGAAAACTATCACAGCTAAGAAGGCTCTACAAGTTAACGAGTAATAATCGACCAACTTAACTTTGCAGTTGCAAAAACATGTTTTCCCATACATTCCGTATGGGAGAACATATTTTTCAACTACAAAGTTTAGTTTGTTTTTGGGATAAATTCATCCCAACTACGGAACCCTTCATTGTGCGTGGTCCGACACGCACTTGGCCGGTTTTGTCACATGCTTCACGAAGCGCGAACGGGTCAAGTGTTCACAATTTTGAAGTGAAAACTTCTTTAGGCGCGTTGGCCATGGGACTAAACCATTGATTTCGCGACACTGTTATGCAATTTACCGACACCGTGAAGTAAAAGACATCAACGCGTTGATTACCGCTGTGCGTGGAGTAAAAGACATCAACGCGTTGATTACCGCGGTGCGTGGAGTAAAAGACATCAATGCGTTGATTACCGCTGTGCGTGGAGTAAAAGACATCAACGCGTTGATTACCGCTGTGCGTGGAGTAAAAGACATCAATGCGTTGATTACCGCTGTGCGTGGAGTAAAAGACATCAACGCGTTGATTACCGCGGTGCGTGGAGTAAAAGACATCAACGCGTTTATTACCGCGGTGCGTGGAGTAAAAGACATCAACGCGTTTATTACCGCGGTGCGTGCACTAAAAGACATCAACGCGTTGATTACCATGGTGTCGATTTTTTTCCATTTTTTAACTTCTGACGGCAGTCCTGGAGTGCCACTGTTTTTTTATTTACTTGTTTCTGTCTGAGATTAACTTATTCCTGAATAAAATCTTCAATCGTCAAATACAATGTAGACTTTACCATAACTGTGGTAGATTTGTAACGGTCTTCTCTTCTTTTCGTGTCGATTGACTGCTACTCAAATTTTGGTTGAAGAGTTCATTATTAATATTCCAGTTTGCTAGTTAGCCACATTTCATATTTCCATACAATAATATTGCCAAAATAATCAAAACAGCAAAATATTTGACATCTATTTGCGACGTTGTCAACTTTCAGAATAAACGCTCTTAAGGTCCCGGGAGCATTTAGTTGCGAACTAGATATATAGCATGCAAGTAGAAGTCAATCTTGTCTCCATGCTTTATCTGTCAAGTACGTCTCATCATTAGCTTAGTTATTTTCTTCTCTGTATGAGAAGAAACCTTTGCTCCACAGTCACAAGCCCGTATACACCTTCGTAATGAAAAAAATTATTATTAATTATGGCTGTAACTTATCTCCTTTCCGCCTGCTTCTTTGAATAGTTGAGAGAAGCGCACGTTTTCTCGATGACAGCTCTGTTTCTCGGATACGGCTCTGTATTGCACTGAAAGATTCTGTTTCGTAGATTTTCGTATTTTCGTAGACTACGAAACCAAAATAATGAAAACTCTCCTTTTTTGTGGAGATCTGCGCCTGACGTATCAGTGTAATCTAACGTGGTAGTTTTACCTTCCTACTTTTATCATTATGTAACCTTATAAAACCAAAGAACCTGTGACTAATTTACACATGAGTTTTTAATGACCAAATTACAATAACCACAAGACCTTGTCACCAAACAATTAACTACATATTTCTTTGATGGTACTTGAACCCTTGTTTACTTGTTCATTTATATATCCTAGTAAATAAATACACAATTGCAATAAGCATTTGATAGAGACCAGTACCCATTTGCGTTAGTTAATTTTCGTAAACGATTATAACAAGTTTGTTTCATTTTGACAGTTCAACAACATTCATTGCGTTATTTACGTTGTTGAGCCGATTTTTTTTTTTCAACTTATGAAGCAATGGATTAGCAATCTGTTTCAAATTGAAACAAATTGTGATTGATCGTGTATTACGCAATTAGGGTTCAGTTTAGTTGTGTAACATAGATATATAATAATGATAATCGATCGCAATGCATTTCATAATGATAATTTTATTCAGCTAGGTTCATTGCGTTATTTCCGATGTTGAGCAGACGAATTTTTCAAACCTATGAAGCAATAGATTATGAATTTCTATCTATCCCTCGGATTTTGATGGTAAGTGTGTTATGTAATTAGTAGGGTGCAGAATTAATTAATCCTGAGTCCTGAATGAAATTCATATTACATTAATATTATACGGATTCCAATCCTGCATTGTTTCCAGTTGTTGACAATGCACATAGGTATTTGATACGTCGCAACAAAAAAATCCTGTGATTATAACAGTAATTAAATTATTTACTTGGTATTTTCGTTGTTTGCCCATTGTGTAAATTGTTAATTTTCCACTTCCATTATAATTATTTCTTTGAAACGCAACCATTGTTATTTAAAAGCCAGATAACATTTGGTATTGAATAAAATTGTACGTGTATTTAAAACTTTAACTTTTAGGTAATCTGATGTTTTTCGGACCCCGTATAGTGTACACCAATCTGAAGTCGCGTCCTAATGTCCTTGCAGTAATCTGCCAAATCACATCAAAATCTTTTCTTACGAAACTCCAAATTAATATTTATTTTATAGTGTTTGGGTGGCTTACAGCTGTCAATACAGAAGTAATAGTGAGGTAATTGACGACAAGCCATTTACAACCCTCCACAGTTAGCAAAAGACACACTATTGTTGCACAAATTTTCAAATTGATTAATTGTTCCTAAACTATAACACTAACTAAGAGTATAACATTAAATTAACTATTGAATTAAGCATAGGCAAACATGCATGCGCAACAGCTATTAGAATGCATCAGAAACAATAGAGGTCGTCTTGCTGATCATGGTTTTGTTATTGTTACTAGTAATTAACTGTTTATTTATTTTATCTCGATGGTCCTAGTTTATCATTTATAACTTCCAATTACAGCTTTATGTAATCGGGCACGCCCTTTATGCCCTGTTTGCGTTTAGTTTTAATTTTTTATTTCCGCTTGAGTATAGTTCTCGATGTTTTTGGTTGGTCTATTGGCGTGTGCTAGCTAACATATGGCCAATAATTTATCATTTAAATTATGTTTGTGTGACACAATGTAAATTATATTGCATACTAAGTATTGTATAGAAACATTTTTTCTAACTTGAACAGACGCAACAAGTGGCGCAACAAACTCCCCAGCAGCACAGCTGTGCTGCAGGGGAGTTTGTTGCGCCACTTTTTCCCAGCTAAAGGCACTAGGAAGTGGTGAAGGGTTGGCGTTTTGGGGGACTGTCTTATGTAATTTTGACGCTAGAAAAGTGCTGATTCTCAGCCTAGTTAGAATATTTGACTTTTGAATTTGTTTAGATAAAACAGTGGTAATGGACACTAAGCCGCTTGCAAACAAATCGATTGAGGGGTGTTTATTCTTAACAATTTTCTAAATACTTTGACTGAGCGTATCATATAAGAATTGCTACGGTAAACTGTGCGAACGTAAGGAGCATGAAGAAGATTTCTCACACGAGAATTTCGAGGTAGAGCATTTAGAGATAGCTTAGAAAGAAGTTCAGGACATTCAATCCTTGATTGTGCTATTTTCACTAGGAACCGTAAGTCAGATAATTATATTTCTCTGAGTCACAAGTGGAAGTAAGTGGAACCGACCGTATCGTTCATTGTAACTCAGATAAGGGATTTTAAATTTGTAACCTAAGTATCTCGTGAATTTTCTTTTTGTATTCGTTCCAATCTGTCTGAATGCACTGCATAGGATTCAAAAAATTACTCGACAATATCGTGGTAGGTACTAATTTCTATTTCGTTATGAGCTTTTACGAAAGGGGGGGTCTGTGCTGCCTACTTCCAACTCGTGGTTGCGCTAACAAGCGTTCGTTTACACGTACAAAACGCGTCTTGTGCATAGTTCCTACTGCTAACATATTCTTAAACAACCATATAAAAAGCCGGTACTGTGACATCCTAGCCATCGCTTATCTCCTAGTACAACGGTAACCGTTTCCCTCTCGACTGTTACGACCGCATGCAGTTATTTACATATTGAACGTTTTCCTTTACCTCTGGATTATGCGTCGAACATTTTATAGCTCGTGCGGCCCTAGTAGTTTTTATGAAAGTACTTTGTTCCTGACTCCGTGTAGTACACTGAACTGCGGGTCAGGTTTCATGAACCTTCACGGGTCTGCACAAATACAATATCCATAAAGCTCGCTGTACTAGGAATTAAAGTTTACTGTACATTATATACTCGTTCTAGTATGAAGAGTAGAGGGAAATTCGTGTGAATGAACTTAGACAGGGTTAATTAATTTATTTGAACGTGATAAGATTTTGTGTATTTGGAAGTATACGCCCGAATAAACCTACCAATTTAATCAGTAATTAATTTATTCCTACGAAAATAACTGGGAAAGTTGCCTTTATTTTGGAAAGTATGGTAACTATTTGAGAAATGTGAGTGTACCTTAGGGTACACCTCTGCTTCACTCTTCAGTGATTACAGGCGTGGTGTATGTGGTATTCGGTATTTTTGTTTAAATACCTAGAGCACACTATCAAGATGTCTAGGTTGCTGTCACAGGGGTCCTTCAATGTACTTCATGCAACTTTTAATGTTTTATACCTATTTGATATCTAGAATTATATTGTTATTTGTTCTAGGTGACATCACACAAAAGGGCTATGAGAAGAAGCGGACGCGCCTCCTCACACCGTACATTCCACAGCAGCAGCCGCAAGGTAAGTTCAACTTTCTCACCTTAACCATAAAACGCAATATCGCTGCTAACACTGATGCCTGAACTAATAAGGTACCTTACCAGACCCATCAGTACTGGCACGTTTTTAGTCAGTGACGTCACGTGTTCCATAATTACAGTACTGAGGCGTCCAAGGCCGCGACAGAAGCGTCGCTGGGGTCAAGTGTCAATTGATCGCCGTCGATGGATGTTGGACAATCGCGAAATTATCGAGACGGCCCGGCCCGATTCCGCAACGAGGGTCAAACGATGAGGCCATCTTGAATCTGGACCCCCGACTGCCTATATTTAGAACGAGAGTACGATGAACCGCTGATACACTTGCCGGCTTTAAAATATTACTTACACTTGAACGGCTTTCACGAAACTGATAGCAGCTGTACTTGTGTACAAACATAAGTAAGCATTAATAAAACAAGTATGTTCTTCCTAAGGCCTAATAAATGATTCAGTTTTCCGCAAACAATCATTCTGTATTGTTAACTTTCTAGCTTAATTGCAAAACATATTCAAAACACTTGTTGTCAAGGTTGAATTGCTTTCAGCCAGACAGTGTATTTTAAAGCCGTCATCAGATAATTTTGCATCGGTTCAGCGGTCGAAATTATTAAAATAACGAGGTCGACCTTCATTCAATGCTGTCAGCATTGAATGACAACTAACGAGCATTGTCCAACTGCCATCGAGAGCGTTTTTTTTTTTCGAAAATATATTTTTCCTTTTCCCCTTTTTAGTTGTTATGGTTTAGTTAGTCGGTAATCCACACGCACACAACCACACTTTATCACCACGGTACTATTTCGTAAATGGCACTTATTATAACACTAGATAATGACACTGTCGAAATGTACCAGCTTTAATCGCTTGCGGTGCAGTTTCGCCTACAAAAAATGCTCACTAAACCTTGGCCCGAGGTGAAACGTGAGGGGTATTTTATTTAAAACTAACTAGACAATTCGAAACTTACTTCGGGGTAATTAACTTGTAGGTAAACTTGGATTTAGCTGTGCAGCAACATAACTGAGACTTGTCTATTGATTTCCACGTGCCACGTCCCTATTAGCGTGCTGTAACAAATAAGATTAGAGCTCGTTCACACTAGTTAACTGTCTCAACATCTATTCCAATAATTGAAAACGCTCAGTTAAGTTTGAAATTCCACACAATTTTCGTCAAAATCTGTTGAATGTGGTGTAATATTCAGAATCCATCCAATAAATGTAATTGCGGTATGATTCGTTGGATGCGTACCTACCGTTGTTCATTGTGTTCTAACTGTCGCATCGCTGCATATTGTTGTACAACAATATATGGGTAATGCACTGAATATATTAAAAGCCGTGTAAGTGAGTGTAGGCGTCGTTTGTCTGCCGGGGACGCATGACGTAATGACAAACCTTTCCCTATCAGGTTCCTAATGGATGTAGTAATTGGCGTAGTGTTGGAATGTACATAAATTAGTTATTAATATGAGGTGAAATCGATTTGAGTAGACGCCGTGTCTGCTAAACGGTGCTGGTGGCGACTAGTTAGTCAAGTGCATCAGTCTTTTTGCACTGCACTGCTAATACTTGTGATAAGTATAGCGGGACCAAAATAAACACTATCACTGTACGAAAAAAATAATTATCGTCAAAATTAAGTATGATTAGCCACCACCTTCACGTAATTACGTAAAATCGTTTATTAGCCTGTGACGTTCTTATTTTTCTCGCCATGACAGTTTATAACTTTCACTAACAAATAAAAATAAAAATTGTGAAGATAACAGTTTAACAATTTGTGATTACAACTGCATTACCTACTGTATCAAAGTGATAAAGATATCTAAACAACATGATTTTAATTAAAAACACCTCGAATACGTTCCGCTACGCTGATGTATCACTGTAATCATAAAGGAATTTCAAAACGGTACGCATTATTTGGTTCACAAAAAAAACACATTAGACAGGTACATACGTAGTACTTATTACAACTATTATGTACGTACCTTGTTGCGTGTGAATTCATTCTAGTTTTTTTACGAGTGAAATGTAACGGCCGAAGAGCCGAGATTTAATAGATATTATTTCTATTGTACGCAATGTCTACAGTTCGTGATACATTATACAAACAGAAAAATATAAAGAGTATAATGTTTTTTTTTTTTTTTCCTGTTAGGCGTCGTCTTCTTGAGAAATTTTACGATTATTGTAAAAATTGACGAAAAAAAAATACTTCCAATCATCATGGAGTTTGTTTCATCGCGATAGATCATTTAGTTTAAAAGTTACACCATTTTGTAACATTTTTTTTTTAAATTCCATAAAAAATTAAAAACAAATATATTTTTTTTTTATAATTTTTTCTTTGATAAAATTAAGCATAGATTCCCTCATTTCGATATGTGCACCTTATAAAGACTCACACTGTATATTTATACCTACACATACTGATAATTTACTACGGGAAACTCTATAATTATGCCAAAATCTATGTGCTCCAAAAACATGCATTGAGAGGTGCCCTGAAAAGACCAAACAGCAACTACAACATTCATTCAGTATTGAATTATTGATAGTTGAGTTCATGATATATTTAGCGATTCGAATTAGCGGAGAAGCTATATTTATCATCAATTAGGCTAAGCCAATAACGGACCGTTTCCGATGCTCAGATAAAGCAAAACACTGAAGGTAAATAAATACTGTAGATACTAGTTGCAACGATTTAATTGGCTGTTCATGCTCAATAAACTTTCTGATCTTTTTTGAGCCTTCATACCATGGCTTGTTTAATCCGTTCTATCTGACGTTATCAAGGCTTCCACTCATGGTCACCTGCAGACCCGTCTGACCGCACGTAGAGATGTGGCTGATACGGTTCAAGATCTACCAATCCCTGAAGCGTCGTGTGATCTGATGAGATCGTTTTGTCAATGTGCACGCATCCGGTCAAACCGATCTGGCGGAGTTTTGTCTGTACAGATTTCCCATTATCCACCAGTCCTTCCCAGGAACGTTTTAGAATATAATGTAGCATGTCCCTGTATCCTTGTTTGAACTATGTTCTGCGGAACAATTCTCCACAGTTTCCAATTCATAATAGGTACGTCTTAGGACAAAGTTACTACTGTTTGGATTTCACAGCACTCGACGCTCTGAGATCAAAGAACGTTGAATTAAGTGCGTTCAATTGCACCAACCCCTTGATACTACATAGAGAACTCTATCCCTCTCTTTCTATTGGCATCCTTGTCTCGCCGTGGGTATATCTCCGGTGCTAGATATTTATAGATCCAGAGATTGTGCACTGTGTGCACTGCGACTTCCTATAACTAACTGTTCTTCCGTCAATTCTAAAAGTAATCTTCAAAACGTTACGTGTTTTTAGTAAGTAATAATTTAGTTCAGGGAAAACCTCGTTTCCCTCATTTCCTCATTCATACGAAAATAGTATATAAACAAATTAAAAGTTACTTCTTCGCCATGCTCCAAATTCTCGAGTATATATTTTTACACTGGTATCAACCAGATAAATTAGTTGACACGAACTAACAAAAACATATCTGATAACATTCCCGAATTATCGTATATAGCGCGTCCTAGTCCCATCTTCCGTTATTATGTTTTTAACGCCCTCATTAATTTATTTTGGTAAATCATGAACAATGGCTAGCATAAATACGTTTTAACTGTAGGACCGTATCGATTGGCTTACCTTAGGTATAGTTTTTGGGCCTGCATTGCGGTACCTGATAACGTAAACGGCGCTTATCAGCCGGTCGTTGACCCCGCGTGATAACCCGCGACGAACGCACGTTAAAACTTTGTCACACCACACCCGCTAACTGTGGTTACTCACGAAGTCACGACCATTGTGAAGTGACCGAGCACAAAAAGGTATTTTTGTGGTTCTTACTTAGTTAATTTAATCGTATGAGGAAAGCATGTAAATAAAATGCTGTATTTTTAACACAAATAACTCGATAAAAAGTAAAGGAAATTGAATTACAATTTGTTTTAATTTTATTAATCAAACATTTCAAATAAAACGTTTAACGGAATGTATTGAATTTCGAATGTGTGAAATATTTCCGAATTCCGATTCCGAGGATTCAGACCCACATGTTCAGCGTTGATCGTTGTCCTTACAATTTAACCCATTGCTACTGATCCTTTTTGTTTACAAACCTCTTATTTATATTTGAATTACTTTGTTTTAATTTCAAAGGCATTTTCAAAATTATTTGAATATACTCGTTATTGCAGTTATCAAAATTCCTGTGCTCGGAATGTAATATGCAATGTTGGCATTCCATTGTTGCGATTTTCGGAAATGACATTTATTGTAATTTCTGCATAGGTATTGAAAGAAGTAACATATATTCTGGCACATAATAATAATGCCGCCATGCGAAGAATGTTTTGAAATGCCTTTGAACTGACATTTGACCCGATATCGACATGAAAGTATTTTCTTTAAGATCTTAATATTGTAAGCTGAAGGTGTGCTGAAAAGGGCTTTTTAATGTCAAAGCGATGTTGTGTTGCTCATCGTCACCATTACTTTTTGTGTTACTTACATGTTTATTGTTAAATGAATATTCGTCAACGGTCTCATGCCTTTAACAGGCAATCAATTTCAATAATTGATCATGAAAATGATATAAAAACTGGAATTTTAATACCACTCATGAATCAACGAGCAAGTCTCATAAATCTTATTCCTCCATCTATCTCCTTGGCCGACGAATATTTATTTAGCGTCTAGGCACTCTAGGCGTTGATGTACAAACATTGGTTGCCAACATTGGCCATGGCCTGTTTTGGACGCAGTTGGTATTCAGCCGCCTCGGGGCCCGCGAGGCGACGGCGGCAGCAGCCGTCAGCATACGAGGAACCGACGCACACACCGCCGCGTCACGCACAATGAGAAGAGATACCATTCAGGTATCCGAAACGGAGCCCTCCGATTGGTAGTTGCCACACGCACACACACACGCACCCAACAGTAACAGGATGTAGACAGGGTACATTTTAATGATACTCTCAAGTACAAAAATCCTCTAGAAGGGTTCTTGCGCCCCTGTCTAAATAATGAGTTAGACACTTACATTTTACAATAGTTTTTCATGAACAACAGAATACGTTTCGTTTTTCAGACAAAGATTCGTATGTGGATAATATGATAATTGCGCGCTGTAATATCGTAAAATCTTCATGTCAACATGTAATATAGGATGAAATTACCTCCTCAATTTGAGCAATTAAAACATTATAACTTGCGTTACACACAAATATATATCAAACAACAATTTTCTCGAACATAGACGACATTTGATTATCAATAATACATTGCGAGCGTTCACTCATTACGAACACTAATTGTGCAGTAAATTTCAGTAGCGTTCAAAAAGTTTAATAGCGTGGCTACTGCACGAACGTACGACTTGTAATATACAACAGTAAACAAGTAATAATAGACTATTAGCTCATTGTTATAGGGACGAGAGTTCCGTGCGGTGGTTCGTCTAGGATTATTCCGGTTTAAAAAGAAACATGAGATTACTGTACACACAAAACGCCTCGGGAGCTCTGTTGCACCATTCAGTTAGTCTACGGTTGCTCGCGAGTTTATTAAAAATAATTCTATTAGCTTTGCAAAATGTTAAGTTCATACGTTAATATGATGTAGACGAGGGGTCCTTAGTTTGCGTAGACTGAAAAAAAAAGCATCAAAACTGTATTTGCAACATCTTGCTCAAGTTTTGGAAACAAAATAAAATGTATCCACATTCCATAAGCGAAACTCATACAAACCATTCCCCAAAAACCAGTGAGTCGTACGAAGCGAACTGGTACAAATTATACGAACCGTTAAACGATACAGAAAATTAGTTTACACGCCTAGTTTTCTTTATAAACAACACTGGTAATTGATCGGTTCGCTGTACACAAACACACTAAATCTTCACAAGTGTTTTTAATTACGCCCAGTTATCTCACGAAACCGAGAAAAACAAATAACGGGAGCAAACGATACGTTACGCATTCGTCAAATATAGGCCAATGGTTTAAAAAAGTATTACGGTACTCGTGTAGAGCTGTTTCGTAACAGGAAAGCTGTACTGATGAAATTGTTGCAGCTCTGATGTCGCGATTTGAGTAATGAGGACGCTTGCTTTTATCTCGGAGCTCTACGAATGTAGCTGAGCGGTTTCGGGACCGAACAAAAGATCGATGAATGATTTATTAATACAGCCTGTGATTTTGTTAAGTTCTAAGTGTTCGTTTTGGGTGACATCGTAATTATTCACATGTTAAAATAAAAAGCAACCTTAAAGTTACGCTAGTCGGTCATTCTTCCATACAAACGTAGTACGGTGATTATTCGTCTGTTTGACAACAAAAATTATATCAATTTATCTTGTCATTATCTAGCCTTGTATGGAAGTAGAATCGAAAAAAAATATATTGGTTTGGAAGTTATGAGCGTCGAAACTTCCACATTTCAACACTAATTTAAGCTCATCTTATGGCGTAAATAAATAACTTATGTAATATGAAAATGGTAAAATAGAAACCGTACAGGGATAGATAATTTGTTTAATAGTTCAAATAATTTTATTTTGTGTAGATAAATCCAATCGTTTTTCCATAATATCTATACGCCCAAAGGTCTGTTCATGAAATTTTACGCGCTCGTTTTCGTTATAAATCATCGTCCATTTCACTTAATTAATAAATAAATAATAACTATACTAAATAGCATGCAAATTAGCCACGCCACTAACGAGTTCGAACCGTCGACTAGTGCAACCTTAAAAAGTCACTGTTTCTAAAATAAGAACAACACAGTAAACAACTTTCCACGATAATTTTCTTACGCTGATGTAGATCACCTGAAGACCAACAAAGTTCCCTTGATCGACTTTTACCTACTAGAGAAATCCAAAGTAAAATAACCTTTGTTGGTATCAGCTCACAAAGGCAAGCTAGTCCTTAGAATAAGTTCACAAGTTGTAAACTAACTTGTATTGTAGAGCGTTTTTATTCTTTACTGAACAGGCTTCTGTGAAAAACTCCTTTTAAGATAAAAAAAAACAGTGGCACTCCAGGAGTGCCGACACAGATCGACAAGATCGCCCTGGTGGAAGAAAAATGCTTGTATAGCTCTTTATTTAGATAAGGTTACGGACCAATGTTGTCTAAATAAAGAAAGAGCACAATTGCGTTTACAAAAATGAGGTGTCGGTAACAGTGTCGCGTTCAATTGTTTTTCCCATCTCAAAAATGCCCAACGCGCCTAAAGAAGTTTTCACCTCAAAAAAAGAATAAAACGACAAGGCCATACACACTTGTTGCCACTTAAAGTTTGTATTTAGAAAATTGTAGTGAACTTTATTTACATCAAGTATTTTCCTATGTTTACATGAGATTTCAATGATATTCAGAATGTGTAAGTTGCTTATCTCGCGGGGTAATTGCGCAACACGCTTACAGTAGCAATCAATGACTTTTATTTTGACAGTTCAACAACAAAAATTTGTCTGCTCAACAACGTAAATAACGCAATGACGTTATTTACGTTGTTGAGCAGACAAATTTTTCGAACATAGGAAGCAATGGATTATCAAAATCCTTCAAAATTATTCACATTGTGATTGAAAGTGTGTTACGCAATTAGGGTGCTGGTTTGAATCGAGCGGCGCGTGCAAATTGTCAAAGGGGCACTGGCGTGGGTGGACTTACTAAGTTACTAGGGCTATGTTCCGAGTAACGCTGTAATCGATTTAAGCGTGCTAACAGCCGTACCGTATTAGTGTGATCGCGATAACGATGTCCCATGAATCGTCATAGATGACGTCATGATATGCGCCATGTTGCGATAACACCGACCATGCCTTAAATTAATATCACCGTGAGCGCTGTCAAACATGACAGTTGTGCTGTTTTGTTTTGAGTTGCATCATAACTATAAACTAACGTGGCATTTTCGAAATTGTGCTTCTGACTACAGTTGCCACCTAACCAAAGAAGAAGAAGAAATTTGTGATGTAAATCCAACCATCTTGTGCAAGTTTTGGGGTTATGTTATAAGTTTTGACGTTGAGCGACCACTGTGAGCAGTGTGAGCGCGTTCATGAGCGTTCGGAATTGGTGACAGCTCTGAGCTGTCATAATCGTGATATCTAAATAGGAACGCGAAGTATCGATGCGAGCGCTGTGAGCAATTAAGGCGTAACTCGGAATACGGGGTAGGTTATCGGTCTGACGTTTACAACTTTTAAGGGAGATGCGCTATTGATGATGTTAATGATTATAATTCTGTAAATAAATATTTGTTACGGTAACGAATCATATTAGGATCAACTTCAACCTGATACTTTCTTGCTTATTGCAAAAAAGGAAGAAAGTTTTAATTTCGCGGGCTACTCTGGCGCTAACGCCTTAACTATTGAAACTCATTAAACACAATTTATTTTAGTCAAACTTAAGCATATTGTATTTATTCTGGAAAACTTCATGCTCGTAAATGAGATCCAGAACTACGCTAAAAGTTATAAAACCTATCTGAATCTTTATAAGTGAAATGTATTGTTCATTGAAACTTGATACAGTTTATCGGTACGGTCTCACAATACGATAGATAGATAGCTCTCGCTAAAGACCACAACTGTGCACCATTGTTTCATTCTTTTGAGTTCGGCTCCCTCGACTCCGGACGAATGTTACTCCTGGTATCTCCATTTTACCGTCGATACGCGTTTTATTTTCGTATTATCGGTACATTTAGTGCTCCGTAACGAAAGTGGAATTGTTTGGTTATAGAAAAACTGGTTGAAAATATTTTTTTTTAAATAAATAAGTAAAATTGTTTCTGGTTTGACATTCAAATGCAATAACAGGTTAGGTTAGTTAGCGGTAGGAAGTCGGCGTTTTAGAAAATAGTTTATTCTAACCTATGAAAATGCATTTTGGGCCAATTAAATTCACCGGCCCCGGACTATGCATCAAATTCCTTATTTCGGGATTTCTATTTGTTCGTAAATTCCTAAGTGGCACGAATGCAACGTGAAAGCCCTGGTGGAAATTACCTCAATGCTTAAATAAATACATTCAGCTTCTAAGCTCACACCAAAAACCTCAATAAATACTTGTTATACTCACTTTAGAGGACACTTTCTTTAGGTCTACAACCATTGTCAATGTAGGTTGATGCATGTGTATTAGTAGACACTTAAATAATCAACGTTTTAGTGTTGAAAGAAAAATAAAGATACCAGAATAAGTTAAATAAAACGATGCAGGCACATTTCACTTAAAAAATTGCTCATTCGGAAATTCATTCATGAATATTCCTACGAAACATTTTCTAGCAAGAAGTTACCGTACGCATTCAATTGTAAACAGTATTGAGTATAGGACTCCCTAGTACGAGAAACAATTTGTACATAAGCCGAGAGGAAGCTAGAATCAGTTCAGCGCAATATTCTCGAACTATTGAATGCGCCGACTGCAATTCGTATTTACGTCCGCAGTCCGCTGTTACAGGTAACAGGATTATTCACGTGTAGCAGTTGAATCGAGGAAGCGATTATCTGTTGAATTAGTGCTGCTCGATTTAATTGATTTTGAGCTTATTGTAAAAGCTTTGTTCAGTTTTGAAGGTCGAAGTACACTCGTAATGGGTACCATGTTCCTTTTTATTGAAGCTTGCTTGCTATTGCAATTACACTTTGTGTCAAACCAGCTACTTAAGCCAGCTCGTCGCCATTTAGATACAATATTGACAATTAATACTTTCTTTTTGGGTACTCTTTTAAATAAACCACATAAGTAGTAGATAAGCAGTGGATTTGCTGGTCACACATAAAATTTCCATGCATTTAACTTAATCAAGAGGGAAGCATTAATTGCATAATACCACCCCTAATTAATTGTACAAGCATCTTCATAAAATAAAGAATAGTTGACCCAAAAAAACAACATAAACTCTCTCAAGGTCACTTGGATAACGTTCACTGTACGAACGTTACTTTTAACGATTTTTTTCGAGTGGATGAAATATAGCACATGGGTACTAGTGAATTAAAATACAAATGCAATGGTATCAAAGTTGCATTGTGTGAAAAGATCGCGAATATTTTTATGATTACCATGCTATAACGATAAGTTTAATTAAGGAACTTTTTAATGGCGAGGAACTGAGGAGCTACTCCGCGGGAAAATAAGATACGCATCGCGGATACAGGGAGGGTCGCTCTGTTACAAACGGTCGGTTTTCCCGATAGCACACCGGGAAAACGACAATACAGTTAAAGTTTGCATAACTATTCATAACTACCGTACATGACGTAAAATTACACGGATCAGAATGTCAATATGTATAAAGTAACACTGGCGGTTTATTAGTACCCTAAATCGAATAATGTCGGCACACATACTTTCAGAATTTTTGGTATACTGCCAGGGCTATTATGGTGCATAAAATCGGCACAATTGGAAAACGCCGCACTAAAAATAAAGAATATAGACTGTATCCGTACAAATGGTTAATTGGTCGTGACTAATGGATTGGGTAAGACAAATAAAAGTGACGCGTCTTCTATTCTCACGTCGCGTCGGTCCGTCTTCGTTTTGTAGTGTTTTGTGTGTCAGTGGAGCGCACCTGCTGGCGGTCGTGACGTCACACGCGAAACACGAAAATTTTACAAGTCAATGAACTTTTTGGTTACTAAATTATGTATTTTCAGGGAAACTAAGACATTTTCATTGTTTTTTTTTAAAGCTGTAAGTTTACCAATATTACCAATACAGTAAACAGTTGGCTTATTATTGCGCTGATTTATTAGCTTCGGATAACAAATACCTACTCCGAGTTCTGCGCATTGACAAATAAAATAAATCGATAAATCTTTTACCCAGCACCCACAAAAGCGTTTTAAACTATTACAACAACAATCCATACAATTTACAGTTTGTAATAAAATAGAATGACTGTAAAAAGCATGAACATTAATTTATAAAAGCCAAACCAAGCCAAGCCAAAGAGCGCTAAGAAGATTATAATACCTACTTTTTCAACTATTCTGAACCAATAAGAAGACGTTTTCAAATAAAAGGTATTATACTTCTCCAATTCTCTCGAGGCCTGCCATAAAATTTATTAAAAGATGACAATAGGCGACATCTCTACAACGGCTACAATAAAGTAGTAAGTAGAAAAATATAAAACGAAAATGATAGTATTAAGTGCACAAAAACCGAACCAAAGAACTCTTCGCTTCATTGAGATTGTTTCCGGAATTAAACTGTAATTTTGTTCAGAAAATGCAATTTTTTCGTAAGTTTCCATTTCCACTCATCGTCTCAATATAGTTTTTATTTTGTAAACATCAAAGGATGTTTATAAAATAGTGTAAATCTTTGCTGCATCTTTGTTGCGTCATTTAGCATGTTTCATTGCAACAAGAAAAATGTCCCAGAACGAACAGTTTTCGTAAAATATATACAGAAATTATTGAAAATGTTATATTTTCCTCAGCTTTTAATAGAACTTTATGGGTTTCTAAAGCTTTCTATGTTCCACAATGTGCAGGTCGTACGAGAACTGCATTTGAGTTGAATAGTGCATTTAAAATTACTTATCAGAACGAAACGGAAACTTACCTTAACATTCGTTTTGAAAATGCGGTTAACACCACTTTGCTCTTTTGTGAAAAAACGAATACTGAATAGCATATTCTTTCTGACCCAATAAAAAATATTGTCAGGTTTCTGTTTGATTATCACGCCGTATAATGTCAAGGTTATTTAGACGGAACAAATACTATTTCAATTTATACGAGTTCTGGCGAACTGAATGAAAGTTAAAGTTGATGGCAATTCCTAAATGAAAAACTACCCCAGACGAACTTTAGAACTTCCACTTTATAGCAGTCGATAAATGTCTGATTCTGAATATTAAACAATATATACCTACACTTGCATCCTTTAGACCTAGAAAATCGTATAATTTAATAACCTTAAAGTTCAATTTACATTGTCGCGGAACGGAATAGAAGCGATTTTTTGTACAGAGCATAATGAACTTTATGTCAATAGTGTAACGTACAAACTACATAAGAGCCAAATAAAAGTTTACGCGTTGTCTGGAGAAGACTCGCGCATTCTCGGTACTTAATTCCTGCAGTTACAAGCTCGTATCTAGTTTGTACGGTACACAATTAATTGGCATAAAGTGCATTCTGCTATGTACAATATTGTTACTAAAACTCGCTTCCGAGTTAACTTTTTTGAAATCAAATATTTGCATAGATATGCGCCATTTACCGAGAGGGAAGCGATTTAAAAATAAAAATGTGCCCGATTCCGCCCAACCTTCCGCTTCAACGAGCTAAAGGATTTTCACCACCTTTTTCATTCAAATTGAAGAGTTAAATAAAATTTTCACAAAAGTCAGCTGGAATACAAACTGTAGTAAATCTACGGAGCTTCATTTTTAACCGACTTCCAAAAAGGAGGAGGCTCGTAACGTATGTATGTGTTTTTTTATGTATGTCCACCGATTTCTCCGTCAATTGTGGACCGATTTTGAAAATTATTTTTTGTTATAAAGGGTATGCTTTCGAGGTGGTCCCCTATAAATTGTATTAACTTTGCTTGAATTTTTTTTGAGTTAACTTCAATAATACGTATTTTTGCCCAATTAGTATGTGGATGATAAGTTCCTGTCACTGTTATTTACATAGCAGGTAGTAGTGATATTCGAATTTGTGTGGGTAGGTACCACAACCAAAAATGTGAAAAATAAAAAACATTTTACAAAAAAGAAAAAAAAACAACTGACTTCCGAAAAAAACACTACAAAGTTAAAATTCAGAGCAATCTGACGCTGCACGATTGCAGATACGATTATGAAATTCACAACATAGGTGAGACAGGCACTGTGGGGCACATGCTCTATCATTTATTAAGCTTAAAAAACTGTGTTGCAATCACACATTTTTTAAATGATCTAGTAAATTGAAAGAACTAATAATATAGATCTTTCTTTTGTGTCCCCCGCACGTTTCCAACTGATCTCATAACATAATTATTATCTCAATAAAAAAACCATTTACTCATAAGATTGGATTTTTTTAAATCGCACTACCACAATAGAATCGATGCCACTGCGATGCTTTCTGCTTGACAAACCTCCGTTCAGGTGAGATTTCTATTAAGTTTTTAATTAATCCGTCTTCCCTTTGTTTATAATGACGCAATAACTAAAAGGGTTTTATTAGGAAAACTTAATTGCCTCCTCAGTTCGCAGTAACTGGTAGTCTGTAAACGATGCTCGTTTTTTTGCCAATCTAGCCTTCCTTTTAATTAAACGTGTTGCAATTTGTTTCATAGTTCACTGCCTGTTTTGTTTTCTCCTTAAGGGCTATGGGAACTCGTGTTAATGGTTTTGGATAAGTAAATGTAGAAAACTAAAAGTAGTAGCCACTACAAAAAACGTCTGGCTAGCTGAAGAGTTTCACCAGTCAGTGAAAAAATCGAATTCAGGATAAACCTTGTAGATGATCGTTAATTAAAAAAATATTAATATCACAAAAACGTGCAAAAAGTACTGTCACATTTTGATAACTTTAAGAAGTCACCTAAACTAGACAACAAAGTACAGTGAACCCACAGATTTTTCTGTTTTCCATAACGTAGAGTTCGAGAATTTGCGGAATTTCCACGGTCACAAAAATTTTACATTGACTTGACTGTGAAAATTCAGAAAATGTTGGAACATTTTACGCAAAACGGAAGTAATATTATGGAAGATAGAAACAATCCGTGGATTGACTTTTCTTCCCCCCGCACGTTTCCAATCAAAGAAAAGTCAATCCACGGATTGTTTCTATTTTAGGGTAGGCCCTAAAGGTAAAATTACCATGTGATAAAGTTGAATTTACAGACTATAATAACATAATTAAAGAGCCAGATGTTCTGTAAAACGTGATGCTTTGAAGAACACAGCTTCACTAACATTTACTTGTATAATGTAGTAGTTACGAAGGCAACAAAACATTTTCATTCTGAATGAAGGAGCACAATAGTTCTATCTTCGATTCAATTGATTGAAGCATTCTTATGGCATACCCTTTCAGTTAGTTACCTGTACAAAACTAAACAGTAATTTGTTATTGAAGTTTGTTCTACAAGCAAAGGTTTGTATTGATAGTGTTGTTGACTGTATGCACGCTATTTCTTTAGGCTGCACGCGGTTATCGCGCTTAAATTGTATGTGATTGATTGGTAAGCCAACAACGTTGCACACTGGTGTTGAGGCCAGTCGACCTACGAATAAAGCTGGAAATGTAGTTCAAATATTTTTTGAAGTGAATACTTCTTTAGGCGCGTTGGGCATTTTTGAGATGGGACTAAACCATTGATTTCGCGACACCATAATGATAGCTCATTTTTGTAAACGCGATTGATTTATTTATATTACGTTACGGATCAATGTTCTATGCAAGGATTTTTACTTTAAAGGTTTTGTAAACGCGATTGTGCTCTTTATTTATATTATGTTACGGATCAATGTTCTATGCAAGGATTTTTACTTTAAAGGTTTTGTAAACGCGATTGTGCTCTTTATTTATATTACGTTACGGATCAGTGTTCTATGCAAGTATTTTTACTTTAAAGGTTTTGGAAGTATTTTTTTTTTGTTGACGCGGTTGTTCTCTTTATTTAGATAAGGTTGCGGACCAATGTTCTATACAAGTATTTTTCTTCCACCAAAGCGATCTTGTTCAAGTTTTTCTTCTGTCGGCCCTCCCGGAGTGCCACCACTATTTTTTTTTTGGAAAACCTTTGGTCATTTTCGGCTAACCATTCCAATACTGCAAATTTAAAGTATTAATAAATCTTATGCATATATTCCACAGTAATGTTGACTGTTGACATGTATTTTAACAACTATTCGGAACAAGAGCGCCGACACAGAACTTGAGCAAACATTAGTTAAAGTGTTTACACACTACGTGCAGTCGGTAACTCTTGTTAGTTCGCTAAATACAAGTTGCCAACAACACACCTAGTGGAATGCTCACATAGATGAACTTGTACTATATATAAACTTCGATATATTCCCAAGTCTTACATTGTTCGGAAATTCGAACTGCTGATAAGCCCCTGCAGCTCTGTCAAATAATAGAGCATTGCTGAGGTAATTTACTTTTTATTTATTTAAACCACCTTAATTAATAAAAATGATTATTTTCATTATAGAGTCTAATATAGACTCTCTCGTTCTTCCTAAATCAAGAAATATTTTCTGTTGAAATATTTGTTTTTTTTTGGAAATAAATAAATATCCGTTGAGAGAAATTGCCCGGTTATAATAGCAAGTAAGTTATTTCTATAATGTGGCAAGCTTATTGACGTTAATTGGACACAAATGAATTTTCTAATTAGTCTTACCTATCCTGTATAAGTATCCGGACCCAAGGTGTGCTTTGTTACAGGTGGGCTCGAGCAAGTAATTAAACCCTATACCTACCTCTCCTTACTATTCGGTCCGGTTTCCACCAAAGTGGAGAAGAACGGAGAGGAGAAATGTTTTGTAATCTCATTACTTATACTCATTAATTCATTCAGCCGAAAGACGTCCACTGCTGGACATAGGCCTTCCCCGAGCACCGCCACTTCGATTGGTTCTATGCTTCTCGCATACAGCGGATTCGGGAAGGCCTTATACAGGGTAAGTTTTTATCCAGTGCGCAAACTTTAACACGTGACGTCGGATGTAGGGAACAGCAGATTTTTTTTTCGCATAGTAAAAGTTGTTCATAATGATGAGTAAAGTCACGTGTTAAAGTTTGCGCACTGGATAAAAAGTTACCCTGTATTGGTGTGGCAGAAATGAAACACTGTTTTCGAACCTTTATCAGGTAATATTTTAGCGAGGCATTCTATACAGCAGCGCATTTATACGTAAAGCAATATGTGGTAAGCTACTACGGGAGACTTTCTTCGATTTCAAAATTTGATGGAGCTTGTAACAAGAAACGAAAGCTCACGAAATAAAATCTGCTTTTAGATGACACCAAAACTTGAGTGGATCTAACTTGTAAAAAATAGGTGCTGTAGAATTTGGCATTGTAATTGCTTCTAGCAAAGAATTGGAATTAAGAGTATATATATATAATCCGATTGAAACAATCACTACTGAGACCTTTTGGATTCAGTAGGTATTTTATTAGTAAGTTTTTAGTAGTAATTATGATCATGCATGCATGGTCATATACTAGTGTCAGCGCAAACTATGGCATATCCTCTCTTCTCTCCGTTTTACATGAATCCCGTAAAATCACTGTGTAATTAAAAAATGTGCCGTTTGATCTACGTGAACAGCAGTAAGAAAACAATTGTTGTCATCAAGTTACAACAAGAGAGAAATGGTATTGATTTTTACGGGCTATTCGATTGTTTCTGAGAAATAATCGTGTGAGACGGTAGTTTACCAACACGTAACAACGGGTGATTGTGACGATGATGGTCATAGGTATGTAACAGTCGATTGAGGGAAATAGGCGAATACGTTCATAGGTGAAAGACAGCCCTGTCTCTGTACTGTACTGGACTTTACCAACTATTTCTATATAGGTGCATACGAGTAAAACGCTTCATACCACAGGTATAATGTTGTGGTTATACACCAAATGAAAAAGCTTTTAAACTTTAACCAAGTGAATGTCGAAGTTACGGAGAGTTCGATATTTACGCTTAACGTTAGGATTCAAAGAATCATTTAAAATCGTTTACTTAGTTTAAATCCTAACATTTTATTACAGTAAGCTTTACCAGAAAAAAGGTACTATAAATGTGCACAATTACGATTCATTTACAACTTGTAAAAATAGTTTTCACAATCAGCAACGGGACGAAGAAAATATAAAATTGCAACTGACACGCCTCGTTTGCGGTACTCGGCAACAAATTGTATCCGAAGAGGTTGTCCAACAACAAGTTTCAATATTTTATTTCAGTATCATATCTTGAGTGCTTTCCTAGACTTCCTTTTTAAACCCATTCATTCAATTTCCAATCCCAGACTTAAGCGGGATGCGCGGTATTATATTGCGTGGATGGCTTAAGGTAGCCCGCGAAATTAAAATTTTCTAACGTTTTTACAATTTGCAGGTCAATATCAGGTTGTATAGTAATAAAAAAGGTATGCGCCAAGGAAACGGAAAACATTCAAAGGTTCTCAATACAAAATGTTACACCTGATCACACAGTGTTACGTGTTAATTCAAAAAAAGTAAAACGATTACTTTTTTACACCAAAACGTTTAAACTTAACACACAGTAGTTACCACTCTACCACTCCTCGGTTTGCAAAAAACCTAATGGCATTTTTTAATAATTTCAATACACTAACAACACACACGTGGCAGTTACCAATACGCGGGTCCCTTTTAACCTTGTATGATTGAGTCACGTATACTGGGCCCGATATTTTTTCAGCCTCTTTTTCGTTTATTTTTTAGTTAGGCTACAGTTCTTTTTTCCTTGTTATATTTAGTCACTGTGGCATGACTGTCGAATGCATTGATGTGCTAGTTCTTTTCTTTTTTTCATTTGTTTAGACAAGGCGATGGACCCGTTTTACGAACGAGGGACAGGCAATTGTAATTTATTACTAGTGTGGTAATGGGGTAGAGAGTTGTGCTTCGTAAAGTAGTTAGAGATGCACGTAATTAGCATTTACTGCACTTACCACTTACGCACTTATCACTTTGGTATTGTTGTTTAGTCGTTTTTGTCTCTAATGTTGGAGACTACTTTGTTTCAGGTATTTTATAATACTGTAGGATCCTTTGATCCTTATTAAAATAAAACTACCTCTGGGACGACCTTTAAAAGATAAAGCAGACTGAATCATATTGTGTAACTGACTAATCTTTTAGCGGTAACTTAACTCCATAAGGTACTTGTGCTTTTCTCCTAAATTTCATCATTTTAGAGATACAGACGATTTGGGATAGTTGTCAAGTGCTA
The DNA here is from genome assembly GCA_963680765.1 of Agrochola lychnidis. Taxonomy (NCBI): domain Eukaryota; kingdom Metazoa; phylum Arthropoda; class Insecta; order Lepidoptera; family Noctuidae; genus Agrochola; species Agrochola lychnidis. The sequence goes on from OY796848.1 coordinate 9,198,228, forward strand.
CAGTCCTGTAGCCATAGCTTGGGATAATCTCAATGTTTGCTACAAGCAATAGCGATGCTTACAGTATACTGTGAATTTCAATTTCAAGAGCTGTTTGTTATAATCTTATAGTAATCCCGCAACGGACACTTCAGACACACGTGCACAATTTATTTGCACCACCAGGGCCTCCGCTCGAAGCGTTGCCGTTGCGGATTTACACCGACTCAGCGACACGCCTCCATTCATACTACTCCAAACCGGCCGTTCGACCATATTCAACAGGTAGAACTTCCAACTGTAACTCAGCAATTTAGTATATTTTATTTACAGCAAAAGTTATATATCAACTCTGACAGCAGTATTTGTCTGAAATTCGATGAACACTGTCTTGCTCTTTTTGATCGATTTTGACACATGCCCCGAACGCGCGAAGTTTAGTTTGTTTTTTTTTTAGCTTTTAGGTACGCGAGAGTAAATAGCCGGAGCAAAATACAGCAATAGTTTTTAGTGAACCTAACCAAAAAAAAAATTATGACACGGAGAAAATCTTCCGCCTATTAAATGTATATTATGTTCTCGTATTATGTTCTAACCTTAAATTATTTTACGAGCGGCTGTAACACCGTTGGTTATCGCTTTTCTTAGCCTAAGTCAATCCCTTCATCATATTTTGCCTGTTAAAAATCTAAATTTATCTCGTATGTATAGGATGTAGGTATGGTAATTTCGCAAGAACCTTTTATAACTCAGGTCAGTAGGCAATGTTATGTAAGCAAAATGGCTATTTGTTGTGTTTATGTGACAGTGTCAAGAAGCATTGCAAAGCTTCAGTTTTATTGCCGAGAACAGCGTTAACCTAGAAAATACTATCATACTTAGAGCTTGATGTCAGTTCGTTGCTGGCGAGAAGCGTAAAAAAAAGTACTGTGGCGAATTTCTGCCGCATTCTCTTCACTTTTACTAAGTATTTCCAAAAAGTTATATTGAGTATAAAATACACGTACCTATACTTTCTATTTCCCGTTAACTATTACTTTTTAATCAAATTATCAAACTTAGTTTTCGATTAACACATAAAGCTAAACATAACTCTTGTAAACGCCCAGCTGGTTACTCTAGGAACAATGGCGCGGCCTTGATTGGAAACTTGTATAACAACTAGCCAAACAGTTAATATGCTGGTTTATTTCGTGTTGCACATTCTTGTGTACCGTGTGGCGTGTAGTACGTGCTAAAATATTTCATTGTACACTAACAGAAATACCATAGAGTTGCTCATCTTTTTTTTACGAATACGAAAGCTCGCCCTCGTAGTTTGAGCGATGGCGAATACTGTCAAATTTACTGCCAGTTGTAGTTTTTGGAATAAAAACCCAAACTGTGTGCATTCATTTTAAAAACGGAAGTTTGAATTTTTTAAATCGATGGCATAAAAATGTTGATACGCTACGTTTTTCCTGTGGCCTCAAACGAGCGGATATTGTGCCTGTCATAAGCTGCTGCGATCAAATAGTAAAATTAAAGGAAATTGTTTTAGTCTAGGTAAAATCTAACTTTCCAGACCCAAAAGCCACATTTCCATGTTATGAAAAATGTTTGGCACCGTAAGAATTGAGTCAGACGACGAGTTTGTTTTTTCCGTCATAAAAGCTGGAGTGAGCATCCTGTATTTTTAAACATTTGTGCCTCTGCTTCTCATTTTCTCAAGCAGCATGACTTCAATAAATCTAAAGAAATTAAGAACGTGCTAACTTTTCTTCCGACTTTTTAAATAGTACTTTTTCCTTTCAAAGAAAAGAACTAATGCATAGTCAAGTTCTCCGAAGCATTTCAACGCTTGCTTTTAGGAGTAAGTAGTTTTCTTCATTTTTATATTACAATGGCATTTGTAGCTAACCCAAAGGAGCTTTTAACCGACTTTAAAAAAAGGCCGCCGTAGTGCTTCTGTTTTCTTCAAAGAATACCTAAATGCGAACAATGTCTTTTTAACAAATCTATTGATGTATAAACAAGTTATTTGACGGCGATCCGTCAAAAGTGCACACACAATTTGGCAGTCACTAGCGTGGAAAGCTAATCAAGCGATAACGATGATATGGAACTTGACTCCAGCTTATTATTAAATTTGAAAAAGAAAAAAAAAACCGTAGAATCGCTTAAGTTTATCGCGTACAGCAACTCAATATTTAATACCATAGCGTTGTGTGAACGTGACCATGTAAAATATATGTTGAAAGATATTGTTGTGCCCTTAAAACTATTGTTTTAGGGCACGTTAAGATGTAATATGACTAACTTCGAGATATCGAACATTAATGAGGCTCCACTTGAGCGTTCCGGAGTAGTTAACTAAACTGGTTTTTGGTTCAGCAACTGTTTGCACCAAACGTAGCTTTGTGAGGCTAAGACGAAACAGTGCACCGATGATAATGTCTGTTTGCGTCTATCAAAGCTGTCATACTTTTGATTCCATTTAGTTTTTTTATTTGTAAAATCTTTCCTCTCACTTTCCTGCTATCAAAATCTAAAAAAAATACCTAAATAATCTTTGTGGGAGTGATTTCCGTGAAAAGGGACGCAAGTGTGTCACAGGAAGCCGGGGAAGCGCGCGCTATTTGATTTGAACAATGAGCGCTCGCGGTGCTAGAGTTGGCCGTCAGAAACGATCTTGACGAAGCCCCGCCCCTTTAATGTTGCTTATTACCAAGGTGAGATGTCAGATGTCATTTTATGCGACTACTTTAAGGCTCGCTCGTTTTTTTACATTATATTACTATGACCTGCAAATAGGTCTGAAATTGTATTTTCTTACAAGATTGTTTTCTTCTTAGAAAAAGTTAGAAGGAAAGTTATTGTGTGCTTCATCTCTAAAAGAATGTACTACGTTATATTTCTGTTTCGTGGGAACTTTGACACCTGTATGGCTTCCAAACTTCCGGTTTCGGTAGCAAGATACTTTATTAAAACCAATAATATTGTTTCTCTTTTATTTAATAATCATTTCCACCGTTGGTTTGACTCAATGACCCCTCTGATAAAATATGAATGAAATTAAAAATAGCTTTACTTTGACGAAGTTAAATTGATTCGGACACGATTGAAACTTTAATACGCTTATTTTTTTCGTTATTGGTCATTAGAGGGGTAATATTTGATTAGTATCGTGATCGATCGATGTTACGAGTACCAATAAACCCCTTATTGCTGTTTTGTAACTTCTTAAATTAATGTAAGTAAAATCTAATCCTTATCCACAGTTAGATGTTTCGCAATTGGACACGCTGACAAAAACTGCGTTACAGAAATTATTGAACACTCAACCCCTGTTCTGAAAGTTTATAATGACCACTAACCGCACAACCAATTTATAAACATATTAAAAAGACAACACTTTCCATATTAACAGAAGTGATAAACGCTGGCCGGCCAGCGTAGTTTTAGTCCGTGAAACTGCGCTTTCCATTCCATCGGTCGTGCGGTGCCCGGACCTAATTACGTACAGGTATTTAGGTAGCCATGTAAGTACTACACTACGGAAACCCACATCCGCCGCGTTGTAACAATGTTTATTATGATATAATGGGTCTGCACGTGAAAGACATTACGCGGCAAACCTACTAATTAGTGCCACTTACTTTTAAGAAGTTTTAATTGATAGCGGTTTACTGTTAGCGGAAAAAGTGTCGTGAATATGCTGAGCGATATACACGCTTCATGTTTCAAACAGAAGCTTACAGTGCATATAATCTCCACCCTGCTCAAAACTTTCTCATCTCAAATTTTCAACACACAGAATCGGAATTTTAATCATGTTAGTCTTTGTCTAGATTAAACTTAAAACAAGCAGTCTGAAGCGAACAAGGTTCATCGTTTCAACTGGAGCAAAATAACAGAGTTAGCAAACATGCATAATCTCTTCATCTTAAATCTTGTTACGAGTCGTTTCGACACATCCTGCAGAAAAACGGAAATAATACAAAAAATTGTGTTGTGAATTTATTGTAAGCAATTGCTCTCCAATATCTGTTAAATCAGCTCATCTCGCTTCCGCTAGAATTGCACTTCGTGCGAATGTCAACGACGTTCGTCTGTCTCTTGGTCTTCAAGGGCCTTATTATACAGCCGGGACTCCGGGACGCCTTTCTATCTGCGTCAAGCCCACTTGAACCTTTAATTGTTTTTTCGTTACTTGAACAGTATTGTTTTTCCGAGCGTGCTTTTGTCTTCGTGGTAATTTGGGAATGAAAGCAAATGCAACTGAGGCTGTTTTGGAGCACGAATGAAAAAGAAAAGAAATTGCGTAATTAAGTTTTTATCCCTTTGCGGCCTGTTTTTTTTACTAATTTTCACTTTTTCATGTAAGCCGTCTGTGAGGTATCTCTAGGATTTTAAGGGCGTTTAACCAAAACACTTAGTTTTGTTTCCAAAAATCCTTTCTACTAATGAGCCTTTGAGCATCGCTTTTCGGATTTCTTTTTGCTTTCTACCCAGCCAAAATGAAACGGAAAGTGTCAAGTAAATATCGATACAATTGATACTTATGTGAAATATTTGGGGAATATGACCACTTAGAATAATTCGAGTATATTATGGTCAACGACAACTCCTTAAGCTGACCGCGGTACATAATGTTGTCGTACTTACGACTTAGTCAAGCGACAACTATTTACTTTATCTCGCAAAATCTGGAATTTATTGTGGCAACTTTGGCACTATGAATTACATTCCTAACCATTTGGTAGACGGTGTCCTGAATGTAGTACTTATAAGCTGTACAGTTTTTAAGGTTTCTTTTATTGTCTTGTTCTCTAATCTCCTCCAACCCTTTGATGTTAATCCGTCTGTAGCTAGGGTCCACAGTACGTTGCAATCTTATCCGCTTTGTCTTCGGTATCCTGGTAGACAGTTTATTAGCTCTTAGTTAATCTTTCACATTGTTCAGCCAATGCTACTAGAGGCTGCGCTGAATAAGATTAAACTTAGTTGACATACTTGTACAGCTTAACATTTGTTCACTACTTACAGGAATGCCCCGATTTACATAGCAACGCGTGTTTAATTAAAATAGCAATATGCGTGTGAAACGCCTGTCAGAATACAGCGTCGTATAATTTATTAGGCGTTATGCGGCCAACACAAAGGTTAAGGTCATCCTGTGCTCCTCAAGATGTCCTTTCTCAATTTCACCTTTGTTTGTCTGTCCTTTGGGTTCAGACGCCCCAAATGAAACAAATAACAACGATAAAAAAGAAATGAGTTACGATAAAAGTCGTACTTATTGAAACATTTAAACGCCCGCCGATCATTTTCAGATACCTTTGGTAAAACTGTAAAAGCAGAATTGAACGTAGTCAAGCGGTAATTAAAATATCAGAGCGGAAGTTCAAACTTGAGCATTTAAAAACAATTAATGATATTTATTACGCTTTAATATGAACGATGGAGTGATTCGTTTACACCTTTAAGTGAACTGTATGATATTGATAAAGAAAATAAATTTGAAGGTACTTTATAAGTTGTAATGGTTAAAAGCTTAACTTTTATGTGTTTAAATACTTAAAAAACTGTAAGCTGTGGTTGATTCGAGAGTACTATGTAAGATAATTATAAGTTTGTTTCATGTTTAATATTAGAAAGCACACTCCACACAGTAACAAAAAGATGGCAAAATAAAATGCTGTTTCACATAATTTTTGTCCTTTGTGCCATATAATTTTCTGTCATGTATAGATTTAGTAGGGCGGGAAGTCAATGACTGTGGCCGGTAGGTTATTAATCTTAGGTGCAGCGGGCGTGCACCCTGCGGTCAGTAAACGACACATCCACGGTATGTATGTGACGACAGGGTGGGACATGACTTCCTCCTCTGTGGTAAATACACCACTAATAGCATCATAATTATCAATGCGGCATCGGCACTAGCCCTTCTACGATAGTCCTCCTATCTCAGAGGTGTTGTTAGTAATCTTTATAGTATTTAACTAGAACATTTTAAAGTAATCCCCTTTTTCATTGGGTGATTTTAATTATTTTATGTTTTCTGCCTTCGCCTCGTTGACCAGTTTCTACTTTGTTCTATTTATTTTATTATCTATTTATACTTGACAAATCTTAAATATAATATACTAAAAATATATATATTTTGTAAAAGTATATAAAGGAAAAAAATACTCTGGACCCTTCACGTGACCAATTCACGGCTGGCCAATTTATAGGTCAAAGTGGTCAACGTGGCGACGCTGCAAGCCATTTGGGCACTTTTCCCACTGACAGCGATGCGGACGAATTTTTTGATGCCCAATGAGCTCTTCCCTTTATTCTATTTGAAATATTCGAATCCCACATTTCGCTGTCAGGCGTTTTCCTCATTTGCCCGACGACGAATTTTGACTCTTCTCTGGTTACTCGATTTCCTTGCATGGTATAATCTTAGCAGCTAAGTCTTAAATTTTAAGGCAGGTTTGAGTTTGACCACTTTGTGCTCACTCTATGAAGAAATAGGTAATCAGAAACAAAATGGCCAACAATACTCTAATTTTGCTACGTCCCGAATTACCTAACGCACTAATCGTAATTACTTATTGTTAGATAAATAAAAATTCCGGTTTAAAAACCGGTCTGATCTGAGATTTAAGCTATAAATTGGTTAAATAAATGTTGATTAGTGACGCGGTCCGTTTGTTTATACTAGATGCTGATCTCCGAAACTAGTTTTAATGTTATTCATAGAAACCTGGTTTCGATGCTATCAGTAATACGGGTAGTCGTTAAGGATATTTTTATCTTAAAGACTTAATCACTGCCGGAATAAAGTTAGGGAAATGAAATATAGCCATTAATTGCTATGTAAGTACGAATTCAATTTACAATTAATGTAATCAAACAAAAAACTCGACTGCAAAAACACATAACTGAAAAAAGTAAAACAAACATTATAGAATTTAAAAAAATAACAAATAGAATTTTGGTACAAACAAAACATATATACAGGAACAGGGTTATTAGCCTGCACTATCCAAATTCTATAGATTATAATTGTTTTACTCTTTTCAGTTAAATGTTTTTGCAGTCGGGTATTTTGTTTAGGTATTTTTTTAAATAATTTACCTTATTTCAAGATTTTTAGTTTTATTAATATTTTTATTTATAGATAATTGGGAATTGACTAATTTGTAATATATTTGAAAAAAAAAAACCTTCCACTCCCTTTTTGTATTTTAAGATGCAATATATAAATATTATATAGCCTATATCACTCCCACAATTAAGCCAAATCTAACGACACCTCATAATTTGTAAAAAATCGATCAAGCCGTTTATTAGACTACAGAGCGTGCCAAAGAAATATACATACATAAATACATACTCTCGAAAAAGAATACCCTTCTTCTGGGACAGTCGGGTAACAAGTGGAACTAAATAGTATCAAACAAAGGATCAAAGTTCATTAAGGACCACATTTTCTGATATACATTCAAATATGTATATGTATATCCGTGGCAAAGCGTGCTCGTAGCTATAATAATTAGAATTTCGGAATGACGAAACTGGAATATATGGTGCACGTTCGAGGACCGCAGAAAGCTTGTTTGTGGAAACTACTATTGAAACATTCTCTTAAATACGTACTCAGTTAAAAGGACTAACGTTTTGCGAAATACGCAACTTTAATCAACACCTAGAATGAGAGGCAAAAAGTAAGAAACGTGGCATGTTTTCAGTTTTATAAATAGCTCCATAAAATAATCTAGGTAGATTCATCAAACATGCGCTGAACTAAGAAGCTTCGAATATATAATAACCTAACCATTATTGTTTATTTTGGGTGTAAATATTAGTGATTTGTGTGTCTGAGTTTTCTTTTCAACCACAGTGGATTATGGTCTTCACAACAATAAAATGATTTTCATTTTGGCTTGTACTGATAACAAAAAATAGTTTAATTTTTTCGTTCTGAGTAATTGAATTATTACCAAGATTATTATTTTTTTTTTCTTCATAATTAATAACAGAGATTTTATCGATCTGGCTGTACGGGAATAAACAGATGCCTGCCATCTCCTGAGACGACTGTCGATCGATACTGTTAATTTATTTAAAAAACTGCATACCTAATGAACTTGAATTTGACCTGATCACCCGTTCACCCGTTCACCCCGACGGCATCTGCAGTAATAGACACAAGTAATTAATTATCTCCGAACTTACCTGCGTACAGATAAAGAGCCCACAGAGATTGGTCGCGACTTGCGGCAGAATCAAATTATGCAAATTGCAAATATGTTTATTTTAGGTAGAGGACTCGATACTTTTTCTTTCTCTTTCATTCAAGCTTCGGTTTACCATATGAGCAAAGAAACGATGAATAAATAAAAGAGCAACAAAATGCGTTGGCCGGATAAAATGGTTGTATCGGAAAAGGTTTTGTTTCTGTTAGCTCTGGTTAGTCGTTGATTGTCGACCATTGACCTGTTCTTTTATTGTCACAAAAACCTTTAAATGTACAAATACATCGCTGTCCCCGGCGAATAAAATCGTAATCGTAAAAACTAAGTTTTTTGTGAATAGCTTATTAACTAATATACATAGCAGAATTTCTCAAATACCAAAATAAATGTGAATTTTTACATTCATTACAATACACCTTAAAATCTAGTAACTTCTGAAATCAAGTGTTATCGAACCGCTAAATATCGAATATGCAATAAAGTTAAAACTATCGTAATAGCACATTACCATTTTATTCGCCGGGGACAGCGACATAACTCAGTGAATGGCTCGCTTCAATTCGGTAACGAGCAGGGATTCAACCAATCAAACGAATATCAATGTGAATTCAAAAGGTAAAATGTGATGTGAATTGTGAATTTAAAAACATCATTTTATTGAGTTTATTTCATCGAAAGCAGAGGCTTTACAATATTTTGTTACAATATCCTTCCCCATTGTACAATAAATATTTCGATCGCCGATGCATCAAAAAGATTAAAAAAACGGGACTACTTAAGTTCAGATCCCATTAAATTAAAACCGTTCATTAGTAATCGGATGGAGCTTTCAAACGGACAACTTTTTGCTTAGATCCTGCCTGGCACTCTTTTAACATTTTATACGTTCAAACCCGTTCTCTGTTTTATATAAAAGAACATCTTTTATCAAACAAAGAATAAATTTACAAAGAGAACCTTCGATACTGATACAATAAATACATGAATTTAAGCTTAAAAAATTGTTTAACTATCTTGAGACTAAAAGCATAGCTCTATCATTTTACGTATCGAAGTACCAAGTATTAATTAACACGTTTTTGCTTGAATCCTCCATCCGTTTGTACACAGTTAGCTCGGGTCCCGAGGGTGGAGAGAATGTGATAACGCTCGCAGGTACGGCAGGTAGGCGACGGAAGCCATCGCATAACTTTTTTATTTCCATAGGACCGCGTAGGTTACACTGCATTTAACCTACGCGCGTATTTGTTTGACATATTCCGAGAATTTTTGTTCGAAACTTGTGTTGGATCATAAAATTATAATTATTGTTTGTTTTAAAAAAACCGGCTAAGTGCGTGGCGGACCACGCAAGGGTTCCGTAGTTGGGATGAATTCATCCCAAGAACAAACTTAAAATTGTAGTTGAAAAACATGGTCTCCCATACATTCCAACTGACAATGTAAGTTTGTACGCACAATATTAAGAGATTTGCCATGTTATTTTAAGACCATAGACTTATATAGGTTTTCTTGTAATATATGAGTAAAGAACCATTCTCTGTTTTTTATTTTTCAAAAATGTTTGCTCATTAGTTTCGGAGAGAATGAACAATTATCATCTATTTCATTAAATATATTTAAAGGCATTTATTTTAAAAATATAAATAAATATATTTGTGATGCTCACAAACAAGCCCTTTCATTTCATATGTCACACGGTACAGCTTGTAAATCATTTTTTAAATTTTCCGTTTTGCCCCCTAAAACTGACCGTCATTTTCAAAATTTATTTATTTACATTACACGTTCGTGTTAGGGTCACAGAAATTCAAATGTGTACCAAATTTCAACTAAATTGGTCCTGTAGATTCGGAGCAAATTGGCTGTGACAGATGGTCAGACATACAGACAGCCAGCTAGACAGACAGACACTCGAGTGAATCTATAAGGGTTCCGTTTTTTCCTTTTGAGGTACGGAACCCAAAAAAATATAGCAGGGTGCCTTGTATTGGTTGTGTTATAATTAAACAAAAAAAAAATACCTAGAAAGTTAAACCAAGTAGGTATTGCAATTGCAATTCCAATAGTATACTGACCTGTCTGTCGTAATAATTGTGGTCTACGAACGAACGGAGATATTACATTATTATATATGTTAAAATGAGAGATTATGATCGTAGATTTGATAGAACTCAATTAAATCCTGAAAAGTCAGATGCGTAACGTTAGTTTTATGAAGACGTCTTAATTATTTTAAAGTCGGTAAATATGCATTCATGGACGCTATTTATCTACTGAATTTTCTATTGTACACACAGCTACACGTCAAGCTATACTAGTCCAGTTTATGCTGATCTCGCATCGTATAGGATTTCCGGACAATGCGAGGTCAGCTTATACTGGAAATGTATAGCTTGATGTGTAGCCGTGTGTACCAGGAAATCTGTTGACTTTCCGCCAATACATACCTAATTCAACTTTCCGCCACATTCGTCGCAAATTCAAGAGCCATAAATAAAACTTCTCTACTAATTTCGGGTGTCATATGACACACTATAGTGTAGAAGAGCTTATCTGTCACAAAGGTAGCATTAAATTTTATTCAACATAATCGTCCATTTTACAGCTCACAGTATTCTTTATTCGGAGAACCAATAGCCGGCGGCTAGTTAAACTTCCCGTATGCTCTTCACTCTAAATAGATTTTTGCTATTAATGCAATGCACTCACTCTGTTCACGTTAATTTTACCCTTTTCTAGGAAGATTCTTGTAATTTTTGAAAAAAACTATTCACCTCTCGTTTATTAATTAAAACTGGTTAAGTATTTGAGATTTGCTTTTAACTAAATTAATTCTGCAATTCGAATTTTAATGTTGTTGAGAACAATTTGTTTATATTTCCGGCATAAAATTAAAATTAAATTTGGATTAGCATTGCAACTAAAAGTATAGTAAATTGGAATGCTGTACGGTTTTGGCCATTTTTTTGATAGCGATATCATCATAGTGGATAGATGATATTGGAACGAAGTTCCTTATCGCGCGTTGCGAAAAGGGGCTAGACGGAAAAAATTAAGACCAAAAGTTGTAACGACACTTTTTGCTACAGTTGTAAGCCGTGCGGCGTGCGCGTGTTTCTCTGTCTCTCTCTCTCTCTCTCTCTCTCTCATAGAAAGCAAGCCAGTTATTTTCGTTTCGTCTTTCTATTTCGCATTGAACAGTGAAAAATAAAATAAAATATTATTATAACTTAAAAAAATTATTACAATTCCTTCACTAATTAATCGAAAGGAACTTCGTTCCATTCGGGTGTCCCTTGACACCTCTCAAGTTTTTTTTTTATCCCCGACCTCAAACCAAATAAAAACCAAGACGGCGCTGCGAACAATAGCATGCTAAAACTACACCTCCGCTCTGTGCATAGACGTTCACACACAAACATTTGCAATCAAACTACACCTCACTAAGTGCATACATGTATACGAAACCGGCCTCACGTCACTGTTGACAACGTCATGTCTTGGCCTTTTATTTGGTGTGACTTAGATATGTTTGAATCAATGATGAATACTTAAAAGAATTGAATCGCTTGTCAAGCTTACATCTTATTGATTGTATGAGAATTCCGAGTACCTGCTGTCACCTCTGCATTGTACGCATATTAATAAACAGTTTGTATTAGAGTTCTTTGAATAGACGATCGCGACGCGTGTGTTTTTGTTGACCATCTGGTCAGCGGGCCGGTGCGCGGCTTGCTTCCCAATTAAATCGACTCAGTTTGATTCGCACGCTAATAGAACAACGCGGGGTTCGACCTTGCGGTTTTTTGATAACCTTCGTGGAGGTACTGACGATTTACATTTAGATTTCACAGATTTTTAAAATATTATTTATGATCTAGAAACTTAACTTCTTGCTGGATGGTTATTTGTTACAAAGTGACTCGCCTAAGATCAGCTGTGTGATGTCTACACTTGAATATATCTGCTGCTACGCAGATCGCGCTGTGAAAGCAACATGTCAGGTGTTTGGCAGACAGTGTTCTTGTCAACCTAAAGAAGGTAAGTCTTATGCTTCTCTGAATCTGCTCATAAAATCAATTTATTAATTAATAGCTATCGCCAAAAATAATACTGAAAGGTAGTTGGATGAAGGTAATTCGATTGTCTACAGTAATAATAATAAAGGTCTTACAGCTGCATCAATACCTACCATTAATATGTCTGCCTCCAGTCTGTCGCATTTAAATTGAGTTTGGTCGGTGGGGTCACTCAACTTTTCTTCGCATCTTTTTATGAAAGCGTTTTTTATATTCCACAACATTCTTCAAGTGTTGGTGTTTATTTATATTAACTAACTTGTTTAATGCGATAAGAATTAATGAAACGGAAAAAAGCGGTTCGATTTTCTTAATTTTCTCTTTTCGTTGCATCGCTTTCGTTTTGTTCTTCATCTTGAGTGGATTTGATTTTAATAGCGAATTAATAAGTCTTGAATCATCCTCTTCTGCGATTTTTACATCATAATCTATGAGGCATTCAGGACTCAACTGCAAATGCATTTCAAGCAACTGATAAACTTTTTTCTGCGTTTTTCCCTCGTGTCTATCTGAACTTCGTTCAAAACAAACAAAACTGAATCAAGTAGCTGAATGCTGAATTGGCCATTATTTCACGAGTAGTTGATCCGTAAGCTTCGATAGTTGGAAACGTATCGACGAGCTGTCTTGTTGTCCGTCTCTCTTTGGACAAATGGCTGCGGCTATTGTCGGCAGCTAAATGCACTAAAAAGGACAAGTAGAAAAGTTTTCTTTAACCTGCAGAATTCTGTTCTGTTAATTTCTTTTGCGTCTCTATTTATATTTCAATCTATGTCTCATTGGATTTTTTCTCTAAGGCGTATTGTTATGCTGCGCAATGCATTTAAATCAAGTAAGGATCGTCCTAATCACTATTTATACGTGGCATAAATCATCAGTAGCAATTTATTAGGTGCAAATGGTGCAATATTATCGCAAAGCCCTGTATTGATAGTTTAAACTATCTCCTTGCTATAAAAAGTTAAGCTTTTTCTTATAGTGTTATTTAGGTATTTTTGGTTGACTTGCTGGTCCTTAGGTATGTTGTTGCCACTAATGCAGTTTTTATACTAAGAAGAAAAACAAATATGTCTTTGAAGGAGCCTTAAATTTAAAAGAATTTAAGATGCTGTACAGAAACCTATTAACAATTGTTTAAATCACACGCGGAAAAGCAAGCACACTTTTTAATACCTATCACGACGTAAATTATTCTACGTTTACGTTCAACTATACGTCTGTACAGTAAAAACTATGAAAAACAGCCAGTATGACGGTAAATTTTAAATTAAAGCAAGTCGCAAAATCTAACCCTCTCCTGTAATCCCTTTCTATGTGCATAGCAACAAACTTCACCGTCACCACGTAAATGCAACGTTGCTCACAATGTGGAGTGTGAGCAATGTTTAATTCAGACCAAAACCCCGCAACTTTTGAACATTATTTTGTACTGAAACAAAAATATTATTTAGTGTCAACGAGATAATGTCGCATGAGCTTTCGGAACTCATTTAACAGCTCTGAACGCATGACGGCGGTATTTTCCGGGAATTTAAAATAGTTAATTTAAAAACGAGACGACAAGCCATATTCGAGTACAATTAGCTTGTTCCAACGTGTAACTAAGGCATGATTCATGATGTGATTATACTGCTAAGATATTTGTTTACGCATTCTATTTATAATTCAATGGCGCTAGTTATATTGTTGTGTACAATGCGTTGTATTGTAACTGATAGTTGCATTTTTTCAATGACAATGCGACGCTCATACATACATTACGCTGGTAATTTTGTCATTCGTATGCATTGTTTTGCTTTTTTGCAGTATCAGCACAAGACGAGTTATTTATAGTTTAAAGACCGCGTGCTTATTACAAACTTCTGAACTCGAGTGAAGGCAAAAGTTCAGAGATATCGTACAGACTTTAAAAAGTCAAACTTGTTTATAGGGCAAGTTGGGTTAAATGCTTTCTATATCAAGAAACAGCATTATCTAAGGCCAGAAGATTCATCTCAAAACATAAGCTTAAGCAAATAAAAGTTATTGTGATTAACTTAGACGATGATGTGCACAGTAAATCTTAATTTTATTTTTTATCTATCGTAGAAAATTAATCTAAGTAATAGGTACCTCATCAATAGTAAAAAAATAAGGTCGCTGACACGGAAAGATACACAAACGTGGCTAAACCACTGATTATGTTGGCGCAATGAGTAATGTCACGTATATTACCTTTTCGCCACTTTTATAGCTGTCTCCATAGCATTGCTAATTGGTGTGAAATAGGCGTTATGACAGGTGTCCATCTGATGGAGCTGACGGCACTCTCGCAAGCTGCCCATACATTTTCATTTTAATATTCGAGATTATTGACAACACGCTTGATATATAGCTGATGGTTTTATGTGTTTTCTAGTGCCAGAAGTAACTGATTTCTGTTTTTTTTTAACCAATTGAAACGTGAAAACAATTCCAATTAAATTGGAAATCTAATAACTCAACACAGACTAAACAATAGTTAATGCATCGTAAATTATAGCTCTACATCTACTTCATAGTTGCATTACACTTATAATTTAATTTTATTTACTATCTATATAATCCTTTTCAAAGAGCTGTGAGCCGTCCTAAGGCCCCAACACGCGATGCTTCAATTACAGTTATGCAAAACCATTCAGAATCATTGTCTATAGGCGTACACTCGGCCTTAACCTCCGCTGCATTCTTGCTCTTACGAAAACTCGGTCAAGGAGTACTGTAATGAGTCAACTGAAAACGACTTACAAAATCGACACGTATCGACGATTTTGTTTTGTAAAATGAACCGTGTAAATGTCCCATATTTAACGTATATTATCGAACGTTGACCGCAAATGCGATTTATCAAAATAAAACCAGAAAGTTATGACTCTACCATAATAATTCCAGACTTTTACCATAGTAGTCAAAGCAATAGGTAGCCACAGTACTGTTTCTGCCCAATAATATCCAGAAAGCGAATATGGAAAATGCCACATAATTTCAATATTTACTCTAATTAGCAGCGTCGCCTTGGACTGTCACGATTAACTGTACTCCATGCAGAGGCATTACGTATTTAATTATTGAAATGTCAGCGAATAGTACTCCAGGAGTTCTCGTGCGTGTTACACAATGTAAGTGACAGTCCCGATAAATAAAATATGTCCGTTCCCAAGAAACCCACTCTCTTTAACTATACACGCCGTAACTACTATCCTGGATATAATTAATTCATGAACCTTTTGGGGGAACAACATGCGACACCGGCCGGTGGAATACACTCCGTGAAGTACGCATACTCAATTGGATTTTTAAAAGTTCAACGAAGGTTGACTGTATGAGGCATTAGCTAAAACGGAATTAGGAGTTCGAAACATTTTGTAAATGAATTCAATCAAATAAGGAGTCGCAAGAAAAGGCTAGTTTAAAAGTCGCCTCGGTGACACAGCGTTTATTACTTTTAGTCACGTATTATAGCATTTGCGTGTAGGATGCAATTGCAGCAGTGCGTAAATGGTTAAGTGTAGTTACCGGTTGTTACCGTATTAATAGGCAGGCTGTTAACTCATCCGCTATGATAGTAACCCATTTTACAACCAGTAGATATGATTTAGTAAGCTTACGAAGCTGCTCATTTTCTCTTTGCATTTAAAAAAGCATAAGATTCCCAGGTTTTTTTTTATTGACTGTAGTTTCCGTTTTAATCATATTGAATTCCTTTCCAAAAATGCATTTCAGGTACTAAAACGCTGCATAGCAAATGTCGTCCTCACATACCTAATAATTATTTTTGCGAAATGCATTACCTTTACCAAGGAAGCCTCGACATAATTAAATCAAATAACCGATCTTTCTACAACGTAATACTATTTCAACACGTGGTTGGCGAGTACTAACCAAATTACTGCCAGTACCGTGTCGTAACAAAGTTATTGTGAGACAACAATTAATTTTCTCAAACAACCAATAGACATTTTCGCTGCCATATTATTGCAGCCAGTAGAACTGATAAAGAAAACGTGCGAGGCGTACGCTGGAACTAATCAGACTATTGGAAAAAGTGCTGAACTAAACGCTTGCTAACAATTCCGTGTTTATTCAATTTCTATCTGTCAATTTAGCTTGTTCAGACGACACCAATTAGTCGCCCCGTGTTGTACCGATTGAAGTCCCGCTCACGTTCCAAGAACACAAGTGTTCTTGAAGATTTTTACGTAAACACAGAACAATACGCAATGCCAATAACATAATACGAAAACAAGTAGGCATAGATGAATTGAGGGTATTGGAAAACACTTGCTCCATATTATTTCGTATAAAAAAGTAGTCAAATATTGCCGCAAGGATACAATGTACGTACATAGACATGGAAAACATTATGAATATGTCAAAATGAACACGACTGTAATGAAAATGAAGGCCTCCTCTAAGCCTCGATTAAATAACCGGCAATTTGTGTGGTGATGGTGAAGCAAAAATAATAAACACGTCTGTTCATACAGCATTATTATTGTATTATCGAGAATAACCCAACAGTAGGTATGTCCTGTCCAACAAATTCCTCTCCAAAATAATAAAAACTGAATTAACTGAAACAACATTATTCCGCTCATTACCAAAGTGCTGAACACTATGTCTGCTTTGAAAAATAATGAACAAAGCTTTATTACATGCTGAAAGAGAGAAAAATGTCCCTTTGTACCGCTGAAATATCGTGCCATTAAAGGTTTAAGTACGGTTATAGCTATTACCCTTTTGCGTGATAGAAACACTCGATCAGCGGCTACCGAGTCCACGATTGCAGGAAACGTAAGTAGCGTACATTTTTAAAAAGTTGTTATAAATAGATGTGTGATCGACCGGGAGCTGGGTGTGCCCGGTTCATACGATTGTTTCACCAGACTATACCACAAAATAATAGAAAATTACGATTTTTGTAGACTTTCATACAGAATGACTTATTAATTACCGATTCCAGACAAGTCTTAATTTAAACCTCTTGTGCAAGTATAGAAAGTCGTCAATATTTATTGGTCGTAACTCGTAACTATTTTATTACATTGATAAAATCCGCTTATCAATGAATTAGTAATATTGCTGGCTGGCTGGACGTTTCTTATTTATAAGTTGAACTATATTGCGGACAAACCTAACTTTAAACTTTGACTGCAACGTTACTGCGCTGTTAATAGAAATTGAGAGGTCAGTCGGAGCTAATTCCGAAATGCCTATGGAATCAGACTAAGTATAGCTTTGCAGTGTATTTAACTAAAATAAACTTTTAGATAGAACTCTAAAATTATTTGGCATTTACTAAATTCTTTATATTCTTTTAAGTCGTAAACTGTACACAATTACTGTAAATGAAATACTTTAGTTACTATTTTGATACAATAAGAGCTAAGCCTTTTCTAGGAACCTCATTTTTATCGCCTGCCTCGTGATAATTCTGTCTTAATTTTAACTTAACTTGAACGCTTTTCTTAGAACACCCTAACTCTTCCACCGGGTTTAATTTTCAAATGCTACTATTCATTTTATCAAAATTCTATATTTAACGCAACTGACAGGATCCCTGAAAACACGACTGAACTACTGAACTGAAATGAATTCTGTTACTTCTTTCTATGTACATATTTTAATATGCAACTTAAATCTATTGTAGGTACAACAAGACTTACAATGGTGCCGATTCCCTTGTTCACAAACTAAACTAAATTTAAGTTCAGTGCATCTTTTGCTTTCTATTTCATTAAGAAAAGGACAGAAGATAAATTTTAGTTCAGTCCTGTCAAATTAATCAGCGCTTGACGTAATTTTAGTAGGCAAGTTTTTAATCACGTCTAAACTTGTATGGAGTAGTGACAGGCGCTGATTAATTTGACAGGACTAAACTAAAATTTATCTTCTGTCCTTTTCTTAATGAAATAGAAAGCAAAAAATGCATTGAACTTAAATTTAGTTTAGTTTGTGAACAAGCGAATCGGCACCATTGTCCCGTAAATTTTCAGTACCTGAATATTTTAATATATTTTGAGTTTCATATCAATTTTCATATTAGTTTCATGTAAAATAGCCTACAAGCAGTCATGCAATACTTTTTCAGTTCCAACAAGCGCATTGTTTGAACAGCGACAGATTTAATGGCATCGTCCCCAACCATTGACATGTGTTTTTAACGGCTACAGCGGAACACAATTGTGATAGTGTTACTGTTGTGTTTGATGCGTGACACACATCAACCTTACTAAAACTTATTTTCGAACCAAACTGAGGTGTTCCTCTCACTATATCATTCATCATCAGAGGGGTTTGTGCCTAAGTAATAACAGCCGCACGGGTCGATTGATCAGGTTAAGCTACGCTAGCCGCGGTAGTTCCGTAGATGGGTGACCATCTTTATCTCGGAAAGCACGTTAAGCCGTTGGTCCCGGCAGTCATTTGTAGCTCTCTACGACGTTTGTTACCTACGGGCTTTCAGAAGCCCAAAAGTCTGAGAACTAGTCTTAGCAAGGGGTATCGTGTTACCCAGTTACTGAGTTGTGGAGGTAATATAGGCAGTCGCTCCGTGTAAAATACTAGTATTTGGCTGCATCCGGTTAGACTGGAAGCAGACCTCAACATAGTTAGGAAAAGGCTAGGCAGATGATGATCATTCTTCGCGTATTACACGACACAGAAGCTGCTCTCCAAAACACTGTGTATGATGTGTATTCAGACAAATCGCTGTTTTATGATTCTGATATAACTTACTACATACTATGATATTCCCAATACTCGATGTGGCCATGAGTAGTGTACATCTTCTGTTGGAGATCCTAAATAAATAAATAAAATACACACAAACCCACAGGCTAATCTTAGATGTTTTAATTAAAGACATGTTGCTGCTCAGAATACGTTCCCCCTCGACTCCACGCGACTGGTTCGGGTTCTCGAACAAAGCCTCCGTCATCCCCTTCGTGCTGGCTTTACAAAGAAAAAGAGCCGAGTAAAACAGCGTTTCTAGAAAAATATAAAAAGTGAACTCATTATGTGCTAGCTGTTGCCCGCGGCTTCATTCGCGTGGACCCTAATCCCTTTCTAAAATAAAAGTTACTCCTTATAACATCATCTATCTGTCAGTGAAAGTCCCATCAAAATCGGTCCAGTCGTTTCGGAGATTAGCCGGAACAAACAAACAAACAGACAGACGGACAGTTTTGTTTTTGTAGGAAGCTTTTGGTAACAAGCTGTTATTTTGATATTACAAACACACACTTCAATTTTATTTATTTGTATATAGATGATGTACTCGGAATAAAAGTGGCTGAATAACATCGACCCAGCGTTTTGGCTATTAACACTGTGTCAATTGAGTCGTTATTAACATTTTGGATTGTGATATGATTCGTCTGTATTTTACCACATTAGACCTCTATCCAATGTGGCTGTGTACACTGATATTTTAGTTCCTTTAAAACTAAAATAGACTTAATGAGATGGCCCTCCCGGAAACGGGAAAACCAGCTGTCTGAAAAATCAAAAAAACGTTTTGATTTACGTCCGGGACATTATGTAATCCTGTTCGAGAGGTTTAGGCGCGGCGCCCACTATCGGTGGGCATTGGTAGAGCTCGGGCGCTTTACGGCGGCTTCGGGCGCTTTACGGCAGCTTCGGGCGGTTTACGGCAGCTTCGGGCGCCTGAGAGCTGCTCGGGGCGGCTTCGGGTGTCTCACAGATGCCTCGGCAGTCGTAAGCATACCTAAGGACGCCGAGGCTGGTTTCGGCAAAACTAAAAATAGTTCGGGTGGCAAACACGTCGTAGAGCAGTCGTAACGTTACGTGAAAACAGTTGTACGTGTGTATTTATAATTGTGGATTAGGACTTAGTTCTCATTGTTCATCTTGCTGAAGAAGAAGAGAAACTTGGAGCCTTAAGGCAAAAAAGAATATTTTGGGTGAATAAGCTTTGGAAGCAAAGATGTACTTTCGATGAATTTCATAACTTGTTATTGTGTGATTTACGATAAATAAATAAAACGAACCTATACGTGTAATTAATAATTCGTGCTGAGGGGCTTGTGGCTAAGTAATAACAGCTGCACGGGTCGATCGATCAGGTTAAGCTACGCTTGCCGCGGTTGGTCCGTGGATGGGTGACCATCTTTACATACCAAGTCCCCTCCGTGCCTCGGAAAGCACGTTAAGCCGTTGGTCCCGGCTGTCATTTGTAGATCTTTGACAGTCGTTACGGGTAGTTAGAAGCCCAAAAAGTCTGACAACCAGTCTTACCAAGGGGTATCGTGTTACCTAGTCACTAGGTTGTGGAGGTCAGATAGGCAGTCGCTCCATGTAAAATACCGGTATTCAGCTGCATCCGGTTAGACTGGAAGCCGACCCCAACATAGTTGGGAAAAGGCTAGGCAGATGATGATGATACGTGTAATTAATGAAGCTGTTGCCTTTTATTTTCCTCTGGGTGTTGCCAAGCTAAAGGAGGCGCGCGCAGTGAACGTTATGACTGTTCTGCGACTTGTCTGGCCACGAAAATGCCACCCGAGCTGCCCGAAACCAGCCTAGGCGTCCTTAGGTATGCTTACGACTGCCGAGGCAGCTCTAAGGCGCCCGAAGCCGCCCCAAGCAGCCTTCAGGCGCCTGAAGCCACCGTAAGGCGCCTGAGCTCTACCGAGCCGTACCGATGCCCACCGATAGTGGGCGCCGCGCCTTATGTTTTGGATTAGACGGTGGACGTTCGTTTGCTGTTTCGAAAATCAATTATCCGTCTGTCCCCATAATATCCTGTGTAGACTTGTAGAAAAAACAAAAGTACGAAAGTATGGGATGGTGAGATGGTATTATATCGTGGGTTATTTATATCTAGCTGGTATAATGTGGCGGATATTAATATTTGATTAAAGTGACCTTTAACGCGTCATGGTTGGGTTGACCGTGTCGTGCACTTTACGGGTAACGACTGACTGACAATGACATAACTACAGTTTGTGTTTGTCTAATGGGTGTGTGATGATTTTGTAATTTATTTTGATTTTATTGTACAAATACAATTACAATGTCTGCTTGTGGCTTATTCCTGAAAACCTGTATGTAAAATCAGGTTATTATCAAATTAAACAGTGTATTAGAATTAAAACAAAACTTTATTAATAAACTAAATGAGTAACATTTTTAATAAAAAGTTAACCAATAATTACATTGAATCAGAATCGTTTACACAATTTGCCAATACGGATGATTCTTTACTAAATGTTTTTGTAGACATATCTTCTTTGCAAACACTTTATGGCACTGTGTACATTTAGATCCATCTTTTGTATGCTTGTAAAGTATGTGACTTTGAAGTGCAGTCACGGAGTTGAAGGTCTTCTCGCAACAGTTGCAGTTAGTTGCTCCCTGGGGGTGTATCTTTGTATTGTGGTTAATCAAGCCACGGTAAGTCGTGAATGTGCGACGACACAGCTCACACCAGTTATTCCTCCTCTCTGGATGTTTATACTTTATGTGGTTTCGTAAAGCGAGGTGGGAATCGAATACCTTATCACACTGTGAACAAGGTGTCTCCGTCTTACTGCAGTTTTCACCATGTAGAACTAACAGTTCTGATGTCGCAAACGTTTTATAACAAGCTTTACAGCGGTGGCCATATCGGTGCATGTATCGTATATGCTTCTGCAAGCTCAGCATTGACGGATACTTCTTATCGCACGCCACACATTGCCCCTCTACCTCGTTCTCTGGGTGCATGAGTAGGTAGTGAGCGTGTAATGTACTATCTGTTTTGTAGATCTTCCCACATTGTGTGCACATATGACCGTCGTCATTGCCCTCGTCACCATCAGAGGGCGCTTCATCGTCGCCGTTGCAGTCATGGGAGTCTTCCTTGTCTTTTAGGATATCTTGCAACACGACAGTCGAGTTACGAAGGTGTTCGTCAATGATGTCAGAGTCCAAACGCTCAATATTTACGTCGATTTCTGGTTTTTCGAAATGTTTACTCATCATTTGAACTGAAATTCAATAAATCGACGTCTATTTATTTGACAATGATTTATTTTCAGAAATGACAGTTCATGCTAAAAAAAGAAAACGATTTAAAAAAAGTTTTTTTTTTTAGTTGACAGCTTGATAATCTTAATTCGAACTGCAGACCTTTGTAGAGTTTTCTCTTTGCTGACATTAAATTTTTCAACATATTTTTATATGATTTTTATCTTCTTTATTCCGAAACCGTACAAACAACTTATCCAGTTTATTCGTGTACTTCTTTAATGCATGATTAATAATTACTAATTGGCGGAAACTAAGTACCTAACTTACAATATTTTGGATTGTTTACTAGACTATGAGATCGATATCATTATAAGACAACTGGGGGGTCGGATTTTACTTTAGTTTCATAAGCTCGTCATAAGTTAACTTTAAATATTACTTAAATAAATTATCGATTTAAATTAGTTAGTTTTCCTTAACGTGTTAAGTTGAACTAGTAGGTACCTATGATAAATAGCGAAGTAGGTCATAGGTACTACTTACATATTTAAATATTTATGTAAAGATTTTGTGTATTTTCTGAAAAATTAAATTGAGAAGTAGGTGTAAATGGATAGATTATCCATTTACACCAACTTCTCAATGTAATTTTCAGACTTTTCAAACCAACGGGATATTTTGTTCACAAGTTAAAGAAGTTTCCTTAAATTTTTAGTTGAAAAGCCTAAAAGCGTTGAATAGTACCTTAAACTAAAATGTGGTTGTTTATGCGTGATGTTTGTACTGTAAATAAAACGAATGTATCCAAGAATTGTAGTTACTTAGTGCGTAATACCAACAAAATGTTTTCTGAGTGTGGACATTACCGGGGAAATAATACTGAGATATTAACATAAAAGCAACTTTAAACACCATTTAAGTGTTTAGACGATTTGCTAATGGTTAAAATTATTGTTTAAATAAATTAAGATGGTGATTAAACTTGTTTATTGTGATTTCGGAATCGACAACAGAGCCTTTAGCTGTTTTCAACAACAAACGGCTCAGGTTGATTGAGTTGTCAAATATTGGCGCGCTTTCGATTCTGAATTCAAAATAAAAGGTATTATCTGTGGCGTCTGTGTAAGTAAGCGTGTGGCGCGTTTGTGTGTGTTGTTACGTGTACGTGTGGTTCTTTATCGGGTCGCAGTGAGATCGGCCGCGGCGCTCCGTTCGCCGCCTGGAAGGACCAACAGGCGGCTAACGCGGAACGAGAGCCGCTACCATTCGGGTGAGTCACTACATTATAAAGAACCTTACGCTCTGTTCGTAGACGCGTCGGTCATTGGTGTTGTGTAGGGCTGCCAACTTTTTTGGTTTTTTAAAATGACTCATGTGGAAAATAAATTACTTGAAACAAAACTTGGAACCGTGTTCTATGGCATGTTGATTGTAAGTAGGTAATAGATAGTGTGATTGAATCTATTTAAATAAATTATTTTCATATTAACGGGTCGGCTGCACCAACAGCTTCATAGATGTAAGTACCTAATCAAAATACCAACTGAAAAAGTCAACAGATTTTTTATGAGAATAGGTATTTCGTAGTCGTACATTTTACAGGACACTTCTCATATTAAAAACAATCGAGGTGCATGGAAATAATCTCTTCATTTAAAACATATACCACTGAGGCATTTTTAAAATCGTAGTTTGCATGTTGGCAACCCTATCGGTGTGATGTCATACTTGATGTATTTTTTTAATTGGGTTGGTTTAGGGTTCAATCAACAACTGCATTCAGTCTTGTTAGAAGTAGTACTTTTATTGGTTTGGATAGATTCTCATACTGTGTTTCGTTCTGTTAATTTATTTTTCTTTTATATATTTTTATTTTAAATATTCTCTTTTATTTGTTTTTCTTTTAATTTAAGAACTAAGACGCCTTTCTGAAGGGGGCACTATGGCTAAAGTAGTATTGTACTTAACACCTCTTGTGCTATTACTTCATAACTGCCTCGTTGTGGCTATATTTTATGTAATAAATGCATACCTAGATATTCAGTACCTACTTTACGGACTCAAGTACCGGAATTGGCACCGGCTAATAAAATCGTGTTGCAAATACGTGGTCTCATAACCGGTGCGACTGGTCCACTGACTGGCTTTCTATTTACATACGTATATTGATTTGGATGCAAAAATACGGAAGACAAGTTTTAAGTAAGACGATTCAAGTTTTTAAGTACCCCCAGTACGGAATCGTATCATGAATGTTAAAAATAGAAAAAAAAAATTATCACTGAAATAAAATTTATTGCACCATTGTTTTAAAGTAAATATGAAAATATCGCGTAAGACAATAATACAATTACGTCATTTGTATTTTTCCATTTTCGTTTACCTACCTAAAACGGGACTTCCACTGACTTCAACTCTGTGTCGAAGTTTGTCATCGTTAAGCATGCTTGCGTCGTCCCTCCAGTTAATTTATATCTACGGGTGAAAGAAACAACAGCATTGCATTTCAAATCGCCTCTGAGATTGATTGACTCCTCTATTTTATGGTTTTATAGCTTCCTAAATTCTATCCTACGGACCTATTCGAATATAAATGTACTTACTTTTCTCATAATATTATGACATCATATTATATCGGATGGGTTTATTTCTGACCCCATTCGATAATACAAACTTATAAATAGAGGGACAAAACCTCAATAAGGCATAAACCACGATAAATAATTCGTTTAAAGTCACAAATTAATTGGTAAGTATATATTTTCTTATAAGTGTGAATAATCATTAGTCATTGTTACTTGCCTCTATTGACTCGTCCCAACGACGACGCGCGCGTCGCGCGATTTTTTCTGGCCACGGCATGGCATCATGTTGCCTTGAATTTACTAAGTAGCTAGCAAATTAAGTAGTAACATAAGTAAGATTTATTGTACTTCATCTTCTTACACAAATTAAATATAGGGATAGGGACTACACCTACTTAGTTAGTTTATTTATAATTGACTAGAACGCGATTGCTAGATAGATTTTGATTTGAATACCAAATGTCCACAGGCAGTATCGGAAATATGAGCCCGGTCAATAATGAAATGAAAAAGGAATTTCAATAGCCGTCGAATGGAAGGTGTGGATTAAAAGAGGAGCCGTAAAATCCGATTATGACCAATAAATTCCGAACATTCCCGATCGAAATCGACCGAAACTATTGGCTAAAACCAGAACACAATATGTGCAATGATACTGATACCGGATGAATTTTTAAATCCGTCTGTATTCCTATGGATGGAGGTAAAAATAGACACACTTTATGTTCCATTTCTAGTCACAATACTAACTTTGAAATGTGTTGCAGCTCTGTACGTCCGTAGGTGGAACGGTATTGACGTAACCACCACGCCTACCATGATTCATTCAGTCGCTTAGTCAAGGAATAAGAAAGCTTTCGTTTTACGTCTGGATAACCTACTTATAAGTTTGTTGATAAGCTGTTGCAAAGGTCGCAATTTTATTGAATAATCGTTAGGCACATACTTGAGAAATAAAATCTGGCGCTAATGTTGACCTCGCAAACTTAAGGCGAATTTCACCAATGAAACTGAACACGTTCAGCACATCTAAACCGCGTTCAAGAGCTGTCAGTCTCAAAATTATTGTTGTACATACGAACCGATCGGCTATCACCCTCAACGTTGGTGACATTGTATGAAGGCGAAACTTCTCCAGATCCTCTGGAGCAGACTATTTTTCGGGGTTCGATTGATCGTCGCTATTCGACACGATCACCACAAATGTGGCGAAGCAAGTCTTTCACCAATAATTTTGACACTGACAGTTCTTAAAAATGGTTTAGAAGTTATGATCGCGTTCAGTTTGATTGGTGAAATCCGCACTCAGTTGCGAATATGACACTTAAGTTTAAAGATCGCAATGCGACAATACATCACATCACCCTTATCTCATCATCTGTTAGACGCCTCATTGAGGTGGATAACAACTAAAATTCTATTGTGTCTCGTTAATGACAGTTGAAAGGATACAGGCTCTTACAAAGTGACGAGCGGTGCCTTTGTGTCGCGTCGCGTGTCGCGCCTTTTTGTAGGAGCCTTAATCATTGACGAACTGGGTAGTATAAAAATTTAATTATGGAAAAGTCAATAATGATTATAAACTTTCACAACTCAACTGTTTTCATGATTTATTTTTGCACTGTGGGATGGGTATGATACAGATAATAGGTATAATATGCTCCAATTTTTGTATGCGTAGACCTAATTACATACTATGTTTGATGCCCTAGTTTTGAAGAAGGCCACGTTAAGATACCTATATTTTATCATACTCTAATTTCCAGTCATGATATTAATTGAACTGCGTTTTTGGACCGATGTTTGGCGCTTTTGTTAATGTAGTTATGATCTTTCTATTGTGCCAGACATTTTTATTAAATTCCAACTGCTAGATGCTTACCTGCAGTATTATATCTCTCCTTGTCCCTTTGAATCCATCCAAAGTTTGTCTTTAAAAGACCGGTTTTAGTGATAAGGCCACCCATTGTGTTACACTATGTAAAATGTCTATGTTTATATCTGAAATTTGTACATAGTAAAGAGTATTCTATTCTATTTTTGTAATAAATTAAAAAGTGCCGCATTTAATTAGGAAATCACTATTTCATACCCTTTGACTTAACTACATTGTAAACGCATTTGAATTGTTGTGTTTTAGGATTCACGAATATGCGAAATAATTTACAGTCAATAAATTTTAGTTTAACCAGTTGATAATTGAATGAATGAAAATTAGGTATTTACCGAATTCCCAACATGATTGCTAACGTTAGTTTGACGGCGTCCATTTTGTAATTACCCGCTAATGGCATAAGAAGCAATCATAATAAAAATAACATTCCTAGTTTAGACCAAAGCTGTCGAAATTCTCAGATTCATAACCTGGACCAATCTTCTTCTCATCAATCTTCTTCTTATTTTTCATTTCGCCTTTCGCAGGTCTGCTAGACGACATTTCTTAAGAAACAAGCAGTACCTTTGTACTCAAAATTATAATTATGTTGTATCTATAAATATTTCACTGTGTGTACATAAATAATTTAAATAAAAATGTAGACCAGTTTCAATTCAACTGGATTAGGAAGTATCTTAACGTCGTTTTTATCGTGTCATTCATTACTGATGGTTGTTGATCATTTTGATTGAGTATAAACATTTTATTGGAAATATTAGGGTATAAAATCCACCCCGTTACACCATAAAACGTAAGTTTCTAATGTATAAAAATGACGTGTTAGTTAGTCAGCATCTCTTGTACTTAGCATACTTCATCTACAAAGCTATAACGAGCAAACATGGACGCCAAAGCTTACAGCTTGTTGTACAGTTTGTAGTATAGTCCGTGCAATCCACGAAGACGCGCCCCACTCCGCGATTACTGTACTGTAAACTGAACTCTAGTACGGCGCGGAACGGAGTGGGGCGCGTCTTCGTGGATTGCACGGACTTATACCCTTTAACTGCTCGATTCAAATATTTGAGCAGTGCTCAAATTCGGTTTACGTAAATTCAAATGCGAATCCGATGGTGGTGATAGCCGCGCCGATAAGGAGCCATTAGTGATGACTAATCACAATAAGTTCGTTGTTAAGCACGTTAACTAACAAACTTATAAAACCAAACCGATATTCATTACAAATTAGGTCGTCGGTGTAACATTCGTTGTAAAAGTTGTATAATGCTAAGTCAATTCATAGAGGCAGCGAAAGCTTTTAGCGACGATAGTTTTATTTGAAAACCGAGCCGGAGTACATTTCAATGCGGTAAACGCGTAGTTATGTCTTCCTCCATTGTGGGCGCTCATAACTTGCATCCATTATTCAGGAGTCCGCAACACCCGGCTAACGAAATGCAGTTGCAGAACACATGCACTGCCTCGTAGTATTTTTACGTGCCTACCAGATAATTGGTGCCACTGCATTCATACTGTTGTTGTTCAGCTTTCTCATTTGTTCTGCTTTTAGGGAAGTCGAGGAAGTTTTGCGTTCGAGAATTTCTTGTTGGGGAGCTTTTGGGATTATGTAAGAACTTCTTGTTATATTTGATTACGGGTAATTTTGATATGGTTCATAAGGGTATTTTTTGTATTTTTTTCTTGTTGAGATTTTGACTTTTCTAGTACTCAAACTTCAGTTGGGCCAATAGAGTATTTTGATCCATATTATAAACAAGATCGATTGGCATAAAAAAGTTTTTTGTGAAAACTACCTATTTTCTGCAATGCTTTAATGCAGATCAATTATGTCTCAAAAAGTTAAGGACAGTAGTCTCTTAAGACCGTTTTTCTGTAGCTACAACGTTTAAGGTAGCTGCCCTTACTGCTCCATCTCAAAATTCCATCCTATCAAGTGATATATTCTCTTAGTATTGCAATCCTTGCCTTGCGTATGTCTCTTATCTCTTCTCAATATAAGCACATAAACAGCAGCAGATAAAGTGATACGTGCTAACTCTGATTATATTATTTAAATGGACGCTAATCCTAACACTGATTGATTTGACAGAAGTGTGCCTAATATTATGTCACACGGTTATGCCACTTTGATTTCATAATAATCACACGGATGAATTTCGAAATGGACAGGAGTATTATTTTATGATTGCAACTGCGGAAATTACTGCCGCAATTAGTTATGTGGTGGAATTTTGAAATAAACGGTAAATCAACTACCCTTGCTGAGTTTTCACTGCAGTGTATCCCTGTAAATAATCAATAAATTTTACAATGCATGTGCTCGAAAAGAGCGTTTTCCAAGCAGCCAAAAGTGCCACTTTTTCGCACTCGTGTTTTTTAATTATCAGTTTTATTTAAATTTTTAACTTCGTCGTCAGCCCGACGCTGATGATAATGGCAATGATGATGAATATTTTTAATATCATATATACGTCAGCCAAGATGTCAGATGTATCATATGATCATAATTATGCGACTACTGTAAGGCTCGCTCGTTTTTTAGGGTTCCGTAGTAAACAAGGAACCCTTATAGTTTCGTCATGTCCGTCTGTCTGTCTGTCTGCCTGTCTGTCCGCGGCCTAGCTCCGAGACCCTTAGTACTAGAAAGCTGTAATTTGACATAGGTATACATATTAATTACGCCGACAAAGTGGTAAAACAAAATTATGAAAAACATTTTTTTTTAGGGTACCTCCCATACACGTAAAGTGGTGATGTTTTATTTTTTTATCCCATAGTGTGAGGTATCATTGGAAAGGTCTTACAAAAACATTATGAGTTTGTGAAAACCATTTTTGGATTCAGGGATCCGTTTGCAAAATATTAAAGTTAAAAGTGCTAAGTTTTGTTAGTCAAGTGTCCCCCCCCCTGCCAGCTAAATGGTTGGTTTTGGATGTGTGAAAAAAATCACAGCAGTAGTTTATATAACGAAATTAAAAGGAAAACTATCACAGCTAAGTAGGCTTTACTAGTTATCGAGTAATAATCGACCAACTTAACTTTGCAGTTGCAAAAACATGTTTTCTCATACATTCCGTATGGGAGAACATGTTTATCAACTACAAAGTTAAGTTTGTTTTTGGGACAAATTCATCCCAACTACGGAACCCTTCATTGTGCGTGGTCCGACACGCACTTGGCCGGTTTTTTTTATTTCCTCGCACAATGTATAGTAAAACGTTGTATGATACACGTGCGTAAAATGATTTGAAATCACCTACTTTCCGCACTTGTAGCATAAATAACTATTGTTTCTGTCTTTTCATTTAAGTTTGTGTGAAGATAAAATAAATTTAGTTTTTTGCACAGAAATACACACAGCAAAACAATCGTAAAAGGATTCAGGTACAGACACGAAATAAATGCCCAAAAAGAGTGCTAGGCAAAAGAAAAATAATGAGACCTAATAAATGTACATTAATTTGTGACCTGAGGTTGGACATACCTAAATTTAAAACGCAAAGGAAGGAATTCCTGCCAGTCTGCAACGCATTCATGTGTGTATTATTCATTAGACTGTTCGTCCGTAAGCCCTCGTTGTGTCCTCTGAGACTAAAGAGTTTTGGCTGTTCCCGAACTTGTTAATTTAGGTACCTACCTAGGTAGTTGTCTAGTAGTCTGTTAACTAATGCGTTGTCTAAGTGGACTGTACTACTGTCACTAGTATTATGTATTTATTTGGGGTTTAGTAAGGTTCAAAAGAAATAAGATAATCCATATGGTTCAAACATCTTTCTACTACTGCATTTTTCAATTATTCGAAGTTCTCTTGCCAAGATCTTCAAATTTGATAAAACGTTCCACATTCGGAACTATTGCAAAACTATTGATTTCTTTCACTTACAGCACTAACTTCATAATGAATTAAGTGAGTTGTCTGTAATACGCTATAGAGTGATGAATTGATGATTGAGACATAATTCCAATAGATCCAATTGCCTTTTCATTATTTACAGAAAAATAACACTGAGTTTAAAATTAAAAACAAAAAAATACAAGTCTGTGTATACTGTTTATTTAATTAAATACCTGCAGCAGGCTGTTAACAAACCAATTTCCCGTCTTAACTAACCGACCGCTGCCAGTACGTGTTCCCGGTAATTACCTTTACGCACCTTGGCTAGTGCATCAATTCAATAATGTTCAGAATTGTCGTGCAGTGAGGGCAACCGCACGGTGTCCAGAAACCTTGTCCTCTTCACTCATACTCTATGAATGAAACAGAGAGATTATGTACAAACGAATGTGTGCTAAATGCAGCCGAGTATCAGACTAACACCTAATGGACTCGTGCCTGCAGTCCAATGAATGACAGTGCTTTCCGCGCCGTTAGCCCTTGCTTTTTTTGCTCTATTTAGTTCATACTCCGTGACACTCACATACGGTAATTGGTAACGCCCCCGGCTTCGATTCAATATAATAGCTCTAGGCGTCGCCGTCGGTAGGGAGCGATATATCGACGGGTGAAAAATGTTTACTTACACTCGAATACTAACAAGTAATCTGATTTGTTGCAGTTGAAATTTGCAACGCGGTGCTCAATAAAGTTATTATTCCGAATGCTGTATGCGGCAGTTCTGTGCGGCATTGCTGCTGCGTCACTACTAGTCCCCATAAATTTTCTATAGGTTTATATGAGATTAAATTCCGAGCACGGCAGCATTGCTGCGCGTCATTGCTGCGACGGCAGTGCTGTGCGGCAATGTCGCCCTTCCGCCGTGGCAGGCAGACCTACTACTGTACCTAGTGCAGCGTTCATCACAGCGATAACACGTAAATGTTGACAACTGTTGAGAAGTAAACCACGAAAAGCAGTGCCGCGCCGCGGTGCTCAAAATCACGTGGCAGGCAGCACTGAGGCGCGGCAGTGTTACACTGCCACGTGCGGGCGGCGTTGTTTGGAATCTTACCTTTAGGCTGATTGGTTAGTTTTGTCATTTGCTGGAAAACAATTCATTGTGTAATCGTTTCATCAATTTTGTGCTAAAATGTTATGGTCCATTTTTTATTCATAGTTACGACCAATTTGAGCTCTAGTATTTAAATGTATATACTGTGTAGCTTATGTATTATATTGTTGAATAGTTATCTTAATCAACAATTCATCAAGATACAATTAATATAGATTGTAGCTCAGTCCGACTAAAACTTAGCTTCAACTATTTTGAATCATTTTGGCCTGCCCACATATTAGATTACGCAAATACCACTTGACGAGTTGTAACTTGAACGCAATAATAATTTAATAACCCTTCCACCAAGCCAATTTGTAGTGCAACTCACTAAATATCTATCTATATCTCTAAATTGCCTGTAGGTGCTGTACTGATTCCTGTTACTAATATCCAAGCTTCCAAGGTATTTCGCTATATTAATTTCAGTCAGATATTACTTCCTAGAAACCAACTGACTGCACCCAACTGACGGTACAATGGCTGGCAGTTTCGGTGTCGCTTAATTTCAGAAGCGTTCATTAATGTAATGAAAGTATTTATGTACATTATATGAGACGGGCTTTTGATCATTTTAATAAATGAAATTTTTTATTTTATGACTATACAATATCTTCATTAAGTAAATCAAAGGCGAAATATACCATATTTTCGAGAAAAGTGATGAAACTATTAACAGGTACACTTTGTTTTACTGCCACAGGGTCGTTTTTTTCGGACCTCCTGCTCTTTAAACAAAGTATTTTCTGGTGAAACCCAATAAAAAAAAATATACTGTGATAACCTTTTATCTTAATTTGACCGAGATCTATCTTTTTAGGGTTATTGTACGAATGTACGCGAAGTCTAAGTGCGACACCCAGATTACATGGAGTCCTGCCATTCTTCTTTGTCATCCCTGGAGAATGTTCTATTGGTACCCACGCTACGTGGGTGCTTTATTGACGGACATAGTTTGTATACAGCGTGGAAATTCAATAGCCTAAATGGTTTTAGCAAGATATTATACTTATTGTTAGAAAAATATTAAGTATTCACAATAAAATTATATATTTTTCAGTACTGAGGTTCTCAGCTCTCTCTGTAAAATATTTATTCAGGCATCTGTCGCAAAGTTAGAAATAAGAATATTTTGCTGGCTTCATAAAACTTAAATACATTTCAGTCAAGATACTTATTGTGTGTTCGAAAGTTCTTAAGCTGTAAGCTTTTAGTTTCTTTACAACTCTCTGACACCGTGAGGTAAAAGTTCACGAACTTGGTTTCACCTTTACTTGCGTTGTACCTTTAATATAAGATAGGTAATACTAGCAAAATTAATAGTGGCTGATTTAAAAGCGAATAAATCGCTGATACTAAAAGCAGCATGTCTGCTAAGAACCTAAATGTCAAATTAAGTTATGTATTAAAAGTTTGAAAACGGGACCCTATAAGTCTACTTACTTTTTGGCCGAAATTTTGGCTAAAACAATGATTTTTGGGATGAAACCGAAACCCAACCTCCAGTCGGACACCGATGAATAGTTCGGCTAGAATCACTAATGATGAATCCATGGTAAAAGTTTAGGTCAAAGTTTAGAAACGTGCCGCCTCGACGTAGGGGAAGGGGAGAGGGGGAAGGGTTAATACACCCCCCCTCCCCGCCCCCGCCGGATATGTAGAGTTTTTTTCAAACGATTTTTTAATATGGCATAAATCTCTTAAAAAGGTTGATATATAATAGTAATTTAATTTCCAAACTTCAGTACACGTTACATCAATGAGGTCTCGACCCCTGAACTAGGACACCTGTATGACGGGGGTTGAGGTTTCTCCAGTTACATGGGAAATAAAATGAAAAACAGACAAAAATTAAATCTAAAACATTTTCTGTTTTAGAATAGATTGGGGGTAGCATGTGTATGGTGATGGGTGTGTGGATGTAGGTGTGTGAATGTGTGTGTAGGTACTGTGAGCCTATCCACTAGGTATGATTACTGATAAGGTTTTCAGTATCATCGTAGCTATAGCTTTCAAGCCAAAGTAAGATTTCCCTTTTTATCAGGAAATTGCTCACGTCTCTTAACTAGTTTGAACTGAAAAATACAACTGTTTTAAAATGATTAATTAAAACGGCATTTACATTGGAGTTTAACTTTCTTCGTTTTCATATGATAGCAAATTAACGAACGTTTAATTGCGATATAATGCACGCACTTGTTTATTTGACTGATAAATAAAATAAAATCGGTGCCTCGTAGCTCGCAGAGCCGTTGTGTATTTTTGCATTAATTACATTTATTAACTCAAATCACTGTGATATTCGAAGTATGCTTGTACACAATATTTTTTAACAAATATTAGCAGAGTGAAATAATATTCCGTTTTTGCGAGTTTGCATTGATGACATACATGCTTCATTAAACATGCCATGAAATCGGTTTTCTGATTTGAATAGTTCACGGTTGGTTTGTTAACCTAATATACTATGTTAACATAAAGTATCCAAAATGTCCCTTCAAAGTTCAAACTGAATCAACTGACAGGTTGCAAGATACTATTAACATATATTTTTTTTACCGTAAGAAAAAATTAAATCGTAGATTTAAAGAATGTAACAGAAATACTTTAGAAAAACCCAACCTGTCCAAACATTTAAATCAAGTCCGAGTTTTAAATAACACTTTTTAAAAGCGAAGGTCAAAAGCTTTTCATGCCAGACAAAGAAGACTTTATTTTCTCCCCTGTATGCCCCAGCTTCTTTCAATAAACAAAAATATTTTAAACCAGGTCACGGTCAGCGAACTTACTAATTTGAATTCTCGATAACCCTTTGAAAGATAATGGTGTTTGGACTTATCCTTGTGTCAAAACTTGTCCGAACTGTACTTACGTCAATAAGCAAAGAGAAAAGTACCATTTGTGGCTTTTTTGCGTCCAGTGATCCAGTCCCCTTTGAATGTAACCCCTTTGTTTCAACTCCAATTTCATTAAATTGACAGGACATGAAACATTTGGCCGTAAAGTGAAATTTCGCGGTTACTTCACATGTAAGGTAGAAGACCATAATTTGTGGTATCTGTGTCAAACATGGTCAGTTCGATTACAGTGTTTTGTAGTTTTCAGTGTCCTGTAAGTAAATCGTAGAAAAATTTACAAAAGAAATGTTTCATTTCTTTGTGTTTCAACCTGGATTTCTCCTCCCAGATTATACTACTCACAAGTAAAAAGATAGTCCCATGAATATCCATAATTTGAGAAGTGTTTTCACATTGATCTACAGCTGTCCGATTTCCATGAGCCTGACTCTGATATCATGCAGCCAACGTTATGTCACCCAACTACAATGTCGTTCGATACTTAGTCAATTATGGCATAATAGCCAGATATCATTTTAGATTTTTTATCATTTGTTTTTCCTATTTTTTAGACATCTGAATCCAGAGCTCCACTTTCTTAATTTTTTCAGTTGATTTTGAATCTTTTGAATGTTGAATTAAAAAAAATATAAGACTCAAAATGATTGTTTAATATAAAGTCTTTTATTTAAAAAAATCTTTATACTTAAAAACATATTTGCAAAGCTTTTGAGCCTGACTGTACGTCAGCTACCCTTTTATAGTAATCCGGTACATATTTAAATTAGCTTTTTGATTAAAATGGAGTGGAGTACTTTGAGAACATTTTAATATTATCATTGAGTAGAATGAAACTTAATTAAAAATGTTATATTTTTCATGGAGTAGTTTGGGAACTCTTTTTGGAGTACTTTGGGAATAACCTATATAATCACATAGATACAAAGAAACGTCTATCGCCTTGCGAGTAGATGAAGACTCGTTAACTCCTTAGTACTGTATCTATACCTATCCATAGATCACCGTCACCGAAATAGTTGATTGATAGACACCAATTATAGTGATGGCCTCTACTGGCACAACAAGAGTATATCAATGTGCAAACCATTTACCGTAATGAATAGCTCGCAATTAACCGCGTCTAGCTACCACCTACACTACATAAAAAACTACTTTATAACGAAATACACAAAATTGCTCCATTAGTCTATTAGTATTCGGTACGGCAGCAAACTCTTTAACTTTTACTCTTTGAATCTCTGGTAGGTGACGTAGGACAAACACACAGCTTTTTTGCGTTTTGACGTATATTAAGCTAATTGATCTGAATGCCTTCTTTTCTGAAATCAATTCGTGTTCAGAAAAAAATCATATAGAAATCCGCTTTATCAGGAATCTTCGAGAGCGATCCAATAATTTATTATTTTTATTTTACTTAAAGAAACGTAATCGACCAGCAGTAAGTTTAAAGTAAAAAATTTCTCCGAAGAGGTATTGAAAGTGTAGTACTTACGAGTAAATTCAACTTTAAAAGTCGTAATAATGAGATTAGACGTCGCTTCTGTCTAGACGCGGCTAACATCTCCGTTTAATATTATAAATTAATCTAAAAAGTATCGGTTGTATCATTCGTATTCACAGTACGAGTCAACACTAACTAGTCTACGGACATTTTGATGCCTAAATGCTGCTAAAAACAAATTGTTAAAATATAATTGAGCGCACGTTTTAAGATGAAATAGCACTATCTGTTCAGTACAAAAATCAGATGCACATAATTAGATACATTCATGTTCTAGTTTCTTTGAACAAGCAACTTTAACATGTTACCTGTCTGAAATAAACCGTAGCTTGCATGTGACCATGGTCGGCTACGTCTTTTGAGTCTCCTTTTGATATTGTACGAGTCCTTTCCACACTTCCACATTATACCCAAGAGTAACATATTCATTAAAAGCGCTTTGCTTGTGACAAAGTTTACGGTTTCGTCCGCAATTCTGACTATTTTAAAGGTGAACTTTGAGCAGTCTCGCCAGTTTCTTTGAATGTATAGGATGAAGTTAACGTAAAGAGCTAAAAGATCGTTGGGAGATTTCTTTAGATCCCCTACACACTTTGTTGCACATTGCAACTTTAAGTTAGATTAATTAGATAATCTATATCTTCTAATTTGTACCGACCGTCGACGAGTCATTACAAACCTTATCGTTTCATGGTTTCCAATTTTGAATATATTCTATATATTTTCTTCCACAGAAGAGCACTTTTTTAGCAAGGTTTTGTTTTAGTAAGAAGCGCTCAGGATTTTGGTCGATTCGTATTATACCCTTTGTAGCAATCCCCCACTATCTTCATGTCAGTTGTCGGCCTTTGGCGACCTCTGACACGACCAACGACTTTAACATCTGGAGCAAACGGTGGAACAAAGAAACATGCCACTTCCTTCCTGAACCTTCACCCTCAATAAACGGCTTTAACACGTAACAATTAAGTAGATTTTACAATGATATAACTTTCAACGGACAAATGTTCTACACATGTGCGAATTTAACTGATAGGTACGATTATCTGCAGCCAAACGAAAGTAACGTCCACGAATGAATGAGCATCAAACAATAAATATTATTCCTACGTTTTATAGTGATGTTTAGATGCACGCAACGTAGACAAACAATAGGCGGACGGGCAAGTGTGTAAAGACATGTTTTTATGACTGCGCAGCCATTCTTACTTGCACTGGCACTGACGTTGGAAAGACTGGGTGAAAATGCTTCTCGTTATAAGTCAACTTTGAATCGTGAATGAAAATAATAATATTGCAATTTCTGCAAACAATATTTGGAAATTTTCTGAAGTGTCCATTTATCTACTTTCTATTTACAAAGTACACGGAAACAGTTGGTGCAAAATCGCTGTACTTAAAGCTGAAACTTCCATTTAAAAAAGGAAACCTGAAACGAGTGCATTTTAAATCCCCACCGTCCCCTACCATTACGCTCACAATTTGTTCCCTAAAGGGTTTTGTAGTGATGCGGAAAAAATGGCGGAATTAAAATTTAAGTAGTGGTACACAACGGTGACCACAGTGCGGTTGGTTGCCAAGCGAGGGCAGGTGTTACCACAGTATCAACGTGCTGCCACCACGTGCCCGCCATTACAGCGATGAGCGAATGACACACGCAAATGATAGTCCATTGACTTTTTAAGAAAGTTCTAGTTTAAATACAGGGTGGTAGGGACATCGATGCGAAAACTGTTACCATGGATTCAGTATATGATTCTGAACACCTCTGAGTTGAAATTTTTCGTCGGTTATTTAAAAAAAATCGGCTGTTTCATAGAAAAGTGATTGCACTTTTCTATGAAACAGCCGATTTTACGCGGTCAAAATGTATGGAACAACTGATTTTTTTAAATAATCGACTTAAAATTTCATGCCATCCTGTATCTATAAGAAGATCCTTCGCCTCTCCTTGTTTTCTTGCTTGTCTTGTAACTTTGGAATCTACTAGCACACTCTGGACACGCAAAGGCACACGCTAAAATTACATAGGAGTATTTTTTCATCATTAAAATAATATTTTGCTAACGACTTTCATTAATAAATTGCTCTTGAAAGGCCAGCCGCCAGTGGTAGGTACTTCAAAAGCAACAATGCATTCCTAGATAGTGCCTAGCTGTTATCGACTTCAACCATCACGATAACTAGTACCGTCAGTATAATTCTGCAAATTGTATATGAAGCAGTGTAGTGAGTAGTGGCAGTGAATTATAATTATGAAAAAATGACTCAAGAAAAAGAAATTATGTTTTTCTTGTGTGAAAAAATGAAATTTTCGGCGAGGGATACCATAAGTAGGTATCTATATTATTTGTCAACTAGCTACTGCTCGCGGCATCGCCCGCGTGGACACTAATTAGTTTTCTAAAATAAAAGTAGCCTAAGTTAACATCTGCTTACTTTTTTTTTTGTTGCCTCGGGGCCACGATCTATCTGCCAGTGAAAGTCCCGTACACTTCAATTTTATTACTCGACTACGGCAAAAACAAACCTTTCCTGGTTATGATTTTAGCAGTCTATGTATGTATGTATGTTTGGATTTACGTGTGTACCACCGTAACGCCAAAACTACTGAACCGATTATGATGAATGAGGTATCAATAGATTCGTAAAAATGGTCCGAGTGACATGTGCTATATAAATTCTCTCTAAATTGAATATGAGACACGTAAGTTTTAGACCTCGAAAAAAAATTATTTGAGATAATCATGGCATGTTTGGTATCAAAAGAAAGGTTATGACAAGCACATTACAAATATGTAAATATATCATATTGTCAAAGTTATTAAAAATGTTTATGAGACGCGTTATGCGGCGTAGCTGTAAAAT
Organism: Agrochola lychnidis; assembly: GCA_963680765.1. Taxonomy (NCBI): domain Eukaryota; kingdom Metazoa; phylum Arthropoda; class Insecta; order Lepidoptera; family Noctuidae; genus Agrochola; species Agrochola lychnidis. Next base: position 9,237,213 of record OY796848.1, read on the forward strand.
AAATACCAATTATACAGTAAAAAGCATGATTAAAATATTTATTTTTGACCAATTGTATATTACTCTTACGTGCTCGCAACGTTTATCAACCGTTAAAACGGAAAAGTATCATCATCTGCCTAGCCTTTTCCCAACTATGTTGGGGTCGGCTTCCAGTCTAGCCGGATGCAGCTGAATACCAGTATTTTACATGGAGCGACTGCCTATCTGACCTCCACAACCCAGTAATTGGGTAATACCCCTTGGTAAGACTGGTTGTCAGACTTTCGGGCTTCTGACGACTGTCAAAGATCTACGAATGACAGCCGGGGCCAACGGCTTAACGTGCTTTCCGAGGCACGGAGGAGTCTCGGTATGTTAAGATGGTCACCCATCCATTGACCAACCCCGGCAAGCGATGACCTGATGGATCGACCAGTGCGGCTGTTGTTACTTAGCCACGAGCTAAAACGGAAAAGTATAAAAAAAAAATGAAGTCGCCTGCCATTATAATTGTGTAGGTGTTCCACGTGTGACCTGTGGGCTTTACCTTCACCATTTTTGTACCTATATCTTGATTTGTGTCTGAAATATTTTCTTGTTTCGTACTTTTTAAATTTCTCTTATTTTTAAAACTATTTTTTTATTTATTTGTATAGATCAACTTGTTTACATACTTACATACATAAACTCACGCCTTTTTCAAATTGTTTATTATGTAACAAGGTAAATTATTAATAAGGCTATAGGTACCTACGTCCCATTGATAAAATCATTTTAGTTTTTATGCTTCCTTTCACCGAAGTGTCCATTCTGCGGAAATAGGCTCATTAGCATAAACACTTCCTGACCGATAATGAACTGTAACGATCATAATTTACTCGATTGTAGCTTTGTCAAGGCTGCTATTACGTAAACAATTATAGAGATTATATATTTCATTCAGCCTTTTTAAATACAACACTATCGGTCTTCCTAGTAAATAATGACAAAAATACGTTGATAAAACATGTTACATACCTACTTCCACTACTTTTATATTTTTGAACTAGTTTCTTTTAAAATGTTTCGAGATCGTAGAGGAACATTTTAAAAATTGCCACCTTAGTTGCAAGTGCCTGCGACATGCACACAATAGGCACACGTCTACCGCACAGCCTGCCTCCAACAATACGGGCACGGTGGGCGACTCTGACGGCACTGCCATGTCGTCACACACGCACGATACTCGAACTCGCCGATGATGAATACAACCCACCGCAGTACCAGCACATGAAAAGCTAACTCATAACAATCATAAATTAACTACAAACAACGTGTGACCTTTTAAATTAGAAATATGAATAAACAGATGAGTATGATATGTTATGTTTATAATTTGGATACCTATTCGTAAACACAGTTGAATTTACATTTTAATACGCTAAGCGACATCTGCTGTGAGCTGGCTGTCAGGACAACGTGGATGCATGAATTATTACGAGGATGAATGATTTTGACACTTTTGACACACAATTTTTTGAAAATTAAAACCTAACACTGTCAACCACTATATAAACAATATACAATTTATAAATAAAAGTCACTTTTCGTGTCTGTCTGTGTGACCGCGTTGTTCTTCAACTATGCAACGGTTTTTATGCAGTTTTCACCATCATTTAGAGAATCTATTCCGGAAGGTTATGTGTATAATGAATAATAATATAGTTATATTAAAAAAATCTTGATGTTTTATCAAGTCGTGAAACTTTGCAAAGCAGCGGCGGGTCGCTAGTACATTATAAACAAAAACAAATAACAATTTACATATATTTGAAACAATCCCAAAATTCCTTTGTTTTGCAAGGGACATGAATCAAATTAAGAAAGATATATCTTCAGCTTGAAAGTAATACAAAATAAACTTAATTGTTTTTTGCTAACTACTATGTACGCACTGTTATACATTATTTGCATATTTCATTTGGCATGTGCTGTTCTGCCACGAACTAGGCTTTTTCGTTGTATTTAAGCACAATAATTGGTGACCATAATTAATCATCGGCATCATATGGCACGTCAATATCTGAAAAAATCGTTTCATCGAATTTCGGCTTACTGCTCTGGCAAAATAAAGCCTTCATAAAACTCATTAACGAACAAAAACCTTCACAGTGACGTGGCGACGTGTCAAGCGTAAACACCACTATACTTACATACACATGAATATTCATAGTTATATCTCATTGTTACATAGTTATCCGAAAGCGAATAATAGAGAGGATGTGCATCAAACAAAAACTAGCATGTTTGAGCCGCGTCCGACCTTGAATGTCGTTAATAGCTGTCTCAAGTTATGATATGCAAGCGATAGCGGGTAACACTCGTAGACGAGGCGCCACTTGAACGAATCATTGTAAGTAATAAATGCTGCTTGTTCACTCTACGCTGCAAAATTCATCCAGTATCGATTCTCGTTCTAATGGTTCATAAAAAGAAACAATGAGGCAATTCACAATATCTTAATAGCTCTAGAATCAATATAATTGAGACTTTGTTCCGAAGTCAAGTAATCGAGCGAAAACCAATTCGCAAAGAGAGTGCATTCTTCAGCATCCATTGCACTCTTGCACATTTAAGCTGCTTGCATGACACCTCACTAAAAACAATTAGCACTGGAGATAAAATGCTCCGTCAACTTGATATGATTGACAGAAATACAATTAACTTTTAGTTATGTTTAGCGCTAATTGTATTTAGCGAGCTGTCGTGCACGCAGGCCTAAGTGATCTTAGCACTTTTTACTTGCTTTCTCTATTTAATGCAATGGTATAGTATTGCTTCGGTGTGGTTGATACATAAATTGTCTGCAAGACATAAAAGTGCCAACTTCTCAGACACACGAGCGAGTCTGGCGACGTCAATTCTACTCCAGGTTTATTTGTACACCTTTACTCGGAGAGTAGCTCTTATTGGACTTAAAAGGAAATTGTCAGGTATACCAGGAATTTTGAAACTTCATATTTTCACATTAACTTGGATTGAATTCTACTGTATTTTTACTGTGAAATTGGTCTGCTCTTGACATCGAGCGAGTGTACTTATGTCTTTAAAAAGGACTTAGGATTATTATCTCACTTGTGTGTCATTCGTCTGTGGGTTAGATCGTAATCCATGGTAAGTAAAACGCTGTCGTTTTTAACTTAAAGCGGCTAGTGTTGTTGGCACGACTTGTAAACGCGAACGCGTGTTATTAATTTGACACTGTTTCTATGCACATCGAGGTTACGCAAATTACGAGAAATTACGCGAATACCCGCGCTTGCGTACCGTTCTGTCTTCATAACCAGCGATGTCTGCTTTAAGTGTATAGATGTTTGTTGAACGTATCTTTAGTTGTGCTTTTAGATTTTAAAGCTTGAATCATTTACAAAAACTTCGAATACTGGCCTATTTTTTAGGGTTCCGTTAAAAAACGGAACCCTTATAGATTCGTCATGTCTGTCTGCCTGTCTGTCTGTCTGTCTGTCTGTCCGTCCGTATGTCACAGCCACTTTTTTCCGAAACTATAAGAGCTATGCTGTTGAAACTTGGTAAGTAGATGTATTCTGTGAACCGCATTAAGATTTTCACACAAAAATAGAAAAAAAACAAATAATTTTGGAGTTCCCCATACTTAGAACTGAAACTCAAAAATTTTTTTTTCATCAATCCCATACGTGTGGGGTATCTATGGATAGGTCTTCAAAAATGATATTGAGGTTTCTAATTTCATTTTTTTCTAAACTGAATAGTTTGTGCGAGAGACACTTCCAAAGTGGTAAAATGTGTGTGTCCCCCTGTAACTTTCTAAAATAAGAGAATAATAAAACTAAAAAAAATATATGATGTACATTACTATGTAAACTTCCACCGAAAATTGGTTTGAACGAGATCTAGCAAGTAGTTTTTTTTTAATACGTCATAAATCGTAAACATATCGTTACTTGCTGCTACGGAACCCTTCATGGGCGAGTACGACTCGCACTTGGCCGCTTTTTTTATAGATAAATTTAGTTCAAATTTCATGCCGAGATGGCAATCCAACACCGAAATTTTGGATCATATCTTCTGAGGTCAGTTAGCACTGACCTCAGAAGATATGATCCAAAATTTTTGGCTTTTTTTAATGGCTCATAAATTATGTAACGTTGAAACCAGCCCAGCATGTAAGCCAATTTATTGCTCTGATTGGGTCGTCCGTGAGCCTGCTAAATCTACAAGATCCAATAACCTTCTGCAGACCAAATGGTCAATCAAATTATAGAACCAGATTCGGTGCACTTGATCTTGAGTCGTTCCGTATTCAAAACATTATTTACAGGTCAAAATATTCAATGTTCCTTTCATTGTTCGTATTTAAGAAGATATCAATCAATATAATAAGACTGTCGATATTAGGATATAGTATGTGTAAAACTGTATAATGTACTCTAATTATAATTTATATAATTATGTTTATTGTAAATTAGTGTAAATATATTTATACTTATCCTCTTCTGTGTTTAAGAATAATTACTTCTTGGATGACTTTATATTGTAAACTATGGACTCTATGGTACAAATCTGACTAGATCACATTACCCTGCGATAAATGAATGATCCATTAGTTTGCCTAATGGTATGACATATCCAACGGCCATGTATGACATAGTCACAGGGTATGGCCGACTAAGTTGCGATGAATCGCTTCTAATTATCGGCATCAGTGTAATGTTATCACGGTCGCCGGCACATCCATTCGTGGTCTAATATGTTGCACTAATCCATCATTTGCATGTGGTTTATGCTCATTCGTTGCATGATCGACGGTTTAATATTTCAGGTTACTTGTCAAATGTCTTTTACACATTTTCAGATATCAAGTTTGTTTGGATCATATAGCTACTTACGTGGAAACTTTGACACGTAACCTTGCTGTTAAACATCCTCTAGATGCTTAATTCATATTTATGCTTTATTTGTTTTTATGTCGGATCCAGGTAAGATAAATCCCAGGCGTCAAATACAGGAAATCGCGAGGCGGAGTAAGGATTTAATTGACCAATAGAATCGTTGCACTCTTCACTAAAATCTGGAACACTATTGGTTGATTAAAAGCTCTGTTTTGAATGCCTTCGCTACCCTGGCTATAAAGGGATACTTTCAGTAAATGAAACGATAGTTTCTAAAGCACTTTTTATTAATCAGTGTTATCGGAAATTGGATTCTGTTTATTTCGCCTTTGATTGTACTTCAGTTTACATGTTATATTTAAACCAGCAGTTATTTATTTAGATTAAAATCATAATACAAACAAAATACATGGAATACTTGAACAATTATAATTGAATATTGTTATATTGCTATGATATTGGGAATTTTATTAGCATTGATTGATTGCAGTAATATTTAAATCAACTTCATATTATATTGTTATGATATTGGGAATTTCATTACCATTGATTGATTGCAGTAATATTTAATTCAGATTCATATTAGCAAACTGAAAAACAATTATTATTTAATTAATTGGGAAGGGTGGGGGTTTCCCTATTATTATAGTTTTCATTGCGGTTAATAATTGAAATTAGCCAAAGTATTAACCAGTATATAAACGTAACCGATAATTGGATATTGTAAATGGAATTTCTACATAAATCATAACAATTTTGATACCTGAAGTATTTATTTATGCATTGTGGTTAAAACTGAAACTACAGGGAGTAAAACTAAATAAACAATTGTTTTTGTTGTTATTATGTTTTTATTATTGCAAATGAATTGTGGATTTCTTCTTAAATTAATACAAATATAAATACAAACGACAAAAGTGTATTTTTTCTTTCTATAAAAATAACTGTGGTGTGGGAAGTATTGCAATAGAAATTAGATTGCATGCGTAATCTTTTGGCCCGAAAATCTTTCAACTCCCGAAAGAGTCTTCTAACGTGGGTTTGTTTTGCAGAAGTGAGACAGGAGGCTGTGCAACAAGCCCTGGCAGAGATGCAGAACAGACCCAAGCCCTCGCTACCGATGCCCTCGAAGAGGACCTCCATGATGGCCAAGAGCCCTGACAGGGAGAGACATGATCTCTGTAAGTACTGAACTTTTACTCTTATAAACTAGTGATCTAACTGTTGAAAACAAATCTCAGTATGAAAGCCAGATCTTTAAGTTAGGTACTATTCTTATTTTCCCTTTTGAATAAAGGGAAACAGGATTTGACAATAGTCATAAGTCTTAATTAAACCACCAGGCTATCGTTGTTAAAACACGTTTATTAAAATGACGACTATCTTCATCAAAACAAGTTAATACCGAAACTACATGTACTAAAATTGAATGAACAGTTGGCGTATCAATGACTTCCGGACGACTTGCTATTAGTCTATAGTAAACGGTTCAATCAGTGTCTGTTCTAGATAGTGGAAGATAGTGCCCTACAACCATTTGATTCGATTAAGGTTGTGTATATTTAGCTGCCATAAAATACGATCGGTATAGTCCATAGAGTTGCATTTCCTATCTTTATACGCTGATTTTTACAAATAGTATATTCGAATCCAATGGTCCCATTATTCTCTCAACCTTTAATAGATCAACGGCTGGCTTCTCAATGTCCGAATATGCATGTACTATCTACCAGATAACTTGGTGGTACTTAGGTATATTGTATCAAATTATCCGCCTGGGATGTTAGAACTATTCTAAATGCAACCTTTTCTTGTGATATCTGTCTTTTGATTCTGACAGACGGCCCCTTCCGTCCGTTTAAGACTTATTTGGTTTCAATAATTTAAGTAATCTCTATAAATATTTCTTTTTCTGCCCAAATATCCAGCACAGAAGGCAATGTAACGAATGAAGTCCACTTTGAAGTATCATGAGGCGTGTACAAAAAGTACGCATTCGTTTAGAGTGTGATTACTCCTCAGGTACACGACAATGCGGAAAAGAATGACCAGCAGTCAGACCGCTAGCCGGCTTAATATGTATAATGTATATACCTACTTATACTGTGTATCCTACACCACTAAAGTTCAACAGGGCAGAGCTTTAGACCGCAGCTTTTCGATTTACAAGGAAAACTTCAACGCGGTCACCGGTGCTAAACGGCTAAGCTTGTCATGTGATTCATTCGGTTTCACACAGTTTCATTTTATTTCCGATTTAAGAAAATATGGAGCGTGAAATGTTTTGCCATGTATATATTGAATGTACAATTTCGCAGTTTCTTGATCGCCAAAAGGACAATTTCAGAGAAGGGTATCACTATAAAATCAGATGGTAATTAGATGAATAGGTGTTAACTTGTTTCCTCAGCTAAATATCAAAATTAAAATATGGATCGTATTTAAAATATGTATCGATTTATCGTCGGATTTACCTGGAAGTTTCGATCAAGTTGCATTGACTGTGTCAATTACCTACATGTCACTCGGTTTTCTCAAAACATTCGCTTATTTAATTCAAAATAATTCTGTTTCACAGACTAAACAATCATTTGTCACTTTCCGAGCCCGCACACTGAACCGCAGCAAATGTAATTAATAATGTTTTAACAGTAATCATATTTATATCGTCCGAAAATAACAATGAAAACCATAAATTTTGCTATCATTCCAATTTCAGCTACTTAGTTTTAATGAAATACAAATATTTTAAGTGGTGTCAAAAACAAATAGACGCTCTCTTAATTTGAAATAAAATAACTCAGGGACGGAATTCTGCACATTACGATGGTGCTGCTGTTTATATTGCTTAGAAAATAATAAGAATCTTAGAAATCTTTACTTTATTATCTCTGTTATAAGACGGAAATCGGTTTTCTAATTCTTAATTCTCTTGATAAAATCAAGATACTCGCATTATAAACGTTAAAGGAACTAGTATTACGCTCATTAGGCGACGCACAGAGCGCAGCGGCACAGGCAATTACTCATGAAAACGGCTGAATGAAGAAGATCGGTACAGTGATTGCATAAATAACACCCAATTGATAAACGAAGGTGATTTAACAGTCAGCGCTGCGCTGTCTTTTGATCCGGGTCGTAATTACATTTCACGTCCTTTTACTCCTGTTTTCAGTTTAGATTTTGTGTGCAAAAAATGGTCTTGGCATTTTTTTTTTCATTTCATGATACGTTGTGTTACAAACTCATAAAGGACTCTCCGCAAATAGGCACGACGCGACAGTCCGACGCGATTCTGGTAGATTTCCATAAAGTTTTCATAGAAACTTCCACTAGAACCGCGTCGCGCCTGACTGCGGGGGCCTTAATAGATTCGTCCTTTATCTCTCCGCTTTCTCAGTTTTGTTGATTCACATTGTTCAAAGTTCCATAATATTTATAGAGTGCTCGGCCAGTCCATGGCGGATTTTCTAGTTCCGATTTTCACCTTTGAAAGATATTATTTTTCGTTCACGTTATTAAAGATTTTTATTAGTTCAATACCACAATGTTTTTGCACAAGACAAGATTTCCTATATACCTATCTATGGAACTAATGAAAAATCAAGGAAATTGGGTTTTCTCCAATAGTCGACATGTTTTAATGTTTTTATCTATATACCTAGTAAAATTAATAATCTGATACTTTGAAGATCATTTTATTATAATCAACTGAAAAAGCTTCGTCAAATGGGAAAGACTGAAAAATTAAATAATGTTTTCATTACATTACACCTACGCAATAATAATATTAATCTGTGGAAGTGCTACGACGCCTACGGCAAGTATCCCGATACTTGCCGTGGGCGGCGTAGCGTGTAGCATTATGTCCGAGGAAATGTTTCATTATAACAACATTATTAGTAACAGTGCCGATAAACAAAAAAAAACCTAAAACCTATACGCTCGATATTAAAATAAATAAAACTTGGCTACACATTTCCTTGGCTACGGTGAAGGAAAACATCGTGAGGAAACCGGCATGTCCTAGAACCGAAAATTCGAAGACATGTGACATCTACCAACCCGCACTGTGTCCCAGCAGTGGGAACAATTTATAGGCTGATGATGATGAACACATTTCCACGAAAACTGAAATAGAATATCTTTGCCACTATAGACAGCGCTGTAATTGTTACCTCTTGTAACACAACCTTCAAAAGTCTGTAATATTTCCCTATAATTGAATTACAAGGCAAGCCCGTTTAACAAGCTTGCCTTGCCTTAGACAGATTCCCAGAACATCTATTGTAGAAACTAGACATATCGGTTACCAATTTAGCAAACATCCCACTAGTTCCCAGGTGTATATTAGGAGATTAGTCGAATATCGGTATCAAAACATTGTATAGGTACCTATATACTAAGCAAGATCCTCCGAGTAATCAGTTGATGAGCAGATGAGCATTAATAAATAATGGACTATATTAATGGACGATTATTAAAGATTGCGTGAGATGTGTGAGTTTGATCGTGAGATGGATGATAATTGAAAGCAATTGAAAAGCATTTCTAATCAATCAGTACGAAAAAATATTACCAAAAATTTTGAAATATACTAAAAATCCTTTTTGTGTTTTCCTGCTATAAACATTTTTACCCATCTTGTCTGTATTTTTGCACTACGTATATGTCCCTGTGTTGTGTTCTACCTAGGTACTCGAATATTTTTGAAGTATTCTGTTTGTGTCGGCTTTGGTCTGAAGAGGAACTCGGCAAACTTCGTTAATACAAATCTGGCGAATCGAATATGTTACATAGACGCCTTTTCCGTTAACGAAGCTAAAATAGCCACGTAGCGAAAAGGCTACGTGGCTATTTTAGCAAATAGAAGGTTTCCTGTCGCTCTTTGAAGATGTATTTAATGCCTGGAAGTACAGACAACTTTCTGCTTAATTAACTGTGAAAGTTCCGTTGTTATTGATAACCACATTTGCGGTTAAATAAAAATTAGAGATTCTATTCAAGATTCAGATACAAAACGGATAATGAAGAAAGCTTAAAACTGAATTCACTACAGTGTATGTTTATCCTGTCATAGCCTCATCATCTGACGAAGATTCGTGCGCCGGCGACACGGAGCTTCCCCCACCACCGGAGCTGGGTTCACCACCAGCGCGCCGCCCCGCCGCCCCTCACCCCCGTGCACACCCCCACCCTCTGCCACAACCCCATCATCTCCGGGAGAAGAAGCACGTGCCCAGGGAAAGAACCGAAATGCGCGAACGCACTGAGTTACGCGATCGTACTGAATTACGTGAACGCACTGAGATTGATTTGTCCGAGCTTACACATGTACCTGCTTGTAAGTACAATTTTGAAATACTACTCGGATGCTTTTGGAAAAATCATGCAATGTTTTAACCCCTGGTGGCTTTATTAATATTTTAATAATCGGGACGTTTCGGTTTTCTTACGTGCGCATTGCCTTAAACATACATTTCGATCATAGATGTTAGTGATGCAGAATTGAAGATCCAAACCTGTCGCGGCGGTCACGAAATGGCAATATCTGAATTTCCGTTTACCATATTTAATATACCTAGTACGTAGTTTCCTATTAGTAAATGTATTACGGAGTAGTTACAATAGTTGTGCTTCCATTTGCTTTGACTGCGCAGAATAACAATCATTTGCAGTGCTAATTGCCGTACCAATAATTTCCGGGCTGCGAAGTGCAAATCATATATTAGGTAGACGGCTCTGATAAATCAGCTGCGTAAAATAATTTAATAATATTGTCGCTTCCGTGGTCGAAGCTTTGCGAATGTTCTTGATTCACATTAAAAATATTTAGAGGTAAAAGTAACACAAAATAATACAAAGCTAATGTATGGCTTTTAATATTAAATGGAAATGTTTCCAACGAAACCATTATAGGCAGCTTGGTAACAGACCAATCATTTTAGTCTATAAGTCGCTCGAGTGTTACATCTATATTCTATATAATAAAAATGAAATTCTGTTCAGTGGTAAGTGCATCAGTTCAGAACGACTGGACCGAAATGGCATTTTTTTTTCATTTTCTTAACTGTCCATTTCAGGTTTCTACGGATAGAAAAATAATAAAAGTTTCCGAGAAAATTGGATAATTTATTTTCTATGAGAATTTTGTATGAATTATTGAAATATGAACAGAACAACGTCTGTCAGGGCAGCTAGTTATCAATAAATGGAGTACCTTTTGCGAAGAAAAGTCGACCTTCCAAAAATCATGTAGAAATAAACCTCACAAGTAACTGTTTCAAAAAATGTTAATGTTTTGATTATTCCGGAGTTTTATTCGGCAAACGAGTTAGCAGCTAGAAGAGCTTTTTTTAGAGCCATGTTAAGACTTGCAAACTAAGCCTACTGGACATTATTTCACGTCCTGTTTTCAATCAATACTGTTAAAAAGCCCTTTTCGCAACATTCATATGTCCAAATTATGAGAACCAAAATCTTAAGTATTATATGAATTTCTAAACCCTCAGCCGTAAAAATATGTAATTTTCAAACACAACATTTTAATGCGTGCTCTAAATGTGACGATTGGCTGATATTTCCGTTCGCCGGTTTTTACCAATAAGTGTATTACAATTCTTTGTGCGACTGAACCAAAATAACTTAGATTTACCTGTACAGAAATATCATCAATTAATAGTAAAACACGAGGCAGTTGACTTGTTGTTTCTGCTGTTGTGAACTTTGAAAGTTTTGAAGTAGGTAGTTTCCTGATAGGAACTTGCTACCCTCTAATTATTTTGTCTGAGCAAATTTTACTAGATTGTACCGGAGCAACGTAAATCGAGGTAAGCTAACAGACATTACGCTTTTGTTTTTAGTTTAGCGGTCGCATCGTCGCCTATCACAAGTTATCTGATATTATGAGGCCTTCAGATTAGGAGACAAAAGTAGGTCGCGTTGCTTCCCTGATGTGTTGTGTTGTAATGTTTGGCTTGTATAGTGGAGTAGCATAATTTGTTCTAATTTCTAGATTCGTGCTAATAACTGCTTGTGTTCCAATTTATCTTGGTCTGGGTTTAACTTAATAGTATCATGTGACAAGTGTATGTCCATGTTGTAAGAGATATGGTATCTCTTTTTTTTAAGCTATTGCATAGCTTTTATCGCGGGCTTGGAGCGCGGCGACCGAATCCAGAAATTCCGTAACGATAATAAAACCTTAACACCTCCCACTCGGCCTACCATGTAATGACGGTTCCCATGACAACGTGATATTGTCATGGGAACGTAATTTTTGTTTTATGTCATCACGTCATCATCCCAAGTGTAGCGTTGACAAATAGGAAGTATGGAGGTTACAAATGCTATGCAATAGCTTTACCGCGGCAGTCCCCGAGTGCCACACGTTTTTTTTTTATGCTAACACTGGTTAGTAGGCATGCATTAAAATTTCATGATACAGTATTAAGACATGCACCCTGTAAGGGCACTGCAAATGTTTACATATCAAATGATTAAATTACACAATATAATATTGATTCTAATTATTATATAAACAATAAACATTAATTAATTATTACATTTTATTTGATATGATTTAACTTTTCTCTCAGTTTAACAATGAGTAGAGGACCTCTACTCATTGTTTGCTAACCTTCTGTTTTATTTAGAAATTAATTAGATTTTTTTATTTTATTGAGAAAATTTATACGTGGTATTAATTTTGAATTTAATTTTTCTGTTATTCCGAGATGTGCTTAAATTAATGACTTAATAAGGAGCAAGACTGCTGCCTGTTTATTTGAATGCAACAAATTACTTACCTTTTTTTTAAATACTTTGAAGTATCCTGTGACTAAGGCTTCTTTTGAGTTGTTTGCTTAGTTATGAATCACATTTTATTCAACTCATCGAGTTAATAGAGACGTTCGAATGTTTTTCTACGAATATACGCACGATATGCAGCTTACGTCACTTTAGTTTTATTAGCGTTAAGTTAATAAGGTATAAACCGCCAGTACAGGAAAAGAGTTGACCGGTGACTGTCCATTTGTCATTCCTGTCCTATAGTAGTGATATCTAGTGTTATTTAAAAGGGTACATATCTGTAGACTACATCTACATCGTGACTGCGATTACTACAAAGCAAACTAGTGTTGTGAATGTATTGTGTTGTCGATGTGTTTGATAACAATCGCTGAAAGTGTACCTAGTGTTTAACCCCTGAAATATCTACGTAAAGGTAAATGCCTATTCATCCATATCTGTGAGAACTTATACCTTTGTCCTTTTTATGTAAATAATGAGGATAATGTTACGTGTCAAGTATTTTATTGTTACATTCTCAGTATGATCCATTTCAGTTATAAAAACACACACGGACAGAATTAGTCAGATTTTGAATGAAAGAGTAAATAAATAAAGCAAACTTGTTCAAACTCTCAAACCGTTTATTTCAATTAAAAACCTATTGTAGGCCCTTTTGAAGGCCCAGTCGTAAAATGAGCACTTCTCAAAATGTCTACCGGATGCAAAATGTCCATTTTTCAGAATGTCTCTTTCCCTAAATGATCACTTTACAAAATAGGATTAGGTCAGTCAGAAAGATGAATCTAGTAGCCCATTCCAAATCATAGTAGATTCCATTGGAGAAGAACGGGCAAGAAACTCCATGGACACATGCTCTTTTAATACAGATGAACATTAGCTACGGACTTCCTTGATTTCTTGCTTTTATGAGCCAGACGTTTAACTAATACAGCTTCATGTAATAAGCTTTAAGCTTAAGTGTTAAGTTAAACTAATACTACTTGATTAAACTGCTCAGCCGGTAAATAGGTTAAGTAGCCATCTAATCGTATGTTAATAGGTAAAGATGGGTGTCGAATGTTGCGTTGATCATTCTTAAGAAGCATTTTGTTCATGGTGCACATAGTGATGGGCGGAGGATAAATACTCGAGTATTTATCAGAAATGGATAAATACTCGTTTTCACTCATTGTTATCTGATATTATTTTGCGTGACGTCAGTGAGATGCGTAGTTCGCATGTGGCGATGTAGATTCCAGTTCGCATGTGGCGAAGTAGATGCCACCACAAACAAACCATTGTTATTATAAGATTTTGTCATTGTTAAACTGAGCAAAGTTACGCACTTATCTATATTTTCATACATATTACATGAATTGACAGCGTTTGACGAAAGAGATTATGATTGTAGTGGTTTATTATTATTTTAGTATTTTTCTTATTACTACAATGATTTAAGTATTAACTCACAAATGTATAATTTTATCTAACTTTGAGAGTGATTGACGAAAATATGCATAATCGAGTGAAATCATTGTTATTATAGGCTTTTTGTTACCTATTGTTAAAGTGACTAAGTACGGTACAAATCAATATTTTCTGATTTATATTTTACAAACAAGAGGATTAAACCTCTTGTTTGTAAAATGACAAAATGTACGTTACATAACGTAACGAAAACTATAGATAGTATTTATCCGCTGTTTTGGATAAATACTCAAGTAAAAACGGATATTTATGAGTATTTATCCATTTTAAGTATTTATCCGGATAAAATCCCAACACTAGGTGCACATTATTATGTGTCACATCAGAAAGACAATTACCGTATTTGAAAAAGTTCAAATTCTAGTCGTAGTCTCACATCAGTGGCAATAAATGTCAAAAACTTGTGTTAATTAGACGTATTTTTTACAGATTGATATTAGAATGCGAATGTTTTTCAAAATACGGCAATTGGTCTTGTTTACGTAAATAAGCTACTCCTAATCCTCCTCTTTGTTGTATCAAACAGTACATGATAACAATAGGATCAAGCCAATGATTGGCAACTCATTGGAAGTCCTATTCTTAAACTAGGTAGGTACCTATTAGTTTAGTCTGAAATGTTAGACGCAAGACTGATCAGTATGTATTGCTTGCTACTAAGCCATTTCACAGAATTATTTATCAACTGAATTCAACAGAATTATGTCCTACTGAAAATAGAGTAGGTACATAATATGTAAGTATACACACATACATAAACTCACGCCTTTGTGAACCTAATACCTATAGGTATATGTAGACTATTATTATACCAGGCCAGTCTTACTCTTAAGAGCGTTCATCTAAAAAGTTGGCAACGTCGTAAATAGCTGTCAAATATTTACCTGTTTTGATTAATTTGGCAATATTACTGTATGGAAATAAGAAATATGTCTAACTAGAATATTAAGGAAAATAATAAAGCTTCCGAAAAACAAATTAACTTCCGACGATCTGTGGTTGACTGTAATACTAAGCTGTGTTAAAATGAATTACCGAAAAATTATGAAAAAATTAACCGATAAAAAATGTTGTATTTAACAAACAAACATGAGCTTATTCAAATTACAATTCTACGAAAAACAATCTGTACTTTCAAATAATAAACTAAATTTCTGAAACAAATACTAAGTTTTCGAAAACGTTTGTTCTGCTAAAACAATACGTTTGTTCATGTTTTTGTTTACGTTTTGCTTTGAAAGGTAGGTTAGGTTAGGTTAAAACTGTGACCACACAACGCACGAGCCGAGCGAGCGGTGCTGCGGCAGCGGCCGGCGAGTGCCAGGGTCGGTTTCGGCACAAGAGAATGTACAACACCACATTCCCAAAATATTAAATTTTCTTGTACCTAAACAGACCCGGTATTTGTTTGCGCTACAGTTTATAAAATGATAAGGTTAATTCTAAATTTATAATAAGTGAGTTACGATAAAAATGACTAACTGTAGTTTTCGGTAAAACGCAATTTAAGTTGGTGGAAAAATATTACGTCAGCAAATATTGTATTGATTTTTCAGAATTTTCAGTATTTTATTCGGTCGTTTCTTTATTTGTATTCGCTTAAAAGTTGTCGGAAAATTAGTATATAAAGCAGAAAGTTTCATATTTTTAGTATGCTCATATTCAAATTTTTTTCGGAAGTTTTATTACTATCCGAATATTAATAGTGAATTGCAATTATAACACTGAATTTGATGTTGTAACCATTTTAGGTGTAAAAAAGGCATTTGTAAAGTTTACAAATACTTCTTTACATCTAAAAAAAACTAAATATTCGGTGTTACGATATTAAATTATTGCATTTCATAATCAATGTTTTAGTTCACTAATTAGCCATATTTCTTATTTCCATACAGTAATATTGCCAAATTAATCAAAACAGCGAAATATTTGACAGCTATTTGCGACATTGCCCACTTTCAGTATAAACGCTCTTAATACTCGATAGATCCGTTCAGATGGAGGCGGTCAGTTTCATCACAAGTAGGTACGTGATTGCAAATAAAGTATACAACTAGAAGGCTAGAGAAGTACGTAGAACCCTTGGAACTTGGGTCACTTTAATCAGAGCTTCACAGAAAGGGCTCGCACTACGATTTATTTGCCCGTTGCAGCTTCTCGCCTGTGGGCAAACATGTCTCACTAGACAAAGATGGGTTAACAAGTAGTATCATATCACTGCTACTGGCTGGTTTACATTCTTTTCACTGTTTGGCTGTTTTATCACATGGTTAAGATTCTAATTTCCTTTTCGAAATAAATTCAATTCATTATGTTGGCTGTCCGTAGGAATAAAGAATCGGATACAGTGCAGAAAATAAATTGACCTAACAAAGCTTGTGCCTTTCAAGCCGCGTATGTTCGTCGAAATATGAAAGCTTATCACAACCGTAATTAAATCACACCATATCTCCCATTCCTTCCCCTGCACCTGCTAAGCATTAAAACGTCTTTTGTCAGCGTCTGTCTATGGTCATGGTACTCATGGCAGCTGAGGTCCTTATCCGACTAACGCCATCGATTATTGCACACATCAGCGCGTTTTATCAAGTCAGCTTCCACCGACCAATCGATGAGCGCATCACGCGTAACGCGGCTGTTCAACACAAGTTCATGTATCTCTGATATGCGGGTGCATTTCATAGGTTTGATCAATTTATCATTAAAATATTCACACATGAACTCATTTGGAACCAATAAATCAGCGTGAAGCATAGGATGGTAATGTAGTTCGACACTATGCTGCGGCTAAAATGATGGATAACTATCCTTAGTACCGTAATATTAATCCCGTTCTTTAAAGTGTTGCGTAAATATTTGTAAACTATGTTAGATTTTTGATCGTCTGCGGTACGATCCGTCTTATTTAATGGACTGTCAACGATAAACAGCAAATATGGGCAGAAAAAGTAAAAGATACTGATATCATCTAGTATATCAAATTCTCTGTTAAAACCTAGCTGAAGGTCGGAAAATTCCTTAGCATTTTAGCTCTAAAACGCAAACGTGTAGGCATCATCTATTAAATGTATAGGTTTCTGCGTAAACGAAAGAAGCTATCTACTTAATGAAAAAACTTCACACCCATCAATCAATATCCATTGAACTACATTAGCTTGCGTAGAGTTTATGAACAGTTGCAAAGTTTCAAGTTAAAATTAGATAGATACTGCAATTATTAAAACTTACTAAATATTTAATGCTGGCGTCAGGCGACAAATCGTTTAGGTCTTTTAAAACAAAAAATCAACCGACTTCCAATTAAAGCACTACAAAGCGAAAAATAAGTTTAACTTCGGAAGTCGGTGGCAAAAAACGAAAATTCTAAACGAAAGACACCAACTTCCGAAATTAAAGTTATTTTTCACTTTCTAGTGCTTTTTTTTTTGTAAAAAGTTTTTAATTTTTCATATTTTAGTTGTGGTGGTTAGTGTAGTTACCCCCACACAAATTCAAATACCACTACCTGCTATGTAAATAACAGTGACAGGAACTTAACATATCATCCATATAGTAAGTGCAAGCATAGTTAATAAAAAATTATGGGACCACTTACAGAGCATACCCTTTCAAAAAAAATAAGAATATTCAAAATCGGTCCATAATTGACGGAGAAATCGGTGGATATTAATAAAAAAACACGTTACAAACATATTTAAACCTCCTTTTTGGAAGTCTCTTATTATATAGTCATACATAATGCGTACCAGCATTTGCGACTGTCCCTAGCCATCCAGGGGTGAAGGCCTTTACCTATGCTGGATAGGGTAAGAGCCCGATAATGATGCAGACAGCAGACAGACTGTGCGGAGCTAAGAAATATAGTAATTGCTTACTAAGGGATCTCGCGCACTAGACAGCCACGACCACGACTAGTGGTCGCACCGACCAGTACCCTAATTGCGTAACTTATTTTCGTAAACAATTATGCCTAATTTGTTTCATTTTGACAGTTCAACAACATTCATTGCGTTAATTACGTTGTTGAGCAAATTTTTTTTCCAACTTATGAAGCAATGGATTGTGATTGTATTACGAAATTAGGGTACTGGTAAACTATAGAAACCGATACGAATCGCACACTTGGTCGCAACGGCCACGTTTCTATACCTGTACCCTAATTGCGTAATGCAACACAATCACAATTTGTTTCGATTTGAAACAGATTGCTAATCCATTGCTTCATAATTTGGAAAAAAAATCTGCTCAGCAACGTAAATAACGCAATGAATGGTGTTGAACTGTCAAAATGATACAAATTAGGCAAAATTGTTTACGAAAATAAGTTACGCAATTAGAGTATTGGTCGTGGTCATGGCCGTCTAGTGCGCGCGATCCCTAACACTTCACAGAATCGACTGCTTTCTGTCTGTGCGGGCTCTTAAGCCAGGAACATACAAACAACCCTCGTAGTTAAATCTTGATTTTCCCGTAAAAGTTGAAATTAAAAGTGAGAAGTTACCTGTGTTGTGGTGAAGTCTGTTCCTGGCTCAGCTGATAGGCGCGATTTAGTAACTCGGAGTTTGTTATCAGACGTCCAGCCTGACGTGACTCATGCTTCATCAGGCGCCCGCCGCGGGGGAGCCCTGGTTGCGGACCGCGTGCAGTGCTACGCGCAGCCCGAAGACACCGGTACCGGCACCGGCCGATGGAAGGTAAGCGTAAGTAATAGAACAAGATTTTTTATTTATTTTGATTTACTTTTTTTCATTTGTGATTTTCTCTTTCATTTGTACCATCGCGTAAACTCTTCCCTGTGGGTATCATCGTACTCAGCAAACGGATTAAAGACTGATAAAATTTATTTCTGGACACTCTTTAGTTGTCCGACACTCGAAGAGGGTACAAAGTATTTTTTGTTTTAAGTAATTTATTTTTTGGTTTCTTCTATTAGCTTATTTTATTAAAATTAACTAGACGTTTTATCTTACTGTAAGCTACAATGAAAGAGTAATCTGGAATCATTGCATAGGAAACTTGTATTAACAATCGAGCGTTGTGACCGGGCCATAACAAACAGACTTCAATTACAATCAGTCTATACTATAGGTTTGATTGCCAGGTCCTTAATAACCAAGGGTGGATCCAGGGGGGGCACAGGGGCATGTGAAAATATTTTGCTAATACCTACTATGAATGGTCAAAAGAATAAACGAATCAAACCAATTCGAGGCGAGGTGTTAAAATTATTGAGCTCACTTCGTTCGCTTTTGCAACCCAGGTTCTCTAAATTCGTAAACTTTACTACCTGTGTCGACAAAGTAAGTCTTTATTTCTGTGTGGTCAAAAGAAAATCTATCCTTTCCCTGATGAAATCCTGCATCCGCCTTTGTTGATAACGATTGATTCAACTACACTATTATAATAAACTATAACTATTTGCATACGGATGCGGATATCGAAGGAAGCACATCATAGTTTAGTGTGATGGCCAGTGATCGGAATAGGTAGATTGATTTTACGTACTCGTATCATGAATAGTCATAGAAATCATAACATGGATAAGCCTTTTTTCCGGGATTTCATTTTGGTACTTACGGGATTGAATCAAATATTGTTAAAGTAAGGATTTTTAAACTACTACATTAGAAATTTATAGAATGCGATAGATAAACATTTAAAATATATTATTATAATGTTTCTATAGTATACCTATAATTTTCTTGGAGTCCGATCACCTACATACTATTAAAAAGACAGCAAAAGGGTTAAACATTTCTTATTCGTATTGATGTATTATTTATTCTACACATTACAACATTTGAAATTCCTTAAAAAAATCTTAATAATTTCAAAATCCCGGAATTCCAGAGGCATATTCATACTAATATATACGTGCCAGTTCATTGACTCCAAATCAATCTACCTACTCCGATCACTGGTGATGGCTGATGCTTTTTTACAAGGAAAATCTAAGTAGCCTAAATCGGCTTAAGGAACAGGTGTTTCGAAGTCAAACTGTAATAGTATTTACGGCTTAAAAATCATCACCGATAAATAGTGGCTCGTTAATTGCATCGATTACGTAATCCTTGCTTCCGTACAAAGTTCCCTTGCTAACTCAGTGACACATAGTTACTGTCGCTTACATTCCATTGACATCCAAAATAGAAACCCAACTTTGTATCATTGTACCAATACATCTCCTTGAATATCTTGAAAAGGTACCTGTAGGTACACATGCAGAATGCTATCGCATTCTACATGATGTTGCCGAGCGTGTCAGTGAAGTGAGCGAAGTGAGCTTTATAGACAACAAAGCTTGGCCGTGTGTTAAACAAGCAATTTCCTTATCGATAGCGTCTCTGTGTACAGTCGAGCGTCACCGGCTCAGACCTATCACGTTTGCGGTTACTGCCCTCTTTGCTGGACACCCAGTTTACACGGCTTTGACTCGAAAACGCTCACAATTGCCAACAATCTACACGTAAGACAATCGAGAAGCTATACTCGATATATATTGTGACTGTATCTTGGTATTGTTCGATTAGCTAGTACTGTCGTGCATATTTATGCAGTTGTTTTTAATGGTATCGTAATGTACGGATCTCAGTATGGGTAAAACCTAAAGTATTGTTGTTTCATCTGTCTAGACAAACGCTAAGTTGTTTTAAGAACTAATTCGAGTAAAACTGTTTAGCATAGTAACATGAATTACTAAGTTGCTGTCATTTCAAAGCTCAATAATTTCTGTACTCATTAATCATCAGTCGAGATATCGATGCTGGTGATGAAAATATGATATCACAATAACTCCCACAAAACTCGCTCTACTGATACGTATTGTTCTAAATAGGTATCAGCAAAGATACAACAACTGCTTAATACGCTGAAACGCCCAAAACGACGACCTCTGCCGGAATTCTACGAGGACGACGACATCGAACTCGAGCTGGCTGCCAACCCTAAGGATCCTAATGCCCCGAAGCCAGAAGGCGGCACCATGACACCCGCTGTAGGGGAACAGCTGGTGGTCCCAGCAGGACTGCCACGCAACCTTGAAGCTGCACTCCAGCGATACGGAACAGCCTCGTTTAAAGCTAACGTGGCCACGGTCCTAGACCCAAATGGAAAACTCAGCAACTCGCTCAATTATGGCAAGTACTGTTACTTTTATTTTTATGGTATGAAAACAATGGCAAGTCGATTCATTGTTGTATTGTTGCCATCATATTATACTACGCATTGACTGATCCCTTGAATTAATTTCGAAGGGCCACCAAGCATACGTAGTCATCGATTTTTTCCCTTTGATAACATCACACCAATTTTAACGTTTTCCTCACAGGAAAACTACTTAGTCGATCGCTCAAAATCGCTCATGCGCTGCTGAACAAGACGTTCACCTCAAAGACCAGTAGTGGTGGTCCTCTGACTGGGGACAATTCCATTAAGCCTGGAGACCGCGTGGCGCTGGTCTACCCTAACAACGATCCCATCAACTTCATGTGCGCCTTCTACGGGTGCCTTCAGGCGGGCATCGTGCCGGTCCCGATAGAAGTGCCGCTGACTCGCCGCGACGCTGGCTTGCAGCAAGTTGGGTTCCTGCTTGGTTCTTGCGGCATTCAATACGCGCTGACTTCTGATAATTGCTTAAAAGGTAAGAATTTGCCTATACTTTTTTATTGTATTATGTTTAAACATGTCAGAATTCATCTAAACCTGAATTCTGTCATGTTTAAATGTACAAAAAACTAAACAAAGTATTTTTCAACATATTTATAGTATAAATTGAATTTTCTGCAAACAGTGCTGCAAATGGTATATTTTAAAATATTGGGTCTCCACATCAACCCGAGTGTTGGGCCAATCAAAATATTCAATGAACGACACTTACGTCATTTATAAAACTGTTGTAACTTACACTTTCTTTATTGGTTTTCTGCGAGTATTTTTAAGGTTTCGTGTATATTTTAGCGTAGTAAATTTTGTGCTCTACGATTTTGCATCTGAAACTTTGTATTACCAAATATACGCATCTTGACGTTCATTCTACCAATGAATTTACGATGTATGTTTTAAGACTTTCTACACACACAAAACTTCGGTGTTATAGATCTTGATTTTTTTTTTTGAAAATTCGTAAGCGGATTAAGACGCCAGTGCATCGGGATATTGAATCTAAAACGTTTAAATCGGAGTAGGCTCATGTTAATAAACAAAGCGAGTATGACTCACATTACATTAGCGTAAAATGCAGAAATTAGGTTCGTCGACATAGTTACTGTATTTAAAACTAAGGTAGCCACTGCATTCTGAACGTTCAGACTAATCTAAAAAATACTGTGTTGACAAAAGTATCACTACCACTTACAGTCAATTCAACGCTTTCATTTAAGTTCAAGCTGTGAAGGTGCTGGCGGTCCGATCGCTAGACACTAGTATAAATAAGGAATCGTTTAAATCGTAGTTCGCTACGCCGCGCCGCATTGCTGCAGTATTCATAAAACGATCGTACAGAGGTAGTCCGTGCACCGAGGAATCTGTCGCGGAGATTAAATAAAAGCTTTCTAGACATTTACAGAAATGTATAATTTTAAACTCTTCTGTTGAACCGACATGTTGTGGCTTATATTTCAGGAAAGTTACAGCTACTTAAGATATTTCTGCAATATTTGTTACAAATTAAAACGATCACTGGGCTTTATTCTGCGTACTATTGAATCAATCCCAACTAAACTGCATAGAAAGGCCGTCATCTGTAGCTCGATCTCTATGCACAGTTCTTTTCCTTTTCTGTCTGGCATGAATATTCGGGTGGTCGTCTCAATTTGCCCAGAATTTGACGCTATGCATTGAAGTGGTATAATTTTGCACGTTGCAGCGTCGTTTGAAATTCGATTTGTAAAATTTCCATCGAGTGCATATTCTCGATATCGCCATCACGGAATATTGTAATCACAATGAAGACATTACTGAGTAAACCTATATACCTACTTATACGAATACGAGTGAACTGGTAACATTACACGTTTCCCGACAGCATAACTCTGAGATGCATTTAAACTCCAGCTCAGCTCGAATATAATTTTGATCCGTAGTTCAATAGTAGGTATATTTCAGCAGTATTATGGGCACCTACACAGAAAACGTGATGAGCCTGATCCAAGAGCTCCGTAATGGAGAATCTTGCGTGGTGTTTGAACTAAACATGTCTCATTCTGACCAGGACTGCCGAAGACATCTTCAGGGGACGTAGTGTCGTTCCGCGGCTGGCCATCTCTGCAGTGGGTGTCGACTGAGAAGCTGCCCCGCCCCCCGCGCGATTGGATCCCCCCGCCCCGACCCGCGGAAGACAGCCCCGCTCACATCGAGCACACCTCGGCAGCTGACGGCTCTGCCATGGGTGTCATAGTCACCAGGTAAGGTTATGCAACTTGATGTCGAATAATAGTCGCCAGGGTTTCCAAAGACAGCACGCACACACACAACTTATTCTCATAAATAAAGTTTTCGTGATGTTCTTCGATGTTGACTTCGACACGGCTCTGGCATGAGTTTAGGAATTGACTTTATACTGCTGGATTTACCATTTCACAATTTATTATGCTTCTGAAAGAAAGAAAGATTTTATTTTATTTGGGACATGTTCAGGAAATACAACATTAAAACTAAGACAAGTATAAAAACACAAACAATTTCAGAAAAACATATTGCATTTTATGTTTAATTGTGTAAACAAAAAAAAGACCTGTGCGGGGCCAAAAACGCTCCTATCTCAGCATAATGCTACGATATTTGAAAAAACAAATACCGCGCTGGTATTCTGATAGGGCCCGCTGTAATACCACGGATACACCTACGGACACAAAATAAAATCCCAACAGAGGAGTAAAAAAAACTAAATAAAATTTATATTAATACATACAAAAGTCAGTGAAAACCGTATTTCTTACGATATTAATAAGATCTTCTGTTTACCCTTAGGGGAGGACTATTTTAAGGATATCACTTAAAGCGAAGCTCGTGTGTGTTTTTTGCTCGGTGCACGGTGCGAGTCCAAGAAAATGCACTACGCGTTCGGATCGCTGGG
This sequence comes from Agrochola lychnidis, assembly GCA_963680765.1. NCBI lineage: Eukaryota > Metazoa > Arthropoda > Insecta > Lepidoptera > Noctuidae > Agrochola > Agrochola lychnidis. The sequence continues at coordinate 9,261,459 of OY796848.1, forward strand.
TTTTAATAAAACGTTTCGTCGTGCGCATTCTTTAACCGAAAGGTATCGCATATCCAACACCTATCACCTCGATATTGCGGATTGCAGAATATCAGATGCATACGAAACCATGTACGTTATGGTATTCACTAAAAATGTCAAACGTGTGTATTTACAATACTGTTCTTAACGGCCGCACCGTATTTCCGCATGCCGGATTGCTCCCATTGATTGTTGGTTCAAACAAAATTCGGCGGCTTCTTTATAAGTTATTCTAAATTATTATTTTATTCAAACCAAATAGATTGCGAATGGGAAAATATCGCACCATCGCACCGGTTCTAAGATTTTTTTAGGTTTAGATCAAGCTCTGTCGATGGTAATCTAATAAAAAATAAAGTTTAATAAAAAACTGTAACCCGACTACGGGAAAATAAAAATGATCTAAAAAGTACGAAACAAGCAAATATTTCAGACAGAAATCAAGACAGGTACAAAAATGGTCAAGGTAAAGCCGTCGTCGCATGCCTGTATGCCATGTGGGTGCCAGGAACACTTACAAAATTATAATGGCATGCGACGACGGCTTTACCTTGACCATTTTTGTACCTGTCTTGATTTCTGTCTGAAATATTTGCTTGTTTCGTACTTTTTAGATCATTTTTATTTTCCCGTAGTCGGGTTACAGTTTTTTATTAAACTTTATTTTTTATTTTATACTTTTTCATTTTTACACTTGCTAAACGTTCCGACAACGTAAATAAGAGTAATGCAATAGGTCAGTAATTAACCTATTTTAAATTCCAATAGCAGTGCATAGTGCTTTAGACCAAACCATACCGCGATTTATTTTGACGCCAACACCATACTCTGAAAGTTTTATGACTAACAGTTTTTGTCTATAGGACACTGGCTAGTTTTGATAACGATTAAAACTATGACTCTTTATTTAAAAAAAACTCAACATTCCAAATTCGAAATTCCCTCCACATTTTTTTATGAGCATAATCAAAATACTCTGTCTCACTGAAAATTTTATTTACAACGAGAACATTTTCGCGTGATGATTTTGTACGACTTCAAATGTCGACTAAAACCAGAAGAATCATTGGAAAGACTTCGAATGGTGTTCATAGACAAAAGCCCTTCTAAAGCGACTGTTTTCTGCTAGTTCAACGAATTTAAGTGTGGTCAAGTAACTTTGGCGGACGAATAAAGAAGTGGCCGTCATAGGGCTATGACGGCTGTTACATAAGAAAACGTGCTGGCTGTGAAAAATTTAATTTAAGAGAATAGGTGAATTACATATGAAGAGATTCAGCATATACTGCAGATTGGATCGGGAAGTGTGCATGGAATTCTACACGGGCTAATCTTCGGGTAAGGAAGATAGTTTCATGCTGGGTACCGCACAATCTAACGCAGGCTCAGAAGAAGGTTCGGGTAGAACGGTGCCGAGACATGATAGCAAAATTTGAAGCAGGCTCGTCTCGGCGCGTTTACGATTTCATTACGGGTGAAAATCATGAATTTATCATTTTTGTTCCCCAAAATAAAAATCAGCTCAAGGGAAAACAGTTTTCATCACCGGAAGATGCACTGGCTGCATTTGAGAAGGGGATTAAAGGTGGGAGGTGTCTGATGCGTACTGGAAAATGTGTTATGAAAATTGGTTTAGACGCATGAAACTGTGTATAGACGCCAACGGAGAATTATTTGAAAAGATTTAATAATAAAACATAACCTGTAGTATTTTTGTTTTTTGTACCTATCGCAAAATTTTCTGAGTGCCCCATGTATATCGATATCGAGCTTCGAAGAAATCCAAAATACAAATATTTCGTTGGACTTGTTTTTCTTCATAAAAGTGGAATTACAAATCGTTACTATTTATTAAGATTTGATTAACTGCACGTTAGTATCATCTTGCGATACTACGTAGCGCAGTCTCACTTTTGCTTGTTTTTAACAATTTAAACATATTTATTTACTTTGAAAATATAACATTATACACATATTTGTAATGTGCTCGTCAAGACCTTTCTTTTGATACCAAACATGTCATGATCATCATATTTTAATTTTTTTCGAGGTTAGAAATTTACGCGTAAAATCCACCATATTAAATCTAGCGAAAATTTATATAGCCTATGTCACCCGGACCATTATTACGAATGTATTGATACCTCATTCATCAAAATTGGTTCAGTAGTTTAGGCGCTACGGTGGAACACACGTAAAAGCAAACATACATACATACATACATACATACAAACATACAAACATATAAACATACATACATAGACTGCTAAAATCATAACCCTTCCTTTTGGCTTTGCCGTAGTCGGGTAAAAAGAGTCATCCCAGAATTTGGCTACGAGTTTGGCACCTTCAGTGGCGTCCATAATGTCCGCAAATCGAAAACCGGATACCTAATCGCGCAAATATTTAAATTCTCTAGAATTGTGGGATAGCAGGAATATTAGAGACGGAGCTCTGGAATTCCAATGGCGGTTACTCCGGCTGTGCTATTTAGTCGTCATGACGAGCGATAGCGTCTAGATAATGTATGGTGAACTATCTGAGTTGGACGTCTTTTAGTGTAGAGGCTTAAACGAGGCAATACTGGACCAATATACTTGCCTTTAATATTGACAATACCTATGCGATAACGTCACATAACCCTTAGGCGAAAGGGTTATAGTGACGTTAGAAAGACGTCTCTCTAACTTCACTATAACCCTTTAACCGTAGTTTTTCTTGCCGTGAAAAACTACGGTTTATTCGCCGTGTATAGGCGCGGTCGTCAATGTTGTATGAATCACTATGGAAGCTTGTTGACAGATACGTTTTTTCTACGGCGAGGTTTATACGCCGCCGCCGTACCGTAAAAAATCCGTGCCGTGAACAAAGGGCCTTACGTTAGTACAAAAAAGTACGGGTTAATTGCCATACGCTTTCCAGGATTCAGAGAGCTACGCGTCGGTATGCACATTTCTCAAATCTATCTCAACCCACACACTAACCGTTGATATTTTTAAACGTTTTATAGATGGCACGTTTTAAAACAAAAAACTTAAATATATTTCCTGCATTAACTACTGATGGATAACTAAGCCGATTGCCGCAATCCAATAGTACATAATCCACACTGAAATTATTATCGTCAAGCAACAAATAAAATGAACAACAAAAATTATACAACGTTGGTCTCTGAAATATTTTCGTACACCGAACACCGGTGTACCGAAAATTAATAAAATTGAAAATATCATATGTGGGAAGCTTTTTCATCCCCAACGATGCGGTTCCCTCGTATTAACACCAATCTTTAATTGGATTGACGCTGCCGGTGCCAAATATCTGGGACACGTAAATAATTACACTGAATAATGTATCTCATTAACTATCCTTTTTAAGTATAGATGGGACTGTTACGTTAGTCTTCACTTTTCTTCAAAGGTCTTCAATTTGCATAGCATTTGAATAAGTTGCTGGCTGACGAATAGCTTAGTTGCGAAAGTACGTGTTAGTCACCATCGTAATTGTCTTGCAAACGTAACACGCGCTTGTGGTCAGACGCAAGATAAACCGTGTCCCAGATGACTCTCGTTAGTTTTACGCTGACTGAATTACAATATTGTCCCGCCATGTCGAACAAAACTAACAAACAAAGGCACACCCATACCATCTTTTCTCGAAGCCATTCAGAACATTTTCTCCCCTATAACTTCGTTGTGGATTAAGCTAGAAGCCTGAAGGCTTAGTATGTGCGATGGACAAGTCTTACTATTTATTAAAAAAGTAAAGAAATTAGTACGGTCTCTTCAAAATGTTGTTAGTTAACTAATTAGGTAACAATTTATGACAAAGTTGTTTGGTCCCATAGATACGTGCTGAGTAAATTAACAGACTTTGTTTTACATTAGATCTCACATTTTTTTCTGTATAAGAACTGCGTTGCGAGACTTGCATTTTTTAAATGTTATGTTTTTGATGGAATTATGGACTTACTGAACAATAACTAAGCTCGTAACTAAATAAATGACTCAGTTTTTTTACTCAACTCAAAATCATAAATCATCATCTTTTCTGCTAATAGCATCTAATACGTTTTACTTAGATAATAATTTGCATTAACTTCAAAGTCTCTTTGACGTAGGTATCTGAAGTTAAGCCCACAGACATTTAGTTCAGAAAATTTTTTTAGTAGCGCGGACTCATTCAAAGAATATATTCACCGTTCAGGGGAAGCATACAAATAGAATAAGAAGTTTTCCATAACTCCGCCGCTAGTTCAACAGCGAAATATTTGATTCTTCGAATGTGTAACGTGTAACACCGTCAGCAGAAACTGAAAGTTTAAACATATTTCTCTACATTTACTTTGTAATGAGAATGTTAAGGTAAAACAGAATAATATTCTATCTTGTATATTTGTTAAAGTTATTTGCAATAAATATAAAATGCACAATAGACAGGTCAACGATGCATGTAAGAACGCTTTAAAGCCACTTCAAGTTTCCAATAGTTGGTTCAAGATGGAATAACGTGGCGCAGTTCCTTTTGTATGTTTATTGTATGTTATAAAGTATCTCAGACAGAACAATGTTTATAGAATACAACCTCTGGAAGCTCGGGAAATGTTATTGTATTCAGGATATTGAACAAATCAATTTCAACGCACTCCACAGCCAATGGGAATAGCGAAGTAACGCGACACACTGGAAACATGTGTTTGGCTGCAGCTATCGAATTGACTGACGGCCTAGTGAGTTACCGGTCTAAACAAAATGTCTCATTTAATGCACTCCCACACAAAACTCCAGCTGTTAATAAATACCTACTGTTTCACCGTTAAACCCAAGAGTTTTGAAATGAGTATGAAACACGCCATTTGCGGGCGAAATTCTGAACTTATTGCTGAATATGCGGGCTGGACACATGAATCAAAAGTGCCCAAAAACAATGTTTATTATGTCGAAAAATGCCACTCAGTACACGAGAAGATAAGTGTGAAATTGTATGCTTAGGAAAGGCTATCCTCCTTTTCCACAAAACAGGCGGCTAAAACAAAAAAGAATATGATAGATTTAAAGAGAAAAGGCGATGCGATGCTTCGTTGAGTCGCTCCTGCACTGTCCTGCACTTAAGTGCAGTTGAATGTTCGTTTAGTCGCACTACGTTTATTGCTGAAACGTTTTGTCGCACTCTTGCTCTTCCAATCTTCATTTTGATGCTCTCACGACTCACGTTCTACTGATACTGGTATTTGTCGTAGATATTGAAAATCACGCAATATCCGTTCATAAACCGATTCATTAGAGATTCGTCGAACCAGAAACGTTTCGTCTAACTGGGGAGATTAAGTAAATTGTGTTTTTTAAATTGAATTCACTTAATTTAGTCCCAGAAAAATGTGTTAGGTATCGATCTTATCGATCACAATGTATTTTACTATCCTAAACATAAATGAAAAGCATGAATTCAATGTTTTGTTTATCGTCCCTTTCGTCGTTTCCAATCAAACCTTTTTATAATAGAACAAGTGCGGCCGCATCCATTAGTCAGGCGCGTCAAAAACTTTTACGTCATCTATACATACAAATAAATAAAATTGAAATGTATGTTTGCAATTTCAAAATAACTGCTTTTTACTAAATGCATATAAAAGTATAGAATAGAATATTCATTTGGTTACAATATGGATGTTTTTTTAGAGGTATAAAAACAAATTCAAAATGAAATTAAACACCTAAAAATAAATTTCATTGTCATGGTATTGATTGCATTAGTGCTTAAAAATTATTTCGGGCATATGGGCGCCGCGGCTGGGTCGAATGAAGCGTAATCGGGAAGTCCAATTTTCGACCACTTTTTCGAGTAACTGGGGCTGTATATCAGCAATAACGCGGCAAATGTTGGCTTCCAAGTGGTCCAACGTCTGTGGTTTATCTGCGTAGACGTGTGACTTCACATATCCCCAAAGAAAGTAATCCATAGGTGTGAGATCACACGATCGTGGACGCCAGCTCACCCTGTGGTGAGCTGGCGTCCACGATCGTGTGATAAAAAGAAAAAGAGCGCATAATTTCGCGTAATGGACCTGTGTCCATTACGCGAAATTATGCGCTCTTCGAATGTTTCCTGCAATAAATTGATGGTATCGCGGGCTGTGTGGCATGTTGCACCATCTTGTTGAAACCACAGCTCTGCCACATCAATACGATTCAACTGGGGAACAAAAAAGTCGGCAATCATGGCTCTGTAGTGCTCTCCATTGACGGTAACATTCTGGCCGGTATCATCTTTAAACAAATATGGGCCAATGATTCCACCTGCTCATATAGCGCACCAAACAGTGACTTAATGGATGTAAGAGCGTCTCAATAAAGGCTTCTGGGTTTTCTTCACTCCAAATTCGGCAATTTTGTTTATTGACGTAGCCGTTTAACCAAAAATGAGCCTCATCGCTAAACAAAATTTTACATTGAAAAAGTGGGTCAAGCTGAATATTTGAACGATGGTTTTCAAAATAAATTTGCACAATTTGCAAGCGTTGTTCTGAAGTAAATCTATCCATTGTGAAACAGCAAACCAACTGTCAAATTGACAATCACTAGAAACAGTGTTGTCATTTAAAAGCCAAACCTCAAAAAAAAACACCCATTATTAAAGAATCCTTGTACATTCTACCATTCTGGCATGCAAACATTAATGCAGTTAATCATCAAACATACAAACATTGATGCACAACTAAAATGTATCAGCTAGAAAATCCGATACGGAGTAGTAAGTAACATTTATTTAATAGAGATGCACTTAGTTTCTTTTTGAAAGTTTTAACAATAAGGTACTCACAAAAGAAACGTTTTTTTTTTAATTTTGTCACTGTCCGATTATTAGGGCTAATCTCCTAAACGGCTGGACTGATTTTGACGGGACTTTCACTGGCAGATAGTTGATGTTATAAAGAGTAACTTGGACTTTTATTTTAGAAAAAGAATTAGGGTCCACGCGGGCGAAGCCGCGGGCGTCAGATAGCCAACAATAATAATCTATGGCGTAACACCGCTTCAAAGCCAGTTATCACACGAATGGGCAGTTTTTCCACAAAAAAAAAAATCGCAAGCGAACCATAGTAGATCCGCGAAAGTCCTTGAAAAAAAGTAATTAAATGCTCCACAAAGTTGCTCGCCTGAAATTTCAGTACAAAGTTGTTGACAACAATGTGATTAAGTCGTTTCATTTTTTATGGCTTCAAGGGGAAAGGTCGTATTTGTAGTAGTCGAGTTGACAGTTAATTAATTGATGACTTAAACCCATATATCGTAACTATATGTAAAAAAAGGAACATAGCTAATTTTTTAGTTAACAATATGCACTGTATTATGGCATTAGCGGGTATCAGCTAGGTACCTCTTCCCAAGCATTTGCAAGCAAGATTTCGGTCAAAGTGATTATTGCCAAAAAGTTCACTGAATAGAGTGGATACGGTTTTAAAGGTTACTTAATAAAGAAAAGGGAAAAAAACCGAGTCCAGGGGGCCTATCACCAACTCATAAAGCAGTATTTTAATATTACTTCAGTGTGGGAAAGAGATGAAGCTTGTGGCTAAGTACTAACAGCCGCTCGGGTCGATCTGTCAGGTTAAGCTACGCTTGCCGGGGTTGGTCCGTGGATGGGTGACCATTTCTACATACCGAGACTCCTCCGTGCCTCGGAAAGCACGTTAAGCCGTTTGTCCCGGCTGTCATTCATGAATCTTTGACAGTCGTTACGGGTCGTCAGAAGCCCGAAAGTCTGACAACCAGTCTTACCAAGGGGTATCGTATTACCCAGTTACTGGGTTGTGGAGGTCAGATAGGCAGTCGCTCCATGTAAAATACTGGTATTCAGCTGCATCCGGTTAGACTGGAAGCCGACCCCAATATAGTTGGGAAAAGGCTAGGCAGAACGAACGTGGGAAAGAGATGAAGCTCTACAGAACGTATAGCTCCATCTCTTTCTCCCACTAAAGTATATTAAAATAATACTGCTTTTGAGCTGGTGGTAGGCCCCCTGTACAAGCGTTTGTGAGAATAATGTAGAAGCTAAATTGTTAACGTTGCATTGTGGCAATTTTAATCAGCTTTTTAATATTTACATCGCAGAGAAAATACGGTCTTTTTATTTTTTGCTATTTAAATTACGGACAAAGGAATTTGTCTATATTTTGAAAGTGTAAGCAATGTTAATATTTTTCATAGAACTGCGAGGTAATTACGTAACACCTTAACAGTAGCAATTGCTTTCATTTTGACAGTTCAAAAACATTCATTGCGTTATTTACGTTGTTTAGCAAACAAATTTATCGAACATATGAAGCAATGGATTAGCAATAACCTTCAAAATTATTCAGATTGTGATTGATCCCTTGCGTACACGCAATTAGTTTGCTGGCGCTACCAAGTTTAGGTATCGCAACTTTGATGCGTTAATAAAACTTATTTCTTCTTTCGTCAAAGCTTCGTGCGAATGAGCTGTCCACTATGATTTGACAGCTATTAATTCATTGAAAATAAAGAAATGCGTTTATTTGCGGGAAACATGCCGCAAAGATAGAACGCAAACACCAAAAAAGAACAAGTTGGGGGTAAATATGCGTCACAACTACGCAAACGGTCATCGCTCAGTATACCTAATGTTGCGACTCTCCTTTTTTGGGCAGTCGTGTAAAAAGCAAGAAGTTGACTGAAAAATCATGTTGGCTACACGTCGGGTATTTCCGCAGGGCTTCAATGCTGGCCCACAGCCGCATGCTATCAGTGGCATGCAACTACACCGAGGGCGAGCACATGGTGTGCGTGCTCGACTTCAAGCGCGAGACTGGACTGTGGCACGCCGTGCTCGCGAGCGTGCTCAACGGAATGCACGTCATCTTCATACCGTACGCGCTCATGAAAGTCAGCCCTGCTTCCTGGATGCACATGATTACCAAGTACAGGTCAGTTCTTTGAGTGTTTTCAGGAGAAAAATAACCGAAAAAAGGTGTTTAAAATTGTTTTTGTACCTTGTGTGTGTACCTTTGATTTTGATTTTTTGTCTGAACGTGTTTGTTTTAAAACCACAGTTAGTCACCAATTAAAACTACACTCGCGAGCAAAAGTATGGAATCATCTACTTGTTACTTGTTCCGAACGATCTTTAAAACTAAATAACTGTTGAAAATTAATGAAAATGCTACCATTTTAAAGGCTATAACTGTAAATTTGAAATTCATGCCATATGCATATAAATTAAAACCATATTTAAAGAGCTTTCCTGCTTTGAGTGGAGGAGTTAGAAAAAAGACATATTTCAATTTCTCGCTACGCCGCGAGTTAGCCCGATCCCCTATAAAAGCATTTTTATCAGTCGGCTGTCACACGTTGACCGGTACACATCTCCACTACTTTCGACCCTTGGCTTTGGACGATGGATACCACACCTACCCAAGCAGCACAAATCGTCGCCCTCTTGCAAGAAGGGCTCAGCCAGCGGGCTGTCGCACGTCAGCTCCACATAAGCCAGTCTTGTGTTTCGAAAGTTTATAAATGCTTTCGGGAGACTAGACCAAGATCTGGACGGCATTTTTTCCTTACTTCTTCACTCAAAGTAGGAAAGCTCTTGAAATTTGGGCTTAATTTAAAAGCATGTGGCACGAATTTCAAGTTTGCAGTATAGCTTTTAAAAGCAGTAGCATTTTCGTTAATTTTCATCAGTTATTTCGTTTTTTAAATCGCTCGGAACAAGTAACAAGTAGATGATTCCATACTATGAACTACTAAAATGTAGAGAAAAGCCCGTGTTCATTCAACAGCGTCCGCTAACGAATACCGGAATAATTACAAGCACTGTAGAAACCTTTGAGCCATGAGAAGCCCCTAACGAACTTTTATTTAATTAATTATCATTGTATTCTGCGCCATAATAACCACAACGAGTCTCCCGGCTGAGACTCGCTACTGGAAGATCTCGTCCAGTAGCGCTGGTATAATTTGCATTAATAAATTCTTATAAAAACAGTGTGCGGAGAGAAAAGTGACAAGCAAAGAGGCGATAAATTTTTTAAAGGAATTTAAAGACTCTGGTGGAACGATTTCTATGAAAACTTCATGGAAATTGTTCTACCGGAGTCGCACCTCGCCTGTCCGCGAGAACTTTAACGCGAGGAGTCCCATCACTGTCCCCAAAAGGAGTGACCGCTTTCCGTATAGGACCTCGATCCAGTTGTTACATGGAGCTGCTCACAAGTAAAAACACTTTTATGACCAAACAGGGCATCGGTCGCTATAGTGAAGTCCCGTGACTTGCACTGGGGCCTGCTAGCCACTCGCGACCACAAGGAGATCTCGCTCAGTTCGCTGCGTATGCTGCTTGTCGCCGATGGCGCTAACCCATGGTCGTTGTCTTCTTGCGACCAGTTCCTGTCGGTATTCCAGAGCAAAGGTAGGAACAAGTTTTGTATTATATCAGCTCTAAGACCTTGTCCAGATGACGCGATTTACGCACGAGTCGAGTCGCGCGTAGACAATCGCGAGATTGTAAAGTACTAGTGGTTCATACTTTCCATCCACATGCAGTGCGCGTTTTGCTTCTCGCGCGTAAACAAAACGTGAACAAATCAATTATTACGCGCGAGTCGACTCGCGCGTAAAACGCCTCATCTGGACAAACTCTTAGACTAATGTTCTTACAGATATTAGTTGGTTTTTAAAATACTTCATTTTTGTATTTTTAAAATAGTGTAACTGTCATGCGTGAACAGTTTACCTCCTAGTGACTAAAAGTTCTATTTATTAATGGTAATCTATGAACAGTACTTTGTACTTAAGTTTTTTATCATTTCCTGTTTGCAATATCCTACTCCTACTAATAAAATAAACGCAAAAGTTTGTGAGGATGGATGGATAGATGATTGTTACTCTTTCACGCAAATACTACGGATTTGGATGAAATTTGGCATACAGGTAGTTTATACCTTCTTTATCCTATTCACACGGGATCGAGACTTAAAGGATTGAAACTGCGCGGCGTTGCTAGATGCATAACACAGCTGTTGTTTGTACCAATTTAATCAAATAAAATATCAGGTCAAAAGGCTGCAACTGAAAGTGGCATTTATTGCATTCATTTGTGTTGGTTATAGTTTGACCAATAAAAAAAAATGTCTGTTAAATTAGGTCCGAATATACAACCTACCTAAACGAGCCTGAAGTGAGCTGTCATTCCACCTGTTGCAAGGGATTGACAGGTCACTTCAACTAAGTTTTGACGGTGTCATTTTTACAGTTCTAGAATTTTAATCGTGTTCTTCTTCGTGTTAGGGGTCCGTGGCGACGCAATCTGTCCGTGTGCGTGCAGCAGCGAGTCGCTGACGGTGTGCGTGAGGCGCGCGGGCCGCGGAGGCGCATCGGCCGGCCGCGGCGTGCTGTCCATGTCCGGCCTGTCCTACGGCGTCGTGCGCGTGGACGCCGAGAACTCGCTCACGTCACTCACGCTTCAAGACTGCGGACAAGTCATGCCGTCATGTAAGTTATACTAAAAGTTAAGCAGCACATTCAAGCTCATGGCAATCATTCTAATTTATACTTTAGTACAATGAGATAAGAATTACTGGTTTTACTTCGATCGTGAATAACATCACAGCATCAATTCATCAGTTTAATAACTCAGGTTTGCTCGTTTGAGTCAATTAATTTCCATTAATCTAATGTCGCGGTGCGGTTAATTTCATGTGTAAACGCAATATATTAGTTTACAGAGAATTTGAACAATTAAACCGCAATATTGTGATACTGTGGTTCTCGTTATCTGTTTCTATGATAGTAGTATAATTATGTAATTACCTATAATGACGAAATTCATCCATTTTTTCACGCAGGCGTAATAGTAGTCGTGAAAATGGAGGGTCCCGCGTACCTTTGCAAGACAGATGAAGTGGGCGAGATTTGCGTGCTGTCCGGTGCAACGGGGTCTGGATACTGGGGTCTGCCGGGTCTTACCAACACAGTGTTCCGCGTCCGCCCCCTTGATGCTGACGGCGAACCAATAGGAGAAGAACATTATGTGAGGAGCGGACTCCTTGGCTTCTTGGGACCTGGCGGTAAGTTGATAAAATAACATTCTAGTTTTGAGCTGCAATCTGTCACTTCACATAATTTTCTGAAGATAGCTACTAAATGATAATACCATTCGTAATCATTCTGGTCTTAAGTCAAATGAGCGTAATAACAGTATGTGCTGAGCAAAATGAGTTCCGTAATTTGCCTTACGTTTAGTTTTATAAAGTCTTGGTTGACGTTTTATATAAAGTAAGTCCTTTGCGAACTCATACACGTCAATTTACCATCACGCGCGTACCTAATGCGAAATACAGAACTACGAAAATACGTTAGGTACTACATCTTCCAATACCAAACATAAATGATTTATCCTGCTCACTTTGCGAGGCACAAATAATATGATTAACGTTTATTTTCAAGATTATGAAAAACTGGTTCTTAGGTAAAGTACAGAAATACACCTTTTATTTTGGGTGGTTAATTATCAAATAACTTCACCCGCGCTTTGGGCGGAGCGGGAGGGCGTGTCAGACTCTTACTGACTAAAACCCAGCCGTGTTCCTTCGGTTGCCATGTTGCCAGGGGCCACGGTATCCCTTTCGGTTACAGGAATACACCGGCAACGCGGGTAGTGTTACAAGTCTCCAGGCCACCAAATTACTCGGAAAAGTTACAGTTGTACAAACATCTAGATAACAAATACCTAACACTCACCTACCCGACCTCACAGGTCATCTTGACGGAATCTGCGCCTGATTATACCTAATGCGAGTTCTTGATCGCTAATTACCTCTGTAACTTTTACTTCTAATTAACTTTCGATTGTTCGTCAAGCCAACAAACTGATCATTAGGTGATGTCGGAGGCCAATTGTTAGACGAATACCTACAAATTCTTCCTTGTTAATTAGGCATACCTACTAACTTGTGTAAACTATTATTGAATTTATTTTTTATTTACGTGTTTTGTTTATTGCATTTCATAAAACCTCCATTCAAGTTAGAAGTGACTTGTTAAACAAAACAAAAAGCATAAGAAAATTTAATTTTAATTTGGAACATTAACATAGAAAATTCGAAATCTTGTACTACCTACTACCATATGACACTTTAATTTTTTCCGTATAATACAATATTTTTTCAATAAACCATTGAAATATAAACTTCAGAAGTTTAGTGTGTCGGATTTTTCGATGAGAAGTGTAGTTATGAATAAGATAATAACTTTCATCTAGCTTAAAACTAAAGAAGCAAGATGCTGACTACTGAAGTTAAAAACTAATCCATCGCGCAAGTTTTAATACCTTAATCTAGGGTTGGATGGTGTCACTAGATAGAAGTTAATACAAGACATTAACGAGCATCAATTATAAGCTCTGACTGACTGCCTCGTTTGTCTAGTGGTCGCAAGAACTGCTAGAGCCTACATTTGTGACTGGTTGATGGCAATAGGCTCGCTCCCTATTACATGGAAGTTAAACATAATATTATAAAAATACCATTTATTTCAGGCGACACAGGCCCATAGAAAAATACCTTAACCTAAACATACATATTCTTATAAACAAAGCTTGTATGAATAAATAAGTCTTGCACTAGCTTGACTTTGTGCTGTCTTGTGTAACTTGTTCGCGGAAGCGATGGAACACTACGTTCTGCGGCCAAAAGTCTTTTTGCATGACGAGCGGCAGATAAAAGTTCGGTACACGCACGAAGAACTCCTTGAAGTTGACGTTCCGGTGCGATTCTAATAACTGCATCCTCGGCGCGTACCTCGTCTTTTGACATAACCAGTGAAATGTGGGTCACCTCTGCCTAACCCTTCGGGGAATACGTAGTCGTGATGTTATGTTATGTTAATTATAAGCTCCGGTTTTCCCATCCAGGTCTAGTATTCGTGTGCGGCTCCCGCGACGGATTGATGACGGTGACCGGCCGCAAGCACAACATGGATGACATCATAGCTACGGTGCTTGCCGTTGAGCCGATGAAGTTCATCTACCGCGGCCGTATCGCCGTCTTCTCAGTGAGGGTCCTGCGAGATGAGAGGATCTGCATCGTGGCTGAGCAGCGCCCGGACTGTGGCGAAGAGGAGGTACGTGTATGTTCTATTCTTATTAGATTTTTTTCTTCACAGGTTCGTAATAAGATTTATTTCTGTGTGCAAAAAATTGGCGTTAGAAAGTTTAGATGCGCCCCGTTTGAAAGAGGAATTTAATTTGAAAATAGGCTTGTTGACCGTTTAATACGGCCGATATAACTCGACAGGTCTGAACATAGGCACAACGAGCTTTCGCGCATGTTCTCTCACTCACACTCGCCTCAAATGTCACCATTTGGTTCTTAAAAAAATGTTACGACGCAGCCCTCTGTGGGAAGTTGTATGTAGAATACGGCCTATTCTACATTTATGTTCTATTTTAATTCGATTTTTTCTTCACAGGTTTGTAATTAGGTTCAATTTGGTGTGTAAGAAACTTGCGTTAGAGAGGCTGGAAGTGCCGGCGTTTTGATTTGAAAATAGGCTAGTTGACCGTTTTTGAGAAACCTATTAACAATGTTCCTCGTAGTTTTTTTTTTTTTGTTTTTATTATGATTCGTGTTCAATGTCACTTAGCCAATGGATTTATTTTTACGCAATTATTTCTCAAAAATATTAATAAGTAAATCTAAAATTATTTATAAAATTACGTTTACAATCGGACATATTTTTTTTAGCACACAGTCCTTCAATTTAAAATTCATAAGGTATTTTTCTTATTGTTAAATATCCTACTGTTCAACGAATTTGTTTTATTATGGCGGTTTAATACTTATACTTTCCCTTTAGGATTAGGTACTGTGACATTATCATGACGGTTATCTTGTATCTAAGCATACTGTATTGAATGATATAAAATCAATCTAAAATCTTGGTACAGAATATAATTCGTCGTAACATCAGGAACATAGGTACAAATCCGATTAATTGAAGCTGCGATGCGTTCAGCCGACACCTGTAAAACTATTAACTTGATATCAAGTCCTAGCACTAGGACCAATATTCGCAAACATTTAAGCTCGGACAAATAGCCTCAGGCCAAGCCGAAATTCGGCTCCGGGCGGAGATCCAATCACGGACCCCGTTTACATAGCACGCGCTCAACGAATATTTGTTGAACGTAAATATCAACTGCACTACTAACTCGTACACAAACATTTCACCACAACTTTTTCCCATAATTGTTTTCACATTCTTTCAGTAAAACGAATCTGCAATGAAAAAAATCCACTCATAAAAGATAAATAAAACGCTTATTCCTGCTTTGCTTTTTCCTGTTTTTTTTTTTGTTTTTGAAAACTGTGTGCCTTAACCTGTGTCAAATAAATTTATTTTCTTTCTTTCTTCTTTCTTCTTATTTTAAAATTGTTCGTTTACATTTTCACACTCGTTGGAAAATTTGCGTGGAAAATTCAACATAAAAGGTTTAATTATTAGTTCATTGCATAAATGATCGCGCTCGATCTTCTGGAAAATGAATCTGCATTTTCCTCATCCCTCAATTTTGAATCAAGTGGAATAACTTGCAACATTATTCGCAGCATTCAATAAATTCAACATTTTAAAGGCAAACTTGGTTTAATAAAGTGACGACAGAGTTTTATTTAGAGTAGCAAAAGGGAGGCAAAAATTACAGACACAAACTTTGGTCATATTCATATATCATATTTTGGTCATCAAATGAGCTTGGTGGCGTTCGTGGCTGTTCTTGGGGTCGATATCGACAGTGCCGTTGATCTAGTAGTATCACAGAAATGAGGCTAAATCAATATAACTCGGCGGGCACTATCGGGGTGCTCATAAACGCGACGAGTGGCGATAAGAATTCTGTTCAGTGTCGTTGGTATTTTCGAAACATCGCACTTAATGATAACGTCCCTTTTTGAATAAAAGCCTCCAAAAAGTGTGCCGCTGCCACAACCGGCAGAGCAGTGTTGGCTAATCCAACCTTGAATAAGACATCCTTTTGTTTTCCGACATCTTTATGAACCTTCCATTTCTCAAGAAGTTCGGCGAATCTAGAAACGCTGCAAGTGAAATATTGATTTGCATTTTACAAACATACAACGCGATATGACTTCGCAGTTAAAGCTACGGGCAACACAAAGTACTGCCCGTACTTTTAACATACTGATACATTTACTATACATTGTAACAGCGAATCAATTTTCTCATGACCTAAAGAGGTGCCATAAAGAAAATGAATTAAAAATAAATCTCGACTAATTAAAAAGTTACGCGAAATTTCGTGGGTATTCTGGTTTATTACAAATCAATAATTTTACTTCTGATTTCCTAGATAGATACAAATAAAATAATACAGCTCTGAATGTCTAGACTGCCTATAATCGTATTAACGAATGGGCTAATCCGGATCAGGATATTGTCTCGCCAGACTAAAGCAAATAAAGAATAATAAAAAATATTTTATTTTCTCGATCTCTTTGCCAAGTTGCTCAGCTTTCTTTTTCGATGAATAAATTTTAGCTAAAATAAGAGCATTATTTAATCATTAGTATGTATCACGAGAAAAATCTTATTTAACTTAAAAGTATTATTTACTTTAAAAAATCTAATATCTAGGTATCTTTTACTTCTTCTTTTCGTGTCGATGGTACTCTTCTTACGGCCGAACCCAATAACCTATCTATCACCAGTTTTGGCATACTGGACATGGAAATACCTATCTATCTATGGTTATAACGTCCCAATAATTTGTCAGAGAATAATGAATCTTACGGAATTGTGGGACGACATTCAATGACAGAAAGAATTATGCTGCCTACCACCAATAGCGATCTGTTTTTTACTGAAAACAGGTTATTGGGTTCGGCCGTTAGTTGTTTAGATATTGTTTGAGCCCAATAGGTGGCCACGTTGATTGGGGCATCAGTGGACGTGCACTTAGGACACTCCAGCACGTCTGGCATGGTCAGGAGCACTGCACTCGCACTGGGTGTTGCATCTTTTACTTGATTTTCTGAATGAATGAATATTTATTTGTTAAACACAGTTACATACATTTGGTCTTCAATAAAAATTCAGTTGACTCTCTATGTTTTGCCAGTGGCGTACAAATTTTATAGCTACAGTAAATACAATTATATTAAAAATACATTAGTTATACATTATTAAATTAAGTATTTACAAATTCAAAGTGTTTATATTAATATTTCTAATATTACGATGTAAGCGACGTAATTGCAATAATTCCATAAACTTTGGTGCAGGGGCGCGTGCAGTTTGCTCCAAGTCTAGATTGTGACTGACGCAGTCGCAGACTGGCTGAATAGTTGTCTCGTTTTTCATAACAGGGTGGATAGAGATAGCAATAATAACTTCCGAATGTGAACGAATATTGCCGCTATAAGTTTGAATGCTCATACGAGCTTTATAAAAGTTTAGTTCTGTCTAAACACAATGTAGTCTGACAAAAAAAAAAAACGAAATTGCCGAGTGAAAATTTAAGTAAGATAAGTTGATGCTTCTAAGGTTCGTTACAAGATATTTGAATATTTAGGATGTAGATTCTTCACACTGATTAAAAATGTTCTCTCTGCGTTTGTTTCAGTCTTTCTTCTCAACGTAGTCGCATAGGAAACACTGAAATTATCTAGTTTTAAAACATCATTTGTTTTTGACGTGGGAAAGTGTTTTTTGAACCATTATACAGAAATAAATATAATTTAATCATCTTTTCCCGACAGAAAAATTTAACATCCATCTTTACGTCTTTTAGTCATTCCAATGGATGTCCCGCGTGCTTCAAGCGGTGGACTCAATCCACCAGGTCGGCATCTATTGCCTGGCTCTGGTCCAGCCGAACTACCTGCCCAAGACTCCGCTGGGTGGCATCCACCTGAGCGAATGCAAGCGTCGCTTCCTCGAAGGAACCCTGCACCCAGCCAACGTGCTCATGTGCCCCCATACTTGTGTCACCAATCTGCCCAAGCCAAGGGAGATTCATTCTGGTAAGCCGGCTTGAGATGTTGAGACTCGCGTTCTATTATTTTGTGTCTTTTATTTTGTGCATTTGCAGTTTCTTTTTGTCTATTTACAGTAATTTGTGAACCCCTTTGAAGAAAGAAATGAAATGTTATGCAGTTGCTAATATAATTTTTGTTTGATAATGTGGCTGTGCGTTGGTCTTAATTCTGTCTCCAAAGGCTGCAGACGACGTTGCAGAGGCGATGGATGCTATGCTGTAAACTTTCGCTGCTTATCTGCTCTGGTCTAAGAATGATGTCTTAAAAATCTATTTTATGAAATTTATGTTAACTATTTACGTACTACCTATTTCCAAGAATTAACAAAATAGTTCAAATCCGAAGCATAGTAAAATATTTTTTCGGTTTAGTTTATGAAGCGACTATCTGCCGCAAGCGATTCCTTTTATTATGAATAGTAAAATAGAAATGTGTTTCAGTGTCTGCTGCCTCAGCAAATTTTTGTGATAATTTATTTGCTTTAAAATATTTTATATAATTTCATTATGCATTTATTGTTTCCGAGCGATAATTTTTTGCGAGTTTCGATAGTAACACTTTGAGCTTGTATTAACTGTGTTGTGATATGTTTAGATGTGGGCCCTGCTTCTGTGATAGTGGGCAACTTAGTGCAGGGCAACCGGCTGGCGTCCGCTCAGGGCCGTGACATGGGATACACAGACGATTCGGATGCCGCAAGGAAGGTACATAATGCACATTTTTGTTTTCATTGCATCTTATTATAATTTACACGAATAAATAACATTGATTGTTAAATCGTCCTTTCTCTCACTTTCCAGTACCAGTTCATATCTCAAATATTGCGCTGGCGCGCAATGAGTACCTCGGACCATGTGATATTCACTTTGCTCAACTCGAAGGGCGCTGTGTCCAAGGTCCTGACCTGCGCTGAACTGCACAAGAAGGCCGAGAGGATCGGCAACCTTCTGCTGGAGAAGGGTCGCGTCAACACGGGCGATCACGTCGCTCTCATATTCCCGCCGGGACTTGATCTCATTTGCGCTTTCTACGGATGTCTGTACGTCGGCGCGGTCCCCGTTACCATCCGTCCGCCGCACCCGCAAAACCTGCACACCACGCTCCCCACCGTGCGCATGATCGTCGACGTCAGCAAGGCCACGCTGGTGCTCTCCAACCAATCTGTGATAAAGCTACTGCGCTCCAAGGAAGCCAGCAACGTCCTCGACAGCAAGGCCTGGCCACTGACGCTCGACACCGACGACATGCCCAAGAAGAAGCTGCCTATCCTGTACCGCGCGCCCACTGCCGAGATGCTCGCGTACCTGGACTTCAGCGTGTCCACGACCGGCATGCTGGCCGGCATCAAGATGTCGCACGCGGCCGTTACGTCGTTGTGCCGCTCCATGAAGATCGCGTGTGAGCTGTACCCCTCGCGCCACATCGCCCTCTGCCTCGACCCCTACTGTGGCCTCGGCTTTGCGCTCTGGTGCCTCAGCAGCATCTACTCGGGACATCACTCCATCCTTATCCCACCTTCCGAGGTCGAAATCAACCCAGGCCTGTGGCTGAGTGCCGTCTCCCAATACAAAGTGCGAGACACATTCTGCTCTTACGGAGTCATGGAGCTATGTACCAAAGGATTGGGCAGCTCAGTCAATCAGCTCAAAGCTAAGGGCATTAGCCTGGCATGCGTAAGGACGTGCGTGGTCGTCGCCGAAGAGCGTCCGCGTATCAACTTGACCAACTCATTCTCCAAACTATTCTCGGCGCTCGGACTCAGTCCGCGCGCCGTGTCTACGTCGTTCGGCTGCCGCGTCAACATTGCTATCTGCCTGCAGGGCGCGTCCAGCCCAGAGCCGTCCACCGTGTACGTGGACCTGCGCGCTCTGAGGAATGACCGCGTGTCCCTCGTGGAGCGAGGCAGTCCCCACTCGCTCTGCCTCATGGAGTCCGGCAAACTGCTTCCCGGAGTGAAAGTGATCACAGCTAATCCCGAAACTAAGGGACAATGCGGCGACTCCCATTTGGGCGAGATATGGGTGCAGTCACCTCACAATGCAAGCGGATACTTCACCATATATGGTGATGAGAGTGACTATGCTGATCACTTCAGCGCTCAGCTGGTAACTGGAAATACTGGGGAAGTGTACGCTCGCACTGGATACTTGGGCTTCTTGCGGCGAACTGAGATAAGTACGACGAGCCACGTGTCAGATGACACGTCGATGATCACGCGCGACAGCGATACAGAGTCGCTGGCGTCGGCGTGCGGCAGCCTCAACCTGAGCGCGGATACGCACGATACACACGACGCCGTGTTCGTGGTGGGCGCGCTCGATGAGACCATCATGCTACGCGGCATGCGCTACCACCCCATCGACATTGAGAACTCCGTGATGAGGTGCCACAAGAAGATCGCTGAATGGTAAACTTTTGATTTATGTAATGAACAACTCACTGATATCTTTGTATTCCACAAGAGTGATATCAGCTAATCTTGATTTTCAAGTTCCCATTTTAATTCGATCTACTGTTTATACGTAATTATTATTTATCCTATACTAACATATTGTATCACATGTTTCCAGCGCCGTGTTCACGTGGACTAACCTACTGGTGGTGGTGGTGGAGCTGGACGGCAATGACAGCGAGGCGCTGAACCTCGTGCCGTTGGTGACTAACACCGTGCTGGAAGAGCACCACCTCATCGTTGGCGTGGTGGTTGTGGTGGACCCGGGCGTCGTGCCAATCAACTCGCGCGGTGAGAAGCAGCGCATGCACCTGCGGGACGGCTTCCTGTCCGACCAGATTGATGCCATCTACATAGCCTACAACATGTAGGCCGCGAGAGCCAGGCGGCCGGCGAGACACGCGCCGCCGACCTCCTCGTGCTGTCGCAAGCCCACCGGAGCACGCCCCAAGGTGACCGCCGCCTCCGCCCGGTCCCATCGCTAAACCAACACGATGGAGTCAGTGAACCCAACTTCGACTTTTCGTTTATCTCCCTTCGTGTTTATCTAATAACGGAATGGAAGATCTAAAGACTGCAAACGCGAATTATTTGTAAGTTGTTGCGACTTGATATGACGATCTAAAGTCGCAACTAGACTGATGTAAGTCTGAACTTAGATTGTTTTACCTTCGTCCCTTATCCTCACACGTAACTGACTCTAATTTGACATGATAACATATTATGATTGCCAGCGGTCGTGTAGACCGTACCGCCGACGCACGACGCCGTCGGTTGCGGGCAAGTTCAAGTGTTTTGATTCTACAAAACTACCTTACGGAGTGTGTAGAATAGTTTTCGTAAGGCCTGGCGTATTATTTTGTAAGTGGACATTATATTTTTGACAAATTACGAGTTCGCGAAAGTTTTAAACTTAGTTTACAAACTTTTATTTTGTTTGTGACGTACACGTTGCACAATCTACCGGTGATACCG
This sequence comes from Agrochola lychnidis, assembly GCA_963680765.1. Classification (NCBI taxonomy): domain Eukaryota; kingdom Metazoa; phylum Arthropoda; class Insecta; order Lepidoptera; family Noctuidae; genus Agrochola; species Agrochola lychnidis. The sequence goes on from OY796848.1 coordinate 9,282,977, forward strand.
GGCGTTACTAGTCTGAACGACAACGTTGCACAATAGCGCCACCAACACGATCTACGTAGACTGCAACTCGTAGTGCACACATCGAGTTTCCCTCGTTCACCGCGTGATGACTCTTGACGAAACTTATTTGAATATGGGTGTGAATATACTATTATTTTATTATAGTTAGTTAATATTGACCCCTTGTAAATTGACTTAATTTTTATTATTTCTGTAAAAATTTAAAGCCTCTTTTGACGTATGTTCTAATGGTCTGCAAGAGACCATACTTCTTGTGTTATACCAGGCCTTCGAAAAAGTTTAATGTGTAGCATTCTGATTTGCCATATTTGGTAAGGAATCTAAAAGATTTTCTGATAGCCGCAGATTAAGTAATCTAGCAGTAAGCATACGTCGATGGTGAAAATGCCAACTTGCTGCAGAGATGATTGTATAAACGCTCAAAACTGAGAGATTGTTTTAAAAAAGGCACCGTCATGAACCGAGCTTAGGTTAAGAGGATTGCTTCGTATGCTTACTGCTACATCAAGTAATGTAAGGAGGAAGCTGCAATAGTTAGTAGATATAGTAATGACGGGTGAGAAGTCGTGTGGAATCAAAATACGGCACAAGTCCGAACAGTTGGAATGTAGACTTGTTATTATAGGAATTATTAAAGGACAGACGATACGTTAGTAATTTTTCCGTAACACAATTATATTGTTGTGATTATTGTGAATCAAATGATTTCTAATGCTAGTGTGTATGTTAAATTATGTATTACGATAATATACTTAGTATTAGCGATTATTGCAAGTAAAATGTATTGCATTTAAAGTGTTAACGTTAGATATTCAGTTCTTTTGATCGTTGACTATTATTTTGGCGCTAAATGTTCTCGCTGACGATTTTGATCTGTTGAAGTGGTTTACTTACATTTTCTAAAACGTAAAAATTGCAATGTCCTTTCTTTTGTTTAAGAGCTCCTAGAAGATGAGGGCATTAAGTTATTCTCAATAGTTTCCTGTATTCAATTATACGATTAATCATAGAAATAGCCGTGTTTTTTGCTAGTATCAGAGACCATTGTCGGAGCGGTATGGGAGTTTAAAAATCTTGTTGTCTATTGGTATTTTTCTGAAATTTCAATCAATATGGATGTCTAGCAAGCTTGTCACATAGGACAGTCATTTCGTTGTTCATTCTTCGTATATTCGCAGTGTGAAGCAAGTATAATGCTTACTTAACACATCTGTTTTGTGTCTATTCAATGTTAGATCTCAATGAATAAGAAATAGTAATAATTATAATACATTGTATGTGTAATTCTCAATGGCGTGGTGTTATCAGACCTTCAACAGATTTCATTAAAAATATTGTCTATTATGTTCCATTCCAGTATACGTTCAGAACGATTATTACATAAAATAATAATTATAAAAAGTATGTTCGTCTTTATTAGATTCCATTATTTACTATTATTATTTCGTAATTATTTATTGCTAAATTGTACATATATTTTTGTTATTTAATTTTACGTTAAATGATTTCCTTATTTAGCTCTTAAATGTTATTTTATGAGACATGGGTGATGTCATTCATAATTAATTGATTAGGAATCAAAAATTGTTTCGATCAATGATTTCATGTACGTATAGAAAATAGTTCAGAATATTCCTTTAATTACATTTATGAAGATATAATTTTACAATTAAAAAAATGTAGTCATTAAATAAATAAGTATACAAGTAGATTAAACTCAGTTTTATGAACAAACGTTTGTTATTTGTAATCCTTGATTGTATAAGCATATCTGGGAGTCAGCCGGTGCCCGCACTCGGCCTCGTAGTATCTCGTAAGCACTCACCGCCTGACGGCGCCACAGTAACCGCACTTGCATTGTTCCCCATTATATACTGACCATTAAACATTTTTGTAAACCTTTAATTTCGCACAAAACGTCGCAACAAATTTTTGGCAACTTTATATTTATACCCGTTGTGTTTTCTATTGTCCCTTCGAATGTTTGTACCACTGTCGCCAAAGACATTATTTGGAACTTTATAACAGCTTTTACAATTTGTGATTGTTATTTTTTTCTGGAAATGAATAAATAAACGTGCATTCTGGTTGGAAATGTTTATTGAAGAAAGCCCATACCTTTAGCTTTAGACTGATCAGGAAATAATTTTATGCTACGCGCACTTCAATTGTTTAGCTATTCCTATTGGGTGTATAAAGACAAGTTATGTGGGCTAAGCGGTTGTGCATCTTTAAAAGAATCTGTCTGTAGATTCTTGCATTGCATAAAACAAATTCACTATAAATAACTTCAGTGATTGTCTTTTGATTTATAAACTGCCAAGTGAATGAATATTGAAGTTTTTATAGTGATTTTTTGTTTTTGTAGATAACTGCAGTACTTACCTATGCGAATGCCATGTCGTCACCCAGCTTTGATCGTGCCTTTATAAACTGCTGCAATGTATTATAACAATAACTCATCCCGAAAAAGCTTATCAACGGTCTGGAAATTCCATATCAACATGCGTGAATTCTTTATAAGTTGCTTATCAACGGCACCCACTAGTTCAGTCTACTACCGTACCAGGATAGCGAATACTACATTATGAATATCCAGAAGATAAAAAGTTGCTCCCGTGCTACCTCTTGTTGTGAAAAGCGCCACCTGTAATCCCCGGGATGACTAAATGCTTTCAATGTTACCACGTTATTATTTGTAAATATAACAGGTGTCGTTACTGTCGCTGGTTTACTACAAATTCTTGCACCGCAAATCACTATTAAGTGATATGTAGTGCAAGTAGGCCTTAGAATTAGTTATAATTACCCTTTAATGAAAAAATGAAATTTTAGGCATAATAAATTTATTAAAAATAATATAGATTAATTCGACTACCGTTAGCAGGCATAGATGGCGTCAGCAGGCAAGCAAAATGGTTTTAGCTCGTGAAGCCAAAAGGTCCAAGATCTCAGGGCCCCCAGACACTGCCCCAGACGTTACTTACGTTCTGAGTAACAAAAGGTATGGTAGAGTAGTGTTAAAGGCGCATTATAACAGCACCGGTCTGACACGGCAAATAACTTGTCATTCAAGTTAGGATATTAAATCAAATGGATTCAAGTCTATTTTACGATGGCTATACAAATTAGTGGACAACTCGCGTGCACTGTGTGGCCCACGAGCCGTCAGACGTTTCGCTCCTCGGCGAACAAAGGCCTGTGCGGTCGGCGCGAGTCATCCGCGCGGTGACGCCTCGCCTACACGCACGGTCCTGACGCCGCTCGTACGGCTGTCTTCCGTCGCCTGCGCACCATTCCTTCTGTAAAGGTGGTTTTACACCGGCGAGGTGAGGCGTGGATGGGATGGGCGAGAAATTAAAAAGACGCTTACCCTTTTACACCGAAAAATGTCTCGCGATGGCCAGTGCTGCCTTGCACCGCACAGTGGGAAAAAATGACTGTTTGTTCAAAAATCTGCCTACACCACAATTTTTGACGTATCGCTGCCATTTTTTTCATTAACGATACACAATAGAATTTTAATTGTTATCCACCTCAATCAGGCGTCGTAACAGATGATGAGTTATACACTCCTGAGATAACACACTGATGTGTCACTGCCACTTTTCCTTAAAAGTCAGTACCATAACCTCAAAAAATCTGGAAATGAAGCAAAAAATAGTTTCCAGGGATTTTTCAGGACTCTGGTCATGAATTTACTGTCTGTTTATAAAAATTCAAAATGGCGGAAAGGAGGCCCAAAAAAAAATTAAATTCCCGATTTTCAAAAGAAAATTAAAAAAAAAAAACAATTTTGGAAAAGTGGCAGTGACACCGCAAAGTGTGTTATCTCAGGAGTGTATAAAAAAAATGGCAGCGATACGTCAAAAATTGTTGTGTAGGAAGATTTTTTAACAAAAAATGTCATTTTTTTCCCACTGTGCGGCGGTCGCGAGACACGCGCCCGGTCGCGATGTCACGCGCCGGGTCACGATGTCACGCGCCAGCCAGCCGAGAATAATATGCAGCGATGTCTCGTGATGGTCGGAGCGAGCCGGCGTGAGCCAGCACGAGTCGGATCGAGTCAGCGCTTGTCGGAGAGAGACCGTGCGGGTCCTCGATGGCCGGTGCGAGATTTGTAAATCCGTTTTACATAGTAAATAAATACTCTATTCTTACAGCAATAAAGTTCAATATTGTACTAACAAATATTTAAATTCTCGCCTTGCATGTCCTCGCGCATCTTGACCTTTTACACCAAATAGAGATGGGCAGGGCGTGGATAGAAATTTTGCGATACAAATTTCAATTCTCGCCCATCCCATCCATGCCTCTCCTCGCCTATGTAAAACCACCTGCAGGCTGACAACTAGTCGTTGGCGCGTGGACGGTGAGCTACGGTTACGTATTATAATGGGTACCGTCAATCGGGGTGAATAGAACTCGCGGGGGGAATAGAGAAAAAAAACTTGGTTTTTATTTTGAATGCAATTTTTAGTTTAAAGTTTAGTTTTCTAGTTTGGAGTAAAATTTTGTTTAGTTTTTGTTGATTAATAATTAACCAATAAAAACCATCAAAAACATTTAATTGAATGGTAAATGTTTTTGGTGGTTTTTATAATTAAATGTTATTTTATTAAATAAATATTATTTTGTATAAGATTACAGAACGTATAGCTCCATCTCTTTCTCCCACTGAAGTAATATTATATTAAAATAATACTGCTTTTGAGCTGGTGGTAGGCCCCCTGGTACTTCATACATAGTTGAAATATCCAATATCTTAAAAATCATTAGATTAATCGTTCGTTAGTGCGATTCATTTTAGTTTAATCTACATTAAGTAAGTTAAACAGTAGTTGAGTCGACCAATATGCGTTATGAACATAATTATGTGAATCAACCGTAGTTATCTCGAAAATACATAGTTAGAATAACTTTAGTTATTATAATACGTAACCCTTTATATCTCAGCTTCTTTAAACTTAAGTTGCTAATAGTCTTATTTTTTACTTTACATACCGAATTTCCATAATAGACACTTTAGCATTGAAAAACAGTTACAGGATCAGGAGGATGAAAGTTCCATCCATTATTTTACCTGCTTATTTGACATTTCGGTCTGTGCTTGGATATGGCTTGGGTATAGGAAGAATGTGGGTAAATAAAATGATGTTTCTGAGTAGGTAGGTATTCAAGTTGTTTAATCATGTTTAAAAATAAATTATTTTATCTCGTCCATAAAATTTAAATGACGTTCAAGCCTTGTATTTATGACTAACTAGCTAACCCGACTGACCCTGCTTGTCAATCATCACTACATAGTATAAAACAAAGTCGCTTTCTCTGTCCCTATATCCCTATGTATGCTTAAATCTTTAAAACTACGCAACGGATTTTGATGCGGTTTTTTTTAATAGATAAAGTGATTGAAGAGGAAGGTTTATATGTATAATAACCCGGTTTATACCCGTGCGAAGCCGGGGCGGGTCGCTAGTATTTTAATAATTCATATGAAAAAAGGACGTTCAGTTTTTCCCGAATTTGAAGATTTTCCAGGAAACTTTTAATTTTTTTTCTTTCCGTATGAACTTGTTTCGGAATGATACTATACGATATGCACATTTTAAAGCAATAAATAGCCATATTGGTCCAGCCGTTCTCAAGTTATTATACGCTTAGGTACCCTGCCGCGCTTTCGATAATAGCAATAAGTACGTTTTGCATAGTTTCGAGTAATTGGTGCCGATTCCCTTGTTCACAAACTAAACTAAATTTAAGTTCAGTGCATCTTTTTCTTTCTATTTCATTAAGAAAAGGACAGAGGATAAATTTTAGTTTAGTCCTGTCAAATTAATCAGCGCCTGTCACTCTCCATACAAGTTTAGACGTGATTAAAAACTTGCCGACTAAAATTACGTCAATTTACGTCAAGCGCTGATTAATTTGACAGGACTAAACTAAAATTTATCTTCTGTCCTTTTCTTAATGAAATAGAAAGAAAAAGATGCACTGAACTTAAATTTAGTTTAGTTTGTGAACAAGGGAATCGGCACCATAGGCGCTCAAAGTTTTTCATCACATTTTTACCTTTTTTTGACTTGTTTTAACTTATTTAAATTCTGATTTTTGAATTGTGTAGTCTAAGTAAAGTATTATTTCATTGTGTAATCATTAAATATGTAATTCTATAAGAATACTTTTAAATGACAAAAACTATTTTTTCGTACCACTTGCTCAAAAAAGTGACATTCTATACCACAAAAAGCGAACAAAACAATAGTCATTTTTAATCTGTTATAAACAGGGAAAGAAAATTGTACTGAATTTCATTCATCCTCTAGGGGGAGAATGTGATATTTATACTGAACTACATCTGTGTTTACACCATTGAGTTTGTATATAAAGCATTATACATCTTTTTGAAAAAGGAATACGCATTTATTATGCAGTGATGATTATTAAAATAAAATTACGAAAACCGACGAGGCCGTATAAGCTTGATGCCTTTGCTTTTCCGACAAAAAAATATTAGTCTAGGAATTTGCCGCGTTTTTGTTTTCTTCAAATACATAAACGTTAAGTTTATTTTAATTTATTTTTATAAATAAAATGTTCTAAAAATACGTTACGATGTTAAATCAAAGCGACAGTGACAGTGAATTGTCGGATTCCATCAGTGCAAATGCTGCCGCAATTATAAATAATTGGCTTCCAACAAAATCCAAGGAAAATTCTTTAAAAACTTATGAAGAATTTTCAACGTGGAGAAGAAAGGCCTATTAATTTCAGAATCAGTACTTCTTGTCTATTTTGATTATTTATCCAAGACAAAGAATCCGAATACACTTTGGTGCATATACTCAAAACTGAAAGCTACAATAAGCATCAAACACAGCATTTAAATAAATAGATTCACGAAATAACTGGCTTTTTTAAAAAGAAAATCAGAAGGGAATTGCGCAAAGAAGTCTAAAATTTTTTCGCCTCAAAATGTGGAAAAATTTCTTAATGAAGCTCCTGACGAAATTTTTCTGGCCACAAAAGTAAGTATACATGATTTAACTATGAATATTTCGTATCTTAGTAATGGTAATTATTCTATATATTTACCTGTTTTTTATCTTTGTTATAGGTGGCCTTAATTTTTGGACTCAATGGTGCTTGCCGCGGATGTGAACTTGTAAACTTAAAGGTGGAGGAAGTTGAAAATCATTCCAATGAGTTACTGGTTACTGCTGATTAATGTAAAGGAAACTAAGACAAAGAAAAATCGGTCATTCATTGTACAAGGACAATATACTAAAATCATTCATAAATACCAAGCATTACGTCCCACCAACATGGAAAACAATAGATTTTTTATAAACTATCGGAATGGGAAATGTACTCGACAAGCCATCGGCAAAAATAAAATTAGCAATATGCCAAAGGAAATTGCTAAATATTTAAAACTTAAAGATGTTGAACTCTACACCGGTCACTGCTTTAGAAGAACTTCGACGACTTGGCGGATTCAGGGGCGGATATTACGTCAATAAAAAGACACGGTGGTTGGAGCTCTGATAGAGTAGCTGAGGGTTATATCGAAAGCTCAATGGCGAATAAAACCATATTAAGCAGTCAAATTAACAAAAATATAAAACTTAATCCATCAGAGCCACAACCATCAACTTCCGGCATCTTATCTTCGTCCGTAACTCATGATGCACCACCACCATTATCTCCGACGTATGCTATCTACAATGAAACGCAAGTTCCTCAGACGCAAGGACAGAGAAATACTCAAATCAACTCATCAACAATAAATGTACCAAACACCAAAATAAATTAACAGAACGAAACACAGTATGAGAATCTATCCAAACCAATAAAAATACTACTTCTAACAAGACTGAATGCAGTTGTTGATTGAACCCTAAACCAACCCAATTTAAAAAAAACCGGCCAAGTGCGTGTCAGACCACGCACAATGAAGGGTTCCGTAGTTGGGATGAATTTATCCCAAAAACAAACTTAACTTTGTAGTTGAAAAATATGTTCTCCCATACGGAATGTATGGGAAAACATGTTTTTGCAACTGCAAAGTTAAGTTGGTCGTTTATTACTCGTTAACCTGTAGAGCCTACTTAGCTGTGATAGTTTTCTTAATTTCGTTATATAAACTACTGTTGTGATTTTTTCACACACTCAAAACCAACCATTTAGCCGGCAGGGGGGGGACTCTTGACTCTAACAAAAATTAGCACTTTAAAGCTTAATATTTCGCAAACGAATCTCTGAATCCAAAAATGGTTCATACAAACTCACAATATTTTTGAAGGACCTTTCCAATGATACCCCTCACCATGGGGAAAAAAATAAAAAAATAAACATCACCACTTTACGTGTATGAGAGGTACCCTAAAAAAAAAAGATTTTCATAATTTTGTTTTACCACTTTTTCGGCGTAATTAATATGTATACCTATGCCAAATTACAGCTTTCTAGTACTAAGGGTCTCGGAGCTAGACCGCGGACAGACAGACAGACAGACAGACAGACGGACATGACGAAACTATAAGGGTTCCTTGTTTACTACGGAACCCTAAAAATGTAACTCTCTCTATCAATAATTGGACCAATGTTTCGAATGTTAACTTTTACTTTTAATTGTCATTATTTTTAATAAATGCTTATCTCATATTATTATTGTGTTAATTTTTTCGCAAATGGTACGAAAAGTAGAGTATTTTCCTCGGTGATAAAGCTGTCTTAGTCTTGGGTGAACTTAAATCCCTCGCTACACTCAGGACTCGTCTTAAATCCCTCGCTTCGCTCGTGATTTAAGTTTTTGACACCCTCGCTACGCTCGGGAGTAAACCTCGAGTCCTTCGTTACGCTCGCGCTTTAAATCGTCACCCGCGACAGAAGACACTGCTTTATCCCCTTGGTTAATAATCTACTATTATCACATCTATTCAAAAAGAGCTAGTTTATTTAGTACTCGTAAACAGGGACTAAAATAGTTTTTTAATCCCTAGGAATTAAAAGTGATTTGAATTTGGAATGTGGAATATTGTTAGTAAAAATCACCAAAGAGATCAAACACGAACATTGTATGAACAAGTAACAGGCTGGCAAGACAGAGAAAGTGTGAATTTCAAAATGAAAGTCCAAGATGGCGACTGGTAAAATTTTAAAATTTTTCGCCATTGGTGTCGTTTTCATAGTTTTCGAAGGTGCTAAAGTTGATAGCGAGGTCAAAATCTAAATCCACGATGGTGGCTGGAAAATTTTGTTTTTAAATCATACGTGAGAAGGAATTTCGTTCCTGAGGGAGGTCGGATCACACACGTTTGTTTTTCGTTTAGAGAGTGATAAAAAGTAGAGTGTTCACCTCGGGAGCAATACTATTTTAAGCTCAAGTGACAAACTTTGAATCCCTCGCTGCGCTCAGGATTCTACTTTAGAATCCTTCGCTCCGCTCTGGATTCAAAGAAACACTCTCGCCTTAGAAATAGTTGTTTGCTCCCTTGGCAAAAAATCTATTATTATGTCTAGTATAAGTTTAATAACTTTAGCATCAATTGCTTATTATAACCGAAATCTATAGTTACCACTCATATCATTAGCAGAAGTAAACCATGAATAATAGAAACTCGCCGTTACTTACTTCTGTTATGCTAAGGAAAGCTTATCATAAAATCGACTTACTGCTGTTATCCTTAATGAAAATTAAAGATTCCCGTAAGGTATTAAAATCCCAACTAGCACAAACTGTTGCTTAAGAGCTTTGGAGCTAATCCGATTATTCCCAAAGGCGCCAAGCTCAAGCGCCAGAGCGTGCACTGCAGACCTTATGCAGCCGCTTTGCAGCCAAAGGGGCACAACTTTTTGCAATCTACAATTCCATTAGAACTTCATAATAGTGGCATAAAAACGCTACAGGAGCTGCAACTAATAATTAACACTACACTAAAGCTCTTGTGGCGCTTATTGAATGAATAACAGGTTTAACTGAACGAATAAAGGATCACTGATCATTCACATTGTCTCTCATTTATTAAATATATGATCTGTTGTTCCTGAGTCAGACATTACTGAATACAAATAAATAATAAGTGAAGTGAAGGTCAGCATGTTTTTGAGCTATATTTTGTATTATATGCAAGTGGCTAAACACGCAGATCAGTTTATCGTGCTTTTAGTTGATATTATTGGAGTATTTTTAACGCGCCTCAATGATTACCTCAGAATATTGTAAGATATGTAAAATATTATTATATAAACAATATTATATCACATACCTACACGATATTGAAATTACATACTTGACTACATTTGTATTTAGTAAGTTGCTGGTTCTATATTTAGTTATATTTTACTACAAATTGTGATAAAAACCTATAAATTTCTCAAGTAATGATAAATAATTGTCTTGTAAATATGGCGTCTACAAAAAGCAGCTTTAACTTGCAACTTCAACCTTAATACTTCCTCTCTGTGCGTCAAAGCGTTAAGTTTCACTCTTCTGAAGGTCCAAGTAATACCTGTACCACTAATGCAGTTCAAGTCTTTACAATCACTTTTATTTCGTACTTACTGCAGATATCGAACCACACTAATGGTTATTTGTTTAGAGATCCGTAGAACTCGTTGAAAACCCTAAAATACAATGATCGTTTGTAGCTGCTTCTATATTTTTCGCTCTTTTAATTGTTTAACACTTACTATTATTATTTATTTTATTTATCAAACAAAGTTTATAAAAAAACTTAACTTAAAAACAATGCCCCGCAAAACCGTTTTCACGGTTTGTCTGTGGGAACAGAACAAATAAAATTATAAATAAGGTTTATTAGTGCGGACACTAATTTCCACTTACTGCATGCACATCTATAGTAACAAACAAATATATCCTTAAATCAAATGACTTATAACACAAAAAATAAATAAACTACCAAATCACTCATCTGCTCTCCCCAACAATCTGCAAACCACTTTCCTAAGATCATTGCTTACAAACTCCTGAGAAAGAACCGCTTAAGTGACTTGGCAAATTTACCCTTCACTTCCTGATTTCTTATATCAGCAGGAAGTTGGTTGAGAAGGTATGGTACTCTTTTATCAAGCGTTCGGTCGCCAAAATAATTCCTTATTCTAGGTACATCAAATTTACCTGCTGATACCATCCTAGTTGCGTGGCTATGGGTAACTAGCGAGTGACGCTCCCAGCTGCCATGACTGTTAACCAGAAGTAGGTATTTATGTTTTAAGCTGATAGGAAGAATTTTACAAATTTTAAATAACTGATTATAATCATCTTTACATTTATTTTTAGTCTTCTTACTTACTAATAGTTTTAAAAATCTAATTTGCTGTGCTTCTAATTTTTCTAAGTTGCTTTTGAATGTGAGTCCATAGCAGTCTAGGGCGTAACTTAATATAGGGTCAACCAATTGCAGATAAAGGCACTTAAGGGTATTCCCTGGCACTTTAAAGCTTAGATGGTAGAATTTACCAAGCAATATCCTAAGTTTATTACACAAGTGCTCAATGTGATTTGACCACGAAAAGTTCTCGTCAACCTTTACTCCGAGATAAGTTACACATGTATCGCGTATAATTGGTTTACACTTACAGTTAAGATAGTTTCTATGAATGCACGCAAACTCATGTGTGTACATCGGAGGTGGTTCGCCAGGTGGTTGTAAATATGGCGAGCGTATCATAACTATCTTAGTTTTATCCGCGTTTAGGATTAACCCGTTGTCGTGTGACCATTCAACTACTCGGTCTACGTCGTGCTGCACGAGTCGACAAGTTTCGGCGAGGTCGGCGCCGGCGCGCAGCACGCACAGGTCATCCGCGAACATGTATGCTGAGCAGTTGCGTAAAACGCCGCACAAGCTGTTGACGTGCATTAGGTAGCATACAGGCCCGCATCCCGCGCCCTGCGGCACCCCGCACCTCACCTCCCTCGCGTCACTGTACGACTCGTCTACCTTTACACGGTAATGTCTCTTCGCGAGATAGTCTCTAAACCAGTTGTTAAGCGGTTCCGCCACCCCACACTCCTCCATTGCATTTAATAATGTATTTGTTTCCAAGGTATCAAATGCTCTTTTAAAATCAAAAAATATTACTACTACAAATTGCTTTTTATTTAAATTATTATTAATTTCGTCACAAAACTTAGATAACAAGGTGGTTGTACTTTTACTCTTTTGAAATCCATGTTGGCATGTACTAATAACGCTATTTTTTTGAAGATAATTTCCTAGTTGATTAACAATACATTTTTCTAATATTTTGTCTACACTTGATAATATAGCAATTGGCCTGTAATTGGAAAATACTTTACGATCACCTTTTTTAAAAATAGGACGCACTATCGCCTCCTTTAGCTTGCTCGGACACGTATATGTACTTACACATAAATTAATAAGACGTGCGAGCACCGGACTTACTAAATTGACCAAATATTTAAGATCAGACATGCGTATGAGATCGCTTCCGGGTGATTTATTTGTATCCATACCTGTTATTACTTTCTTAACATCCTGACTATTCACTGGTCGCCATCGCATACACACACTCTTATCCTTAACATATGTACTTCTGTCTATCCATTTCACATCACAATCGTGTTTTATATTTTCAACTTCGTTTGTAAATGTTGACGAGAACTTATCACAAATATCTTTCACACTACCTTGCATCTTACCATGGTTTCAGAATGCCTTTCAAAATAATTCAAACTTATAATGAACAACAAAATAAACAAGAACTTTGCATCTTTCCATCTAAGTGGGAAAAACATGGAGTGTTACACTGGCCAAACAAAAAAGTAAAAAATTATGTGAAATAGAAGATTCAAATCCACAACCAAACTGGACTAAAACTGCATTGTTAAAAGGAACAATATTATGTCGTACGAAAATGCTGACAAACAGTTGACAAAAATGTTAGATTTTAATTACGCTTCTGCTTCTATTGTGAAGCCTTAATGTCGCTATTAGTAAAACAGTCGATCAAATTCCTACTTAAGTCTGCGCAAAAGTACAAATTACTTCTGTAATGAAACTTTCAGTGGCAGAACAGAAATAAATATATCTTTTATACAGTTCCGTTAAACAGTCTGCAATTAAAGTCTTTATGCAGATCTGAAGTGTACAGCAGCGACAATAGAAGCTTTTTAGCAGCTTTAAGCTTTAACATACATGTTTTAACTCTGTTTTAAAGTTATAGACGGCAAATGGGTTGTAAAATGAACTCTTATAAAGCGAATGAGTGGCATTTGGTTCAGTTTCTGCTACCCCTAGTGATATTTACAGCTATGAGCAGTTGCGGAAGCAATAGTAGAACTTAGAACCACTTTCTGAACCCCTAAAGCGCTACTGTACAGCTAAAAGTTGCAAAATAGGCTGCTATTTCCACTAGTGTGCTAGTTAGGATGTCAGTCAGATCAAATTATCTACTCATTGCGCTGATTCTGAAATGTTTAATTAAATAAAAAAATAACTGCAGTTATCTCAAGCACGACAGAACCAACGAACATCATTTCATTTTTACTATAGATAACAATTTGAGACTAAATTACTTACTTAATTTTCTGCATCATTAACCCCGAGGTCGCGGTAATAAATAATTATAATGATAAACTATTGATGCCCGTGGCTCCGTTTGCATAAAAGTTGGACAGTAAAATTGGGTCGAATCGTAACATCCGAGTAGGTATTGTAATCCGCTATCATGGAGGCAATCAAGCGTCAATCTTACAAAACCTAGATGTGTTATTGTTGGGATCACCAGAATTCACCAAATTGGCTATACGATCACATTGATTTCGACTTATAGAAATTAAAGTATCCACATTATATTAGTTTCATGACCTCTGCTTTGCGAGTGCAGGCAATAGTAGATACCTACTGTATTTCTGTTTTCTCGATGTCCCTCGGCAAACTTCGTGTTTCGTCAGCCAACCAGCTGTCCTTTGCACTTGGTGCAGACCGGACGCTCTCAATCGACTTGGAAGTATATAGAGTTATTAATAATCTTTTAATGTAATTTATTTTAAAAAATGGGAGGAAAGCCGCTAAAGTCGCAGGCACGACAAATAGGAAAATAGTTTTATAGCTCTATACAGGGTGGCAGGCATCGACGCGAAAACTGTTTCAACTGGATTTAGTACATGATTGTGAAATGATGAAATGAATGAATGAATGATGAAATTTTTCGTCGGTTATTTAAAAAAAAATGCTGTTCCATACATTTTGACCACACTTTTCTATCAAACAGCAGATTTTTTTTTAAATTTGAAAATTTCAACGCACTGGGGTGAATCATGTACTGAATCCATGGTAAAAGTTTTCGTGTCGATGTCCCTGCCACCCTGTATAGTTCACATGGAAATCTAAACAACAATAAAGTAGGTACTTAGTTCTGAATTGAAATTATTATACAAAATAAATCTAATAATTGATAGACATGGAAATTAGCATTCGTTTGTATTCGGAAACGCGATGATTCCCGAGGGACATTAAGAGAATAGAAATACTGTACCTACTCAGTGTGTATAGTGACAGTCACGAATTTCAGGACCTTCTGGAACAATTGATAACAAACCAATGCAATGTAAACTTTATCTAGCAGCTACACAATAATAATGTGTTTAGCGGCTATGTGATAACAAGCAGCCAAACGGACTTTCAGATATAAATTTCAATGAACGATACAACGAGCTGCTGATAAATCCGTATTACTTGTAGGTATTCTTTAATCATAACCGGTTTTTGAAAACACTTATTCCAAAAAAATTGAGACTTCTGACCTTTACAATGTACTGTTTACACTTATAACTTACTAGCTGCGCCCCGCGGTTTTACTCGCATCATTCTCGATTCAGTTTTAATATAGGGATAAAAAGTATCTTAAGTAAGGACATATGATACTTTTTAAAATTTGGTACATGGGTAGACAGACCATGACCTAGGTCCTAACCTAGGTCATTGTCTACCCATGTGCCAAATTTCATCCAAATCCGTCCAACCGTTTTAGCGTGAAAGAGTAACAAACATACACAAAATTAAATCTTTAAATCTCAATCTGCCTAGCCTTTTCCCAACTATGTTGGGGTCGGCTTCCAGTCTAACCATATGCATCTGAATATTAGTATTTTACATGGAGCTACTGCCTATCTGACCTCCACAACCCAGTTACTGGGTAATATGATACCACTTGGTAAGACTGGTTGTCAGACTTTCGGGCTTCTGACGATCCGTAACGACTGTCAAAGATTCACGAATGACAGCCGGGACCAACGGCTTAACGTGCTTTCCGAGACACGGAGGAGTCTTGGTATGTAAAGATGGTCACCCATCCACAGACCAACCCCGGCAAGCGTAGTTTAACCTGATGGATCGACCCGTGCGGCTGTTATCACTTAGCCACGAGCTCCTCTTCCAAAAAATTTAATCTTTTTCTCTTTATAAAAGAGTACCGAATAGGTTTCAAAATCGAAAATAAAAAACGTTGGGTGTCGTTAGGTTATGGTCAAATAAAAAAATAATCTGCCTAACCTTTTCCCAAGTATGTTGGGGTCGGTTTCCAGTCTAACCGGATGCAGCTCAATCATCACCATCATTTCAGGCATCATTTTCATTTTGGCGGTGTTTGGGGGAGGCCTATGTCCACTGCTAGATATAGGCCTCCCCCAAGCACTGCCACTTCGACCGATTCTGTGCTTTCCGCATCCAGCGGATTCCTGCGGCCTTCGCAAGGTCATCGGTCCATCTTGTGGGAGGCCTTCTAACGCTACGTCTTCCGGTACGTGGTCGCCACTCCAGAATCTTTCGACCTCATCGGCCATCCGTTCTGCGAGCAATGTGCCGTGCCCATTGCCACTTAAGTTTGGCAATTCTTCGGGCTCAATAAAAAGGTCAATTACCCAAAACCCAAATAATAACTAATTACTGCAACATTTATAATAAGGAATAATATAACAATTTAATGCAAAATTACTATCTGCGAAAAGCCAAAGGTTAGTTACATGATTTGATAGGAGTTACTATAAAGACTTGCGATTCGCATGGATAAATCAGTAAGAATTTGGAGATTAAAGACATCCATCAAATGTCTTTAATTATGTGGAAAATATTAGTCTTATCGATTTGTTTCGTCGTGGACGCTGGAAGTGTGGAGGAAATATATGGAAGCTGGGTGCCGGTCGCGTTCTATCCTCTGGCTAAGTACATTCCAACATGCATACGAGTGTCTTTCGCTAAGGATTCGAACAATATCCTGTGTACGTGTGCGGACGGTAAGGGTACAACCATGTTGGAGTTCAGCGTGCCAGAGCAACGCGCCAAGGTGCAGATATTTCCTGTGCTTACTGTGGACAGCCCCGATGACGTGGCGCCTGCTTTGAATGTCTCCTGCAGATGTGGTGACATAGAATACCGAAGCCGGAAGGTCGTGATTTTTGTCAATAATAACTACTCCGTTCTTTACGAGATTCAGAACAATGGTCTTTATACCGAGGCCGAATCATTCGATGCACAAATTTTCGCTCGAGAAATACCAACGCTTGAGGAACTGCGTTTTGTGATTAAAAACATCCAGGAACGAATAAAGAGAAATAGTGGGATTATGTGCACACTGGAGTTTTTCGATGCAGAATTACGATATAAGGCGCATCGTCAAAAAGATCTGTCCCGAGATTGAAGAGTCCGGTCGCTGCGGGTCCAAAAACTTATCTTACTTGGTAAAACTATTCACTGATACGCGGAGTTTTTAAGAAACCATAAATACAAAGGAAATGATTAATTATCGAAGTGACATTGTTATTGACGATGAGTAAAAAGTTGATCGACTTCACCTACAATTCCATGGTCCCCTTTACACCATGGAATTGTAGAGGCAACATAATATAGATAATACAGAATCATTTCGTTATTTTACTTGAACATCAATTAAATACTCATATGCTAAATAAACTTTGATTTCCCGAATAATTACGAATTATTCCCTAGCCTAAACAGGATAGTCACACGTTTCCGAAGAAACGAAATTATTGTGTTTAGCTAAGCTAGACGTATATCTAAGCAGAGGAGCGACGTGCTGTGGTCGAAGTTCAAACTAGTTTGACAAAGAGGTACCTAAATTATGTTTGGCCGAGTCCAAGACCTCAACTAAAACTAACAAGAAAGCGAAAGTTCCATGAGAAATTACATAGGCAGGTAGGGAGATACATACCTATGCCCTAAATTATTATTTAAATTATCTCCTGTTCAATCTTGACCTTGGCATTTGTCTGGTGCATATCATTCATGCGATATCCTAGTGCCAATAACTCATCGCTCGTCCTTCCATACTTCTCTTTTATCTGTAACCTGTATTCACCCCACCATATCTTTATATGATATGGTGGTGACTCTGACTCATCTTTATACATATCTTATTAAGTATGTAGGTACAGTACGACACAACTTAGATGTAGCATCGGCAAAATTCGTAAAACCGATCACCATCTGAACTGAGTGCGCCTTCAAAATCACCAATATCTATTACCTACTGCTTTAGGTAAAAATAATCTTTACGCAAACGCAATAACTTGTGAAGTCATAATACCCAAATACATTCGTAAAATTGAAATGAATTAATGCAAATGTTCAAATTTATGCTACATCAGTTGTGTCGTACTGTACTATTGCCTGCATTCTAGCCATATCATCTGTTAAACAACCTATCCATTGTTTCTTTGGTCTTCTCTTATAGCCTAATACATTCATAGGTAGGTTCCTCCCTCAAAGCTGTCTACACGACATTTCCCACAATTTTCATTCATTGAAAATCATGAATGAAGTTCACACCGCTTACAGACACACAGCCAGACTTCAAAACTCATACCCCACAATTTCGTGGGGGAGACAAATAATCCTATTAAGGGAATGAATTCGTCAGTCTGCCGTAAGGCTTTGAACTGGAAGGTAATGTCGCATCGCGCTCCACATAGCTTTACGAGAGAGTTGTCGCCATATACCTTTTATTGACGAATATCTGAACCTAAAATACCTATATCTAAAAAATAAGCCAAGTTACGATATGATTGTGATCTAACGACCGCTGTAATTGTGCAAACTGATTTCCACTGAATATAGCCTTCAACCTCCCCTTATCGCCATCCCAAGTATCTGAATGCTGGTCTGATTTGGTATGAAGCCCGTCACAGACGTAGCTATAATATATATTAATATACCGTGCTATAATATATTATAGCAAGCCACCCCACACACGGTAGCTATACTAATATACATATATATTTCTTGCTATAATCTATCCACATAATTTGGTGACGTAATCCTTACATCCTTACTAGTGATGTGCCGGATATCCGTGTCCGCGGATATTCGAGGGAGAAAAAAGATCCGTATCCGTTACTTTTTGGCGGATCTTGAACGGATCTTTTATATTAATACATTTCATTACGTATATGAAATTTTAAAGATATGTAGCAATGAAATACTATTAACTTCAATCCAAATTAGTAAAAAAATAAATTTAATCATAATTCAAGTAGAGTAAGTACCAGTAAATTAAGTTATAAGATAGTAATTAAACTATCTTTGTAGTGAGATCAAACCTCTAATATTTGTGCTATGCTAATTGAAATAATTATGTGAGTTAACACATCAATTAAAACCATGTTGTTTTCAAGAACTTAAAAAAAATATTCGTCATAATTAATATTGAATAATGGTAAATTGTATTTCAAAAAGTAACTTGGCAGCTTTGTCCCCCAAAAGTCAGTTACGATAAGGATCATAAATAATTCCTGCTGAACCTGAAGAAAGTTGAGATCCGTATCTGTATCCGTATTCGCGGATCTAGACCCTTATGATCCGTATCCGTATCCGGGGATCACATTTTTTAACGATCCGGCACATCACTAATCCTTACATAATATAAAACAAAGTCCCCCGCCACGTCTGTCTATCTGTCTGAACTCGATAAGCTCAAAAACTACCGAACGGATTTTCAAACGGTTTTCACCAGTGGACGGAGTGGTTAATGTGGAAGGTTTTAGTGTTTAATTAAGGTTTTGTGTAAATTGGCTGAAATTTGACGATTTTGTTGTTGAAGATGTCGGAAAAAATCATGCCGACTTGGGAGCTTTATTGGCGTGCGCCGCGGAAATCGTAAAAGTTACATAAAATGAATGTTCTACAGTAATGTTCAACCTAAAAAGTTCAACAAAAAAGTCCGCGATGGCATATGTCTATCTATCTTCTAGGGATCAAACATTGGTTAAAACCCGTGCCAGGTGACTCAACTAAAGCATTATATAGTTATTGCCACTCTGAAATGTACGCAAAACTTAAAGATCTTAAAAAGCATTTGGAAACGAAAAAACCTACAAAAAATATTTTAAAAAATCTAGGAACTTCTAGCAGATGCCTAGAAAATATTATTTCCCATATCTGGCGAAATTTTTCAGATCATCTAGGGACTTCAAATATTGTAGAACAGCAACACTGCGTTTCGCGCCAGTCAGTCGGCCACTGGGTCTTGAGCAAAGAGGGTGGGGGTTGTGTCAATTTGAGAGGGTTCGGGCCATCGTACTTATTTACGAGAAAACAGTTGCTAAAAGTGTTTGTTATAATTAAATGAATTCAATAATAACTAGTTGTATTAATTTTGCCGAAATTAATGCTTTCTTAGATTTATCTAGTTGGAAAGATCAAGAGTTAGTTAATTTCATTTATGTCAGTTTGTCTTGTAATTCTGTTTGTGGCAACATGTCTTAACAGATGGTTTAATTTGTTACTGGTTTTACTGCCTTAGGTTTCTCCTACAAATTATGTAGTTATACTTTTAATTAGGTAACTGCTATTTCGTTATACGAAACAGAGATTTAAAAAAAAACAAAAAAAACAACCGACTACCAAAACAAACACTGCAACGCAACGTGAAAAATATCTTAAATTTCGGAAGTCGGTGGTTTTTAACTGACTTCCAAAAAGAGGAGGTTCTCAATTCGACTGTATGTTTTTTTTTTGTATGTTTGTTACGCGATTACTCCGCCAATTATGAATTGATTTTGATGACTCTTTTTTGTTTATTTATTTTATTTTATTTATCAAACAAAGTTTATAAAAAATCTTAACTTAAAAACAATGCCCCGCAAAACCGTTTTCACGGTTTGTCTGTGGGAACAGAACAAATAAAATTACAAATAAGGTTTATTAGTGCGGACACTTAATTTCCACTTACTGCATGCACATCTATAGTAACAAACGAAAATATCCTTACATCAAATGACTTATATCATAAAAATTAAATAAACTGCCAAATCACTCATCTGCTCTCCCCAACAATCTGCAAACCACTTTCCTAAGAACATTGCTTACAAACTCCTGAGAAAGAACCGCTTAAGTGACTTGGCAAATTTACCCTTCACTTCCTGATTTCTTATATCAGCAGGCAGTTGGTTGAGAAGGTATGGTACTCTTTTATCAAGCGTTCGGTCGCCAGAATAATTCCTTATTCTAGGTACATCAAATTTACCTGCTGATACCATCCTAGTTGCGTGGCTATGGGTAACTAGCGAATGACGCTCCCAGCTGCCATGACTGTTAACCAGAAGTAGGTATTTATGTTTTAAGCTGATAGGAAGAATTTTACAAATTTTAAATAACTTATTATAATCATCTTTACATTTATTTTTAGTCTTCTTACTTACTAATAGTTTTAAAAATCTAATTTGCTGTGCTTCTAATTTTTCTAAGTTGCTTTTGAATGTGAGTCCATAGCAGTCTAGGGCGTAACTTAATATAGGGTCAACCAATTGCAGATAAAGGCACTTAAGGGTATTCCCTGGCACTTTAAAGCTTAGATGGTAGAATTTACCAAGCAATATTCTAAGTTTATTACACAAGTGCTCAATGTGGTTTGACCACGAAAAGTTCTCGTCAACCTTTACTCCGAGATAAGTTACACATGTATCGCGTACAATTGGTTTACACTTACAGTTAAGATAGTTTCTATGAATGCACGCAAACTCATGTGTGTACATCGGAGGTGGTTCGCCAGGTGGTTGTAAATATGGCGAGCGTATCATAACTATCTTAGTTTTATCCGCGTTTAGGATTAACCCGTTGTCGTGTGACCATTCAACTACTCGGTCTACGTCGTGCTGCACGAGTCGACAAGTTTCGGCGAGGTTGGCGCCGGCGCGCAGCACGCACAGGTCATCCGCGAACATGTATGCTGAGCAGTTGCGTAAAACGCCGCACAAGCTGTTGACGTGCATTAGGTAACATACAGGCCCGCATCCCGCGCCCTGCGGCACCCCGCACCTCACCTCCCTCGCGTCACTGTACGACTCGTCTACCTTTACCGGTAATATCTCTTCGCGAGATAGTCTCTAAACCAGTTGTTAAGCGGTTCCACCACCCCACACTCCTCCATTGCATTTAATAATGTATTTGTTTCCAAGGTATCAAATGCTCTTTTAAAATCAAAAAATATTACTACTACAAATTGCTTTTTATTTAAATTATTATTAATTTCGTCACAAAACTTAGATAAAAAGGTGGTTGAACTTTTACTCTTTTGAAATCCATGTTGGCATTTACTAATAACGCTATTTTTTGAAGATAATTTCCTAGTTGATTAACAATACATTTTTCTAATATTTTGTCTACACTTGATAATATAGCAATTGGCCTGTAATTGGAAAATACTTTACGATCACCTTTTTTATAAATAGGACGCACTATCGCCTCCTTTAGCTTGCTCGGACACGTATATGTACTTACACATAAATTAATAAGACGTGCGAGCACCGGACTTACTAAATTGACCAAATATTTAAGATCAGACATGCGTATGAGATCGCTTCCGGGTGATTTATTTGTATCCATACCTGTTATTACTTTCTTAACATCCTGACTATTCACTGGTCGCCATCGCATACACACACTCTTATCCTTAACATATGTACTTCTGTCTATCCATTTATCATTTGGT